>CM076908.1:9102899-11502899 GCA_039519145.1 Kokia cookei
GAGAATTCACCATAATGATCTATAAACATGGAATGCGAGTGGTATAGTACCTTCTTCTAAAATTATTTCTTAATCTAAATTAGTGTTATCTTGTGTTTTAAAATTCTGATGTAAAACAATATGAAATTATTTTTGAATGACTTAATGCAACATTTTATCAGTATGAGTAGTATTGAACCAGGTATGTACGAAGATGAGATTTTTGGTATCTAGTATTATATGTGTTTTTATCAAATATCTATATATCTAGTCGTGATAAAGTCAATGAATGATTGTTTTAAAATAAGGCTATGTGTTAAGGTGAGGTTGTCGGAAAGGGACTTATAGGATATGTTCCATAGAGAAATACATATTTGACAACAAGAATCATGGTATGTATAGGTGATCTTCAGTTTAATGGGCTAATGAAGATGTGAGTATAACAAGAAAATGTAAGTTGGCAAATAATAAAATGATAAAACTGTAATAGTATTTGCCCAAGTTGAATGGTTTAGAAGAATGAATGGTGTACAATAGTCTTACAAGATTGCAAAGTGTTCATCAAGGTATTGGTATGGTAAAACCCACTAAATACATTATTATTATAAGGTTTTTTGTTGTTGTTGTTGTTGTTCAAGTTTTTGGAAAGAGATTGCACCAAAGGGACGATGCTAGGTATACGCCAAGGTAGCGACGAAGTGGGCTGTTATGCATATAGTGGTTTTGTGGCGTAGTCTAGGAATACGCCTATCGAGTGTGTATTGAATAAACTTTTAACTTGTAAAGATTTGTATATTATGTTAACTTTTATGATCTTAAGTTACTTCCCTTGTTTTATATAATAAGTTTTTCAATTAAAGTGTCAAAGAACATGTTTCAACAAATAAGAAATTGTTTATTTTTGTTAAATGATTAAGTTTTGTAAAGTAACGCCTAAAATCCGGACTTGACGGGTCAGGTTTGGGCGTTACACTTTTTCCTCTGTTCTTCCAGTTCAGTTTGTGATAAAGATTTGGTAGGAATCTTAAACCCCATATTAGTGGAAGGAGTTTTCCTTTCTTCCACTAGAGACTGAGCAGGACTAGGATCTTTTACACTTGAGAAAAAGGGTTTAGAATAACCACTACCTTCTAACAAGTGATTCTTACTATGATTGTTGAACATAGTGCCCTTTACTTGTCTGGCTATTTGGTAACCTTCCACCAAGGTTTGAGGCTTGAATAATCTTAGGTATTGACCTATCTCCTTTTTAAGGTTACTGACGAATATGCTTAGAGCATAACTCTCAAGTGAATGTAGCTAGTTGAGAAGACCTACAATATATCATGATACTGCTCGATTGTCCCCTATTGTTTGAAAAACCCCAACTCAACCATTAGATCCTAAAATGCACTAGATCCAAAACATTCCTGTAGGCCCCGTGCATAGATGTCCCATGTCAGCTGATGAAGGCCGCCCTGCCTTTAAGAGAAGAAGTGATGCCAATCAAGGGCTTTCCCCTCAAGATGAAACATTACCACACGTACCTTGGCATGGCCAAGGAATATTTCAACTTCAAAAAACTGCTCAAGTTTAAACTACCAACCTCTGAAGTCCACCTTTATTAAATCGAGGGCATTCCATCTTGAAATCACTTCTTAATGTCTCCAAGGTACTGACTTGAGAAAAAGTGCTCAAATCCCTCATTTTTTTTACATTAAGAACACCAAAAAAGCTTCTTTAGGAGGGAAACCAAGAGGTTGTCCCCCCAAAATTCTTTTACCCTTATCTTGAGGTAAACTAGGTGTCAACACTGGAGAAGGCAGCTCTAGGTATTGATCCAATATGAATTGTAACTCCGAACGAATCTCTCCTTTTAACTTAGCCTGCATCTCCTTGAAACGAGCATCAAGCTTGGCATCCAACTGTGAAAACTCTAGTTGCAGTTGGCTCATTTCCTTTTGTAAACGTGTGAAAACTCTTTTGTTGGCAATGAAGATCATGAGGCTCTGATACATTTGATAAAGATCAAATAAAAAAAGAGAAGAGAAACGATAGAGATTGAGAGGAAAAAGACGAAACAAGAAATGAGAAAATTGTTACTATAATTTTTTTATAACTGTTGCTTTTGGCCTAATTGATGCTAAAGAGGATCGAATAACGGATTGACAATTGTCATAACCGTTGCCTCCGATATGCATTGTTTCATTAAATGAATTTAGCTCAAAAGGACTCGTTTAAGACTTACCTCCTATAGATCGTTTAACTAAAGCTGGAAAAACAGTGTTTTCACCTGCTCGAAAATAAAATAAAAATACAAAACAATAACAAATCAAACAGAAATTCAAAAACTAAACCGTTGCTTCACTACATCAGTTTGGTCCATAACATGTTGCTTGACCGACGGTGCTTCTGCCAGTACGAGGATGCAATGGTCAAACAAAAAGGAACTCTATATCCAATAAGGAGCAGTACTACAAGTACCCAGGGCTATTTTGGACTGGGTCCTAAAACTCCCACAGTCACACGTACAAAAGGGCAAGGAAAAGAAAAATTAATCCAAGAAGCATGGACGACTGCTTTACCAAGAAGAAGGGTTCCTTCATAATCTCTCTCATATTTCATCATTCCTACTCGGAATTTCCTCCATCGTTAGTGGGTCCCCTGCACTACTTTCTGTTCTCTGACTATGATAGATTTCACGTCAAATTTCTTTCACATTTTCAGCGTTAGGGTTTTAGTTTTAAGATTCTATCATCGCTTTTCCATGCCAATTTAATGCATCTCTCCCTGCGTTTTTTGTTTGTTTGAATTTTCTTGATTTTAAAGCATTTTGTGACTTCGACTCGCTTTTGGCTACCAGCATTTCTTGTTTTACTATGAGGTCACTAGAAATTCTGTTCTATAGTTTCATAATTGCTTTAATTTTAGAGAATGTTTTGTGTATGGTTGATTGTAGGGTTTTGGTTGTAGATTTTGTAGATGGCAAGCCAGGTTACTCGCTCAAGGAGACAACAGCAACCATCTCAGCAGCAGGAACAGCAGCCGAGAGCTCGATGGACGACGTTCCTCACCAAGACACTTGCTGACCTGTTGGTTGAACAGGTTCACAGAGGGAATAGGCACAACAATTCTTTCAACAAGAGAGCTTGGAAGTCCATGTGTGATGATTCTATAAGAAAACTAGTTTGAAATGGGACAAGGAGCAATTAAAGAACCGATATGGGGTTTTGAGGAGGCGGTATGTTCTCGTGAAATCACTTCTTGATCGAAGCGATTTCAGTTGGAATGAATCTACTGGGGTTATAATAGGTACAGATGAAGCTTGGTCTGATTTTACCAATGTAGGATATACTCTATCAATGCTTGTTTTGTGTGAATGAAATCTCCTTCAATCCCTTGAACCCCAGCTCATACATGTTCTTCATTGACAGGGTCATCCAGATGCTGAAACCATAAAAGCCAGCGGCTGCTCAATTTACAAACAGCTTTGTACTATTTTCTCAGAGCCAATGACCAATGGGAGGCATGACTACTCTGCTGAACTTGGTGGAGAGGTTCCTTCCTCACTTCCTTCTTTGGAACCATTGAGCAGAATTCAAGAAGAGTCGTCGTCCTCGTCCTCGTCCGAGGAAGTAGAGGATGTGGCAGATGATACAGATGCAGTTCAACCTTGTGCTTCTGGTTTGATTAGTAGTCGCAAAAGGGGACGCAGGGGAATTGATGATGCTATTGCTGCTGCAATATTGGAGATGACAGCAGCTTCGAAGCTGAGAACAGCTGCTGTAAAACAACGTAATGCCAGATATAGTATAGCTAGTTGTATAAAAGAATTGGATGAGATTGAAGGCCTTGAAGAGCGAGTCTACTTTGCTGCTCTGGAGTTATTTCAACAATCCTAATGCTAGAGAAATATTCTTGTCTCTCAAAGGAGATAAGCGCTTGACTTGGTTGCACTGCAAGCACCAGAGTGATGGAAGGCAACATTTGAGTGTTTATTAGATTAGACAAACTGATTCTTGTATTGGCAACCAGTTAGAAACTCAAATGTAATATATGACTTTTTCAATCATCAAGCTTTTATAAGCTTTGGCACTGACACCCAGAACTTTTAGCAGAAAATGTATTGAATGTGCTTGGTTCATGAAAATTGAGGCATAGATTTGATCACCATTGTTTGCTTTTCTGAAACAGGATCCTTATATTCCAGGCATGGAAAAAGGGCCATTATGTGTTTTCTGACTGTCGTAACAAATTGCCATTGCTATACTTCAAGCTTGAGCTGGAGAGTTGATTGCCTGTGAATCTCATATGATGGCTCATTAGAAGGGGTCTACTTTTAGTTGCTGAACTAAGCTGAACCTGGTGGATCTCACACAAGCTTCTCCATATTACACGTAACAATCTGCATAACAAGCAGTTATGATGTTCTCCGTATTACACAACACACAAGCTTCTACATAGTTATTTCTCCAAATCTACGTTATGGTAAGAAAGTTATAAATGCAGAAAAAACGATATCAATTGTGTTATAATGTTCTTTATGTTGCCACTGAAACAACATTACCTGCGTTACCCTTTGATCTTGCTGTTTTATGAAAGTTATTTTTAAATCAAATAGAAGATACATCTTTTGTCAATTAGTGGAATGCAATGAAAAACTGATAAGTAATCTGAATCTCTCTATCAAAAGATTTTGGCAAATGCAATGCAAAATCTAAACGAAAGTGTTTTTTATTATCTTGATGGGTGTGGATGCGCCTTATTTGAGAGGCATACATAAATTTTAAGAACTGCTACCCTTTTTTTTCAGGAATAGGAGTCAAGTAGGTAAGGAGAACAAGTTCATCTCCACCCTTGAAATATTAAGTTACTTAAGAAACTAAATTTGTTACCAACATCAGGCTCTAGGACTCAAAGAAAGAGTAATATCTTGGAAGACCTTAAGCCTCTTATCAGTTTTCTTTGGAAACATCCTTTGAGTCACTGCTTCATTTGCTGGGCCTAGAACTGCTGCTGCAATGATAGCCTCATCAAAGTCTTGGCTATCTGGTAATAAATCAGCCAATTTGTCTCCTTTCTCTTCAGTTGAAAGAGAGAGCCTTCTTCTAGTCTTTATCTCCTGTTTTTCCGGTTCTGCAGATAAAGGCTTTGTGCAAACTCCACCCATTTCATTCACTCTCTTAGACTTAGCTGAGTTTCCCGACCGTGTTCTTTTAAGGGTCTCATGCAATTGGTTCACAACTGGAGCCTTCACCTCCTTCACCAACTTTGATGAGTAGAAGGGCGGTGCATCGATATTTGGAGAATTTCCGAAAGGAAGAGTGACTGGTTTTGGTTGAGGAATCCCCACCTGGTTTACCATTACATTCGAATTGATGTTCTCATCGGCAAAATCATCTTGGGGTTTAACTGCATTTGATTTTGGCAAGCTGATGGGGTCCTTGCAAGGCTGAGGTTGCCAAATTGATGAAGAACCAAGGAAGGCGTCAAAGAGCCGGCTTTGTTCGACCCGATCCCCTCCTCCTTTATTCATCATCTCCGACTCAAGATCCTGGAGCATCTGCTGTGCCCTCTCATAGGCCTTAAGATGGGAATCTACCCCTCTTGGTCCATCAGCCACTGCTGGTTTCACTCTTCGCAAGGTTTCTTTAGCCTCCCCAATTCTACCTTGCTTCATCAAACAAATACCTAGGTTACACATCTTGTTATTATCCGCAGCAATCGAAAGTGCCCGCCGATAAGCATCCTCTGCTTCAATATAGTTGTTTTGCTGCATCAATGCCCACCCCAGGTTTCCCTGAAAACGGAAAGTTCCTTAAATTCATGTATCCTTTTTAAGGTTTAGCAGCAAAGATGAAAAGATGGAAGGCTTACCAGCAACCGTGTGGCTTCTTGCTCAACAGAGACCTGAAATTTCTTTCCTTGAGATCGGGCTGTCTTGGTGCGCTTCCCATTGAAAGCCAGTCCTTGTTGAATCAAATACAATTTGTGCTTCAACAATATTATTTGGTCATCCAACCTTCCACATCTCTGTAGAATTATAATAACCATCTATGTGTTAAAAGACCAATACAAGTTGATATAATATTTAATGTTTACATTGGTGTAAAAAGACCTTGTAGAGATCCAATAGAATGTTATCAAGAGACTCCTGCGCTTGATCTGAGCATCTACTACGCAGAGACTTGATCGCTTCAATGGCTTCCTCTGCTCTATTTTGCTGCTTCATCACAATGGCCATGTCTTTCAAAGCACTATCAACTCTATCCCCTGCATTTATGGCTACCCAAAATAAAGGAATTGCCCTCTCCGGATCTTTTTCCACCAACTGAAAACAAAAATAAAATTAATAAAGAAGAAGATTTCAAGTCTTGTATAATCAACCGGAAGACACCCAGAAACTTACTTGAACGTTCTTGGCTCTAACATAAGGAGTGTCACCGACTGGGACTTTGTGGATGGCATGGAAGGACTCGGAGCGAGTTCTCAGAACCCCCAGGGGCTTCGCCGGAGAAGTGGGGGCCGATTTAGAAGGCCTGAATCCAGGAGGAGCGTTCCACACATCTTGCAACATCTTCGAAATCCCACTTTCTATTTCTAATTTCCTTTTAGTATTTATGAATTTTGATATCTTAGATGAAGAAAGATATGAGGGGGAGTTTTTGAGAGAAGCGAAGCGAGTGCGAGTAAAAGAATCGATGCGATTTAGAGAGGTTTTAGGATAAAAAATAGTTTGAAATTTTCGACCGTTGTGGTTACCGTTTTAGGTACTAGCCGTTGGCTAAAGCGTGGACAGAACAGGATTTCTTCAATAATTTATTTAGCCACATAAGAAATATTTCATATTATTATATTTAGTGTAATTTGCCCCAAAGTTGCATCCAATTATCACTTTGGTACTTAAAAGAATTTTTTTTGTATCAATTTAGTAATTAAAATTTTTAATCTGTTATCAGATTTTCCCAGTCATTAGCGGCGTTAAAAACCTTTATTTTCCTAAAATAATTTTAATAAAAATATGAGAAAAAATAAAAAATACAAAAAAAATTTAAGAAAATTTCTCAATTTTTTTAAAAATCACAAAAATACATAGAATTATATAAAAATCCAAGAAATTTAAAAAATATTTATTTTTATTTTTAAAAATACATTAAACACACAAAAAAGAGAAAATACAAAAAATTGTCAAAAAAATTTAGAGAAATCTAAAAAATTGTAACAAATGAAAAAAATATATGGAAAGCTATATAAAATTTCTAGAAATTTAATATATATATATATATATAACACATTAGCGAAAATACAAAAAATTTCAAAAAAATTCTGAAAAAATCTTTTTTCTAAATAAGAAATATATGGAAAGCTTTAATTTTTTTTTTTTCACATTGTCACTTTTTAACGGTGTTAAGGGCTGAGGCAAACTGATAATGGATTGGAAACTTCAAGTATCAAATTGATACAAAAATTATTTAAATATCAAAGTGATAATTGGGTGCAACTTTAAAGGACAAATAGCACATTAACCCTTATATTTATTTACCTTCTAATTCATGATAGAGTAAATTATAAAGTAAATTTTTTAAAAGTTACACTTCCTACATTCAAAATATAGTATTTATATTTTTTTATTTCAAGAATTTAGTAATTTTATTTTTCAAATTTAAAAATTTAGATCTAATTGTTTTCGCCATTATTTTTTTAAAAATTATTAGTGTGACATTTTAAAATTAATTTTTTTTTATTAGATTTTTTACTTTTTGTAAGTTATTAATTCAATACTTGTACTTTACTTTGATCAATTTTAGTTCATATACTTTTCAAGTTGGTTAATTTTAATCCTTGTATTTTTCAATTTTTAAAATTTTAGTCTTGACCAAATGGTAACAATTAAATTATACTATTAGTCTTGTATTATGTATAAAGTTAGAGATTTAGTCCATGTTCTCCAACTGGATCATTCTTACTTGCTATTTTTTAAAATTTAAAATTTTAATTTTTGTAACACTCCTTACCCAATCTAGTCGTCGGGCCAAAGTTACGGAATGTTACCACACTAATCGGAACTGAAAACTTTAAAAATAAATCATGCAACATTCACTACTATCTCAATTGTAATCATATGATAACTCTCAAATAGAAATCGAGACTAAATCAAGCTTACAAAAGCTCTATTAGTGACCTGGGCATGTATTAGGACAAAATTGTAAAATTTTGAAAACTTGAACTCCACGTTGTGACGAGCCATTCCCACATCCTAACGTCGTCAAGACAATAAATCACGTCACAACGTCGGATCACTTGACGTCAGGATGTCACATACTGTCTTTCGACGTTGCGACAAGAAGGATTTCACGTCAAGACGATGATCTTATTTTTTGATAAAATTTGATCATTTGATACCCATTTCGTGCCAAGCCACACCATTAGCTCAAAAGGTGCATATTTGCACAATTAAACCTACACAAAACCAACCAAAACATATACCATGACAACCATTTAACCAACTGCAAGATTATTCAAACCATTTCACATAAATTTGACACTTTACTAAGCATAACAACCTTTGTATTCATCAACTATTCAAACATGATTCTTCATTCACATTCAACATTTCAAATTTAATCAAAACACATTCAAAATATACCATTCAACTGCTTCAAACATATCTTACCACAATGTCGATAATGCACATACAAGCTCACCACATAAAACTATCAAAATACAAGCATTATCTAAAGATCAATGTGACACCCCAAATCTGATCAGAACTGTTTGACCCAAATTTAAAACGTCATAAAAATAAGTTACTTAAATTAATTAATAAAGTCATCATAGTTTCATAAGAATAAGTTAATTAAATTATTTGCTCCTAGATTCTAATACCATAAAATTGTCATGACTTTAACAAAATTAAAATTTGGTTAAGAAAATAATATAATTAGTTTAATTAATTAAAAGTCACTACAAGAAAACATGTTATTTAGCAGCGTTTTTCCCACAAACGCCGCTAAATTAACAGATTTTGACACCCCTTTTTAATTCACATAAAACCCGAATTTCAATAATTTTCCTGTAAATTCAAATCCAACTAATAACTTCAAATCTAAAATGTAAATGATAAATGAAAAAAATATGCATATAATTTAAATTAATAAATAAATGAAAAATATATTTCAAAAGTAGTATTATGTATATTATTCTCACAATAAGAAAAAAACAAAAGTCTAAGATGGCAGATTCTGCTGAAACATTTTCATCATATTTTGAAGCTGTAGCTGCAGTTCGTCATACTTTCTTGTAGCCTTTGCTTCCCTCGCTTCCCTCGCTGCTACCTCCGCTTGCCTCGCTGTTGCCTCCGCTTTAAGTTGTAAGTGGAGTTCATTATATTTTGAGCCTCTGCTTCTCTCGCTGCAGCCTCCTCTTTAAGTTGAGCAATTTGCTCAACTGTGCTCGCTTGCATCTGAGTCAATTGATCTCTTAACCTGTGAGCTTCAGCTTGATCTTGGTTCCTCGAAGGCATGTATCTCTGCGAGTTGGATCTAAAATATCGGGATGGGCTAACAAAAGATCCTTGAAATCGAACCTGACCATACCTTTCAGGACCCAAAACTTCAGTAATAACTCGGTTATCAATGTCTTCTAGATTAACCGAACTATCACTTGAAGCCATCGCTTCATACTCCGCCTTATTATCCTTTAATTTATCCTAATAATTCAATCAAGAAGTTAGAAACGAAATATATAATCAAACAAGTGCAACATAACTTGACATTATTTGCATTACAAATGACAAATTAAACCATTATAATTAAACATGATAAATATTTAAAAAAATTCAAATTTTATTAAGTAAATATACCATAATTTTTGCAGCTTCAAAAGTCATAAGAGATCCATCTTTTTTTTCTCTGTGTAATGTCAAAAAGATGAAGTCGTCCAATTTTTTGATCTGACGATTGTTCCTACATTATAGTAGGAAAAATATTAATTAGTAAAAAGTAATTAATATTTGACACAATTAATAAATTCAAAATACCTCATTAGCAGCTACACAAGCAAAACTTCTCGATCTAGCTGTGTGAGTGAATTTTTGTTTTTGCCTACTTGTAGTTCCAACACGCTCACGATCCTACATTAATTATTATTACGTATCTAATAAATACTATAAACCGAAATAATTATAAGCGTTTAGTAGTACATAATACCTCTCCTTTCTTTGAGCTCCAAAATCTAACTTGTTCTTCCCATTGATACCTCAGCATTCCTAGTGGAACATTTCGCAATTTATTTTCGAGGCTCATATTATTCTTAAAATAATCTTTCTTTATAGAAGTCTTATGGTCTCTCCATTTCTTTCCTAATGATTTCTTTACATAGTAGTCTGGGATCTCTAAAATAAATCTTTCCTATAAATAACATAAGTTTAGAAAGTAAATATAAATTAAAATAAACCAAAGTATTATAAATTACATTCACTTTATTACCTTATATTATCGAGAGCTTGATTTTTGTTACTATCAGGCATATGATGCCATGACTCGTAGTTGATTGGCAACAGACTGCCATTTCGTGCTACTATGCCCAAGTATCCTCCCAAAAGTTGAGCTTCTGATCCAACAAGCTGATCATGACTATTTGCAGATACTTTGACATGCTCCTCAGGGTTTAGGTTGTATAAATCCTTTAATACGGTACGTCCTCGATTTCTGCACCCCTTAGAATATTCAGCTAAAAAAATGTATATATAAATTAGAATTTGAAACAAGAATAAAAAATAAAAGTGAACATGCATGAAAATTAAACTTAACATTACCTTGAATTTCTACAGTTTCCGAAACATTCGAAGATCCAATAGCAATCTGTTGATCACTATTTGTTTATTTCGAATTTGAAGAATTTTGGATAATACTTAGATCTCGAAATTTTCTTCTAGGCATATTATCTGCAATACTTATAAAATAGTTGGAATATTAGTAACTAATTACAACAATAATAGTAATGGATATATTTAACAAGATCAAGATTTAAATTTTAATATTACATATTATTAAAAAAACGTAAAATCTTACTACATTATGATTCATAAATATCTTCATCCACATCCTGGCGAACCCATTGAAATTGTGTACTAGTACTAGAAATAGTTTCATTTAAGTTTTGTTCTGGAAAAGGCAAAGTTTCTGATCTTTCGTCCATGTCATCTCTACTCCCACTGCCCATGTCAAACAAGTCTCTAAGGGTGTTACGAAGTACAACGTACCAACCCTCATAAGTTGGATCTCTTGAGTAAAAAATTTGTTTGAGTTGAGAAGAAAATACATACAGCTCGTCCATCAATTGTTGCCCAGTGTGAATTAATGGAGAGAAGTTCACCATTGTAAAACCAAATTGATCATTTCTAATTCCTCGAGTAGTATTAATATCAGCCCAATCACATCGAAATAAAATAACCTTTCATTTTCCATAGTAATCCAACTCAATAATGTCCGTAAGAAGTCCGTAATACTCCACATTTCCTTCAATATGATTACTGTCCCTAACACTAACATAACTTATAATTGAAGAATTAACAACTATTCCACAATTTTTAGTCCTCCTTAATCTTTCGCGAGAATTTGTATGAAACTTGAATCCATTAATCAAAAAGGCATTATATCTTTTTACTATTCTATTGAGACCTTGGGAAAGCCATTTAACTTCTTCACTGATGTCCTTTCCACTCTAAACCTATTGAATTGAAAGTAAATTGATTAATTATAATGTTATACGAAAACATTATTATTTATCATTGAAAGCTTCAGTTGCATACCATCTGCCCTAACCATTCATGAAAAGATTCTGTGAATAACTTATGAATCTCTCGATGTTGTAATCTTCGAGAGCGTGAACGAGATCTCAAGAGTTGTTTGTACTCACTATGTTAAAAAGTTAATAAATTAGTTAGCGAAAAAATAAACAAATGAAAAGGATGAATATTTATCAAATTCTAAAACTTACTTGCGTAATGATTCAATTGAATCGTGGTGAAAAATAACATATCGATGTGCTTGTACCTAAGATATATCATCTAAGTGTGCAATTTCAACTTTCCCGATTGGTTGTCCACAAGTTCAAAATAGATAAGTTTCAACTAAGCTATGATCATTATTGAGCCCAGCATTTCTACTTGGTCTATTCAATCTTGTTTCAACATCTTCTAAATATCTAAAGCAGAAAGTCATACACTCCTCTGCTAAGTAACCTTCAGCAATTGATCCTTCTGGATAACGCTTATTACGACAATAAGACTTCAATTTGCATAGAAACCTAAACACGATATACAACATTATCAAAAGTTGTAACTAAAGGTATATTAATGAATGAATGAAAACTTTGCAAATTAATTAGCACCTCTCTATAGGATACATCCACCGATAGAAAACCGGTCCACCAAGTTTTGCTTCATGAGGGAGATGGATTAACAAGTGCACCATAATAGTGAAGAACGAAGGTGGAAAGATCTTCTCCAAGTTGCATAACGTCAAGGCGACTCGATCTTATACTTTCTCAAGTTCTTCAACATCCAAAAATTTGCCACAAATAACTTTCATTATATTGGATAGTTCAATTATACAAGACGTCACCTTTTTTGACATACAACACCGCAAAACAACTGGTAGTAAATCTTGCATCAAGATGTGATAATCATGTGATTTTAGGGAATATAATCTTCGATCTTTAAGACTCGCACATCGAGATATATTTGATGCATACGCATCTGGGATCTTTATATCCTTTAACACTGTGCAGAACAATTCTTTTTCTTTCTTCGACATTGTAAAAATAAAAGGCGGCAACCGACATTTTCCATTCGGAAGTAATTGGGGATGAAGATCATGCCGAATCCCATGTCAACTAGATCAAGTCGACTCTTAAATTGTCTTTCGATTTTCTATCGACATTGAGAATTGTCTCGATTATGTTCTCGCAAACATTCTTTTCAATATGCATGACATCAAGATTGTGTCGCAAAATATGATGCTCCCGATAAGGCAAACCAATATCAGAAAGGGGTAATACTGACTGTAATAGCTTCCTAACAAGCTCAAAAGAAATGAAGGACAAAAGTTGGCTTCGATTCATTCAAATGAAGCTCTGTTATCTAAATCTCGGAATAAGCAGTTTGCATTCATTATTAAGTCAAAACTCCTAGCAAATTCCATCCTAGCAATGAAATTAAATGGCTAATAATAATGGCGTATACAAAACAAACGAGAATTCCAAACAAATTCCATTAGATAAAGAACACCCATTACACCAAACACCCCAAATTCAAAAGGCAACCTAATAATAAGACCAATAATAAATAAAATCCACAAATGAAAAAGGCGTTTTCCTTCAAACCCATATGCATACACATGCAAATAGTCACTAATAAGAGCAAACTAATAACCTTCTAAGTTCAACCTAACTTACAATGCCAAAAAATTAGGCAAAAAAGCTTCAAGGAATGATAAAACTAAGCAACAACAATGGACCGATTGAAGCTGCTCCTTTCCCCCTAAATAAAACAGAGGTTCATGCTTAAAAAACTTAACCCCAAAAAAAGTCCAAAATTGTGAGCTAAGGTATATTACATAATCCAAGAGAAAATTATCGAATTCGAAACATTTAAGCAATAAGAAAAAAAGAAGATTAACAAAAAAAAAGTTCCCAAATTCGAGTGAAAGAAAACCCTAAATATGAAATAATTATGGGAGACAAAAACCAAAAAGAAGGGTGTTGAAGTTAATGAGGAAAAAAGGTTACCTTTAAAATCAAAAGATCAAGGCTTTGACAAGAGAGTGTAGATCGATTCAACCCTTGAAAAATTGAAATTTTCTTCTTTGTATTTTTCTTTTTAAGCAACAACAATGGACCGATTGAAGCTGCTCATTTTCCCCTAAATAAAACAGAGGTTCATGCTTAAAAAACTTAACCCAAAAAAAAGTCCAAAACAGTGAGCTAAGATATATTACATAATCCAAGAGAAAATTATCGAATTCAAAACATTTAAGCAATAAGAAAAAAAGAATATTAACAAAAAAAAAAGTTCCTAAATTCGAGTGAAAGAAAACCTTAAATATGAAATAATTATGGGAGGCAAAAACCAAAAAATAAGGGTGCTAAAGTTAATGAGGGAAAAAATGTTACCTTTAAAATCAAAAGATCAAAGCTTTGACAAGAGAGTGTAGATCGATTCAACCCTTGAAAAATTGAAAATTTTTTCTTTGTATTTTACTTTTTGTTTTTTCTCAGATTTGAGCTGTGTGTTAAACTTAAAACCGATAAAGTTTAACATTTAGACAAAGTTGTGTAGTTTTGGTAGGAGAACAAAAGGTAGCTCAATGGGCCTTGGGTCTCATTGGGATATTATGGGCCTTTTGCCCATGTGATTTTAATTTTTTGTTTTATATATTTAGATTTTAAAATGACTTTTCTTCATTATTTGTTTTTTTTTAAATCTAATTTTAATTTTTTAAAAATTAATCAGACTAAATTTTAATATATTTTAAATTTGAATGTGAAATTTAAAATATAACAAATTTAAAGAGAATCACATATGTAAAAGCTCAAACTTAAAATAATGAGAATCTGACTTTAATCTTTCCATTAAATTTTATAATTTTGAATAACTCGATTTATAGATAAATTTATTTATTTTTTAGCGAAGAGAAAACTATATATAAATAACCCTTTTTATAACAATCACTTTTTGTAACAATATTTCATTATAACAATTAAGTTGATTACAAAATTGATTTCTTATATTTTATTGTTACAACTTCTTGTCTCAAATTTCTTCTCTGAAGTGAAATAAAAATAATAAAATTTAATTAGATATTATGTTTAATTTTTAAAAAAATTATTAATGATATTTTATTAAATGAAAATAATATTTAATAAATAAAATTAAATTATAAAATTTACTAAAGATATGAGGTAAAATTTCACTAAATAATTCTACTAGTAATATATTATTATTTTTTAATTTAAATTTATTTTTTTATAACATTCGAAATTTTAACAAACAAACACACGCAATAACTTCTCCCTTTTTGAGATGAAGCATTATTAAAACCTATGTTATATTTGGTCTATATGGCTATATGTAATCTTTGAACAAAATCCCTATCCCTAGTTGCTGGTGGGCAGTACGTGCATGGAACATGTGCATGTGTGGGTATATAAACAGGCCATGATACACGTGCTTTTTTTCTTTTTTTCATTCGTGATGGTGTGTTCAGCTAGACCTTTAGCGGCGGTTGGGGGAAAGCCCCGCTAATGACCCGACCTTTAGCGGCGCTTGGGGGAAAGCGCCACTAATGACCCGACCTTTAGCGGAGCTTGGGGGAAAGAGGCGCTAATGACCTGACTTTTAGCGGCGCTTAGTGTAAAGCGCCGTTATTGCTTTACCTTTTGCGGCATTTATGTAAAAGCGTCGCTATTGTTTTACCTTTTGCGGCGTTTTCTTTCCAAATGCTGCTAAAAGCGTCGCTAATAACCTGTTTTACTGTAGTGGCTTGAATTAATTTTTTACAAATATGGACGAGTTTGGATAGAATTTTAAGCTCATAGCTTAAATAAGTATAAAGTATGTTAAAATCATGCTTAGGCCCGACTTGAACCCAAATAATGAGCACCTTTATTCAACACGAATAAAAAGAGTTTTTTTTTTAAAATAAAATTAAAAACTAAATCTTATTTGATAATAAATCAAATTTGTACATAAATTATCAAAGATTTATTCGGGAGCAATGTTAAGTCTAAATATCAAAATAAAAAGAAGAAATAATATTTTTGATGTGGGAAAAATATTTATTGGTCTAACAAAATTTTATGAGTTGATTTAAAGATAAGATAAAACATATAATTAATCCAATAAATGAAAAGATCTAAATAAGCCCGATATAGGAGGGAAGGGCGATTGGTAAAAAAAGCCGGAAGCAGCCTATTCCGCCTAAAGGATAACTTAGTATAGTCGGGACTTATGAGCAATAAAAAATAAAAAAATGACCGAGTGAACTAGTTGTGATGTTCAGTTTTATTTTCATTTCCATTTACGCTGCATTCCATAGTTGTAAGGACCGATTTTATTTTATTTCCGTTAAATAATAGTTGTGGGGTCTCGTGTTATAATGTGATTTATGTTGGCACTGAAACAACACTACCTGCGTTACCCTTCGATCTTGAATGTTATTCTTAAGTCAAATAGAACATACTTCTTCTGTCAACCAGTAGAATGTGCAATGGAAAACTGACAAGTTATCTGAATATCTTGATCAAATGCAATGCAACATCTAAAACGACAGTGTTCTTTATTAACTTGATGGGTGTGGATGCGCCTTATTTGAGAGGCATGCATAAAATCAAATGTAAATGATACTTGAGAACTGCCGCTACCCCCTTTTTTTCAGGAATAGGAAGTCGAGTAGGTGAGGAGAACAAGTTCATCTCCAACCTTGGAATAATATTAAGCTACTTAAGAAACTAAATTAGTTAACCAACATCAGGCTCTGGGACTCAAAGAAAGAGTAATATCTTGGAAGACCTTAAGCCTCTTATCAGTTTTCTTCGGAAACATCCTTTGAGTCACTGCTTCATTTGCTGGGCCTAGAACTGCTGCTGCAATCATAGCCTCCTCAAAGTCTTGGCTATCTGGTAATAAATCAGCCAATTTGTCTCCCTTCTCTTTAGTTGAAAGAGAGAGCCTTCTTCTTGTCTTAATCTCTGGTTTTTCCAGTTCTTCAGATAACGGCTTTGTGCAGTCTCCACCCATTTCATCCACTCCCATAGACTTAGCTGAGTTTCCTGACCGTGTTCTTTTAAGGGTCTCATGCAATTGGTTCACAACTGGAGCCTTCACCTCCTTCACCAACTTTGATGAGTAGAAGGGCGGTGCATCGATATTTAGAGAATTTCCGAAAGGAAGAGCGACTGGTTTTGGTTGAGGAATCCCCACCTGGTTTACCATTACATTCGAATTGATGTTCTCATCGGCAAAATCATCTTGGGGTTTAACTGCATTTGATTTTGGCAAGCTGATGGGGTCCTTGCAAGGCTGAGGTTGCCAAATTGATGAAGAACCAAGGAAGGCGTCAAAGAGCCGGCTTTGTTCGACCCGATCCCCTCCTCCTTTATTCATCATCTCCGACTCAAGATCCTGGAGCATCTGCTGTGCCCTCTCATAGGCCTTAAGATGGGAATCTACCCCTCTTGGTCCATCAGCCACTGCTGGTTTCACTCTTCGCAAGGTTTCTTTAGCCTCCCCAATTCTACCTTGCTTCATCAAACAAATACCTAGGTTACACATCTTGTTATTATCCGCAGCAATCGAAAGTGCCCGCCGATAAGCATCCTCTGCTTCAATATAGTTGTTTTGCTGCATCAATGCCCACCCCAGGTTTCCCTGAAAACGGAAAGTTCCTTAAATTCATGTATCCGTTTTAAGGTTTAGCAGCAAAGATGAAAAGATGGAAGGCTTACCAGCAACCGCGTGGCTTCTTGCTCAACAGAGACCTGAAATTTCTTTCCTTGAGATCGGGCTGTCTTGGTGCGCTTCCCATTGAAAGCCAGCCCTTGTTGAATCAAATACAATTTGTGCTTCAACAATGCTATTTGGTCTTCCAACCTTCCACATCTCTGTAGAATTATAACAACCATCTATTTGTTAAACACCAATACAAGTTGATATAATATTTAATGTTTACATTGGTGTAAAAAGACCTTGTAGAGATCCAATAGAATGTTATCAAGAGACTCCTGCGCTTGATCTGAGCATCTACTACGCAGAGACTTGATCGCTTCAATGGCTTCCTCTGCTCTATTTTGCTGCTTCATCACAATGGCCATGTCTTTCAAAGCACTATCAACTCTATCCCCTGCATTTATGGCTGCCCAAAACAAAGGAATTGCTCTCTCCGGATCTTTTTCCACCAACTGTAAACAAAAGTAAAATTAATAAAGAAGAAGATTTCAAGTCTTGTACGATCAACCGGAAGACACCCAGAAACTTACTTGAACGTTCTTGGCTCTAACATAAGGAGTGTCACCGACTGGGACTTTGTGGATGGCATGGAAGGACTCGGAGCGAGTTCTCAGAACCCCCAGGGGCTTCGCCGGAGAAGTGGGGGCCGATTTAGAAGGCCTGAATCCAGGAGGAGCGTTCCACACATCTTGCAACATCTTCGAAATCCCACTTTTCTATTTCTAGTTTCCTTTTTGTATTTTTGAAATTTGATATCGAAGATAAGAAGGGTTTGTGGACAGCCAAAAAAATAAAATACTGAAAAAAGTGAAGAGGGCAGAGGGGAGAGTTTTGGAGAGAACTGAAGAGAGCGAGAGACAGAGTCGATGCGATTTAGAGAGACAGGTTTTAGGATAAAAAGAGGATTTGAAATTTTCGACCGTTGAGGTTACCGTTTTTGGGTAACTAGCCGTTGGCTAAGGCGTGGGCCGGACAGGATCTTCAATAATTTATTTACAAATACCAACATAAGATGAAAAGAAAATATTTCATATTATTATATTTAGTGTTATCACCTGTTATTTAAAGGTTAATTTCTGCTATTAAGTCCTTTATTTTGCAAAAGTTACGGATTCAATCTTTATACTTTAATCTGGTAATTTTTAGTCTTTGCATTTTTGAAAATTTTAATTTTTAGTATTCACTAAATGATAATTATTAAATTTATTAAGTTATGTTATTCTCAAAATCTAATAGAGTAAATATAGTAATATTTGTAATGTCATGTTAGCTTATTATTTCCATATATTTCTCATTAAAATCTAGTTAATGAATAAACGACTTTCATTTGTACTAAAATTGGAATTTCAAAATTCGAAAAGTATAGAGAGACTTGAATTAAATTGTAATTTTTATCATGGTAAAAATGCAATTTTTAAAGGATTAAATAAAAAATTTATCATTTTTAGGGGATCAAAGTACAATTTTACCTTTACTAATTTAAAAATTTTAAAACTTTAAAGGGTCTAATTTCATTTTAGGGGGGTCGGGGCCCCTACCAACCCCCTTTGCCCCTGGACTTATAATGATCCAATAGAAAATGGAGAATAATATGAATTAAATCTACAATTTTACTTATAGTATAGAACTAGTTATTAAATTCAACCAAACGAGTTTAATTGGCTACTCTTTGGGTCAATATTAAAATTTCAAAATTCAAAAAATATAAGGATTAAAATTGACCAATTTAAAAAGTACAAGAACTAAAATTGATCAAATTAAAATAAAGGACTAAATCCATTTCATTCACAAATATAGGGACTAATACCATAATTTAACCTTGTTTAAACAAATAATTTCTTCCACAAATACATACCCTCTTAATACAGTTCCCAAACCCTAAGGTGGTTGCCTGCTGTTTGTTTGTTTTTTTCCCGAAAATCTCATTTAAAAAAAAATAGCACAATTTATTGTAAAAATATTGTATTTTTAAAAATTATTTAAATATGGTGGTTTTTAAATTATCTATGTCTATAAGTATAATATATATAAGTATGGGTTTGGAAAAAATTTTAACGGATGAAAATACTCTTTATTTTCCATCATATTATTAAATTCACATCTAAAAAAAATTATAATATTTAATTTAAAATTATTAATTAAAAATTAAAATGAAATAGAAGTGATGATGATTATGTATCTAAAAATAATTATAATTTAATATAAGTTATGATAATTTCACATTTAAAATAAATCAAAATATTAATTAAAAATTTGTGTTAATTTTAAAATAGAATTATTATGGAAAAAAACTCTAAGTATAAAATATATGGAAAAAACAAGTCGTGATAATTATAATTATAATTATAATTTAAATTTTTTTACATAAACAAAAGTTGTGTTGATTTGAACCCATGTGATGATTTGATTGTCAAGAGTGTTTACTGCTTTAGATGTGATTTGGGTTCGAATCGCACTAGTTGCGTTTATTATTTGAGCTTTGTACTGTTATTGTAATTTACAAAAAAAAAAAAAATTGTGTTAATTTTATTAATGTAAATCATAATTATTATTTGGGTTAAATTAGAGAAAAAAAAAAGTAAGTTTTAAAATATAATAAGGGAATTAGGTTGATTTTTAAATTTAGAAAAATATGTCGATTTTGAAGAGAGAAATAAAAAATGCATTATCTAGGAGGCGTTTTCAGTTAAGGTGGTAGTTAGGGGGTTAAAAGCATGCCCAGTAGGATATGCTTTCAGCCTCCATGTCGCCACCTCAACTAAAACAGTTTTCAGCTAGGGGCGAGCGTTCGATCGAATCGAATGAAAAAATTTTGAGTTAATTAAGTTGACGAATCCTATTTTATCATTCTAACTTGATTTGAAATTTTCTTGAATCGAGTCTAGTGAGATGAAATTCGTATCTAAAATATTTGTTCGAGTTAAATTTTAAAAAATAACTTTGGGTCCTTGTAACCACTATTACCCACCGTAATCAGATTTGTTATTAACTTTCATCACCTTATAATTTATTTATTAATCTTTTATATACGGGTTAACTTCTTTACTTGCTTAGTTACTTCAATTATCTTTTAATTCTTATCACAATGTATTTTGAAATTAAAAAATATATTAAATGTAAAAATGTGATTTTTTTAATAAAAGTTATTTTAAAAATAAAATGTGAAATTGATACTAACATAAAATTTTAACACGAATATTTTATGACACCATTAATAATTCAATTTTAATATAAATATTCAATATGATTAAACAATTCAATAATATAAGTAGTAAATATAAATAAAATTATTACTATTTAAGTTTAGGATTTTTTTGGATGATTTTGATTTTTTATTTGGGGTAAATGGTGAGAAGTAAAAGTTTAGGGGAGAAAATAAAAAGTTTTGGAGGTTTTAAGAGAGTAAAATTTTGAGGGAAAGTGAGGGAGTAAAAGTTTTGGGGGAAATAAAAAAAGTTTGGGGGTTTGGGATAAATATGTAAAATATTATAGTTTGATATTCGATTTATTCGAATTATTTAAATTATTCGAATTCGAAAACTCAACTTGATTCGAACTCGAAATTTAAAAAAAAAATTTGAGTTGACTCAAATAACTCGATTCGTTTAACTCAAAATTTATTTTTTTTGATTTTTTCGAATCAAATTAAGTTTTGCTTACCCTTACTTCAGGCAAGACGCGTTTTCCTCCAACAATCATTTTACCCAACGGTCAAAAAATAAAAAACAATCAATTTTTTTTTTCAAAAGTTAAAATTTAAAGCGGCTAATTACGTTTTTTCTCAACTTCATTTTTTATATAAACCCTACTTATTTTCTTTTTTCTTCATTTAATCCTATTCTCTCAATTCTTTCTACTATTTTATTCTCAATTTTTTCATTTAGATTCTCTCAAATTCTTATTCTTTTAATTTTATATTTCGTAATTTCTTTGTTTTTATTTTTATTTTTATAATTTTAAAAATGTTGATGCCTCTTATTCATTTGGATAACAAACATATTTTCGATGTCTAATTACAAATGGTAAGAAAATATTGTTAATTTTTTTAATTCAAATTAATATAATTATTAAGTTGTTAACATTATTATTATTATTTTTTAAATTTTTATGCTTATATAGTCAGACTGAAAATCAGATTATCGAGACATATATACACAATTTAAGTGCGAGAACCCCACATGTTATTGAACAACACTTGCAAGAGGGACTAAATTGGAGCCTGTACTTATCAACACTTTGGTGGAAAGATGGAGATCCGAGACACACACATTCCATATTTCCTGTGGTGAGTTTACAATTGCCCTCAAGAATGTAGCATTACAACTCAGTTTACCATTTAATGGGGCAACCGTTACGAGGGTAGTAGGTATTGGCGATTGCAACACAATTTGCGACCAACTATTAGGCAAGGTGTCAAACAAGTTAATGGTAACTAGATAGAGATGAAATAGTTAGAATATAATTTCTCATTTATCGACAATTTCGCTAGTGCCGTTGAAAGACAACAATACACGCGAGCATTGATACTGAGGTTAATCGAGGATCTTTTGATGCTAGATAAATCTCGAAATCACGTACTTTAATTTAATTATTTTTAGTCATTGTACTTTTCAAATTTTTAAATTTCAATCTTCACTGAATGATAATTATTAAATTTATTAAGTTATTTTATTCCCAAAATCAAATAGAGTAAACATATTATCATAGGCTAAACGACCAAAATAGTCAATTTTATTTACCTCAAGTTACATTTTAGTTACTTATATTTGAAATGTTACGTTTTAGTCACTTACGTTATTGCGTTGTAATATTTTAGTCACTGAACCGTTAATTGTTGTTAAAGGTGTAATGGTAAGATGACGTGGCACGTTAAATCATTATTTCAAATAAAAAATTTAGGTTAATTTATACAATCGATCCCCATTTTTTTTCGTTTTGAGCAATTTTTTTTCTTTTATGTTCTTTTAACTTTTCCTCTCTTTTTTTTTCTTTTTTTTTTATTCTCTTTTGCTTCTCTCTCTGTTTTCCTCCCTTCTCCATTTCTTTAATGTAGCTTTTCTATGTTTTTCATTCGTTAAAACTAATACTTATACTTTTATTTTTTGTGAATAATTTAATTTTTTTAGGCGAGCTTATGGACTAGTTTTAACAAATGAAAACCATAAAAAAACTACGTTAAAATAAATGAAGAAGAGAAGAAAACAAAGGGAGAAGCAGAAGAGAATGAAAAAAAAGAAAAAAAAAGTTAAAAGAACATAAAAAAAAAAAAAGCACAACCTCAAATACAACAAACTCGTCCTGGACAACAACCAAAAACTTCGATTCTTACCCTTTTTAACCTTAGGCTATAGTTTTTAACCCAACTTAAACATGGTCTTTAATGTTGAAAAAAAGGAGAGGGGGGGGAAAGATAGATATGCTTAGTCTTCTTCATGGTTTTTTTTCCTTACAAATTATTTTATTTAAAAAAAACTATCATTTTAATAAATAAATGATATTAGGAAGTAAAAAAAATAGATATTGATTCATTTATTAACATTTTTATAATTTTTGTATGTGTTCTTATAAAATTTTATGTATTTTTATTGAAAAATGAACTTTTAAATAATTTTTATTTATTTTTTATATTTTAAAAATTTTAAAAATAAAAATTAAATTGATACAATGTGTAAAGTTGAGAGCTAAATTTATTGAATATTTTTAGAATTAAGACCAAATTGATAAAATCTATAAATATTGGAGGACTAGATTTGTTATTATGCCAATAAAAAAAGCCACGTCAACATTCCATTAATGATTTTACGTGATCAACATATTAAATTGCGATAACATTAGTAACTAAAATAAAAAAATTTAAACTTTAGTGGCCAAAACAAAATACACTAATTATTGAGTTACTATTTACCCAATTGTTTATAAAAATAGCACGATTTTGGTAACAAAGCATAGCGGTGTTCAAACGGTTAATCAAATTGAATTAGTATTAACCGAATTACTGATTTTTTAATTCTTTAACCGTTAACCGAACCTAAATTTTTTCAAAAAAAATTAACCAAAACGAAATTTATATGTTTTTGTTTATGTTAAAACAAGTATAAAACATATAAAAAAATTTAATAATATTCATTTGACCGAATTATCCAAATTAAATTAATTAAAACTATATATAATTTGTATTATTAATTATTAAGTTCAATTAATTTGGTTAACTACTCGATTTCGAATCGAATTAATAGATAACTTAATTTCCAAAAAAAATTAACTAACCTCCGACAAAATTAGGTCAATTAACCAATCGATTAACCGTATTAGATCGTTTTGGTCAGTTAATTCGGTTTTAACCGAAATTTGAACACCGCTAACGAAGCATGCCATCAAAGATAAAAGCACGCCTTGTGATAATTTTTTATTGGGATAATGTCACATTTGGTGCCTGTACTTTCATAAAATATTTAATATGATATTTATACTTTGAAAACATATAATGCGGTACCTCCTGAACTATCAATATGTGTTTTATTATGATACATGTACTTACATGAAATGTTCAATGTGATACCTATACTTTGAACATTGTTAATGAATTCTAAACCAACCAATAAAAATTCAACACGTAATTTTTTTTTCTAAATAATCAAATCCACATAAATAATATAATGTTATGTGAAAAATTAAATTAAAAATAAATAACTAAACATATTATTAACAAAAAAAAAAAAAGTAAATACTAAACTTACATGAAACTACATGTACTTCGTTGGATAATAAAAAAATATTATTTAAAAATCAATTAAAAATATAATTTCAAATGAGGAAGAAGATGATGATTTTGCCTTACTTCACTTTTATCCCTATTTCTCGGTTTGACACGTATGACTAAGGGCGAAGTAAAAAAAAATTAAAAAGTTGAAATTAATTTATAATTTTCACGATAATAAAATTTTAATTTTTAAAAGAATTAACTCAAAATTTTATTATTTTTAAAGAACATAAAATATAATTTTACTTTTACTCGTGACAAAAGCTGGCTTGAGGCTATAGGGGTATTTTGGTACAATTACTAGTTCAAGGTCCAGTTCCTTCCCTTGCCGGAAGAGGCGGTCATTGATGACGACAAATTGGTTAGTTTAAAAGAAGCAATTCTCATAGCAACTACAGAACTCATAATCTTCAAACCCTCTTTTCTACATTACTCAGTATGTTTTAACCAAACTCGGTGTAGGTATGGACCAAAATTTCGGTAGAATTAACAGCGATGGCGTCTCATGTGGAATGAATGGACCAGGGTTCGCCTTCGCCCACAAAAACTATCATTTTCACCAACTCAAAATACATTAAGCAACAGTGCAGTTAATGACTTGAACCAGCTCGTACTATAAATCCTGTTCACATTTAGCTTGGGGTTTAACTAGACTTCACTGTTTTTGTTTTGCCAAAGCCCCCACCAAGTGTTATATACATCTCAAACTAAACCTTCGTCACTATAAGTGAAAAGTGTAGTATAGGAGTAAATGGGGAGGTCTCCTTGTTGTGAGAAGGTCACACAAATAAAGGATCATGGACTGGAGAAGAAGATGAGCGTTTGATAGCTTACATCCAAGCTCATGGAGAGGGTTGTTGGAGATCCCTTCCGAAAGCTGCTGGCCTTCTCCGTTGCGGTAAGAGTTGTCGGCTTCGATGGATTAACTATCTCCGCCCTGATGTTAAGCGGGGTAATTTTACTGACGAAGAAGATGAGCTCATCATCAAGTTACATAGCCTTCTTGGTAACAAGTATGTCTCGCAAAAAAAATGAATTATTTTCTTCTGTCATGCATTAGCTAGCTAGTGTACCATCTATGTTAAAGTTCTATCTTTTTGTTTCTGTTGTAAAGGTGGTCAATCATAGCAGGGAGACTACCTGGGAGAACAGATAACGAGATCAAGAATCATTGGAAAACCCACATAAAGAGGAAGCTAGTGAGCAGAGGTATTGATCCTTTGACACATCGACCGGTCAATGAACAAGCTACAATTCACACCATACATACAGTCTCATCAACAGCAGTTCTAAGAGAAGATGGGAGACAAAAGAACCAAGAATTGAATCTTCAGCTGCTGATAAGTCCACCATCGTTACATTCACACTCACCGCAGGTATTGCAGAAAAGAAACAGAAAAGTCATTTGCTTCTACTGTAGCTTGGGGCTTCAAAACAGCAAAGAGTTCACTTGTGAGGGTAGTAGTCATGGTAGAAGTATACAACATGTGAACTTTTGCACTTGGCGAAAGGCGTTTCGAAGTGAGAATTGAAGTAGATGAACTTGGTTATGATAACACAACCGAAAATGGGTTTATTGTATACTTACAATCTGGTTGTTCTATGGTGAAACACCACAGATTTTATGATAGTTCAATGAAAGTTATTTTATACATATTCTTAAGGATTATCGACTGTTTCTTGGTATAGATTAATGAACAACCTACCATATGGAAGTAGTCAACAATGGGCAGAGGTGTTGGTAACCTATCTCAGTCATGCATTAAAAAAAGAGAGAGAGAGAGAGAGAGAGAGAGAGCCAGAGAGTCAGAGAAGCCACCTTCAATATTCATTGCTAGTTAGTTTGCTATCAACATGCACAGTTCTACCTACCAAACAGCAATTATTGTACCAGCTGCTGATTGCATGCCAAAAGAAAAAAAAAAGGAAACCGGCTTTTGTAAAAGCTTGTCTACGGTACTTTGTTTGCCTCTCTTATCCAACACTTTCCGTAAAAAGTTGACAAGATAGCCTAACTAGAGTGTTTACCTTTATTAGCTGTTATATGTCCTTGAAAAGACGGGCAATTCCAAGGTAAACAAACAGATGCTGCTACATGTCCCTATGTAACGCTAACTAAGGGCTGAGGGGAAAAGTTGGCTCACTGGTTAATAGTCCATGAACCACGATCATCTGTTTTCTTTTAACCAGAACGGGACAAGAAAACTACCTAATCTTCACGACATATTGATCAGACGAGGAGTTCAATAATGAAATACGAGACAAATGAACTTCATTGCATTTTGCCCCACAATATGATTGATTAATGATGATGGTATTGATGGTGTCATGACTCCATTTGTATAGTAGAGACCGCAATTTTCAAGCATGAAAAGCGTTATGATGGAGCATAAAGAGAAGAAACAATACAATAGACCTTTTGGAAGAAAATTTGTGAACTCTGAGTTAAGCAATAAGAAGTCAGAGTACACAGACACACTTAGTGTATCAACAAACGAAATAATTTCCTATAATTAACATCTTTGGAACACCCTAAGTTGCATTAAGCATCTAGTAGAATACAATGTCTATTTACATAGAAATTGAAACTTTCATAAATTAAAATGAAACTTCAAGTAAACATCAAAACCGCTCCCAATTCACCTCATTTATCAGCTTTATCAGCCTTCTTATCAAGTCTTGCGGTACCTGAGCTTGATGACTCGCCCATTGAATCAGGAGAAGCAGCAGCTTGGGATGAAACTCTCTTAAGGGAAGTTGGGAGCCCTGATATTTCCTAAACAAGGGGAAAAAAACTATATTCAATTATCTTGGCAGAAATTTAGCCCTTGATTTTGAACCCTTAATTCATCATAAGCATGACAAGCGAGTTGACATCATAATATGCATGGTACCACATGCAACCATTCTATAATACCATTGCAAATGAACATAATAGAATCAAAAAGTGATATCATTTTAACCCTTTTTTCCAACCTACCTTCATCAAATGCAACCTCATGTCACAAGGACGAACTTGGTTTCCTATGCATGCCATTGCAAATTTCGAATATTGAAATAGAACATCAGCAGCAGCTTGCTTTTTTTCTTCGGTCTGGCATGCATAAGAAATAGAATTAAGTAGGTCAAAACAGCTTTCTCTTAAGGAGATTTTAAACAAAAAAAAAAAAAAAAAAAAAGCCCTCAAATCCGACCATTAGCATAGGTTACTACATAAAAGAGATCAAAAGCAACTGAAATTATTCCAACTTCGACTAGGAGTTGTAACAAGAAAACATGAAGGAAACCAACAAACTTGCACACTGATTTGTGTTTTCAAATGAATCATCAGGACTAGAATAAGGTATAATCCTGGTTTTATATATCTATAAATGTAATCCTATATGTTTCACAACTCTGGTCTAGTTGATAGATCATAACACCCTTAAGGAATGATTCTGTATTTCGAACACCATATCCTAGTGAACCACTAAGACATAAGTAGATGCAGCTATGCTTCTCAAATTAAAGTTGTGGAAAGTTGGAAACAAACCCACCAAAAGCAACTTCATAAATCAAACATACTATGATTCCACCAGGGAAAAGAAAATGAAATGAATTTGAAATGCTAAAAATTCCATGATCCACAAATATATTGAAAAAAAATGTTGCTCCGCAAACTCCTAATTTACACTGGGCCCCAATCAGAAAAACATCACAGCATAAAGAATTGCTAATGAAATTTTTGCATCTTCAAAGCCAGGAAAACAAATGTCCAGAAGAAGCAATCAAATTAATACATGGTAACTAATTTCCCACATATTCAAACGTTGTATAGAGATATATTTACAGGAAAAATTGCAAATTAAACGCAGTAATAAGAAGGAACAATTGTTACTAGTTCGACAGACAACAAAACGGGATTCAGAAATTAAAACAGGTATAACTCAATACAAAACAGGGAGAAGAATGGTTACAGGAATCTCGTCATATTAAATGGATATTGAATTAAAATTTTCTTAAATCCAAAACAAGTAACCTAGGAGATTGATTGGTTTGGTGATATGAAAGGAAGAGACTGAAACAAGTAATGACTTTTATTATTAATTATTAAATTAAACGTCAAAATAAGGATTTAAACATGTAAAGTACCTCGTAATCTTCTTTCATGCTTCGACCTTGCTCTGCATTTGACTTCTCCGCAGCTTCGACTTGTCCTCGTGCTTGGATCTCGCTTTGCAGGTTTTGTTTTAAACTAACTTTCAACTCAGTAGAATAGTGTATTTATAAGTTAAATAATTAAATTGTATCAACTGGGCCTATTAGCTCAGTTGGTTAGAGCGTCGTGCTAATAACGCGAAGGTCGCAGGTTCGAGACCTGCATGGGCCAAAGTGTTTTTTGTTCTTTTACGTTGTTTACCTTTTGATAATTGTGGTCCATAAAACCCTATGAACCCCAAAATTATTTTTGCCAAAACCGGAGCTGAATCTCATAGGTTTTTTTTTTTACATTGCATTTAAATAAAAAAGAAAATTTTACCTTTTATTAATTAATTATGTTTTTATTTTTAAAATTATTTTAATTATAGTTTAATTTAATAATAATTAAATAGAGGTGTAAAATAACTTATTATTATATTTAAAATGTTAACCGGAGCTGAAGCCCAACTGAAGCTGTTGGGTTTTTTTACATTATATTTAAATAAAAGGAAAAGGTTACCTTTATTAATTAATTGTGTTTTTTTATATTTAAAATTATAGTTTTATTTAATAATAATTAAATAGAGATGTAATTTTTCTTACAAACAAATATGATCGTTGAGTTAATAATAATTCGCTTATAAAGTTGTATGATTGGATGAGTACACGGAAAGAAAATTTTGACATAAAATATTAATTGTGTAAAATAAAATAAAATTTTAAATATAAAATAATATTTAATTTTTTATTTTTAAGTATATTGATTAAATCTTAAATTTTATTCAAGTATAGAGATTATCTAAATAATATGACCTTTTATTTTTAACAAAATCTTATTGTCACAAGGTTTCCTCTTATTAATCAATTTCTTTAATATTAAAAATTTTAAATAATGATAGCTAATTGATTTTAATTGCAAGTATAACTAAATTAAATATGAGTTTTAAATATCTAATTTTTACTTGAATTCAAATATATTTATTTTTGTCGATTGAGTCTTAGCTGGATTGACATATATATTGTTGCTAATGCAGGAAGGCATAGATTCGAGTGAGCTGAAACGCATTATCCTCCTATTTATGGATAGAAAGGTTAGGGATAATTCTAAACATTGTGTCAAAAAGAACAAATATGATAAGAACTTATAATGATATTGTTCAAAAAAATATTTTATTTTTATAACAAGTCATTATAATTGAAAATTCAAAAATAAGAATATAAATGTATAAAATACATTATTAATAATTAAATAACAGTAAAGTTGTTTTTAATTACTAGGTAAATAGATCTTATGGAGGCTATATGTTTCTTAATCAAAACTCAAGATGTACGTGGGCATTCAGAAAAAGTGTATTTAAAAAAAATTAGATAATTTTGTTTGGATACATAATTTTTTTTAAAAAAAATAAATTTTAAAATTTCACAAGGTAAAAGAAATAATTATAAAAAAAGAATGATGAGATTAAAAATAAATAATATGAAATGTGAATACTGTTAAATTGGTAAATAATATAAAACATAAAACAATATAAATATAAAAATATGGACATTAAATAAAATAATATTTTAAAAGTTTATTTTACTTCACAATGAAATAAGATTATGAAAAGAAAACCTCCTCTTAAGTAAAATTTGTGTTGCTCAAATTCCCCTTTTCTAATCTCCATTATTTTTGCTCAAATGAGTGAGTAAATTTTTTTTTAAAATTTTAAGTTCATCATTTCAAAATAGTAATTATAATTACATTTTTTTATAAATATTCTTGGAAAGAAAGGTTCAATTTTAAAATTTGATAAAAAAATTACAATAGAAAAATAATAATATTAAAAAAATTGTAAGGTGGAAGTATTAGATTTGTAAAAATGAAAAAATATCTAACACAAAAAAATTATATATCTTGAAATGAGTTCAGTAAATAGAAGTTTTTAAAAAAAAAAAAAAAACTAATAATTGCATAAGGAAGAAAATATAATAAATACAGATCTCCTAATAAAAATCAAGGAATTTCAGATTGAGACTCTACCCTAAACTTAAAACAGGGGAACAGAATCATACTGCATAATTTTGGCATCTGAACTGTGTTCACTATTTTACTTTCATTTTAGCAACAGAACACCTTTAGAAATAGCTTTAACCTCTAGGAAGTATCCCACTTCATGTCTGAAATTAACAAACAGCAACAACAGTAAATAATGAAGCTCCAATGGGTGAATGAAAGTTTGAGGCCGAGTACATCGACTGTCAACTAAAAGAACCCAGACAACAACCCTTAAAAAGAACAAAGGAGAGAAAAGTTAGAAGGATCTCAAATAGTTGATGTTCTATTTTTCCTTTGGAGGGGCTTTCTTTGCAGCCTCAGCCGCTTCCTTCTCTGCTTCAATCTCAGCTGCAATGGCATCAATTTCAGCTTCTTCAAGCTGCCGCAGACCATGCTCCTTCGTCATCACAGCAACTTCAATATTCTTTCCCCCACTCTCAACAACCTTCATGCAAGAGACACGCATCAATACAAGCAAATCATTATTTGACATAAAACATGCACTTTTAACATGTTAGTAAGCCATAACCAACAGCATGTGTCATGTTGAAAGGAGAGTTGGCAAAAAGTATACTTCAACCAACTTGGACAACTACATTTCTGAAGCTGTTGTTCTATAATGTGGCAACATGTATATAAATACACCAAAATAAATCTCTACTGCCATCAAGCATGCTTCCATGTAGCAATGGAGGCACAAATAATACTTAAAACTTGTTTTTTTCTTAAATGCTAAATAAAATACTAAGTAAATGATTTAGGCATTAACAACCAAGTAGAGAGTCTTTTGCTCCAGTTCTAATTTTGATTTAGGCATTTTCCATTTTCTAGTGGCACAGCTTGATAAGCCATGTTATTTCTACAAGGCTTACAATCCATGCATGATCTTAGAAGACATGATGCATAAGGTACGAATGGGAATGGCTTCAAGTTAAAGATAGATTCAATTCATATTTCCGTGGCTTAAACAACTGACAAGCAAGACGCAGCAAAATTCATGTCACCATTCATTAAAAGTAGCCAATGAAACTTACCTCAAGCAAAGCACGAATTGCAAGCTTAATGGTTTCTTGTCCAGAGGTTTCCTTATAGTTCTTCTCTAGGAACTCTCTGATTGAGTTAGAGTTTCTACCAGTGGCATTAGCTTTCCAGGCTGAAAATGTCCCTGATGGATCCGTCTGATACAGTGACGGTACACCAGAGTATGGATCAAAGCCCACAATCAGAGTTGAGAGACCAAACGGCCTAACACCTCCGCTTTGAGTGTACTTCTGCTGAAGACCTGCAATGTATCGAGTAATATACTCAACAGTAACTGGATCTTCAACAGTCAGCCTGTGGCTTTGACATTCAATCCGAGCCCTATTTATGAGGACTCGAGCATCAGCTTTGAGGCCAGCACATGCCAATGCAATGTGATTATCCAAGTTCACAATCTTCTTAACCGATCTACACAAATGGAAGCAGTAAAAGGGTAAAAAAAACAGCCCATTTTGAGGAAATTGAAAAAGTGAAGGTTTTCAAAAAAAAAAAAATCAGTCAAGAAAAGAAAAGGCGAAGGTTTTCCCTAACATACAAGTTTTTACCATAAAATTCCTAAAGTTTTTATTTTCGATATCATCAAGATTAACCTTTCGGTTTCCCTACTTGAGCCATAAGATCAAGTATTTTGACATGATAGAGATGAACTTAAGCTAAATTATGATGTACCCCTTTATTCCTAAATCCAAATCAATAAAACCCTAAACCCTAAAATAATTGTGAATTAGAAGTAATCAGAGATTCGATATTTAAGAGGGAAAATGGAAATATGTAGGTGGAGGGAAAGTATAGCAAAGGAAAACCTAGAGTCCTGGAGCTTGGCGGTAGATTTTTTCTCGACGCCGAGGACGACGATGTCAGTGCCGCGGACACCGACGGCGGCGTTACCTTTACGGACGGCTTCGAGGGCGTATTCAACTTGGAACAAATGGCCGTCCGGCGAGAACACCGTGATCGCTCTATCGTACCTCGCCATTTTCTTCTATTCCTTGGATTTGGTTTCGTTATTCAAGACTCGGCTCTATAGCCTGGTGCTTTTTACTTGAGCGACAAGCAGATCTAAAAAGAAAAAGGGACACTCGTGTAATTAATTGGAAGAAATTTATAATACCATTTCTTTTAATAATTTATTTTCTTTTCCTACAAGAAACGAATTTGTAGAAATTAAAAGCCTTTCTTGAATCCAGCTTATACTTAATTCAATAAATATTTTCCATCCTCATGTCATCAGTTGAAATTTTTTACATATATATTTTGATACTTATTTTTTAAACATAATAATAAATATAATTTTTAACCTTTATATTTTCTATCAATTTTGATATTTTAAAATTCTGTCACGGAATAAAGATAAAGATAAATATGTTCAATATTTTAAACTTCTCTTTCCTCCGTAATGACCATAACATGTGTGTTAGCACAACATTCTCTCTTATTGCTCGGCAAGATTAAATCAAAAGTCAAATCATCAAAAAGTTTCAAAAACTTTAATTGTATCAAGAACAAAAAGTGAAATGAAAAAAATTAATCAAAATTCCTACCTATATTATTAATATGATATCATGGAACACCCACTATATGATTTTAAAAATTATATTTACAAAAAGTTATATAAAAAATCAAATGAGATTTTAGTTAAAAAATATTTAAGTTTTAACGGTAAAGAACATATTAGGTTTAAATCTCACCGTAATAATATTTTTATGTAAAAATATAAAATGATAGATAAACATTCTTATATTAATATTTATTACCTTGTAAAAATAATAGAATTTTAATATTTTTCAACTCTGCTTGACTAATAGAACAATTTTTTTTTCCCTTTGATGAGGTGTGCTTCTTGTAATATTTTTTTGAACAATTTCAATGTTTTAATTATATCTGCTTTTTTTTTGATACCGTGTTTAGAATTATTCGTAATCTCTCCTCAACTCTTAAATAAAAAATAATAATTCATTTTAACGCATTTGAACTCAAATATTCTTACATCGACAAAAATGCCCGTATGTCTAGACGATACATTTATAAAATGTTTAATTTTTATTTTTTGGTAAAATCACGTATGTCTAATTTGTTTTACTATTTCAGTATAGTTGTATTCTAGCTGATATTTGAAGCAGATCCATATGCAAGACGGCTTAAAATCATAAACCTAATGCTTTTAACACCTTTGATATAATTATATTGAACCCATCCATTGGCTAACGAATTCAGACAGGTCCCAAATGCACGTTGAAATATTTTGTTTCTTTTGTTTTCCATCGGCCACAAAGGTCAAGGTTCAATGCAATGTATTTCATCTTCAACATCAAAATGGTCATGGTTAGTATCATCAGAATTAGGGCTGCATTCCTCTAAGGAAAAATTAAGTTGTGGGGACTTCAACTTCAACTTGCCTTTATGTGAAGATGATGATGGTGGTGATGGTTCTTGCATTGCAAAAGAACCCTCTTGCTGCTGAGATGGTGATGCTGCACCTTTCTCTGTTGGGCCTCTTTTGCCGTGGCCGTGGCCTTTGGTTGTGTCGGTTGCCATGGAGTCTAACGATGAGTTTGAATGTGATTCCCTAAGGAAGCGACCATGCTTTTCCCTTACTCTTTTTTTCCACTTGGACAGTGAATGCCTCACATTTTCAGAAATGATTGCACTTCTGAACTTGGAACCCATCTACCCAACCATGAAAATTATAACCCAATGAAAATAGATTGAGAGCTGAAGATTTTTATAATTATAAACATCAATGGCCTAACCTGCGTAACTATAACATAGAGTGGGAATGTTATAAAGCTACACCAGCACTGAGAGATTACACTGCATAAACCAACCAGCCAGCAAGTTCAAAATAAAACACCATGCATGAGACTGAAATAAATATTTTATTTTATTATTTTATAATTACCCAAATGCCAAACGAGTTGCAAGGAAGGCACGGTTCTCCATGAAGCAAGAAGGATCCTTAATTTCCCACTGAAAGCATGCCAGAAAATGGCACAAAAACATTACATATAATTCAACCACAGCTTATCAGTTTTGTCATTACAAAAGTCTTACCAGTGACCAAAGGAATGAAGCCATCTCAAATGCATTCTGCAACCAAAAGTTAATGTTAATGAACAAAAAGAAACAAGAATCAAAATTTGTTGTATGATTTAAGGACACATAAAATGTCCACTTAAGACTTACTTGAAATGAAATAAGCTGTATCAAACGTAAGAGGAACCTGGGCCTTCCAAACCAAAAGAGTTCATCCCTCAGGTTAAATTTATGGAAACCCTCCGATGCATCGTTCTCCCTGATTTCAACAGCTAATTTTACAACCACACGGTGCAGTTTCGTTCCGATTAGCAGTATCAGCTTTTACATACATCAACAATGGGAAGAAAAATCAGGAACACGTAAGTTGTGACTCGTTTAGTTGCTATAACATTAGAAGCGCAATGCAACGATGAAGACGTACGATGGCAGGAAGGAACGAAAGCCAAAAGTAAAGATTGGTTCCTGACAACAAGAATAAATTTGATTAATGCAAGAAATAGTATGAATGATGAATGCAAAAGGGGAGCATTGCTGCATGAACGATAAGCAGCCAATTACAGGTAGTTGTTAACATAGGAAAATGGTGGAAATCGCATAAAGTTTCATTTAGTTGAGACCTCAAAGAGAAGCTAAAATGGTGTCTTAGCCTACTTGAATCAGCGGAGTGCAAGCCAAACTCACGGAAAATTACCATGGAAATCAAGAAAGACGCATAGTATGCAATAAATCCAGAAGGGCACGCTGCAAGAGAAATCCAAATATAGCCAAATCAAATAACCAATACAAATCATGCATCCATGTTCCTATCGCTGTCATAAAGACTGTATTTTATTTACTTGACCTGAGACTGATTTCATGAATTCCAAGTGGTTACTAATGTGCATAGCAGAGTAGATATAGTACCTAATGCCAACGATATCCCGAAACTCTTCTTCCGTGCTTCGAACCATATAATTATGGAAATCATATGTCAAAGGAAGTTCATGAGTCTAAGAAGAATGATGTAAAAAGGAAATCAGTATTTAACTGTCCAAATCTAATCACATCCTAATCTCTTTCACACTCATTTGGCAAAGTAAGTACTTTGGGACACAACAAAACTTATAGTTTTTTTTCCTGAGAGTTATAATGAGTCTAATGGACATACTGTAATGAACCCCAACCGCAAAGCCGTGTAGTCAGAATGGTTTATAGAACTCCAGAACTGGCGGCTGAAGCAAAGCTGCAAGATGATATATATATTGAGTTCAAAATCTCTTCAAAGTAAATGGTATAGAATGTTCCAGGAATTACAAGAAAAAAAAAATAGAGGAAAAGAACATTCTTTGAAGCTATTTAGTTAGAGCCTTAGAGGTAAGCTGAAGAGATGATATGCAAGTGCGCAGAACTGTTGGCGAAATCGGTGAGATGTGGCACGGCTAAAAGGTATGAAGATGAAAATGTAGGGTAAAAGTGGCGGGCAAAAGATGGAAGATTTCAAGAAGGTATACCAGCCAAACAAAAACTCTGCTTTGGCTCCATGGATGAGAACCATGGTGAGAAATGAAAGTTGTCAGTCGCTTCATTCTTGGACGGACTTCACCTGGTGAGGATTCTATATTTGAAAAAGTTAATAGAACAGGGATGAAATTGATGCTCCATCGGAATACGAGTAACTAATGAAGAAACAGAATTAGAAGTTTAACATCTGACTCGAAAGGTCGCACCTTGTAAATATTGATCACCCACTGCCTTGGCATGATTCTCCCATGTTCTCCAGCTATAAATCTGCAAAAACATGAACTGTAAACTTGGTGCTTGTTGGGATTTGTATCACTAAGAATAAGGAGATACATGTACCTTAATCATAGCCAATGCGATGGCAATAAAGCTGTAAGAAACATGGGTGATACCAAGCACGAATACGAAATGGTGAAGCTGCTCAAGGCTTTCATGTGAAGCAAAAGAATCTTTACCCTGGTTGCAAATGCCAAGTGAGAAATTAAAGGCATCAAAGTGGGCAAGCATCTAAAAATCAAAAGCAAAAATGGGCTACCTCAGGACAATAACCATGGTTCACAGTAACAAGCTTCTTCGCTCTGAAAACCGTGCTGTTGGTGTTCAACTTCACGGAGTGCTCGGAACTTCTATGACGGGGCTTGGCACAAGGATAGAATCGGCTATCCAAGGCCGATGATTTTATGCAAATTTTAGCAAAAAATGAAATCCAATGGCCCATCAACAACGACAGAACCCCAAAAAGCATCAGTTCTGCTCATAGATAAAAATAACACTGATATAACGAGACCAAAAAGGATCATGCTTGTGACATCACATAAAAATCAATCACAAACAAAAAGGTTTACCCTCTTTGATCTTCTCCAAAGCTGCTAACAGAGATTTCCTCTTAGTCCTTTCCAACCACTATAAAACAAGAAGATGGAGATGCAAATACATTACACAACCAATCAAATATGAGATTGATGAGAGATGAAAGAACATGGGTTTTTGACCTGCCCAAAATTTTTCAAAGCGTGATGAACCAAGAAACCAAAACAAATCATAACAGTGATCACAGTAGCAACAGCCCAAGTTGGGGTTTCTTCCAAGGATTTCCCTTCTCTACCTACAGGCTCTCCTTCCTCCATTTCTGTTTTCCTTTTTTCTATCCTCAAAAGGTGAACACTAGAGCATTGAATATATTGAGGAATGAACAGAGACGGAACGGGCTTCTGTTCAATTAATGGGGAGAGGTTTGATGGTGGGGTTTCTGTTGTGGCATGAATAGAGACCGTTCCAGCTGAAGTGAAATTAAGAACACATGCATGGGTCGTTGAACTGGTTTACAAGATTGTTCAGAGGGTAGGGCCCCAGCAACCGAGATCTTCTTCACCACTTGGGATACATTTGGAAAGTGCAACGTGACTTTGTCTTTTCATTTGCAACATTTTCTGAGGGAGAGGCTTTAGGTTTTGGTCGTTTCAATGCGTATATGATGATATGATAAAAAGAGAAGAAGATGGAAATCGGAATTTGGACCGGATTTTATGCACAGATGCAACATAATATTCACTTGTTTTTACGTGTTTGATGGGGCTTTTTATTTTCTGATTGAAAAGTCCATAAACTAGAAAAATTAAGCATCATGATTCATACATACATGCATATATATTAAACGTAAAAAGTTATTGTAGGGAAAATAATAAAAAATTTCTGAACAATAAACCATCAATAATCAACCGGAAGGTGACCCTCAAGTTTTACTTCTCTTCTTAATCATCTAAACAAACAAGAATCATTTGCTACTTTAGGCTCTCGATCTATTGTTTAGAATGTGATATTGTTGATCATCAAATCTCATGTGAGCTCAACTACTCCATAACATTAAGTCAGAATAAATGATAGTATCTGTCCTGACACAGACATCTTCGTCCCATCAAAGACATCTCCCACGCGTCCCGTGATAATTGTTAGATGACAAGTTCAATACGTTAATACAATTTTATACAAGATCCTCACCTATAAACACCCTCAAGAGCGATGAAGAAAGGATCTACTCTCCAAGCATACATGCTTATACTCTGTCAACCCACCTCCGACGCTTGATTTTCGAAATCTTTCTACTCTCACTCTCTATAACCTCCGACTCTTCGCTCCAACTAGGTGAACCGACCACGGTGACAACCACCATATCCTTACCTATACCCACGGGCGGATCTTGAGATTATTTTTTTTGGGGGGGGGGGGGGGGGAGGGGGCTAGTAAAATTTTCAAAAATTTCAAGAGTTCAATGAGAATTTTTTTATAAAAAAATTGGGGACTAATTAAAATTTGTATGAGATGAATGGAATTTTTCGAATATTTTAAGAGATCTTAATTATAATTTTCAAAATATTTGAAAGGTGTAACGAGAATTTTCAAAAACTTGAAGGGACCTAATTTAAATTTTCTAAAAGTTTCAAGAAAAATCAAAATTCCGTAAACCTCCATGCACCTTCTCCGTATTAGTACCACCGTATGAACACATAACCGACCTATAGCTATCTAATCTATCAAATTACTTGACATCAAAAGATTAGGTAAAGCTTCCATGCTTTTATTATAGATTTGTAGACTCTGGTCATTAACGTAAAGTAACTTCAACATCAACATCTAAAATTTCATCAATTATTTAATAAAGATATAATAGATATTACTTAATATAGTTGATTGAATAGAATAGGGAGATAATAGTATTAAATTGCTTGGTGACTTAATTTTGTAAAGAATAAGTGTAAAATTATATTATTACCCTCAAATTAAATAAATGATATTTTAATTATTGTTATGTTTTTTCGAATAATTATTTTTATATTAAACATTTATATAAATAACTAATTATAATTCATAAAAATATAAAATAAATTAATAAATAAATGGAAAACCGATATAAGTACAAAAGTCTAATATTATAATTAAAATAATAATAATAATAATAAATATGTATTTTTATATTATTCAAAATAATAGTATTCATTCATATTTTGATGCTTTCTCTAATCTAACCACTACTGTGACCAATGAGGATAATGCCACTTTGTTATCTCTTGAACTGCTCGTGAAATGCATCAAGTCACTAGAATCGGATGGTATGAATTCAGCATTATATCAGCAATGTTGGTCGATAATGGGGCTCGGAATAGTGCGTAAATATTGTTTAAAGTGTGTTATAAGTTTGATAACTTGAATAAAATGCTTAATTATTTTTGAGAGATTGGAGTTGCCTCGGTAACGAATGTAACAGTTTGGTCTCTTGACTCGATGATAGGGTCGAGTAAGGGGTGTTACAGTTGTGGAATTATACAATATATTGTAGAAGTCGTATACCTAATATACTAGTTTTTTATTCTTTATTTATTTGAACTTAGGCTTTCATTTACATCAAAGTATATGTGTCACGCATACATAACCTATCATCCACTCAATATTAAGGTATGCCGCACTATGATTATCATAAGTGAATAAATCTATAAATAGATGTAAGATCTATTCTATTTGAGTCCTATCTGATGTACTATCAGTCTAGTCATTCACATCTATGTCTTTATTTTTTGGAAGTCATTCGCTCCAATATCCAAAATAAGGTATTTCCCCAAACAACATATTAGTCTTTCAATCGATTGCTCAATCTCGATCAGACTAAGAACATGTTTAGTTATATAAGTCATCGTTTTGTATTTCATCACAATCACGTAATATTGCTTAATATTAGTTTAACATTAGATAATTAATAAGCTAATATTTGCTTTCATTTTGCTTTGAGTGCAAAAAAATGTTAAGGACAATATAAGAAGATATTAATGAAATTGGTAGATATTTTATTTAACCAATTTATTAAAAAATACAATTACATTTAAACAAAAATACTACATTAGGGGCACTAATCTCAACATTAAGACCCTTTAAAGGCATGGGTTCGAACCCCACTAAAACTGAAATGATAAAACATTTCCTTAATAGACCCTAAGTGCTCTGAATAAATTATGTGAACTTGTTTAGGTTTTCCTTGAAATAGAGAGATAAAAACCCAAGACTAATATCGAACAAAAACACTTAGAGAATGGTCCACAAGGAGTTCGCTTCTTCCTCTGGTTGGTTTATAAACAGCGTTTACTTACTAATCTGGAGCGTACTAGAAGGGGAATGGGACACAACAGTTCTTATGGTTTTTGTGGCCACGTAATTGAGGACACCCTTCATGTCATTCATGATTGTCGAGCTGCAAGAGATGTGTGGAAGATCATTGTCGACAGCAATCAACAAAATAGATTTTTTTCTGAACCCTTCCATTCTTGATTTTTTACTAACATATGCTCTTCTGTACATTTGCAAGGCCGTGGAGTTTCTTGGGCAAATTTATTTGGGGGTGATCCTTTGGAGAATTTGGAAAAATAGAAATCTTTTTATTTTCTAACATATCACTTGAACACCTTACTACATTATTAAAGCTTCGGAGAGTTGGATCTGTCAATTCGAATCTAATCTGATTGTTCCTAAATCCCTCTCCTTGACCCAACAAAACCAACGAATATCAGGGGATTGGTGGTTCCATCTTTTCTCTGATGGCGCGATGGCAAGAGATACTGGACAAGCTACAGCAAGAGGTGTCATTCGAGACATAGATGGGAAGTGGATCATCGGCTTTAGCCATTATTTGGGGAATTGTACACCTTTGGAAACAGAATTGTGAGGGATTACGGATGGTCTCCTAATCCTACTGCAAAATGATTTTGACAAGACTACTATTCAAACAGATAATTGGGAAGTCATTCACCTCTTGTCTCAAGAGGAAGGAGATGACACTGGAATCACTATTCTTAGAAGAGCGAGACGAGTCGTCCGATCCAAAAGGCAATGACGTCTATGTTTTGTTCCCAAAAAAAAGAATTTAGTGATAGACAAAATGACTAAAATAAGACTATTTTGGAAGTTAAATCTTTAGACATTTGAGACACCTCCTAAAGAAGTAGTGAGATTCATCCAACATGATATGGATAGTGATTACTCTGCGTCGTTGATTTAATGTAACTGTTGTTTTTTTTTTTACTTACCAAAAAAAACACTTAGAGAACAGTACCACTATCATTGATGGCCTGACATCAACCTCCCTCAATAGTGACTTTTCTAAAAATGAATGAATCTAAAGGATTAAAATCATTAAATAAAAGATGTGTCTTGTAAAAAGCACTTTATACTAAGCATATTTTTGACAACTTAACTTCCCTGATTTAATTAAAAATTAAAAAAAAAAAAAACTTGAAACGACATATATTAGACTAAAATTATCAAAGAAAAACGTGCTTAATATAAACTGACGTGGTTTTTTGTCATATCAATTGCCACCTCAAAATTAACATATGTCCCTAAATATAATTAAAATCGTTTAAATTAACATTTACTACTAATTTTGCAGAGCATGTCAACAGGAAAAATAAAACCAAAAAGTAATATACTTTTGCTGGTTAACAGCTACTGCTGTCCCGACAATTGCTGCCGCACTTTTTCCCAATCTCTACCAGATGAAGTACAACCACTTCAATTAATACTCCTACTAAGCAACACCAATAGCATGGTGCCATGACATCTACCAATGGTGAATCTGCAACCGAACCTCCATCTTTCTCTTTTTCCTTTATGTCAGTCAGGACTCTCTAATCTCAACTGTCTGTCAACTACCTCTCCAACCCATGAGGTTGTTCAACCATTTCGTGTCATTTCTACTTTTCCAATTTCCCAACACTTGAATTTCCAAATTTTGTTATTACTTCTCTATTATAGGTAAATTATAAATTTAATCCAATTAATTTTCGAATTAATCAATTTTATTTTATTTTAATTTTAAATTTATAGTTATGCCAATTAACTCATTAGATCAAATTCTACTATGGATTCTATTAATTTAATCAGTTAATTTTTTTTTATTTTTCAAAATTTAAAATTTTAATATTAACTTGAACGATAATTATTAAATATATTAATTAAAAATAACGTGATTTGTCAATGAATATTATGTGAAACAACAAACTAACATTACACTGATAATGTATTTGTCGCATAAAAACTTGAAAATAAGAGAATTTAGGTTAACAAATTTGATAACTACTATTTTGGCCTGATTGAAATTTTAAATTTTAAAAATACAATATTAAAATTCGCCAAATTAAAATACAAAAAACTAAAATCATAAGGTACAGAAACTAATGACATCAGTTGACATTCCATTTACTTGGGCGTCATTAATTATAAGAAAATCATTCGTCTTTAAATCTGTAAATAGAATGAAGGAAATCCTACTTTTGTATCAGGTGAACTTAGGAGGATGAGCCTTGCAAGATGAAAGCTCTTTTAATTATATACAATCAAGCATAAGACATACAGCTTTTACACTTTTCAGCAATTTTGGACTAACATTTACATGGATTTCTTACTACCCTTTGGCTGAAAATAAAATGAGCCGATCATCCCCTGGACATCACACAATCACAGTTTTTTTACTGGCTCTACATAAAATGGTTACATCAACAAGGCATCATCTCAGACATTTTGTCAGTGCTTCGAAGAGGCATATGGGCGCAGAAACTAACTTCTGATAGGGATGGATGGCTCAACATAAGACATACTGAAACATGACATTAGGAAGAAAATAAAATGGAAATCTTAGGTTTCTCGGGAAAAAAAAGTGTCCACACACCTCCATCTAATCCATTTGGGAGTTCACAATTCACATGATACCAGATTTTTAAATCCAAGGCAAATGAGCATTGCCACTGCTGCTCCTCTTGATCTGTTGAAGGAAGACCAAACACAGTTCGGCATCGATAAAACATGTTGGGTAAAGATTCTTATCTTAGCCATTTAAGGAGAGATGGTAAGCAAAATATGTCTTCATAACGTACAACAAAGTTAAACAGACTGGCCAATCCGGTCCACCACTAAATGTCATCCTTTCACAATTAGACCAAGTTCTAGCCAAGTAAATATTAATAGCGGTATTTCGTTCCATTGCTTTCTATGTCTCTCAACTGCTAAGAACAAATCACCTCAACCAAACCCCCACAAACAAGCACAGATGCTAACTGTAAGCTAGCTTACGCGTTAGCTTAAGGGTGAGGTTCAGCACCAAGTCTCAAAAAAAGCACAAGCCTTCTGATGCTTTCAGCAGGATATAGTAAAATATTCATGCTTTATCATTTACATATAATTTTTTATCTTATTGGAATTGAAAACATGTCCAATGCTCAACAAGCTATCAAGACTTTTGCAAATACCTTTATAAGTAAATACTTAGAACTATTACCCTAACCTTCATAAGCAACTCTTTTGTATGTGCCTGGTTAATTAACCGCTCATGGGCTTAGCATGAGCATGAAATCACAGAGAATACGCAATGTCCAGCATAAAAGTTACCAACCACCAGATCTTAATAGTTAATATCATGACAGACATGATGGTACATGCAAAATGTCAGATTTTACAAGACCAAAAAAGGGCCATTGCAGCTGTCACTATAATTTCTTGCAGTGAATTATGATTATAGATGATTTCATATTTACAATAGCTTAAAGTTTAGATTTTATAAAATAATAATAACAAAAAAATAGCATGTAATGAAAATATAGGCATGAGTGTTGATGTGCATGTAATTGTACAATGTGAAAATCCAATGAGCAGAATTATAGCAGCATAAACAGGAACATGCAACAGAGGCCTTTGCTCACTAACCTCAGAATACGCGGTTTTGGTTATCATATCATGTTTGCATACAGGGCAGAATGTCCCCCACTTTGTCAGCCAAGACTCCACACAGCTTGAATGAAAATCTGCACACAGCTTTCATGTTGATTAACTAATATCTAGAAACAAGATTTGAATGTGATATTCATCTGTTTACAAAAAGCAATTTATCTATTTTTTCCCCCACAGCCTCTAATAGAAGGAACAGATTCATTAAAGCATGGAGTCAAAGAACTAAGCAGGATGGTTGAATATGTGCATTAGTGCAGAAACTGCCTTGATACAACCAAAGGTCTATGGCTCTGTGGATTTAAAACATTCCTCTATATCATTCTTTCTCATATTTTAGATTTGTGCAAATTGGTAAATATTATGTCTTTCCACTTTTTACATATTATAGAGTTGAATCCCCAACGCATAAAAAAAGTTAACCCGTAAAAGAAAAAACAGATCCTTGAATGGAGGTAGGTAAAACGATGATATACACAAGAAAAGAAGCACAGCAAAGGCTACCAACAAGCTGCAGGAGCAAATCCTACCATGTTGACAGGGGAGAATTTTAAGAATCTCTCCATCCTTATAATCCTCAAGGCAAATAACACAAGTTTCTCCGGAATGGCACTGACTCAAACGAGCAGAACCAAATGCAACACAAGGAAGAGCTTCGACTGTCTTACTATCCACACTTTTTACTAAATTTGTTCTTCTCCAATTCGACAAAATTCTGGGAGGCATCAAGGCTATCACCAGGAAAGCTGCTATAACGAGAAGTGATAGGAAACATATAACAAAAATTGTCAAGGCCTTGCTATTTTGCCGCAGATAAATGCAGCATTCCCCTTTCTCCCCTTTAGCATGATCTTTCAAAAATTCACCAGCAGATTTAGAAACGAAAACCGCAAGAATTTTGATTCCTGTAGGGTTCACCATCACTTCAAACAACAAAATACCTCAATTAATCAACTATCGAATAATTCTCCAAATTTTACTAATAATAATGAACTCAATTCAGTTAAATTAATCTTGAATGACAAAACGTAGAGCAAATTAACTTACTGGAAACTAAACTGCCTCTATCTTGATCATCGTAAACAATTGCAGCAGAAAAACCCCCGCTTTGAGCTTTTCGAATTTTTTCCTCGAATGAACAATTGCCTCTGATTATCAAAGCAAACCTTGTCGGGCCCGCTTTGTTGGATCCGAATTCGTTTCGGAGCGATGTACAAGCATCCGAGGGATCCGCCACTTGAAGAGCACCGCAGACGGCAGTGTTATTCCCACGAGCTAAACAACACAAAAATAAAAAAACAAAAAAGAAAGTAACTTTTTTCTTTTTCTGTTTTAGAATTTTCTCTCCAAGTAGAGCATAAAAACAAATTAAGCTTGAAACAGTTCGTTATGTAAGCTTTCCTTCATTTTCGCAAGTAAACAAACAATGAAAAAGAAGAAGAAAAGTTACCGAATTTGGCGGGAAGGTCGGGGAAGGAAATGGAGAAAGGCTCAAACACAACGATAGCAGACGAAAATTCGATGACATAAGCAATAAATATTAACAATATTGAAAACCGAAGCAGAGCTTCTCTCATTGTCATTTTTCTTCTAACCTTTGAGCTTTGTTATGTGATGAACAGTTGGTAAAATAAGAGACTTGGAGAAGGACGCTAGGTCTGCCTAGAAACGCCGTCGTTTATAATCGATAAGCTGGTGGGTGTATTACCTAATTAGCGTGCGTTGTCGTTAGTGGGAGGATTTATTACATTGAAGAAGCAAATGGAATCGGATCTTCAATTTATACGGCTCTGATTCAATCCCTGATTAGCTAAGGTTGTCTTAAGTACCATTGTTTGTGGAAACCTGCTCAAGAAGAGTCGAGATCGGAGGCATAAATGTGTTGCGATGATCTGATTGGACTGCCTTAAAAACATGTCCCTTCTACTAATTTTACTACACCAACGTCTGCTCTCTTCCGTATCCACTCCGAAACCATACCCACTGCCACTGATTTTCATATGCGCCATCTCTTTATTCTACATTTACACTCCTTTGAACTATGCATTGTGCTAGTAATTATGGAATTTTTGAAGTTTTATTGTATTCCTTATCTTTGCCTACACAAGTTTAGTGACTTCCATTATGCATTGCAGTCAACTCCTTATGGATCCAGGTTATTCAAAATTGAAGTTTCCGCTTATTATAGGATTCGGATCGTTTCAAACTTTGAATTTGTATCGAATTATTCATCCGAGTCATTTTAAAGATTAAATCGTTTTTGACTCTAAATTATTTTAGAATCGGATAAATCTAGACTCGATTTAAAAAATAGAATTTTTTATTTTCATAATTGAATTTAAATTAAAATTTAAATCGAATTAACAAAATTTGAAGTTATAGAACCAATACAAAGAGTTGAACTTTTGTCCTATTTGAATCATTATTTGAAGCTATTGGTGAATGTATATGAGATGTCGTATTATGAAGATCTGATTAAATTAATCCCTCTACAATTAAATAAATTAGGTTAATCTCTATATTACTAAAAAGAATGTTAAATATGTTTATAGTCTCTATACTTTTTGAAAATTGGGAATTTAGTCCATATACTTGTATTTCTAGAAATTTAATCTCTTTACTTTTCAAATTTCAAAATTCAAGTTCAATTGTTCCTGCTTTTGTTTTTTTGTTGTTGTTAAAATTAGGTTAATGACAACATCTTTTTTAATTACATGGATACCAAATGAGAAATTTTTTTTATTTCAAAATGTCACAACAACAAAATTAACAACATTAACAATTGAACCTGAATTTTGAAATCTGAAAAGTAAAATGACTAAATTTTTAGATATACAAATACAAGGATTAAATTCTTAATTTTCGAAAAGTATAAGAACTATATACACATTTTAACTTAAAATGAATCAAATAGGGACGAATTGAAATAGAATTAACATTTACTATTTAACAGATTTAATATTTTTAAAGTTTATATGATTATGTAAACGAAATATTTTGTTTGAAATTGAATTGTAATTAAAAAAATTTAAAATATTTTTTAATATTAATTTGTTATAATTTAGACTTATTTAATTTTTTAATAATGTAGAGATTAATTCATTTAATGGGAGATAAAATAATTTGATCCAATACCTAGCTTCAGAGTTACATTAACCGGAGCTACTTGATGTTTACAGATGTAAGACGTTGCACAGTATTGATTGGCTAAGCTGAGGGCTTGTTGGCACCAAACTCGTGATCCCAGTTGTGGAAGTGTAAAACCGTGGTGTACAAGGAAGATAAAACAAAAAGTCAAAAGAACAAGTTGCTACGGCCAATGTCAGTTTCAATTGAACTCCACATCCGTCTTTTTCTACGTTATTGTGGGCAAGGCGAATGGACATAGGGGGCCTTGTATTTATATCTTAAATAAAAGGGTAAAGTATAAAAATGTCACTAAATTATTCATTTCATTTCATTTTACTTTACTCCAATTATTAATTTCTTATTTAATCATCAAATTTCTTGAAATTAAAGTTGCTGTTAAACAGTGAGATTTCGAAAACTTCCTCATAATTTTCTTAGTTTTCCACGTGAGTAAGTAAATTTTTGGGTTTTTATAAAAATAGTATAAAAATAATTAAATATAAAAATTATATGTAAAACAAATTAATTACGAAAATAGAATGTTTTCTATAGTGAATATCGGTGTTGCCTGACTGGTTGGCAGCACCATCCTATCTTTTCCCCAATCACCATGCAATCATATATTAATTACGAAAATAGAATGCTTTTTTATAGTGAATATCGGTGTTGCCTGATTGATTGGCAGCATCATCCTATCTTTTCCCCAATCACCATGCAATCATATTTTTTTTTTTTAAATTATTTTTAGTGGTATCGTCTGACATAGTGGTGGCATTGATATGTATTCTTTAAAAATATGTATTTTCAATTATATACATGGTGGTTTAAATATATGAAAAAAAAAATATTTTTATGGGTGTTGTTTAATACATTGTCGACACCAATTTAATTTAAAAAAAAATTTGGTTGACACAAAAAAAAATTATTAATGTCAGACGGTGCCACCAATGTTAGGCGGCACCAATTTGAAAATTAAAAGTTTTGACCATTTAAATGGGTGTCGACATGCTGTGAGGCAGCACCAACTCCTTATATGTAACCCCTTCCCCCGCTCAAAAAAGGATTTTCGCCTATTTAACAGAAAAAAGAGAAAAAAATTTGTTTAGCAATACGGGAGAGAAAAAAGGAGTTGTTAGAAATCAAAATTGAATATCAAAATATTTGCTTTTCATTTTAGATTTCAAAAACCAAGTTTGAGTTATAAGATTAGTTTATAATTGTTTTTATGTAATTTTATTTTATATTGATAATTAGTAATATGATATGCCAGTTATTTTGTTTGATAAAAAGTATTTTTATTGCTTTACAATGGTATGAATTGTTTTAATAGGAATTAATATTTTTAATTTATTTTACAAATTCAATATTGAAGATGAATAACCAATTCTTCGTTTACGTTCATTTCGATGATTTATTTTTCAAATAGAAGTTGGTTGTATATTTGAATCGCGTCATCAAATAAGAATGAAGTTTAACAAAAGTGTAAAACTCGATGAAATGAATCAAAAAAATTAGTGTGAAAATTGCTCGACGTTTGTGGGATGAGGAAGTCCAAACTATTCTACAAACTTCCAATTTCATCAAATCCATGCAAATATAAGGAGATGGAACTTGTATTGCTCGCCTCAAAACATTGAACTAGTTGAGTTGTTCACTGAGTTAACGAATGTTGAGCCCGATCAAAATGTCACTCTATTAAATCAACAATGTGGAGTTCAAGGCCCATATATAAAGGTTCCGAGAGCGTCTATCTATAAGCGATCTTTTGTACATTGATTTGACTTTGATCTGAATGTTGGATGGATTGAACCGTGAGATTATGGAGCAAAATCGACATGGGGCAACAATCCACACAATGCTTTGATTGTGTATAACAACCCTAATTTAGGTCCCCGTTACAAATACATTCGTTGGTGATTGGTACCGATGTCGCTGGTGAAAAAGGACTCGATAATGATGATGGTTCTTCTAATCACCAATTTGACACTCGTCATTGATGTCACCAATCGATCACGCCTCGATATAATCCAAAGCTTTTATTTTTAATCAGCTTTTTTTGTGTTAACTATTTTTTTAAAAATTAAACTAGTGTTATCAATATGTCAGGCGATGCCCATAAAAAATACTTTTATACGAGTATTTTTAAAGAATACATACTAGTGTTGTCACTATATCAAGTAGCACTAATAAAAAATTATTTTTCTAAAAAAATCATATTATTGCATGATAATTGGAAAAAGATAGGATGTTCTCACCAACGGATTAATAGCATTGATATTCCCAATAAAAAATATCTCATTTTCATAATTAATCTATTTCTCATAAATTTTTGTATTTAATTATTTTTTATATTATTTTCATAAAAAAACAAATTTTTTTATTGAAAATTTGACTTTTTTTACTATCTATTTATTTTCCTTCCTTTCTTTTTCTTCTCTTTTTTCTTTTTGGGCCGCTACAATTGCCTGGTGCCACCCCATGCTCCCACCATCCCTTTATTGTGTGGTGTTGCACCCTTCTCCAACCATCGCCGAAATCGTCGTCAGCCTCCCTACACCTCTCAAACATCATTTTCCCAATATCAACAGCTCCCTCACTCACCCTGACCATAGCCACAATTCATCTCCTACACCTTCTACCATCAATCCCAAGCCACCAAACTCCCTCATCATCACCAAAACCACTTACAACCAACATATCATCTTAGCACCACCGAGCCCCAACCTAACCCCAAAAACCAGCAACCATAGCCACGATAAATCGCCCTAAACAAAAGCAGGATATTAGAAATTAAAAATTAAACTTATTTAAAGTTATTTATTATTATTATTAATGGAAAGAAAATCATATTTAAAATTTAATTTAAAAATAAGATTACTTTAAATATAATTTTAAAAAATAAAGTAGTTTCATATTAAAAAAAAAACTATTTGAGAACTCAAAACTTTATTAATTCTTTAGTTATTAATAAAATCATCACATCATCAAAATTTAAAGACATAAAATTATTATTCATGATCGGTTTCCAACTATTTAATGATATTTCAACAAAATTTTAATGTCATTGATACATAATTTTAATAAATTTTTTTTACCTTGAACCCCAAACCTTAAAATCAAAACTTAAAACCTTAAAACCTTAAACTCGAACTCCACACGAGAAATGATATTTTTCCTTTCCGTACGAATTACAAATGGGGAGGGAAATAACAATCAGAACCATTGTGCTCATATGATGTTGGCGCCAATAACCAATATGGAGATTCACATTCACGTGTAAAATTAATACCCTCAAAGTTACAAAAGAAGAAGAAGAAGAAAAGGGGTATGGCAAAAAAATAATAATTTATATTTATGAACAAAATGATTTGCACATCAATACGTGTATTTCTAACAAAATAAGCACGATTTGGAAGTGAGTGGTCACACCAACATTGAAAAGACTACAAGAACAAAAGGCTGATCAGGAAAATGGTCACAGAAAAACCAAATTGAGTAGGGGAATATAGCTGGGTTCTGGTCGAGTCTGCCGTCGCTAAATTCGCTAGCCATTGACTGGCCAGTGCAGCCGCCTGCACGGAGTCTGTATCTGATCCTGATTCACCGGTCGTCTCGGCAGCAGGATCCTTTGAAGATTTCAAACTGCATAAAAAATTAATGCCACATGAAATACGAGCAACTATCAATCTTTACGAGCACCGAAGTTATCATCCTAACAATGTTGAAATCTTTAAAGCTTAGAAATTTACCTTGGGGAATTGGGACAGAATGTGATGGTATAATCAGCCCCAGTGCATGTGAAAGTGCTAGTGGCATCATCAAAAGCATAGCTATACGATTTGGGGCAAGCTGATTTGAACACTTCTGAATACATGGACGGTTTACAAGCAGTTGGGCTACTGTAGGCACCGCTACAGCAGTACTCTGGATTGCCGAAGGCATCGCACGCGCTCTTGCAGGCGTCGCCACCATCGAATTTCAGCTCCGACGGGCACTTTTTATTCAAATCCGTCATGCAACCGGTAGTGGCACACTCCCCTGACCCTCCATTTCCTTCCACAATCATAGGCAAATTATAACCATCAACCAGACTCACGTCATAGAAGTCCTGCGACCCTGAACCGAGGGTAAACTCGGCTAAGGTAGCCGGAGGTGTGGCGCCAGCTCCATTGCATTCAATTTCACCAGAGCCGCAGTCTCCTGTAGTACATGATCCATGGCCAGAGTCATCGAAACTGCAGCCTGTTCTTCCCCAGAAGCGACCGGCCCAACCGGTAGGGGCTTGGAAGGAACGAGAGCGGCCATTCGTAAGTTCAAAGCCTGTACTTTCCAGGTTTGGACTTCCTGGATTAGCTAGAATTCCAGGCCATACCGTGTAATCGCATTTGTTGACGAATGTGAAGGTGGCAGCCGTAACCCCTGGAAAAGAAGGAAACAGAGGAACACAATGTCATATTGGTTTTATTTATAAAAAAGATCAAAATTCGACGAAAATGCGAACAACCCAATTTATTAAAAAGCACGCATTCTCTGTACCATGAAGAAAAACGACGAGAACGAAGCTCAAGAACGTGATCATAGAATAGTGATAACAGGAGAACCGAGCCATGGGGGAATAAGTTTCCTCTGCTTTTTGCTGTTAAATCAATGATTCAATTCACGCTTTTAATTGTTTATCTAAAATGCAATGATGATATTGAAAGAAAAAAAATAGAAGGGAATTCAATGTTAAAGGTGGTGCAATTCTGGGTATTCAGGGAATTAAGAAGAGAAACAAAGAAAGAGCTGCAGTGTTTTTTTGTATATGTTGAAGCTTTTCACTCCTTTCCTTTATGGGGGAAAAAGAGTGGAGGTAAGAAGGGAGAGTTGAGTGGTGGTAGTGGTAGGGGAATCTAATCATCTGCTCTTCAGCATCTATTTATAAAGGAGCATGCTTTGAATAAACAAAGCAAAGATGGTAGTATGTAGATATGCTCAAATGACCAAGCACAGTGTCATTTGTTTGTTTCTTTGGTCCCTCTTACCTACCAATTACTAGTAAGCTTTCCTTTTTTTCTTAATTAAAAAAATGTTACTAAAATGAGAGGATAACATCTGTTGTTAGTGCCGACAAGTTTTTCCTAATCAAAATTTGAAAAACTTCTTAACTAGTGTACGAATACTGAAGTTAAAATTTTCAACTTCTGAAAAACTTGTTTTTGGATTAATTTTTTATTTGAAAAAAAAAAAAAAAAAAAACACTTTTTCTCTAAAAAAAAAAAAAAATCTTGTATAAAAATAATTTTATCCAAAAATTATTTCTTAAAAGTAATACAAGCATATTCTTAATCATAAGGTTGATGGCAAGTTTGAAATTTCAAAATAAATCTCATACGCACCTGTGAGTGAAATAATTTGAATTAATTATTCAATTCATTGATTATAATGATAAATGTTTATACAAGGTGCAAGTTATAAAACCCTAAAAAATACTAATTTCCTTTTATTGAAGATTTAAGGTCCAAATTCAATCATTTGCCAACCACTCATTTCTATTATTATTATAATAAATGCTATTATTATGGGCACTATCGAAGAAAATGGCTAGGAATCTCATACCCTAATACGTCGAAGACATAATGGAAACGATGCCATGGAATAGTTAGAGAGTAACTAACAAAAAGAACCTTTTCTACTATAGACAAGGAAATTAAGATTTCGACGTGAAAACAACTTCTTTCCAAATCAATTCGTGTGTCGATTTGTTACTAGAAATATGAAGCTGAGGAACCATGGGCTACAAGACCAAATCCTATTTAAAGCAGATCCTCTCTTTTTTTTTTTTTCCTTGTAGTTAATCATCATCGTCATCGTCGTGGTGTGTGAGCATGATGATCTCACCAATTATTTGAAAGCTCCCAAACCACAACCGACCGACCAATGAGGCTTGCAGTTCGGACTTATCAGGAATATAACCCGGCATTCCAAGAAGTCGACGTTGCATTGGAAAGAGGAGGCGAATCACATGGTAATTGAGTGGCGGATTCTATATATGCACCTGGTTTCATCACTAATGGATCATCATCGATTCTAGCCTCATCTTTGTATTTTTCATGGGTCCCTTTTAACAGTAAACCTAATCAATATAATCTTCTAATTTCATTTCAGTCAATTTAGATGGGTTTTTTTTTTTAGTTCATTGATGAACTTCATTCCTAAGCATATCATATCTCAAGATTTGTCCTCTTTCACCTAGCTTGGGAGTGCAATTCCTTTGTCTCACAGTTCTCATGCATGAAACTGGAAAATTAGTTGAGAAAAAGCAATGTCTATGTCTGGACAATAACTTGCATTGTCAGAGTCCAACAATTCCACATGCACAACACAAACTCTCACTGCCTATGCCTACCTACCTACCTATAACTCTCAAATTCATTCTTGCACATGCAGCTTTACAGTTTAATATTTCTTGCTACCTGCAACTTCCAGTTTAATGACGAAGATGGCATTGCTGGATCAAACAGATACAATTCGTAAAAAAAATAAAAGAAAATACAAGAGCTGCTTTAATGGGATCCATAAACTTTTCAGCGGAGATTTTTTTGTCTCCAGCTTTTCAATAAACTACTGTTTCAGATAAGGGCGTAATAGTATCTGATTGTGTAGGATTCTTGGATTGGTGGGTGTTTTTCTTTTTCAAAAAACCCTCTGTCACCATTTATCTTTTTTATATTCTTTGGTTATGGGAGTGGGGTTTGCATTAATTATAAGCTGGGATTTAGATTTCCTATTAAATTTGTAACCACAAAATCTCCAAAATCTAATTTAACAACTTGTGGCAAAAAGTAGCCAGTCCAAGTGGGTGAAGTGAAGGTGGATGATGTGTATTAAAGGCCAAAACTTGTGATGTCAAAACCTTGAGAAATGACATATGCAGCAGTATTCCTATCATGATTTTCATGATTTAAAAAGAAAAAGATTTACAATTCGAATTCTAATTTTGAGTTTTAAAATTTCTTTTATGATTTTGACTTTCACCAACGACTAACCAATCAAACTTAAGCACTTATCCAGTGGGAGCTCTAATCTATTCTAATTAATCTCCCTCTTCTCTATCTTCTGAACTCAGTTTCCTGAGAAAAAGAAAATGTGATAAAAAGTAAACTGATGATGCAATTGCAGAAGATGATAAGCCGATAAAAAGCTTATCAAATAGATATAAAAAAAATGGAACAAGTGCGTATCAGGGAGAGTAGGAGGATTACCTTTACTGTGATCAACAACATGATGTTGGGAGTGGGACCTCCATAGATGTGCGGTCTGTGGTGTGTAGATAACGCTTTTGTCCCTTTTTAGATTTCTGCATAGGCATCGGCTCCGCCCCTTTCCCGGTTTCTTCTTTCTGCAACCAAGCCAAGCCATGGGCATGGTTCCTTTAATAAAGTCATGCTTTTCCACTGTGCTGACTTTGATAGTAGAAAAAAAAAACATTCCTTCTGATAAGGTTCCTTTCCTTCGAATCTTTGTTGCTTAAGCTTTCCCTTTCTTTTTCTTTTCCATTTTGTACGACTCATTGCGGAAAGAAGGAAAGCGGATATCACATGCATGTTTGTATGATTAATTAGGCGTCTAATTTTGTTATTACTCTTTAATTTTGCCATTCTATTTTTAATTTCTAAGAATTCAGTGTTATTTCTCTCTTTTTTGAATTAAGTGTTTTTTGTCTTTTGACATTGACAGAGCACTTTTATTAAATTAGATTATTTGATTTCTTTTTTTTTTTTTTAAAATGACAGACAAAGGTGAGCTAGAAATTATCTAGAAAAGCCCAACACAGGCAGCCCATAGCCATAGGCAGCAAAATTGCTTTGTGCTACTCTATTTAACAACGGTATACAAAATCACCCACTAGTGTTTCAAATTTTATTATTAGTCCCTCTACTATGTGTAAAATATAAATTTATTCTATATTCTAATTTTTTTCATTTTTAGTCCATATATTTTCTAAGCATTGAAATTTTAGTCTTCAATCAAATAGCAATAGTTAAATTTGTTAAGTCAAATTCTACAATTTTTTTTGAACCATGTGTAGGTTCAATTTAATCTAATTTGATATTTTTAATTCCTATGCATTTTAATTTTTTAAAAATTCAGCCTACTCGTGAAACCAATAACTAAAATAGCGTGACTTTTTTGCTAAAATTATGTACAATCAATAAACTGACTTAACATTACACATATAATAGTACGTTTATTACAGAAGATTTTAAAAATAATAAATATTTAACAATTTTAATGATCAAATTAAAATAAGAAAACTAAATCCGTAACATTTTTTTGGGTTTAGTCGAAGAGCTTGTGCTGCATAGTGCTGTATTCATGGTGGTTAAAAGGTCGTGGCCGACACGGGTCCAGTGGGTAGGAAATATTATTTTTAGGCGCTCAGATTTCTCTTCTTATCATAGTATTTGTTAATTTAAATTGTGATTTTGGTTAGATTCAACAATATTTGAAGAGTTAACCAGAATTCATTGGTAAGATTTGTGTCAATGTAGATCGAATTTGAGCTGTGTTTATCATGAAGTGACAAGATTTAGTTGATTGATTATGTTTGAAATGATGTACAAAATCAGCCTCATATTTCTTCTTCTTTTTTTTTTTTGGAAAAAATCCTCCAATAATTCCAAAAAACTATGACATTGCTTCTTAGATATTCTCCAAATGATTCCAAAAATTATTGGAATTACAGATTAGAATGACAAGGATGCTTGACTTCAATCTCCAATCCCCTCTCTTCTGTGGATCTTTGCTTGAAATCTTAATAAATCTCAAATGTCTAAAATATAATGCACATAGTTTTAACTAGATTAAATCTTTGTCGAGGGTAATTGATAAAAAAAAAAAATCTGTGTTGAAGTTAAAATTTAGATGGAAGTGGAGACGAGGGTTCATCCTAAGGGCGTCAAAGAGCTGTGTAGAGAGGAGGAGGTGTTGGTAGTTTACAATGTATTGATTTATTTAAATCCCAAATTGCTTAGAAAAGTTCAAAATAAATACTGTATAATAAGTTATTCTTTATAAATAAGCAAATAAGTGATATGTCTGTGGTACAAGAGACTCTCCATGCTTTATCATCTTCACTCTCATTCGCATTTTTATCCTCAACAATCTTCATATCAAATGTGTTCCATTGAGACGAAGGACTTGATATCAAATTGGACAATTCCTACCGCATTCCCATTTAAAAAAGGAAAAAAGTTTCTGATCATTCATGTATAAATTAACATACTCAGATCCTTAAGAAATTGAAATTTGGACGACATGATTGGTAAAATAATTAAGTTATGAGTTGTGACTGCCAAATCTTAAACTAAAATAATAAAAATTATATAACCGTCATCCGGCATAGGAAACGGGGAAAAGAAAAAAGAAATTAATGCACCACTTCATTATAAACAAATAGTGACAAATGAACTCGTCTCCCCGTTGGCATTAGGAAAGAAATAGGACGCACTTGCAGCCCTCAATTTGCCTGCTCTTTTTGCTTCAATAGATTCTGTCTGCAAAGGTAGCCGATGATGTATGATATGTGAATATACTTCTATCTTTTGTTCCTATACTACAGAGAGATATTTTCTTTCCAGTTGGAGATGGAAATTGCAGGTCCTTGATTGACGTTGATATCATTGAATGTTTGGACAGTGGCCTGCAAATTGCTGTGACCCATCTTTGCAGAGTGGTCAAAATTGCCGTATTAAGAATGGTTGTCATTTCTCAAAAGAGTTGCCACAACTGCCATAGTACCGCCAGAGTGGTGGTGATGGCACCGCTAATGAAAGCTGATGAAGTAGGCTGGGAACCGGTTGATGAGATGTCAACCGCCATGGGATTGGAGGATTTTACACTGCAAAACAAAAGCAAATCATGTCAGCTGCCGAAATCCAACCAACAAATTTAAAGCATGTGATGTGATGAAATGGTTGCGTGTAAATACATATGGCGTCCAGCAGTTGCAGCATGGGACGGTGCTGATATTTTAGACTTGAAGCATACACATGAAGATATAAATACATATGAACGTGGAAGCCATATCTGGGACCAATCAATTGGAGGTCCCCCATGTGAATCCCTTAACCGACTTGGAAACTGGAAAACGTTTTGGGAATAAAGAAATTTCAACTATAAGGTTTAGGGTGTGACAAATGATTATTAGTTTATTACCTGGTGGAAGGGGAAGGGCAGAAAGTAATAACATAATCTGCACCAGCACAAGTGAAGGTACTGGTTCCATCGTCATAGGCGTAGCTGTAAGCTGTGGGACACGCTGTTTTGAAGAATTGCGAGTAAGTACTGGGCTTGCACGTATTTGGGGTAGCATAAGCTCCACTGCAGCAATATTGGGGGTCCCCAAAAGCACCACAGGCACTCTTACATGCAACCCCTTCACTCCCATCGACAACCTTTAGCTCCATAGGACAATCACCGTTCAAATCCGCAGCACATCCGGCTGAGGTACAGTTAACTCCAGTTCCACCTTGTGGGGATATCATCATCGGTAGATTGTAACCGTCAACAAGGCTGACATCAAAGAAATCCATTCCCCCAGCACCATTGAGTGTAAACTCCGCAAGGGTGGCAGGAGGGATGGCACCACCAGAACATTCAAGCGTCGATGAGCCGCAGTCTCCGGTGAGACAAGAGAACTTGCCGGATGAATCTTCGGTGCAAAGGGCTCGACCCCATAACCGACCCGACCAAGATGTTGGAACAGGAATGGACGTCGATTGGCCCGGTTGAAGAGCGAAGCCTGTAGGTGAAATTTGTGGGGTTCCAGCACCTGATAGCACCCCTGGCCAAACGGTGTATTTGCATTTGTTTACGATGGTAAACGTCGATGAATGAGCACCTGTAAAACACGAAAACCAATCAAAAATTAAAACCAACATCAACCAATGAGAAATTATAGTTGGCAAATTGTAAGTAAAGTTTGAGTTCATAAATGACCTGATAACAGTTGAAGGAAGAACATGGCCAACGTAATGGAAAGCTGAAGAGTAGCCATTGAAGGAGGAAGAAAGAACAAAGAAGAATACGAAAATAAACTAGATTTGGTAGCTCTTGGTGTAAAATTTGATTTGGTATAAGATGGGGCATTGGCCGCCTATGAGTGTATATATATAGTACGAAAGCATAAAGGTTGAGTATCAAATTGGAAACATTGGAAGTTACGCTATCCACGTGTCACCGACCTTTTTTTTTTTTTTTAACTTTTCTTATTTTTCGACAATTATTCCGAGAAAGGAAATTTAAAATGCAAAAACGAAGTATAATTTTTTTAAAATGAAAGGGAGTAGAAAAGGGGTTTATTTTTATGACTGTATCTCATATTTCTTTAATCCACATTATCCAGATAAATATTTATAGAAAAAGCACGTTATTTAATTTTAATTTGATTAAATTTAATTTATGTATTTTTGAATTGATAAATTTTAATTTTTATATTTTTTAAGATTTAAAATTTTAATCTTATCTTAACTTAAACGGTTAGATCAAAATTCTGTCAAAATGGAGAGTACGTGGGTATAAGTGGAGTGTTGAGGGATACGGATGCAAAGTGATTAGGGAGGTGTTGCGATGTTACTAGGCAAGGAGACAATTTTTAAGTTTGAGGCAAGAGCTATGTTAGAAGGCTTTCGTCTAGCATGAGAGAAAGGTTTTCGATTACAAGATGTTGAATATGATAATGCTCTGTTGGTGGAGACAATTTTAGTAGGGGGAGCTGCTACTAGACTATAATGGAACTACGTCATATTCATTGTCTGTTAAAGCGCGAGTGAAAAATAACTATTAGACATATTTTGAGTGAGTAGAACGAAGTAATTGATCATATGACAAAATATTTGGTGACATCGTCTATAATTGTCCAATGATTTAAAAGTTCGTCACCATTAATAAGGGAATTAATTAATGAGAATTATCTCGCTTTCTCAAGTTCTTGATGTATTTATCCTTAATGCTATTATTATCTACTAAAAAAATCATTATCTAAAATAACATTTTTTAACTATTTTACGAAAATACGAATGCATAATGAAAAAAAAAACTTTTTAACTTTTATTTAAAGACTGGATCCAACCTAATTTCGAAATTAATAAAGACTAAAATAAGTAAGGGGGAGCGGAATCTGAAATAAAAAATTGTGTATTAAGATGTGGGTAGCATGTGAAGTGATAAATGGGTGCATGGCAGAGGCACATATGTGTGGCAGGGGCAGTGGCAGTGGCAGTGTCACATGCTGAACCTGCAAATGGTTAAAGTCGGCCGCCATAAGCCAACACAAAAAATAGTAAACATTAAATGATTATATTAAAAGAGAGTTTTGGGAGTATTTATGAAGCCACATAGGGATTCTGTTGCTGCTGTCCTCTGAATTTATTCTCCCCCTTAAGCCTACACAAAGGACGGCTCCAAACTTACATACCAATCAGACAACATGAACATGGAACGAGGAAACAAAGGACAAACCCCCCACCAGCCTTGCAGTTTCAGACCATGAACGATTTATTTCAAAAAATTTGAAGGAATCAAGGAATCTGGAGATGTTAACCAGTGCAGTGGACTGAAACCAGGGTTCATCTGATGCGCAAGTTGGTGGTGGTGTCACCAAGCCAGTTATCCAGGGTTAGGCAGGGTATGACAATTGCGCAACTTGTTTCTCGGCCTGACCTCACTCAATTCATCTCCTGATACATAATTTATTCTTTTTAAGTATGCACGTATACGTGATGCGGCTCCCATATGTTGGTGTGAAAAGGGAGCATGTAGCTGATGCTGATAGGCATGGGTCTACTTTGGGAATATTGTCATTAAAGCGAATAAAGAGAAGGATAATATATACATAGAAGGGGTGGTAAGCTTTATTCAGCTCACTTGACCTAGAACTGGGATTTTCTTCTTCATACATATAAAGGGAGCATCAGGAAACGCGGCCTTTGAAGGAGGGGAAAAGGCTTCCATCAAATATTAAACCTTTGCAGACACACGCAAGCAGGTTGACGGCAATGATGAACTTGATGTGCTACTTTACTACTATTCTATTCCTCACCAATACGTATAAACTGCGATCGGATTGGGATTAATCAGAGGTCAATGTGAAAACATTGTGTATTTTCAAACTCTCAACTAGTTTCAGCATTCAATGTGGGTAAAATTACCTTGACGGTGGGGTGGCCTTTCTAATGTTTTTTTTTATGCCCAATTCCATTGATTTTGAAAAGTGGTGAAAAAAATTATATTCAAACCAATATTACAATATTAAAATAAACTAGTTCTAACATTTAATTTATATATATATATATAATAAAATAAACAAGTTAATAAGTGATGGAATAATTGACTTAATGTAAAATAAATAATTTTTAAGGGTTACTCGCGTGATAATCAAATTTTTTAAAATATCATATAAAGAATCTAATTTTTACAAAAGTACTTAAACGAAGATCAAACCTTTCAAAACAGTCAAATAAAAACAATTTTTTTTTTTTGAAGTGTTCAAATAACGATCAAATCTTGTTTAAAGTGCTCAAATACAGACTTTTCAAACACTACAAATTGGGTCTCAAATTTTGTTTTTTTATTTTTTCTCTTCAGTTCAAGCATTATCTCATTCATCTATCATGCATTTCACGCTAAATATGTTAGCATTTATTTAAACTAGATTGAAGTTTGAAAAATTCTTATTTGAACACTTTTGTAAAAATTAAATTTTAATATGATCATTTTAAAAATTTAACCCTTATGTAAGCAACATCTAAACAATTGTATCCTAATTTGAGCATTTAACCTTAAATAATGTGTTTAACTTTGATTTAATTTTATTTAAAATTAAGAAATTGAACTTTATGTACTTTAATAGTAAAACTTAAAATATACAAATAACTTCACTATAAAATGATCGGAAGACCATAATTCAAACTAACTCAAACTCAAAATAACGCGACTTAAAAAATCCAATCCTCAAAACAAAAATGACCTTTCCGAAAATAACATGTAGTGTTTCGGTCTTTAATTAAACCCCTGATCGCTAGGGGCGTAGCCACAGAGGCTGGCAAGAGCCCCGCCCTCCCCCCAAAATAAAAAAAATTCCATTTAGACCCCCTTTAAAATTTATAAAAATTTAAATTAACAAAAGTAAAATTATACTTGACCCCTAAAAACGATAAAAAAATTGATTTAATCCTTTAAAAATTATAAAAATATAGATAATTAAAAAAGTGAAGTTGTATTTTTATTATCATAAAAATATACAATTTAAATTAGATCCCTAAAAAAATTTTCTGACATCGACCAGCTAGAGCTGCCTAGACAACATAAAAAACTCCTGCTTCAGCATTACTCACATAACATAACACTGATCACAATACTCCCCACCATCTAGTAACTACACAATACAGGCATAAAGCTCGTTCATGTTCATGCATGGATCTAAGCTACGGCTAAGCGACATCAACAATTCAACAGCTATTAAAATTTATCAGTCATTACCGAACAAGAGGCAGGATGAAGGCCTGTTAAACCTTACAATTGAGAACTATCAAGACTATATCCGAGCCCCTAACCAAGGGCTGCACTTGATACCGTAGAATGAGCTTAACATCAAAGGAAAACAAGATATAAGCCACTAATATGCAACAATAATCTAGGGTGAATCAAACCAAGTGCCAATAAAATATTATTGCAGAAAAGGATCATGAAATTCCACCAAGTTTAGACTACAACGTATTGCAGAACATAGATGATGAATGAAAGACACTTTGCATTATAGATATGAACATAGAAAATCTTAACTCATTCACACTTGAAATAGAAGCTCAAAGGCAACAACCACTAAATTCTTATCAGAACCAGCTCATCTATGTACCAAAACTGGAAAAATTCTCTCCAGGAAAAATGGGAAAAACAAAAGCTGGATAATTCAGAACAAACTTATGTATAACCTCCCAAAAAAAGATCGGGAACCCCAAAACATAGAAGAGAAATATTTACCTTTTTTTTTGTCTTTTCGTTCCCAATTAAGACAAAGCCTTCATGTTTGGACACTCCCTCGCATAATGCCCTGCCTCACCGCATTTAAAACATTCCATTCTCCTGTTGCTGTTACAATCCCTCGCCAAATGCCCAAACCCTCCACACGTAAAACAGCATCCCCCATTGTTTCTGTTACAGTCTCTAGCAAAGTGCCCAAATTTTCCACAGTTGTAACACTTCCCACCTCCACCACCGGCAGCGCCGCCGCTATCTCTCCTACACTCCCTCGCAAAATGCCCTGGCTCGCCGCATTTATAACAAGAAGAGCCACCGCCGTTGCCTTTAGGGGAATGATTGTAGTCATCGTTATTATTGAAATTACTAGCGTTGTTACTACAATCTCTGGCAAGATGATTCAAATCCCCGCAGTTATAGCAACCGCCGGTGCCATTCCTCCGATCGTTTCCGCCTCTCCAACCGCCGCCACTGCGACGATCCTTCTTAATAATGGCAGAGCCACCTACGGCGATGACATCAACAGCCTGAGTCTTGCCACCGTTGCCTTGGGAGATGGTGAACTCAACGGATTCGCCCTCAACAAGGCTACGATAGCCTAAGGATTTGATTGAAGAATGATGGACGAAGAGATCCTCGCCTCCATCGCCAGTTCGAATAAATCCGAAGCCTTTTTGGTCATTGAACCAGAGAACCTTTCCGGCGGATCTGTGTTGCAGTTGATCTTTTTGATGCTCAGCCATTAGTGATAAAGTTGGGACGTCAAAGGGAGAAACTTTGGAGTTGTAATTAGGGTTTTGATGGTAAAAGAAAGGAGTGGGGGAATTTATACGAGGAAAAGAAGCCCAATGTCCGAATTCTACGTTTCCCTCATCGACTCTCTCAGTCCTCCTCACTTACGGTTACAGGTGATTAACTGATTATGGTCGGGCTGGCCGGTTCTAGGCGTATGAATCATATCAATTTAATCTACACTATATACTTTTTATATTTTTTTTTTGAATTTTTATGTATTTTTTATTTTACAAAAATTGAATAATTATTAAGGATTAAATTTGTTGAAATTTCAAAATCAACACTAAATTAATAACATGGATATAAATATTGAGGGTTAAAATTTGTTAGGATAAACTATACAAATAGTTATTCAACTTTAAAAAATTTCAATTTAGACACTAATGTTTGAATTCGTTCCTATTTTCGTTATCATCCATTAAAGAAAAACTTTTTTCTAATTGGTATAATAACACATTTAGCCTTCAGTATTTACATATTCTATCAATTTGATCTTAATTCTAAATACTATAAAGTTTAGTCAAAAAGTAATTTGCTATTTCAGTGAAAATAGTACAATTTTCAAAATTTGCGTTTTTTGTTCAGTGAAAATTGCTTTATTTTGTGCTGTTTAGCTTCATTTACTATTCCTCTTCTTATTTGTGATGTTTTCTTGATAATATGATATTTTTCAAAGTATATAAAATTAGGATCAAATTGATAGAATTTAAAAATGTGAAGGGTTAATTTTATTTAAATATTTATAATTAGGATTAATTTGATAGAATATGTAAATATTAAAAACTAAATGTATTATTATACCAGTTAGAACAAGGCTTTTCGTTATCAATTTAACGACGGGTGACCAAAATAAAAATGAATTTAAACGTTAGTGCCTAAAATGAAAAATTTTAAAGTTGGGTGACCAAAATAGGAACGTGGACATAGTTGGGTAACCATTTGTATAGTTTACCCAATTTATTATTATACTAGACCATATCAACATCTCGTTTGGTGACCAAATGCATTTTAACGGAAGAGCGACTAAAATGTGAAATTGACTTAACAAGAGTGACTAAATTGACAAAAAATAATTCCGTGACAAAAATAAGAACGTGCTAAAACTTAGATGACTATCTGAATAGTTTACCCTATAATTTATACCCTATGGATTTCTAATTGAGTTGATGTTATATATTATATGTTAAATTTTTTATTAAGTTAATATCACAAGTGAAGTATTAATATTCTTTTACAAAATAAATTATGTTATTATAAGAGTCTTTTTTTATCATTTTACAATTTATATAAAATTAATAAAAACAGACTAAAGTTGCTTTTAGGTTTTATACAATTTTTCATATTCACCTTCATTATTAGGAGAGTTCAAATTTCAGATAAAATTGAGTTAATCGATCGAATTAATCTAATTCGGTTAATTGATCGATTAACTGATCTAATTCGATCGGAGGTCAATTAAAATTTTTTAAAAGTTCGGTTACCAGTTAATTCAGTTCGAAATCGAGTAATTAATCGAAATAACTGAACTTAATAATTAATAATATAAATTATATGTAGTTTTAATTCGATTAATTAAGTCAAATGAACATTATCAATTTTTTTTTTTATATTTTTATACTTGTTTTAACAAAAAAAAAAAAAACATATAAATTTCGATTAATTCAGTTAATCGAAATATTTCAATTCTATTAATATTTTTTAGAAAAAAATTTAGTTCGGTTAATGATTAAATAATTAAAAATTTTGATTAATTCAATTAATACTAAATTAATTCGATTAAACTTTTGATTAACAGTTTAGCAACCCTACTCTCTATAAAAGGGATTAGAGATCCACTCATAAAAATAATATATTTTTTTATACAGTTTAAAATTTATGAGAATATCATCGATATGCAAGACTTACCGCTTAATATTAGCTTATACCTGTGAATAACCTTACCCTTAAGTAAGACTTACCGCTTATATCAATGGTAAAAAGTAGAGCTCATAGTGAGTCGGGTTGGATTTCAATAAGATTTTAAGTCTAATTGTTAGGCTCAAGTCTAACTTGACTCAAAAATTGAGTTAAAAATTTTATTCAAGTTCAACTCAAATTATAAAAATCAAATCCGAATCCGACTCAACTTGACCCATATTAATTTTTTTAAATTATTTTGTTGAAAAAATAAGGCTGGCTATAAAATACGGATAGTTCTCATTATCTGGGCTCAGAAGGAAAAAAAAATAAAAAGGCAGTCCCCCTCTCTACACAATGCATTGGAAATTCTTATAGGTTGGGGCGGATGCTGAAAAAAGAAAATGAAAAGGGAGATGATTAATTTGTACAAGTGATCCATATACATATATATATATATATATCTAGTAGACTTCCACATTCCACTGCTCAGCTTTCTTCAATTGCTTTTTGTAATCGGCCCAGTCGATACCTGCAAAAACACATGATTAGATTTACCGGCTAGGCTAGCTTTTGAGGAAATCAATGGGGTCAGTTTGTTTTTTTAGTTTGTTACCATCAGCTGCAGCGAGTGAGACCATTATGTCATCAATTCCCTTCTCCATTCCCCTCAACCCACACATGTATACGAAGGTGTTGTCTTTCTTCAGCAACTCCCATAGCTCTTTCGCGTATTCAGCCATTCGTGTTTGAATGTACATCTTTTCTCCTTTCCCGTTTGTTTGTTCCCTGCTCACTGCAAAGTCCAGCCTGAAGTTTTCTGGGTTCTTCTCCTTCATTTTCTCGAATTCCTGTAATTAACACCACATCAAGCATTTCACGTTTTCACACAAGATCTCAATTACCAACAGAAACCAGCATTTGCTTCCTGGAAAGTTAAACATTTGCTAATTACCTCCTTGTATAGCAATGAGCTACTCGTGGGGACACCGAGGAAGAGCCAGGCCAAACCGTTGAACTTCATAGCATGTAAGAAGTCAAGTCACTCAGTCACATGTTCAAATGTCACGGATTACTTACTTTATTCTTGTTGAGTTAATGCCATAGGTTATAATTTATATAACAGGTTTCATTGCCTGCAACAGCTTGAAACGGATGTTTGGTAGATTGAGCGTGATTGTTTTCAATGTTCACTCAGGTTGCATAGTTAGCAATGCTAAACTGTCGTAAATGATGTACATATACATATACCTTGTAGTCATCATGCTTCTCGAAGAACATTTTCCACAGAAATGATCGAAAGGGAGCGATTCCAGTTCCAGTAGCGAGCTGCAATGGAGTAGCTGAAGGTGAAGATATTGCATGGGAGCAGCACTTATTAGTACATTTGAGAGCTTGGTTAGTATACATACCATGATGATTGTGGCATTGGGATCCTTCGGCATAAGCATTTCTTTTCCAACAGGTCCAGTTATTTTAACTTCCGCCCCAGGTTTCAAGTCGCCTGAAGATATGTATTTAAGATGAAAACATGAAACATCAATAGGGTAAATCATATCAGGGATCATATTCCACAAGAAAGCTATCTCTGCCCTTTTGATCATTACTATTTCAGTTTGATGATGCTTATAACTAAAATGGGAGGTTAAATTCTGAAATAAGTTGTTCAAAAAAATAGTGCATATTATGATGAACCATAAAAATTCTGAAATCTTACACAAGAAATTGGAGCAGACTCCTTTGACAAGCTCTCCTTTCTCGTTGGTGTATACCAGTCGTTTCACACATAGGGATACCTGCAAAAATACAATGAGATATATGCAGAACATGCTAATGAGATGACTTGTAGACGTGGATAGTTCAAAGCCTAATCTATATATCTAGCAGCTTAAGAAATGAATATGAATGATGATGTGATAATAGAAGGGCAAACTCACAGTTTTGGAGTCCCCAAAATCACCAAGAGCACTGCTAGCAATAGAGTACAATCTCAGCTTGTGTGGTTTTCCGTTCTTGTCAACGCCATCTGGAATCACCCCAATGGATTGCCCTTCTCTGTAGGGGACCTCTCCTGAACCAATCCAACCAACCAGTCAGCTATGCCTAGGAAGAGACTATTTCTTGTTTTAAGTAAATAATTATCCAAGAATATAGCAAACTTTGATTACTTTATCATTAAAATTAAACATAAAAGTAGGGAAATGAGGTTACTATTAGAGCTTGCATGCATACCTTCGGTGCTGAAGACCATGTGCCAAGTCTCTCCAGGAGCATCATCGCCAGTGATCTTAGTGTTTAGAAGGCATCTACCAATGTAAGGGTTGATAGGCCTGAACTTGTTAACCACAACACCTTCATCATCTTTCTTGGATTCCTTTACAACTTTGGCAGGAGCTTCAGTTGTAACCTGGGCCCTGACAGAAACCACTCTTCCCCCACTGCAAACATCTCTGTAGTAAACAGGCACCTGGAAAACAAAACAAAAAAAGGCAGCTGATGAACATCAACTTTCAATAATACCAAATCATCACAAGCATGACAAATCTACACCTTCTTGAAGGTGATCCTATCGGGAGAGAAAACAGAGGTTCTGGCAGGGAGAGAGGTGGACTTGGTAGAAGGAAAAGAGACTGCAGCAGTAACAGCAGCCATGTCTCTTTTTTTTTTTTATATTAGGAAGCAATAAGAAGAAAGGATAAAATGTTGTATCTGATGGGGGTTGTTGTTGCAGAAGAAGTAAAAGTGGTGAAGGAAACAAAATGAAGGATGTGATATTGTTTTCAATGTTTATGGATTATGAAGTGGGTGGAGGAGATTTTGAAAGCCAATGCAGTGGCCTGCGTGTGGATAAGTCCATGTGTAAATGTATGACTCTCATAGCACCATATGTACCAGTTACCAGTAGTACTTCATTGATTCTTCGCTCACCATCTAGTGCTAGATCTACAATTTCTCTGGAATTTGGGATCCAAAATCTCCTCTTATTTCAGTCCACTAAAACACAATCTATGGGCAAGTTTGCAAGTCCAAATAGTTTGATTGGAATTAAAGGTTTCGGCCTATTTAAACCCTAATTCGTTTTACTAGCCTATTCAATCCAAGGCCCAATTGGTGTCAGTTTATTTTATACTACAAACCCATTTGACAAGTGCAATAGCTTTGATTAAGCCCAACATTGCCCTTTTCATGCCTTGTATTTGTTATGGATACCTCATTATATTATTTATAAGAAGTGTTATAAAATACTTTTATAAAGATTATATGATATAAATTTTATATGATCTTTTACTTAATTTATGTATCATAAAAAGGGATATAAGTTAGCATGCTAATTGTGAAAAAGGGAAAAGTTTTTTTTTGCATCATATTGTGGGGACGATACAATTTGAGAGAAATGATGTCAGACAAAAGTATCATAGACAACTCATGAACTATTTAACTTAAAACATTTAAAACTTCGAAATGTGGTTGAGCAGACATATGCTATTCTAAAAAAATAAGGTTGGATCGTACTAGCATTTTGCATATTTCATAACTTCAATTAAACGTGGGATTGAGATAGCTCATACTTCAACGATTACATGGAAGAAGGAGATCTTGATAATTTTAATGATGAAAATTCAAATTCGAATGATGGTGAACTCAATCAACGATTAACAAATAATGATAAGAAGCATATAACCAACAAACATGCATGAGAACAATTAGATAAAACTGTATATCATGTTTATTTTTCTTGCTATTTTTATTAGTAATCGTATTATCAGCTAATATTTTAAACTAACATAATACATGTGATGATTTGATTTTAATATTTTTATAATATTTAATGTTTTTTAAAAATATAAATTATGTAACCATATAATTATAATTTGTACTATCAAACATGACATAAGAAATTATTATGTAATTAAACTCTGTCAGTCAACCACGGTGAGGAGTTGCAATTCTTTGTAGTTACATTTAATTACTCTATGTTGTCCTAACAAACCCTAATTAATAAGATGGAAAACAAATTGGAGAGATGAAATTTTAAAGAGTAAAAAAAAGTAGAAAGATTCAAAGTGTATATATATTCTTTCCATTAGTTTACTACTTAGAAGGAAAGATGAAAAAAATTGAAAGCAAAATTGGGTTCTTTGGTCTTGGTAATGTAGAAAAATAACAGAACTTCATACTCAAATATTGGTATAAGTAGCTTGAATCCTTATCCATCAGCTAGACCTGGTGATGCTACCCTTCCAAAACCTCCCGGCTGAAGCTGCTGAGTTGTTCTTTGTTTTCATTTTTCACCCGAACTTGTATCATTAACATGAATAACACTAAAGGCAGATCAATAACATCCAGTCATTTTATCAAACTGATATGCCATAGCAACACAGGTGAATGTCTCTGACAGTTTATGATGTCTAGAAGAAGCATGCACTCAGTTGAAAAGGAAGCAATAAAGGGCTGCTTTCTTTCCTAGTTGGCTAAGGGAGATTTTTATTTTTTATTTTTTTTGCAGTAAATACCAACATGCTTCCACCTCTATTCAAGTTCCAATCATCAAAAACCAAACAAGGAAGAACAGAACTTCTGGGTTTTTTTATTTATTATATATATATATATACAAATGTGAAAGCTCAATTGTTTAATGATATGTGAAGGAGGGCATTTGCATGTGAATCCCACGATGGAAAGTGATAGGTTATGTTCATGTGAATATCTGGGTTATTCTGCACTCGCATTTTTTTTTCAAACTCAGAAAATTCCAACTCAAAAGATGAAAAATTCGATCTCAATTACCAAAACCTAAAGAAAGAAAGAATGTGTGTCATCACGAAGGAGACAAAAATAGCAGGGACAGATTGCATGGAGGCAAAGAATCGTGCAATGCACTTTCAACCATGAAAAATGCTCTCACGCCCTCACTAAAAATCACTTTATAATGTTTGGTATACATGAAAAAGTATTGAATCAGATCCCAAAAAAATTAATTATCACATTTAATTTACTAAGTACTTTCTTAAATGGAACAATTCTATCCATATTATAAAAAAAAAAAAAAAAAGAAAGCATTTCATACATACAAGTGTTGAATCAAATTTGTAGCTGGGAAAAAAATAAAATGAAGAAAAAAAACTTACTTGCGAAGATGTTAAGTAATAAAAGGAAAAATAAAAGGAAAAAGGAACAGAGAAATGAAAGTTAAAAAGAAAAATAATTAATTTATTTAAAAAGAAACAAATAGGGATTAAATGTGGAATTTGACCTAATTTTTTTTGTTCAAAATGATGATTTAATGTGATAGTTAATGGCTCAATGATTAAAATGTTACAAATCGATAACATTAATGACCATTTTGTAACAAATTAAATTTTGATGACCAAAAGTAATTTAAAACATGTAAAAGTGATTATTTCTATAGATTACCCTAAATAAAATTATAATATTTTATTTTTAGCCAACACCCAACATTGCTATTACAAGAATTGGAAATTCTTATGGGGACCCTAATATTCTTGCTGAATTTATAGCCGGACAATTAAAGAATCGAGTTTCATTTCGAAAGGCAATGAAAAAGGCTATTGAATTAACTGAGCAAGCGAATACAAAAGGAATTCAAATCCAAATTGCAGGGCGTATCGACGGAAAAGAAATCACTTGTGTCGAATGGATCTGAGAAGGTAGGGTTCCTCTACAAACCATTGGAGCGAAAATTGAGTATTGCTCCTATAGAGTTCGAACTATCTACGGGGTATTAGGAATCAAAATTTGGATATTTATAGATGAAAAATAATAAGAATAAGACTCTACTTGTCTTTACGTTCTATTCTACGATAGAACAGAAAATGACAAATTCTTTGATTTTTTTATGTTAAAAATATTAATAGTTCTAAATTCTATAAAGAAATTCTATAAGCTTAAATAAAAATTTTTTAGTATGAGTAAGGTACTTTTTATATCAATTTTACGGTCCATTAAAATTATTTTTTTAAGATTCGTGGCTACTCCTCTCAAACAATTGATTGTTTATCTAGTGATAGATTCAATTTTAGTATTTAGAATCCAGTCCAAGGCAATAATTAAAATTCTTTAAATTTGGTGTTTTATTTTTCATAATTTTTATATTTATTATTTTTTAATTTAATTTTTTTCACATTTATACTTTTTATTTAAATTATGTAAAAAAATTATAATTTTTTGAATTTGATTTAATTTTGAAGAGTTTTTTTCATAATTTTGAGAATTATAATTTTTATTTGTGATTTATTAAAATTTTTTATTTTTAAATATTTACTATTGTGACATATATGGTAAAATAGTGTCACATTAACAATGAAAAGTTGAAAGCCAATCTACTTCAAATAAAAATGTAGGGACCAAATTAAATAAATGTGTAACGTTTATTAGTTAAATTTATTATTATGCCTTATATATAAAAGGCCAAAAATAAGCATTTAAGAGCACAATTTTAGAGGAGAGATTATTTTGCTCCTTCTAATGCATAAGGATCTATTTACCCATACTTTCAATAGGGAAGCCAAAATGTGAAACAAATAAAAATGATATAAAAATATTTAAACAATGATTTTTTTAAAAAAAATTATTGATAGTAAAAAAATGTAAATTTTCCTATTAATGAAGTTATGGTTGTCTAGCAAGGTTATGACTCTAAGAGATTAAGTTCAAGTGTAATTATAATTTTGGAGTGTGATTTTTCATTTTATTTTTAAATAATTTAAATAATTTATAATCCTATTAATATATTTGTCGAAACCATCCCCCGATTTGGAAAATGACGAGTTTCGAAAATTATTTTAAAAATCGAAAAATAATGGGAGTCGCCACCAATCCTTTATTCGGTGTGATTGGATCACCATAAAACGTCTTTTTTTAAAAAACCGTTTTGAGAACATGTAGGTCTTCGAAATCCAGAAAAATGGGTTCGGGAGTCGGTTACGTATGAGGAAGGATTAGCACCCTCATACGCCTAAAATTGGTACCATATTGATTATTCCCGAGTCTTAATTTGTAACTTTTAAAAGCTTAAAGTTTTAAATACGATCATTGGATGCATGAGTTAAATGGGGTTTATTTAGAAATCTCATTATTTCAAAGTGATCGGAGAAGAAAAGTTGCGTCCAGTGAGTTAGGACACAACATTTCAAGATCTAAAAATGACGAGCTTCCTTTTGTAAAACCCCTTTTTTAATCTTTGAAAAAAGGATATTTGATTATCTTGATTTGAATAAAAGTTGCACTTAGTAAGTTAAGGCGCAGTATTTCAGAATCGAAGATAAGGAAACATTGCCTCGATTAAGGGTATTCGATTATTTCTATTTGAGGAAAAATTGCACCTAGTAAGTTAAGGCACAAATTTTCGGAACTCGAAATAAAAGGATATTGCCTCAATTTTAAAGTTTTTGTACAAATTTTTTTTTTGAAAATAAGCATGCGAGTTGAATATGAATGTGCAGTTAATAGTGGATATATAACGCAAAGTAAGATAAATAAGAAGATAAATTATTCACGAAAAATCAAGATGCAAAATACGAGTGCATAAAAAATACAAATGTTGGTGAGAAAGAAGAATGATGCAATCGGAGTTCAAAACGAGATCTTTCGGATGCACAAGGGCAAATGGTAGTTTCGGGAAAATTTGTAGTTAAAAAAAATGGAATTTAAAAAAATTCGGGGGTAAAAATGGAAATTATGAGAGTTTCGAGGTCGAAAACGGAGTCTTCAGACATTTGGAGTAAAATAGTAATCTTTGGATGTTTCGGGGTAAAAAAATGTGATTTTTTGAAGTTCGGGGGTAAAATGGTGATTTTTAGAAGTTTCGAGGTCAAAAATGAGATTTTTGGAAGTTCGGGGGTAAAATGGTAATTTTTGGAAGGTTCGATGTCAAAAATGGGATTTTTAGAAGTTCGGGGGTAAAATGGTATTTTTTGGATAGTTTAGGGACCTTCGGGGTAATAAAACCAAAAAAAAGGGTGACACGTGACAGCCCTTGAGGCATCCTCAGGTCAAAGGACTAGTTTGAAAACTATAGAAAATTTTTGGGTCAATTTTGTAATTAAAACAAACTTGATTTAAGGATTAAATTAAAACAAATAAAAAAGAAAAGGGATCGTTCGTAGAAATAAACCCAAGCAATGACACGTGGCAGCCCCTGGTGCTTTCAAAAGGGTTCAAGGATTAAATTGAAAAGCATTGAACACTAATGGGCCAATTTGAAATTAATTAAAAGTACGAGAAGGACCTGATTGAAAATTTGAGAAAAAACGGAATGACCAAATGCACAAATATCCCCTTTCTTGAAAACACGCGGATCGTGAGTCGGGTCGGATCGGATCGGATTCGGGTCGATCATGGATACTTTTAAAAAACTACACCGTTTTGTACGAAATACCCCTACCAAAACGGCAACGTTTTGGTAAGGGTATTTAAACCGTCGAGCCCTTATAAAACCGAACTCCACTTTCATTTTTTCGGATTTAAAAAAAAAACCTAGAGCCCCTGCCCTTTTTTTCTCTCAAATGCTTTCCATGGCCAGCCAAACTCCGATCGGTCGACCCGATCGCCGTCCGTCGCGCGGGCCAGCACGCGCCCTTGTCCGCGGCCGCGCGTCAACGCTTGTAGTCGCCGCGCTCGATCACGAGCGCCGGTCCACCCGCGTGTTCATCGATGCCTTTCCTTCCCATGCGCCACGTGCCTCCGTCCATGACTTCTTTCAAGTAAGTTTCCATTTCCGTCCTTTAAAACCTATTTTCCTTTCTCTTTTTTTTTTAAAAAAAAACACTTTTAAAAACCCTTTTCGTTTTTTAAAAAACTAATCTTTTTCATTATTAACCGTTTCAGTTCCTTGTTTCTTTGCAGATCTACTAACGGCTAGGCATCGGCGAGGTTCGGAGTTTCGCGACGATGACGATTCCGAGAGCGGCTCCGGTGGTGGTCGTCAGACGAAGATGAGTCCCTTCGTCTTCATTTTTAGTTTTTTTTTTTAATTAATGCTATTATTAAATATTATTATTGATCTCATTATTATTGTTGTCATTAATATTGTTAATGATATTAGTAATATTATTGCCAATATAATTAATAATATTATTAATGATATTTTCGAAACATGTAAAAAAATAATAAATATTTATAGGGGTATTGAATACACACATAGAATTTAATGGGTCAACACGGTAAATAATAATAACTAATAAATATACGCTGCGGGTATACTTGGATGTTTCGATGTTAGGCAATTTTGAGATTGGTTTGAGTCGATTCACTACTGGCTATTAACTGTTGCTATTTTGATTGTAAGATACTGTGAAAAGCTTATTCTTGTATTGATTTTTCAAAGAACCAGGGTCAATACCCGTTACAAGTATTCTTGTCCTGGCTTTATACCCATGTTTACAATCATGCTTTTTTGTATTTCTCACATAAATGCATGTCTTGATTTTCCTTTTGCAGGTCGGCCATGGCAGTGGTGATTGAAGCAGCTGGTGGCAGTGCAAGTTGGGGCTGAAGATGGTGCCAAGTTGCTGATGACGTGGCGGCCTCTGGTTGGCTGAAAAGGAGGCAACAGTAGCAACACTTAGTGAATTCGGGCCAAAGTTGTAGTTTGGGCTTTGGGTGTAATAGGTTTTAGGTAATTTGAGTTTATAAGTTTGGGTTATTTGAATTTAGGCCCCATTGGGCTTTGTAATTAGACTTTTGCTATTTTTGGATTTTTTTATTTTGAAATTTATTTTATTTTAAATTTGATTTAATTTTAATTTTAAATTTAAATCAAATTTAAAATAAATTAAAAAAGGCCCAGTCAAAATTGGGCTCCAACAATATTCTTTTGTTTTATAATTTTAATTTATTTGTATTTTTCCACTTAAGTTTATGTTTGATTAATTAGTGACATCGATTCAATTAAAGATTTAAATATATTTAGATATTATTATAAGGAACAAGTGTTTGATCTTTAGATTTGTTATTTTTTTTAATATACTGGAGTGATTACATGGTAATATTTATCCATACTTTTTTAACATTTTGACAATGCACACACACCTTACACACAGAGGTGCTCGAACCCGGATCTCTTAAGATGAACAACATCCTCTTAACTGCTAGAGTCACTCGTTGGGTTCTAGATTTGTAATTTTTAATTGTTTTATTTAAAGATGATATAAAAGTATGAAAAGATAAAAGTTTCATAATAATAATAATAATATTAATTTTAAAAAATGAGTATTTCTATAATTTTATAATTGAGTTACTGATCGAATTAAGAGTGGTGCCAATAAAGTAAAGTGCTTAAATATAAGTAAATATAGATATACAATTTATGAAGTAATAAAATATGTGTAATACAATTAAAATGTAAAAGTCATTTTAGATAAAGCATTGATTGAATGATAAAACTAAAGTTTTATTTATTCAAATATTCTGTTTGCAAATTATTTATTGTTTAAAAAAAAAAAAAACTAAAATATCCCACAATAATAAAAAATTATTTTAAATAACCCAATTAAGTGTTTAAATATTTTATTTAAAATAAAAAGGGTAGATATTCTAAAATAATATAATTCAATTTAAATACTAAAAAATATTTTTATAACTTTTTTAATTGAGTTCATGCATGAGTGGATGTATGTAGCGTAGGTTGAAAATCCTTCACCATTACCTTGTGACTCCATGCATCCCTTTGAAAAGACCCCGCCTCCAGTCCTAGCTGCCAGCTTCTATTAATTTTCCATGGATCCCCAAAACTTGTATGATTCATAACTTTGAGACTCAATAAGACAAAATTAGTAAATTAAGGCAAATAAATGTAAGTTGGGTGATATATGTGGTGTTGAGGTGCACCGTGACACAATCAAGTCACGGTTGACTCGTACCTTGATTGGGCGTGAGTCAATTCATCATTTTCACTATATTTATGGAAGATGTTAACATTAAACTGCTGTAAAAATACAAACTCTTCCCCCCGTTTCAACATTTCATCAGTGTTTCATGAAGCAGCCTTTTGACATCTGCCATGAATTGTATTCTGACATTCATATACAAGGATTGCAAGGCATGGGGTTCAAAGCTCAATTATCTATTCATATGTGAAGTAGGACAATCCTACAATGGAATATCTGGGTTACCGCACTCTTTTCTTCAAACTCAAACACTCCCAACTTAAAAGATAAAAATCCATAACCCAAACTCTATCATCTCTAAAAAATTTGCCTGCATATCATTTGTAGCTTGTGGGAATTGATATCTGCTTGCTTTTCTCTGTTTTCGAGTTTACAAGCTTTACAAGATTTGGGGCACACAATCAGTTTTCTCTAGTGGGTGGATTTTGACAAGCATGTGGGTGTTTCTCGTTTTGAAGTAGTCGTTGGCCTAATCAAAGTTGGGGACAGAAATTTGGGCCAAGCGTTTATTAGGTGGTCTTGATAAGTTTATGAGATGAGACACTGCTTTCAGGCTATCAAATGAGTGGTTTAGCTGATCCTTGATCTCATGTGAGGACATGTTACATGTTCCTATTTATTCATAGCTAGCAACAAGGTATAAATGCTAGCGCTAAGTCGAGTTTGCAAGTAATATCAGGTTTGCTGATGGAAGCAAATGTAACAAACCAAGAAAAATAGTAGTGGTTGTAGTAAGTCAGACCAGTTGGCTTGAAACTGTCCAAGCGACTCAAATAATTTGAGGTCCTAAGCTTGAATGACTCTTTTTATGGTGATTAGAAAACGCAAAAGAAGTTTTAGGTCCGTTTAACTGATAAAAGACTGCAAATGATTGGGCAGTGCCCCCCATTTTCTTTCTTTCCAGATAATATGCAAAAATCTTATTCGGGCAACTTTTTCCCTACCTTACCTCATTTCTAGCTGTTCCAACCAAGATGTATGTCACCAACTTATAAAGTATCAATAATGCAGAAACGAAACCCCTTTTTGAATATATGAATAAATTATTTAATTTATAATTTAAAAACCAACATACAGTTGTGATTCGCAAGGGACAAGATAACTCCGAGAGGAACAAAACAAAAACCAACTCCTTCCTGCTCTTAAAACCAGCAAATGGCTGAAAAATACTTATGATCACCTATGGAAGACTAATAACTGTATGTACACTCCATTAAAACGATTGGATATTAAGGGATTCCAATGGAAAAAGGTGATTGAATCAATGAAATCCCCTTGAACCTCTTGACTGATACAGCTCCAGTCTACTTTTGGCCTCTTGTAAAAGAGTGTCTATTGTTGCATCCTGGGTCATGTAGGATTGTTTGGATGCCCATTCAAGCACCGTAAGCACCTCAGCTTGGGCGAGTTCTTCGCTATCCGGTACATGGAGGGCAATGTAGCATAGGAGAACCAATGCCCGGAGTTGAACGATTTGTTCTCCGAAATACACTAGCTGAATCAAATGCTTTGCACCTCCTGCAGTAATGATTGCCTTGGAGTGATCAAGGTGGAGGTAGTTGTCAGTGCAAGCGAACTTGGTGAGTGCAATGGCAGCCTCCTTGGAAACTTCGGCTTCCCTCTCATCAAGAAGTTTAACCAATGGGGCAATCATCCTTGTTTCAGTTGCTCTAAACGTCCTTGCCAAATTACCAATAGCCTTGATACAAGGAATCAGCAACTCCGAATCGGCCTTCTCGATGATCTTCAACAACTGATCGACAACGAGCTTACAAGCATGAGAATTCGGCTTAAACGCAGACCTTCTCAAATCGGTGTCCCGCTCTGCCACAGCTGTAATCTCCATTAATGCCATAGCCGAATTAAACTGCACATCATCACTTCCTTTTTCTAGCAAAACTGCAAAACATAGCAATGCTCTAGACTCAGTGATACTCCGACATATAGACGAATTCCCCTTGGCAAGATGCCATAAAGCTCTAGCTGCCATTGCCTTCATATAAGCCTTGGTAGCAGGATCTTCCAATTCCCTTCCCTTCATATTCACCCCTGACATCGAACCATTTTGCTGAGGTTGATAATAAATATGATGAAATTGCTTGACATTACCCTGACTGTTACTCCTAACATGATTATTACCCAGCTTTTGTGGCGATGTCATCACTCCATTCATTGCCATAGTACTGGTAACCACATTATACACCTGGTTTCGGGTTTGGTTCCCCGTGGCATGCAAAATCTGACTCTGATGGTCTTCATCAACAGCGACTTTCACAGTCGAATTATTACTGCTGGCCATAACCACCGCGTGGATCGACGTAGCCTTGTGACTAGCAATCGCATACTTGCTATGTTCTTGAATCGTTTCGAACGCCAAATGGCTGACGAGTAATCGGATTATATTGTGCTGAGCGAATAAATCTTGACATTTTGGGTAATTAGCCGCCAACTCAGACACCGCCCACGCCGTCACGGCTTGAACTTTCATAGGACCTTCTTTGAGGATTTTCGCAAACACCGTGCAAACGCCGGCGTGGATCATGTGCTCCACGCTTTCCGGGTCCCGACCCAGAAGTCCAATTGCTTTGGCTGCGTTTTCTTGACCTTCCATTTTCCCTTCTTTGAGTAATTTCAATAACGGTCCAACCCCTCCTTCTTCTATAATCAGTTTCCCGTAACGGTCATTGTCTCTGGCTAGCGAAACGAGCGAAGCAGCGGCGTCGGACCGGTTTTCGAGTGAACCGGTGTAAAGAATCGCGATTTGTTCCCATATTAGGCATAGAATGGGCTCGTTCGCAGCGATCGGAGGAAGGCCTAAATACTCATCATCGCGATCGTCACCCGAAGCCGATACGCGGAGAAGCCAAGAAACATCGCCGATTGAGTTCTCGAGCTGAGAAGACATTTTGCGAAACGCGGCAGCAGGGATGATTGTAAATACGCGCTTCATAAGGCCATTGGCGCGGCATTTCAGAACCAAAGACAAGGCTTTATCGAGGACTTGTTCGGTGTCATCAATTATGCGGCGGGTGGGACGCTCGTAAAGATCGGAACTCGCACGCGCCGCCTGTCGGAGTAAGCCAACGAGTTTTTCCGTCTTAGACTTAAGCTCCGCACACTCTTGCTTAAACGAGCTTGCTTCATCCGCCGCTTTCGTCACTTGGTCTGATAACTGAATTGGCTTCGCCAAGATTTGTTTCACTATATCCGCCATCACAACGAAAGGAAAAAAAGCTAAACTTTATCAGATCAAAAATAAATAAATAAATCAAATCAAATCAAATCGAAGAAAAAAGGGCTGAGCGTTCTTGGGGTTTTGGACTTTGGGAAGTTTCTTTCTTGTAGAGGCTTGATAAGCGGAGGAAATGGAAGGGGAGGGGGAATGGGAGTAAATGAAGGTGTATAAAGTTGTTTCGTTAGAAAAGTGAAGAGAAAGATTGATGAAAGAAGAAAAAGGTCATTCATGGAGGACGAGTTTTGCAAGGTCAAATGCTCCTTTATAGCATTTTGTAAAAGGAAATAGCTTTTACTAAAATTTATGGACTTTCCACAAAATAAATATTGGGAAAATTAGGCATATACACCATTTTGGAAAAATAATTAAAAATTTAGGTCAATCTTTTCTAAATTTAAAAGAATAGGTGGTTTTGATAAACTTATTTGTTAGTGCCCTGGATTTATTGTTTTCTAAATAAAAAAATATATTTAAAAAGTTATGGAAATTGATTTTTTAATCGTTGGACCAACTATTATAATATGGAAATAAAATCTTCAAGCGGCTCTCCCATGATTATAAAATTTTTCCTTATATAAACCCTTACACACATAATTTTTTTTCATAAAATCTCATTCATCTATTCTTAACTCTTTCAATTTTCTATGCTAACCGTTTGTAATTTTTTGGATTTTGTGTGATTTTCATCATCTCAAAGATATTAAGTAAAATAAGGTAATTTTTTTTAATTTGTATAATTTTTTTAATAGGTTTAATGATATTTTTATATTAAATAAATTGTTAATTTAGTGGTAATTTAATAATATTATAAAATTTTAGCTTATTTCATTGTTTAAATTAATTAATTTTATTTAATTTGATAAATGTTATATATTTTAAAAATGCCAATGTCCCTAATTCATTTAGATCATAAACATATTTCCGACTTCCAATTATAAATGATAAAAAAAATATTATTATATTTTTTATTTTAATTAATATCATTATTAAGATGTTAATATTATTTTTTACTTAATGTTTATATAATTAGAACGGATATTAGATTTTTGAAACATTATACATAATTTAAGTGCGAGAGCATTGCATGTTATTGAACGTACTTGGAAAAGACAAGATTCTTACACGTTTTTCATATGCTCAGCAGGACTAAATTGGAGCTCGCACTTATCAGTGCTTTGCTAGAAAGATGGAGACTCAAAACACAAACATTTCATCTTTCGTGCGATGAGTGTACAATTACACTTAAGGATGTGACATTACAACTCGATCTACCGATTGATGGGCCAGTCGTTACGGGGGTAGTGCGTGCTGGTGATTTAGAGGCCAATTGCCACCAACTATTAGGCAATGTGCCAAACAAGTTTAGTGATAATCGGATAGATATGAAATGTTTAGAAGATAATTTCTCACATCTCAACAACCCTTCTAGTGTAATTGAAAGACAACAATTAGCTCGAGCATTCATACTGAGGTTGATCGACCTAAAAGAAGTCGGGCGATTCAGTTGGGGATCAAATGTTCTGGTTGTATTGTACCAAGAGATGTTTCGGGAAATTGAAGCACAAAAAATTAAAATCAATGGTTGTATAGTCTTTCAGTCATGGGCATGGTATCGCTTACCATTTTTCGTCTCGAGCAAACTTCCTCTATCAATTACCACTTGTAATAAGGTAAGATTCATTTAATAATATAGTTATCATATTTCTTTATTATTACATTTTTAAATAACATATTATTTGAACAGGTGAAACAATGACGTGAGTCCTATGGTTATACCAAAGGAGCTTGAAGATATCTTGTTATTGTTAGATCAATGGTCAAAAGCTGAGGTTAGTTTTTAAAATTTTCAATTAAATAAGAATTACATAAGGACTTGAAATTTAATATTAGGTAGGTAATGAAATTTATAATTTTGAACTACATTTTGAATGGAAGTCATACTTTAATTCGAGAATTCAAGAATGCATCTCGTCTGAATTTTTGACGAATAAAAATATCTAGCACGTCAAAGTGCTATTGATAGTTTTTGCAACGGTTAGGATGCATGAATCTGATCGAGTGATGCATAGATTTGATTAAGTGATGCACCAGTTTGCTTTGTGCAAAATATTCCACCCTCATCTTAGAACCTCGATAAAATTCACAAGATTGACTTGCCAAGGAGAACCGATGAAGATTGGCCTAAATTTCAAGCCAAGTAAATCTACTTGTGGGAACATAGGTGTGATTTCATACTTATGCGTGAACAAATTGTTAGCTTGGATTTGTCAATGTCTTCGGATTACATGATATGGTTTAGATTGCCGGAAGAGGAAAGGAATAGACAAATTTTTCGTTGAAGACCAGCACGACCTCATATGAGACTATAATCGGAATACATGCATTGAGCTCATCACCATAAGCTTCAACCCTAAATTATATACCAATAGGTGCACCTCCCAGTCAATATGGTTCATATTTTTCCAGTGCATTTACTAATGCTATGTTTTCACACAAACACCAAATTATGTGCCATCATACCATGCATCAACACCTTCTTTAGGAACACTTTTTGCATCACCTCCATCCATAAGAGCATATTATATGCCATTGTCAATGTATTCGTCATCGCCTTCAATTTTAACAATCTATGTACAATCTGCTTGTTTGATATCATATATTTCTTCGACGATAGTGTAGCAAACACCACCAAAATCATTGTTCTTCAAAGGCGGGTCATCTTCGCAACTAGCTACTAATACAACCGATGATATACGGTTACAACCCAGAATGCAAATACATTCTAGCACAAAAGAACAAGATGGAGATGAAGATAATGTTGGAGATGGATATCAAGATGGAGATGGAGGTGAAGATGGATATGAAGATGAAGATGATGAGTTGGAACCCCAATCACGACAAAATCCTCCTCATAACCGACACCCACCAAGTTGTGGCACACATTTCGCCCAACGATAGAGATAATTTTTTATTTTAAATTTTTGTCATGTAAATCATCATTTAATTTGTTAACTTTTAATTTATATATGTAATGCTTCCATTAATATTTCTATTGTATTTTTACATCATCAATCTACTTAATTAATTTCTATCAACAAAATTGTTTTTTTTTATGTTTAATTTGACTTTGAATAATCCACTAATTTTGAAATTAGTCAACATAATATTAGAGTAGATTACATAATTATTTCTTTTGTTTGTTATTCTTTTATTTAAAAAATATAAAAATATAGCTTAATTAATTTTTTTAATTCAATCCTCGCCTCAATATTGCCCCCCAAATGTGGACATGCTTTCTTACTATGCCTTGAGTTCCTACAAAAACTACATATAATGATCTAATTTTTAGTGGTGTCGAAAAATGCAGTTTCGAGACCTTATTTCCGTAAATTAAGTTCGTAAATATTAAAAATGGAAAGTTACAGAGTTAATATTTATATGAATTGAAATTTGAATAGTTAATTTAGCTGACTTACGTTTAATTAAGGCTTAATGACTAAATTGTAAAATTTAATCATTATAGATTTTTAATTAGTAAATGACTTGAGTACTTAAATTGCAATTATAAAAAACAAAAAACAAAAAATGGTTAATAAACCATTAATAATAATGTGCTAATGGATTGTAATGATAATTTTTATTAATTAAGTAAATTAAGGTTAATTAAAATTAAAACATAATTAATTAAATTAATTAAAATTTAATTTATATATATGTATAGTTTTTTGGCATAATAACAAAATTAATCCCTAATATTTGAGTGTTTGGTCACTTTGGCCCTTAAGATTTTTTTTGGCTCACTTTCATACATAAGCTTTGTTTTTTTGGTCAAATTGGTCATTTTTTAACGGTCTTGCTGACGTGAGCGTTAGTTGACTAATGGTGCTGACATGGCAAATTTTGTTTTCCACCTAGGCAAGTCCACATATGCAACTGTTAACGTGACACTATTTTGTCTTATATGTCACATCAACAAATGATTTTTTTAAAATATAAAATTATTAAAATTATTTTAATATTTTAATCATCATCATCATCTCGTTCTTCTGTATTTTTTTGGGTTTTTGTGAGTTTTTATGTCTGTTCCCCTTTCCTTTATTTTCTTTCTTTGGTGGTTGCTTACTGGAATTGTTCCGGTGGGTTGCTCCCCGATGAACTCCAATATATTCTGGGCAAAATTGATTAAAAGAAAAAAAAATTCTTCCATTTCCCAACAGTTTCCAAGCAACCAAATATATAAATAGTACCAATAATCCATAAAAATAACATGAGAAAACAAGAAAGAAACAATGGAAGCAATGAATAAGAGATTTTCAAGTGTGAGTTTAGTTACTATTTTCCTTGTTCTTATTCTTCCATTTTCCAACAGTTTCCAAGCAACCAAACATATAAACACTACCAAATAATCCATAAAAATAAGATGAGAAATTGATTGCTTCGTTGATGGTGGGTTTTCCTCGATGAACTTTTTCAATCCCTTTTCACCATTAGGGAACCCTACCTCCCAAGATTTCAAATAGATCAAACTTGGCATAAAAGGCTTTTTTAGGCTGTTTGGTAGCTGAGAAAAATGGTTTATGAGAACAATGAGTGATGGGGCTTTTTCCTAAGAAATGAGATTGAAATAGAGAACCTTGAAGGGTTAAGAGAGTGATGGAAGAAGAAGAAGCCATGGTTTGATTCAAAATCCAAGTGGAGAAGTAACCATGGTTATGAGATTAAAATAGAGAACCTTGAAGGGTTGGGAGAGTGATGGAAGAAGAAGAAGCCATGGTTTGGTTCAAAATCCAAGTGGAGAAGTATCCATGGTTTAGTTCAAAATTTGGTACAGATTTGGGAACTTAAAATGTGTTAGATGGAAAAATGGTGAGAAGAAGAAGTGGTGTTAGATGGAAAAATGGGGAAGAAGATGAAATTGAAAATTAAAATTATTTAATAATTTTAAATTTATTTTAAAATAATTTTAATAATTTTATATTTAAAAAAATAATTTTAATAATTTTAAAATTATTTGTTGACGTGGCATATAAGATAAAATAGTGCCACGTCAACAGTTGCATACGTGGACTTGCCTAGGTGGAAAAAAATTTACCACGTCAGCACTGTTAGTCAACTAACGGTCACGTCAGCAAGACCGTTAAAAAATGACCAATTTGACCACGCAAAAAAAAAGCTTATGTATGAAAGTGAGTCAAAAAAAAACCTTAAGGACCAAAAACGTTAGGGGTTAATTTATCATTAGGCTTAGTTTCTTTTGTTGGTTATACGGCATGTACCTAAGTTGAGTCAAAATTAATATTTTGATTTGGTTATATGCTAAAGTACATGAAATTGTAAATGTTAAAACTATAACTAGACATGATTTTTGGTATGATAGTCGGTTTAATGTTCATAAACATTTGTTATAAGTGTTAATTAATTAAATTAAAGATTTGGATAAATTGTTAGTAAATTCAATTTAAATTGTTGAAATGGATGATAGTATGCTTACATAATCAGTTCATTAGACATAACGGAACTTATTAGGCATATATAGACTTGGTTGACATTATATGTGCTGGTAAATTTGAAAGGTTTTAGGTGTTTGCAATTAGGTACCAAATATTATCCTTTAGAAAATGGTGGTCATTGCAACGAGATCTGAAAGCCATGGCATAGTGCGACATCGAATTTTGATCGTTGTGATGAGACTTGATAGTATGTTGTGTCACGACGAGAAATCTCTTGACGTTGCAACCTCACCTCGACGTTTTAAAATTCTTACAATTTGATCCTATTTCGACCTCAGGTTAACTTTAAAGCTTTCACAGAGTTTGTATAAGGCCCGAAAACTTATGTATATTGTATTGCCTAGATGATTGAGCTAATATTGATCATTTAATCGTATAAATTTATCGTAATTGATTATAGTTGCCCCGACAATGAATGTGACACCTTATAACTCGGATCCGACGATCGGGTTAGGCAACGAAATGTTACACTACGTAACCTTGGTTGGTCTATCTTATCCCGAATATCTATATTGTTGCATATCCGACAGATTATAGTCGACCTTTTGGCTTTCGATGCAACTCAACATTCAATAGCAATTTTAAATAGAGCGCTCGAAATAGACAACCATCTACCTTTATTTAGGATTAGTGGGAATTCAGACTTCCATGATTTATATATTTATTTTAGTTTGTACACTTCATCAACATACTCCATGCAATCCAGACATGTCGAGGCATATGAAACAATTTCATGTACAAATGGAAAATGAAGTTCTTGAAATCTCCAGCAATTGCAGGCTTTTGTTTCAAGTATACACGATACTATTCCTCGATGATACCCTCGTCCGATCTATGGAACTCCGCAACCCAAAATATTTCATTTCGACGCGAGTGACACACTACAGACATAGAGTTTACTCTTGTTGCATTTTCTGTCATATCTTTCCTCACTTCCTCGCACCAAGTGTGTTTACTCTTTTATCTATCCAACATATTTTTTTTGCCTGGTTTAGAAACAAGGTTGATAAGCGGGTGGTGCAGAAAGTGTTTAGGTGATGTAGCAAGAGAGAGCATTTTTGCCACATGTATTGAAATCGATCTATTTCCTTAATTATTTATTGGAAGTGTTATATATGCATAATTTTGCCATGACGATTCTATTTTTTTTTTCTTTTTTTTTTAGTTTTAATCTTCATAAAGTAATTATTAATTGCCTTACTAGCCACGACTGATTTTTTGTTTTTGGAATATGCAGATATTCATAAATATATCAATTTAAATTATGTGAAATATCTATTATCTGAATCCATATTTGATTAGAACCTACTAAATACAAAAAACTTAAACTTTTTTTTCAACAAAGTTTAACCCAAGATTTATTATGTATAAAATCATGTTTTAATCATCAATACTTACCTTAAACTTTAATTATTATTTACACAAATTAATAAATAATCATGTATGAAAACATAATAATATTTTCTAAAATTAAATATAATAACTTTTTATTAGAAAAAAAAACATTTTCTTCAAGATTTTATTTTCTTAAATCATATTATTTTGTATTGGTAAACTTAACTGAACAATGAGATGTGATAATCGAAATTCTTAAATTTGTAATTATCTCTCTTATTATGTGATCAATTACTAGAAAATAGAATACATTTCATTACTAATTGTTTATTCCTTTAAAAATAATCGCAACAAGAAAATCAATTACTGCTATCAACGATAAATACTTAGATTTCGACCAAAAGAATTTTAACCTAAGAAATTATTTTTTAGGTGGATGTGCCATAGTGTTACATAAAATATCCCATCACCCATAACAACACCTTGCGTGGCAACTATGAGAAACCGAGACTTCTCATAGACTAACAAAGCATCGACTCTCACGCACCTTTTATTCATTAAAATTTAAGATTTTTTTTATGCTCCCTCCCATCTAATTTATGACCAATTCCCTATATTTTATTCCATTTCTTATAGAAAATAGAAAAAAATTATTATCTTAATTTGGGTTGGATGGAAGAATATTGACCAAAATAAAATATGGAGAAGTTAATATGTGTTAAGTTCAGAGCACGAAAATTTATTCCAACGCATCCATTTCTGCCCACTCACCTTTCTATTCTCTCTTTATCCTCTCTTTCAACTCTTTTTTTTTTCCAGTTGTTGAAACCCAAACACCTAAAAATTCTTACTAAATGAAGGGAGTATCTTTTTAAACCAGACCGATTAGATTATTGATTTGTCGGTTTAATGGATTCGATTAAAAAATTATTAATTTTTTTTACAAATTTCAAATAAATAAATTAAAAAAATTTGGTTCAATTAATTTTTTATTCGATTCAGTTGGTCCATACTGATTCCCGAATCAATCGATTCAAAATCTGGAGTCGATATCCCGATTAGTTTTTAATTCAACTGGTCCAATATGGTACTATATTTGACGAAAACTGTATATTTCGATACCCAAAGGTAACCTCGTTAATTTTTAGTATTTTTAATTTAGGTTTTAGAGTTAATTTGATGAAAATTCATAATAAGTTAATGATATTAACAATTGACTTTCATCAAATCAATCTTAAAAGTTAAATTAAATCACATCCATCGAACTGTATTTAACAAATAAAATGCAAAGTTAAATAAATTCACAACCAACATTAATTTTAGGCGATTAGCAAATTTATAAAAAATCCAAACTTCATAATTTTAACAATTAACTTCTATCAAATCAAATTCATAACCCGAATTAAATATTAAACAGTTAGTATTGTTATCATAATTCTTATCAAATATGAATATGAGATTAGACAATAAAAAAGTATAGAATTTGAGAATTAAACCTTATAAATATTTTGAAAAGGAAATAGAAAAAAACTTTTGATGGTGAGCTTTTACATTTGGGTGAATTTGTGGTACAAAATGAATGGTTTGTGGAAAAGGCAGCCAAAATGATTGGCATTAAATCCCAGATAAACAATGGTTTCCTTATATTACGGCCATCTTCAAGTTATAGAAATTTTGTTTGGTTACTTTTGTCAAGGAAAATTCCTCTGCTGATTTTATGAGTGGAGGCATTATTAGGGTTTCAATGGACACAACTTTTTCTTTTTAATTATTTCAATCTTTTAACATTATGTTATTTTCTCCCTATTTTGTTGTCATTTCATTATTATATTATTATTGTTAAAATATTGAATAACGCTTATTTTATTGTTAATTTTATTATTATTTTAGAAGTATTTACTTGTTAAATTGCATTTTAATGTTATTTGAGTATACATATTTTTTAAAATTTATATTCAATTTGTTGGGAAATATTTATTTTAATGTTTTTAATATTTTTAATGTATTATATATATTTAAAAATTATATAAAAATATTTTCAAAAAATATATAAAAATTTAATATGGGTGGGCCGAGCTTGGGTTTTAGCATTTTTATCTAGGTTGAGCTTGGGCAAAATTTTAAGCCCATTTTTTGAGTTAGACTCGAGCTTAGCAAACGAGCCTAAATTTTTGTAGGGGTCACAGATGGTCCCGCTTAAAACCTAATCTCCTAGACAGAATTTTTCTCTCGTTTAATTTTGCAAAACACCAGAATTTAAAGAACAGAGAGAAATTGTTTTTCACTTGTTGTGTTTTATATAAAATGAGGAAAATAACCTCCTATTTATATAGTTTCAATTTTCAAAAATAAAAGAAGATTTTTTTCAACTGAAAATTTTTTGAAACTATATTTTCTACAACAATTATAAATTTTTTCTCAACTGAAGATATTACGAAGATATTATCTTGCGTTATCAACAATAGCCACATACCCTTTAACTATCACATGTTACACATATCCGTCAGAGTACAGTGATAACTAAAGGCGTAGCTGTCGCTGTTTTTGCAGTGTACCCAATGTTACACAGTAGATTGTTATTGAGAAATCAAGGTTTTTACCAGCATCTTCCGTGCGAAGAACCCAACAATTCTCCTAATTCATCATGAAAAAGCCTTCGAAAACAACGTCCTTATTATGATATCCCCCCCCCCCCCCCCCGAGTACAAACGAACAACGATGGTTCGTAGTGGTAGCCTGTTATTGCGAGACCTCTCTCCCTCTGATTTGTTTAGGCGTCAATCTTACCATAAATTTCATGTCTTCATCTTCAATACCTACATTGTACGCTACGCACGTTTCTTACCAAGACGAGAAAAGCACTGCAACAGTTATACCCATAACGGATTGAATATAGGGTGCAATTTTTGTTGCCGCAGTGAGCAGTAGTGTTGGGCAGCTTGTTGAGCGTACACCTTTCGTGGAAGCAACCGCAGATATGGAATTTAGCTAATACCATTTTTCTTCAAAACTGAAATGCCGTAATCCCAAAAGATTTTTTGTTCTTCTTTTGGTGAATGATAAAGAGAAAGATAAAATTTTAATAGCAACGTGATTATTATGATTCGAATCTATATTGCATTTGAGTTGATGAACATTTTAATTATCAAGTCAATATAGATATTAAAAAAAAAAAATTTGTTTTGAAGTCAAAAAAATATTCATATAAAGAGCCTGGAATTCAGCAAAACCCAAATATAATATATGAAACTTGTGAGCAGTGATCGGAAACCTCATTAATAAGCACACGCCTCGTAATTAATGTCAACCACTGGTACTTATACTATTTTTTTGGCACATGTTACTAAGATCGGAAAAGATTGAATGCTATTAATATTAGTATTATTTAATACGCAATAGTTTGTATGATGTTATCTACTAACAATATTATTTGTTTGTTAATCATATGGTGTATATATGAGAATCTGGATTTTATTTTTTAAATTTTTATATTTGTTTATTAATGATATGATATATTAAGTTAACGAGGTCATGACTCAATGATAAAGGTTGAAATCATGAGAATTTTGAGATCTTAAGCTCAAAATATGTACACTTTATATATGTGCAATTCAAATTGTGGATTCAGATATTCGTGAATATGTCAATTTAAATTATGTGAAATATCTATTATCTGAATCTATATTTGATTAGAACCTACTAAATACAAAACAACTTATATTTTTCTTTCAACAAAGTTTACCCCAAGATTTATTATGTATAAAATCATGTTTTAATCATCAATACTTACCTTAAACTTTAATTATTATTTACACAAATTAATAAATAATCATGTATGAAACCATAATAATATTTTCTAAAATTAAATATAATAACTTTTTAATAGAAAAAAAAAACCTTTTCTTCAAGATTTTATTTTCTTAAATCATATTATTTTGTATTGGTACACCTAACTGAACAATGAGATGTGATAATCGAAATTCTTAAATTTGTAATTTTCTCTCTTATTATGTGATCAATTACTAGAAAATAGAAAACATCTCATTACTAGTTGTTTATTCCTTTAAAAATAATCGCAGCAAGAAAATCAATTACCCCTATCAACGATAAATACTTCGATTTCGACCAAAAGAATTTTAATCTAAGAAATTATTCTTCAGGTGGATGTGTCGTAGTGTTACATAAAATATCCCATCACCCATAACAACACCTTGCGTGGCAACTATGAGAAACCGAGACTTCTCATAGACTAACAAAGCATCGACTCTCACGCACCTTTTATTCATTAAATTTAAGATTTTTTTATTTTTTTTATATCAAGCTCACAACCCCAAGATGGTTCCTTGAAGGTGCCAGCTTTGCCTTAGATGCTAATTTGACGGTATCGATAAATCCGACGATGTGTTAAACATTAATGAAGAAGCAACCAAAACAAGTATGACAAACGAATAGGGTAAATGTTAGTGATGAGAGTAGTTTTTGATTGCCCCTATGGCTAGTTGGACCACCAAAAAGGAAAATGAAGACTCTAAAGCTTCTATGCTGCTTTAGAAGTTGGGAGGTTTTGCTTCTTATTTTGTCCCAAACTTGTGCTTTGCCATTAAAAACCCCACATTGTCGGTTTTTATAAATTGCAGCCATGGTATTATTATTGTGCGTGCATATATGCCATGTGGACTATATGTGTTCTGAGCATGCATTGGCTTAAGAAGAAAACACTTGGCTAACTTCAGTACGTACGTACTCCATTATTGTTAAGAGGCGAGTGATAAAAGTGAGACCAAGTACCAATGGGAGTACCCTTTTCTTTCTTTTCTCACAACCCATTTCGATAATGTAGCAGTTTCCTAATGTATTCAAGGAATCTTAATGGGACAAATACATATATGTATGTCATTGATGGTGTGATGGGTTCTGTTTCCTGTGGAAGTGCTGAAGCCACGTTTTGCCGATGTCCAAAATCCATCCTATAAAACCAAAGTAGGTAATGAAATTAGACAAAATTTCCCATTAAACATAGAAACCCATGTTTCCTTTGATTTTTGCTTTTTCGGGAGTTATCCTTTTTCTCTATTTCACGCCATAAAAGGACAGACCGCATATAACCTCAAACTCAAAGAGATAGGTTATCTTGCTTCTTCATATACCTTCATTATATTGTTATTTGAGGGTAAGGGTCCCTCTCTCGAAGCTTTTTCTACAACCGGCCAAGCCCTCAACTTCGACATTCATGGTTTTTGTAGTTTCCTAGGGCAAAAATATACACGTGTCCTTCCTGCATGCTTTAAAAAATTCCATGACAGAGATTGACAGTGACAAACGAAAGGGATTTCCGTTCAACTGAACTCCAACCTGAAAAGCTGTAGGTGAAAAATTCATAAAAACCCTATTGGATCACCACATGAATTCAAAGAATTTATTGTAACATCCAAATTCAACTTTCTTCATTCTGAAGTGTGTTATAGAAGAGTTGTATATACATATGAATAATGATGAATATATATATATATATATATATGCATGTGTAGAATGAGGATTAAAAAGATTGCACCGACCGAGAGATGTGCATGTGATTAGGAAAAGGATTCTATGAGATTAAAAAAAATGGAGTTGATGTCAAGAAGGTGGAAAAATCGTGTAAAAAAAAAAAAGGAGGAAAATGCTCTTTAAAAGTGAATAATTTTTTATGGTAATGGATTTATTATTTGAAAAGATGGTGATGTTTTTTAAAAATAATTGAAAATTTTTCTTCATTTTCCAATACTCCCCAATCCTTTTGAGAGAAAACTAAGGATGCGTTAGAATCTTACATCGTTTTGTTTTTTTTTATTTTCATCACACCGCATTTCTGCTACTGAGTTGTTTGGTACCAACGTGCTTCACACTACAAATTTTCTCGCGTGACGCTAAGGAGCTGCAGTCCCCAATTTCATCTATAGCTCACAAAGAATTTTGTTATTTTTTTTTTATTGTATTGTACTTCAATACTAAATATAATATTAAGGTTTGATATGATACTCTATATCACCGGCCCAAGATCTTAATGAATTCAGACCGGATTCTATCGAGCTCGCATGATAATGGGTGTTTACAAAAAGAGTTTTTATATTCTCTTGCGAAGTCATACATGAGATTGTATAAACGTATATTAAGTCTAGGGTAGGATATGTATTGATATGCATAGAACTTACCTAGTACGTCATATCTATTAACAACATTTATATCATATAAATAGATAAATACCACCATCTAAGAGATAGAGAAAAACACTCAACAAGATTAAAATATGTCAGAACTTTTTATATTTTGCGTAAATTTAAAATCTAGTTCATGCATTTTTACTTTTAGGAATTTAATCCTATTAGAGTTGTGTGACCCAAATTCCTGTTAAAGAAATAAAATACAAGTGAAATCCGTATAGAAATATACTTCTTTTATTTGATATTGATTAGAATAAGTTGTTTCAATCCTACTACATTACTTCTATTAGACATTGATTAGAATAAGGTTTTTCAACCTATAAATAGACGGAGTTGAAAATCCTTTTGTATCATTTAAATTCAACATTAGTGAATCTTTCTTCTCCTCTGCCTGTAGTTTTTTTCGAGAGGGTTTTCATGTAAAATCTGTGTGTTCTCTTTTTCTTATTTTTCCGATCGTTCTATATTGCCATTATCGACGTTAGTTCAACAAATCCCTCTACTTTTTAATAAAATTTAAGTTTAATTGTTAATATTATTAAATTTATTTTGTTAAATTTAGGTTCATTACAATACTATTTTTTCAGCTACATAACTATCAAGTGAGCACTTTTTTTTTAATTTAAAAATGTCACGCCAACAAATTTAATAAAAAGTTTTAATGGTGTTAATAATTGAACCTAAATTTTAAAACCTAAAAAAGTAGAGGGACTAAATTTATGGAAATAAAAGTACATGGATTAAATTTCAAATTTGTGAAGAGTAAGGGCTTATAGCATATTTTAACCTAATATTAATTATTATTTAATGTAAACTCGTTCTATTATATTTTATTAATCAATATTTATATAAAGTAAATAATTTATTTTTATTTTTAATATTTTTAACTATAATTTGATATTAATATAAATTTATTTTATTGTTTAATATAAATATGATTAAAACATTTTTACCTTTTGAACCCCAAGTACAGGCATAATGATTAAGGGTATTTACCGCCCCATGTATGACTTGAATTTGAGTCGTACTAGTTGCTGTTTGTAATTCCTCAAAAAAAAAAATATTTTTTTCCTTCTTATTATTTATGCAAATATCTTAAGATAATGTCCTTAACGATCATTTTATACTTTTATCTCATTGCCACCATTGTGATTGAATCCAGACATTTTATCAAATCAATATTCACTTTAGATATATTAGATATTTTAATAAATATAAACTAATCAAATTTATTTTACATCTATACATGCCTCCACTTTTGATCTCCAACTTTTTAATAAACTTCAAAGGAGCAATTGTTCTAAGACAGTATCCTCAATTTTAAGAAAATTGTGAGAAGGGAGAGAAAGTGTAAAAGAAAAGTTTTGGATTTTTTTTAATTATAATAATAGGGTAAAGCCCGAACAACAAACGTTATTAGCACGATTCGAATCCAAACTAATTTGAGACGATAAACACCCTTAATCATCAGACTATCACATGGAGTTAAATTTTTTTTTTTTTGGTAAATTTAAGTACCACTTTTTTATCAAATATAATTTAACTACTTAAGTGGGAAAACCCTATAGTTTATGGGTCAATGTTGCATTTAAATATTGTTTACCACAGTTTTGATTGAGTGGCTTTTTATTTATTTATTATGGGATATGGTTTCGTTTTATGGCATCATTTAAATGGATTTTAAAAGCATTCTTGATTTTTATTACATTTTCATATTTTTATTTTTAAACTATTTTTTAAAGTTTTAGGTAATGAAGTTATGAGTAAACAAAAAATAAAAATAAACTCGATTTGTAGTGCTTGGACGATTTTTAGAATATAAGTTAAAAAGTTTAGACATATATGTGATAGTGATTTTGAAACTTTATCAAATAATGTCAAAAACCAAAAAACAAACTCATTTTATCAAAATAATTTCAAATTTTTAAAATCCAAAATTAATATAAAAATATTGAGAACCAAATCGAATTGTCATGAACAGTTAAAAAAAACAATTAAGCCGAAATAAACTCACCTCCTAGATGATGTGGCACAATGATAGAGTGACATGACATCGCATCTCAACAATGTTAAGAAAAGAAGGCAAAACGTGCGACGGAATACAAATTTAATTACTAACCTAAAATGAGAAAAATATTAGACGCCAACGTGAAAAAAACTGACCAAGTTCAAGGGTCAAAATATAAATTATCCCTAAAATTTATATGTCTCTAAAATTTTGATTTATTAGTTTATTCACAGGTTAACTCATAATATCAACTTAACATCAATTAAATTAAAGATTTTGTAGATAGTATAGAAATTGAAAATAATAATTATTTTATATTTATAAATCCTTGAAAAAAAAACAAAAATAGAATGCACATGTAGAATTTATTGAAAAAAATTATAATTTATTGGATTGGTTTACAGTAATGAAATTATTTGAGTCCCACAGATTTATATGAAATGGAATTGAAGAATATAAAGCAGCCCATATATTTTAATAGCCCAATCTCTATGGTGATGTATGTAGGCAGCCCAGGAAGACTAGGTTTGTTTACGACCCTTCCTATTTTTGCAATGAAATTATGTTTTCCTCGCCGACCCTCATCTTCTGGAATCTACACGCGTGGAGCTTTGTCCTTTTCCCCGCCGTTGAGCTTAAAGCTGAAACACAACACAACAAACATTTATTATATTAAACTTATTTCTTTAAATAAAATAAAATAAAAACCTGCTACATCAATAATAAATTGCTCATATACTTTTCCCAGGATTGTGTTATTAAATTCAACGGTGATGACATTTGTTAACTAATCACGTGCCAACTTCACTTTTAATCAAATCGTTTCTGCTTTTCTATTAATCTTCTAGAATAACTTTATACCAAAGTTATTTATGGACTGCATCATTTGAGTTTTAATATTTTTATTCGATTCGAGTTTAAAAAAATTAAATTTATTTTTTCGAGTGGAGCTAAATTTATATCTATCAATCGAGCTTAAAATTTATTAAAATTCAATCTGATTCATGAGCTATTCTACTTTATGCTATTCCCCTGTCTATAAAAAACGAAACAAACCACTTTAATATGTTTTTGCTTTTTTTTTTATTTAAATCACAACAAAACAAAATAAGATTTAATATCAATTGTACATTAAAATCGTAATTTAATCATTTGGATGCAAGGTGAGCTTAATTAAGTTGAACCATCTTTTCATGGAACTGTGATGGAAGTTATAATGTTGAAGAATGGTTCATATTTTAATCAAATTTGATAAATAATCTTTTAATTAAACTCTGTTTATTTGTTTCAATTAAAATCTGATTCATCTAGATTGTTTTATTGTTATTTGACCTAAGAATCTAGTCTATAAATAAGCTCTTTTACAACCTCAAAAAATACACCCATTAGAGATTAGAACTCATAACACTTTTCGAGAATTTTGTGCTTACGTTTTGAGGGTTCTTTATTATCGGGTTTTCGAAGTTTAGTTTTTATCTCCATCTTTTGTACTCTTCGTTCTTTTACCGTCATAATAAATAAGTTAATTATAGATTCCAAAATACATACTGTTTTATTTCCACAAGGTTTGGTGGTGGTTGTCCTAAACTATGGATCACGCAGATGGCATGGGAATGAAACATACCGAAATTCAAATGGATTGGAAGCTATATGAAAGGGAAGTTAGAGGACGGTGGAGTTAGATGGGGTTCCATGTACAGAGGTGGTGGTGGTGATAGGGAATTGAGCCAATAATTGAGCAAGAAAACAAATTAAAGGAAGAAGTAATGGCTGAAGTGGATCAGATGTCAGTGTCATTGGTTAGCAAAGTGTTTAAAATAATAATGGATCGGAGGGTGAAATTAACATCATAACTCGCAATCAAGGATTTTGGCTACACATGCATTATTTACCTCTTTTGATGGACCACGTAACCTTAACTCCATCATTACCTTTCAATTCAGTCCCTCCCTCCCTCCATTAACGGAATTAGAAGTCACTATGACTACCATTTAAGACTTATCCAAATATCAATTCAGACCAAAATAATTATAATTATAAAGTAGGTACAAGTGCATCGACGACGAATTCACTTGCATTTTATTTTTTCTATTAAAAAATGGATAAATTAGCTATTTTATGTTAAATCAAAAAGTAAACTGATCTTTCTGTTAAAAATTACATCCAGTTTTATTGTTAAGCGATCATGTGTCGTTTTTTAGCTGCTTGAATTAGTCCTGTCAAGTAAAAGAATCCATCCATTTCACTACCTATTAAAAATTCCATCCATTATGCTTGAATTAGTTTCTTCATGTTGATATAAGATATATGTGATACGTCATGTGTCACTGTCTTGTTGTCTCATCAATCACATCAACACTCAACAATAAGAATAGATAAAAAAATTTAACTGAAAAGACTAGTTTGCTCTTTGACCTCATGCATAGGGACTAATTTGTTTATTTTTTTTATAGATGAGACAAGATATAATAATGTAACTCGTAATACAAAAGCCACCACAATAATTTTATTGTTATAATCATTTAACTGTTTTATTTGCATAATTTTATTATTTACTAAAACGCCGGTTCAAAAATGTATAACCTCTTTCTAGCAATAGATTTATTTTGAAATGTTAGTTATATGCATCACTCATCTTTAATCGAAGTACATAATTTTCCTCCACAAACAAACCACTCCACCATTACTAGAATCAGTGGAAATCAAGCGAGTTCGGTTGGATTTAATCCGATTCAATTTATTGAGGGTTTTAAAATTAGATTTAAGTCAATTTAAAGTTTAAATTATTTTGGGTTTCGATCGCTTTGAATTCAAGTCATTCGAGTTTAAAGATTAGATTTTTTTTTTGTTAGGTCATTACAAGCTCATATAATTCTGAGTTCTAATCACCTCAAGTTCTAAGAATTTTGGATTCAAGCGCTATTTTAAGTTTGAATCGTTTTCAATTCAAATCATTTCGAGTTTGAATCAATTAATTCATATTTGAGTTGAATGAATTCAAATGCTAATTTTTTATAATCAAATCGAATTGAATTAAGTTGAAATTGAGAGTAACACTGATAACACCAACACCACCCACCCATCCTTCTAATTGATAACATTGAAATTGCGGAATCGAATAAAATTGATTTGATTCAGTTTGGGTTTGATTTAGATTAAAAAATGATATATATTTTTGGTTTAGGAGAAAAAAAGAATTCCAATCCAAAGTGTATCATAATATGGGACCTTTGTAGCTCAATAAAATGACACTTTTGCTACCTTTATAATTTAATGAAATGAGACGTGGAGCGGGAACATTGAAATTCAAATAAAGTCAAGACTCGAAGCATTTTTAAAAAAATAAAATACATAATTAAGGATGACGGTATTGATATTTGTTTTTCTTAATCAAATTTTTTCCCTCCGAAATCTATTTACTTCCTAGATTAAATCATTTTTGTATTATTTTCTGGAGTCAAATTGTAATTTTATTATTTATTAATTTATAAACTTATACATCTTAGGGTGGAAAGTAAAAATTTATACATTATTATTAATTATTGAGTCGAGTTCGAATTTAAAAATAGATGTTTAATTGGGCTTAAAATTCCAAGTAGAGCTCGAAGTTAGACAGTATTTAGGTTTAGCCCGGCTCGATTATGCCCCTGCTTCAACCTCATTATATGTGTATACCATGTAAGAGTTTTGTTTAATTAAATAAATTAAATTAAAAATGTAAACAAAAAAATTTATACTTTTAATAGGTTAATTACACTGAACATTCTTGAACTATGTGCTAAATTTAAAATTAGTCTCTAAACTTAAAAAATATTAAATCTTTCAACTAAAATATCTTTTTAACCAGCCCTTTCATCAGTTAGGCGGTCAATTTTGTTATTAAATACTAGTTTGAATCTATCATGTTTAAAAATATTTATTAAATTTTATATGTTTAAAAAAACCCACATCTACCCTAAAAAAAAACACAAAATTCAAGCTGGCATGTAACATCAAAATTGACAGTTAACTAAAAGATTTAATGGAAACAATACTTTAGTTAAATGGTTCAATTGAAACATCTTAAGATTTAAGATTCAATTTACAATCAAATTGTAGTTTTGGGATATTTTACAAGACTAACCTTATCATATCCGTGGTTATATTGATTATAGCAACAAACATCATAATTAGCCTTGAGATCGTGGTTTCAAGGGTTGGGGCAAATCGCAGGCAAAGTCATATTGCAGTTAGTGGCCAGCATGGCTTAGCGATAAGCTTCGGAAGATTCCATTTTGTAAATATACGGAATTATGTATTTATTAAAAACTAAACAAAACTTTGTTGGATATTTAATATTTTTTTAATGTATTGGTGTGAATATATGATAGTATCTGTTCATATTTTTTTTAATTTTTTGATAATATAAATATATTTTGCACGTACAAGTGCTCGAACCTAGATCTATTAAGATTAACATCATCCTCTTTATCACTGGAATCGCTCGTTAAGTTCTTGAATATTTAATATTATATTATGAGATTTTAAATGGAAAATATCTTAAAACAAAACACTCTTGTAATAGTGCAATCTATTTTATAAAAATAATAATTTTAAATTATTTTTTAACATTAAGTCAAATAAGAATATCAAGAGATAATGAATAAAGAGGATATTGGTGGAAATGTTGGGAAGTAGTGCTCCGCAAGTAAGGATGTCACTAATTCCGGATTGCCTCCCAATGCTTATCAAGTTCAATATAAAGTGTGTCAGTCCCACATCGGATATTGAACTAGATAAGTATTAAGAGGTAAATTTTTTTTTATTTTTTATTTTGATAAATTATAAACAACAATTAACATAATTTAAATTTAAATCATATTTAAAATTATAAATACGTTTGATTATGAGATCAATTCACGGGCTACAAATCCCTCCATTTTTCTAGAAGAAAATTGACAAGAGTTTGAAGGAAGTACCATCTAATCTCCATGTCATAGTTAGCTGGCAAATTTAGATTGGATCAAAAAGCTTCTAGAACACCCGGTTGACAGGGAATAAATGCAACAGTGGCGTTTGCTTTTCCACCCCATTCACACTGCCATTAACCCATTTTAAAATATAGACAAAGACAACATGAAGAAACGAACTGTTTTGTTTGTTTGTGAAATGCTTGTAAGGGGTGAATAAGTCTTCTGGAAACAATCATCATTTTGTCCTTTCACAATAACGCCTTCTGAGGCACACTTTTAGGTATTGAAATGCAGTTAGATTTGTGTAGGGCAGCATTATATTGTCTTCCCTACCCTACAATCCCACCTTTGACGACTATGTACCTCCACCCCCACAGGTTTATCCACTCAAACTAATCTTATTTTAATAATCTATAAATGCAATCTCTTTCGATTTCAATCGAATCCTCATCTAATCCATTGAAATTTCTTCTTAACTAACTCTATAAATCGTCTTCGGAATCTTCTCTAAAAGTTCCTCGCATGTATCTCTCCAATTGGCTACGTGAAGTGACCCAATGATTACCGATCCATCCGTCGGTAAATCAAGTTGTAATTGCACGTCCTCCAAAGCGTCGATATACTTACCGCATGGAAGATAGAATGTGCGCGTCTCAGGTCTCCACCTTTCCACCAACGTGCTTATGAGTGTCAGGCCCAACTTACAGGCCCTACCTACAAGAACCACGTGCAAAAAACCGACATTTCTCATGTAGGGTTCAATCAAGGGTGATGGATGAGCAGGTAGATTACGAATATAACACTTCAATATTCGATCTTCCGCCTATTTAGATAAAAAAACATACAAAATATTAAATTCAAATATAACAATAAAATAGAAAAATTAAACAATATTGAAATATAATAAAAAAATATTCTAATTTTGAATAGAAAGAATAATTTGTAAAAATATTAAAATAATTTTAATAAAAAGAATTAGAGAGAAATAAGATTTAAATAAGAATTTAGGAGGGAATTGAGAGAAATTTGAGAGAGAGCTTTGAGAAGATGAGAGAAAGTTAAGATTTAATTGTAAGAAAAATGAAGTGGGGAATTTATATAAAAAATAAATAAATTTGACCGTTGGTCGGGAGTTTAACAGCTATTTAATTAACTATTGAAGAAAGTAATCGTTAGAGATTATTGTTGGAGAAAACGCTTTCAATTGAAAGCGTTTTAATAATACGATTTAATTCTTTAATTTTTTTCAAAAATCTGATAATTTTTTAATTTTTCGATATTTATTAGTAAATTAATCATCATTAATGCACCATTGAGGTTAAAATAAGTGGCCATATAGCCCTATGGAATCGAAGAGCAGCCGTAAGCATTGCAAACAAGGGGAGCTCGATCCAGAATTTTAATCCTTTTATCTTGATAAACTTGTATAAGAATATTAATTCAGCGATTTTTGTTTCTTGAGATATATAAAGAAATTTAGGATGAAATATAAAAAGAAAAATGATGACATGTAAAAATTGCCAAAAGGAAAAAAATTGATTTGGATAAAATTTTCCTTTCCATTTGTCATATCACAGCTAATAATATTAATTAAGCTTAACAACAAGCCAATTGTCATTTTAATTTTGTAATTACGTGAAATAGTACTGAAAGTACAATGGAAGGGTCCGTATTTTTTAGATGCCGGGCACAAGGGCAAAAAAAGAGCAGAGCTCTTACGTAGCACTATCAACGGCTCTGATTTCTCCACCAAAGCCCACGGGCCACCGCTCTTTGGTTTTTCCTTTTCGTTAGTTTTTCTTTTTTTTTTTTTGCTAGGATATAATCTAAGTGTACAGGTTTGTAAGAAACGTTGATGAGTTCAACCTCCAACTCGGTAGGCTGATGGAGTGAGTCAACTAATTCACCAGCACTGATCGGTCTCCCAACTCCTCCCGGTAAAACCAGAAAACCCAGAAGCCGAAGTCAACGGCCGTTGGCATCTCCAGATAAGCTTACTATCATATACGGCTCGTTTCTCGGGATCCGATAAGGTACTGTAGGCCGCATGGATCTTCATGAATTCGCCGGCCGATGAGTCTTTCCGATCGATTGTCACCACATCGGGGTGGCAAACCCTTGCCGATCGGCGGTACGCCGCTTTGATTTCCTGGTTCGAAGCGCCGACAGAAATCCCTAGCACCTCGTACAACGACGTGCACGCTGCCACTCCTGGACGGCCAAGGTAACCGCTGGGCGAAGCTTTTTGTTGTTTTGAAGTAAAAGAGGCGGTGGAGGCGGCAGCGAGAGGTGGTCGGAATCTGAGACGGGAAGCTGACGGAGGAGAAATTGAGGAAAGAGAGACATAATTTGAGATGGGGAGGGAAGAGAGCATGGTACGAGCTTTTCGATTATGGAATACCTTTGTTTCGAGAAACCAAAGGGAAGGGATAGGAGATACTATATAGGGACAAAAAAAAGTAACGGAAGGTTTTTTCTTTACTTCTCCTTAACTATGGTTAATTGGCTAATAGCGAATTATGGCAGAGCTTATCCGACATATGTCTACATCGACTTTCGGTTGCGAGTTGCAACTGAGTGACCTAGTTGACCCTGCAATATGCCCATTTTTTTTTAATTTCTTTTGGATTTTTTATTTAAGGAAATTTTTTGAAAATTACATTCATAACTCTAGGCATATATATATTTTTTTAAAAATCTAAATAATTATTATAAAATTAATCATTACAAAACACGATTAATTTAATAATTTAAATAAAAAATTTAATAAAGTTCAGACATAATAATAATACTTAAAATAAAATTCAAATTAAAAACCCACACATAATTCATATGATGTGGAATTTAAATTTGAGAATCCATAATTACTAAAACCTCAATCATGCTATTAAACCAATACGTGGTGAGAAAGAAAAAATTGTCTTATTCATTATAATTTACGATATATTTAAATTTTCACCAAACAAAGTGCAAGAATCATCTGCTTAATGTTAGCTCTTGCGATTAAAAAGTGTTTTTCAAAAGCTTTTGAAAAGTATGATAAAGAAGTATTATGAAAATGTGGATCGTTAATTTTTAAGGTTCTTCGTAACTGTTAAAAAATTGTAGTTGAAGGTTAAATTGTGTCCTTTTTTGAACATGATAGGGGCAAGTTAAAAATTAGTTAAATTATATGATGTTTAAATAATATATTTTTTGAGTCATTTAATATAATTATAATATATTAACTTATAATGTTTTTTTTTGTGTTTTGGTAATTTACAATAATAAGATAAAACCTGAACAATAAACGCGATTAACACGATTCGGATTTAAGCCACATTTGAGACAATAAACTATCTTAACTATCAAGTTATTACATGAGATTTTATTAATTTATAAATTCAAATATTATAATAAAAAAATTTTAAATAATAATTAAAACATTTTTATTACATCAATAAAATTAGCATAATTTTTGTTAACATTAAAATCTTTTACCTAATAATGGTAAATTATAAGTATCACAACTTCTTTTTATATTTTATGCTTAATGCTCTATTTAAATAATATTTTTATTTAATAATTATAATTTAAATTTTAAGTATTTTTAAATACATAATTATTATAATTTTTGTTAAATTATAATTATTTTTAAATGTGAATTTAATAATATAAAAAAATAAAAAGTATTTTCATCAGTTTAGAAGTTTTTTAAAAATTTATGCTTTTTCATTTTTTTGAAATGAAACAAACCGATGCATTAATATGGAGAGCAACGGTTACAATACTCACCTTCACGGTTCAGTTTTAACAGGTGTCCTCATTCCACTAACCATCTAGGTGGTGCATCGGAATAAACAAAAATAAAGCAGAAGCATAAATCAGAAGAAAAAAAAAAAAAAAAAGGCCATTTCTCATCCAGTCTCAGGCACTATGGTTACTATTTCGGGAGGAAGTTAGGAAAAAAAATTTAGGAGATTAAAATTAAATTGCTTATACTTTTAAAATTTTAAAATATTAAATTAAATTTTTATTATTTTTAAAAGAATTAAAATGTAATTTTATTTTATTAATTTATAAATTTTAAAAATTTAAAAGATTAAAATAATAAAATAATCATTTTAAGAGGTTGGGTTCTGCGAGCCCTTTTAAATTCGCCATCGCTCTTCAAACCTAACAAGCTTGACACAAGATTTATTTGTAGCTAATTAAAAATTAAATGTAAAAAAGTAATTATAATTAAGGGATATATTACGGGAAAATACAAGACAGAATAGCTAGTTTAATAGATGGCATGTGGTGGGCAACAATTAATGGAATAACCAAAAAGGAGTTGCATGGAATCTCTTTCGTCCTTCCATCATTATGTTTTGTATTTCTTCATAAAAAGGAATGAGATATTTTCTTCTCATTTAAAATTTTTTATTACGTACTCCTTTTTATCGTGCGTCGACTGATTGAATGTGGGGCCTGGCTACTTTTGCATTCCATTCTGTAGCTAACCCCACCCCCACTTTGCACTCTTGGTTGGGATCAAAAGAGAAAAAAAAAATATACATATATACTCTTTTAGTGGTTTTGCCTTTTTACATATTGCATCAATATATCCAATTACTTTATGACACGTTTGATTATTAGTGGTATTGCTTATGCCTCTAAGTCCATCCAAGATGTGGTAGCAAAAACAGCTTAAGCTAAGGTTTAAAACGTAAAATGCCACAAAAAATATATACACTGTATTTGAATATTTATATTTTGAGACTATTTATTAATCTACCGTTTGCTCAATTTTTTTTTCCCACAATTTTGTTAGTTTTAGAGAATATTCACTTTCAGCGTGGTATGTTTATGTGTTTTATGTTGCAGTATCGTTATAACATTTAATCTCATCATCATCATTATTTCTATACTGATCGCTGGTAAACATACCGTCCATTAAAAAAGACACTTAGATTACTAGTACTTTTTAATCTCAAGTGATTGGAATTGGACTATAACTTTACCTTATAAATTGGTATGACGATTATTATTATTCCAAACTTTGAAAACTATATTTGATTTAATTATGGAATATTAGAATTCAATACCCTATCCACTCCATCTTATACTACCTTTCTTTTCATTCATTTTTGCTCATCTTCGAACTCTGTGCCATATGTCTGATGATAACATTCCATTGCCTCCTTTTAAGGTCATGTATACTTCTTGTCATGTGAAAATTGGAAACCGCCTCTTCCCTACCGGACAACAGCCATCTTTATCAGGTTTGAGGACAGCATTCTTATATCTCTTGTCTCAACCGAGATTGGGACATGCTCTCGAGATTTGATAGTTTTTTTTTTTCTTAATTTAGTTTATAAATTTAGATTTGGTTAAAATCTTAACATGACACACTAACATCACTTAAATATTAAAAAATATATATTATTTTCATATTTTTAAAATTTTATATAATTTTTAGGTGATGTGATGACACAATATTTGAGTTAAATTGGTCAAGTATATGTATACAAAACTGAAGCAAATTATTAAATTTGAGTTAAAAAAAATTACATTAAAACTGATTTTTAAGTAAATGAAAGGCGATTTGGACAGCTTCGCAGAACAATATTTTCTTGGTTGTATCTTAAAGTTAACAAAACAAAAGGAGAGATGTTACGTAATGAAATAATGCAGTTCTTAGGTATAAGCTATAAGGGCAACCAAGAATCACATTTTATATTATAATGAGTGGATTTCTTCAATTAATTACTACTAATATTTTAATAATATTACAGAAATATCCAAGTTGCCTTTGGCCGTCTCCTTCCAAGCAAACCCCATTCGGCACTCCTCACCTCCATCGTAAGCTGTCCAGCAATACTTTAGGGTCAACCAAGCCTATACTTCCCACACTTTTATGTGCATTTAAACATTACTTTGGTGTTGGGTGGGGGGTACAAATTTATTCTAAAAGGATTTAAATTGAATTACTCATAATTGAGAGGGATCAAAATTGCTATTGTTCCAGTTAACAAGGGGTCAATGCCCGTCATCAAATGTACGAACCTTTACTTCGTAACGTTCTCAAATGAAAAGGGAAAAAAAAAAGAATAAAAGGAAAATTAGACAAATGTGTTGCGTATCCCACCATAGAAACCCGACAATGGAAAGTGATTACTGATATTATGCCTTTGGTTCCTGCAATTATTAGACCTTGCCGATTGTAGGCAGTGCTCCAGAACCTTATCCCTGCAAATGGGACAATGCAAAGATGGAACCTCAAGCCATTCTTCAATACAGTCCTTGTGGAACATGTGCTTACACCTCGGCAACACCCTCACCCTCTCTCCATCCACGTACTCTTCCAAGCATATAGCGCAGGTTTCATGCTCCGAAATAGTGTCGGAACAACTAGGCTCCGATGAGGGCATCATTGATTCTCCGTATACAAGGACTGGAATCTGGTCAAGCTCGCTGTCCACAGATGGTTTTGGCTCGGTTTTGTGCTCATCGGATTCGGAAGAGTGGTTTGGTGATCGGAAAATGCATTTGAAGACTAAGAAAAAAGTGATACCAAGACTTACCACTGCAACCATGACTGTAGAAAAAATGCGGTCGACTAATACATTGAAGTGTTGGTCATTGTGAGGTGAGTTGTGGTCCGTGATTATAAGCCTGTGACTGTTGAGACTCAAGCCTTTGGCAGGATCCATTTGAGGTGTTTGGAAGTGTGAGGAGTATCGATTCAAATAAATAAGAAGGAACATGGAAATGATTTCACCATTTACCTAATTTGTAATAACAGTTTGCTTAGCCTTGGAGAAAAAGTAAAATCCCTGCAATAGATTTTATACGATTATTGACGAGTGAAGAGCATGGAAGGGGGGATGCTTGTATGCGTTAGAAACCGTCACCACCTTAGGTTTTCCTGGAAACAGCTCACTTGATCATTTAAGGAAAATTACACGACTAGGAATAATACGCGGCCATTCGATTTCTCATTGTATGTCATTAATGAATTTCCGGGGGTTTACCATTTAAGTGATGTTTCTTTCGCTGTCCAAGTTAAGAAATCCAACTCAGTTTGCCTACAACTGACGCATGCTTGTGTGTGTGTTTTACAGGGATTGTACCTCAGACTGATGTCTGAACACTCCATTGGTAGTTTTATTTGTAGGGGCCTTCTGATTGATGAAGAAAAATTTGTCCTCTTTGATTCATATAAGATAGTTTATTGATGAAAAATGGTTCTCTTTAATTCATGTAAATACGCTATTCAACCAACAAAGAAGAAACAGATTACAGAAAGTTGATCTTCTGGTGGTGGCAATGTTGATATCATTGACAAATGACGTGCTAACCCTCTGAAAAATTGATCCATTTGACTAATTAAGATGAACTGATGTTCAACATCCTCAGTACATGACCAGGATGAAAGACAGAGTTCGCACTCTAGCATGGAAGAGGCTGAAATTGATCAATAATTTACAAAATGGGCGGTATGCCAGCATTGAGGAGCAGGTCAAGAGGGAAGGACATGTGCATATCCTCCCATCAAACTTTGATATGAAGGATCACCATCATTTTGGCCGGGACTTCGTAGAAGCCCATCTGAAGTAACCGCAATTTGCTTCGGGGTTGGAAGAAGGACCCTGTAAGATGCCAAAAGAACAACTTGAATTATTTCATAAATCCGACACCTTTCCTAATGTAATCAGTAAACTGCACTCGAAGAGCGTACTGGTTAATGAATTGACAAAACACGCATACCTCAGCTCGAGCACACACGTAGAACCTATGACCAAAATTAGGACCTCGTTTCTTCACTACTCGAGAAACACAAGGTTCTCTATGGCCCTTGCAAAGATGTATGCTGTTCTGCATGAGTTGTTGGATCCTTTGCCACTCCAATAATGCATCACTCTTCTTCTGTTTCTCCAAATAACGACTACCATCTTGTTCTTCTTGACCCTGTGAGGACGCACTCCCATTTGTGTCGTTTTGCATTGGACTACATGGACTATCTGGTTCTTCTTGACCCTGTGAGGATGAAATTCCATTTGTACCATTCTGCACAGTACTGCATCTACAATTATCCATCACAGGAGCTTCCTGGGACTGATTGTTAGTGTTTAGGAAACCAATCTGGCTAGTTGAAATATCATTCGCAGAATTCTTGATGCCATTATCTAGGTTTTGACTTTTCTGGAAAAATGATCTCAAGGAGAGCTGTTGACTCTTTCTAGCTCTTTTCCTGGTTTGTTTGTTAGGCAATGGACTAGCATACTCCTCGTTGAATATGGTAGTGTTACAAGCAGCCTCCTCATTGAGATCTTCAGAATGACCAACAACTTTTAGGATGGGGTTTTCAGCGTCCTGGTCCAACGAACAGCAGGATATATTGGTTCCATTAACATCACAATTAGCTATAGACCTTTTTACATGACTGCAACCTCCTGAGATGATACATTCATCAGGAAATGAACTTGATACTACATCCGATTTGACTTGCTTAGTAGTTTGCCTTCTCATTAAAACTGACACTGTACAAGAAAAAAAAAGAACAATCTTTGAAAAATTACATTGCTGCAGAAATATTTCTCTAAGACATATATACTAAATTTTAAATGAGAGTAATGTCCAAATACGGGAACTGAATCTCGTACCAAGAGTTTGCTGCAGACCATGAACCATTGGCAGATATCTAGCAGCTAAAGATGGAGTGCTATGTTCTGAGACATCAGGGATTTCCCTGAAGCCAGTATAAACAGGTGCATGGTCCGAACCTTCTAACTTAATGTTCCACCCTCCTTTCCACCTGCATGAGGCAAAATAGACAAAAACATGCTAACAGAATTACCTAAATATTTAGAATGTTGTCGGATTTGATTTAGAATAACAAGATACTTCAGTGACCATAACAATCAAAACTTAGACCTTTGATCATTAAGATGACCACCAAGTAATTTGAAAAGAGAAAACTACAAGGTTAGATATAATCTTTACCTTGTTGCACTTCCAGGCTTCCACCGCTTGTATTCAGTCAAGATGTCACACTCCTTCACATGGCAGGTTACCAAATTATGTCCCTCTACATCGTGCTCCTCATGTAAGCAAGGCCCAGCGCATAGAATATGATCAATTCTTGTCCCATAATTGAATTGCTCAGCACCAGTATTTGAAGGCCAGCATGTAAATGCTTCTCTTCTGCAAATAAGTTAAAGATGGAAAAACAAGTAACTAATCAAAACCATAAAACAGTAAAAGCCTTCATAACAACAGAATAAATGCTTACCTTGCCTGTTAATAATGATGAAAAAGCAGAACTTCTAATAATGTTATAAGAGGAATATCAATTTACTACAATGAATTCAATGTCATAAGAAGAAAGTTAAAACCTGTTTGGATTTTTTGCCCTGAAAACATCAAAGAAATGGCCTCCAGATTCCACTAGCATTGATCTAAACCATGTTCTAAACCTACAATGGATTGCAACTGAGCTAAGTACTTTGAAAGAAAGCCAGTTTCATCCCATAATAAATACAATCCATAGAGTTGCAAAACAATGGCAGACTATGACAAGTTACAAAAATAGGTCAGACGCTTACTCATTCTTCTCAAAATCTGGTCCAGCTTCACAACGATCAATAGCAGAAGGAGCAATGTTGAGGTCACCAACAACAAAAATCCTCCTTCCTCGACGCAACAGAGACTCCCATCTTTTCTACATCAAGGACAACCAGTGTCAATCCCCATTGCACCACTTTCACATCTCTCAAGCAAAAGTTCTCAATAAACAAATTTCATTACCTCTAATATCTTGAAAAAGTTGAGCTTGAACTGAATTCTCTCAACATCACCATCCCCTGCTCGGGGTCCATACAAGTTGAAAAGAACTAACAAATACATTAAGAAAAGATTGAGACAATCGTATCATCTTATAAAGAACTAACCCAATTAATGATATCATGTTAAACTAACCGAAATGACCATGATCTGTGATAATGCACCGCCCCTCACTATCAACTTTGAGAAGCTCCTCTCTTGAAAACTCCACAAGCCCTTCATCTACTGCTGAAGCTGCTTCGTCTTTTCTAGAACAACCTAGGAGACCCGTGAAGCCTTCCTCCGCCGCAATCGGCAATGCCGCTTCTACACTGGAGAACGCCGACTTAACACGACAAAATGTAGCCACACCTGAAAACAAAATAAAATAAGTGGGGAACTTTATTTTTTCTTTTCTCAATGAGGCACACAATCGAACATCTTACCGGAATACCCAGTTCGGCCTTTGTCGGAGGTACGAGTGCAGGAAAAGAAGGATTCATAGCCATCGGCTATTGCCAAATCCGCCGTTAATTCTTGTCTTCTCAATTTCGTCTCCTAATTCAACCCCCAAAAAAATTAGGAAAAACAATTAAGGTAGTAAATATATATTAAAAAAGGGAAAGAAAAATTGGGACCTGGATGCAGATAATATCAGCATCAAAGGAATTGAGTAATTTAAGGAGAGACCCGAACTGAGAGACTCTTTGCCTCAGTCCATTTACGTTGTACGTTACTATCTTCATTTCTTCATAACTTAATTTTCCCCCTTATTTTCCTTCTCCTTTCTTTTCTGGTTGGAAGCAGAGCGGGGGCCAACTGAATCGCTCTCCTGTTCGGGAGTGTTTTTGGGCCTCAGGAAAGAAGCCTCTTTTATCAATAATATTTGGATTTTCAGGTTTTATTTTGCGCTAAATTTTGTTATTAGGCTTCTTCTTTTCAAGATTTTAGTAGAAATATACGTAGGAAATTAAAATGTTGATTTACAAAAAAAATTAATTTAAATAATTTAATATATTAATATATAATATAAATTATTTGTAAAATTTCATATAAATCATATCAAAAATATTAATATGTAGGCTCATATGTTAAGTTAAAATTTGAAGATTTTATTTGCCTGCTAAAAGAAATTATTTCGAATTAATGTGAAATAGGAAAGTGTCGTAATTACTTGGAAGCACCATTGGTTGGGAAGGAAAAAATAGTATATTTTGATAATTTTATAGCTATTTTTTTAAAAGCTGAGTTTAACTTGAAAAGTAATTATTACTTTAAAATCAATTTAGTTCGAGTTTGGATGAGCAGTGTGTTTATTTGTGGTTAGTATCAAAATAACAGTAATGATGAGATTAAATAATGCAATGATACTGTAATGTGAGATAAAAAGTAAGTTAACCGCATCACATTGCACCGTCCAATCAAGCCCACACTTATTCTCCATTCAGAGGCGAAACCAAATAATTTTTTAGGGTGGGGAACGAAATTAAATTGTATGTTTTTACGATAGTAAAAATATAATTTTATCATTTTAATAGCTTATATCTTTATAATTTTTAAAGGATTAAATCAACTTTTTATCATTTTGAAGGGGTTAAAGTGATATTGTACCATTAAAATTTTAAGGGGCTTAAATAAAAAAATTTTATTCTAGGAGGAGTCGGGGGCTTGCCAACCCCTGGGTTCGCCGTTGTCTCGATTGCTAATAGTTCGACTCTGAAAGCTTATTCGAAAAGTAGTAAAAAAGTAAACTTTACAGCGAAAAAGTTAAAATTATCGTGGAAAAACTTCTTCCATCCAAATGCAAAAGTTGAAATTTAAGTGATTTTTTGTGTGTTTAGATGGGAAATTATCAAAATATTATTATTTAAATTTTTTATTAAGTTGATCTCACTCTTAATGGGGTCACTAATTCAATTAGCAAAATTACATAAATATTTTTTTATAATTAAATGAGTTATATTATTTGAGAGTATTTTAGTTTTTTTTTTTAAATCAATAAAAATATACTTAATATAATATTTGAACATATATTAATTGTATTAGTAAAATCTTAAATTTACCACTCAACTAAAGTTCATTTTGATATATTTTTGTATATTTTTATTTTAATATACACAATTTATTATCTCCTTCAATTGTATATATTAATAATTTTATTAATTGAGTTGATGTCACGAGTCAACTCGATGTTAACTCACAATTGATGATTAAAATATTAAAAATAATTGTAAAGCGTTTAGTACTATTTGCCAGATATGTTTAAAATTTATTTTACTCAATTTAATCTATTTTTATTTTAATGTCATACATATTTCATATGTTGTTATGATTAATTAGTTTCAAATTATATGTTTCATTGTTTATTGTATGTTATTTTTAAAGATGTGTTCTAAATCAGTGGTTTCCACACACATACGAGTGTGATAAAATTTCTAGTTTATATTTGAATAAATAATATTTGCTACACTGTCGGTGAAATTTTTAGTCTCCATAAGCAGGATCGGGGGTTGACAAGTGTCTCATAAAAATATAGTAAAATATTATAAAAAAATAAATATTAAAAAAAAAAGAGAAAAATGATAATTTTTCTAAATTGTTTGTAGAATAAAAAAAATAAATTGTGCGCCAAATACTAATCATATTTAGAAGATGTATAAAAAATTTGAGAAAAAATTGTAAAAGTTAAATTAATTTATATTTTGTGTATTATTATATACAACATTTGAAGCCAATTAAATTAAAAGTCAACGCAATCCTACGAAATTTACGGTGGTCTACAACCCACTCGAAAAAACCGTCTTTTTAGTGAAGTTAATTAAATCCGACAGGTCCCACGAACGGTTTTGGGCTCGTGGTGAACTCAAGTTAGTGCTATCGTGGTGAGTTTCCTCTTCCTTCCCCCATTTACGATTTTCTCTGCCAGAATTCACACAAGCAAAGGCGAATCATACATAAAAGTTTGGGATCATCAGCTTGATTTATAACTTTAAATGCCAGCTTCATACTAAGGGGAAAAAAATCATCAATGGAAGCCTAACGATTTCTCCAAACCAGCGGCAGTAGATTTGGACTCTTCAAACCTTGAACCTAGGTTTTTGTTCTCGTCATCGTGTTAAATTTCTCGTTTTATTTCACATTTTAATTGTCGTACTTATTTAGTGTTGGTGAATCACGATGTTATTTTGGATTTTGGTGATTGTGATGGACATTCATTGTTTTTATAATTTGGCAGACAAAGGCAAGAGATGGAAGCTAATGACCCAATAGCTGCAAGGAAAGTTCAGAAGGATAACTCATCCTTTTCCACTAGCTACTGTGGTCTTTAGTGTAGTAACAATTTGCACTATCTAATTTTAAGTTCGATGCCATTTTCGGTTGTTTCGGTTGCGCCCATCTCGTTCATTCAACTGCTAGATGCTGTTGCTTTGATGATAAGTAGTTGGAAAACTTTGAATGCCTACTAAACTTGGGTCACTTAAAAGCTGCTGATAAAAGGTCTTGTAATCTTTTCGTGTTTAGGATGCATAGTCACCGATGCACATAGATGATTAAAACAGTCAAATATCGCTTGGAACATCGAACAAAAGCAATTCAGGAAGTAACTATACTTGGTAGGAGCTTGATTGCAGCAATTAACGCATTTCCTCTTATCGGTATCCATGTCTACTTTGTTCTTTGTTTCATTGAAGTTGGATAGACAGTTATACTTGGTTCCTTTTGTCTTTTGTCCCTACCTCTACAGCACTTCTCTTAGGCATGATTACTGTTAAGTCTTCCCTGAATGCACTCTTTGTTAAATGTTATGTTCTTGATTTCTGAAAATTCACAATTTGAAATGCAGACCCTGATAGGCCTAAGAATGATAAAGTAACTATACTTGTGGATACAACCCAAATGCTTAAGGATTTAACTGCCGAAGTCAACAGACTAAGGGCTGAGTTTTAATCACTTACTGAGGAATCACGTGAGGTGACATTCTCTTAGTATTAAAACCTTTAGATTATGGTACTTTTAGTTGCTTTCTCACTTGCATTTTTGTTCCAACCAGCTGACTCAGGAGAAGAATGAGCTCAGAGAAGAAAGGCTTCTTTAAAAGCTGATATCGAAAACCTAAACATTCAGTATCAGCAAAAACTTAGTGTCGTGTTCCCATGGACCAGTATTGAACCTTCAGTTGTTGTGGCTCCACCTTATTCATATCCAGCTCTTATGCATGTCCCTACGGGTCCAATTGCAATGCACCCCTCACTGCAACCATATCCGTATTTTCTAAATCATGGTCCAGGTGCTGTTTCCAATCCCCGCTCAACCTACATACATATTCAATGGAACAGCCATCATCACAACCTACATCGTCTTCGCACCTTTCTTTCCGAAGGGATTGCAAAAGCAAACCAATGGATGACCAAGGAGGAAGTAACAGAGATAGTTGTGATGGTTCTAACAATGTGGCGACCGAACTTGAGCTGAAGACACCTGGTTCATCAACAAATCGGGTATATTTTATCAATCTATATCCCTGGTTGTAATGTCTGAGATGCTAAATAAAACCGAATGTCATATGCGGGATTTGTCTGCTGGAGAAACAAAAGGCAAGCAAACCGAGGTGAGAAGTATGGTGAACGGTATCTCTTCAAGCCAATCTCAAGGTCCTCACGATAGCGCCTCTAACAATCAGGATGAAGTTTCGAAGTCCAAGAAGTGAACAAATTTTCAAATTCCTGATATTCTGTGTTAAGCCCGACAAGGGTAGTGCCGAAAGAAGTACGTAAACAAGGCTGCATTTTCTGCTTACTGCCAGATTCTTTGGCATTAGGAGGGTCTGGAAGATGCTTGTCTTAAACTATCAATGATGTTGAGGCAGACCTGGATGATTTCATCATCTAGGTATTTGTGAACTGCAAATTCTCTATTGTTAATATCATTCTCTCCTGCTCATTTAGAATTGGTGCGATGATCAGGATATGTTATAATGCCATCTACAAAGGAACTTTCATTTTTTCTCCTGTTCATTCAATAAACTGTTATTGTTGTCATCCCTTTCTCTCAGTTTTTGACATGTACCCCCCCTCCCCCCCCCCCAAAAAAAAAAAACCAACTAGGCAAAAGCTGACCCCCTAACAAGGGCCCCTTCTTGTCATTGTGGGTGAATGACCGCCAACTTTTCAAAGTTCCTGTCTTCCCCACTGCAATTATTGCAATAAAATGACAGGCCACTAGCCTAGCAGCCTCCAACATGCGACAAGTTTGACTAGACTTTACCAGATAGCGGTCATAACCAACTAACCCTTTGCTTTGCTTTTCTTCTATTGGATGAGAACAACCAAGTCGATTGAAACTGCAGTTTCCAATTACTAGTATTTAGCCGTAATAAACGAAGCAAGTGCTTTGTAGTTAAGATAAACTATCAAAATAGTCCCCCTTATTTGTCTCAAGTTGCATTTTAATCACTTATATTTGAAATTTTACGTTTTAGTCATTTTCGTTATCGTTTCGTTACGAATTATCACTTTACCGTTAAGATTTGTTACCTCCCAAACGGCAATCTGACGTGACAGTTAAAATGAATTTTAAATGTCAACATGAATGTTCAGGTGAGATGAGAAAAGTTAATTTTTTTTATAAAAATAGAATACAAAATTTTACTTTAAAACTCAATTTTCTCCGGTTTAAAAAGAAATAATAATTCGGTTTTTTTGTTCCATCAGAGAAAAGAAGAGCAGAGTAGAACAAAGAAGAAGAAGAAGAAGAAATGGACACACCAACCTCTATACATGCTTGCTATTGTGGTTGCCCAACTATGTTGACCAAGGATTCTTTTTTCCAATTCAAGGATTAATCTAATCCATTGGTTTTGATTATTTCAGGTTTTAAATGCCACATCATCTGCCGTTTAGGAGAAAATAGATTTTAATTGATTTCGTAACAAAACGATAACATAAATGATTAAAATATAACATGAGTCAAACAAAAATGACTATTTTGATTGTTTACCCTAATAGTTAACACAATTGCCTCACTTCCCAACCAGGTAGATAGCCCTGCATTGAATGGACTTCACACCTAAAAAAGAAAGAGACTCTGCCCACGTGAATGCCAACCACAATAATATCACACTTAGAGGCTGGCGCGGTTAAAATATGATACCATTTGGAGGGGCAAAACGGATGCAGCATATTCATTGATAAATGACTGGAGTCGCATGTTACAGATTTGGAGTGTACAAACAACTACCCAACTAAAGAAATATACACAGTATGACCTTATACCTGCAGCTATCTCGCTACCACTGCCAACAACAACTCTTATTATCCAACACCTTGCAGATTCCATCCAACAAAACTCGAGTTTAAAAACCTTCTCTAGCATGCTGATGAAGGCAGGTATATGGAGTCGTACTTGGGATCTGGTACGGATACAAGCAAGCACAGAATCTGGGAAAATCCTCTACTTTCTCCTTGCTCTCTTTTTGTCTCTCCACTGATCAACCCTCGTAAACTTCTATTATAACCTATAACTTCCGAGAATTCCGCTGATCAGATGAACAAGGTACATTCCGTGAACTAATGCTTGCAGTTCGTAGAAGTCGGCGGAATTCTGAAAGGCTTATTTTTCCATCTTTATCAATGTCAGCCTCCTCAAGCAAAGGGTCAATGGAACCTCTTAAGCCCGTGTGCTGCAAAAACGATTGCACAATGTGAATAAGAGAACATAATTTATTACACTAGTAACATTCTTCATTAAAAAGGTTGACATTGCAAGCAATTACATTGGCCTCTCGGGACACAACACAAGGGCACTCCACAAACACATGTATCCAATTTTGCAGGGATAAACACTTTTTCCTTTGTTTTTAGAAGAAAAATATCACCAAAAACAACACTTACCATTCTAAGTTCCTCTGGAGTTATAAACCCATCTCTATCTACATCAAATTTCTCAAAAGCAGCTTGCAAACGCATCTGCCATTTATCAGAATCAAGTTCTTCCATTTGATTCACATGTAGAGCTGCTGCAACAAACTCCTTGAAATCAACAAGCCCATCTGTGTTGCTATCAATCTGAGATCAGAGGAAATAAACACCTCCACAACAATTAAAACCACTGGAAAGAAAAACTAAAATGAAAGAAAGAGGAAAACAAAATTTTACTTCCGGATGAAAAACATGAAACCTTACTCACCGCTTGAAGAATCTCAAGGACACGTGGTTCCTTCATCTCCCAAGGAAGATCTTTAGCGAGGGCCTGCACCGCAACCATTTTTATCAGGACGAATACAAAGAAGCTCAGTGCAACCTAAAAGATGCTACACGTGATAGAAATGTTTACCTGTCTCATCTCTTCAAGACTAATAGAACCATTCTTATCCACATCAATTGCATCAAACTGATCCCGAAGATCAGCTATCTCTTCTTCATTAAGTGTGCTAGCTAATGCCTACACAGTCATAATAATTATATTTAACATGATGAAAAATGGAGGGAATAACAGTCGTTTACGACCGTGAACAATCCACTAATATTTCAGGAAGACAAACTAGATTACCCTCAGAGCAAATTGCTTCAATCGACTATACTTCACAAATTTTCGCAGGTTGTTAAGGACAGAAATATCAACAGGAATATCAGATGCATTTCCTCCTTCTCTAACCCACGGGTGTGCTGGAGAAGCTAAAAACAATCAGATATTCTAGAAATAATAGGAAACTTTCCATCCATTTCCTAAGTGTTAAAAGCAAAAATTTATGAATAGAGATACAAACACATACATAGGGCCTGAGCAGCTGTCAGTCTGGCCTGGGGATCCTTCACCAATAACTTCTTCACAAAATCTTTAGCACCATTGCTAATTGTTGGCCATGGCTTACAACGAAAGTCAGGCTTCTTCTTCAAAACCTGAGTTCATTGACATTTTGCACATGAATTCTCCAGAAAATATTAACATTAAATAAATAAATAAAGCCAGATGGTAATAAATCATTGACCCATATTATCAGTGGATTTCATAGGAAAAAGCATATAATTATTCAGGGAAAACAAAAGACAGCTAAAGACTAAAGTAACTTGGAAGATAAACAAAATTTCCATATTTTTTCCTCGTAGACACATGCATAACAAGTGCATAAAGGATAATGAAGTGCGTCAATCAGTCCATTGAAATGCCTCTAGTGCAGAAACAAGCATAGTGCAAAAGCAATTTTCTATCTACATGTGATACTAATAAATGAGTGAATGAATGAAACCCAAAAAATTAAAAGAAAAAGATAAATCAAGATCCATGATTTGGAAAAGTACTACACCTCCTTAAATATGCGATCCTCAGTCTTATCCCAAAAGGGCCGCTTCCCACAAAGCAAAATGTAGGTAATTACACCGATACTCCAGACATCTGATTCGGGCCCTGACCTTCTCTTTAACACCTCAGGAGCAACATAGTAAGCACTGCCTACAATATCATGAAACCTCTTCCCTGCATTTAGTCAGTCATGGTTAAGGATTGCATGGGTTGGATATTTACGGCATGAGTATAAACTAGGAAGCATGGACATGGTACAGGGTACAGAACAACATGGACACAGTGATACCGCAAATTTAGAAAAAAAACAAGGACATGATGCAACAAGATACAAAAATCATTTACATTATATTTTAATACTAAAAGTTTTAAAAATAAATATAATCAGTATATAACATTTTATATTACATAAATAAATTATTGGGATAGTTAAATTACATTGCAAATATCTTGGTAAATAGGCCGCATAGCCTTAAAAATATTGGATGTTAAATATGTTAAGATCAAATATTGGATACATGTTCCATCCTGTCCATGTCAAAAACAGGCACAAATCGATATGCACGGGACAAGGTGTGTCCGTGCTTGATAGATTCTAATATTAAAAAGTTGAAATGACTGTAACAGCTAGAGTAGGAAAAATTAAATAACACAGTAGATGGATCCTGGTATTTTTTTAATACATAGTTATTTCATGAGCAATGGCAAGATCTCTACACGAAGCAAATGCTACTTACCGGGTCTGATAAAGTCTGACAAGCCAAAATCTGTAGCCTTAAGCAGTGAGTCCTCTCTGGTTGACTTAAATAGGAAATTCTACAGTAAAGAAACATTGAGAGAACAATAAGCAAGTGGTAAGACTTTCTAAATAAGTTTTACATGTAAGCCATGTTAATGTGTTCAGCAACCTCAGGTTTCATGTCACGATGCACCAAGCCATGCAAATGACACTCAGCGGCAACCTTGAGCATCTGCCGTACAACAACTGCTGCGTCTTTTTCACTATAACGACTGTCTTTTCTGATAGAAAATGGTAAGAACATATTACTACGGGTTGTGACACTATTGAAACCATCAAGAGAAGTACTAATTACTATATTTGGACCATAATTACAGTAAAAAAATGTCCCAAGATTAATTAAGCATCCTTACTTGGCCAATATCCGGTCCAGCAATTCTCCACCCTCACATAACCTAGCATCAAACACCACCGACACGTGATATAATCAAGACATAGAAAGATTGATACAAAAGCACATAACCAAGGTCAAAGATGTGTCACCAGCTAAGGAAAAAAACATACCTTTTCCAAAAGTAAACATCAGAAGACAAGAAAATTACATGATTAGAGAAAATGAGAACTGAAAGAACAGCCATAGAAGAAGACGATATTATAAAACTTACTCCATAACAATGTATACATAAGAATCATCCTCAAACGCATTATAAAACTGAACAACATTCTCATGCCCTTTCAAGGCTTCCAATATTTTAACCTCTCGCTTGACATCCTCAACAGCCATTGGAAGAACCATCTGCACCCCACCACATAACAAAAAGCAAAAGAGAAATTAGAACTATCAAATTTTGAGTAGTTAATTGAGTGAAAAAAACATCTTCCGTTCAATAATTCTACGATGTTTCTATTGAATTCACTGTTAGTTCAAACAGCAAGATATATTAGATTTCAGACGCAACTACCTCCTTTTAGCTCAACTATCATGACAGTGAAATCAATGCTGTAAACTTGCTATAACAAAATAGCTATTACTAGATTGTCATACCAAGATCTTAAAACAGTAATAAGATTATCAAGCCGAAGAAGAATGTGGATTCAAAATCCTCATAGCTCGACGAGGTCATTGCAGATTACCCACCTAATTTTACCACACTCAAGTCGATGGTGTTTCTAATTGGGACCAATCAGAAGGGGAAAAGAACAAACTCTCCACACTGGGTTACAAATCAGAGAAGGGAAACACTCCCATGACCATTAAGGAACCCAAAGGGCAAGGAAAAAAAAATTCCCACCTTGAATATAATAGACAACGGATATAGCCAAAAAGAAAAAGTGAATGAAAATAATCCCAAGAACCCAGAAGCAGAAACAAGCAAAGGATGACAAAAACATTAAAAAAAAAAACCTTATTTTTATCAATTTTCTTGACAGCAACACGATCCCCATTTGCCTTGTCGATGGCAACATAGGTGTAACCAAATTGTCCATGTCCCAACAATTTCCCAATGATGTATCGCTGATCAAAATCCTTATGATACCCAAAATCAGTACGCTTCCCGCAGGGTATGATCCCGGTTTGTCTGGTCGAACTTGGCTTCCCTTTGACCTTTAAAGGCTGAGAACTCCTCACCTGCAGCCGCTGACCCTGTTGATTTTTTGGCTTTCGAGACTCTTTCTTCTCATTGGTCGTTACAGTGGTGGCAGAGGGTTGATATTTGCGGTGGTGGGCGGCGGCTTTGCTGCTTGAGCCAATAACTCCGGTGGTGGAGAGACAGGCTCCCATGATGTTGTTAACAAAGAAGAAGAATAAGAAGATATGCTAAAGGAATGAGTTGTAGATATAGAATCCCATAGGAAAAGAAGAAAGAAGAAATTAAATAAATAGTAAAAGGTGTAAATGATTAAAAGCCCCCAAAACAAAGATAATAGCAATGAGAGAGGAAACAAGGTAGGAAGACGGTAAGAAGGAGATGGTGGTGTAGTTGCTGCCTGCCAATGCCGTGCCCATAGTCAAAAGCGAAAAAAAAAAACGCTTTTATTTTATTATTTTATGTTAAGACCAAATAATAAACACTACATTGGTCTAATTCCGCTTTCAGTCTCTGAACTCTTTATATATTAGAAAATCGGTCCTTTTACTTTTAATCTAAAAATTTTAGTGGTTCTATTTTTTTTTTATTTAATAATGGAAATGTTGAATCAGAAATTGTAAGATTTTAATTAAAAAATTAAATTTCATTTTAAAAACATGCATAATTTTATTTATGAAAATTTATCAATTAAATTTTAATTGCTAAATTCAAACAATAAAAAATTAAAGCGTTGAAATTGAAAGTAAAGGAATTAAATTATAAATGTAAGATAAAGATTTATTGTTTCTGGTTTTGTTTTTAACTCTAAAATTAAGAAAAGTGCAGTGAGATTTTACTTTCTTCTTTCTCTCCCTTTGTCTGTTTGATTGAAAATATTTGATTCCGTCACCTAAATAAGCTGTTTATATGCTGTCAACCGTTGTAGATTTTCTCTTTTAGTTTTTTGTAGCTCAAAATATTTTTTTTAATTCAATTATCTGTCTTTGCTGATATGAGAGATTCTATAATATTTTTTTTTTATCCAAAACTTGTTTTAAATTACCTAACAAATAAAAGTTTTAATTTTAAAATTTTATATTCGAGTTCTATTTAATACTAATTTAAATTTTATTATATGTATTTCAATTTTCATCGAATAATCTATAAACATTTAAATGCGTGTTGTTTATATTTATAATATGTATTAGTAACTTAAGAAGAAATTAATGTCTTACACCAAGAAAGCAAAGATTTGTAATATTCAAGAGAAATTTTGCGTGAACTTTCTTTTTAATGTATAATATTGTATTCGAAAATGAAATAAATAATCTTGAATTGTAAATATTAAATTTATTAAATTATAAGTGGCTATACAAATTTATTAGATAATAACTTTTAAGAGAATTAATTAAAATTTTGTTTGATAAATTAGAAAATAAAATTAGTGCAGAATCAAGGGTAGGTAGACTAAAGTGGTAAATTTATAGTTTATCCCTTCTAGAATTTGTAAAATTTTAATATAATGTTAACCTTGCATTTTGACCCAAAAAATTATAACCCAATTCTCACCCTCCCAAAAATGATAAATGTTGGTTTAAGTCCTCTAGAAATTGTAAGTTTTTAAAATTGATAATGATAAAATTATAATTTTATTCTAACCCATAAATGAATTATGGCTTTTCTCCTATTTTTAGTAATGAATTATCAATCATTCAATTTGATCTATCTATCTATCTATTGTTATGTTGTTTAATAACAGTAAATCTTAATTTTAAATATTTTTATTTAATAACTTTAGCACTATTAATACTTTATATTATTTTAGATATTTTTGAATTAAAAGTTAAATATAATTAATAAACTAGTTTTCTTAGCCAACGGTGCACGGTTTTGGTTGTATTTATAAACAAAAAATATATAAAAATATTCTATAATTTTATATATTTTTTGTAATTAAATGTTTTATTTGATAAAAAATAATATATTATATGTATATGTATATGATATATATATAATCTCTGAACATAGATCAATCTTATAGTATATGTAAAAATTAAAACTATGCTAATAAGATATAAACTATAGGTATAATAATTTTATTCAATTTTTTCGGTAAATAAAAGAAAAAACCCCTATACGTTAAGAGTGAACATCAAGAATAACACCATCAGATTGAGTCAAAATTCAATCATCTTCCAGTAACAATTTTATTTAAATTAATTACATTGATTGAATGATTAACATTTTACTTATTAAGCGACATGTATGTGTTCAATTATATAATTTCAAACATTGTTTACACACTAATTCTAAGTGTTTTAATTTTAAAATGTGATAATTTTTTAATATATATATATATATATATATATATATATATATATATTAAGAAAGAAATATTTAAAATGACATTAAATAATTTTTTAAAATATTTATACTGTTATAATATTTACTTAATTTAATATATTATGTTAAAAATATAATATATTTTTTAACTAAAAAGTAATAGGAATTTTGTTTTCTAAAAATTATTTTTTTAAAAACTCTTTTTTTTTAAAACAATGTAACATATACAATATAATTAAAATTAAAGTATTAGTAATTGTTGATTTTTTATTTTGTTAATAATATTTTTATTTTATTTTAATTAATTTTTTAACAAAGTTTTTTTTTTTTTTTTTTTGTAAAAATAGACAGCATTAAGCAATTATAAGAAGAAAAAAACTATATCGAACCAGAACTAGCACCACGACTATCCTCCTAAAGCATACAAATAACTAAGTTTGGTGGCACTTTAAATAGATGGAACATTGAGTCTCCTGAATCCGCATATTTCACCATGAAATCCGCAATTTCATTTATACTCTTAGAAACATGTCGGACACGAATCTTTTATTTTTTACGCAACACCTGATGTAAAAAATGCATCTCCACCAAATTATTACTAACACCTTCACCCAATTGAAGCAACTCAACCAACAAAAATTATCACATTCAACTTCAATATTTCTAAAACTTTTATCCCATACAAAAACAAACCTTCCAACATAGCAGAGTTAACACATTTATTTTTAAATAGTTTTAATTTCTAACGATAACTAAATACTTTATTTTCTATACTGTAGGGTAGAAAAAAATAAAAACATATTTGCATAATTCAATAATTTTTAACAATAGTTGAATAATTTATTTTAAATATGGTACAATAAAAAATAAATATTGTAAAAATTATTTTTATTTTAAAATAATTTTATTAAACACAGTACGGTTGAAAAAAATTAAAATAGTACTATATTTTTACTTTAATATTTTAAAAATAAGAAATATAATTTCGCTAATATAATTTGAATTAATATCTTTTGCTAATATTATTGATATAATATTTTATATTATTTTGTCTAGTAAAAAACAAATTATTACAACTAGAATTTATCATATATTATCTGACTAGAGACTCTACCACATGTGTGTATAGGTTAAAACCATGAATTTAGAATACAAATGTGTGTTTAAATTTTACATACAATAAACAATAAAATGTATTGTTTGAAACTAATTAATCATAACAACAAATGAAATATATTTGATGTTAAAATAAAAATAAAATAAATTATGAGTAAAAAACGAAATTTAAACACATAAATACATTGCTAAACAATATTAAATGCACTATTCATTATGGTTTTTATCATCAACTATGAGTTAGTGTCGAGTTGACTTATGATACCAACTCAATTAACAACATTGATAATAAATAGAATTGATGAAGCTAATAAACTGTGCATATTAAAATAAATATATATAAAATATATTAAAATAAAGCTTTGATTGGATGATAAATTTTAAGGTTTTATCATTTCGCCATATGTATATTTTTATTGGTTTTTGTTAAAATTTCAATTGGTGCAATATTAGACATGTTCGTGGATTGAACTATTCGCCTAGGCTCGAAGGCCCACCCAAAATTCAAGAAGGTTTGGACAAAAAAAAAAGGCCCGTTTAAAATATGGGTCGAGCTCAATGTAACAACCCGATTTTTAGTGATGTCGAAAATAGTGATTTCAGGATCACGATTCCGACGAATTGAGTCGTTAATTTATTTATTTAAATAATTACGACTTTGTTAGCATCGCATTAAAAATTTAGTTATGAAATTTTAACATTTAGATTATTAATTGAATAAAAGGGATTAAATCGTAAAATGTACAAAGTAGAGTTAAGTGATTTAAGGGACTAAGTGGGCAAATAACCCATGAAAATTGAGTTAGTGGGATTTCATTACTTTTGGTGGTCTAATGAAGGGTTAAATTAAATCTAAGAAAGGTTAATTAAGTTTAATTAAAAAGGACAAAAGAATTACAAAAAAACCAAAGTATATAAATTAAAAAATAAAAGAAATTTTATGAAAATTTTCATCACCTTCTTCCCTCTTCTATTTTCACGGCAAACCTAAGGAAATCTTAGGGTTTTTATTTCCTTGCTTTGAGCTTCGATTTGAGTAAGTAAACTTCGTATGTTTTTAGTAATTTTTATGTTTTCGAGTCCGTATTAACTTAATCTAGCTTATGAAGGGACTAATTTGTAAATCTGTCAAATGTTATGAAAATTGCCATTGTTGAATATGCTTGTTCTTGAAAACTTTTGATATATTTGAGTGTTTGATGCTTGGGTTCAATCTTTTTGTAAAGTGATTTTTGATGAAATTGGGATTTAAGGACTAAAATGTTAAAATGGTAATATTGTTGTACTTGTTATGAAATAAATTTGCTTGGATTTGTATGAGGACTATGAGTTTTAGGTTGGTATGATTGAGGAGAAAATGGGTATTTTGCATGTTTTGTGTTGAAAGGACTAAATTGAATAAAAAGAAAATGTTAGGGGTAAAATCGTAATTTTACCAAAAGGGGTTTGATTGTGTTAAATGAATTGATTGTGTGATTAATATGAGAATTTGAATGATTCATGAATGTAGACTATGACCGTGCCACCGATCGTGGAAAGGGGAAATTAGCAGAATAGTCTTTGGGATTCATTCACAACTGCAATCCAGTCCGGTAAGTTTGTATGGTTAAATTCTAGTTTGAATTTCATACTCTTGTATTGTAAACCATTGTAGTGAATTGAAATGATGATCGAAAGATGGAAGCCGAGAATAAAGGAAAAGATAAGCAACGGGCTTTAAGCCGTAAATGAAAAGGGGTCCGATGACTAAGTGTCATCGTGAGTAAATGAATCCTTTACGGATTATGAGGTCCGATGACTAAGTGTCATCGTGAGTATATGAAATCCTTAATGGATTTAAAGGTCCGATGACTAAGTGTCATCGTGAGTATATGTATCCTTTACGGATTAAGAGGTTCGATGACTCTGTGTCATAGTGAGTATACGAATCCCTCGTGGATTATAAGGTCCGATAACTATATGTCATCATGAGTATTAAATGAAATGAATGTCATTACGGATTAAGGGTCCGATGACTTTGTTTCATCATGAGTATCAAATGCGAGTTGAGGCTTACCTCGAATGTACATTGTATTTCATTCGGTTAATTAGATTTTTACAACTCTTGAAGTTTGATAAATGTAACACCCAAACTCGAAACCGTCGCCGGTCACGGTCCCGGTGTCTTATTATTCATCTATCATTGTTCATCATTTTTTTTATTTCATTAAATCTTATTTGAATTAATATATGCATCCAACATATCATAAATTATCAATCGATTATAATCACAACTCAACAAGGGCAAAAAGGTCATTTCCATTATTTTTGGACATTTCTACCGATACCTGATGAACAAGTATCTGTAGTTGTCAAGTCAGGAAACAGTTCAAAATATTGCAGAGTTCTACCGATATCAGAAGCTGATTCTACCGATACATGTGAAACAACTATCAAAACAATTCATACTTCTACTGATACTAAAAACTCCAGGGAGCTATGATTCTCACTTTGGAACTTCTACCGACACAAGTATGCAAACTACCGATACATCTATACATATAACTACCGGTACTCACAATTCAACTACCAATACAACGCAAGCCAGTAAGCAACTTCTCTCCTACCCTATACTTCTACCGAAACATGAGTTCTATCGACACAAGTATGCAAGATCTCAAGATTTATACCAAACACAAGTTCATTAACTTCATACATACATAGCTTTAATTAAGCATTTAAGTCAACACAATACATGATTTTTATGTCGATACAAGACACTTAAAGTTTACTTTCAACATTTCATCAAACATAGCAAGGTTTTCCACAAACTCATTATATATAAGCAAAAGGTAACGTTATCCTAGTACATGCCATAAGACCAAGTGATGTAAATTCTACCATATAAGCTCCGCAATAATGTGATTTCCTTGAGATGATCCGATCTTCAGACAGTAAAACGTATCTACAAAACAACAACAGATTCTTGAGTAAGCTTATTAAGCTTAGTAAGTTCGCGAATATCTTTTTCTTACAGAATAAACAAATCGGTTAAAAGATGATAACGAGTATGTATTCATAATCATGTATACAATAACGAACTTAATCTCTTCAATTCTCCAGACTTTAATTCGTTACGAGCACAAACAATATTTAGCCCATACGAGCTAGAACGGTTAGCTCTTACGAGCCCAGAATCAAAATAATGCTCTTACGAGCCCAGAATCAGAATAACGCTCTTTTGAGCCAGAATCATAATAATGCTCTTTTGAGCCAGAATCAGATTACTCCTCAAGCCTTCAGTCTCGATCCGTCATTAGGAATATATTCAAAATAAATGTATAATTGCAAATATCAAATTTAAAAGTTAATAGTACGAACTTACCGGATGAAATTGCAGTTGGTTAAACTTCAGAGACTATTCTTCTAATTTCCCTTTTCCGTGATCCGTGGTACGATTGTAATCTAAATTAACAATTCATTCAAATTTCACATTAAAACACATAATCAAATCATTTAATATAATTTGATCCTTTTGGGAAAATTACAATTTTACCCCTAATACTTTCTTTTTATTCAATCTAGTCCTTTCAACACAAAACATGCAAAATACACATTTTCTCCTAACCCATACCAGCCAAATATACATTGATCTCATACAAACCCATATAATCCATTTATTTCACCTAAAGTACATCCAAATTCATCATTTAACATTTTAGTCCTTAAACCCTAATTTCATCAAAAAATCACTTAACAAAAAGATCCAACCTAATCATCAAGCATCCAAATCTATAAAAAAACCTTCAAAGACAAGCATATTCAAAAATGGTAAAATTCATAACGTTTGACAGATTCGCGAATTAGTCCTTAGATTAGTTAGATCAAGCTAACACATATTCAAAAACATAAAAATTACTAAAAACGGTCAAGGTCTGCTTACCCAAATCAAAGCTCAAAGTTCCATCAATGGAAAACCCAAGGTTTTCTTGTCTTAGCCGTGAAGAAGAAATTAGGAGAAAAATGTGATTTTTCTTCTTTAATTTCATTTTTATACCTAATGGTAATTTTGTAAATATTTAGTCTTTCATGATTAGTTTAATTAATCACTTATTTAGCATTAATTAATTATACTCATGATCAATTTACCTCATAATAACTCATCCACTAAAATACCATATGTTAATTTATCTATTTGATCCTTCAATTATAATTGAATTCCAATTAAATCAACTTGTTTACAAATTAGCCTTAAACTAAAAAGGACTAAATAAATAAATAACCCAAAAGTTAGTGGAAGATAATCATATCCTCCACCGCTTGGTCTTTTTGACCATGGTGTAATTACCACTTTGGTCCCTTTTATTTTAATTAATAGCAATTAACTTTTACCTCTTTTACTAATTACTCATTTTTCCTTAATTAAACAATTAATCATCAAAATTACCCAACCAAACTTCAATTCACATATAATAAGAATCTATAAATATTTAATAAAAATATTTATGGCCCTTAACATCAGAAACGAGGTCCCGATACCTCATTTTCTAAAGTCATTTAGCTTTTGAACCAAACCACTTATACAAAATTTTAATTCAATAATTAAAATACTTTAATTCAAAATTCCTAATAAAATTATTTTTGACTAATTTAATTTAATCACTCATTTATGAAAATTTCTCGTTGGGTTTGTGATCCTGTAATCATTGTTTTCGACACCACTGAAAAAGGGTTGTTACAATAAATCTATTTAACTTGTGAACTTACTAAGCCTTAAAGTGCTTACCTGTGGATTTGCTATTGTTTTGTATATTCAATTTTGTTGTTCGGAGATCGGATCATCTTGGAGCATCACACTATCCCGGAGTTGTTCGATAGACTTTTATATCACTTGATTAATATGGCATGTACTAGGATAATGTTACCTTTTGCTTATGAACAATGAGTAATGAAAAACCTTATTATGTTTGATGAAATGTTGAAATAGACTTTAAGTACCTTGTATTGATATGAATATTATGTACTTGTATCGACTTAAATGCATCTTAAGGTTGTGTATGAATGAAGTTAATGAACTTGTGTTTGGTATAAATCTTGAGATTTTACATACTTGTTTCGGTAGAACTCATGTATGTTTCGGTAGAAGTACAAGATAGGAGAGAGGTTGTTCACTGACTTGAGATGTATCGGTAGTTGATTTGTGAATATCGGTAGTTCTGCACTTAAAAATATCGGTAGTTTGTATATTTGTATCAGTAGAAGTTGTAAGGCAAGACTTCTTAGCTCTCTGGAGTTTTTAGTATCGATAGTTGCATGACAAGTATCGGTAGAAATTATACTTGTATCGATAGAACTAGCACATGTATCGGTAGAAATTTGTACTGTTTTAAAATTGTTCACTGATAGGGGTACTACTGATACTTGACAATTAGGTACCGGTAGAAGCCTCCAAAAAATATTAGAAATGTCATTTTTACCGTTGTTAACTTATGTTTATGTTTAAATAATGATGTGCAACATATGAAGTGTATTTTTTTATAAATAAGGTTGTATAATATAATGATAAGATGAACAGTGTAAATGAACAGTAAAACACCATAAATCCTAACTAGCGTCGGTGTTCGGATTTTGGGTGTTACACTCAGGCTTGAACATTCAAAGTCCAAACTTGACTTGACTTGACCCGTTTTAAGTTTATAATACTTTATATTATGTTATTTTTATATATTATATAATTTAAAACACATTAAAAAAAACTTATACTAAATATATAATACTACTCTAAGGTAAAGATTAAAAAAATGTTAAGATACCATATAAAACTTTTCAATAAATAAAAAAATGTATAAAATTATTAATTATTAAAATAATAAATATAAATATATTTTTTAAAACTTTTAAAAAAATATGGGTAGGCCTAAAATGGATTTGAGTTAATTATTTTGTAAATATTTGTGAATTTGGATAAAATTTTAGACATAAGTTTTGGATCGAATATGTTAATATTATGCTTAAACCCGATCCAAACCCGACCCAACCCATGAATACCAGTATGCAATATTAAATATAAGTTTGAATTGAATTTTTAGACCTTGCATTTTGAATTGCTTTATTTGAACGAGGAAAACACTATTATATTAATATTATTTTTTATTAAAAATAATAATTTCCTAATTAAATTAGAATTGAAATGAGAAGTGACATATTAAATTTGGCCAATTGAAATTAACTTGGAAACATGTTAAATTGACAGAAATAAATATGAAAGAAGGAAAAAGAAAATAAAATTAGGCAGGCGTGGGTGTATCAAAGTAAGTGATTAACCAAACTCTCCACGTTTAATAGATTCCATCATTCACATAATACCAAAAAGTATATTTAATCTTACCTGTCCCTAACTCTTCCAATATACTCTGACTTTAGCCCTGCAAATTCATATAAAAATCACACGACCATACATTTTATTTTTCAACCCATTGAGTTAAAGGGTAAATTACATTCAAGGCCATTAATTTATTATAAGTTTTATGCTTTGGTTATTTGAATTCGAAAAGTTACAAAATAATTATTGAACTATTCGAAAATTCTAATTTAAGCTATTAGAAAGTTTTTATTTTAACTCATTGGACTATTAAGTTTTTTTTTTAAAAGTTTGATTTGCGAGCTCCAAGCAACAGTTTAGCAATTGATACGGTGGATCAATATCCGTTGACGAGTAAAAGAATATACTTTAGATCCAAGTCGATTTGACGATCAGTATCAATAATCAAAAAAGAAAGTTGTTTGGATTTTGATTCACAAATTCGTGATATTCAAATATGTTTCATAAAAAAACTGTAGAAAAGAAGGGGAATGAAAGTTTTTGATTGGTGTAGGCAATGTAAATAAAGAAGGTCATACATAAGCGATTTAACAGCCCGATGACTTAAACGAAAACTTTCAAATAGTTTAGTGACCATTTTGTAATTTTTTGAAATTGGATGATTTAAATTTAAATTTTCTAATATTTTAACAACCTTGGGTGTAATTTACTGTTAATAATTCTCAGGGTAAACTACACTAGTAACCACCCAATTATTGGCAAGTTTCTTTTTTGGTCACTTAATTATGAAAAGATACAAAACGATCATCCAACTATTTGATTTTATTTTTTTGGTCACCGACCAATGCAATTAAATGACTAAAAAAAAAGATGATGCAACAACTTTTAAAATTGGCATGATAACAATTTTAAACTTAACATTTAATATTGTGTCAATTAGTTTTGATTCTAAAAAATTTAGGCATAATGACAAAATTAGCCCCTAACGTTTGGGTGTTTTGTCACTTTGACCCTTACATTTTTTTTGGCTTACTTTCATATATAACTTTTTTTTGTCAAATTGATCATTTTTTAACGGTCTTGCTGACATGGCCATTAAGGGACTAACGGCGTTGACGTGGCAATTTTTTTTCCAGCTGGGTGCGTCCATGTAAGCATCTGCTGATATGACATTATTTTATCTTATATGCTACGTCAGCAAATGATTTTTAAAATTATTAAAATTATTTTTTAAAATATAAAATTGTTAAAATTATTTTTAAATTAATTTAAAATTATTAAAATTATTTTTTTGAAATAATAAAATTATTAAATAATTTTAATTTCCAATTTCATCAACTTCTTCTTCAACAACAAGAAATTTCAGATTTTCTTATTTTCCCATCAACCAAACACCCAAAAAAATTGTTTTTCTTACATATTCTCAAGCTTCTCATTTGCCTAGCCTTTGGCTTCTCAACCTGCATATGGATTTGGCAATGCAGCTTCTCAAACCAAACCTGCATTCCCTTCTTTCCATCTTGTTAAAGAAACGGTGGAGTCAAAAGTAGGGATTTTGAAATAGAAGACAAAAATGGAGGAATTTGGGGGGTTTTTGGGAAAGAAAATGAGGAAGCATGAGATTATGTAAGAAAAACAAATTTTTTTGGGTGTTTGGTTGATGGGAAAATGTAAGAAAATCTAGAATTTCTTGTTGTTGGAGAAGAAGATGATGAAATTGGAGATTAAAATTATTTAATAATTTTATTATTTCAAAAAAATAATTTTAATAATTTTAAAATAATTTTAATAATTTTATATTTTAAAAAATAATTTTAATAATTTTAAAATCATTTGCTGAGTTAGTGCCACATCAACAGATGCTTACGTGGACGCGCCCAGCTGGAGAAAAATCTTTGCGTTAGCGTCGTTAATCCCTTAACGACCACGTCAGCAAGACTGTTAAAAAATGATCAATTTGACAAAAAAAAAAGTTATGTATGAAAGTGAGCCAAAAAAAACTATAAGGGTCAAAGTGACAAAACACACAAACATTAAGGGCTAATTTTGTCATTATGCCAAAAAATTAACCCTCAACATTTACACATTCTATAGTTTGACTTTTCTTTTGTACTCTTTCACTTAAAAAGTAAAAAAAAACGAGCTAAATATGATTGAAAATATTTCAAAAATGAAAACACACACAAGTTCAATACAATATTTTTCATCTTTTCACGTTGTTTTAAAATTAACCATCGATAGTACAATAAAAAGTAAAATTATAAACAAAATCAAGTTACACAATGTAAAAATGTTGAAAGTTAAAGTTATTATTATTTCAATTTTAAAAGTTGTTAAGTTAATGTTTCGTTAATATGTTAACAGTTGATGACTAAAAAGAAAAATTATTGATAATTAAATGATTAGTAATGTAATTTTTTTTAATGTGGTTTTATCAGGCATTTACTTGTTTATTTATCGAGATATTGTCGTTAAACGTGTTGAAATAACGGTATCTATGACAGAGATTGATGGATCTCTCCTGTGTCCACTTTCAAAAGCTGTGAAAGAAAACACACACGCACAGGTCTTGGACTTTTCAACCATTTCACAATTTATCAAAAACGTGTCCAAATATCTCCAGTGTGAAAAAAATCTTTGATTTCATGCTGATATAATAAATAAATTAATTGGTTAACTATTTATGGTTGAATTTTACAATTTTTTAATAAATTGAATCTGTAAATTTATCTAAAAATTTGAGCCAATTTGTTAGTTATAAATTACCTGGATATTACTATCCATATTAATTATTATTATTCAAATTTGTAAAAAAAATTCCATTTCAATAATTTTAAGATATTTAAATTTATAAATTTAGATATTTAAATTCAAATTCATTATTCGAATAAATAAGAATGATTAAATTAATTAACTATATCGAAAAAAATTAATTGGCAAAAGAGATTGACTTTTAAAAAATTTAAGGAAATAGATTGCTTTTGGAGAGAAAGTGTAAAAACGTGTCCAACTGAACGAGTTTTACTACTAACATGTCTAACTGAATGCATTTTCCAATAAATACAAAGAAATTTGTGACACATCAACAGAAAAGCTTCTCTAATTGGACGTGCTTTCACATTAACTGTGCAGAAAACACGTTCAACTCACTCTCCAACAACGATTTATTTCCTTAAATTTAAAAAAAAATCTATTTTTTTCCGATAAATTTAACTAATTTAACCTCAAATAATAGATACACATTATATTTATTCACATTTACTCTAAATCGTGTAAGGTAAGAATTTTAAAAATCTCAAAACTACAATATCCAAATATATAAAAAAGAATAAAACTTGGGAATGGATAATGTGCCTTGGTTTCAGGTTTGGGGGCCGTCAAATAGTCAGAGTGAGGACCTGGTCTTAGTGGTGTAAAACAAGTCATACAGCCTTAAATGAACTGGAAAGTGGAAGATCTCGAATACTTGGTCAAACACTGCTGATTGACGTCTTATTTAAGCCATGAATGCATGTTCCTATTCCAATATTTTATCTTTACCAACTTCGGGGGAAGTTTCAGATAGATTTCCCTGGTTAAATCTCTAGTCATAGTAACTGTGCCTGATGGTAGCCAGACGAAAATCAGATGAACACGTCTTAATTATACTTCGAATCTTCTCTGACTTCATCCTGAACTTTGATTTAAAAAATGAGCAAATATTCCTCTCTTGTTCTACTTTTCTGTGACGATAAACAAATTATTTAATCAAGACCCATTTTTCAATTTTATTAAGTCAATCATTTTGATTAAAGAATAACTTAACAAGTTAGTTGTGGGAAGCAACATCGTCCAAAAACACTTTACATCTAATGATACTTGTATTACACGTGGATTTTATCATGTTTCATAATAATTTGTTTAAACCGATTAACAATTAATGACACATGTTCGAAATTCAACATAACTCATCAAACCTGTAATTTAAGGGGACAATTGACATCAAGAGATTCACTCAAATAGCCCATAAATATGGCTTCAAAACCCATCAAGTAGGGACGATACGAATATACTACTTATTCTTTGTTTAATCAATTGCTCAATCTTTTTCCTTTATCAATATCTACGGCTTTTCACATAGCCACCATGTGAACCGTCACTCTCATTTCTTTATATCAACAATTGGTACAATTAGTGAATATTGAGTATGACTCAAGCCAACCCAGATATCCTTGCAAGTGGAGAACACGGAGATTAGAGTCAGAACCCTCATCCCCAAACTCTCAAATTCAGCAAAACCTCTGCATTCAGCTGCATGCAAATCAACCATATGATCCTTATGGCCAGTAGCAACTAATTTATCCAAATTACTGGCCAACCAAATGTTACACTTTATATCCTAATCAGCAGCCATCCCACCTCCATCGGGGATTCATCCTTACCTTACTCTAATGGTGCAAACTATCCAAAATCCCAACACTAACGATCACCAATTCATTGAAATGCAAGAGGATATCAAAGCTCTCCAAGAGATGCAACAATAATTTCATCAACAACAACAACAACAAAAGAAGAAAGAAAGAAAGAAAGAAACCAATATGCCCAAGTCATTGGTTAACATGAAAAAGCTGCCTCATCATTCTATAAGGGGCGAAGAAATCCTAATAGACATGAGGAATATCATCCTTGGATGATTCATCCTCAATAACAGGCTACCCTTTTAGAGAATCAAATGGAAGCTTTGAGAAAAATAAATGTGATCCCTCCATAAAGCCAAATAACACAAAATAGAATGGAGTTCTTACTTTCTCCAACAACAATCTAACCCCAAAAGCAGTGATTGTGTACCTTCAAACCACTACAAGAAAATATATGATGGAATTAAAGATCCACTTAAATTTATTTTAAGTATTTAAAGTTAACGCATGCAATTTAAGTATCCACGTCAAATAGTTTGATTATTTTGATCTTTTCTGTTAAAATTATAAACAGCAAGTTAAAAAATTGATATTATGATAAATTTAATCCTTAATTTTTACATATTATATTAATTTAATCATCCTCGTCCTCGTCTCCCTCCCCCACTGGACCTCCCATCACCGTCCCCGTGCGCTGGATGTTTTTGGTTTTGTTAAATTAATGGTGAAAAACTCAAAATAATCAATTAAGCAAGTATGCCATTGGACTATCCAAATTATTATGTACTAGTTTTGCGCTCGCTTACGCTGGGGTTTCTATTTTCTTTATGAAATTTTAGTTAATTAAGGTAAAGCTTAATTGTAAATTATAAAAATTAAATCTATGATGAATTTTTAAATCGGGTATAAATAAGAGTTAACCTGTGAGTGAGTTTGCAGATTAATTACTTTAAATGTTAAAAAATTCTTGAATAAATTACTTTTTGTTTAATGAATATGAAATAGGTGCTGACTTAGAAAAATAATTAAAATTTAATACAAAAAAAAACCGAATGAGTGAGATACTGATACGAGCACAGAACATGCACATATAAAACAAATATTAACCCTCAAATAATTTATAAAGGAACGTGAATCACTTGGATGAACACGTCTCGTAAAAAAGAAAAGCAAAATCCTTGTTTTCCTGTAGCAAATGCGGCCATTTTTACTTGGGAAGATGATTACAAGAACAAGTAGATCCAACGTGCTTTTCAATGTCTATGTTGTACCGGTGCATATCCAATAATTAGTGGTAAAGGGGACCCATCACCCTTTAAACACTTGCTCGTATGGATTGTCATAGCAGGTCCATACACCATCAACTGCAACTGAAAGAGAGATATATCATCTCTACTCTTCTCTTCTCTCACAGTCTCCCTCACCCAATTGACAATATGAACAGCTTAAAAAAATGATGTGGAGGTTGAAAAAGACAAAAACATGTATCTGGATAATGGACAGGTTGAAGTCGTTATTCTTTGACCACCCTAGCCCTAGGCTAAAGCCTTTCACACCCAAAATTTTATCCTCTTGTTTAAAATGTGAGGGGGAATCTTCTCATATTATTAATTTAATCCACTTAAGAAGCTATACTGATGTCGATGATCAGGAACACTTCAGTAATGATATTTCCATCTAACCGTGGTCAAAAGAACAGAACCGCTGTTGTTTTGGTCAGATGTATTCTCCGGTGTCAGTTAAGTTTCCTAGTAAAACATAGCATGTGATACTTCCTTTTGATTTTTCCCCACTCGAGTATCAAGTGACCAAATATTTGACTTTTCCATTCTACTTCACTTTTTTTTCCTTTTCATAATTAAGCTTTTTTACTTTCTCGCTTCGATTGATTTAATATATATATATATATATTAATAATGGTATAAATTAATTAGTTTATTTAGACACAAACGTAGGATTGGATAGTCAAACTCTCTAATGATAGTGCTTGGTGAATAGAGATTTTTAAGAGTTTGTTAAGCTAAAACGCCAAAATAAAAAAATAAAAAACGCAAGGATGGACAACTATTTCACAGCAGATTGAGATTTGTGGAATGACATATCTGACCATGCTTACTTAAAAATTACTTCCTTTTTCACATGCTCTCAAACTTAATACGGGTACCAAGATACCAGTAAAATGATTTCTTATGTTTTATATGAATTGAAATATGCTACTTGATAAATTATTCAAAGTGTTACTAATTTACATACTAAGAACAGTACATAGTTATCACTAAGAATATAGTTTACAATTATATTTATCAATTTTCACAAGGTTAATATTTGCAAATAAAGAACTTAAGAAATTTATTTATTTAAATTTTCAAAAATATTCACTAATTAATTTCCATAATGGATGTTTTAATTCCTTGGATACTATTTTATTTCGAAAAATTTACCAAATAAAAATTAAAGTGTTATAAATAAATAAATACTTAAACAATAAAATGTGACATACCCTTATTTGTCATCTTACACATATAAGCTTTCAGCTATCAGCTAAATTTTACCAAACACTTTTAAATAAACAATTAATAGAATCATAAAAAAACAATTAATAGAATCAGTTGGCCGTACCAACCACTGCAATCAACAATCAGCTATCAACCAATTGTCACACAAGGTCTTACTACAATGAAATTTTCCATTTCGATTTCATTTTTTTAAGACTTATTCATAAAATTAAAAAAAAAATACTTTGTATTCACAAATTATAATGTTGGATTGAATTTAATTATAATACAAAAAAAAAAAGTAATAGAATCTCATGTGTTGATCTAATGGTTAGGGTGTTTATTACCTTATGAATAATTTAGATTTGAGACACGTTAATTGCGTTGTTGTTAGGATTTTATCCTCATCTTATAATTAAAAAAAAAAAGGAAAAAAAAATTAAGAAAGGAAAAAAAATTAAGAAAAGAAATGTATTGTCGATTTTTATTAAAATGTTATATTTTTATTAGGCTTGTATTATCTTTGGTATTTAGTTACAATATTTCATATTTAAAATTTAACTCATTGGTTGGATAAGTTGAATTGATGATAAAAGCTTTTATAAATTTGAATTAATTAATTGGGTTGGGATGGCTGGGTTTAGAGGTGTTCATGGGTTAAGTTTTTATTTTCTCTGGCGTGTTGACGCCCATCGATTCTGCAAAAGCAAGAGCATTGCCGACGATGATCGCATCTGACATGGTTTTTCTTTTCTTTGGACAGATTTCATTTGCTCAGTTGCCTCGATGTTCTTATCCTATTTACCAAGATTTTTCTCCTAGTTGTTGATGGGTAAATGTAGGATATTCTTGGTACTGACATAATGCTTTCTTTGTTTCCAAGGAAACAACTTGCCACGAATGATATCGAAGACATGAGGTAGAAGGACGTAGTAGTGTAATTGAATGGGGATATTCCCCCAACTGCACCCTTGCTAAATTAAATGAGTATCAACCGAAAGAACAATAGAATTTTTGGGAACTATATTAACAAAATTAAAAAAGGCGATAGCATGTGCATGTGTTACGGCCTGCGAATAAGGTGCAGAACAATCCAAGGAGGTCGTTTGAGTAAAGTGGGCTTACTTAACCCATTAAGATTAGTCCAATTCTTGAAACATTGTGAAAATTTTATCTATTTGAAGCCTGATGACTCAGTAACAATAAATTATAATTATCAGATCCATTTGTAATCCTAAAGATAAGATTATTGAGAACCTAACGAGTGGTTCCAGCGAAAAAGAGGATAAAGTTTATCTTAGGAGACTCGAGTTCGAACACCTGTATGTGTGCCTTGTCAAAAAGTTAATAAAGTATGGACATAATTTAAATGGGTAAACTACAAAAATAGTCACTTTTGTTTGCCTCATGTTTCATTTTAGCCACTTATGTTTGAAATGTTACGTTTTAGTCACTTATGTTAGTATTTTGTTACGGAGTAATCACTGTGTCGTTAAGTTCTGTTATTTCTTTAATGGTAATCCTACGTGGCAGTCCAACTAGATTTTGAGTGTCAACTTGGATTTTCAAATGAAATGAGAATAAATCTTTAATTAAATAAAATTTTTAAACTTTAAACTTTAATTGAAAAAACCCTAAACTCATTTCCACACAACTCTCTTCTTCATCTTCATCTTCTTCCCTTTTGATTCTAATATTTTTAGCTATAAATCTGTCTCAAAGCTTGAATCTTTGAAACCCATTAACCCAAAAAAACTTAACGGGAAGAAGATATTGGAATCAAAGATATTGAATCTTTGGGTTAATGGGTTTTAAAGATTCAAGCTTTGAGACAGATTTGTAACTGAAGATATTGGAATTAAAGGGGAAGAAGTAGGAGATGAAGAAGAGAGGTGTGTGGAAATAGATTTAGGATTTAAAAAAATTAATTAATTAAATTTATTTAATTAAAGATTTATTCTCATTACATTTGAAAATCCAAGTTGGCACTTAAAATCTAGTTGGACTGCCACGTAGGATTACCGTTAGGGAGATAACGGAACTTAACGATATAGTAATCACTTCGTAACAAAATACTAATATAAGTGACTAAAACGTAACATTTCAAACATAAGTGACTAAAATGTAACCTGAAGCAAATAAAATTGACTATTTTTGTAGTTTACCCAATTTAAATTTATTAAGAATTTTTTGAAAATAATAATTATTTATAACATAATAAAAATGTAAAAAATTTTGTAAATGAGAGTTTAGTTGTATGGATAAAGTTGTAATCTTAGGTTTTTGAGTGTTCAGATTTAAGTTTTTTTTTTTTAATTCTTATTTTATTTTAAGACAAAATAATTTAATTATATAATGTAATATATTACTTTTACATAAATTTGAAATAATTATATTTTTTAAATGAATTGATGTTTAGTGAACTTAAGAAATCAATTCAAACAAACACATTATTTATAATATAAATATATAAAATTATTATTTTGAAAAAAAACCTCAATTAATGAGTTTAGAATTCATCTCTAAAACCTTGATTTCTTAGGCATCCAAAGAATAAACTTGTTTTAGTAAACGAGAAATCAATTTTATACATAAAACATATGATTTAGTTAAATTTTTATTAACATAATTATCAATATAATCACAATTTGTCACCTCGTTAATTAACAAGATAAAATAAAATTAGAGGTAAATAAATATTTATAATTTATATAAACTTTATTAAAAATTAATTATAATTTTTTTCTTCCTTTCTATCCAATGGGTTATTGGGTCATCATGATAGAAAGGAGTTATGAATTTTTCTTCTAAACACGTTTGTATTTTTTATTTTATATTGTTTTAAATTTTTTTATTTTTAATTAATAAATATATAATTTTATTATTTACAAAATCAATAAAAATTTATTATGACATGATATATTTTCACGTGTATTTTATTTTTTTTCCAAATAAATTTAGGTTAGGAATTTATTATGACATTAGTACGTGATAATAGTGGGTGAAGCAAATTAAAAGGTTGTCAGGTTGTCACGTGCAAGGTCCTGCACCACATGAAAGAGATACTCTACTAGGAAAGAAAATTAGGCAAATCAACCTAATCATTCTTCAATTAGATTTCATGTTACTGGCTTATTATAATTCCTAAGAAATTAAAATTATAAAAAAAAAAAAAAAAAAAACTTTCTTATTACCACATTAATACATGATATGGTTATTATTTTAAATAAAATTAATTTTTATATAATAAATTTAAAATAAATCAGTAAATATTAAACTCCAACCCTATTGAAGAGGGATTGTATGGTTATTATTTTAAATAAAATTAATTTTTATATAATAAATTTAAAATAAATCAGTAAATATTAAACTCCAACCCTATTGAAGAAGGGGAATGGATTTAATGAAATAGAGACGCTTTATCATTTTATATTTTTTGTCAATTATTTGATGTTATTTTAATATTTTTTTATATCATTGACACATCATTTTGATACTTTCTTTTTAATTTAAATTTAGACGTTGAATTTTAAATCCTAAATTTTAAATTTTAGATTTTAAACTTTCAGAGTTTAGGGTTCAGATCTAATATCCAAGATTCCGGATTCAAATTTAAAAAATTACAAAAATAAAATGTCAGTGACATGAAAAAAAATGTTTAAATAATATTAAATAATTGATAAATAATACAAGATAATATAACTTTTTTGTTTCATATAATTTTTTTCAGAGCGTGAAAAGTAGATTTTTGTTTTTGTTTTTGGTTGATTTATAGTTTATATTATTTTATTTTTATCTTTTAACTTCAGCCTTGGTTGGATTTTAGAAATATTTTATGTTTTTATTTTCAAAATAGTTTTCATTTTTAGATAAATAAAAATTTAACTAATATAATCAAATTAAATTAAAATAAACATAACTGATGGAATAATGAATAAAATACTTGTGTTATTTGAATTATAAAATAAAAATAAATTCAATTTAAAGTTAAAAAAAAATTTCAACATATTAATTTTCCAAAACATTTTTTCTATTTTTCCTATATTTTCAAGTTTTTTTTATTTTCTAAATTTTCAACCAATCTCTTTTTTAATATTTTTTTCATTTTCCAAAGGAAAAAAAATAAAAATAACCCATATTTTCTAATCTCCAAAAATATTTAGCCTGAATATATATATAATTTACCAAAAAAAGAGAAGAAAATAACAAGTTGGAATTAATAATTTAATATGAAAGTGAAGTGAAAAAGAGAAAGTGGTAATTGTAGAAGCCAAAACTACCAAAACTAGTAGCTGTCTGCTTGGGAGGTTACTCACGAGCCTTGTGGGGGGTTAGTTAGCTGACAGCCTCCAACTCCTTATGCATATATACACCATTTGTAAGCAAATATCCATTTAAAGCATACCAATTAATTAAAACCAGCAGTAATGGCTCCTTCAACTCTCACAGATCTTGCAGAGAAGGAAACCTTACAGGCAAGCTTTGTTCGTGATCAAGACGAGCGTCCTAAGGTTTCTTACAACCAATTCAGCGATGAAATCCCTGTGATCTCTCTTGCTGGCATCGGTGATGTAGGTGGAAAGAGGGTGGAGATACGCCAGAAAATCGTCGAGGCTTGTGAAAATTGGGGTATCTTCCAGGTCGTGGATCATGGTGTCGACACTAAACTCATTTCTGAGATGACCCGTCTTGCCAGGGAGTTCTTCGCTTTGCCCGCCGAAGATAAGCTCCTGTTCGATATGTCTGGTGGCAAGAAAGGTGGGTTCATCGTCTCCAGTCACCTCCAGGTAAATATATTCTCCATCCACCTTCATCACTCAACTCCTTATCTCTTCTCTCTTTTTTGGTTTAACGACCAATGCATTAAGATTGATCTTTATTGCTTAAATTTTATAAAATACCACTTTTGGCTGATTTAGTCCTTTATATAGTCAATGGGAGCGTCGAGATTGATCATGTTTATTAATTACAGGGAGAAGCGGTGCAAGATTGGCGGGAGATTGTGACCTACTTCTCGTACCCAATTAAGAGCCGGGACTATTCAAGGTGGCCTGATATGCCAGAGGGGTGGATTGAGGTGACAAAGGAGTACAGTGATAAATTGATGGGCCTAGCTTGCAAGCTTCTTGAAGTGTTATCAGAAGCAATGGGATTGGAGAAAGAAGCATTAAGCAAGGCATGTGTGGAGATGGACCAGAAAGTGGTGGTTAACTTCTACCCTAAGTGCCCACAACCTGATCTCACTCTGGGGCTCAAGCGCCATACTGACCCCGGGACTATCACGCTGTTGCTCCAAGATCAAGTTGGTGGGCTTCAAGCCACCAGGGACAATGGCAATACTTGGATCACTGTTCAACCTGTTGAAGGGGCATTTGTGGTCAACCTTGGAGATCATGGCCATGTAAGTATAATTTGCTACATTCATTCAATGGTGATAAAAAAAAATAGCAGCAAAGTATAATTTGTTAGTTGGGAATTAATTGTGATGAGCAGTACCTGAGCAATGGAAGGTTCAAGAACGCTGATCACCAAGCAGTGGTGAACTCCGACTGCAGCAGATTGTCAATAGCCACATTCCAAAACCCAGCACCCGATGCAACAGTGTATCCACTGAAGATAAGAGAAGGAGAGAAACCTATACTTCTGGAGCCCATCACATTTGCTGAGATGTACAGGAGGAAGATGAGGAAGGATCTTGAGCTTGCCAGGCTAAAGAAACTGGCCAAGGAACAGCAGCAGCAGCAGCAGCAGATGGAGACGACCAAGAAGCCCGAACTGGAAACCAAGCCTATTGAGCAAATCCTTGAATAAATAAACTTCATTTTACTGCTCTATTACTATTAATTAAACGCATTTGCACTCTTCTTATGGCTACTGCTTACATTTTTTTTGCTTGTCTTCTATGCTCAAACCTACATACGTAATAAACGAAAAATAAATTTCCACATTCTCTAACTATTATTTAAAGGATACATTGCACCAACAATCATTCAAATTTGATGCAACTGATAAAATAGTCACTCTAATTTTAATTCAATCACTTAACTTTCGAAAAATAACAAATCAATTACTAACATTATTTAAAAGTGACAAATCAGTCACACATTAATATTTTCCGTCACAGGCTTAACGGGATAGCTGACGTGACCAATCACTTTGGTTAAGCTTTAAATGTATTTTGCTTTTATTATTTTCCGATGTTGAGACCGTGAGACACGTGTTGTTCACCTCCTGATATGTTTAATGGAAGCCAACTATTTGCCTTTCAAGAGAAAAAAAACTTACTTACATAGCTATTGATCTCCAGTTGACCTCAAATGGCCCTTCAAAGATGATCAAATTGTATATGAGGTCCTTTTGCTACATGTCTCTCACTTCTTGGTAAATGGAAATTTTTTAGTTTTTGTCCCTTCCAAAAAATTAATAATTCATTTTTAGTTATTTTTAGCTTTTTCATTAAATGACGAATTATCATTTTTGAAACAATTCAATTTAATCCACTCAATCTCAATCTCCCACTGAAAATATAAAAGCTAGAAATAATTAAATCAATCAAAAGTGATATTTTTATAAAATTTAAGCAATACAGATCCATGTTTATGCATTCATTAAACCAAAAAGAGAGAAAAGATAGGAGTTGAATGATGAAGGTGAGTGGTGAATATATATATCACCTAGAGGTGGCTGGAGACGATGAAGCCACCTTTCTTGCAATCATATATATTGAACTGAAACTCATCTTCCAAAGGCAAAGCGAAGAATTTTCTAGCAAGATGAATTAACTCAAAAATGAGTTTAAACGATCCACATCATGATTGACGACCTGGAAGATACCCCAATTTTCGCAAGTCTTAACGAATTTTTAGTATATCTTTGCCCTCTTTCCACCTACATCGTCACTGCCAACAAGAGAGACCACAGGGATTTCATCGTTGAATTGGTCGTAAGCAACTTTTGGACACTCACCTTCGTTACGAACAAAGCTCACATGCAAGCATTCAAAAAATTATATTCACTAAAAAAATTTATAAAAATTATAAAATCATAATAATTTTTTTTTTAAAAAAGCCCCTAAAATATTAAAACTAAAAAAAAAAAAATCTTAATCTATTTTTGAAAATTATATAAAAAAGCAATAAGTATGCAAACAAATAAAAAATCATCAATTAGAAAAATGTTTGTTTGAACTTTTAGGGTTTTTTAGAAAATTTTAGATTTTTATGAAAAATTTTAAGAATTTTATGATATTTTTAAATTAAAAAACTTAAAATTGGTTAAAGAATATCAAATTTTCATAAAATTATAACATTTTCTAAAAACTTAAAATTCCAAGCGACCATCTTTTATAATTTTATGAAATTAAAAAATAATAATAATAAGTCTGGCATACTTATAATTTTTTAAAAATATAGTCCTCAAATGATTTTTTTTTTTTTTAGTTTTTATAATTTTCTAAGTTTTAATATTTTTGGGATTTTTTTATATTTTTTAGATTTTCAATGATTTAAATTTTTAATAAAATTTTTAAAAAATTTTAACACATGACAGCGTGTTATTGATTGGTTTAAATATTTAATGGAAAATCAAGTTGAGGTATCATACAAAATGAAAATACAAAGGTCAAATTGATAAAAAATCATACAGGTATCATACTGATAACTTGGCTACAATACAAAGGCTAAAAGATCTATTAAGCCTTAATCAAATAAAGAAGAGAAAAGATGCCCTCGAAGGCATGAGCGCAAATCCTCTCCCCCAAGCGTCTGCTCCCCTCTGTGCCCTCCTAGACCTCTTTTATTCTTTTCCCATTTTTTATCTTATAAACTTTAAATAAAATTAAAATTTATCTTTTCAATTTTATATTAATTGTGAGAGAATTAAAATAGATAGAAATAAAAATATTAAAATTTAATAATTAAAAGGTAAAATTTTAAATCAATTCATCATATTTATAGAAAAATATAAATAATCTAACATTTTGAATTTTGACAAGATGGTTTTTAAATTAAAAACTAATTTTTTTTATTAATACAATAACTCATTTCATTATTGCTTATTGGGATATAATGCATTTATTAAGTTTAAAATAAAAATATTTATAACTTATAAAACAATTAAAATCATTTGAATTGTTTAAACTTGCTTGATCGAATATGAAAAATTTAAATACTCAATTTTAATTTCAAGAAAAATTTAAGCTCAAAAAATTTTGAACTTGAGAATATCTAATACGAGTTGATCCGAGCTTAAATTAATTCAAACCTAAAATAATTCAAATTCGAAACAGTCAAATCAAGACCCGATCAAACCTGTTAATTAATATTGAGATTTTTTTTTTTTTGAATATATTGATGTGATTACAAGATAGTATCTGTTTATAATTTTTTAAGTTTTTGACAACGCACATACATGTACTCGAACCTGAATCTCCTAAAATGAATATAATTTTTTTTTCCACTGGAATCGCTCGTTTGATTTTTTTCTAAAAGAGTTATATGCTCTTTTTTAGTATCAAACGTAATAAAAAAAAATTATTCCTCGCAAATCTAAATTTGATTGGACTTGAATTATTTTAAGCTCGAATTAGCTCGAGTCTGAATATTGTCAATTTCATATTTTTTCTTGAACTCAAATTTTTAGACTTGTATTTTCACATATTCAACTCGGTTTAAGTTAAATTATTTTAGATAAATTCAAATAATTTTAATGTTTTATAAATTATAAATATTTTTATTTTAAACTTAATAAACTCATTATATTGAAATTCTTTTTCGAACCTAATAAGATCAAAAGCAATCTTTTCAATTGACTTGAGTTTTTGAATTACTAAAAAAAATAATTTTTTCAGTTGAATGTTGTAATTTTAATTTAAAAAACTATCTTGTCAAGATTCAATCTATTAGATTATTTACATTTTCCATTTAAATATAGATGATGAATTGATTTGATTTAATTTAATTTATTTCTATTTTATTATTACAGTTTATTACTTTTATTTCTTATCAATTTTAATTATTCTATAATTAATATAAAATTTTAAAAATAAATATAATTTTAATCAAAATTTATAGAGCTTCCCTAAAAATAAAAAAATGTAAAAAAAAAAAAAAAAAACAAATACGTGGCGGGATTTCATTAAGGGAAATAGAGGGGGTACAAGTTTGGGGCCAGGCGATTTGCCTTCCGAAGGCAACGGCTAGTTTTGTTTACAACGGCCAGAATAAAGATGTTACCGATTAAACCCTGGCTCCGGCCGTAATCAAAATCATATCTCCATGCCATATGATATTTATAGTCCCCTCCCCTCTTTGCCCTTTTAAAACCATCAATTCTAATCTTCTTTCAAGGGTTCTGGGCATCTTTTGTGATTTTAGAGTTTTGACCTTCTTTGATTAACTGAATTGTTTGATTTTCAATGGCGACCCCTTTATCTTCAAGAAGAGTTACCAGGTCACAGACTTTGGCTTCTTCCAACAAGGGTATCCCTATTTCCAGTGAGTTATTTTCACTCTTCTTTTATATTTTATATCTTTGTCTGTCTTTGAACAAACAACAAGAACTTAAATTCCTCGTGTCTTGATGGTTTGTTGTAGAAGGAAAGAATGAAGGTTCGGAGAAGAGTGCGTCGAAAACAAGAACAAGAAATGGGAAAGAACAAGAAGAAGAAAGGTCTGCGCTTATTGATATAACAAACGATTCGCCTATTGTTGGGGTTGCAATGAAGACTCCATCATCTGCTGTAGTAGGTAAGGGTAAGACCAAGATGATGACGATGATGACTCCTGGTTCTGGTGAGGCTTTGTTAAGGGGTCAAGTCAAGACTCTGTTGCAGAAGGTTGAACAGGAGGCTGAGGTTTCAAAAGTTCCATTGGAGAGCCGTCCTTTTGTTCATCTTCAATCCCCAATGGCACTTGTGGCCCCCACTCCTGCAAATACACCCGAGGTCTCTGATCTTTCTCAGGAGTCAACATTGGGTTCCATGCTGATGGATTTTCCTGTTGTCGAAGAAGAGTTGAACATATCTGAGGTTAGTTTTTTTACTCCCCCATTGCATGATGTCTTTTTTATTTCGTGATTGAATTACTGGACTTAACAACTACTTTGGTATGTAATACGACAGATGGTGAGTGGTAACATTGATGGAACTGGCGTTGAATCCCAGAAATGTATGATAACATGATCGTTGGTGCTGGATTTTGCTGAGAAATCAGAATGCTGTTCTGATGATGGAGTGATAATAACAGAGGATAGCAGTGCAAGCAAAGAAAAGACATTGGCATTCCACAATGATGACATCGACAGCGCCTCTATTTGGTTTATCCAGGTTAATGCAAGCACCCATGATGAAGACGAGGAAAATGAAACTTTTGAAGATATGGGAGATAAATACTATGACGATGAAGAAGAAAATGGAGGATTGGTGGATGAGCTGTGTAAAGGCATAAGTAAGATAGTCACGGGAAAGCACACGAGAGTTGTTGACAACAGCGATGATGAGATTGAAGAAGAAGAAGAATGGGGAGAGAATGGGGAGTATTCAAGTGATATAACGAGGTTGAAGGGGTTGCCAATACCCAAAGGAAAGCACTTGCGCTTTCCTCTGGAGGAGGAGGATGAGCAAGATGGAGGATTGGTGGATGAGCTGTGTAAAGGCATAAGCAAAATAAGCATGACAGAAATGTTCAGGGGAAAGCACACGAGATTTGTTTACAACAGCGATGATGAGATTGAAGAAGAAGAAGGAAGTGGAGAGAATTGGGAGTACTGTCCAAGTGATATAATGAGGTTGAAGGGGTTGCCAACACCCAAAGGAAAGCACCTGCGCTTTCCTCTGGAGGAGGAGGATGAGCAAGATTAAGTGATCTCATTTTATGATTGGCTAGGGAAATTAATGCTCGGCTGTCTTTCTTGACACCATTCATTCATTTTGTCATTCTTTGTCATCTCATATTTTTAAGATAAAAAACAGAAGGAATAAACCTAGTAAGATCACCAATCAAGTGATTATCTCAACAAAAAATTATCCATCAGTTGTGAATTATCGTCGGATTGTTAACTTTAAATTTATCGATGCACCCGATGCAACAGTGTACTGAAGAGAAATCTATTCTTGACGAGCCCATCAAGTTTGCTGAGATGTACAAGAGGAAGATTAGAGTATTAAATTTCAGCCACAACGCCGCGGCCGCATCACAGCGGAGATTAGCACCGTCGAAACACAATATCATCAGCGCATGAAAATGGTGCGACGGAATCATAACTTATGCGGCCGCAGCCCATTACGCAACAGCTGCAACGGGGAACAAATGTGGCGCAACAGCACTGCAACGAATGAAATCACGTGCTAAATATTGTAGTTCTTTTTATTTCATTTTTGTGAATATTTTTATAATTGGCTTCTTAATTTATGTTTTTCATGCAACTAAATTGATCCATTATGGAAAAGTTGTTCACCTCGACTTCAGCACATTGCAGTTAAGAGTTTCGAGTCAAACTGCATCATCTTCAAATTGCATACATTTAGTTTGATTCATACAAAGAAAAGAAATAGGCTAGAACATAAAAAGCTTCAAAATTAGGTTATATTCATTATAGTATATGAAGTTAAAGCCTGAGGCACAGGCGAAAAAAAGTGTGCAAGAATTTTAGGGATGAGTTTTGACAATATTTTAAAAAAAGAGGATCCATGATTGAGGAAACAGAGGAAGCTACACTTGACACTAAAGATAGTTATACATGTTTGCTTAATTACACTAATAACAAAAATGTTGATGAAGAACCTCAAGGTGTCTCACTACTTCATTGATTAGTTGTAGACATCAAGTGGTAACGATGATGGTGATACTTCCGAAGGTGGACACCAAAATGAACCTCAGCTAAGGTATTCTATCCCTTCTCACGGAAACCAAGGTGTGAGTGAAAATAATGATCCAAGTTCACATACAATAAACCTTCGATAAATGAATAATCTCGATTAAATAATTATTTTTTTCGGTCTTGACTTGAGCCAAGGGGATATAAGTAGAGGTGTTTATGGGCCGGGTTGGGCTTAAGCATGATATTAACATACTTTATGTTTGTTCAAATCCGTCTCGGCTAGAAATTTGGACCTAAAATTTTGTCCAAATCTGCCCATATTTGCAAAAAGAGTAACCCAAACCTATTTTAGACCGGCCCATATTATTTTTAAATTTTTTTTTTAAAATATTTATTTTAATATTAATACTTTTATAATTTTTTATTTATTGAAAATTTTTGTATAGTCATCTTTAACATTATTTTAATGTTTATATTATAGTAGTATTATATATTTGGTATATGTTTATTTTTTTTAATATGTTCTAAATTATATAATATATAAAAATAACAAAACATAAAGTATTATAAACTTAAAATGGGTCGGTCAGACCGAGCTTGGGCTTGAGTGTTCAAGATTAACTTTGATACATGCACCTATATATCTACAAGATTAACTTTGATTCATTGCAGCTACATGCATATTGGATTTTAATAATAATAATAATAACCCGTGCATAAAGTCAGGGGCGAAGCCAAGAAAAATTTTCAGGGGAGGCCGAAATTAAATTCTTTATATCTTTATAATTTTTAAAAGATTAAATCAAATTTTTATCATTTTTAGGGGGCTAAAGTGTAATTTTATCTTTACTAATTTTAAAATTGTAACGGGCTAAAATAGAATATTCTCAATTTAAGGGGGGTTGAGCCCCTGCTAGCCCCCCTGTATCCGCCCCTGCATAAAGTATGAAATATTCTCTAAATTAATAAATATTCATTTATCGATAAACTAATAACCTCGATAAAATAATAATTTTTTCGAGTTCCAAGAGTATTATTTTATAGAGATTTTACTCTAATAGAAAAGTTAAGGATGATGAAAGGAGACGTTCATGATTAATTTGTAGACTCATCATCACATAATTTAACTACAAATGGAAATGAATTTAAAGAGTCGTCATCACAAAGTTCTCATTCTTACCATCCAAATGCATTCTATACATCTTACTTTGGACAAAATCCAAGTTATTAACCTTTTGGTTACCATTTATCACATCTCATGCATCTTACCAATAAAACATCTTATGGTTCTATCCCTCCACATTTTGCATATAATATGATGCCTCCATATTTTTTAGGAGATACGGGCCACATAGAAAAGTCTCGAGCATTTGTCATCATCCTTTTCCTTTAAATAGTACATGTACTAGAATAGTAACACGTCAAGTCATACATTTTTCTACCCACACTGTAACACCTTTAACTCGTCTTCGTCGCCATATTAAGGTTACGAAGTATTATAGCACATAACAAAACAATTTACATCATTAAACTATACATTTATTAAATTAAATAACAACATTTAAATTTACATTTCATTCATAGCATAATCACAATTACAAGCTTTAAAACAAGCATGCAAGACTTAAAAATGACTCTGAAATCATCCAGGGACCAATTTGAATTAAAACAAATAACATGAAAAAAATTGAAAACCGAGATCACACGATCGTGTGATAGAGCCCAGGTCGTGTGACTCAGGGACATGGTTGTGTGGCCAAATCGTGTACAATTCGAAATATGGGTCACACGACCGTTCAACATGTGTGTCTGCCCGTGTGAGTATTCAAAATATGGTCACACGGTCGTGTGCTAGACCGTTTGAAACTTTCACCTAAAAATAAAAAAATAACACACGACTGTGTGAATAGGTCATGTTTGGCACACGATCGTGTGACAGCCCGTGTCCTAGGCTGTGTGCACCCAAAATAACTTCCAAAACAAGCAAAACAAATCATTTCCAACCCTTTTCACTTATTCAAAACACATCTAATCAAGCCAAAAACATACTAAAAACATGCAACCTATGTGCCTAACCAATATGCCTACATTGCATCACAAAACACTAAACCAAATTCACATTCAATGTACACATTTTCTTACTTTATAAACCAACGAACATATCTATACATATATTTCATTTACATTCAATGAACCAAACATCAAACCACTTTCATAATGCATATAGCGAATGGTAAAAAACACTTATATAGACATATCATTGCCATCACACACCACAATCAACAAAAATACTAATTAAGTTTCACATCAATAAACATATTCCATACTTCAATTGGCACAAAATATAACCATAATGCTTATGACATATATATTTATACCAAAATCCTATTTACATGCCACTTATAATCGGACCAAAGTGAATAGATAGTTACTAATTAAGTTGTCGGATAATGTGATATCCAAAAGCAATCCAATCGACAGCTCGAAACCGACGATCTAAAAGAAGAAAATCATCACAAGGTAAGCTTACATAAAGTTTAGTAAGTTCATAATAAACTTGAACTTTAACTTACCATAAATGATGCAATTTAAACATTTTAAAAAATAACTCAATATCCTAGTCATGAGTTCATTATTTACCTATACACATCACAAATCTCACAAGGTGAGTGAGTTCATATATAAAATATGTAACTTTATCAAATTATCAAACATATATCTAAAGATACATTTGGTACATAAACCAACTATCACATATTCATTTAACATTTAACATCTTTATTCCAAATATTCACTTAAAATGTTTTTTTTTTTTACATATCTATATCCTTATAAATATTTCATATAACCATTTCATATATCTATTCCCAAATAAGCAATTTGTATAACTATTTCTTATAACATATCCATTTAAATATTTCATTCTTACCATTTCATTTACACATTTAATTCATAATCATTTTGTATATCGCATTTCATTTCAATAATTCATATAAACATATCCTTCCCAAATCACTGACTTCAATTAAACAATGTGAAAACTAAATAACTTAGATTAATCAAACCTGTCAATCATTTACGAGACATGTATAGGATTATTACTAAAAAATGATTCATCACATGCTTTCTATTCCATAATAATTCAATCCAAGCTAATTCATGTATGTATATAAATACCTACCTTTAATCACATAATCATCAATATGAAGTATATTACACAATCATTCTTGATACAATATTCAAACGGTATAAATCAATATTTCAACATTAGATACATATTTTCATAGCCCGGTGAACTATAGCAACATAACTCGGATACTTGGGTTCCCCAAAACACACCAGAGACCATTGAAATGTTAACAGAGACGCCGAAGTGCAAACAAAGGCATCGAACTGCAATCCCGTACAAATGCTCACTCTAACACTATTGACATGCCAATAGCATCCTAATCGTTTACTACGTTCAAACGAGCATTTAATAGAACTCTTAACATTATAACATAGAGGCACTTCCACAATATCCAAAGACATGCTATTTCAATATCAACTAACCATATTACTTCTAAAGTATTTTTGTGAAGAATTTTTTACTTCAAAAATCGTATGTTTAGCATTGTTTTATGGCTCCAAAAAATCTTACTTCACTAATGATAAACAATAAAAGTCTTATATACTTGCTTGATTAAATTGATGTTATGAATAAATCGAACACCCACTCAATTGAAAAATTATAAATAAACTTAATTTACATAACAAAAGTAATATATTAATATAGATTATATAAGTAATCTAATTTTAAAATATAAAATAAGAAATCAAACTCTTAAAATATTAGTAATCTAATTTTAAGTTCAAAAATTTTTAATAAATAATTATGTTGAAGCCTAATTTTGATTAGGCTTAAACTTTGGGTCAAACTTTTAATTTCAAGTTTAAATGAGTTTTAGATTTATTTCTAAAATTAAATTTACTTTAAATTTAAATTTAAATTCATTTTTTTTAATTTAAATTTATTTTAAATTTAAATTAAGTTTAAATTAGTTTAAATTTGAAATAATTTTAAACTTAAATTTAAAATCAATTACAAATGAAAGTCCAAACTTTAATGTCCAGTTACAAGCCCAATATCAAATTCTATAATCCAAATTGACCCAATTACAGACCCAATTCCAAATAACCCAAATACATACTCAACCTAAGCCCAATTACAAATGGCCCAATTAACCTAAACGGGCCCAAATGACCCAAAGTCAGCACAAGTGGGTTTGTTGCCACCCCACTTGCATCTACTGTCGTTCACCCATGGCCAACCATAGCACGCCACGTCGTCAGCCACTTGCTTGAGCCACCAGTTGCTCCAATCGCCACTGCTCCAAGCCTCCACTGCCGAACCTGCAAAAAAAAGAAGATTAGATGTACATTTAGTTGCATAGGACAAAAGAAAATTATTGTTAACATAGGCTATAAAAGTCGAATTTATTTCAGTTGCAAGGGGTTGGATTTTGAAGATTCTGAAATCAATATAAACTCATTCATTTCTGGGCAGAAGCAACAAATATTTGTTAATCAAAATAGGGGCATTTAATAGTAAGCAGAGGAATCACAACGTCACCAGAATACAAAGCATCGAACGAGTACAAGGTACCTTAAATACATGCGTTGACAATTTGTTCTTTTTAATTACCGATTCAAAGACCAAAACATTTTAACTGCATTTAATACTCATTGTTTTCATTTATTTCTTTTTGTTTTCAAAACGTTTCAATAATAATATTATTATTAATATTAATGACATTAATAATAAAAAACAATTTTCTTAATAATCATAAATAATAATAAATGTTTTGATAATAATAATAATAATATTAATAATTAATAATAAAGAAAACCCGAAAGGTCAGAGAACTTATCTTCGGTCGGTTCTGCAGTCGTCGGAGCTTCGCGTCGGAGTTTCCCCTGAATGCCGCCATCGCCTCGCCGTGCATGGATCTGCAAAAAGAAGAAACAAAAGATTAATAAAGGGATTTTTTAAAAACGGTTTCATAAAAAAGAAAATTTAAAACCAAAAAGGAAAAACTCAAACGGCTTTAAAAAGAAAAGGAAAAAAAAGGAACGGCTCTTACCTTTGACGAAGGCGCGTGGGAGAAAACGCGACGACGGAGACACGGTCGGATCGGCACGCGTGACCAGGCGCGACGACGACGCGCGATAACGCACGGCCCCTGACGATGACGCGTGTGGTCCCACGCGACGGACGGCGACCGGGCTAACCAACCGGAGTTTGGCCGACCGTGGAGAGGATTTGAGAGAAAAGAGGGGGTCTTTCAAGTTTTTTTTTTTTAATTCAAAAAAATGAAAGAGAGAGTGTTTTTTTCAAAGGGTCCAGGCCTTAAACACCCTCACCAAAAAGGCAGCGTTTGGATAAGGGTATTTCGCGCAAAACGGAGTAGTTTCTTCCGAAATATCCATGACCGACCCGAATCCGACCCAACCCGACATAGGATCACGTGTTTTTAAGAAATGGGCTATTTATGCATTTGGTCTTTTCGCATTTTTTGATTGTTTCAATTTAACCCATCTTGTACTTTTAATTGATTTTAAATTGGCCCAATGATTTTCATGGTTTTTCAATTTAGTCCATCGACCTTTTGAAGGCATCAGGAGCTACCACGTGTCATTATTTTGGTTCATTTATGAAAATAGTCCCTCTTATTGTTAATTTGTTTTAATTTAATCCTCAAATCGAGTTTTATTTAATTACAAAATTGACCCAAAAAATTTTCATGGATTTTAAATTGGTCCTCTGACTTCAGGATGTCTGAGGGGCTGCCACATGTCACATGTTTTTGGTTTTATTACCTTGGAGGTCCCTAAACTATCCAAAAATTCCATTTTTACTCCCGAACTTCCAAAAATCCCATTTTTGACCCCGAAACTTCCAAAAATTCCATTTTTACCCTCGAACTTCCAAAAATCCCATTTTTTACCTTAAAACTTCCAAAAATTACCCTTTTTCCCCCGAACTTCCAATAATCCCATTTTTTACCCAAAACTTCCAAAAGTTCCATTTTACCCCCAAACTTCCAAAAATTCCATTTTTACCCCCGAACTTCCAAAATCACATTTTAAACCTCGAAACTTCAAAAAATTCCATTTTTGCCCCTAAACTTCCAAAAAAGCCATTTTTGACCCTAAAATTTCCAAAAATTCCATTTTTACCCCCGAACCTCCAAAATCTCTTTTTCGATCTCAAAACCCTCAAAATTACCCTTTTACCCTCGAATATCTAAAAATTCCATTTCTAAACTCCAAATTTTCCCAAAATTACCATTTTTCCCCGAGAATCCAAAATTACTATCTTACCCCCCGGGTATCCGAAAAGTCTCATTTTCAAACTTGATCGCGTCATTTTTCTTCATGATCAATATTTGTGTTTATTTAGCTATTATGCACTCGTATTTTGCATTTTTTATCTTTACCCTTTATCTTCTTATTTATCTTACTTTGTGTTATCCATTATTAACTGCTTATTCATATTTAACTTACATGTTTTCAAAATTGTTTTTCATAAAAACTTTAAAATCGAGGTAATATTCTTTTATTTCGAGTTTCGAAAATTTGAGCCTTAACTTACTAGGTGCAATTTTTCTTCAAATCGAAATAATCGAACACCCTTAATCGAGTCAATGTTTCCTTATCTCCGATTCTGAAAATTTGCTCCTTAACTTACTAGGTGCAACCTTTCCTCAAATCGGGATAATCGAACATCCTTTTCCCAAAATTCAAGATGTTTTACAAAGGAAAACTCGTTATTTCCGGATCCTGAAATGTCATGTCCTAACTCACTGGACGTGACTTTCTTCCTCGATCACTTTGAAACAACGGGATTTCCAAACAAACCTGTTTTTTTTTAAACTTAACTCATGCATTCAAGGATCGTGTTTTAAACTTTATTCGAGCTTATAAATGTTACGAATTAAGACCTGAAAATAATCAAAACGATACCAATTTTCGGCGTATGAGGGTGCTAATCTTTCCTCATGCGTAACCGACTCCCGAACTTGTTTTTCTGGGTTTCGAAGACTTGCATGTTTTCAAAATGGTTTTTTTTTTTTAAAAAAAGCGTTTTGTGATGATCCAATCACACCGAGTAAAAGATTGGTGGCGACTCCCATTATTTTTCGATTTTAAAATAATTTTTCGAAACACGTCATTTTCCAATAATGGAGATGGTTTGACAAATTATATTTTAAAAAGATATTTATTTTTTAATTGAATTAGGAATTTTAATATAGATAAAAAAAAATAATGCATTAGGGCAATCGCAATTCTAAGAGGAGCCAAATACCAAAATGACGAGACCAACCCATCATAACAAAGTAAAAGGAACCCTGGACAGAAATATATTAATCAAATAAAGAAAAGAAACCCTCGAGGGCAACGGCTAGTTTTGTTTACAACGGTCAGAATGAAGGGTTTACCGCCGTAATCAAAAACATATCTCCATGCCATGCGATATATATAAACCCCTCTCCTCTTTGCCCTTTTAAAACCATCAATTCTAATCTCTCTTAAGGGTTCGTGATTTTAGAGTTTTGATCTTCTTTGATTAACTGAGTTGTTTGATTTTCAATGGAGACCCATTTATCTTCAAGAAGAGTTACCAGGTCACAGACTTTGGCTGCTGCCAACAACGGTATCCCTGTTTCCAGTGAGTTTTTTTCACTTCACTTCACTTGTCTTTCCATTTCATATTTATTTCTTTGTCTATCTTAGAAAAAGAACAAGAAACTAGTTTCCTTGTGTCTTGTTGTAGAAGGAAAGACTGAAGGATCGGAGAAGAGTGCGTCTAAAACAAAAACAAGAAATGGGAAACAACAAGAAGAAGAAAGGTCTGCGCTAATTGATATAACAAACGATTCTCCGATTATTGGGGTTGCAATGAAGACTCCATCATCTGCCGTAGTAGGTAAGGGTAAGACCAAGATGATGACGATGATGACTCCTGGTTCTGGTGAGGCTTTGTTAAGGGGTCAAGTCAAGACTCTATTGCAGAAGGTTGAGGAAGAGGCTGAGGTTTCAAAAGTTCCATTGGAGAGCCGCCCTTTTGTTCATCTTCAATCCCCAATGGCACTTGTGGCCCCCACTCCTGCAAATACACCCCAGCTCCCTAATCTTTCTGAGGATGGAGGATTGGGTTCGATGCTGACGGATCTTCCTGTTGTCGAAGAAGAGATGAACATATCTGAGGTTAGTTTTTTTACTACCCCACTGCATGATGTCCTTATTTCGTGATTGAATTGCTGAACTTAACAAATACTTTGGCATGTGATACGACAGATGGTGAGTGCTAACATCGATGGAACTGGTGTTGAATCCCAGAAATGTGCGATTACAAGATCGTTGCTGCTAGATTTTGCTGAGAAATCAGAATGCCGTTCTGATGATGGAGTGATAATAACAGAGAACAGCAGTGCAAGCAAAGAAAAGACATTGGCATTCCACAATGATGACATCGACAGCGCCTCTATTTGGTCGATCCAGGTTAATGCAAGCACCCATGATGAAGATGAGGATAAGGAAAATTTTGAAGATATGGGAGATGAGTACCATGACGATGAAGACAGAGGATTGGTGGATGAACTGTGTAAAGGCATAAGCAAAATAAGCATGACAGAGATGTTCACGGGAAAGCACACGAGATTTATATACGACAGTGATGATGAGATTGAAGAAGAAGAAGAAAGTGGGGAGAATTGGGAGTACTATTCAAGTGATATAATGAGGTTGAAGGGGATGCCAACACCCAAAGGAAAGCACCTGCGCTTTCCTCTGGAGGAGGAGGATGAGCAATATTGTGAATAGTAATCTCATTTTATGATTGGCTAGGGACATTATTGCTCGTCTGTCTTTCTTTACACCATTCATTCTTTTTGTCATTTTTTGGCATCTCAAGTTTTTTATGACCAAAAACAGAATGAATAAATAAGATCACCAATGAAGTGATTGTTTCGTGGGATTTAACAGGGTTGGACATTGAGAGGATACCATAAACACATTTATAAATTTGGTGCCAAAAATCAAATCTGAAAATTTCTACATTTATAAATTATCTACAACAGGGTTGGACATTGAGAGGATACCGTAAATACAGACAATCAAAACCAGGGATGCCATGTTGGATCCATCATACATAAATTTCTGGGTAGCAAGGCAGCCTCGACTAACTCGGTAACACCCCTCTGTACTGTCTGTGGTGGGTCCATTGCATTTTCCTCCTGAATGCACCAGAAAAAAACATCTGTAAGCGTTTAAAGCCAGACCACTAAAGAAACAGGTAACAGAAAAAAAAAAACACATAATCTTGTACCTCTTCAGAGAAACACAGTGGAGCTATTCCGTTGATCCGGCCAATAACATTCTCCACGTTGGTGGTAACCTTATGTTTGAAGTCAGCAGGGTTCATACTACCACTTCCAGCAGTAGGGGCAAGTGGCATCCCGAGTGGTCTTCTCCAAGACCAGGAAAGCAGCTCATCACGGAAAAACATGGCCAGTTGATACCACAAATGCTGCGATTGCTGCAATTCATCGAAGAGGAATGTGAATCAAACATTGTCATCAACATGTGTTGGTTTTGATACCAATGCTAAGAAAACATACCTTGGGTGAGACTACAGCCTGTGCGGCAGCACACATTGAAGATACAATAAGCCCTTCCACACCAAAATGGGAGAAGAATGCTTGCATGTTCCTTGTCAGACGGAAGGGCACTGGTTCACTAAATTCGATCATTCCATTTGCATCATATGCAGGATGGAAATCTGTCTGGAATATTTTCCCCGTGTTTTTTGCAAATAAAATCTTATTTGGAGACCTTCCCCCAATTTGTAGCATGTAAGACATGAAACTCGACAGAGCTAACTGGATTGCAAATTGCTTTTTGAAAGCCCATATATGATTGCCACTTGGCAGGGTCTTGTACATGTACTGGGAAATGATACCATCTGTTACAAGATTTTTTGTTATATTATTATATGCTTGTACGCGGAGATCTACCACAGCTTCAGGGGAAATTTGCCCCAATATAGCCTGGTTTAATTGCTCCTTGAAGTAGGTGATGGGAAGATCTGCCTCTCGGTCATTTCTTGCACAGTGATTTTCATATACCTCAAGGAATGTGCTGTACATCAAATCGTCTTCAACCATGCGCACCTGTTAAAGAATCAGTTATTCTTTTATCTTGATAGGAATAAAACAGGAATAGTGTGATCGGACCAACTGCCATGCATTCCAGTCTCCATGGATGCAAAGCTACAAAAAGTTTCTTACACGGTATCTACAGAAAATTTTGCAGGTCTACACAGAAAAACAATAAAAGAAATCAAGGCCTTGAAGATATTAACAGGTAAGACTGATCACCTGCGACCAAACAGGAATTATAATGGGTGTGTGAATGCATATATGACGACGTCGGGATTCCTTGTGCTTATCAAACATCTGGTTCATTACACGGAAGAGCTGCAATATCCGCTCATCACTTCTAGCATTAGGAGTCAAAGATGCCTGGACAATGAAATGCCTTTGAGAACCGTCAGAGCCAATCAGCGTCAAACGACGAAAGCTGCTTCCATGCCTTCTAACAATTTGTATATCAGCTCCCACACGATCTAACTTTACTGTGTGGTCAGGTGCAATTTCCTGGAGGTCCAAGAGATGATTATTTTAAGTAGAACAAAAAAAAAAAAAATTTGAAAAGCTGCAAGTCTTATTTGGTGCATATGTTGCCTTTTTTTCACAAATTCAGATAGTCTGAAAGACTAGAACGGCAATCTCTGGTACATTGCTGTCCAAACAACATAAAGGGGTTCTGCAACTAATATATAGAGAAGTACTGGTTTTGTTACCTGATCACTGAAATACTGCCCTGGAATCTCTACATCAACTACATGGAAGTCCCGTAACACCCTGCTTTCCTCCTCCAGCTTTAGAACAGCAGGAAACCTGTCCTCAACATTGCTCTGTAGTATATTTTTCCAGCGTTTTAGTCGTTCGGTCAGTTCAGAAAGTGTGACTGGAAAAGTTGTGGTACTTTCTGGATCTAGATCACGCTCAAAATCCTGCTTGTACTCCCTAACAAAATCTACATGCTTGTTAACAGCATCTACAGAGAAGCAAGCCCGACAGACACCAGAGAGCTCTTTCTTGAGAGATTGGGGAACTTCTGAGGTAGTAGCAGTGGGGTACTTGTAACAGCGGTGCAGCAGTGCATTAACCACTGCAAGAAGTCTCTCCTCAGGCAGAGTAACAAACCTTAAACCAATTTCGGTTAAGAGAACCTGTGAAGAAGTAAAGGCTTAATTTTATAAAATTAAATAGAGATTAACTGAACGGTGTGGGAATAGAGCAAACATCACAGTTATGATCTCATGGGTTATCTATATTTAACATTAATGGACAACCACTTCAATCAAGCTCCACTCTTAATATTCATGAGATGTGCAACAGTAAACTGAATTCTGGTTTATTATGAAGATCTGGTGTATGCCAAATCATAAAAGGGAAACTGAAAAGTTTAGAACAGAATTTCTCACCTCAAGCTCACCAGCCAAGTTAGCATGCTTGCTTCTCAAGGCCTCCATTATATCCTTAGCGGCATCAAATGCACTGGCAGCAGAAGCAACCAAACCTAATGCACCATTACGCCTCATTGTACCCTGCCCACCATCACTGATGCTTGAAGAACTTGGCTGCAGAGGTTGGTCATTTCCTGTGTGCACACCGCTCTCTGTTGCAGTGGATCGCTCAGGTTCTTGCCCATGAGAATTTCCCCCATCATGAGATCCAATTCCACTACCAGATTGAGAGCCTTGATGAACTTGATTATCTGGTGCTAAATTGCCTCCAGTATGACTTTGCACTCTAGCACTTCCATCAGCAGCCAAGACAATAGAACCAGGATTGGCACCAGAGATGTTCTGCTGCATTCTTTGCTGAGCCATGGCCATTCTGCCAAGTTCTGATTTATTTGCAACATCACGTCGCTCAAGCAAATATGTCCGGAGCCAGTAATAGAGGGCCTGGATTTTAAATGAAAAAAAGTTAAAAATTTGCAATAGCTAAATGAGTAACGCACACAATACATTTATTATGTGGGTGATTAGAATAAACATTTACCTGCGGATAAACAGTAGCAATTTTAAGAAGCACAAGTTTGCAATGAGGTGCTTCAGTCCGTTGCAAGGAAAGTAATAACTGTGGAATCCAAGAAAGCCAGACCCAGTGGGGAATTTGGTCCAAATACTTATCAAATGACCTCCCTACAGGTTCACTGGGAGTATCAAAGCTGAGAAGGTACAAAACACGAGCCAGATGGCTTCTCGAATTAGAAACACCAAATTTAATGCCTTGAAGAAAGCAGCTAACAGCATATTCTAACCAAATTTCATCATGACTGTCTTTATATGCCTGCAATGTGAAATAAACAATTAGTCCTCACCTAAATTAAACATTGAAATCCAAAGCATCAAAATCTGTAAATAGTACCATGTCACAATAATTTCCCCAGCTAATCCACCCTTCAGGCAAATTTTTGAAAAGAGTGATGGCATTGGAGTATGCAACATTAGCCCCTTCTGAGTCATTTAACTTTACTAGAAAGTCTCCTTTAATGCAACAAATTTCCGCCTTGTGTTTCACAGGGAAATATTCCAGATTAGTGCTGTTGATCAAATTAAGGCCAGTAGTAAGTTCTCCCTTCATTTCAAGGTATGTCTTTGCCTGTTCTTTAATCTTAACAAAGGCCTCCTGTACATATTAATAGGAAAAATCATCAAGAAATTTTCAACCAACACCCATCCCATTCATCATTTTCATAATAAATAAATAAAAAAGGCCAAAAAAACATAAAAATGAAAAAAGTAAGAGCAACTTGATGCTCTGCATTGCCACTCTCGTTCAGGACATAAAATTAATCAAAAATCAAATAAGGACTTCAAGTACAAGAGCTTTTAACATATAAGACACAAAGAATACAGACTTCAGAAATTTAGTAGCTAAATAGGAAGTATAGATTTTTTATGTCAATTTAGAAGAAGCATGTTAATATGCTATGGTGATATTTAGTACCTGTACTTCCATGGTCGAATGGCCATACATCTTTTCAAGTATCATCACACATACATCATAAAGGCCTTGCTTACGAGCAATATGAGCTAACTTATTAACATTCCATGCCTTATCACGGTAACCAAGATGATGAAGTTGTGGGTTTGAGGTGCTAAACTCTTTGAATGCATCTATAACAGCATTATACATTTCGTTCCTCCATTGGAGCAAATCATACCAGACAGACATATTATCCCATTCATTTGGAGTTCTCAATCTCCAAGTCTCAAGGATATCCTTAAGATCAGCATATAGATTTCCAGGCACACCAACAACAGCATTGCCAGAAAGTTTGTTCCCATTGGCAATGTCCACAAGAATTCTGGCAGATTCTTGAACTTCAACTAATTGCTGAAACTGCTGTAGAAGAGGAACCCTGGCATGCACAGACATCTCAGGTAATTGCCACCAATGTTCTAAAGCAAGATCAACACCCTTCCCAACTATGTTTTCCGCATCCCCTACACCATTTGCATTTCTATCATGGAGGGCAAAAAAGGCTTGAATAAGGCGAAGTTTGGGAGTTTCTTCTACTTGAGCTTTAGGGATTACATTATCCTTCATGAATGCCCAATCAGGTAACTTCCAAAGACTATCAAGTAAAATTTCGTAATTCTCAATACTCTTTCCAAAGTCTACCAATGCATCCCACTGGCTAAGCTGACCAGCACAATAAATCCATTGCTCTTCCCAAAGGCACATTTCAGCTTTAGGAACGGTATTGTTATATGTGCCTTGAGTAGCCTTAACCATAGCTTGGTAAAAGAGGCTTTGAGCACGCTGCCAGTAACCATGCTGAACAAGTGAAAGCCCAGCTTTAGATTCTGCAGTGACAGACCTTTTCTTCCATAATCCACACCTCATATCATCTTCATTCAGCAAACGATAAAGTTCAGCCAAAGACTCAGAACACTTTGTTTCATTCATGAATAACATGACATGACTTTCCAGCAGAGCTAATGCAATATGCCATGCATTATATGTTTTTCCTATATATTTAATGAGTTCACTTGGCATTCTAGGCTGAGGGTGGCTCAACTGAAGCCCTTCCAACAATGCTTGCACAACGTTTGGTCTGCTGGCTTGCTGCTTCTTATGATAATCTTTAGATAGGAGGGCAATCATTGGTTTTGCTAGAGCAACTTGTTCATCTTTGAGTAAGGTAACCCACACAATAGGAAAAACCAACACCCACAAGTGATAGGCAACATTTGCATCCCTGTGAGCAAGCTCCCTCAATGGAATAACAAGATCAGAAACCTGAATGAGAGAAAAGAGTTTAACTTCAAACGGGATAATTTATAGGCGCAGATTAAATGCATCTCTCAGCATCAACTGCAATGTTTTATCAATGCCAAGGGATAATAATCATTTAATGGAATCATTTTGAACAGTCTAGCAAACAAATATAGTTAAGAAGAGAAGAGAGAGAATACAAAGACAAACAACAGAATTAATACACCTGTTATTAGCTCAAGGACCAAAAGATGTTAAAATAAATAAAATAAACAAACATGTAAGAACCTGAAGCTTGCTCATTTCATTCAGGAATTGTGCATGTTTGAGAACAATGCCATCAAGTGTCAAAGGAGCATCCTCAGAACCCTCTGGTACTTCAGTAATCTGTTGCTGCATTCCAGAACTATCTGGAACAGAACCAGGAGCAACAAGTGGTAGAACCCTTGCAGAGTTAGGAGCAAGTGTAATAGGTTTATCCTCAACTAAAATTGCCAAAAGGAGATCAAGACCCTGCTTGAGCCAGAAGACATCACTTAAAGCTTCCCAGTCCTGTATTTGGATGATGAACTGCAACCTTGTGAACAAAGTTTTGCCAAGTGATTCATGATATAGAGAGAAGAATTTCATTCGAATTTCAGGATCTCTAGCTCGAAGACCAAGCATGAACTGCCTTTCAACCTTCTGAAATACCTCTTGACGCAGAGTCAGTGGATATCTGAAATTGAATCAAATCATACTACTAAATTTTGCAAAAAATAATTTAAATATCAAACATAAGAATATAAAAGTTATTTACTTGTTTGAATCAGCACAAATGTCATAAAGAAGCTGAAGATATTTTCGGTCCCACTCTTCCAATGCACTAGGCTGGAAATTTTGCTTATCAACCTGTGAAAGCTTCTGAAGGAAAGAGACAATCTCCTTGAGAGTGAGAAAAACATAAGAGTTGACTGACATGCCTGGCTTGCTATAATCATCTTCAACCCAACCTTTTATAACATCAAGTATAGAAAGAAGCACACTAGCATCAGTTCCCTTCTCCGAAAGCAAAGCATTCAAAATTTGAGTAACAGATCTCTTGCATTCAGGCGCCACCATGACCCTCTCACTAATTAGTTTCAAGACGGACTTCAAGTTGGAGATGACTACTCCAATGTCAGCTCCTTGGCGAGATGAAGTAACAGAAGAATCTGGATCTGTTCGCTGACCCTAAATATAGAAGATATCTCAATCAATGTAATCAATCAAATGATTCTAAGGATAGAAGTTTATTGATTCTCACACAAACAAGTATTCGAAACAAATAAATAAGTAAAATAGGGAGAATATGAGGGGTAATTCATGCAAATGAAACAAAAGGATTAAATATATCTAGAGTTGGGATGTACCAAAAGCAAAACATGCATTAACACTGCTGGCAAATGAATATTAAATAAGATCTCTGGAAGCACAAAGAAGCATCATACAATATTCAATGATATAACCACGTAGTAGTCATTCCCTTTCAACATTAACTTCAAATTAACATCATTCATGCCTAGGTTGCAGGTTTCAATGAATGCTAATTAATTATCAACAGCAGAACATGAAAGAAAACTGCACGTTATGGCAAGAAGTTTGAAACCAAAGGTAACAAACTGCAAACCATGAAACTACATACACTGTGTACCACTAGACCTACTCATGTATGTGTCCAGATGTAACTAGAGCAAAGTTGAAAAAGAACAAGTAGTGGCCTACTTGTCTTATGTTGGAGCCAGCTGATGATCCCATATCACGTGCTAGGCGTTGAAAGATTCGGATCAAGGTTAATGGATCAATGAAGCTCTTTTGCACCTCAGTCAATGTCTTAATGACAAGGAGCACAAAGCTAATTGAATTAGCTGAGTTATCTTCACCAGATGTCTGAGGAGCTGTAACAGAATTGATGTGCTTCTGAATCAGCTCATCCACTTTTTGATACAAAAGCTTTACATCTGGTGGTGTAGTACTTGCATCCAGAGGAAACGCATCAAATATCATTTTCAACAAGGAGCACAGTGACTTTCCAGCTTCTAACATTTTATACTTGAAACAAGGTTCTAGAATCTGAAAAAGTTTAGCAACAATCATAATACAGTGTAAGGTTAGCAAAAACCAGAATTATAAAGGAAAAAGCTAATTGGGCAGGAACATACCTGGGAGATCTGATTGATGTTGTTTCTAATGAACAAATTTGGCTGTTTCTCTAAAACCTTGTTCATGACATCCAAACCTTGCGAAAGAGCCGTGGAAGGATCCTTTGACTGAGAGGGTTGAACGCTGCTTAGAAGCTTTTCTAAATAATTGAACTTGACATTGGCAGTAGGCCACACCTCCAAAGCTTGTGAAAGTAACTCCAAAGCTTGTTTGTACATCGTATTTGATTCGTTATCCTTGGGCTCAATTACTAGAGCAACCTATGTCCATAGCAAATATGAAAGCTCTATTAAAGTAACATTAAGTGAAATAATGAAAAATGAACTAACAAAAATTGTAATTTCAGACGCATATAAGATATGTAGCAAAATCATATGCAAACAAAACACCCAGATGAATGATTGTCTAGGCAACAAAACAAAATGATGCCAAGCACAATTTACACAGATTTTCTAAAATTCATCTTGAAAAAGCACTGTGTAGGAACTTATGCCAAGCAAATTGTCATGCATAACCAATTGATTAGGGATATGCATTCCATAACCCTAAAAGATTGTCATTTATGAGGTAGACAGATATCTTGAAGAACATTTGTGAAACTTAAGAGATGAATTCTAACCCCAACAGTCAGCTGCAATTTATATAATTTGGTTAGAGATGCATGTGAAGTAAAGCTGGTATTGAAAGAAATCAATTAGCAGTACATATTAGGTCAAACAATTTGATGAATCATCATGATAATTATTATTTCCAAGAAGCAGAAAGCAGTTAATTAGGTTTTATATTTATTTTAGGGGCCCTTCAAGGATCTGAGAAATTTTAAATTCCAAGGAATACTGAGAATGAGCTGATCCTAAAATTAAAATCACAAGTCAAAAGAAAGCCTCACTCGTATAAGAAAATTGATAATCATCTCTTCCATGGCAGCATTTGGTTTAAATTCTTCATCCGGTTGGCCAGCAGACCCTGGGGTCTCTATGTTGGGAATTGATGAAGAAGCACCAGGTGACATGACGCAAAGAGACTGAAGTCCAGGTTCAACTTTAATCCTCTTACTGGGATCTTCAGGGAATGTAGAACTGTCGACTGAACGCTTAGGATCGGCACTAGCAGAAGCAGAGTTGAGCCCATCACTGATCTGACTTGGGACATCACCTTCAGTCACAACTTTCATTTCATTTTGCCGCTGTCTTTCCCAACTAACCACCAGACCAGCAAGTTCAATAGCAAGGCGCCTATTTTCAGCTGTAGTGTTATAAGGCAACCCAAGTCGACTGAGAGAATTCACCATCTGAGGCACAAATTGTGCTCGGCAGCTGTAGAATAGATCTGAGTGGCGGACAATGAGCTGGAAAATGTGAATCAAGTTAGGGATTGAATGACCTTCCTCAACCAAGATCTTCTTGGTGTATCTTATCCAGATTGGCATGCGAGAATCCCCAAGAGGTAACCTTCTTGGTAGAGCTGGCATTAGAATATCAAGGGCCTGCTTGACCAACATTTTATTCTCTGGCTGGCAAGTTCTAAGGAGTGCAACAAAAACCTACATTTTAAGTTCATATTAGAATCTTTTCACATACGATAATATAATTAAGATAAAAAGAATATGGTCCAGTACAAGTATTAGCAAGTGTGCATGTAATCACATTTGCAAATGTTAGGTAATGTTAGGTGAAATACTACATGTTAGAAGAGGTAGGACTTGGCACTAAAAGTAGTTAACCTAGTGATGGTACCTCATATTCTGACTCGGTAAGATGAAGTATAAACCAAATCAACAGTCAATACACATATGAATAAGTATTCAATTATGCTGTTCCTTTGCATCATAAGTTCTACAAGTACCTGAAGGATAATTTTCTCTGGGGCCTGATAGGCCTCCAAGAAGTGACAGACATTCACAAACGCCCATTGCTTACTGGCACTATCTTCACGTTTGAGATGATTCCAGCCAAATTTTATTAGTTCTTTTCTGTGAAGAACAAGGTCGCTTTGGAGATATTTAAGAAGCAAAGTGGCAAGCTGCAAAAGTTCTATCCGCAAAGGCTCATCATATTCAGCAGAAACCTAGAATATGAAAGCACAATATGTTAAGATTAAAGTTTAAAAAAAAAAATCAATAATAATATTTATTATGAAAAAGAAGTGCTTAGAAGGTGCCACTAATCAAATAAAAAACAGAGATCAAGAAGATTACCTCCTCTGGAGGGTCCAGAAGCTTGTCAACAATTGTTTTAATAATATCAGGATAAACAACATCCCAGCTCTGGCCATTCTGGAATGCATGAGCAAGCATCGGAAGAATGAGCATTTGCATAACCACCACCAAATGGTCATGCCCAAGTTGTTTTGATTGGAAAAGGTTCAAAAAGTGTAGGAGAAGTGCTTTCTTCATGTTGGGCGGGTAACCTTCAGCAACCTGAAATTGAGGACACCATCAACCAAGTAAGCAACAAAACTAAGAACAGTAAGACAGTGCTCAATAATAAAAGAGTATTAAAAAATATTTAGGTACCTCAATAATGTAGAACTCCTTCAAGAAAGTATAATCAATACGACTATGAAACAAGAAGATCGAAAGGATATCAAACAGAACATTAACTTCATTTTTGTCATGTCGTAAATAATTTAAGAAGCACTTGACAAGCCATTTGCTTTCTTTCACCTGCATTTAAGAAAATAATAATTATCAAATATAGATTGAGTGCAAATGCAGCGATCTTCCCAAGAAGAGTCACAAAATTTATAATAAGTCATATACTATAACACCTCGCACAATAACACCTTTCAAACTATAAAAGGTTCCAATAAGCCATACATGCAAACACCATGTGGCAACTTCTTTCTCCAGGGGTAAAAAAGGAGTAAGAAGTAAAATCGCATGTATTAATACCATGGATGTAAGATGAACAGAAAATTGAAATAAAAGAGCTCCATACGATGGAGACAACAGGATGGTATAAAGATGCAACCAATTTCTTCAATAAAATAGAAGAGTTGAAAAAAAAGTCACTGGATCAATTATAGGGGTTAAAGAGCTACTTAACACTCAACATTCATAAATCATAAATAGATGTATGCAGCTAACCCTTAAGCCTGCTTCTTGGGATTACATGGACATAAAAAGCCAGAGAAAGGCAGACAGATATTCATAATCAAATACTTATTTTGTCAACTTTTCAAGTATATGAAGAGTCCTATGTTTTACACTGAAGGGAAATTGAACTTACTTGCACAAGGTTCAGCTCCTGTTCATTCTGTAGACGAGATATTCTTGCAGGCGACTTCCAAACAAGTACCAGTGTATCAAAAACTGGACGATTACTTTGTAGCCAGCCAGGAATCAACTTTACCAATGTTTTAACAAGAGCAAGCCCCAGAAAGTAAGCATCTGAAGTTGCACCAGAGGTTACAGGTGGTAAATTAGAACTATCAGGCTGAGAACTAAGCCCTTCATCGCCCAATAAAGCAGCAGCTGGAGTTGAAGATCCAGGAGTCATTCCTGCTTCAGATTTGGGTACGAATTCAGGAAATGCACTAGCAAGTATCTTCCGTGGTGACTTTGCAAGTTCATCTCTCAAAGGTTGACCAGCATCTGATTTTATTATGTACATAAACCTGAAAAGAACAAGTAATGGAGGAAGGAAAACAATTACTCAACAAAATTATGAGTGAATATATATTAACAGCATAACCCAGAATCTTAACCTTACCGTCTGAAGTATTTTGGCTCACTTAATCGAGCAAGGAAGTAATCAACTGCAAGTGTTGAATATCTATTTAGGAATTTGGTAAGTGGAAGACGATATGGACTGTTGATCTCACTATATACTTGGCCAGGGGGAAGAGCCCCCTCCAAATCGATTGTTAATGTCACAAGTTCATCAAGAAATTTTGATGCAGCATGAGGCAGCAAATGAAAAAGTTCAACAATAGCTGTATAAACGAAGAAAATAATTTTAGATAAATATGCATGTATAAAAAGTTCAACATCACATTAGAGAAATTCTAGAATTCCATTACCTGCAGCAATTTTTGGCTCTTCACCAGCCTTCCATGACTTCTGACTCTGAGCAAGTTTCTCTGGTTCCAACCATTTTTTAAGGTGCTCCAACAACTTGCCACCTAAAGTGACGTTAAACCAGTTAGATAGAAGTTCAAGCAGGCGTGCCAAACCTTGCAGAAGAGGCATGCTGAGATTCTTGGTGTGTGCCAAATTGACAAGTATAGGCCTTAGACTGCTCTGTAGAAGCTCTTTGGGCATCCTCTGTTGATTAATAACCTGAATAAAGATTAAGTCAAGAATAGTCACTGACACTGTACTGGCAACCCAGCACCTGAGCCTTTGGATAAACTATAGGTGCAGGCACCTCCCTCCTCAAAGAGCCAGAACGAATCCCCCCCACCCCAAAAAAAAAAAAAAAAAAAACAGAAAAAAGAAAAAGAAATACAATATCAAAAGAACAATGGCTTCTACCATCCACTACACTTCTTGAACAGCTAATGTGACTTGATCAGATTGTTAATGCATCAGTCGAAGAGTAACTTAGACCTTACATAAAAGTCCACTAAAGCATTGAAAATGAAAACTCTACCAGAGAAGCTCAAAGTACCTGTCGTAAACCTTCTTTGGCAACAGCAACAATATCTGGTGTTCTACAAGTCAAAGACTTGAAAAACATTGCAATGATCTTGGCACGTAATTCTGAATGATTAGGAGTAATTCTGAAATCTGCCCATGCCATTGTGGTACAGAGTAGTTCAATGCAAGCTGTTCGAAGCTTATTTAACGATGTTGCTACTTTGGGGTTCATGAACTTCACCACCCAGACAGTTTCGTCAGCCTCGGCTATTTGCAAAGCCTCTTGAAGAAAATTAACCAATTCTTGTGTCAACTTGAGAAGAGGGGGCCTTAAGGCCAAGCAGAAGTTCAAAGCAGTAACTGTTCCAACCTATCAGCCATTCAAAAAAGTTAGAAGGGGAAAATCTTAAAGAAATTTGATCATAGTACACCATGATTACCTGCTGATCAACAGTCTTAGCTCGAAGTGGCCTCATTATAAGAGGCTGAAGCAATGGCTGATGCAAAGGCTCAAGAAGCTCAGATACTTCACTGCCAGTCCTACTTGCTAAAAGTGCCAAACAAGACTGCACATTCTTTCTAACGATGATGGATGCATTTGGATTGAACAACTCTGAAGCAAAAAACTCAACCACTCCTTGAAAACTTTGCCTGCGTGGTTCATTGTTTGCTTCATCAACATTATTCACCACCCGAAGAACCTGTGTTAGAACCTGACTTGTTTCTTCCTGCTCTTTGCTAGCATAAATAGGCAACCTTTTAAGAACATATACCAGACCACGAACAATTCTAACTTGGAAAAGGCAAAGAGTCTCAACAGTGACCTTCCCAACTAAAGCACCAAGACCCATAACACCTCCCATTTGTGCTTGCCATGTACTTCCATAGCAACAATGTAAAAGTCGGGGCAGAAGTTGTTCAAAAACTGGTATCCGAACACTTGGAGGTGGAGAGTATACAGGATTCATTGAGGGACTAGAAACAATCATAGGAGTACCTGGGCCTCCTCTTGACATCAAAAGATCAGAATGTTTTGAACGAGCAAGGAACAGGAGGGTTTCAGCAAACACATTTAAAGCACTAAGAGCAGCTTTTGCATGGAACCTGTTTTCATCTGCTAACACATCAACTAAGGCATCCAAAAAAATTAAGGGGTCCAATTCTTTCAGGTTAGACGAACTTGTGCTTCTTGACCTGGAACTACCAACAGAAGAAGACACAGTAGAAGCATTTGCTGATGACTGATCCAAATGAAATGTCATAGCAAAATGGCGGCAAATGTTGGTAACAAAATCATCCTTGGGGTCACTCAGATCTGGTTCTGCACTGGCAGCAACAATAGTCATTAATAGAATCTTGAAAACTGACTTCTCAGCCAAAAGTTGGGTCTTCGTCTTTACACCCAAGTCACTCTGCAAGATGATAACAATTGTCATTTCAAGGAGGATAAGAATTTAATCAATAGCATAAACGACAGCACATCCTGAAATCTCCCAAAGATTCTTAGAAAGAGGATAGACACAGGAATGCTTGAGGATACAACTAGCTGTAACAGTAATGCATGCAGCCTTCACTGATAAACAAAAGATAATGTCTTGAGTCTAACCTTTGCATCAGTTGTCTCAGACCTGCGCCAAGATGAATCAACACTAGAAACCAAAGATGTTAGTAAGTGCTTTGGTGTATACCCTTCTTCTGAAACATTTCCTGGCAGGTTAAGCTGAGATGACAAACAAACACGAAGGAATTTCAAAGCCTGCTTTCTGTAAAAAGAATCCATGCCAGCATCTTTGTGCATGACAGTTGCTACAGCAAGATTTATGCATCGGTCCAGTGGAACTAAAAACGGGGTTGAGGGCTCAAATGTAAGAATCAAGCGAAGCCCATGCTCTGGGTTCTCCTTGCACTCTAGTGCTAGAGGCTCTTTGAGAAAACGTCTGTTACGACCCCCTAATTTGCCAAGGAGTTGCAATGCTTTCCCACCCCAAGGATAGGGTGCAGGCCTCAAATGAGACCATAGGGCTAAAATCACCTCTGACATCACATTAGCCATACTGGGTTCCAAGAAATCAGGATTTAAACTATCTACCCAAAACTCAAGTGTTCTTAAGCCTAAGCTTACGAGCTCATCACTTCCTTTAAGACACATTACAAGAGGCTTCATTAGCCGGGGAAGGTAAGGTAACAAGGAGCTTAAGCGTGCAGGCAATGTTAAGCAAAGCTCCAACAAAAGGTCCCTCATGTCCTCAGCTGTTGGACCCTCAAGCATTGTCAACAGCGTATTTAGGCAAGGTAGCAACATAGGAATTAAGTCTCGCAATAGAAGTTCAAATTTGCATCCTGCAAGTGCTCTAAACATTGTACGAAGAAGTTGCAGATAACCAAGAGGCTTCTCAACTTCGGTAGCATTTTTCATGCAAGCTTCCATGATTACAGGCACATGAGGCTGCAAAATACGTTCAAAATCTGTTGGTGCTTTCGCAACAGCACCAAATATAAACCTAAAGAGATGCAAAACCAATTTGGCTGTGGGTGTATCCGGATGCTTCAAAGCGTCAAGTTTACTGCTTACAAGAAAATTAACCAAAACATCTGCAAATGGCCGGTAAACCTTGGGAGTTTGCAGAAGAGTAGAAAATATATGAACCAGTTGATTGTTGGAAATCATATATTCAAAAAGCTCAGGCATACACAAAGAGAACATGTCCATGAGATCCCTAGCTTCCATAATGGCCAAAATCTGAGAAAATAATTGAAGCATTTCTCTCTCCTCATCTTTCTCCTTGAAGAGTGCTAAGCAGTGAACACCACTTTTTAGAATACCAGAAGCTTTCCAAACCTGCCAAAATCAGAGTCACGAGGAGTTTATCATGCCTAGAAGCCCACAATCGATCTAATCATTTTAGTATAATACCTCATCTTCTCTTAATCCTTTGAATGCTTGAGGAGCAGGCATGTTAGAAGTTGGTGGGACAAGAGCTTGTGGTTGAGTTCCATGAGTAGAAGATTGAACCTAAATAGTTGAAAAAATGAAATGTGAAATAGTATTCAACATTTTAGAAAAATGATAAACAGAAGAAGAGAGACCACAAAACCTGTGGTCTGGGCAAATGAGCGTGAGTTATGCTCCATATGATGGTCTTCATTCCTGTGCATGCATCAAGCCAAGGATTAGAGTGGGTTTTTTTATTTCTCTCTCTCACTGCTTTTTTTTGGGGATTGGGGGGGGGGGGAGGGGTACTAAAAAAATTAAGAAAATACATATTAGCATTTAGTGAAGTAGAATGAAAACCTCTGGGAGCTTTTGCAAAATACATATCCAACACCACATGAAAAACCAAAGAAGATAACCTACCAACAACCAAGGCATTAATAAGACTTTTACAGTCACTCACTTCCTTAGAAAGTTCCACAGGTACCTGCAAATTAAGAACTGCCTGCGAGCACCAAATACATCAATACCAAGAGAATCAAAAAGAACTGACAAGGAGTAATATATAGTAAAGGCTAAAATATAATAGACAAAAGATCCAAAAAGCTTTCTGACTTAATGACAGCTTGTCAGCATTGGCACGAAAAGAGTGCAATACATGCTAAATTCCAAATAGTTTCAAGAGAAACTACTCTGAGGCCTGAGCCAACAGAAGAAGACATGGAAAAATTGGAGAAATTCGCACAAAGTGGAAGTTTAAAGTTAGGTCCTAGACAAAGCCACTTTTTCTTATACAAATTAAAAAAAACAACCAATTTTAAGTTATGAAATTCATCTACTGGCCATAATACCTGGCTGGTACATGAACCTAGTTTCCCATTCTCTCATGGATTTCTGCCATTTAAAATTTGATAATATTATTAACTTAAATACAATATTTTATGTATGCTGGGCCTATCTTCAAATTATAACTTCCACGGATGATTAGTGACAATGAATTTTCTTGTGTGCATTCCTTAACTAAATAACAAAATATCCAATTCAAACTGCAATCAAAGCCAAACAACTTGAATAGCAAGAAATAAATAAATGAATTGTAATAGAAACAATAAGATTCCAGGTTAGAATAAAAGGAAATCTAACATTCTTATCATATGAAAGGTGAACAGCCTAGACAGCTCAGAGTGAACGAAATAAATACATTGATACCAAGACTTGATTATCAATAAAACAAGGGATACAAGGGAGCTCAAGTAGTGTCAGCACTTGAATAGTAGACTAGAAGGAAAAAAAACCTTAAAAAAATTTAGAAGTATTGGAGGAAAACCTGAACAGGGAGCTCAAGCTTTGACCTCAGCGTAGAGCGATCTCTTCCCTCTTCACCCTCCTCCAACAACTATCAATACAAACACATTAACATTAAAAATAATCGTGATAAGAAAAAAAATTACATGAAAACCTAATAAGAAGTTGACTCCATAAAATAATTAAATATAGTGCTTTTAAAAACGAAAAAAAAAAAAACAGCTATCTAGGGGGAAAGAAGAAAAAGCCAAATAAGGTTAACCAGTTAGAATTCAGAAATGCAAGTCAAACAAAGAAATAATATCTAAGATAGTAACAAGAGAGATAGATACACACATTTAAAAAAAAAAAGTGATGCTTTATCTTATTTCAGTGAAGCCTGTAAAAATGGAATATTATCCTAGGAAGTCATGTCCTTGTGAACTACTCTTATACAAAAGGATTAAAAAGAGAATTCATTACACTAAATAAGTTAGAAAGAAAAGGCTAAGACCATGTATAAAAACAAGTTAACAGCGCATAGAAATGTCATAGCCAATCAACTAAGCCCAAGTTTCTTTTTCCTGATTCCCAAAGCTTCCAGGGCAGAAGGGAAAAAAGGCCAGATTAAAGCACGAAGTCATTGCACACTATTCTTTCCAGATGGTCCAATGATTGGAATTCTGAACCTGGAGGAAAGATCTGGCTAGCACTAGTTCACTAGTTTATATAAACCACACTTATAAAACCCAGATGGCAATATCATAACCAACAAGGAACTCTTCAACAGAGAAAACCATGTGCAAGCAACATTTTACTGGTGGTTAATACTGTCCAGTCAAACCCAAGACATAAGAAAGGCAATCCCTAGAACATCATAGCAAAGCCAGTAAAATAGAAGTAGTTAGTCTTAAATAACAGATTCCTAAACCAGTCCTACACAAAATTCAGCAATCAAAGTTACCTGTGGAATGGTACGCTTGAAAGTACTAAATTTTCCAACAAAAGCATCCAAAATACGCCCCTAAAGAAAAGCAGAGATGCAAGTGAAAATTCCCTTGAATGAGACAATTCAAGCTGAGCTAACATAAAAGTTACATCAAACTGCTTACCAACAGAACTCTTGCTTCATCCATTGATGGTTGATCCACCCCTTTCTCAAAAATTGGTTCTACCTAAATTTCAAGGAAATTCATGAGAAAGAGTCAACAGCAAACATGAGATGAATCTATAACTATAAGTATAGGATGCAAGGAAACATAGATGAAATAGTTAGCAAAGGCACCAGATTTAACATCAGCCGAGCACAAGTCGTGTGAATGCCGAGGGACAAGGACGCATCATGCATATTACTTGAGAACAAGTAAATAATTCGTGACAACTGCAGCAGGAATATAAAGTTTATCGCCATCAGGATGAAAAACCAAATTGAACCATCACAATCTCTGAAATTTAAAGATATATCAAAAGAAATGGGAGAGAGAGGAAGTCAGACAAAACCCTGATCTTATAACCAAACCTGAGATAGGGAAAGGTCCCCCCTGACATGACGAACAATCTCCGCCAGGAGACTATAGGCCAGTGGCCTCAAAGTCTCGAAGCAAGCACGCCCAGTTCCAACTAGAACCCTGAAGTAAAACAGAAGGAAATAAAAGAGATCAAATGCATGGTTCAGCAATAATTTCCTATTTAACATTTGAATACAAGATTCATAGACAAAACTAAAGCAACAATCAGTAATGAGTTTCTTTAACATTATATCAGACTCATAGGAAGAAAGAAGAAACATAGGTCAAAGCAAATAAAAATTTTAGCTGAGCAACTTCTGTGCAAGTTTATAAATTGATGATCAAGATAAAGTGGAAAAGCCAAACCCCTGCCTAGCAGGCACATCACACATCCATAATGCAATCTAGCAACTCTTATTTCTACCCAAAGCATCCTAGCAGACAGAATTATCTGTGAGATTTGGGAGCCATTAAAGGGTGAAAGTTCATCATTATGCCTACAATGGTATTTATATATTGCTCTAAATCATAAAGACAATTCACAGATTCAAGGAATTTATTAAACGGTCCAACCAATCACGCTGTCAAACTAAAATATTAGGGTTTAAAACAATGACACAGAATATAATAATGCAAAGATCCCTCTCAAATTTTTGTCACTAAGAAACTAAATTTATTGCTGCAATGAGTTCATCCTTCAAATATAATACATCTCCGAGAACGTCAGATCCTTCTTTTGGCCTTTAAGTTTCGCTACAAATGATAGTTGAAACTACTAACAATTGTATTGTATTAGTACAATCACGAGTTTGTTAAGGCACACTTGTTTCCACTAATATGACTGCAGAAGTGATATAGATGTTGCAATCTGCTCAAAATTTTTCCACTCTCGGAAAATTAATTGTTTCTCATTATAACATAATGCCAAAAACATATTGAATTAAGACCATCATTTCCTTGACATCTCATTAACCAAAAAAAAGTTTGACAATATAAGATCTTTTATCACGGGTTAAAAATTCATCATGAGGTAGTGTATAAATAAAGGGAGGAAAGAACCTTTACCTCTCTTCCAATAGTGTGTCAATCAAAGGAAACAAACCCCTCTTGAAATCTGTGCCCAAAACATGTTTTAATGCTACTAACAACTCCTGCATTCAGAAATAACTTGTGAAAATTTGAACAAGAAGAGCAAAAAATGCAAAATGGAAAACAGTAATTAAGACAAAACTCACTTTTCTGATGGATACAGAGTCCGAACATGTAACAAGTAAATTCACAATGCTTTTACATATGCTTTCTTCATGTGGCCTGATATGATCAGCAAAGCTCTTCAAGAGGTATGTTAAAAAGGAAACTGTCTGCAATAAAGAAGAAAGAAGAAAAATGTGGAAAAAATGAAGCATTCAATAATGGAAGAAAGGACTGAATACAACTGAAATTACAGGGTTTACTCTTATCTCAAATTAAAAGTTTGAATATGTAACCAAACAAGATAATTGGGAGGATTTGCTCAAGCAAAGTGTAGAAAAATACTTCTGGCTTCATTTCTTTCATTAAAATGAACACTCCTAAGCCTTTACAACAAAGAGGTCCAATGATCAGTTCTTTTAAGGATATTAGAAAGTAGGAGCGAGCGTTCGATCGAATCGAGTGAAAAAATTTCGAAATAATCGAGTTGACGAGTCCTATTTTATCCTCCTAACTCGATTTGAATTTCTTTCGAATCGAATCGAGTGAAATGAATTCAAGTCGAGTGAAATTTTTTAACTAATTCCATCTTAGAGCACATAAATTTGAAACCATATATATTTGAAAACTTTTTCAAAACAAAATAATAATAAAATAATTTAATATTATAAACTTGAATCATTAATTAACTTATTTAGATCCCAAAATTATTATTCTAGAGAATTTTTACTTTTTTAACTTTACATTTTTTTAGAGTTTTTTTTTTATTTTTTTATAATTTTTTTGAAAAATATAAATTTTGGAATTTTAAAAATTATTTTGAATTTTTTTTGTAATTTTTATTGAAAGTGAGACCAACTTGCTCATTTTCAAATTTGACAAGGGCCAAATGGGTATTCACAACAATATGTTATTCGAATTATTCGAATTGTAAAATTCAACTCAATTCGAACTCGAAACTTGAATTACTTATTCAAGTTGACTCGAATAATTCGAATAACTCGATTCGGTTGACTCAAAATTCGAAAAAAACAAATCGATTTTTTTGAATTGAATTTTGCTCACCTCTACCAAAAAGCTATGGCCTTTTTTTCATCCTCAAGAAAAAGTTTGGTATGACAACTTCAATTTTCAATTTTATTATCTTCAAAAAATCAATCATATCCAAAGAATAGTTCAGACAAGAGAACCTCTTTATGCAGCAAAACAATTTGACATCTACACACCAACACTCCAAAAACAGAATATGCACATGCATGGATATGCAAAGGCTCAAACAACCCAATTATACTCTACACTATCTACAGCATCCCTTTTAACTAGTTTTATAATACAACCTTTTACCATGTAGCAAGCATATAAGTGAAACTACGGAGAACATGAAATAAAATATCACTCACCTTAACCTGTGCCCCTTTCAGTTCAATGAACTGAGTCTTCAAATGGGGAGGAACCTTTTCAGGTCCCGGAACAGATATTGCAGCGACCATCAAAGGTAACAAATGAGGAATATTAGTTTGTACAAGACGACTATACAATTGAAACAGAAACATAACTACAAGCGGACTCTCCGTAACTATCTTGAATGACCGCGTACTGGGATTCAACTGCCCATTCCCAACATATCCACTTGGAGTAATCCCTTGATCAGAAACTGAAGAAGTGTCCATAGGCTTCATATCTACTTCCATTCCCACCGTGGCATTATCAAAGAAATGGCTAACAGTCAACCTAAAATTCTGGTAAATCTTGCAAACAAAATCTAAAAACGGCTGAACCTCATTTTCTAAAGTAGGCCTAAAATTCCTGAGGAGATCAAAGATAATTCGAATACAAATGAAGCCGTTTTCTTCATTATCAGTAGTTAGCACTTGCATAGCTACTTTTAACAGGTCCTGAACAAAAGGTCGAAGAACTTCACTGTGAGGAAGTCTATTAAGAATTTCCACCACAATATTTCGCAGCTTATGCTCGGGATTGTCAGTGAACTGCGGCTTTGTAATCTGTAACAGGACGGCTGAGAAAGCTCGGAAATAGCATTTGAGGAAATTTAAGTACTCCGCAGTGTGAGCTATCTCGAGACTGTCTCTAACCTCCATTGCCATTTGTAACCTCGTCTGAATTGCTGCTCAAGGAACACACGCAAACACAAAATTAAAAGAAATTAGCAATTCTTTCAACGTTTATATTCATTTTACAAGAGAACCAAACAGAGAATGAAAATTAAGAGTGAGAGAAGGATTACGGAGGTCAGGTTCGACGAGGTGGCGAGAGTGTTGCTCGAAATTCTGAATAGGACTCATGATTGGAAGAAAAAAAATCCCTAGCACTCTCAAGCTTTAGCTTTCTAGGGGTTTTTTTTTCACAGAACTGTCAGTCTTCTTCCTTGTTCTTCTTTCTTATCCGCATATGTAAAATGAAAAACTCATAGTTAAGGATGGATCGTGTCTCTTGCAGGCTCTTAAATTTAAGGGTTTCCCTTTTGGGACAAAAACAAAAATAAAAATTAGGGTTTTCGAATTGAAATTTCTTTTTTCAGACAGTAGAGAAGATCGCTGTTCCTGATATTACTGCCAGTTATGTATGTTCCCTCTCTTTTTCCTATTTGTTCCCTCGAGAAAAATTGAGTCCACGGTGGACTGTAAATTTTTATGAGCTGGACCATTGATCCATTTTCTTGGGTGCAACTATAATGGACAGATCATTGGGCTTCAATACTTGGACCCAATCCATGATCTTTTGATCCTTTAAGTTGATAGCGAAGGGAAATCAGAAGAGAAAAAGAAGAAAGAAACAGAGAGAATGAAGAAGATGAGAAAGTAACTGTTCAATTCATGCTTAACTGCCTCCTGTTAAAAGAGGAAAGGCAAAAATAACAGCCTAAAACCAAACCGTTTAATTAATGGGACCAGACGCATCGTTTTAACACACTCAGATACCTAAATTCAACGCACTGTTTCATTAACAAGTCACTACAACGTTCAGTTTTTGTTTACAATTAAAATAAAAATAACAGTAATTTAAACTAAGGTCACCATTGCCTCCTTCAGCTGCCTTCCATAACAACCCTTTGACCCAAAAAGAAGTTTGAATTTTATCATATGATGTTTCAATGCAAACCATTTTTCTAAGCAGCAACTATTTTCGTTTTATTAGAATTGATTCCTAATTGAGAAGGGTAAAGCTAAATCTGTTTTTTAAATTTTTTTTTTTTTTTAATATTTATTACTGTACTTTATTAAGACATTTGTCAATCTCTCACCCTACTTGTGGAGCCTAAAAACAACTTTACCGAGAGTGTGGCAAATATTTTCGATTTTTTTTTTATGTCCACTCTAATAAGCCTTTAGTTTAAATAAGGGTAAGCATTCGATCAAGCCGAATCGAATCAAGTCAAAAAATTTCGAATTAGTTAAGTTGACGAATCTTATTTTAGCAACTGAACTCAATTTGAAATTTTTCGAATGAATCGAGTAAAAAAAAAATTTCGAGTTAGCGAATTCTATTATTTATACTCAATATTGCGTTTACATGGATCGATCATTCAATTAGTAAACGAAGTACAAGATTATTTAACTACATAAATAATATAATGGTTTTGACTTTTAATATAATAGGTAAACATTTATCAAAACGACGTAGTTATGCACCTAATGGTTTTGATTTTTTAATTTTAAAAAAGGTAAACATTTATCAAAACGACATAATTTTACCTTTTCTTATTTAGATTTCCGGATAACTCAAATTGTGTGATTCATATTCGTGTAAAACCAAAAAATTGATTTTTTTTTTTTTTTATTCGAGTTGATCCGAATAATTCTTCAAATTTTGAATAATTAATTCAACTATCCAGCTAAATGAAGATAAATATGATTAAGACAACTTCGTAGGAATGAAACCCAAAATTTCCAAAATCCTCCTCCTTGCCATTAAACAAATGAAAGCAGCTTGTTGGAAGCAAACAAAGCCTGTTGTAGAATGGCCAGTGTAGGGGCGACAAATAATGGTCCAGTAATGTCAAGAAGGAGCCATGTCAATGTCATAATCAAAAGTCTAAAAGCAAAAGGGGGCGAAGGCAATGCTTTCAGTTCTACATATCACAAAACCAACGAATGAAAGACATACATGGATGGAGGATCCCATCCAACCACCCTTTTTATTGTCAACTTCATTTAACAAAAATTTTCCAGTGAAGTGGACGCGAAGAAACTAACCCCATTTCTCATTATAACATTTCATTAGCTTCCCTCTTAGTTAAAGCTAATTATTAGTATCAAACTCCATTACCTTTCCTTTATTTGTCACTTTCATCCCTCTCTTTTAATGTTATATATTTAAAAGCAGATCTTTGTCACCACCTGACCATTCATTCAATTTCCCCCCACACCCTTCTTTGAAACTGGATTTCACACTGCTTCCTAAAGTACGAGTCATGGAAAACGAGCAAGGCGGCGGCAGCATCATTGTCGTTGGACGGGCGGAGATCGATACCAGAGCACCCTTTCGATCTGTTAAAGAGGCTGTCATGTTATTTGGAGAAAAAGTTCTTGTTGGTGAAATTTATGCCAACAAGCTCCAAGAGGTTCTCTTCTCTTTTGTGACCTTTAATTTAGTATGGAACTATATGTAGTTTTTCTCATGCAAAATATTAGATAAAGCAAGTAGTTTATATTATGCGAACTCGAATGTGAAGGATAATATCTCGTATTCGTTTTTTGCTAATTATTGTTGTTCTTCATTAGATGAAGGCTCAAACAGGAGAAAGCAGGAAAGGTGAATCCAAGATTGCAGCCTTAACAGCCGAGCTAGAAGAAATGAAGCAAAACTTGAAAAAGGCAAAAGAAGAAGGCAACTCGATGTCGTATCACATAAAAACGCTGACGGAAGAGCTCGAACGAACAATAAAGGAACTGCAACAGTTCAAGGCAAAAGAGTTCCAGAAGCAGCGGTTTGATCCCAACATAGATGACTTTAAGTTCGGTGAGAGCACGACGAAAATCGTGACACAACATGAAGAGCCAGAGGAGTTTCAAAAGAAGAGATACGTGAAATTTGCTAGCCCTCCTTCATTAGCTCAAGTTATCGTCAATCGAGACGGAACGCCGGAAAAAACAGCCTCGGTTAAGAAAGTTCGAAGGAAGTCACTCGTCCCCATTATTGGATGGCTATTCCAAAAGAAGAAAGGAAGTCAAGAAGATGATCATCTGTCCCTAAGAACAAACGAGGTCCAGAGGCATTATTAGCTGAGCAAGCAACTTCTTTTTTTTTTAACTTGCCCCCAAAAAAGATTGTAGCTTGTGCCATTACTCACAGCTCAGAACATGAAATAAAACCAGATTAGTGTACCATAAAAATTGTATTGTCATTGATGTTCATGAATGCCACCTGTTATATACCTCTTTACTTTGATCACTTTCTCTCTTCATCCCCACTCTACAAACACCATACCGACTCAAGCATTGAAACCTGTATTCGGAAACCTGTCACCCAAGCCTAACCAAGAATTCAACACAACTTGTTTAAAGCATTAAAAGCTGCAAATAAAATGGAGAAAGTTACTGTAAACTAAGAAACAAGCTCCATATTTTATCATACACATGGGATTTCAGTAGAACAATTTCGTGTCTTATTCAGAGAGGGTAAAAACACGAAGGATTCTTGGAAGGTCGGCAAGTCGGCTGAATTTAATTTAGTATAATTATGACGAGTAATGAACGAATGCATTAAAAATATATAACCATTGCACATGCATCCATGTGAACCTTACAGAAGAGTTACAGGTTAAGACAAAAAAGCTCGCTAACATGCTTTGCTAATCTGTTTTTAATAACCCCATTATAATTACAAGCAAAAACCCAACATTCTAGCCACGGGTTTTAAGTCTTGGGACCATTTCCGATTCTCATGTATATTGATATACTAAACCAACTTTTCAAAAAAAGGAATTGTCTATTTACCCTGTTTTATGGATTTTGATGTCTGGGTTTGCATATGAGGAAGTCATTGTGATGGTTACTTTACTTCTGATGTAAATAAACAAATATTTTTGCATAATTGGAGCTGTTGTTAATTGTATTTTATGTAAAGATGTTAAGAAAATAAAGGAAACTTAATAGCAAAGTAACTTGAATTCTTAGTTTCCTACCCTGAAATGCATGAACTTGACTCCGAAAAGTCAATCAAAAACATGGTTGAGTTTTTCGAGGTTCCATAGAGAAAAAAAACCTAGTTGATGCAGTGAAGCTAATTACCTGGTTTTGTTTATAGAAAAAGAATTAACAAATGAAAGAATACAAGCGGGAATCTTGGAAAATCTAGAGTATGTAATAAATAAGAGATATAGGTATTTCTTTACCTTGGTGAACTAAGCTACATAACAAAAGACATGCATATAAAATACTTGCCTGGTGCGTTAGATTCATCTATAAAGGGCCTCTATTATCAAAGGGCAAAGGGTCAGAGAATTAAGGAGAAGAAAACCAGAGGCATCCCCAAGATAATGAAGAGCATTCTATGGTTCAAAAGCAGCAACAAAAACAACAAATGTTTATCACCGGTGTCCCTGCTAGAACGCTTCCGAGAGGCAGTTTTTCGCTTGATAATGCTATCAGCTCTCAGCAAGGCCTCGCATCATCATCAAAGTAGCTCATCAACCGTCTCGCGAAGATATTACCCTGCTGATGCTCACCACAACGAAGCTGTTGCGGATTGTATCGAATTCATCAAGAAAAAGTCTTCCAGGGAGGACAGGGAGTCCAGAGCTAGTGGTTCAAATATGGATGATGCCACTGGTGAAATAGTCATGCCGGTTCCAGTTATGTAATATAAACATTTTACTGATTTTAAATGCCGAGTTTGTTTTATATTACGCTTCTGCTTTCAGTTTGCAGATTTGGGTGATGTATAATTTGAGGTGTATGAAATATACAAGGAGTTTGTAGAATACTAGAGAGTCATATTTTGATGTTTTTCTTTTTGATGCAGAAGCAGAACTTAAACTTGCTTCTGCTCTTACATTCCTGTCCCGTTTACGTATAGTTTGTTCTTTTATTGGATCTATCATCCACATGTCCCGGAGAATGCCCCCCAAGATGTTGGATCTGTTCCTTTTATGTCAGGTTCATCCTTTTAGTTTCACAGGTGACGGGCCAACCACTGCACTAATAAAACACAAAAGGTTCAGTTGGTTGTGTTGGAGTAGTTGTTATGTAACACTCAAATCAGACAAAACCAAACCTACATTTTCTAGGAAAATCATCTTTTATGTGCGAACCTGATTTATTGATTCCCAAACAAGTAAAAATTATTACTAGAAACATTACTCAAATTCCATGTGCGTATATAGCCAAGATTCTCAAATTTCATGTGCAATACCTAACATTACACCACGCGTTAACCAAATAATAAATTCCATTTGAGAATATTACTGTATGTTAGACCGCAGTCCAATTCAAAGCGTTGGATACCATCTTGATGGCTAAAGCCAGGGCCGTTCATACCTCAACATGAGCCAAAATCTCATATGGGAAAAAAACTGAAATTTTGAGTGCAAAACGGGAGAATATTTAATTTCAAATCCTTGAAACAAATGCTTAGAAACCAATGAAGTACATCGTTTTATACAATTTATAAACCTCATGGAACATCTCTCAATTGAGAAAAGGAAAAGAAAGTACAGAATCTCGTCTTCTTGTAGCTAACAGTAGAACCAAGCAATTATAGCAACAATCCAATCTATCAAATTCCAGCAGCTTCCACCGCGTCAAGCCAACCTCAAGTCCGAGCAGTAGACCAGTTGTGAACCCGACTTGCGATTTTTCAGAAAAGTGATACCAATACGCACCCTCTAAAGTTACAAGCTAATACTATAACTTAAGTATGACAATCTAGCCCAATAACAAATATTCGAGGGCTTCAAAAGAAGTAAATAGGAATTTATACCACTCACAAATACTGAAATGATCAATAACATGAATAGAAAAAAAAATTCCAGAGTAGACATTCAGCGACCCATCACCTGCTCTGATTCACTGTGAACCTTCTCCTATATGATGGGCCTCTTCGAGGCCGGGTTGAGGAACGCCATTCTGAGGGCTCATTATTCTCCGTTAAGCCCTTGGCTTCCCTTTTATCTTCTCTTCTAAACGGTTGCCTTACAGGGCGTTTAGATTTAGGTGAATTAAATCCCTTCGGCCTCTCTGCATCATATGACAACGGTTCAATGCCCTGCAAGTCTGGTTCTGGAGCATATCCCATAGGCCGTTTCAATTCATCCATTCTCCTAAATGTGATCGATATCCTAAGGAGGGAAGTAATAGAGAAGAAAGTTAAATGAATATAAATTAATGAAAGATCTTCACATCTAAGAACAAAAGGATCATAAATTTAAAATAGTACCTCTTCGTAGGAACTGCAGGCACACAATGCTTGGCAACGTCTGCTCCATTTCCATTTAAAACTAGAACTGACCTGAGAGGAGAAATAACTGATTCTAAGTTCTCAATAGTTTTAAACTAATAATGATTACATTAGAGCAAGATAGGATCAGTAAGTGCGTAAAAAGAACCTTTACCCGACAGGTAGGGGAATTGCAATTGGCCCGGAAAACTCACCAGCATCAACAACCTTCAAGGTTGACCCAAAAACTATATTGCACTCGCTAAGAAATGATACAGTGCAAAATGGTCTAACAAAATCACGGTTGTCAGTGTGAGGAGGTATGCAGTCACCTTCTTCATATATATTAACAATACAACTGTCAGGCACACAGGTCGGAGGAAGCACATGCCATCTGACTAGCCTTCTAATTATTACCTTGAAGAGATCAGGTAAAGGATCTACAACTTCATTTCGAAGAATACCAGGTGGGTTACCATTTTTGTCCTGCCACCAGAAAGAAAACATAATAAAGCTTTTCAGCCACCAGTTACCGCTTCTTGTGACTACAGTGTCTCCAGACACTTAACTAATCTTCACAGCAAAACATGGATGCATGGAAGCTTACCATTGCATAATTGTAACAGCAACCAAATTGGATGGTTATGCGCCCTTTTCCCCTCATCCATTTGTGAGGTGCTGTATACGTGCGTTCTGTAAAATATTTCCATAATGAATATACATGATATTCTTCAACATCGATTACTTAAACTTTATACATTAAATGCTGAGAAAATATTAATCCGAATGAGGCCATATTAGCATGTTGCACACAAGGATAACATAGAGCTACAAAACTTAATTCCAAAGACAGCCATATTAATCTAATGCTCCGTTGCATTGCTAAAGCTCATTCTGGCACAATGTCTTAAGAATTCTCATGCTAGAAGTCTCCTTCTGAACTTGGTTATAGAAGTATCATGATTTAAAACTGGCTTCTGAATAATCCACTAGGATCTAAAAGATTTAGAGGTAGACTTTACATATCAAAGTTTGTGCGTCATAATGAATGTCATTAAAGGCAGAAAGACAGAAGCTAAGGGGAAAAAGTAGTAAAAAGTTGAAATGTAACCCAAAGAATCCATGATCAAGATAAGGATTGAATCAGCCAATCAGCTGCTTCTTGGCTTGAAATACCAGACAAAGCTGAGAAGCCCAATAAAAATTGATATATAGAGAGAACAAAATTTAATTAAATCTAACCTATTTTAGATTAAGTATTTAACCAAAATCTTAACGTCCATTGCTGAATAATAGACAACAGGGCAACAAAGGGTATGCCAATAGGACATAAGGACTTGTAGGCACTGATCAAAAAATTCTATCACTTTGACAGTACATTCAACCAAAATATGCATACCCATATTGGTTTATGCTCCTTGAACACTATTTATAACACATAACATGGAAATTGGTCCTTCCCATCACCTTTATTGACTTAAGGTAACAGTTATATTAAATAATGCTGGGTGGATGTACCCATAGCAAGCTCGTTAAGCCTCAAAGAAAGAACCCTACCCAGATAAACTACTTAAGAACATAAAGAACATATTCACAAATCAAAGAATGAATTGCATAAGCACTCAAAATTCCATAGTATGAACAAGATTAGCAATCTGTAAATACTAACCTTTCAACTCTCCTTTTCTCCCCATCTCGTGAAGCATGTAAACATGGTCAACTATCCTCTTCTGTTCTGCAGCACTGAAAATTCCCTCATGGAGTTCAAGCCCCTCAAGAATATTTACAAACTTACCATTAACTCTCTCGAAACATATAAAATCTTTCTTCCTCTTCACATTCATAAACCTAATGGACTCTCTCTGATCCCTAGACAATTTAGGCTTCTCGACAACCTTAGATATCCTCAACTCCCCCGTAGAAGCAGTTAAACTAACAATCCGCTTGCTTGACTCAGACACCAGTTGCTCTTCTTCTTCTTCTTCCTCTACTTCCTCAAGTTCATCTTCCTGTGCCATGTCTGCCCATGATTGACGAGGAACAGGGGTTTGAACCAGAGGTGATGCGCTGGCAACTCCACTACTAGTAGATGCTTCTCCGATGGGTTCAGAAAATCCATTTCCCTCATCTTTCCAACTACCCAATGAGTTGGTATCTTCATCTTTTGAACTTCCAATGGAATTCACAGCACAATTGTCATGACAATTCTCATTTAAGTCTTCTAATTCAGTATTATTGGGGGTAGAATGGACTGCATTCAGATCATTGTTGGCCAGCTCAGCATCTCCTTCAAGTTACACGATAACAAACACAAACAAATAAATTTCTCTTCTTTTTTTCTTTTATACATATATCTATGTAATACCCTCATTCCAGGAACTATGGACAAGTAAAAAAAAAAACTCAATGATTTGTTATCTCTACTTATTCACTTCAAATCCTACTTATAAAGGAACACTAGCATAATAAAAAATTTTAAAAACTAAAAAAATAATGTAATAAAAGGCAACGTTTTTCAGCCAAAAAACAAATAATATTCAAAAAAGCAAACTACAGTTAGGAAATTTTAAAAGGGAAAAACTTAGTTTAAACGTGAATTGAAACTTAAGAAAAGATAATGGTAGAAAAAGAAGTTACCTGGGTCTAGAGAGCGGATTCGTCGGGATAGGATTCGGGTGCATCGAAGGCAGAGATCCCTGGAAAGGAAAGGAAGCCACGTGGTTAAGAACTCAGAGGCGATTCTGAGTTCGGAGGGCTGATACTTGACAAGAAACGGGTCTTCCTTCTTGACTCGCTCGAGATCGTTCATTGGGTTGTCCGAGTCTTGAATCGGAGAAGAGAGAGTGAGAGAGATTCTTGTGATGGACAATTGATTGCTGTGAGAGAAACGAACAACAAGTTAACAGGGAATAAAGTGAAAAATAATCAAAATCAACATCAAAACCAAATATTTGTGTTGGTCGAGATTTTTTTTTTTTTTGTTCATTTGGAAGAGCACGGTTTTCGTGAATATAAAGAAAGCAGGATGAAAATGTCGTTTAGAAGAATCTTTAAGGTTTTTATGGTAATTTTGGTTTCCTAGATATTGGGCTTGGAGTTGGAGGTTTACATCGACTTAATCGCTTCATATTCTCTTGGCATAATTACTTATTTAGCCTTCTAACTTTGCAAAAAAAAAAAAAAATTATTTTTAACTCTTTATTTAATTTTTTATTTCTTTTTAACCCTTAAATTTATATTATTTATTAAATCACCCTAAATTTGATGAAAAAGTTAACGCCTATTAATTTTGCTAGCATAGTGTATAGTGGATTGTCATGTGAAATTGTGGATATTGTGTCAACAATTAATTAATTTTTAAAAATTTTAAAAATTCAAAAAAATATTAAAATTTTAAAAATTATTAAAAGTATAGAAAATATATAAAATATATATTTTTAATATTATTAATTTTAAAAAATTAATTAATTGTTAATGTGGCATATAGATGAATGACATATCAGCAAAATTAGCAAATACTAAATTTTTCATCCATTTTTAGGTCATTTGACAAACAATGTAAATTTAAAAGTTAAAAGAGATGAAAATTAAATAATGATCTAAAATGACTTTTTCTTAAAATTGAAGGATCAAATAAATTATTATATCTATTTTTTTTCTCAATTTTCTTAATAAACAGGCAAAATAATTATTTTCTCAATTATCTATCTAAAAATTAGGTTAATAAAAATATATATGATAAAAGTGTTTTTAATATTTTATTAATTTGGTTGAATGATTTATTGATTTATATAAATAAAATTTTTTGGTTCAATATCTTAATTTTAATGTCTTAAACTTTTGATATAATAATATTTAAGATAAGTTTTATATAATATATTTCTTAAGTTATTTGGTGAAAATATGATTGAATTTTATCAAATATATTCAAATAGTTGCAAAACACTTAAAAATATGTTTTCGACGTGTTTCATCCTTATCAAATGTTTTTGAGTCGATAATAAAATGTTTTAAAGTGTTTAAAATGTTCTTGAAACAATTTGGTAGTTAAGTCTCGAGACATAAGATTATATGTCTCGATACGTAAAAATTCAAATGCAAAACTTTGCTTCAAGGGTTGCATGTCTAAAGACATTAGCTTGCTAAATACTATATAACGATTATTTTTTAGCAAAACTCAAAATATATTAACCCTTTAATATATTTTCTTACTCTAATATTAAAAAAAAAGATACATGAAATTTTTTTTAAGATTAATTATGAAAACAAAGTACATTGTTAGTGTACAAATTATTAACCCTTCAATATATTTTCTTGCTCTCTTATATTTATTTTTAAAACTTCAATTTGCAAACACACACGTACTAAAGTTTCACTATTAGCTTTCTACTTTTTTTTATAAAGAATATACTAAAAGCTTTTTAGGTTTAAAACATTAAAGATTAAAACAATTGTTTGTCAAGTTTCGTAAAAGTTAGAGAGTTCTAATTTAACCATAAAAGTTAAGGAAATGTTTTATTTTAGTTTTATGAAAAAGATAGAGATTTTCTTTCTTAATTTTGTAAAAGATACAGGGATGAATGTAACAATTTAAGTATATTAAATTAAAATATTATTGGTTGAGGTATAACAAGGGAGTAAAGGTGAGAATTTGAGCCGAACCACTATAAGTAAAATTGTTCAAAATTTTCTCCCCTTTCATTATTATTTAAAGAAATTTATAGAGATAATTAAAATATCAATTCACTCTCTATTGATATTTTTAGTTTTAACATAATAATTAGGAGAAGGGTAAACTATCTAGTTGTTCATCTAGTTTCTAAGGCGCTTTCATATTGGTCACCCAAAATGAAATACTTACAAATTGGTCACCCAGTTTTTAGGGGGATTTCATTTTAGTCATTCAAGTGCTAAATCTCTAACGACGGTTAACTGTATACGTTGCATCATCTTTACACTTTCATTTTGGTCACCCAAAGATATTTTTTTAAGTATTGATTAGGGTAAAAAAATCAAAGATTAAAGTGAAAAAGGCGATAGAAACTAAAATAATACATGAAAATTATCATACTGTACTTGTTTATCCTATTGCCAAAATTCTAATTTCTTTAACATTTTAAATTTCAGAAAATCAAAATAAATTGTTGAAATTTTTTATTCTTCAATAATGTTAACTGATTTGTTACTATTAGAGATGATCATGGATCGAGTTCCGATCGGTCCCAACTAAAATTTTAGGCCTGTTTGCTGGGCCTAGGCCCAACTCTGCTCGAAAAATGAACCTAAAATTTTACTCAAATCGACTGAATAAAAATGCTAAAACCCGAGCCTGACCCGGTCTACCCCTATTAATTTTTTATATATAATTTTTTTTAAAAAATATAATACATCAAAAATATTAAAAATAAATGTTTCCTAACCATTTGAAAATAAATTTAAAAAATATATATGTATACTTAAATAACACTAAGATAGGTGCAACTTAACAAAAAAATGTCTCTAAAATAATACCAAAATTAATAATAAAATAAAAGTTATACAATATCTAAACAATAACAACATAATAACGAAATTGTAGCAAAATAATGAAAAACAACAAGAAAATAGTAACAAAACAATAAAAAAAAAAAGCACAAAAATAGTAAAAAATAAGTAGTCTTTTTTTTTTTTTTTCATTCTCGGCCCGGGCTGAGGCTCGGAGCAAAAAAAAGTCTTACTCAAGGTTTGGCCTATTTTCTAAATGAGCTTTATTTTTTATCTAAACCCATTTTTCGAACCTATATTTTTACCCAAACACTCTCACTTTTCGAGCAAGTCTTCGAACCGAGCCAAATGACCAACGCATGAACAGGTCTAGTTACTATAATATTAAAATTAAATTGTTTAATCTCTTTTTAAATTCAAGCTCATATAATAAACAAAATTTGGGTTTCATAGACACCTAAGAGAGACCGTCATTTTCATTGATAATTTTTTAAAATAAATTTAGAACATCAAAATAAATCAAATAAATTGTTGAAAACCTTTAATCTATTAATAATGTCAACCGCTTTGCTACTATCATTTTGAATTTTAATATTTAAGAAAAATTATATTTCAAAATCCAAAATCCAAATTCAGAATTTTGTATTATTTTAATTTCTATTGCCTTCTCATTTTAACCATTAATTTATCTTTTACCCCAATCAATACTTAAAAAATTATTACCAAAATAAAAACGTAAACATAATGAGACGGTACAATTAACTGCTATTAGAGATTTAACGTTTAGACGACTAAAATGAAAATGTCCTAAAAGTTAAGTGACCAAATTGCAATGATTTCATTTTGAATGGCCAAAATGAAAGCACCTTAAAAATTGAGTAACCAACTAGGGAATTTACCCTTGGGGTATTAGACATCTATGTATAGAACTCCATATACTATATAGAATAGTACTTGCTAATTCCACGTGAAACAATTTGAGATGGCATTGATTAAAATTTGGATTAATAAAATTTTCGAGTTTTTTTCCAAAATTTAATCGGTTTTTCAGTTCCCAAATCTTGATTTCAAAAAGTTCTAACTATTTCCGGTTGTATGCCCCAATTCAACCAGTCAAGTTATACAACCCAGTACTAACCAAAAGTTATATAAAGCTCCCTCGAATTCTGTGTATAGGGAACATATAACCACAATTCACAATCACAGATAATGAATCTAAACCTATAGTGAGCTTTCGGTTTTTGTTGTACATGGAAAAAGAAAATCAAAGAAGGAGAGCCTGGCCAATGTACTAGAAATTATCTCTAAGAATCAAAACCTGCATTCAATGATGACTATGCAGCATTGACCGGCTCAGTGACGGTATCTCTCTGGGTCTTACACCTGTAGAAGAAAAAGTAACACCACCAAAGGTGTGAGTTTTCCCAGAATAAAGTGACAGATCTTCCTTTAAGGGGGGAGTCTGCAACGTCAACCTATTGATCGTTACCCTCCCAAGAAGGGTCTTGGAACGAGGTTCATTTACTGACTCACCCCTAGCCTCATGGAGATGCACTAAATGAGGATGTTATAAAAAAAAAATCAAAACATATTGTAATTTTTGCCATGTATGTTATATGCAACGATCTAAGTAACTACTGTAAAACAAAGAAGAAAAAATCTACTAATATAGCTACTGACCTATTGCATTGAGCTCGAGATGCATAGTTGTGATTGTTGCATTTTGTGCACATCCAATCTCCACTACGCCATTGCTTTGCTCTGATAAATGAAGTTAAAGCATTAGTAGATCTAAAAGCAATCCTCTGAAGGTCAAATTAAATATCATATTTGCAACATATGTGAGTCAGCAGTTTCATGCAAAAACAAAACCTTGCACATAGACCTGATTGAATTTTAAACACTGTTCATGATACAGAATCGACCAAGTGACCATATCTTTAGCATACAATCAACAAGAGACGAGTAAAGTACTAGATTTTCTCATCACTTGTATCTATAATTTATCCTAGATCAATGACAAGCATATATATATAAGGGGCCAATTGACTCCATATTTACCCTTTTCCAAGAAGGGTTGGTGTTGCAGCTAGTTGAGGAAACGGAATTGGTAACTGCCAATTTGAAGCTGCACCAGGGTTTAGAGCAGAATAGGGAGGATATGCCCCAGATTTCGGGTCAGTACTAGCTTCTATCATTTGGTCAAACCCAGGATACAGCTGTGGCTGCTCAGTACCCTGCAGACGCAGAAACGGGAACGCAGCAGTTGATGAGTGGTCAAATGAGTCAAAGCATGCTGGATAAATAACATTGATTATAAATGCAAAACAGAAATTCAGTCCTCACATGTCCTGAATTCAATCTTTTGTTATCCCAGTCATGTACAAATTCTTCAGATGCTAATCGCTTGGTTCCAAGGACTACATACCCCAAAAAGGGAAAATAAAAGAGATGAAAAAAGTTAGTGGTAACAGAACCGACCGGCAGATAAGCAATGGGATCAGAACAACACGAATGTAGGTTCACGGGCCAGAAATAGAATGTACCTCGTGGTATAGATGCATTGCAGTTTTTGCACTGCAAAAATACTAAACTGGATCAGAACCGAAAGGACATTGTGTGCATTGTAGAATTTGTGACAAGTGTTAAATCCAGTTGAAGCAGTAAGATTAATACCTGCGAACGTGAAGAGTAATTATGGAAGCCACAGTTGCACATCCAGTCACCATTTCGCCATCCTTTTGGAACAGAAAGAGGCTGATTACAAGGGACCCTAGAAGTTTGGTTTCCAGCAAGAGGCCATGTAGACGCTGGCTGAAGTCCACAATGATCAGCCCCCACTACAGACCAGTTGGAACTCAAAGGTAGCGAGCGCAGGGGAGCACCACTGCCTACAACTCCAACATTCATCTTTTGTTCCAGTGCTCCTAGGGCCCTGGCAAAATAATGGGAATAAGTTGGGAGAGAAGCTCCAGGGATTGCAATTGCTGGCATTGCTGCTATCTCCTTTGGTTGCCCGCACTTTTTGCACTTCTCTCTCGATGCATAATTGTTGTTAGTGCAACCTATTGATCCATTGCAACACACACCCCCAACCCACAAATGCAGCCACAAAGAGGACAAGGAAGCCAATTATACGCACACCAACCAGTTCATATACACATACAAAAAACACAAACCACTCAACCTAATTGATACTCATTTCCCAAACCCAACTTCATAAACCACATATTGCACATGCAACTTTGTCAACAATTGATAACAAAACAGTTGATTTATGGCAAGTTTACAAAACTAAATCATAAACAGGTTCATTAAAGCTCTCCCAATTGTTTAAGATAACCCATTGCAAATCTTTACTAAGGAAAAGCAAATATCTTATATTTACATACCCTTGATGAAATTCCAACTTATTATCAAAATTCAGAACGCAGAATCCAACTGGCCCCCGAAACCCATCTTTGATATCTATTATTAAGCTTGATGGTAGAATTAAAACATAAGAATAAAAAGCAAAACCCAGTTGAGTCAACAGAAAAAAAAAGAAAAAAGAGAAAAATTGAAGAGTGATTTAAAAGAGAAGTATAAACTGACCACTGCAGATCCAATCACCAATACGAGGGAGCCACTTAGAGTCAGCTGGAGTTTTGGTGTCAACAAGAAGACGAGGCTGCTTACATCTGTTACAAAAGGATCTAAAAGCATAGTTCCTGTTCTTGCATCCGCTGCACTCCCAGTCCCCTTCTCTCCCTTCTCCCATTCCTCCACCCCTCTCTCTCTCTCTCTCTTTCTCTAGTGAGAGCTATAACCAATGAGCTTTTTGCTTTAGAAGCTGAACAGAAGGGGGGGTCTTCTACTCGGTAGAAGACTGATAAACTCGCCGCAAATTATATGAAAGTCTTGGGAATGAAATCGAGCCTTATTTCTCAGACAGCGTCTAAAACCTGAACACAGGAGGAAATCAGGGCCATGAGGCTACTGTTTCTGTATTTGGGCTATGTTTTGGTTCCATTATCATCGTCTTCTTTTTTCGGCCCAAGAAAGTGGCTATTATTAGCAATTATGGTGGATGTTTATTGTTTAATGGTAGCAGCACCATCAGTCCAAATCCTTCGTTCGTGGCTAGACTTTTGATGTGCATGGCATATTGAAAGGAGAGGATGTTACAATCATAAACTACATTCTAAATAGTAATCAACTAGTTTTAATTGCAAAATTAATCAACTTTAATTAAATGCAGAATTACAATAAATAATTAAATAATTGGTTGCTATATTATTATCAATCCTAATAATTGAAACATACAAATATTAAGCTACACTCAATCACATATGATATTATCTCTAATTTAATTTAATTTTAACTAAAATAATTAACAATTTTGGGGAAAATGCTGAAACGGGAAAAATATAATAATAAAAAAAATGCTTAAATCAATAATTAAAAATTAAAAATTGATAAAATTCATAAGCACAAATTGAAAAAAAAAAAAACTAAAATGAACCATTAAAAATTTAGAAAAAAAAACACTAGTAACAAATTGAAATTTGAAAAATTATAATCACCATTTGTGGTTTTATCAATTTCTGAAATTTGATTAAAAAAATAAAAAAATAGGAATAGAAAATTAAAATTAAAGTCAAAAAAGAAAAAATAATTAATTTTTTTTAAAAATTTAAAAATTTAAAAATTATAAAAAAGAGAAAATATGTTTGTTTGTTATTAAAAAAATTTAAATCGTTAAGTAATTTAATTAAAATTAGATTAAGTTAAAGGATATATTAAATATGAATGAGTGTATAATAAATCTTTTACATTTTTAAAAATTGATGATGTGAAAAATATTTAATAATTATATAATTAATAATTTATTCCCTTACATGTTGCAATGCAAATGAATGTGATGGAGTTGGACAGTTTTATTACAAATATATGAAGTTGTGAGTTTGCATTTACTTAATTATGTTTATGTGCACTCCATTTGTAAAAGTTTTGAGACTTCACAAAAAAAAATTCTAAGATATTAAATGCTTTCGTAATGTTTCACCGAATAGGGAAAAGATACAGCAAACTGATATATTATCTTGATGATTAAGTTATACTTTCTTTGATAAAAAGAATGTACTTTTGCACAATGTGTTGACTTTTTTTTTTTTTTTTTTTAAATTACGAATAAATTAAAGATATCACCATAATGTCATAGGATTTGATATAATTTTACAAACTCACAATTATAAATTACACTAAGTTTACCTAACTTCTATTAAAACGTTGGATTGATTTTTAATTTTAAATGATAAAAATATTATTCTATCCCGTTATATTAGAAATTTATATTCAAATTGGATAACAATTATAAAAATAGAATGGTAGTATTGAGGGGATTGACTCATTCGAGAGAAGTTTTCAAAGTGTCGTCTTTAAGGATGACGATCCGATTCCTTAACAACAGAAAGTATTGTCTTACGAGGGAGGGTTTTGTCCCTCACTCTGCAAAGAGCCATGTATAGTTTATGCAGAGGAGTGTCTCAGCCGTATACCCCAACAATTGACCTAAATAGTATAGGTCAGGGGTTCGAATCTTACCAAAGGTGATATGCTCACATTGCCTTTTGGTGGATGGTTGTATGTTCATGTACAGTCGAGGTGTCTCTCTTCTGTGAACTGTCTATGGCTCTTCGTAGAATAGGAGACAAAACCCTCTCCTGAGAGACAATACTTTTCATTGTTGAGGAATCGGGTCAACATCTTCGAGGATGACAAGTCAAAGACTTTTTTCAAAGGAGCCAATCTCACCTCATCAGGTAGAAATTTATTCTAGCATGTTAGTGCTAATTACAAACACTAGTTGCAACATAAAGAATACCTAGTAGGCCATTGTAACTCAATAATGTTTGGATCGGATTGAACTAATTGGTTCAATTGATTGAATAAAAAATTGACAAATATATTAGTTCGGATATAATAATGAATTGAATTTTAATTGAATCATTCAAAATTTTCATTGAACTGGCTCAATCGATCAAACCTAAAATCCATTATATTTTTGTCCCAAACTAAACCCGATAAAATAAAAAAGACAATAATGAAGAAGAGTTGAAAGAATACAAAGAGGAAATGATAGTATTTCGAGAGAAAGATGGAGAGAAGAGTGAAGAAAAAGAAGAATATGATGGTATTTAAGAGATACAGAATCGATGGACATTGAAGAGATAAAGGCAAGAACTTTGGATGGGTTTCGATGGGCGATGAGGTGCAATGTAATACGTTTAATTTGCTTTATATCTCACGTTCTAGCATTTAATCTCATCGTAATCGCTGTTTTTACATTAGTGACAGGTAAATTCATCGCCCATGATCGGTGTGATGGTAATGTAGGTTGGCAAGGTTTCTTATTTTTGTACAGTTTTTTTAATTGATTAAGGATCCTTTTGAATGAGTGGTACATTTCAATATAATGCGTTTAATTCTTTTTTTTTTTATGTCACGTTATAGTATCTACTCTTATCGTTATAATAATTAATCTCACTGTCATTATTGTTTTTATACTAATCATAAGTAAACGTCGCCTATCCAAAGAGACCTTAAATTTGTGTCTTATAAGGATGATCATTGTCTTTCCAATGTCTTTATTTATTTTTAGTACCGATTTTCAAAGAAAATCCAAGCTTCAACGTAAATTGTAATGACTGCTTACTAATTTTAAAAGCATTGAGAAACCAAGAAAAATCCATTGTTTTATTTTGTTAAAACCCCTAAGAAATTGGTACTTTCCAGATTTTATAGACATTTGGTGTTTGTACAAAGCTGCTAAGCTCCTCAATTTTCAAGCTTTTTATCTTCTTCAATCTTCAAATTCAATGAAGGTTGTTGTTTTTAATTCTTTGAACGCTTGGATGGAGAATTAAATTGGTAATTGATGATCTGATTGATTTAATCATCGATTTAAATTTGAAAATATTATTGTAATTTATTTTATTTAGTTGACATTTGAATCAAAATTGTTTGAGTTTTTAATTGTTTATCTTTGAGAAATTTTTAGAACCTCATTATTGGAGAGCAAAAATTGTATTAAGACTTTCAACATGATCAAGGTTCTCATAAATAAGATATTTGATCTTTAAGGGGTTTAATGTTTTTTAAAAATGTCATTTTTTTAATATTGATTGGGGTGAAATAATTTTTTATTAATATTGAAATTTTAAATTTCAAAACATCAAAATAAATTAATTAAATTGTTAAAAAAATTATCCAATGATAATATCAAATGATTTGTTACTGTAATATTGAAATCCCTTAATTTTTTTTTAAATTTTAAATTTTATTTTATATTTTAAATTATCCTTAACGAAATCAACTCAAATAACTCATATTTAATAATTACCTACAAAACTTAATTTTTATTATATAATCTCAAATATTTCTTACTAGACTAAAAGCAAAGAAAAAACCTTTACAATTAATTGCTTGTTTTTCATTTGAGTAAAGAAGCGATAAAGAATTTATGAATTTTGTTTGACATGGAAAATGAAATTAATTAAATTAATTATTTGAAACCCAATGAGTGGCTCCAATATAAAAGAGAATAATGTTCATTTTAGGAGATTCGGGGTCGAGCACCTATGTGTGAAAGGAGCGTGTATTGTCAAAGGATTAAGAAAATATGAACAGATACTACCATATAATTAACTAGTATATTAAAAAAAATTAAATTAATTATTTGCAAGGATTTTTTTTTGCTCTTAGCTTAGCATGGAAGATTTAAGATTATATAATGAAAGAAATTTGAGTTTTGTAGACAATTATTAAAGATGAGTAACTTTAATTTGGAAACCTAAAATAAAATTTAAAATTTTAGAAGAAGATTAAATTAAGTAATTGAACCCAACGAGTGATTCCAGTGGAAAAGAGGATAATGTGCATATTAGGAGACTCGAATTCGAGCACCTGTTTCTCCACGGTGTGCACGCGTTGTCAAAGGGTTAAAAAAGTATGAATAGATACTACATTGTAATCACATCAGTATATCATAAAAAAAGTAATTAAATTAAGGGTTAAATATAAAATTAATACTTAAACTTATCCACTTCTCCCATATTGGTATTTATGATTTTTTTTTTTTTGTCTCAAATTGACATCCGAACTTTTTTCCCGTCAACTAAATCTGTACTTAAGTTTAACACCACTAAGTTAAGAACACGTGATAAAATAAAATTATGACATGTGACATAAATGACATCATGTTGATGTAATAGTTTAAAAAAAAAAAAAATTCCTCAACTTTAAAATCCTTTTCTTCCATTTTTTTTGTTTGTTTTTTGCGAAAAAAAATTCAAATTTTTTATTTTTCTTTTCTATATATACACTTAAAGAGATTGAAGGGAATTTTTTTGCTAGCTCTGATAACTAATCGTGAAGGTTTCTTTTTATTTTGTTGAATTTTTGAGAATCTATAAGAAAATCGATGAATAAAGTTCAAGAAATTTGAAACTACTGTTATGTTTCAATTCAAATTTTCTTTTTTGACACGTACATTTGAAAGGCAAAAACACTTTTCTTGGAGTTTCAATTCGAGTTTTCTTTTTTGACACGTACATTTGAAAGACAAAAACACTTTTCTTGGGAGCAATTTTAGCTGGTCAACTTTTTCCTTTTACTTTTTAATTTCCTCTTATTTGTTTTCACGAACAATAATGCCCAATCTTCACCTCCTTTTTCTCTCCCCATTATACCCTCAAACCCCAACACCAGCCCCCGCCTCCCTCCAAATTCACCCCATTAGCGTCTATTACACCATCCTACAACAACCCCGAAACTCAAACTTAATCCCCACTCATTCACTTCGAACACCCTAAATGCTCCCTTTTTCAAACATATATTAAAAAGGGTTTTGATTAAACAGAAACAACAAACAAACAAAAAAAAAAAGATAAGCTTTTGATTAAAAAAATTGAGAGTTTTTTTAGATTTGAAAATCTTAGAAAAAAGAGATATAAAAGAGATTTGAAAAGTTTGAGAAAGAAAGGAGATAAAGAGGAGAAGACAAAAAATCGTTCATTGTCACTCTAGTGCCATTTTCATGTTGAAAAGATTGTTGGCATCAACTTGAGTTGAGGGGGGAAGAAGAAAGAAGAAAAAAAAAAACACTTCAAAAAAGAGAAGTAAAGTCGAAAGGTCTTTTTAAAAAAATTATGCCACATCCTCATGTCATAATCTTATTTTGTCATATGTCCTAATTTTAACGACATTAAATTTATGTACTGATTTAATTAATGAAAAAAAAGTTCAAGTACCAATTTAAGATAAAAAATATATATATATATATATATATATATCAATTTGGAAGAAGTGAATAAGTTCAAATACTAATTTTATATTTAACCCTTAAATTAATTTCAATATTATAATAATAAATCCACCGACACAATCAAGAGATAAAAATTTTCTATGATTTGTTTAATTGATTTTGATGTTTGAAATTTAAAATTTCAATATTGAAAAAAAATAAATTTAGAACTTCTGGCAAAGGAGAAACAAGTATAATTGGATAATTTTTTAATTAATTATTTTAGTTTCTATCTTTTTTCTATTTTACCGCATAAATTTTTTACTCTAATCAGTACTTAAAAAAAGATTTTTTTGGTCGACCAAAATAAAAACAACCTAAAAATTAGGTGATCAAAATGAGAGTGTTAACTGTAATTAGAATTCAACGTTTGAGTGACTAAAATGAAAACGCCTTAAAAATTAGGAGATGAAATTGCAAGGATTTTGTATTTTGTGATAAAACGAAAATTTCCTAAAAATTGAGTGACTAACTAGATAGTTTACCCTTAATTTATACATAACTAAATACTCTGAATACAAGTTTGGCTCTTTTCATGTCTTCTCACATAATGCTAGGTTTTGTTGTTTACTTGTTATCTTATAGGCATGACAATGACATCTTTTGCTTTAATTTTGAAATCATATCATTTAATTCCAAAAACAAACAGGTTGATATTCATTGTTTAATTGCTACACTCGATCAGCCTTGTCAAGTAAGGAGTCAAGTCGATATTATTAATTATATATTGATGTAGAATTTGAGAGTATCCTTGAACATCCTTTCATTCAACCCCAAAGGACAAGACTTGTGAAGACTTCAGCTTTCAACTGAAAATGGAGACACTGTAACACAGAAATTACATGGAAAAGGCAGCTGCTCTATTTTTTGTCCATTTTTTTTTCCAAGCACGAGTTTCCAATACATTGCAGTCCACGGACTTTAACAGCTGCCTCCATTATTATTTTGCCAAAATCATGATATCTGTGGCCCGCAACAATGATTTTTCTTTTTGTTGAGGGTGATGTCCGAGCTCATCGTGCGACTCTTGTGTGGACTGGGCTTACATCCTATCCTATTATTGCGTGTATAAAAATAAGAGCCCTTTTCTGGTTTTACTTCACTATAAATGGATTAAAAGAAAGACTTGCTACCAGTGAGAGGAAATCAGGAGGCTAAAAACTTGCTATGGCATCGACACTGTCAATTTTGGCTACTTTCACTATAATTCGCAGCACATTCAATGACTTCATCCCCAAGGAAATCAGAGAGTATTTGTGGAGTTTCATCCGCCGTTGCTCATCGGAATTCACCTTGGTTATCGAAGAATCACATAATGGATCAAGCAACCATATTTTCCAGGCTGCCATGGAATATCTTGGCAGCCATGTGCTGTCTGCTTCAGCTGCCGAAGGTTCCCTGAAGCGGCTCACCATAGGCAAGAGCGAGAAAGTAAGGCAGTTCACGTTCTGCCTCGATAGACACTCGGAGATCGTGGATATATTCCATGGTGTTCCCATGAAGTGGAAGTACAACGCTGATGTCAACACGAATACTAATATTCAACACACATCTGAATCCAGGCGGTACGAGCTTAGTTTTCAGAAGAATCATGCCGAGATGGTAAAGAGCAAATATATTCCTCACATCATCAACAAGGCCAAGAAACTGAAAGACCGGAATAGGATGGTGAAGTTTCACACTGTGGGGCGTGAAAGGTGGAGCTCAAGTGCTGTCAGTCTAGACCATCCTATGACGTTTGATACATTAGCCTTGGATGGTGACCTCAAAAAGACTATTATGGAGGATCTTGACAGCTTTATTAATGGCAAGGAGTGCTATAAGAAAATTGGGAAAGTGTGGAAGCGTGGTTACTTGCTATATGGCCCCCCTGGAACAGGCAAATCAAGTTTGATTGCAGCCATGGCAAATCATCTCAACTTTGATATTTACAACTTGAACTTATCAGCAGTCAAATCGGACTCCTGTCTTGAGCACATGTTGCTTCACGTGTCAAATCGTTCAATTCTTGTGATCGAAGATATTGATTGTACAGTCAAATTACAGAACAGAGATGCGGGGGAGCCAACGGCGAGTTATCCGCATGTCCAGGTAATTCATCAACTTGAATCTTTAATATGACCATATGAAGGCTGTTAACTTGTGTTATTGTCATGTCATCAGGTGACGCTTTCCGGACTTCTGAACGCCATCGATGGCCTATTGTCGTGCTGAGGATCATTGTTTTCACCACCAACTACAAGGACAAAATCGATCCTGCGTTGTTACGAGCCGGTCGCATGGACAAGCACATATGCTTGTCTTACAGCACCGCCTGTACCTTCAAGCAACTCGCGGCCAACTATCTCGGCATTTCACACCACGATCTCTTCTCTCGTATAGAAAAGATTATAGAAGAGATCAATGTTTCCCCAGCTGAAGTTGCCGGTGAACTAATGAAGTCCAAAGATCCCAAAACTTGTCTGGAGGGCCTTATTGAGCTCCTGGAAAGCAAGGTAATTCATCTCCAGCCAATTCATGTTGATGTATTAAGCTGCTAGAAAAAGAGGGCTAGGGGCAATGCAGGAAAAACAAGAAAGTAAAGCATTGAATCATAGCTGTCATTACATCATCGTTTGATGTAAGGGCTTACACATGAAAGTAGGTGAGCCATGTAGGTGAGCCATGTATTCGTGTTAAATAAAGCAGCATGTCTGAATGCATAATGAGTCATCACCAGTTCACTGCCACCACCCAAACTGGTCCCTCCCCTTAAAAAAGGCCCTATCTGCATTTTAAAATGACTTTAGCTTTGGGGAAAAAGACATTTTCAAATGTCAGGTTTCAAGCATCCTGTTGGCTATTGGAAATTGGCCTTTTTGGGATTAGAATAAGGAAATTTCATGAAAATTCAAGCTCAAAATAATGGTAAAATAGCATCTAGTGTTCCTATTTTGTTCTCAATTTTGTAGTTGTCCTATGCATAGATTGCTAATGTTTATTTGGTTTAATTACGGTGTTAGTAATCCTCCTACCATACTGAAATTTGGGATTAAATCTCTTTAATTTGGACATCTAAACTTATAATATTATCAATAGATAATATCGTTAATTGTTGCAGTCCAAGTGATGATATTAATCTTGTCTTTTTACTGTTATTCAGAATTAAGACTACTCATCACTTTAAAGGCAATAATTAACAATGATATCAATTTGAACCTATGATCAAATTTGTCAAATTAAAACAGAGATATTAAATCTCAAATTTCCACATGTTTGAAAGATTAAAACTGGAATTAGACCATATATTTTTCAACTTCATGGGCATAACCAGACTGTATAATTTAAAAAATATGATCATCTTTGGGATCAAATAACATAGTTTAAAGCTACATTAAGTCGGTGGTTGATTAATATTTTCATTGGTTTTGCGCTTTGTAACAATTGTTCTACACTTGACCCCATCAGGCATCGCAGGCGACTTCAAAACCTGAAGAAGGAGAAGGCGGTAACAATACAAAGCAGGAGAAAGGATGTAAAAGCAAAGGTTCCAATAAAACCGATACCACACACGGTGACTCTCCAAGCCATAATGCCATTACGTTATTCAACGGGGGTCCTGATCCAATGACTGCGGGACAATATACAGTAAAGGCGGAGCTAGCACCAATCCTTAAAGCGGTTCGCTTCAAACACGGGGATATTGTTACCGACTGCGCATTGAACTCAATGCAGTGCCGTTCGTCTCTCCTGGAGATCGCCTGTGGGATCATCCAGAAACTACAAGCAGCGAAATTGGAAGATTTAACTCCGCTCCATGCTTGCAAGTGTTTCAGATTTGGAATCGTTGAAGTTGCGAGTTAGTTGACTCCGTAAGAGACTGGATCAAATTATTGAGGCACTGCAACTAGTGAAGCAACGTTCCGCCCTAGAGGAAGACAAGAGGAAAATTGATCAAGAAATCGAGGAGATGGAGAAAGAGCTTGGAAGTTGCCACATGGAAACACTAGAAAAGGAAAAGAAAACCCTCCGAATTCAGGAAATGAAGGCTGTGACCGGAACTATTTCGGAATCCATCTCTAGCAATGAAGCAAGATTGAGTTGTTTCTGTGATAGGTCCTTGGTGGTTGGGCTACTTTGTCTTTGACCCCCCAACTGTTACGAACTATCACCACTCAACTGGACCAGGCTGCGTCGGGCGAGCATCGTGAGCACAAGATTGATATTGTTTTCTTTGAGCTGAACGGCTGAACCCAAGACCTCTTCGTACAAGAGTTCACTTTGCAATTCCAGCAACTCGCCAACCTACCAACTCTTTTTTATTTTAATTATAAGTATAATATTTATAATAATAAATTACTACCTTTAATCTTAATGTATACTCTATACCTCAAATATAAAATTTCGTCTATGAAACTAGCTTGAAATTAAACTTAATTTAGTGGAACCCAACGATAGTTGGAATCGAAATTCTTTTCGAAATTTAAAAAAATTTAAATAAAAATATTAAGTTCAAAAAATGAGTTTAGATAAAAAAAATTAAACTTGTTTAAAATATGGATCGGGCTCGAGCTCGAGCTTAAAAATTTAAGGTTTAAGCCCGACCTATTTTTAAGTTTATAATACTTTATATTATGTAATTTAAAACACATTAAAAAAATAAACTTATATTAGATAATTGTATAAAAAAATTTCAATAAATAAAAAAAATATAAAATTATTAAATATTAAAATAATATAATATAAAATATTTTAAAAAAAATTAAAAATTAACATGGATGAGCCTAAAAGGAGCTTGAATGAATCTTTTGTAAATATGAACGAGTTTGGGTAAAATTTTAAGACCATATTTCGGATCAAGTCAGACTTAAACAAATATAAAATATATTAATATCATACTTAAGTTTGACTTGACCTATGAGCACCTTTAAACCGAATTCAACGTTAGCCTCCATTGAAGCATGTTGAGGCCAATTTTTTCCTCACTCTCACTATAGTAATCCAATGCAGTGAAAGAGGCCGAAACGCATTGAAGCTACAATGCTTTGACTGGACTCGAAGACTTCAATGTAAGATTGTAAATAAACTGAGCTTGAATGAATAAATTTTTATTCATGAACTGAGCTTAAAAATTATCCAAGTATAATATTATTATTTATGAAAATAATACTTGACATTGTTATAAAAAATAATTAAAAAATAATTATCATTTAATATAATAAATAATTTAAAATAATTATAAAACAATTAATTAAAGTATTTGTAAAAAATAGTATGATATGGACCATGAATGCACCACAATTTATCACATCATTAATGAGCAAAATATGAAAAAAAAGTGAACGACTTTCTAATAAATACTTAAATTTTTATTTAATAATTATAATTCCCCCTTTGTAATTTTCTCATCTTCCTGTTTTTGTATTAACATAAAATGGAAAAAGCTGTAGGGTTCATTAAATCTTAGAAAATTTATTGAAATTTATATAATTAAGGTTTGGGTTTGGAATTAAAATTGAATTGAATTAGATAATTAACTAAAATCCTAAAATTTTTATTGAAATGTATATGAAATTTCAAATATTAACGGAAGCGAGATGTAATTATCTGAAACAATTTCTTTTTTTCAAAGTCGATATTTTTTCTTCAAAGAAACGTATCAATAATATGAATATTAGAAGTTCTTATTTAAAGTTACTGCCCCCATGAATAATTAGAACTATATTTTAGAATATCCAATTTCACAGTGTTTTTATCCTCATGGGAACAATTTCACCAATGATTCCGTTTTCTAATTTATCCAAGCTGATGACATGAGATGGATTTTTTGTTGCAAAGAAGATCATCTTCTCCCCTATCTTCTTTTGAAGCAAACGACAACTCGACAGTCCGAACCTTGTCCTCCTGCTTCCCCACCTGCCACGTTGTCCGTTTCTCTAAAACCGTATCATCCTTTCGGCTACATCCTGATGCCCCATTTCGACTCTAACCTCACCCATCCGATGGCGTATCTCACTCAGCTGCTTTTCATGTATCGAATTTATCAAGCATTTCTCTACCTATTATAAGTAGTAGAACAAGAATCAACATACTCCAACTTTGTCAAGCCCCCTTTTGTTTCCTTTTTAGAGCTCTGGACCGACTTGGATTACTTTCTCTGAGCCGAATATTCGTTTCCATGTGTTTTTTGTTGGGTGAAATAATACAGCTTTGCCTAAGCAGATGAAGCGGATTTCAGAGGCTGAAATGGGAGGGAAGCAGGCCGAAGCTTCGAACCCCAGGGACAGGGGCTCCTGTATCTGGTGTTTTCTGGTTTTAGTAATCGGAGCTCTTGTAGTAACAGCAGCTGCACTCACGATTTTAAAGTACTTGCATTTTTCCAAGAACAATGAAGCTCACCCCATCAACAAGAAATATGCCGATGCTCTTGAACTAGCTCTTCAATTCTTTGACGTACAAAAATGTATCCACATTTGATCAACTTGTTCTCTTTTTCACCTTCTTCTTGGCAATTAAGTGCATTATTTTTTTGCCTTTTTGCAGCTGGCAAGTTAATGGATAATAGGATTCCTTGGAGAGGAGACTCGGGGCTGCAAGATGGGAGTGAAGAGAATTTGGATTTGTCAAAAGGAATGTATGATGCTGGGGATGCAATGAAATTTGGGTTCCCAATGGCATTCACTGCCACAGTGCTTTCATGGTCGATTCTTGAGTATGGTGATCAAATGAATGCTGTGAAGCAACTGGGATATGCATATAATTCTCTTAGGTGGATCACAGATTACCTTATCAATTCACATCCTTTTGAGAACGTGCTTTATATCCAGGTAATTTGTTTCTCATACGCAATTTGGCATCCAACTGATGCATAATAAGTATTTTTGTGCTGTTGAAGGTGGGAGATCCGGGATTGGACCACAAATGTTGGGAAAGACCTGAAACCATGACAGAAAGAAGGCCTGTAACACAGGTTAATACATCTTTCCCTGGGACTGAAGTGGCGGCAGAAACAGCTGCTGCTCTGGCATCGGCTTCCCTGGTTTTCAAGGAAAACGACCCTGCTTATTCGAGTTTGCTCCTTACGCATGCTAGGCAACTCTTCACTTTTGCTGATACTTATAGAGCTTCTTACAGCATCAGTAATCCTGAAGTGCAGGGATTCTACAACTCCACAGGATACGGAGATGAACTGCTGTGGGCTGCTTCATGGCTCTATCATGCTACACGAGACGATTCGTACTTGAGATACGTAACTGGGCTAAACGGCCAACGTTTTGCCAATATGGAGATTACAACTTGGTTCAGCTGGGATGACAAGCTTGCTGGAACTCAGGTATAAATCATGATGCAAAAATTGGTTATGGTAACACCATCATCTTATTTGTCTATGTTTGTTACAGGTCCTACTCTCCAGGATAATCTTCTTCGGTGCCAAAGACATGCCGATGGTCGAGAACTTAGATCTCCAAATGTATAGGAAAACAGCTGAACTTGTCATGTGTGGTCTTCTACCAGATTCACCAACCGCCACATCAAGAAGAACAGATGGTAACTTTCCTATATAATTTTGATGATCAATTTAAACCCATCAAGAGAAAGGTTCCATGCTTGCAACCAAGTCTCTTTGCAGGTGGCTTGATACGGATCACAGAATGGAACCCATTGCAGCATGCTGTGGCTTCTGCATTCCTAGCCGTTCTTTACAGCGATTACATGCTCACTTCGCAAACCGAAACACTATATTGCAGTGGGAATTTATACAAGCCAGATGATCTTCGCAACTTCGCTATTTCCCAGGTAAACCGAAACTTGGTGGCAAAGGAAACATTGTGCCAGATGATTGATATGTGTAGATGCAACTTTGGATTTAAATAATGTGTGTATGTAAGTGCATTTTTCAGGCAGATTATGTGCTGGGAGCAAATCCCATGAATATGAGCTATCTTGTTGGTTATGGTAGTAGGTATCCCTTGTATGTACACCATAGGGGATCTTCAATTCCAGTGAATGCCGACACCAGCTGCCAAGACGGGTTCAAGTGGCTTTATTCAGATGACCCGAATCCAAATATAGCTGTTGGAGCACTTGTTGGCGGCCCTTGTTTGAATGATTCCTATTCTGATACTCGAGACAATGTGAATCAGAGTGAACCAAGCACATATAACAGTGCCCTCCTCGTTGGCCTGCTTTCTGGCCTCATCTCAACTTCCTCTGTGGTTAAATCTTATACATAGAAAACAACCATAAACTTTTCAACACCTGTGAATAATTTTGAGCTTGTAAATATATACATACATACATGAGAGAAAACTAAGTAGAGCTTCAGTACTTTATTCACGAAATTAATTTCTCTATAACTTATTTGGTTGCTAATGTAATAACATAAGAAAAAAAAAAGTGTGGGTGAATGTATTATAATATCAATTTAATGTTAATTAATAAATTTAACCCACAATATTTAATTATTTTATCAATTTAATCCTAATCTAATATCTGCTGTATTTTGTGAAAGAATAGTAAAATGGTAAAATATTTCTGAGCATTGCTATTATATTTACCGGCAAAAAAACTACTATTGTAAAGCCGACAAAGTAACCCATCATAAAAGAGAAAAAAAAAAGCAAATAAAAAAGGAAGAAAAACAAAACTGTTCTTCTGGAACGAAGACGATCAGCGATATCAAAAGCTCTTCACCAGTCTCCTGGAATTATCTTCTGCAGTCAACTCCACCATATTCCTAAGTTTCTCTCTCAAGCTCTTTGCAATCCCAAAAGGAGAAATAAAAATATTTTTGGGTTTGTCTTTTATTGCCTCCTATTTTTCTTTTATTTTCAGAAGAAAATGTGATATTTTTTCCCTTCCATTTTTGAATTTTTTGGGTTATATGTCTGGTTGTAAATCTTACTTTTTTATCGTTTCCGTCAATGGGTTAAAATTTTTGTCTTCATTTTTCTTTTTGGTGTGTTTGATCTGCAAATGGGTGATTGGAATAGAATTATATTTGTTAGTTTTCTGGCTTATTTTCATGTCATTATGGTTTGCTAGGGCTTTGTTGGTTCAGATCTTGGAATTTATTTTTCGTCTTTTTCTTTTCTGCTTTGGTCATGGAAATGGTGTTGGCAAATTTATTACCTTTCAAGGGAAAAAGGTTTAGAAACAGTTTTAAAGAATATTGAAGAATTCTGTGAAATTAAGTATAGTGTGTGGTATTATTTTCACCATTGAAGAATATTGGTAGGAATTAGGAAATGTTTTTGATGGTACAAGACAGTGATGCTAGCTTGAATCTGATCACCTGTTTTTTCTTTCATGCCGGGTTCGGAATACATTATGTGGTCTGAGCGTATTATCATGATGGATATAAGTTGTCATAGTCGCTTTAAGTGGCATAATATGAATGAAATGGTTCCAATTGGAGAGAACATTTGCAACAATTATGTGTTCTATTTGCAACTTTGTTGTTTGTATTGTGACTGCATTGTTATGCTATTAAAATTCAAGTCCTCATGCCTATTTTATCATAATTTAGGGAAGGACATGGCAGCCGAGGAGACTCTTGACTTGTCAACTTTGCAGTCTCAGCTAAGTGAAACTCATGAAATATGGAACCAGGAGATCGAAAAACACCAATACCAGGTAGGTTTTTTACAAGACAAAATTATGGAGGTAAAGGCTTGCTTACAGGGGTCGGAGGAGGAATCAAAGGAGGTAGATGTTCTTTGGCGTAGGGTAAAAGCTACTGCAACTTTGTTGGCTTACTTGAAATCAAAAGCAAGAGTGATGGCTGTTCCTGATTTAGCCCATAAGTCATGTGGCATCAAACTATCAGAAGGGGTAGGGCTTCTGGATAAGGAAGGTACACCGTTGTCTGGATGGTCGAGGAGTGCTGATCTCGCTTCATTTGACTGTGTAGATGAAGAAACTTGGACTGGAATTAGTAGACAACAAGATTTTCTGGATAAGCAAGATGGAGCCTATATTGGTGAATTAATCAAGTCTGTGCAAATGGTCGCAAATGTTATGGAAGTTCTAGTTAAGAGGGTCGTAATGGCTGAATCTGAAACTGCTATGGAGAAAGAAAAGGTAACTTTGGGCCAGGAAGAAATCAAAAGAAAAGCATTCCAAATTGAGAATATGTCTATGAAGTTAGAAGAGATGGAAAGTTTTGCTCTGGGAACAAATAACATTCTTAATGAAATGAGGCAGAGGGTTGAGGACTTGGTTGAAGAAACTTCTAGACAGCGGCAACGAGCTGCTGAAAATGAACAGGAGCTTTCTCGTGTGAAGCTGGATTTTGAGTCTCTGAAATCTTATGTTAGCAGTCTCATTAGCGTAAGAGAAACTCTTCTTTCATCGGAGAAGCAATTTCAAACTATTGAGAGGCTCTTTGAAAGGTCAGTATAATCTTTGAGTTCTTTGATTCCCTTGATCATGCTTGTTCTTGAATCTTAAATTTTTGTTCCATTCTCAGCATGCCAGCAAATAATGTGAACTTTGTTCCTTTTGATATGTCATATCAGACCATACAAAATGTATCATCAATGCTCTTGTTGGTGACTTACATATCATATCCTTGTTGGTAACGTATTGCATGGATCTCTGACTGTACTCATTTCTTTTCAACCATCAATAATGTGTTTCTAAAGGTGACTTTGTTTTACCAAAGAACCCAATTTGAGGTGTCCCATTTTGTTTTGGGTAATGTGCAATTTTAGGGCTTATGTCAGCATAGGCATGAGCTTAATTGCAAGTGCATGATAGAAACCGCTATTTTCCTACATGCATAACTGAATTTTGTATCTCAATGTGAGGGTGAATGTGCTGGGGAGTCTTGCTTATGAGTCTATCTTCCTGTGCACAATCTTCTTTCAGTCGGTAGTCTTGCTCATGAGTATACCTTTTATTTTGTATCAGGCTAGTTGCTAAGACAACACAGCTAGAGGGTGAGAAAAAGCAGAAAGAGGATGAAGTTCAAAAGCTTATGGAAGAGAATGTAAGGTTGACAGCACTTCTTGACAAGAAAGAAGCGCAGCTTTTGGCCGTGAATGAACAATGCAAAGTAATGGCACTAAGTTCTTCAAACATATGAAATCTGATCTCATTGTCGATCTCGTTCTACTGTCTCTTGGACTGCGCTGCCCGGTTGCTTAGTTACAACAGACTAGATGACCAGCCTGATAAATATTAGGCGGGACAGCTAATGCTGCATAGGCGTGTTTGCAACAGATACTCTTGAAAGTTTAACATGGAACTTGAATTATTGGCATTGTTGTGCTTTCAAAAATTGAGCCAGTATGCATGGATGCGTATTATTGTGCTTTTGGAGCACAATTTTCATCTTTTCTGTAAAGGCGAGAAATCTCTGTGTTCGTCTTAATCGCGTTCTCTTTTCATCTGAACTTAAAATTATAATGCTCTGTTCTAATACAGAAACACAACGAATGTATGTTCTTAGGGTGGAACCGGATGACAAATTGTGTTTTATATGTTTCTTAAGATAGATGACTTGGATGGAAAAAAAAAAAAAAAATATATATATATATGATTTGAAAGGTCTTTGAAATTTGGATAGCTTGACCAATAAGAAGCTAAGCTGACACAAATGATGCTAGATATTATCAATTTATTTTAGCTCATTGTAGTACTCGATCATTCGTCTTTCGAGATTAGAGCTGTCACAGGGCATGAACTGCATTATTGCTCCATTTTTCTTGATAAGAGTAAGAGGGGATTGTGGAATAGTTGGTGTTTGAAGATTTGACTGTAAATCTTTTTCATTTCACCAGTGGTTCAATTGATATTATTTGCTCTATTATTGCTATATTATTTAACTAAAGCTTAATCTCCCCCTGGCCATCCCAATGTTTATCCTAATTCCTTCTAATGAACCCAAAATCAAATAAAGTATGAAACTCTAGTTGATTTAATGTCAACGTCTTATTTGTTTATCATACAATAAGAGAAATACGAACATTTTTTTTTTTTATATAGGGCAGATTGTTTGATATAGACATCTGGTGCTTAAATTACTGTATCTATGTATCCTGGTGTTAACCATGGTAGCCAACTCATATAGCTGACTTAGAGATTGTCATTTTAAGAGGGAAAATATTAGAGTAGAGAGAAGAAAAAGAGCAAGCTAGAATGCAGTGCAGGTGAGAAGTTTCTGAATGGGGTAGGGGCTGTGGGGGCAAAAAAGCCAAAGCTGAAAATGTCATTGGCATGGTGGAAAAAAAATGTGATGATGAAGGGCCTTGCGTATATTTACAACATTAACCATCTTTTTTATTGTGTCTGCGTTTTAACGACAAAAGTAACATGGCCTTCACATGCATACCATCATCTAGGATGTGATAGCCAATAGGTTGCTGAATTACTCAAAGAAAAGAAAAAAAATGGCTTCTATTTTTTATCTGCTGGACATAGAAGTTTAGCTGTCATAACTTATCTATTTTATTTACATAATCCATGGAGGATGGAGACCACACCAGTTCTTGTGTCAATAAAAATACTATAAAAATCTTTGTACCAAGAGTTGGATTGTACTTTGTCTCCTCTATTAAAAAAGTGTAAGTTTATCTTTGTATATGAGATAAAAAAGCGAATTAGTTCTGTTAAAAGTGCAAGTTAGTTTGTACCAAGGATGGAGCAAATTCTACCGTTAAAAAATGATCATTGTCTATCAGCATGAGGTACACGTGATTGTCTAGTTTTTCGTCAGCCACACCAATTTTCGACAGTCGAAATGGATAAAACTTTTAACAGAAAAAACTACATACAATGATTAATTTATCTATATTTTGAGTAAATGGACAAAATATAATCTGACTTTTAATATAAAGACTTTCATGATGCTTTTACTTACTCATAGTCCATCCCATTCTAAATTCTCTTAAATTCATAAGACATTTGTGTAAAATAGAGAAATCCAAAACTTTGGAAGCATATTACTAACATTATTTTATTTTTCTTGTTTATTCTCCATGTATTTATCATTATCTTTTTTTTTTTTTTCTAACAAAGATTACATGCGTCATGAAAGGGAATATGATGAGGAAGCAGGGCCACTTAGAGAAGACTGATTCGATAAGATTGCCATGTAGCTTTGAAAGCCGGCTTTCGGGCCTTGAAACGTAGGAAATATCTCGCATGTTAGCCGAATGAAAGGCTAAAGCTAGGTATATTTATGCTGCTGCTTTATTTAGGAGATATATATAATATTGCTTCACTATTCCATCCTGTAATCTGATTCCTGTGGTTTCAGAAGCTCATGTTAAAGGCAGAATCACATGGGCAGTGGCACAAGTGTTTCTGCCCCCATATGCTTGAGCTACCCTTACACCTTAACCCTGGCACCTCACAAATCTAGGATGTTTTAATTGTTGGTCTGATAGTGTATGTATATATTTACTTGCCAACTAAGCTATAACTATTGAGACAGCTAGCAAATATGTTGGTAATGGATATAAAATCTAGGGTGTGATATTAGCTCTTCGAGTTGGTGAAATGTAGGGCAGGAAACAGTGAAAGGCGAATTTAGGAAGGGAAGCCATCGCCCATGCTTCCCCCACTTTGCTGACACTGTCACTACGTGGGGCTGAGCCTTGTTTGTTGTTACCCCATGCTTTCAATTGATTATTATTAGCAATAAAGAGGAAGACATTAGGCAGCGCAAATTTAGCCCGGCCGAGCTAAGTGTCGAACATGCCAAATTTTGGGTTCGGTGGGACAAAAACTGGTCGCTTTTGTGTGTTGGATGTGGTCCATAAACAACCCAAAATCCACTTCCCTTTGAGTTCGATTTTCAAGAACGGACCAGACCAGACCAAATTTTTGGGAATTCCGTGACTCTGCGACAAGCATTCAATTCCCCCCATTACATTAATCTTCCATTTAGTTGACTCCTTCACGTACATTGTACCACGACGCATGAAAAGCGACACTCTTCAGTGGTCCTTAATTTAAAGGTTTTAATCGAAGTAGTATGAAACCAGCTAATCATTTCAGGTCTTTCCATCCACTAGCTAGCCCAAGGCTGTGGCATATATGGTGTTTGTTAGTTAAGATATTTATATGGAATATGAGTATATATAAGATACGATCTTTTAAATATATAATTTATCTTTTAATGGAATATATTCGTGTTTCGTAATCCACGTTTAAAATCCAATAATGATTAAATCAAATAAAAAATTTGAGAAGCTGAAATTTTTTTATCATGTAAAAGAGAGTGATAAGGATAATTCTTTTTGTTTCTATTCTATTCTGGAGTGTGTGTGAGAGGGAGAAGTTGTCACATTGTTTAGCATGGAAAACCGTGGGAGAAAAATATTTTGGTAATGAATTTTCTCAGCCTTAGAATAAGGTATGTTTGAGAAGGGACGAATGGTGGATAACTTGAGAAGGAAAAACAAGAGAGAGAAGAAAAAAAATATGGACCCACGTTGTCTATAGGAGAGGCAACATGGTAGGCTAAGCCCCATTGGGTTTCAAACCCTGCATGCCTTGCATATATATGTTCATTTCACCCACATAGCACATGACATTGTTTCAAATGCCAAACCCTATCTTTTAATTTCCCCATGTATAAATACCCTCTATTCCTTAATCCTTCTCCCCACCAACTTTCTTTCCAATTCTCTTAAGTTCTCAAGTTCAAAGCAACATGGCTATCAAGAAATCAAACAAATTAACTCAAACAGCGGCTATCAAGCAGATTCTTAAAAGGTGCTCAAGTTTTGGCAAGAAACAAGGTTACGATCATGACGGCGGGCATCCCGATGATGTACCTAAAGGCCATTTTGTTGTCTATGTTGGTGAACACAGAAGCAGATATGTAGTTCCAATATCATGGTTGGCTCACCCTGAGTTTCAGAGCTTGCTTCAAAGAGCTGAAGAGGAGTTTGGGTTTAACCACGACATGGGACTTACAATTCCTTGTGAGGAAGTCGTTTTTCGCTCTCTAACAGCCATGATCAGATGAAAGAACAACTTTGCTTCGTTGATTGCAGTTATAAATTATACCCTCATGCATCACATGAGTGGTTTTTCTGACTAATTGATGACATTTTCTTCTGGCTTGCTTTTTATTACAATTGGATATTTGTATATTGTGCATGTACGAAAAGTTTTTCCCTCATGTAGCACGTATCCCATTTCCACGTGCTCTTGAGAGTGTCCTTTAAAAGTAATGAAAACATTTCATGGGAGAATCCATGTTTTTCTTTTCTTGCTCTTTCTTCCACAACCATGTACTTATGTCATCAAAAGAGTTTTATAGATTTAAAACTAGACAATAATTGTGGTTGACTTGTGAAGTTCAAGTTTATCAGCAAGCTAAATACTTGGTTTATAATGTTCTAAAAACATAAACAAGCTAATCTTTACAATTTGGTGACTGAGTTTATTGTCAAAGTCGTAATCCGTATTCTCATTCTCTCCTACATTTGTCTAACAGAATATATGAATGATCAGGTCATGGCACTGGTTACCACCCTAGTGCATGTACTTGCAGTAGCTCAGGTAATGGAGAAACTACTTTTGGCAACTTCTTCATATCAAATCATCCAGACTTTCAGTCCCTTTTACTTTGGATTGAATGGATAGCGGACCTACTTTTATTATTGCCTTTCTCGATGTGAATGATTAGTGAGTAGCTCACCGTCTAAAGATACACATCTAATCAACCTCAAGCAGCAAATTTCTTGATCTGTTCTAGGCTTTTCACCCCGGAAAAAGACTTCAAAAGGGCAAAAAGGAGTCACTTTTAAGTTACTTTGTGAGCCTCCATTAACAACAAGAGACTTGTAAAGTTTAAACTAATTTCATTGACGTAGTGTTTCAGTATGTTGTAAACATTACTGCCAAAAGGTCAACTAAACGACAGGATATAAAGTGGAAGCAATGTGTTTGCTTTAATTATTTGGTGGTTTAGGAGCTTTACGTGATTGTATTATCTGTTCAATTAGGATGTCTATCATTTGATAAGATGGCACCAAGAAAAAGAAAGGCAGTTTAAGTATTCCCATTGCTTTAATCTCCTTTCCACTTTGCACATGCAATTGGGGTCCATTTGTCTGTTAGCTAGAGAGCGAATTTCTGATCTCTTTTGTCCCTTCCAATTTAGCAGCCCATAGGCAGCTGAGCTAGATTACTTGAGTCACCTTCATAAGTAAACCCCTTCTTTGATTATTGACTGCCAAAGTACATAGATGGACCATGGCATTCAATTGTCCTCCACATTTAAGGTAAGTAAGAACATAGATATATAGACCTGAGTTGTACAGCAGACATGTTGATTCATAGTCTTATATATTATTTGACCACCGAGCCATAAAAAACAAACTTAAATCCTCCTAACTTGCCAAATCAGCTTTAGAAGAGACATTATCATTGTCTCCAAACTTCTGGCTCCCGTATGAGTTACTCCATTTTCTTTGCTCTTGTTTTGTAAATATATTTAGTGTGTAAACGGTTGGGTGTAAAGTAGAGCAAGTGGAACAGTGAAAATAATGGCTATTATGAAAGGTTCGACCCTTGTATGAGTAACTAATAAGAGGTTGGATCCAATTTGAATATTTAATCCTTAATAAATAAATGAGATATATAGGGATTCTAAAACCCTACTTGTAAAGTTAAAAAATCGATCAATGTATCAAGTAATAATTCTATTAGAATACCTTATAATTTTTATCAAGATACCATATAATCATATTTAAAACATGAATTGAAACTTACAGAACGTAAAAATGTTCTCTCTAATCGACAGAATCATTGGTGAAGTGATAAAATGAAAGGTTTATAAGTAGGGACAAAGTAAAAACCGTTGTTAAGAGAGGGTCGAGATAAGCTTCTAAATTGTTTAGAAGGCCAAAGCTAAAAGTTTTATTTTAAAAGGATTAAGATTATATAATTAATTTTTAGGAGGGTCAAAAATAGAAAATTTTCATTTGTTCAAATAACTAAAAGACTTAAATTGAATGATTAATATTTAAGAGAGACCATTAATGAAAATTTCCCACTGACCAATGGGGCCTGTCAGCCGCCTTGGCATTCTCTCTGTAGATTATATAATACCAGTTACATATTCGATCCTGAGCAATCCTAACCACTTTATTGAAATTGGGCTTTGGGTTTGTAAAAGCTTCCAAATCCAAGTGTATCAAAGGGTTATTGGGCTGAAAATGGTGAGTTTGAGTTGGCTCTTGCCGAAATCCATTTCTTTTACACTTTTTTAGCCCAAATCTCGATCCTAGAAACCCTAACCGGGATAATCTATTTATTAGATTTTCTTCCAAACCCTAACCTCATTTCACTACTCTCTGCCGCCTCCGAGAGAGAGTTCTTACAGCCGTCCAAATGGGTCGTGTCATCCGAGCTCAGCGTAAGGGTGCTGGTTCCGTCTTCAGGGCTCACACCCACCACCGCAAGGGTCCCGCCCGTTTTCGAAGCCTCGACTTCGGTGAACGAAACGGCTACCTCAAAGGCGTCGTCACCGATGTTATCCACGACCCAGGCCGCGGTGCGCCCTTAGCTCGCGTCGTGTTCCGTCACCCGTTCCGTTACAAGAAGCAGAAGGAACTGTTCGTCGCCGCCGAGGGTATGTACACCGGACAGTTCGTGTACTGTGGTAAGAAGGCTACCCTTATGGTCGGAAATGTGTTGCCTCTTAGATCTATCCCCGAAGGAGCTGTCGTTTGCAACGTCGAACACCACGTTGGTGATCGTGGGGTTTTCGCAAGGGCTTCTGGGGATTATGCCATTGTTATTAGTCACAACCCTGATAACGACACTTCCAGGTCTCTAATTTCATACTCTTATTTTAATTTTAATTTTGATTTCGATTTATTTGCTTTAATTGTATGCCTTGTTTATGAAAAAGGAGCTCCATAGAATTGGTCAATGCTTAGGAATAGTGACCGTCCTTTAATTATCATCGAAGCACATGTATTGGTTTTAGTTTGACGAATAGTGTTCATTTAGCTTCTATTGCTTACTGGCCTTTACGTGTTAAATTTCATTATCCTTTTGGCTTTTTTGCGTGAAATTCGTTATCGTGTTCATTGCTGCAAGCTCTAAATGTTTAATAGCGAAATCGGCATCTAAACATGATATGGGTGAAATCAGTATCATAGTTATTCATTATATATGGACGTGGTGGTTGAAGTTTGGGGGTAATTGGTTGTTTTGGTGTGTGGTCTTACAGAATCAAGCTACCATCCGGTGCAAAGAAGATTGTTCCAAGTGGTTGCCGTGCCATGATTGGGCAGGTTGCTGGTGGTGGTAGGACTGAGAAGCCTCTTCTCAAAGCTGGTAATGCTTTCCACAAGTTTAGGGTGAAGAGGAACTGCTGGCCTAAGGTACGTGGTGTGGCTATGAATCCAGTTGAGCATCCCCACGGAGGTGGTAACCATCAACACATTGGTCACGCTAGCACTGTTAGACGTGATGCTCCTCCCGGGCAAAAGGTTGGTCTTATTGCTGCAAGGAGGACTGGTAGGCTCAGAGGTCAAGCTGCTGCTACTGCTGCCAAGGCTGATAAGGCTTAGGGTTAGGGTGAAGGGTATTGCTTGTTTTTTGTTCTTTTTAATTACATTCAAAGGGTATCGACTAAATTTATGGTTTTAGAAATTTTGTTTGAATTTTCTGATAATTGTACTGTTTCGAGTTGTTTGAGGAATTTATTTTCAGTTTGGATATTTACTTGTTTTATGTCGAGGTTCCTTGTACTTGTTTTCATGTTATGTTCAGCAAAAATTTTCGTAGGGTTAAGATGAAGGAACTTGATTTTGGTAGTATAAAATGGGTTAAAATATAAGAGTTTCATGGCTATTCTTCCTCCGAGTGCTCATGGAGTATTGTCTCTAGCATAATATAAAGGCTTTTATTTAATAACAAGTTTCCTATCCTTTTTATTTTTTTAATTTTTTGACAACATACATAAAGATATTCGAATTTAGAGTTTAGGTCTTTTTACGATGAATAATATATTTTTTTTTATTAAATTCATTTATCTATATTGCTTTACCGATCAAATCAAGTAATAAGGTTATATTTTCCTCTTTCCCCCTAGTGGCCTCATCTCTTTTCCGAAAGTTACTAAGCTTATCTAAAATTATTCGAATATAGCGTAATTCAAACGATACTTTTAGAGACCAATTATGAAAGTGAACAAAATATATTTCTTTTAAAAGACTACAGCTCGAGTTATAGAACATGCAATCGAGAATAACTGAAAGTGCAAGACTCTAAAATTTATAAACTTTTCAACCATATAAACTAAATAAGTCCACATTGCATAGGAAATGTATTGCAAAAATTTTTGTAATTCACTGTTGATGCTATTATTAAACAGTATGCACCCAAAATAAATTCCCTATAATAACCTCTAATATCTTATAATCAGCAGAAAAACCAAGTTTTTGAAGGTTGCCCAAAGTAATCATCGTAAAACATGAGAAAATTTTAAATTATTTGATTCGGTTTGAACACGAAAATTTAACAGCAAAAAGAAGGATGCACATTTGTTTAAGTTAAATGGAGATTTTTATTCATGTTTTCAATGCATAAATCTAGTTGTAAGCTTGGGTGTTACTCCTATTTGGATTTGGTTCCTCCCATCCTAGTCCTAAGAAAGAGAGCAAAAGCATGAGAATCTTTTTTTTCTTTTTTAATTTGGTTTTTACTGCGTAAAAAAAAAAAAAAAAAAAAAGCTTTAAAAGGCTTATAAAGTAAGCCAAAAGGTTTTGGTTCAATAGCTAATAAGTCCTCCCATTCTTGAAGTTTCTTTAGAACTATTTAGGCCATTGAACTAAACACCCATTACAAAGAAAGCTTACGCACAATATGATTATAAAATCATATAAACTTACGGGTATTACAATCTTCCCACCTTATTAAAAGTTTCGTCCTCTAAACTTGAATTATCCTTCTCAAATAACTTCAATTTTCTTCCATTTTAGAACATTTTTCAAGTTAGAGTGAGAAAGTTTCGATTCTTGATTTGTTTCGACTTAAATACGGATAGAAATGAGTTTAGAATAGAGTGGAATAGCCGAGAATTATGTTAGAATGAAAATTGGTCAAGGTTCTCTTGAGATGTCATTCCTGGAAGCTCATAGAATTTTAAAGAGAGAAAGTGTACGAGTTAGTGTTGCTTGTTACTCTCGAGTATTTACGAGCTTTTGGTAAGGTTTACAAGGTTAGATCAGAGTTGGCTGGTGTTAGAGGTTTAGAGACTTAGATGTTGGCCGTGCCAGAGATGTATCTTTTACGTGACTTTTTTTTTGCTTAATTATGTTTTATATATAGTTTTAGTTTAATTGTAGCTAAAAAAGTGGTCGAGTCCTAAAAGGCCAGAAGGTAGGAAACAGTCACTAATGCTTGGCGGGTATCAACTTGTGCTAGCTTAAATTAAGTTTGTAGCATAACTTTATCAAGTAGTTCAGCTTAGGATATTACCACAGAAAATATGTTATTAGCGTGATTTGAATGATTATGCCATATCCGTGATTAAGTAGTTGTCAAAGGGTATAATGTAACACTTCAAAATTCCCGAGACAGTAAAAAGTGTTATTTTGGGAAAGGATAACTATATTGAAGGTGAATTAGATATTTGGGAAGAAAGTACGAATAGTGAAGATTTAGTAAAGACTAAATTGAAAATGCGTGAAAGTTACAGGATTAAAAGTGTAAATTTATCATTTTAGGAAAGGTTGTGAAGTCAAATAAATAGTTTTCTATGAATGTGACCTGGATACGTATTGATATGTGGAGTTAGAAAAATCAAGATATGGACTAAATTGAATAAAGTTAAAAAATACAAGGATTAAAATGCAGTTTTCCTATTTTTTTTTTGGAGGAAGGACCTAAATCCGATTTCCCCATTTTTAATTTATATTTGGAGTTTAAATCTGTAAGCTAGTAACGTCTAAGGTTTAGTGGAAATGCTTGATAATTAAGGATGAAACTTGTTGAATTTTGATTGGTTGGTGGAAAATAATGATGAAATTGAAAGAAAAGAAAAACGTGGAATTTTCTTTATTTATTTCAACATGGGAAGCAGCTGCTGCAAAGAAAAATAAAGGAAAGAAAGAAAAGAAAGAGAAAAAAGGAAAAAGGGAGAAAAAGAAAGAAGAAGAGAGAAAGAAACCTAAGTGAGAAAACTTGTTTTTTCTTTTCATCAAATTTATCTTTGTTTTTGAGTTGGGATATTATTTATTTGTCATATTTTCTATTGAAGAAAAGAGTTGGGATGGAGAAGAAAGTGATGGAAAGTAGTTGATTTTGGTGTAGAAAAGTAAAGGAAAAGAGAAAAAGAAAAAAGAAAGAACTGGAAAGAAAGGAAATTAGCAAAAGAAAATGAAAGGCTTTGGGTTGAGTGAAAAGGTGATTTTATGCGTAAAAGTTTTAAGTATTCATTTGAATTTTTGTTAGGTTTATATTCATTTGAATGTTTAATGTATTGATTTAATATGAAATAGTTAAGTACAATAATAAAATAAGAATTTTGTAAAGTTTGATAAAGTTAGATATTAGATGAGAGTAAAAAATTGAAATAAGAAAAATTATTTGTATATATGCATCAAATAAAATATGTAAGTTGGTATGTAGTTTATGACTTGATAAAAGTAAAATAAATTGATATAAATGATAAGAATGTAAATGGATACACGTGATTATTGAATATGAATATGAAGGATGAATGATGAGGGAGCCCATGATAGCCCAAATGGAGCGAGAACACCATTGAGAAGGGAAGTATCGCGATATCAAAGCATGAAAACTTACAATTTGATCTTAATTTGATTTCAGGTTAGCGAAAGAGTTTTGGTAAGCTCAATTGAGACACAAAAATGATTCAGTATTGATTTATACACATTTGATACTTGTGTTTAAATGTTTTAATATTCTCAAACCAAATTTAAATGATCGTAGTTGCTCCAACAACGAGTGCGATACCTTGTAACTCGGATTCGGCTATCGAGTCTGGTATTGGGGTGTTACAAGTTTATTATATAAAGGCTCATTTAAGTTCATTTTGCATGCATGGCATGTTTTAACTACCACACTTAATATGTTCTTAGCGTTGATTATTGCATTAAATTCTAGTTTGAGTTGCTCCACCAACGAATGTGGCATCTTGCATCCAAATCCTCCGATTAGATACAATGTATCCAATGTAGGGTGTTACAAAAAATGTTACCTATATATAATTTGGGAGCATAACCCTATTGTGTAACTTTTGCACATTATCATTAATTTCTAATTAGCACATCAATAATTAAAAATCAGTTACATGAGTAATTAATAAATTTGACCTATACTTTATTTAATAATTGAAACCCAGTAAGCTTAAGAGCTAGTTCAACATTGCTTTTGAGATGTACTTTTAAAAAGTGGTTTGGAAGAGTGATTTTGAAAAATACTTCTGAAAAATTTAATTTAAGATTCAATGTTTAGTATAACTGTCAAAAAGTACTTTTGAAATAAAAAAATATCTATTTTAGACTTGTGTTATAAAGTAATAAATAAACATTTAAATAATGTTCAAATTAGTTAATATTATGATATTTTAATAAGAATGTAGAAAATAATGTATTATATTTTGTTATTAATATTTTAATATATAAAATATAAATTTTAAATATTTTTAAGCAATTAATCAAAGAAGGGAAAGTACTATGTGTTAGAGGAGTAAAAACGTAATTGAGTTGTCAAAAGTGTTTTTGGGATGAAAAAACTAAAAATTTTAACTTCTTCATTTGAGGAAAAATACTTTTGAAAAGCCAAAAATTTCCTTCAAAAATTGCATGTTTAACATTGTTTTTGATTCAAAAGTGTTTTTAAAAAACACTACTAAACGGTTGGATGGAAAAGTGGAGGGATAGGAGGAGAGTGAAAAAGTGGAAAGAAAATAGCAAGCATGATCATTTTCCATCCTAATATGCATAAAAATAAATCCTTTCAAATTGGCATATGAGAGAGAGAAAATGAGAGATGTGTATTTTAGTTAAAAATAATGCATTTTCAAATGTTTTATTTTATTTTCTTTCATTTTTCAAGTCAAGTACATCTATGGAAAGAAAATTATATTCTCTATCCTTCTAGTTTTCTATCCTTTCAGTTTTCTTTCCATTCTACCAAGAGAAGCCTTAATCATATTATATCACTTTTAATTTTAGTTAACCTTTTCATTATAGTAGGCAAAACATATAAATATTACTTATACATGCACGTGCATAAAAAAATCCTAACACTTCTGAGAATTAAGTTATAGATGACACCACCACCCAAAGTTGAGTTGTTGTGAAAGGGAATGGTGATGCTTTCCAAAATGGGAGTATTTGGAGCACCTACAAGCTGTATTTCGAAGGCATTTTACTTGAAATATGTAGAAGCCAAGGCAGTTTACAGTCATGGGCATGTTGTATCACTTAATTTTGAGACATGCCCCAATTGTGATTATTGGTTTTTTTCATCATACAACGAAAGAGAAAGAGATGACAAGATTTGAACTCCTATCGTTTGAGTTTAAGATGAAAACCTTAACCGCTATTCCAATCAAGTCTTAGTGTTAATCATCCATGACTTTGCTAAGTTTATTATGATTAGTTTAAACCAGCATTCCAAATTATACAAACTTTTTCTGTACAGGTTGATTGTTTGGTGATAATGCCTTGGATAATTTGAGCATTTTCTTTGGTGATGATGCTTGGGACAATTTGGTTGCTCGGTCCTTTTAGTTTTGGGACCATTTTGGTTATGGTGTGACTGAGCTTGCGTGCTTTACAATTACCAATCTAATGTCTCATTTCTCAATAATTGTATACAGTTTGGTCAATATTCGGTCTAAACACTACACTCGGATTTGATTAATTTGAATTTAGACTTGATTCTAAACCAAAATAAAATATCGACAACCTGAACCTTTCTAAACCAAATCCCAAAACACAACAAATAACTTCAAATGACAAAATTGAATGTCAACTCAAAATAACGCGAATGGTAAACGTCCCAACCCAAAAAACCATGTCTAACAAACCCGACTCAAACTACAAATAATCCAAACCCAAAATAGTTCACCCTATGAGAGGTCGTTTAATGTTGGAATACACCAGGGAAGCTTGAGCCATCATTTTTACCATTTAAAAACCAGTTCTCCGACTTTAATTTCCATTTGTTTCCGACTCATTTCTACCTAAAGTTTTGAAATCCTTACCCTTCCCCACATCACTTTCAAACCATTAGGCTATAATTATATCCAAAGGTCACTAAAAATTCCTTTTCTTTTCTCTGGTAAAGAGCTAAAATCTCTTTTCAAAGACTAACCAAAGAGAAAAATCTATACAAACCTCGAAAGCAAAAAGAAAAGTAATTACAGCGGCAAAAAACTCCACTTAAAAAGAAAGTTATCCGTCTTACTTAATTATATCCTACCAGCAATTTCCCCACTTAATTTCATTCTCTTAGCACCCGGAGCTTCCAAGGTTCTCCCAGTTTGCCACTGTAATGACTTGATATCATGCAGGTAGGGGCAATTGGACCCCTGACGACAACCCTTTGAACTGTTAAAAAACATGCACGGTTTTCGAAACTTGGTTTTCGATGCCACAGGTTTTAAGGTCTCTACCACTTTCAGGTTTTGGATGTGATTAATGTGACTTCCGGTTTGTGACATATTATGCCCTTTATCTTCTTCCTTATCTCTGCCATGTTCCCTTATCAGGTTCTTAAAATAGTTAGTATCCTTCACAGTTACACCAGCATTTGTTTGCATGGCTGTTGAACTAATGGCTGGCTGCACAGGCATCATGCTAGGAGAAGGTTGTACCTGTTTCATTGTTGTGCTAGGAGAAGGATGTACCTGGTTCATTGTTGTGTAAGCATTACCATTTGCTGCCCTATGTCCAGTTATCATATCTATATTTGTACTGGTTAAGGGAGCCGATGACTCTACTCTCATAGGCATGGAAATGGGAACTATGTCAGCCCCGGAAGCTGGTGTACTTAACACAGATCGGAGCTCTTTTACTAAGTGGTTCGAGTTTCTGTCAGCTGGCATTTGTGGTTTTGAGCCGGGTAAAGAAGTTATTCCCGTTTCTGGCCCTGAAATGTGTACAGGTGTACTTACCACATTGCCATTGGCAGCAGCAACTGGATGACCATGATCATGGATTAATTTCTCAACTATCTTTGGATCACTAAGGATTTTAACGAGCAAATCAGTGTCGACCAAACTTCCCTGCTCTTTGGTTTTCACGACTGCTAAGGCAGCCAATGCAGCTGCCATCACATCAGAGCTTACACCAGGTAACATGTCAGGTAGCCCAGCAGCAGAACTAGGGCAATGTGGCATACTATGGGTTCCAGCGTTTGACAGATCTGGGTGCTTTAGCAATGCTGCTGTCTCAAAGTTAGAGGGAGATTTTGCTTGTGCGGCAATGCCTGAAGGTACCTCTGCCCCCTCATCATCTTCAATTGGAGTTAGAGGAACAAGGGGAATTCGACTATCATCATAGCTCTCAACTTCTACATTCAGGGATACAGGACTGCAAATATGGGATGATTGAAATTCAGTCAGATAAAGATCAAAAGGAATTACTAAAGGTTTGCAGAAGTAAAGATGAAAACACACTTGGGAGGAATAACGGAGATGCGAGGATAAACTGCTTCAAGCACTCTCTTTTCTCGATGTTTTTGAGCCTCCACTTCCTTGCTCTCTTCCCCAGCTGCAACTTGCCAGTTAAAATTCAGGGCAAACTGTTTAAATGTGACAAAAAGCAAAAAGTTAGATTTTAATGTGACACAGAAGATAATATTAAAGACTAATAGTCTTTCCCTCCAGTAGGGCACTAAAACTAGATGCAGAAAAAGAGTTGTTCGGAAATGGATGAGAAAGAATAGAAACATCTGCTTACCTTTGGAGGGTTTATCCATTGGATCCTAGGAATCTTAACCAGATCACACTTCAATGCACTCGTGTAATGACAACCTTCAAACCCAGGGGGAAGGTCATTGGCAGACATGCCACTTGGATGCGATGTCCATGATGTTTTTGCTTGAAGAGTATCTTGACGTTGACCACCAACTTTTGAGGGGCAATCCTCTCTCAGAAACAGCTTCACCTGAGACAATACCCAATATTAGTCCACTTTAGCAGGTTAATAATTAAGAAATAATCTAAACATAAATAAACTTTATGCACTGATTCTAGGTATCCCTAAGAAGGGAAGCAAGAGAGGAAAGCCTAAAAGGACAGATTAAAGACATGCTATCATAACTGCAGAACTCAACTGAAAGCAACATAATAGTAGGAATTTGCAGTTTCCAGGTAAATACAAGCTCAAAACTCAAAATTCTGCTCACCATTGATAAGAAATTAATGCCATAACAAATTTTATTATGATAGAATCAATGTTACCCCGAACCAAAAACTATACTAGACATCCAAACAAACCTATTGAATGTAGTTCGTGTTTCAGCCAATCATTTACCTATAAAGTTATTGATGTCATCCTTGTTTAATTTTCATCAACGTTCTTAACTACTTCCCCACTCAGGTACATAAATCTATAAAAGACTATCTTATAGCCCATTAGGCATCAATTCAAATTTATGGAGTGCCTACCACAAGAACTGTCATATAAAACACAGCAGAATTGGAGTAGATTTCCAAACAAATATTAGCTATCAGAAACAATTCTTCATGCACAAAATTAACCAGACAGAATCACTATTCATATCATTGAACTAGGTGCCTAAACTGTATAATTTTATACTAGCATCCACCCAACATGTCTGTTATCTATGCAGGCATGACAATAATTAATGAAATGAACTTGCCTGCAGGATCCTAAAGCTGTATGATCAAGTAATTGTCTAAGAATCAACCTACCACACTATTTGTATGTTTGAAGTAATCAAAGATAGTAACTCAGCAAACAAAATGAAACTAACAAAGTTGAACCTCCCTGGCATTTTGAATCACTGAAACATGACAGAACCAGCACTCAACTTAGGAATACATCACAAAATCAGTGCATTTCTATGTAACTTTTGAAGACAATTTGCATCTATCATATACCATATCCATAGCTGGCGTCAAACTAAATAAAAGTCTAATGCAAGCAAAATCAATTTTCTTTAACAAAGTCAACCTCATTAAGCTCATTATGATCACTGGTCAAAATTAGTTCTAGTCAACCAGTCCAGGAGCAAAACATCAGCTTCACCAAGCCCTGAATACTTCACTACTAAATTTTATCCTTGACAAGAACTTAAACTCTTTACTATTTCATATTTTCTTATGCCTTGATTATTTCAAACTACTTCACTATTTCATCAAAGAAATAATGCGTGCTTAACAGGAACTTTTTATTAAGAAGTGAGCATAAGGTATAAAAGTTCTATTTTTCACCATATGAAGAAGTTTTTTATATCACCATTATGCATTTTTTAAACATACCTTGTTTCTTTTAGAATTTCAGGAGGATAGAATCCAAAATTGAATCAATAAAGAAATAACACATAGCAAAATCTTTTTTTTTCCCTCAAAATGGCAGTGCTTATTCAAAGCTGATGAAAAAGCTCGGCTTACTAATGCCAAAGTTCTTAGAGTATATCATAATATAAAAATAGAGTTCAGATTATAAAACAAATAAGTTCCTTTAGAATCTAAATTAAGGGTAAAAGAATAGGAATATAATCGTATGATACAAGATTTTCTGGATAATTTAAACATAGTTTTAATTACATATAATTACAAATATATTGGGGATGATTAAATGTACTTTTGTTCTGGCTTTTGTCAAATAATTTTTAAGAGAAGCCCCAAATTAGTTTTCCAATTTTATTCCACTTAACAAATTTTATCAAAACGATTTTTCTGGTATTCATTAATTATTCCTCTCTTTGTCATATACCATTCTTGTTTTAATAATAAATTTAATATTATTTTAAAACAAATGATAATTGATGGCATCTCTGGATGCTGCATAAGCATTTCCAAAATCAAAATTATTTTTAATCAGATTGTTAAAAGCTAACAACTTCGAATAATATTCCAGATTTCCAGTTAATATAAATATAACTCGATTGCAATTTTTATGAATGGAAAGGTAAAATCAAAGCTAAAAATATTATCAATAATCAAATATCAATTTAAGATTTTTCATTTTCTTTCAAAGATCTGTTGAAGAAAAGGCAATGAAACCAGTAATGATTCATCGAAGATATAATGACGGCGGCTATACCTGACAAAGATTAACACCTGGAGCCCAAGAAACCCTGTTCGATTTCCTCGATCGCTTCATTTTTTTTTTTATAAAAAATCTCAAACCAAATATCGATTCCTTTAACGCTTGAAAATTTGCCCCTACTCTAAAGATTCGACAATCGTAGAAGATGAGAAAAAAAATCTTTAAAAGTTTAATCAGATTAAGAACTTAATCCGATTATATATTTCAAAAACCCTTTGAAGATCCAATAGCCAGTTATTGAAAACCCTAAAAAGAAGTAAATTTTTAGAGGAAAAATTATCTCGTTCCTGAGATTTTTTTTTTTTTTTTTGAAGTTGAGAGACGCGACTTATCGAAAATAATCTGGAGAAGAAAAGTGAAAACCCTAGATAACAGCCCTAATTTTCCTATTTATAAGTGAGGAGTCGGCGTTGGCGTCATACACGGGAAGGTGACAGCTCATATAAATATAGTATAAATATTATTAATAAATACGAATTCAAGTGGGTCAAAATCTGACGTGGATTAACATGTACGGTAAATTTAAGGTTACTTGTTTTGGGTTACGCTGATGTACGTTTTTTTAGTTATGGTGGATTTATATTTTCTTAATTTTAAATCTTCTAATTGGAATATTGATAGAATTATGATTTTTTTTAAATTCAAATTATCATTAATCTCTCTACTCTCACACTATTTGTTTATCAACAATATTTAAATAAAACTGAAAAATGATAATATTAGAATCCTGTTTTCAAATAGTTCTTAACTTTATCTCTTTTTTGGGTAAATTATCTTTTCTTATTTTTTTGGTGAATAATTATCTTTTATTATTTAAATTCTATTAAATGGTTTACTGTAAATTAAATTAAATTTATAAACAAAACGGACATAGACATACCATAAATATATTCATCAAAGTTGTGCCGTCGAAGATGACGGCTATAGTTTCTTTCAACCTTTTGATGGACCATCCTTAGGGCTTAAGACTTAGCCCATAATTACTTTTGATTTTAAAAGCTTAATTATAAAATGTTTATAATTTATCCTTAAATTATTCTTTTCATTTAAATATTTAAATTTTTTTTATTAAAACTGGTATGTAAATTATTAAGTCATCTCATTTTATTTAAAAAGGATTAATATATTATTTAATATTTATATAGGGCTTCATTATTTAATTTGATATCTAAACGAAACAAGGTTTTATGGTTCAATAAATATTTGATATATGTGCTCTAACAAAAAATAACATCAATACTTAATTGGGATGAAAAAATTTAGTACCAAATTAAATATTAAAGTCAAACTTAGGTACTTGTATAGGATAAAAAATAACTCAAGTATCAATTTGGAAAAAATTAGATATCAAACTGAACATTTAAGCCAAATTCAAGTACTAAATTAAGACAAAAAACTTAGGTACTAAATTTATGACTCCAATAAGAACATGCTATTTACCTTTTATTTTCTCATATCGTATTTTAGGATAAAAATGAGGTGAATGATAGTTTAGATACTATTGTTGACAAAAAAAAATACCTAAGTGGAAAAAAGTTGAATAATTTGAGGTCAGTTTTGTATTTAAGTCTATATGAGGATGACAATGAAAGGGGTGGATAGATGTTGTTCAAATCCACAACCGCTTCATAGTTGGTACACTCTATTCCACCATCTGCCTCATTTTATTATAGATGTGTAATCGTGAAAATCATTATCATATTCATAAATGCCAGAAACATTGGTTTTTGCTAATTATTTCTATTATTTTTCAATGTTTTCAAAAGCAAATAAATGTTTAAACATAACTTTCCAAAAAAATTAATATTTTCTATCGTGATTTTATTTTTGGGACTTATTATTAAAGGGAAAAGCTTAAAGAATTTAGTTTTTTTTTCTACAATACATTTTTATATTATTATCATTTTAATAATTATATATAAAAGTAAAATGATAATTTATTATAATGTGGTGAGACAATACAAATAATTATTATAATCAGACTATACTCACTCTAAAAAAACAAACAACATCCACATTTAAAAAATCCACTCCATTCAAAGTGGAATTCATTGAGCAATTCAGGTTTTGCTTGCCCTAAAACTATATGAAATATCCATATTGTAACGATCTCATTTCAATTGGTGTCAGAAAAAACGATTTCAAAATCGAATTTCATAAATTTAGTTAGTAAAATTATGATTAAAAATGTAACATCCCTGCACCCGATTCACATGTATAAACTAGGTATAAGAGTATTACATACAGTGTCAAAGAATTAAACACGAGTATAACAAAATTTTCTTTCAAATAATGTGTAATTGAACCGCTTTACTCAAAATATCACAAAATAATCAATATAATCAAAATCGAAACTTAAAACCAGTTTGAAAATAATGAAAATGTAATTTTTACTCAAAACAGGGCAAACATCGATACCACCATAAAAATATTGATACCTTTGTTTTAAAATCAATAAATATAGCCGAAAACTTAGTAATAATCCCCTGAAATAACTTAAAAACTTCCCCAATATTTCAAATCAGTCCAAAACACGATTTTAACCATCTCGTTCAATTCATGTAAATTTTCAAAGCAACATTGAGAACCCATTCATTAGAGACATATAAGTATATCATTTGTACATGTCATTTCACACAAATTAAATATACCTTATCTTGCAATCTTTCGATGTTGATGTAATTTGATGAGAGGCACCTAGTTCAACCTTAGCTTCTCGGAGGTCTTATACCTACGCGTTGAAATAAACGCGTTAAGCCGGTAAAGGCTTAGTAAGTACTACAAGAATAATTAATCAATTCTAAACTTTTTTTTACTAACTCATTTCAACATAGATGTGAATATTCATTCATATAAAATACATACCTTTCACATATATGTCATTTAACTTCTCTTGTTATCACATTATACACATTCATCCACTTTTTACAACTTAACTATTTTAGCCTCTTTAGCTTACTTAGTTTTATCATTATTTGATTGCTTATACACATATAGTACTTACCTTTCATGTGTTCAATGTTTCACTTACCTCAATGTCACAATTTGCACATTCTTTCTTTTTCACATTATTTACCCTATTAACAAGACTCGGACCTTGGCGGATACATGGATCCAACCAAACACACCAGAATGACACCCAGTGTCTCATCAAATAGTTCGAAGCAATAAAGTGACACCCATTGTCTCATCGGCCTAGCAAAAGCAAAGTGGTACCCAGTACCTCATTAAATCTATCCGAAGTAAAATAATGACACCCAGTGTCTCATTGACTCGAGGTCGAAGTATCCATGAACTCTTCCAATCCTTTGGCACGCCAACTATATGCGACTCAGCCCGACTAGTTAATAGGGATTTTCAATTTACAATTCATATCACTTTCAATTCCAATTTCATTTTCACTTCCACTTTCAATTTTGATCACAAATTATTCACAACTTATACATCATATATAAATTTTTCATCACATATATATAATCATGTATTTCTCACCTTAATTTCCTCAATGGCTTTCACAATATCACCATTTTATCATATAATCAATATTTATAATTAAACTCATAATATTTCACATATACATTATTCATTACATATATATCATCATATACCTCTTTACTCTTATTTTCACATTAATTTTCAAAACTGTCCACTTGCATCACAGTCAGTAAATTATTTATATCTTGAGCTACAGAATTCTAAATTATAGTCCACTTGATGTTCTTGAAACTAGACTCAAATATATTTTTACCATAAAAATTTCAGAATTTTTACTTGAGCCAATTTGTACAGTAAATTCTTTCAATTTACCCCTTCTCTGCTGCTCAACAGTTTTGACCTTTCTTTACTAAAAATTATTTATCTTTTATTAAAGGCATACAATAATTTTCCCGTATATTTCTTTTGAAAATATACTCATTAAGGATTCAACCATATAAATTTCAGTCTATAATAATTTTTCTACATTTTTCTATGATTTTTCAAAGTTAGAACAGGGGAACTCGAATCTATTCTGACCTTGTTACACTAAAACTAGTATATCTCAAAATATACAATTCCTTTTATTTCATTGTTTCTTCCATATGAAACTAAACTCAATAAGATTTAATTACATATTTAATTCAACTCTTAACTCTTTTTATAAAATTTTTGGTGAATTTTCGAAGTTAGTCCTCGATTCTGTCCAAACTGTTTCAATGAGATTAATTCCTTTCTCATGCTTCTTTATTCTAAATTTTATTCAATCACACATAATTATCATACTTATAATTAAACATCTCATTTTCATCATGATTAATCATATATATTAAAATTATAAACACTTTAACTTAATTGTTACTAAGTATTTTAATACTTGTAGTACTTACAATACTTGTAGATAATTTCTTCTCACTCCATGGCTTTCTCCTTTCCTTTTCCTTCAATTTGGTCCTTCTCCTTCTTTTCTTTCTCTTCAATTCCATACAAAATACATATATTCACATTAAAATCATTCTAACATATCATAATCTATATTTCTAAACCAAAACTAACATGTATTTAAAGAGGAGTTTAGCTTTCTTACCTTAATCACTTGTATTCAACACTAATTCCCATTTTCTTTCTCCTCTAAGACAAGTATGGAGCATTTCTTTTAACAATTGGATAGCTACTACACTTCTCTATTAATTTTATTCACTAATCTTGAAGAAATTTGGAAGAAACTAGCTTAATTGGTTTGTATTTAGTGAAAAAGGACTAATTTGTAAGAAAAGCAAAAGTTGAAATGGTGGAAAAATGGTGGCTAACGTGAAGCACCATGGCTGATGGCTTTTATAGCTTTTCTTCATTTCTCTAGATTTTTCTATCAATTTCTCTTTATAAAAATATCTTTCTTTAATAATGGTAAAATTGTGCTTTTAGTCCTTGGGCCTTCCAACTTTACACTTTGGCCCAAAACATTGCCTCCAAAAATATCTTCCACCAAATTACTCTTTTACCCCTCCTTAATCACTATAATTCTCATAATGACTTATATATCATTTTGGCTAAATTGCTATTTAGTCCCTCATGCTTTCTCACAATTTCTAATTAATCCTTAATTTTTCCTAATTTTCTTATTTTAATCACATATTCTAACTCTTAACTCGACACTATTACTGTCCCAACTCTGGTTCAAAAACGCTTATGTTACAAAAAATATTTATGTGTGTAATTTAAAAATATATTAAGAGATGGTTGAGTAATTAAATTGAGAAAATCATTAATTATAATATAATAATTAAATTAAAAAAGTACAATCGCTATTAAATTTTAATATAGAAAATGCTTGAGGGCTTAATAAGTAATTAAACTAGAGACGTTGGAGTTATTAAACCATATATGATCCATGTTATTATTTAAGTGATAAGTGTGTCAAGTAATTTTAGTTAAACCTGACCTGTTGACCCCTTAGTTTTTTAGCAATATGAACGTATTTAAGTAATTGTCGTTCTAAAACCCAATAAGTGGCTTCAGTGGAAAAGAGGATGTTGTTCATTTTAGGGGTCCCGGGTTCGAGCGCCTGTGTGTGCCCTGTCAAAAGGATAAGAAAGTATAAACAGATATTACCATTTAAACACACCAGTATATTCAAAAAAAAAAAAGTAATTGTCGTTCTATAAGGTAATAATGAAAACATAATTTTTGTTTTTCTTCTAAACGAATATGGTATTAAGATTTTTTATTGGGGCGTGATTGGTTTTTAATATTGCTTTCGACTTTATGCCTTTTATTAATTAGTCCCAATTCTTTAGACGACATATTTTTTTGAAATGAAGCCTTCGATAACGTGACATAAGGACTCCTTTCTAATTTGTTAATTTGAATTTTATTAAAATTTCATAAACTGAAATTAAAATTGAACTAAATGAAGCGAAATCGACTGAAGGATTGTATCAACATTCTCCACTAACTTAGATGAGGCCAAACCATTATCTTTAGTTTAATAATTAATTAGGTTAAAGTTAAGATTAATTAGATGCTAATTACACCAATATATACATATAACTAGTGGGAGTGAGAAAAGAAACTTCTTCATCTTTTCTCCTCTCCAGATCGTAGCAAAAATTGAAGAATGAGAAGTCTCCTATTTTCATTTCGATCCTAAAGTACTAAGGTAAAAGTGTTTCATCCAAACTTAGTATGTCTTACACGTGTTAGTATTTCAAATTATTAAGTTAAATACAAGTCATTAATGGGTTTTTTTTTATGAACTTAAGCTTGAATGGGTTTTTTTACGAATTTAAGCTTGAAAATGATCGACGTTTAATTATTAAGTTTAGATTTTGTTAAAATTGTATTAAAAGATAGTGAAATTAGCTTAAATTTAAAGGTTTAAGTACATAGTTGTTGATACAATGTATCAACAGAAGTTAAAATGAAAGTCAATAATGAAAGAAAATACTGTTCTGATCTAAAAAAAAAAATAGAGAAGAAGAAGAAAAAGCTTCTTCCCTTTGGGATGTCTGTCGCCTTTTATTATACCAAATCGGATAATTTTAAATATAATAATATAACAATTTGTCTTTCATCTTGTTGAAAAAGAGTTATAGAGTGACTTTTTTTAGACAAACTTACACTTATGATTTGTGTAATTTGAGGCTTACTATATAGGCTTTAACTTAAAACTTTATTGAGCAAATCTTATTATTCGATAATGTGGTACAGGAGTCAAGAATTGTATTGCAGAATATTGCGAACTGTATTTCTCGTAAGAAAAAAATTTATAAACCAGCAGACTTATTGAAATTTGTTTGATATCAATTGCGATATTAAATCAACAAGCCTTAATAACATCAGCTGTGAACGTAAGTCAATGAGTTGTTAGGAGTTGCGATATTAAATTAGCTAACTTTTATGATATACCAACAGTGAACGTAGGTTAACGAGCTGTTTGGGAGTTGCATCTTAGATCAACTAACTCAAATAATAGGAGGCTACAATCTTAAATCAACAAACCTTTATAATGCCAGCTGTGAACATAGGTAAGTGAGCTGTTTGGGAGTTGCGATATTAAATCAGCTAACTCAAAAAAACTTTTACGATCTTAAATCAGTTAACCTTTATAATACCAGCTGTGAATGTAGGTCAACGAGCTATTAGAAAACCGGGATCTTAAATAAGCATAACAAGCCAGAAGATATAAGTTGGACCCGTAGTCGGAAGATATAAGTCGGACTTGTACTCACACATAGAGCATACGAGTAAAGAGGAGCAAGATAAACACAGATAGTAAACTGAAGTCCCAAAAGAAGACGAGGAGAAACAAACAGTAGCACATAACAAGCCAGAAGATATAATTCAAACATGTACTCATACATAGAGCATACGAGTAAAGAGCATCAAGATACACCATAGATAGTAAACTGAAGTCCCAAAGGAAGATGAGGAGAAACAAACAGTAGCACACAACATCAATATTAGATCACATCTGGGACAATTTATGCCGAAAGATCCACCCAGCTGCAAACTCATAGGATCAGAACTATTATCAGATTGGAGAGAAGATGAACGATTCAAATGGCAAACTCATAGCATCAGAACTATTATCAGATTGGAGAGAAGATGAACAATTCAAACGGCAAACTCATAGCATCAGAACTATTGTCAGATTGGAGAGAAGATGAACGATTCAAATGGATATTCTGCGTCTCTTGGCCCTCCATCTCATGAAAAGCCTCATCCTCAACAGATGAATGCTCATTCATATTGGAATTGTGCAGTTTTCAAAGTAGCTTTTTTCTCCTGCTCACGTACAATGACACCAATTTGCTCTGTTTCAAGGTATCAAGCCAAGTGCAGCCCTAGGAAAATATTTACATATGACAAAATGAAACTGAAAACACAATGAATGTTCGTTGAGACTTTCATCTCATGTGAAAACATAACTTGCAGCTTATTGTTCATACGAGCCACATTTCTTATGAGAAATGAAACTAAAAAGCATTTACTTTTTAGTAATAAAATCATACAACTAAGAAAGAGTCACCGGTTTTTACACTCTTTTGTATTTGATGGTACGGGATGTTCTACCATAATGATGATATAATATGAAAAATTTAAGTTTCAAACATAGTTCTAGAGTTCAAGAATGAGATAATTACCATTTTTGCATTAACCTACAAGTGATGCAGGACAAGGCATTTACATTGGTCAGAATGTGCAATGAATTAACAAAATCAAAGTTGATACTAGCATCTTTGAAGACAAAGCTTAATCAAGTGAAGCGCAAACAAAGTCAGCCAACGAGACATGTCAACCACATAACAATTGAAATTTGAACCTGCCCAGATACTAAATAAGAAATATCTCCTTTTACAATCATAAATAACTTAATTTATGTTAGTGCGCCGATAGTCCTGTATTGAATACGATCCACAGAAGAAGTACACGATAACTTCCACATCAATCTCAAACCACACCTCTTCTTCAAAGTCTCAAAATAGATCCAAATGTCAAGTTTAAGATTAAAATATTAGCAATGATACTGGTAATGCAATAGAATTTCACTTTCATATTATAATCAAAGTACTGCTTTGGGGACGTTTAATCAGTAACAACAATCCTAAACGTCAGATAAGCTTATTGAACAAGATATATACTTGTATTTGCATTTATAAAATTACTGGCCTAAATAAGTTTAATCCAAATGCATCAGTTGGGTTAATCTACTCTTCAATTTTCTTAAAAATACTTGTGCCCAACACCCGTATAGGATGCATATAAAGAGATGGGTATGGAGATATTAACCTCAAAATACATGAAAAACTTGCAATCAAATCAACATACCCGTATCCGAGTTACACAGGCTATACAAGAATGCAGGCAATGTACATCACAGTTTCCAAATGACTTAATTATGCATATTAAGAAAATCTGAAAAACAATTTCCTAATGGGAAAGTGCCATTGCAATAAGGGACAAAGAACAACAAAATCCCAGTCAGAAAAGAAAACTTAAAGTAATCATCATAGCAAACAACTCTTGATGTCTAATCATTACTATATTTTAGCAATAGACAACAACTTATATTAAAGAAAGCCTCGTCAAACTAGATACGACATGCCATATATTTTAAACATATTCAACTTGAAGCAAGCAAATCTCAAATTAGACAATGAAACCAAAGATCCAAGGTTAAAGCTAATCCATTTAATTTGGCGGAGGACTTATAACCCATTGTAAAAACTATGGAATCCATAAACAGAACATGTAATTCGTGAGACTAGCTACCATCCTTATTACAAATATGGAATAATTACATAGACAAATAACTAAGGGAGAGTAACCTGACTCGATAAAATGCAAATACTAAGCCCCTGCAATAAAGGTTTGGCATCTGATGTTATGGAATCCATAAACAGAACAGGAAATTCATGTCATGCAGTTTTTTAGGCTAGCTACCATCCTTATCACCTACTTACATACACACACAGAACATCACAAGCAGATTTCAGCATTAATTTTACCTTCACGCCGCCTGCAAAACATCTTCAAAAATCTTATAATCGGGAAAGAAATGTTTAAGCTTCATATTTTGACATTTTTTATAATTCTCTATGTCGAAACCTATTTTTTTGGAAAACGACGAGTTTCAAAAATTATTTTAAAATCGAAAAATAATGGAAGTCGCCACAAATCCTTTATTCGGTGTGATTGGATCACCACAAAACGCTTTAAAAAAAATATTTTGAAAACATTTAGGTCTTCGAAATCCAGAAAAATAGGTTCGAGGGTTGGTTACGTATGAGGAAGGATTAGCACCTTCATACGCCCAAAATTGGTACCGTATTGATTATTTTCGGGTCTTAAGTTGTAACATTTAAAAGCTTGAATAGAGTTTAAAACACGATCCTTCAATGCATGAGTTAAGTTTAGAAGAAATCGAGTTTGTTTGGAAATCCCGCTATTTCAAAGTGATCGAGGAAGAAAGTTACGTCCAGTGAGTTAGGACATGACATTCCAAGATCTAGAAATAACGAGCTTTCCTTTGTAAAACCTTTTTTAAATTTTTGTGAAAAGGATATTCAATTATCTCGATTTGTAGAAAGGTTGCACCTAGTAAGTTAAGGCGCAATATTTCAGAATCGAAGATAAGGAAACATTGCCTTGATTAAGGGTATTCGATTATTTCGATTTGAAGAAAAATTGCACCTAGTGAGTTAAGGCATAAATTTTCGAAACTTGAAATAAAAGAATATTGCCTCGATTTTAAAGCTTTTATGAAAAACAATTTTGAAAACAAGCATGCGGGTTAAATATGAATAAGCAATTAATAATGAATATTAAATAACACGAAGTAAGATAAATAAGAAGATAAAATGGCAAAAAAAAATCAAAAAATGCAAAATACGAGTGCATAATAGTTAAAATAAACGCAAATATTGATGATGAAGAAAAAGGACGCGATCGAGTTTGAAAATGAGACTTTTCGGATACCCGAGGGTAAAATGGTAATTTTGGGAAATTTTGGGGTTTAAAATGGAATTTTTGGACATTCGGGAGTAAAAGGGTAATTTTGAGAGTTTCGAGGTCGAAAATGGAGATTTTAGAGATTAAGGGAAAAAATGAAATTTTTGGAAGTTTCGGGGTCAAAAATGGGATTTTTGGAAGTTCGGAGGTAAAAATGGAATTTTAGAAAGTTTCGAGGTAAAAAATGGGATTCTTGGAAATTTAGTGGTAAAAATGGAATTTTCTGGAAGTTTTAGGGTTAAAAGTGGTATTTTTGGAAATTTTGGGGTAAAAATGAATTTTTTGGAAGCTTTGGGGTCAAAAATGGGATTTTAGGAAGTTCGGGGGCAAAAAAAGAATTTTTGGAAGTTTTGGGGTTAAAAATGGAATTTTTGGAAATTCGGGGGAAAATGGAATTTTTGCAAGTTTTAAGGTCAAAAGGGGATTTTTGGAAGTTTGGGGGTAAAATGGAATTTTTGGAAGTTTTGAGGTTAAAAATGAGATTTTTAGAAGTTCGGGGCTAAAAATGGAATTTTTGGAAGTTCGGGGGTAAAAACAAAATTTTTGGAAGGTTTAGGGACCTTCAGAGCAATAAAACCAAAAACAGGTGACACGTGGCAGCCTTTCAGGCATCTTGAAAACAGAGGACTAGTTTGAAATCCATGAAAAATTTTTAGGTCAATTTTGTAATTAAATAAAACTCGATTTGAGGATTAAATTAAAACAAATTAACAATAAGAGGGACCATTTGCATAAATAAGTCAAAATCATGACACGTGGCAGCTCCTGGTGCTTTTAAAAGGTCGAGGGATTAAATTGAAAAACCATGAAAATCATTGGGCCAATTTAAAATTAATTAAAAGTGGAAAAAGGACCTGATTGAAAATTTTAGAAAAAGCAGAAGGATCGAACGCATAAATAACCCTTCCTTTAAAAACAAGCGGATCCTAGGTTGGGTCGGGTCGGATTCCCGGTCGGCCATGGGTTATTAAGTGAAATGGTGCCGTTTTGAGCATTCAGAAGTCATGCCAAAACGACACCGTTTTGGATGGCTATAAATAGGCCATTTCTCAAATTTTTTTTTTTTTTTACCCCTTTTCAAAAAAAACCAAAACCTTCTTAAAAGCCTCTCAAACATTCCCATGGCCGGCCACACTCCGCCCGGTCAGCCCGGTTGCCGTCCGTCGCGTGGGACCGTCACGCGTCATCGTCCGCGGCCATGCATCATCGCGCGTCGTCTTCGCGCCTGGTCACGCACGTCGGTTCGATCATGTCTCCGTCGACGCCTCTCCTTCCCACGCGCCACGTGCCACCGTCGAAGGTAAAAGCCTTTCTTTCTTTTCCTTTTTAAAAAAAAAAATTCTTAAAAAACTCCCTTTTTAAAACTGTTTTTACTGTTTTTTATTATTAATCGTTTTGATTCTTCTTTTTTGCAGATCCATGAGCGACGGGGTGCAGGCAACGTTCGGTTAAGTTTGGCTTCCGACGACGGCGACCAGGGAAGCGTCTTTCTAACTTTTTGTCTCCTTTTTGTTTATTTATTATTATTAATAATATTATTATTATTATCAAAACATTTATTATTATTAATGAATATTAAGAAAAACTTATTTATTATTAATGATATCATTAATAATAATATTATTATTAAAACAATTATTAATATTATTAAGAATTATTGAAACGTTTTGAAAATAAAAAAGAATAAATGACAACAGTGGGTATTGAATGCATGCATTGAAACTAAGTGTGGTTTTAAATAAAAATTTTAGTCATAAATGGTGGTGAACATTTATTGAAAATACCTGGATGCCTTAATACCTAAGTGTTGTGAATATGATTTGCCCCTTTGCTTCTGTGGTTTTATGACCTATCTGTTTGAATACATCTGCTTGCTAACCTTTTTCTTATTTGGATTTGTAAACACTTTGGGAATCTGTTTGTTGTATTAATTTCTCAAAAGGGTTCGTACCCCATTACAAATTTTGAAACTGGTTTTTATAACCAGTGTTTCAATCATGGTTATTTGTTGTTTTGCAATTAAGTGTACATCTAATCTCTCTTTTTTTCTTGCAGGTTCGACTATGGCAACCCGTGACAGTGGCTGTAGCAGTGGCAGAAGGAAGCTGCTTGGGCTGACGTGGTGTGTTCTGATAGGCTGAAACAGCCCAGTAGTACAATTTGAAGCTTAGGGTTTCTGATTTGGTTTTAGTGTCTTGGTTTGGGTCCATCTGGGTCTTTTGTAATTGGGCCCTTTGTTTGGAATTGTATTTGGGCTCGGGTTTTTGGGTATGTAATTTAGACATTTATGTTTGAACTTTTTTAATTTTAAAATTAAAATTAAATTTAAATTTAAGATTAATTTAAATTTAAAATAAATCTAAATTTAAAATTAAAAAGGGGCCCGGTCAAAATTGGGCTCCAACAGCTGCCCCTCCTTGCTCGTTGCTGTGTAACGGGAATGGAGCAAGAACCAAAAGGAGGCCCAATTTGGTCCCGTCTTACTTCTTCGACGATCTCTCTTTAGTTGGTCCACTTTTCGCTTTGTTTAACCATTTGATTTTGCCGCATCTACCTCTGCATCATGACTCCATCTTGCCCTAAGGTAATCTTCAAAAAGATAAAATTTGTTACCGTAATTTCACTCCATTCCTTTCAAGGGGATTAAAATTCATCACCGTAGTCTTTGAGTCTGGTTTCATTGACTTGGCCTTCTTCTCAGTATCTCATCAGGAAGACGACCATATCACTTGTTTTGATCCACTTCTCTGTGTTTCATCAAGAAACTGATTTTGGTTCACTTCCCCGTATTTCACTAGGAAGCTAACTGTTTCATTACTTCGACTTGCTTCTCAGTGTCTCATCAGAAAGTTGGGGTTCGAAGATTTGCTTACATCAGGCGTGAGTTTGATTTGGTCTTCTTCTCAGTATCACATCAAGAAGATGACTGCGTCGTTTGTTTCAATTCGCTTCTCTGTATCTCATCAGGAAGACGAATTTGGTCCACTTCTCAGTATCTCATCAGGAAGCTAACCTTTTATTGCTTCACATTCCTTCTACGTATCTCATCAGGAAGCTGGGGTTCGAAGATTTGCTCACTTTGAGCCTCGTTTCATTGATTTGGTTTTCTTCTCAGTATCTCATCAGGATGATGACCGCATCGCTGTTTTGTGGATGGTTGCAATCTGCCCCGTGATCGGGGTAAGGTTTTAGAGTCCTGCTCATTTTGAACTTTTCCTTGGTGATCTTAATGATTCATCTCGCCATGTGGCGGGGATGTGACCTGTGAAATATGCTCCTATGGGCCTCTATGTAGTCCCAATTTAGAAGGTCATGATTAGAATGAATTAAATGCTCCTAACTTGCATGAATGTGTATGATGAATGTCAGATTTATTTATTATTGTTCAAGTCGGCATGATCTGTCGCCTATCCAAATTCTGTCATTGATGTGTTGTTCTGTCTTCTTCTAGGCTGTTCTGGAATTGCTTGTTTTTGAGTTTGTCTTCCCATTGGTGATCTTGTTTCGGACCTCTGTAATTTTTGAAAATTCCAGAATAATTCTCATAACTTTTTATATGATTTATTAGTTCATTATCCATTATTTAGATGCGAAATGCTTGAACAAAATTGTGCAGAAACAAGGTCGTATTTGAAAATTCTATTACAAAGAGGATCAAAGGAAACAATATTAATCGAAAATTGCCAAGTATACAATAAAGAATAGTTAGTTACCCCAGATATCGTAAAATGAGCTACTCTGCTCCAACTTGCTTGAGAATCATTCCTAGCTCGGATGTGTGTCTAGAAGATCTAGAGTACTTTGTTGATGTTCCAAGTTGTAACCTTCCTCCATCTCGTCGACCCATTCTTAGATCTGAGCCGCCCTTTACGGGTTTTCAACTCAAAATTTCTTTAATTCTAAGACGCCCTTTACGGGTTTTCATCCTGAACCTTTTTTTTTTTCGAGACGCCCTTTGCGGGCTTTCATCTCAATTCCCCTTTTATTTTTAGGCGAAGTATTTTTTCACCGAGTCTGAATTGACGGGATTATACAGATCCTTGCTATCCATTTCTGTTAGGATGAGAGCTCATATTGAGAAAGCTTTCTTTACCACATAAGGTTCTTGCCATTTGGGCATCCATTTCCCACGAAAATCTTTATGTATGGGAAGTATCTTTTTCAAAATTAGATCTCCCTCATAGAATTCCCTGGGACGAACCTTTTTGTCATAAGCTCGCATCATTCTTTTCTGGTACATCTGGCAATGGCGAATGACTTTTAATCTCTTAGGTAAGACTGCTTCCATACCATATGCCTACGAGAATGGTGTTGCCCCAGTAGAAGTCCTGACTGAAGTTCTGTAGGCAAAGAGGGCAAATGGTAGTTTTTCGTGACAGTCTTTGTAAGTCTCAGTCATTTTTGCCACAATCTTCTTTATGTTCTTATTAGCTGCCTCCACATCTCCATTCATTTTTGGGCGATAGGAAGAAGAATTATGATGCTTGATTTTGAACTGTTCGCAAACTTCTACTATCGTGCTATTGTTCAAATTCAGGGCATTGTCGGATATGATCCTTTCAAGCATCCTGTATGGTAAATAATTTCTTTTTTCAAGAACTTGATAACCGTAGACTTGGTAACATTTGCATATGAAGTTGCCTCTACCCATTTAGTGAATTAGTCAATCACCACAAAGATGAATATATGGCCATTGGAAGCCTTTGGAGAAATTGGCCCGATGACGTCCATGCCCCACATGGAAAAAGGCCAGGGAGAGGTCATAACATGAAGGTGTAATGGAGGTACATGAATCTTATCTCCATAGATCTGGCACTTATAGCACTTCTTGGCATAATTGATGCAATCGCCCTCTATAATAGGCCGGTAATACCCAAATCTCATTATTTGCCGGGCCATCATGAAACCATTAGCGCGTGTCCTACAAATGCCTTCGTGAACTTCTAAGATCTTCTTAGCTTTAATTGCGTCAACACGTCTTAGCAACACTTGATCTTTTCTCCTATTGTACAAGATTTCCCCATCTAGGACATATTTACTGGCTAGTCTTCGTAATGTCCTCTTTTCATTTTCTGAGGCTTGCTCGGGATACTTTTGATCTCTCACAAATTCAAGAATATTCTAGTACCATGGGTGATCATCTTTTTCTTCTTCTTCCTCTGCCTTAATATCACAACAATGAGCAGGAGCTTCATAGATACTCATATGAATGAGGTTTACATTTTCCGTCCTACTCACCTTAATCATCGAGGCTAGAGTGGCAAGAGCATCGGCCATCTAGTTTTTTTCCCGTGGGAGATAATGGAATGTGACGTCATCGAATTCTGTGATCAACTCAATGACCAATTTGCGGTAATTCACTAACTTAGAATCTCTTGTTTCCCATTCTCCTTTTAGTTGATAAATCACCAGAGCGGAGTCTCCATAAATCTCCAGAATTTTGATTCCCCGCTTTATGGCCGCACGGATTCCCAAGATACATGCTTCATATTCAACCATATTGTTTGTGCAATGTAATTTAGTCTTCCTAAGAACCCCTGAACTTCTTTTTGCGTGCTGGGTGGTGGTAGCTCCTGTATGGTTTGACTTTATCTGGGTCAATTTCAATTCCTCTTTTGTTGACTACAAAGCTTAACAATTTTCCTGATGTGGCCCCGAAAGTGCACTTGGCTGGGTTTAACTTTAATTGATGTTTCCTTATCCTTCCAAATAACTTTCTCAGGATTCTTACATGTTCTTCCTCCGTTTGGGATTTCGCAATCATGTCATCGACGTAAACTTCAATCTCCTTATGCATCATGTCATGGAACAGGGTCACCATGACCATCTGATAAGTTTCCCCAGCATTTTTTAGTCCGAAAGGCATCACCTTGTAGTAAAATATTCCCCATAGCGTGACAAATGTGGTTTTGATCATATCCTCAAGGTCCATCCTTATCTAATTACACCTCAAGAAACCATCCATAAAGAAAAACAGAGAATGTCCTGCCGTATTATCGATTAAAGTGTCGATGTGGGGTAAGAGAAAATTATCCTTTGGGCTAGCTTTATTTAAATCTCGATAGTCCACACACATGCGCACCTTTCCATCTTTTTTAGGAACGGGGACTATATTAGCTACCCATTCAGAGTATTTAACCACCTGGAGGAAACCGGCATCAAATTATTTCTTGACTTCACATCCGGTCTCATCCTTCGGAGTTTTTGCTTCACGGGTCATCTTTCTTCCTTTATAGGGAGTTTATGCACCATAGGGTCAGTGCTCAAGCCGGACATATCCTGGTAAGACCATGCAAAGATATCTTGGAACTCTTGAAGCAACGAGATAAGATTCCTTCTGGTTTCTACGGAGATGCTTGTCCCAATTTTCACCTCTTTCTTTTCATCTTCGTGCCCCAAATTAATAACTTCCACTGGGTCCGAATGAGGCAAGATTTGTTTTTCTTCCTGTTCCATCATTCTTAACAGATCCAGAGGCAGATTATAATCTTGATTATCTTCAAGGTCTTGAAGCTCTTCCAAACATGTATCTTGCTCGAAGTGATGTTCTAAGTTAGCGTCAGGGTTGTTCATATTATTGATATTTGACGATTTGTCAAGGGATAAATTTACGAAAGAATGACTATGTGGTAAATGTATGAGTATGTATGTATTAAAGAATAATTAATCTTATTTATTGGATATGTACGAATGGTTTATTAAGCCGAATTAATAAATAAAAGAATAATTATGGAGAAGAATAAAAGTGCATTTCATTCAAAATAATTGAATAATAACCATGGGCCCTTTTACAAAAAGATCCATATCAATTTCGAGCCTAAAGCAATAGTTGTTTTCGAGCATTACTCTGAGGAAATCTTAAAAATTACAGGGAGTTCCTCCACGGTCCAATTATTCAAGGTGCTTCCAAGTGCACACGGACCAGTCCTTGATGGATTCCCTTCCTTTCCTACATCTAATATAGCATTAATGTCTAAACCTTTCATGATGCCCCTTTTGGTTCTAATCGTCGCTCGCTCCTTTTCCTGCTGGTTGATCACCCCTCCTGAGACGAAAGTCTCGTAGATGTGCGGGAAGACCATGGGTTCCCATGAGATGTCTTTTTCAGACAGTATGACCCTCCTTCTTTCTTGCCTATTCTCAAGCTCCTTCCTCTATTGTTTTGCTTCTAGCTTGTACCCCAGACCATAACGATCCTGTTTTTATATTAGCATCGGCACATTAACTCTTCATTGGAGGTATTTTCCTAGTCCTTTCCCAGGTATAGCTCCCTTTTCAACTGTTAATCGCAAGCCCATCCTGATGATCGATGATATTGTAGGCACCGATATTTTCCTTCCTTCTGAAATGAAGGTTGCATTGACAAACTCTAGTGAGTAGAACGAGCATTCCACAGCCTCCTCGTTTATCCCTACGTAGGGTGAATCGCTTGTTATGGATGCAATTATTTCCTCTTCAGCATTAATCGTGATCAGCAGCCTTTCATTTATTAGCTTCACTTTCTGGTGCAAAAAAGAAGGTACTGCTCCAGCTGAGTGGATCCATGGTCTTCCCAACAGACAATTATAAGTGGGCCTAATATCCATCACTTGAAAATCCATTTCGTATGTATTCGGCCCAATTTGAAGAGGTATTTCAATCTTTCCCATTACCTTCCTTTCTGTCCCGTCAAATGCTCTCACTATATTATTACATCCTTTCATGTGAGAGCTATCACTTGGCAATCTTTGTAGTGTAGTTAGCGGTAGCACATTCAGGGCTGAACTATTATCTATGAGTACTCTAAGTAGCGTATACCCTTTACAACGAGTAGTGATGTGTAGAGCCTTGGTGGACCTTATTCCTCCCGTCGGTATTTCATCATCGCTGAAGAAAATGAAGTTATCAACACTCATGTTATTGACCAATCGATCTAGTTTACTGACGGAGATGTCATTTACTACATATGTTTCGTTCAGCACCTTCATTAGTACGCTTTGATGGTCTTTCGAGCTTAAGAGCAATGACAGGATCGATATCCGAGCAGGCTATTTGTGTAGTTGCTCTACTACACTATATTCACTATGCCTTAAAAACTTTAAAAACTCCTTTGCCTCATTCTCATATACAGGCTCGTTGATGGGTGCTTCAAGCTTGTTAGTTATTTCCTCCTCAGGCTCACACATTCTAGCTTTCCCTTTGTTGATCTCTTTTTCTTTATTCACAGGGTTATAATTTTTACCGCTACGGGTAACAAGATTCACGTCCTCCCTCGGTTCCCCCTCTCTTGGTATGGTCACGTTGCAATTGTAGCTCCATGGGACCTTTTTACTATCCCTGTAAGAAAACGTTACAGACTTTTGTATGATGATGCGAGGGGTTGTCCGTTCTCTTGCCATGCCACAAATAATCACCTTGGGGCGATTGCTTCCATAAGTCTTAGCTGTCCCATCCTCGGAGGCACAAACATCATTAGCTTCCCCTCATTCTTCAAAAAATTTCAGCTCTCGATTGTCCATCAACATTTGGACCACGACTTTGAACTCAATGCAGCTTTGAAATTCATGCCCCTTAACGGCATGAAACTCACAATGGTCATCACCTTTTATTATCATACTCTTTTTATCATTCATGACTATCTCTTCTTTAACCAACTCTTGCCATACCCACCGAAGTGGAAACTTAATTTCTTCAGCATTTCTCTTAATTTTTCGAGCTCCTTCTTCCAGCAAGGCATTCACCCCTTCCTCTAGGTGATTAGGCAGAGGATTTTCGGTTATATTGGGCTTTGTTGGCTCTTCCAATTTTACGATTCCATGCTCTATGAGTCCTTCGACTTATCTTTTAAAAGCGGGGCAGTTTTCAATCGAATGCCCTTCTGCCCCTGCATGGTATTCACAGCGAGCTTTTGTATCATACCAAGCCGGGAATGGAGGTTTGTATGGTCTTACATGCTGAGGAGCTACCTCATGCGTGTCATATAATATCTTGTAGAGTTCTCCGTAATACATCGGAAGGGGAGTATATTGAATTCTTCCTCTATTTGGCCTAGTGCCCGGCTCTTATCACGGGGCATTTTGGTAATTGCCCATTGTAGTTTTGGGCTGACTTGTCACAAAAGGTCTGGTGTAGTTAGGTCTATATATGCTTGCATTGTTGACCTCATTATCCCTTCTTCTAGGGGTAAGCCTTTTTGGGCTTTTTTCGGTTTCAATTTTACCGACCTTGATTGCATTTTCAATCATTTCCCCCCGACATGACCATACAAAAGAAACTCTTGGTGGCGTTTCCTAACAGGTGATTTAGGTAAGGAGTCTTGAGGGTATTGACAAACAACATTGTTGTCTCCTTTTCTGTTAGCGATGGCTGTACTTAGGTTGCCACCTCGCGCCATCTCTAAGCATATGTTCTAAAGCTCTCATTTAACTTCTTCTCTATATTCTGCAGTGTGAGCCGATCAGGAGCTATTTCTATCACATGTCCGTATTGTTTTAAGAAAGCCTGTGCCAAATCTTTCCACAATTTGATTTTTGATCGGCTTAATTGACTGTACCATCTGATTGCAGACCCGGCCAGGCTGTCTTGAAAATAATGAATTAACAGTTGGTCGTTATGTACGTGCCCTGCCATATTTCTGTAGAACATGGTTAGGTGGGCTTTCAGGGCAGCTCGTCCAGCTATATTTTTCAAATTCTGGAACTTTGAATTTGGAAGGGAGAACCAAATATGGAACCAGACTCAGCTCTTTGGCATCTACACCATAGGAAATTTCAACTCCCTGTATCGCGTCAATTTTCTCTTCTAATCGCCTGTATTTTTCCTCTATTTGTCTGGGGAGATCTTCTCTTATCATCTCGTCAAAGTCTAGGACACCCAGATTCGCAGCATTATCCTCTGGGTTTGACCTTAATCCAATTGGATAATTAACTGGTCGCGAAGTGCCTCTGGTTGGTTGCTGTGCCCTTACAGTAATGATGGGCTCCCGTGCCGGTATTTCACGCGAAGCCAGGTTATGGAGAGGTGTAAAGCCTGGGGGGACCATTAGGTCCTCTTCTTCCTCAATAGCAGGACTCTTTCCTTTATCAGCCATGCTTTGTTTTACTTGCGCTAATTTTATTCATTAAGCTTTTTTGTACCTTCATAAATTGATTCTTCATTTCTTTGCACATCATGGTCATTTGCTCTTGGATGTGCTTTTGCATCTGGTCTTGTAATTCTTTTTGGATTTGTTCAAGTCTTTGTTCCATGGCTTTAGTTTTCTTTCGAGTATTATAGTGATGTGAGTTTTTAATGATTACTGATATAGCTGGATGGTAAATTTTTAATAAGTTAAGACTATTATGCAAAAAAAATGTGATGCGAATAAGATGCATGTATGCAAGAGAAAGGTGTTTGACTTATAATTCATTTTCCATTTAGAAAACTTCATTTGGATAACAAGTTCTTTAACATAAAGCAAATTACATAAATGGTTTTGCATTGATACTAAGAGCCTTGACTTTCTTAAGGAATCTTGATAGCTTTTGACCTCGTTTCGTATTTGTCTCGTACTGTATGCTTAGCTCTTCTGCTTCAACTGTTAGTGTCTGCACATGATTAGTTACTTCGCGGATTTGATTTAAAGCTTCACCCATAATATAATCCCTTTCTCTGACTTTCTTTTGAGTTTGCTGAATATGCCAATCATTTGTCTCCAACGTCCTTTCCAAAATCTCAGTTCGTATTTCACTATTATGCAAAGAGGCCTCTAATTCTTTCATCCTCTTACTCAGTCTCTCGATCTCGACTCGGCTTACTTTCAACTCCATTACTGAATTTCGACTACGATGCTTGTACAAGGACTCCTCCAATTCTCCTACTCAAGCTTTTAATTCAGTCACTTCGACTTGACTTTCCAGAAGGCTACACTTCATAGCATTTTCCTGAACTTGGGCGTCTTGAAATTTGTTTTTCCAGTGACTTGTTTTATTTTTCTCTTTACGGATTTCCTGCTACCATTGCTCTGATGTCTTACCTAAACTGGTGGTTCTCATTGACAATCGAAGCTTTTTATAGTCCTTCATTAGGCTGCTAAGATCTTTTTCAGCCTTTTTCTTCCCATTTCTCAATTTTTCCGCTTCTAGCTTTCGAACATCAACGTCTAATCCTAAAAGCACCTTCTTTTCCTCCAGCTTTTCTATCATTTTCTCCATCTCAGCATTTTTCTTTTCGAAATCTTGTTTAATTATTTCTAATTCAGTCGGAATAACCTTTTTCTTCCCATTTCTCAATATTGTCGTTGATCCTTCTGTTTCTCCACCAATCATATTCTGCAGTTATCATGGGATTTACGCCGATTGCTTTCATTTTTCAAACCTGGTTCTATGCATTTGAGATTTTTCGAATCCTTTTCTTATTATTTTCTCCCCGGTACACGAATCCATACTAAGCTATCCCCTAAGTCGCGAGTATGAACTGTCTTGATCTGTATTGTCTTGAAACTAGCAAAGTTGCATATCCGATTACTCCCCATATTCCTGCCAATGAGACCTAGTTAAGATCTCCACACCGATACAATATTTCATCAGGAACGAACCATGGTGCTCGCCACTCTATGTCTTCGTCTTTGAGGCTTTGGAGTATGGCCATCCACTTTTCTTCTGAGAAATTTTCTTGTCTTTGCGTGGCAACGAACTCTTTCAAAGGGGAGTAATCTTTAGACAAGTACTGATAGGAGACTTTTTCTATTTTTCAGACGTGACTATGAAACCATACCATTAGTAGCGATGCACAAGCAATAAATCGACCTTCTCCCTCCTTTCTGCACACATTTAAGGACCTGAAAGTTTCAACCAATATGGCCGAGACAGGTGTCACTCTTTTACTCAATCTATCAAATAAATCTATCATCGCGTCCTCTATATGCCCCAAAGCCTTTGGAAAAATGACCAACCCGTAGATGCTTAGGGCTAAAATGTCGATCTTTTTCTTTACATCTGGATGAGCCAGTATCAAATCTCGTAGACTTTTCCACGTGATGCACTTGTTATCACCTTTGACCTTAACTGTTCACTCATTCCGGTAATGTTTATTAATCTTTTAACAAGGGTCGGGAGATTTGGAGCTCTAGAATAGGCCTTATTTACCAAAATCTTCGAACAACGGAGTAGAGTGGTGTATTATTCTATCGTCGGTGTCATGTCTATATTCTCAAAGGTGAAGCAATTGTAGGCTGAATTCCAATACTGTGTTAAGGCTCTAAAGAGGGATTTGTCTACTTTAACTTCGTACAAGTATGACAAATCTTCGTATTCTTGGTAAAAGGTTTGTTTCATGTTGTTGTCCCAACTGTCCCAGATCTCTTTCAACTCTAGCATATTGTTTTGAGCCGTGCTGATCCTGGTGTAATCCCAAAGCTCTGACTCATATCCTTCCACTAAGCTGTCGCTCTTTCGGCGTTGAGTCTCCTTCGACCACATGTGCACAACCATATTGTCCTCCACTTTATCAAAGTACTTGTTTTCCATGATCAATTCTCTTATTGGTAACTAAACTTTTAAGTCTATACCTTCTCTTTATATGATGATGAAATGAGATGCAAAAAGAGACAACATAAACAAGTTAGCGAAACACAATAATAGCAATATATAGCATAGAACCTAAGAGTCTGTCTTGGAAGGTTGCTAAATAGTTTAGTACAACTCCTTCTAAAGCAAGTTCCTCCGTCTTACTATATGTGGTTTTAGGTTCTAAAGTAGGGGTACCCAAACCAGCAGATTCCTCGATCCTCACCCATTACAGGCTCACACAGACGATTTCGGTTTAGGGGGACGCATTTCCCACATGTTTGCACGGAAGTGAAAACTTCATGAAAACAAGGGTACTTTGTAATCCCGAAAGCAATCCACTATCCTGCACGAAGGTGAAGACCTCACGAAGGAGTAGTTTCAAGCTTCCACTTAAAAAGGGTAATATCATATGCAGATGTATGCAAATTTACACTAGCAATATCACTAGCAATATCACATAATATAATGTCACAAAAGATGTCAAGGATCGCATATTAAACAGAACTGAAGCTTAAAAGTTTCCAAAGAAGACTCGAAAATAATCAATTTGGCTTGACTCTCGTTTATTTAAAAAGTCCTCAGTGGAGTCGTCAGCTGTCGAAACCATCTTTTTTTTGGAAACGACGAGTTTCGAAAAATTTTTTAAAATCAAAAAATAATGGAAGTCGCCACCAATCTTTTATTCGGTGTGATTGGATCACCATAAAACGCTTTAAAAAAACATTTTGAAAACATGTAGGTCTTCGAAATCCAGAAAAACAGGTTCGGGAGTTGGTTACTCATGAGGAAGGATTAGCACCCTCATACGCCCAAAATTGGTACCGTATTGATTATTTCTGGGTCTTAAGTTGTAACATTTAAAAGCTTGAATATAGTTTAAAATACGATCCTTGAATGCATGAGTTAAGTTTAAAAGAAATCGGGCTTTTTTGGAAATCCCACTATTTCAAAGTGATCGAGGAAGAAAGTTACGTCTAGTGAGTTAGGACATGACATTCCAAGATCTAGAAATAACGAGCTTTCCTTTGTAAAACATTTTTTAAATTTTTGCGAAAAGGATATTTAATTATCTCGATTTGTAGGTTGCACCTAGTAAGTTAAGGCGCAATATTTCAGAATTGAAGATAAGGAAACATTGCCTTGATTAAGGGTATTCGATTATTTCGATTTGAAGAAAAATTGCACCTAGTGAGTTAAGGCATAAATTTTTGAAACTTGAAATAAAAGAATATTGTCTCGATTTTACAGCTTTTATGAAAAACAATTTTGAAAACAAGCATGCGGGTTAAATATGAATAAGCAGTTAATAATGAATATTAAATAACACGAAGTAAGATAAATAAGAAGATAAAGTGGCAAAAAAATCAAAAAATGCAAAATACGAGTGCATAATAGATAAAATAAACGCAAATATTAATTATGAAGAAAAAGGACGCGATCGGGTTTGAAAATGAGACTTTTCGGATACTCGGGGGCAAAATGGTAATTTTGGGAAAATTTATGGTTTAAAAATGGAATTTTTGGACATTCGGGAGTAAAATGGTAATTTTGAGAGTTTCAAGGTCGAAAATGGAGATTTTGGAGGTTAAGGGCAAAAATGGAATTTTTGGAAGTTTCGGGGTAAAAAATGGGATTCTTGGAAATTCAAGGGTAAAAATGGAATTTTTGAAAGTTTTGGGGCCAAATATGGGATTTTTAGAAATTTAAGGGTAAAATTGGAATTTTTGGAAGTTTTAGGGTTAAAAATGGGATTTTTGGAAGTTCGGGGGTAAAAATGGAATTTTTGGAAGTTTCGTGGTTAAAAAAATTGAATTTTTGGAAATTCGAGGGTAAAAATGGAATTTTTGGAAGTTTAGGGGTAAAAACAAAATTTTTGGAAGTTTTAGGGTTAAAAATGGAATTTTTGGAAGTTTGGGGGTAAAAATAGAATTTTTGGTAGGTTTAGGGACCTCCAAGGCAATAAAACCAAAGACAGGTGACACGTGGCAGCCCCTCAGGCATCCTGAAGTCAGAGGACTAGTTTGAAATCCATGAAAAATTTATGGGTCAATTTTTTTAATTAAATAAAACTTGATTTGAGGATTAAATTAAAACAAATTAACAATAAGAGGGACCATTTGCATAAATAAGCAAAAATCATGACACGTGGTAGCTCCTGGTGCTTTTAAAAGGTCGAGGGATTAAATTGAAAAACCATGAAAATCATTGGGCCAATTTAAAATTAATTAAAAGTACAAAAGGACCTGATTGAAAATTTTATAAAAAGGGGAAGGATCGAACGCATAAATAACCCTTCCTTTAAAAACACGCGGATCCTAGGTTGGGTCGGGTTGGATTCCGGGTCGGCCATGGGTTATTAGGTGAAACGGTGTCGTTTTGAGCATTTTGAAGCCATGCCAAAACAACATCGTTTTGGATGGCTATAAATAGGCCATTTCTCAGAAAAAAAATCAATTTTACCCCTTTTAAAAAAAAAAACCAAAACCTTCTTAAAAACCTCTCAAACATTTTCATGGTCGGCCACACTCCGACCGGTCAGCCCGATCGCCGTTCGTCACGTGAGGCTGCCACGCACCATCGTCCGCGGCTGCGCGTCATCGCCGCGCCTGGTCACGCACGCCGGTTCGATCATATCTCCGTCGACGCCTCTCCTTCCCACGCGCCACGTGCCACCGTCGAAGGTAAAAGCCTTTCTTTCTTTTCCTTTTTTTTAAAAAAAAATTTCTTAAAAAACTCCCTTTTTAAAACTGTTTTTATTGTTTTTTATTATTAATCGTTTTGATTCTTCTTTTTTGCAGATCCATGCGCGACGGGGTGCAGGCAACGTTCGGTTAGGTTCAGCTTTCGGCGACGGCGACCAGGGAAGCTTATTTCTAACTTTTTGTCTCCTTTTTTTTATTTATTATTATTAATAATAATATTATTATTATCAAAACATTTATTATTATTAATGAATATTAAAAAAAACTTATTTATTATTAATGATATCATTAATATTATTATTATTATTAAAATAGTTACTAATATTATTAAGAATTATTGAAACGTTTTGAAAATAGAAATGAATAAATGACAACAGTGGGTATTGAATGTATGCATTGAAACTAAGTGTGGTTTTAAATAAAAACTTTAGTCATAAATGGTGGTGAATATTTATTGAAATTACCTGGATGCCTTAATACCTAAGTGCTGTGAATCTTATTTGCCCCTTTGTTTCTGTGGTTTTATGACCTATCTGTTTGAATACCTCTGCTTGCTAACCTTTTTCTTATTTGGATTTGTAAACACTTTGGGAATCTGTTTGTTGTATTGATTTCTCAAAAGGGTTCGTCCCCTATATTACAAATTTTGAAATTGGTTTTTATAACCAGTGTTTCAATCATGGTTATTTGTTGTTTTGCAATTAAGTGTACATCAAATCTCTTTTTTTTTTCTTGCAGGTTCGGTTATGGCAGCCCGTGACAGTGGCGGTAACAGTGGCAGAAGCAAGTTGGGGCCGAAGAAGGAAGTTGTTTGGGCTGACGTGGCGTGTTCTGATAGGCTGAAATAGGGACAACAGTAGTACAAGTTGAAACTTAGGGTTTTTTATTTGGTTTTAATGTCTTGGTTTGGATCCGTCTGGGTCTTTTGTAATTGAGCCCTTTGTTTGGAATTGTATTTGAGCTCGGATTTTTGGGTATGTAATTTGAACATTTATGTTTGAATTTTTTAATTTTAAAATTAAAATTAAATTTAAATTTAAGATTAATTTTAAATTTAAAATTAAAAAAGGTCCCGCTCAAAATTGTGCTCCAATACTCTAAACCATCATATTGTGAAACAGCCCCAATCTCACTCCCGTTTGATTGACCTCGCAGTAATCTACAAATGTGAAGCTACTTCACAGAGAAAACATTATTTCCCAACAAATTCAATCTCAAAAGGTAAAAATTAATGGATCAAACACTTAGCATTCATATACAAAAAGGTTCTTCGAACAAAACAAGAATTAATAAAATTATCTTACCTAACAAAACCAGCCTCGTGATTAAGCAATAATTCTTTGCTCTTGGAGACATTGATTGAAGAAGCTAAGAGTGTGAGGAATCTTTTGCACTTTTGCTTTAAACGGAATCATGTTTTGTCTGGTATAGTTGTATTCAGCATAATTGCTCCACTCTCCTACCCTCTTCCAGTATCCAGACTAATATATCAAGGGGAAAGCAGACATGCCAACAAGCAAAATCTCGCCATGGCTGTCTGCCGTGGATGAGAAACCTTGTTCATCAAATATTCTGTAACAAGTTTTCATCTGTAGATAAAAATCGAAACCCGACTGGAATCGGATTATCTAATTGTTTGTCGTGGATGAGAAACCTTGCTCATCAATTCATGACAATCTTCTTCGACTGGTTTTTTGACTTGATCTTCTTTTACTTGATTTTCCCATGCAAATATCACATAGACTGAATAATTAAAGAGAGAAGAGATTTGAACAGTGTAGGTTGGTGTTGAAGATGAAGGTTGCACCGGTTCATTCCACTTTCACCGTACCATTGTTGATACAAGGTATAAGGGATGTCAAGATGGAGTTCAAAAATGAGAGAGGATGATGGAAAAAAATAAAGAAAAAGAAGCCCCTTCTCTTTGGGATGTCTGTTGCTTTTATTATATCCGCTCGTCATTTTAATTATAATAATATAACAATAGTTAATTTATTATATTAAGGACTAAATTGAAAGCTATTAAGAAGTTAAGTCATAGATTAAAAATATAAGATCCCTAGTAAATAAATATAAAATCAAGTTTTGATTAGATACTAAATATCGAAAGATATGAACATTTCAAATATAGATACTAATATCAATAAAATATAAATTATGTTAAATTATTGTATTTCATGTGTTTGTGTGAAACTAATATTATTTATTATCAAATTTATGGTATGTAACCAAAAACAACATTAAGTAATTTTGAGATAAAAGAAAGATGAAAATCGTAGGTGAATAATTTTTTTTATAAAAATTTAAAAATATAAATTATTTAAATAATAAAATTATAATTTTTATTATAAAAAAATTTACGATTTAATTTTATCACTAAAAAATATAACAAATCAATAATATTATTAATAAAATCATAAACTTCAATCATACATAAAAAATCTAAAATTAAGCATTTTATAGTAATCATGATCTCCGTCATCGGTAGCGTTAAGTTCAAAAGTCCATAAAATAAAATTGTTGAATTAGCAAAAAGTCCGCTCTGGTGATCAACCAATAACAGGTAGACAATTAGACAAGCCCAACCAATCAAATTGCACCGCGCATTTAACTTCTCAAGGACAAATTTGTAAGTTCACAGAATATTAATACCTTCTTCATTGACCATTTAATCCTCCGTTGTCCCCCTCCCTAAACAGAGACACACCCGACTCTTATAAACAACTAATAGCTTAAGCGCACAACAAAGCGCTTCTTCCACCTTTTTTTTCCATCTCAAAAATTGAAATTTCACCGTCAAAGCTTTTTCCCCTCAGATTCGAGCTCTGAAATGGCAACCGAGAATGACAGTTCCAGGGTCGGATCTGGATCCGGATCTCATTCTGTCAACGGCGAAGCGGCTCCTGACCGCAAGATCGCGTTGATCACTGGCATCACCGGTCAAGATGGTTCCTACCTGACCGAATTCCTCCTCAACAAAGGCTATGAAGTCCATGGCTTGATCCGCCGCTCTTCCAACTTCAATACGCAGCGTATCAACCACATCTACATTGATCCACACAACGCCCACAAGGCTCGGATGAAGCTCCATTACGCTGACCTCACCGACGCTTCCTCGCTTCGTCGCTGGCTCGATACTATTCGACCCGATGAGGTTTACAATCTGGCGGCTCAATCTCACGTGGCCGTCTCTTTTGAGATCCCTGATTATACGGCTGACGTGGTGGCTACGGGAACTCTTCGCTTGTTGGAAGCCGTTAGATCCCACATCGCCGCCACGGGTCGGAGCCATATCAAGTACTACCAAGCTGGATCGTCCGAAATGTTCGGATCCACCCCTCCTCCGCAATCTGAACACACCCCGTTTCACCCCAGATCTCCATACGCAGCTTCCAAATGCGCCGCGCATTGGTACACTGTGAATTACAGGGAAGCTTACGGGATTTTCGCATGCAATGGGATTCTTTTTAACCACGAGTCCCCGAGGAGAGGAGAGAATTTCGTGACCCGGAAAATCACCCGGGCCGTTGGGAGGATCAAGATTGGGTTGCAAAACAAGTTGTTTTTGGGGAACCTTCAAGCTTCGAGGGATTGGGGTTTTGCCGGGGATTACGTGGAAGCTATGTGGATGATGCTGCAACAAGAGAAGCCGGACGATTACGTGGTGGCGACGGAGGAATCGCATACGGTGGAGGAGTTTTTGGAAGTGGCATTTGGGTATGTTGGGTTGAACTGGAAAGATCATGTTGTGATTGATAAGAGGTATTTTAGGCCTGCCGAGGTGGATAACCTGAAAGGTGATTCAAGTAAGGCAAGGAAGGTTCTTGGGTGGAAACCCAAAGTTGGGTTTGAGCAATTGGTGAAGATGATGGTTGATGAAGATATCGAGTTGGCTAAGAGGGAGAAAGTACTGGTCGATGCTGGTTATATGGATGCCCAACAACAGCCTTAATTTACTGTGCCATCCAAAATTTTCTTCTTTGATGATATAGTTGGTGTTTAAGAAGAGGGTATTTATTTAAATGTTTAATTTAATTTAAGTTTTATGTATCCATTTATTTCCTAGAAGTTCCTTCATAATGATGTTACTCTGAAATATTTTCATTTTGATCAAGGATAGCCTGAAATTTGCTGTTAAGTTTGATTATGCCATGAGAATGCTGGAAATGAATCTAGATCCCATCACTTGTGTTTTGAATGTATGATGCATGTACAAGATCTGATTGAAACTTTGTGCATCTTGTGATCTGTTTTTGTGTCACTAGATTTGATTGCTAAGTGTCAGAGCAAGACTTCAATTGGATCATGTGGTATTTGTTCCAAGAGTTCTACATGTATGGCCTAATAAGATACTAAAAATCAATATCTTGTTACCATTATTGTCTGCTTGTGAAGATTTTGAATGATGTCGGCAGGGGGCAACTTTTGCTTTTACATTACAACTGCGTCACGTTCAATTGTCTATAATCTGAATTCAAAACTTTGCTAGCCCAAATGTTAGTACACTTGCTGTTTTGGGTACAAAAAAAAAACACGATTCTCAATGAAATGAGAATTTAAGGGTAAAAGAATAATGTCAATCATGTGCTGATGAGCCAAAGCTTCGATTTGATGTCGAATTAAGGGTTAAAAATGCAATCTATGCACCCTTTTTTTCTCTTCTGCTTACTGAACCAATAGAAGAAGCAAAGACACAAACAAGTAACTAAAAGCCTGTAATGAATGCAAAATTCAAGAAAACTTTCATTCTAATCTAATAGGACATTGAGCTGGGAATTTACACTCATTGTAGATGTAGAACTTCAACAATACATGGCCATAAAAAAAGCAGAGTAGACAGAATTTTGCCGTGTACAATACCATTGAATCCTAATGGACTACTTTGGTAGCCTTCTCTGCAAGCTAATCTTATGTTACTCCAACTCAAATACTGGATAATCTTATTTTTAATTTAATTTTTGGTTAAATATTGGATATTTGTATCCAACTCACCCATTTGAGTGTTCATTTCAATTTTGGGTGCTTTTTTTTTCACTCTTAACTTCACCACAGAAAGCTGTTTGGGAAGGTGCAAAATTCATGGAAAATCTCACTGCTATAACTATGTTTCAATCCAAATAAATATCTCATTTATATTTTTAATTTCATTCACAATTATTATTGTTTTTAATATCATCGAGACTAACTTCACCCCGGAAGTCTTAGCTCCGTCGTGACGATTTGATGAGCCTAGGAAAATGTTGGGAAGCTGAAAGGCTTGGTGACGGTAGGATAAACTGCCCTGTTGAATATAACTTGGAAACCCCGACTTCAACAGCATGTGTAAAACATTAAGAGTCGGGTTAATGGGCAACACGACCCGGAAAATAAATCCGGGTTGCAAAATGATTACACTCGCACGTGGCAGTTTCTCAAGAAACGACAGCGTTCTATCCTGATCAGTTTTCGGTAGTCTTCTATTCTCACCAGAAACACGGTTTTTCCTCAATTTTTTAGCGTTTTCAAATTCAATTTACGGCAAAGAAAGCTAAGCCATCTTACTTACCGACTCTATTAGAAATATGAGAATCCGGAATCAGGGTACAGCCGAACCGGCGACTACAAGAAAGACGCCGCCGACGAGGAAGTGTGCTGCGAAAACTTCATCGGGACGTATAGACGCTGCGGCGGAATCCACGGCTCTGAAAACGGCGGGAACAAAGCAGGCCTCCGCTGCTAAAGCGAAGCAAATGGAGAATAATGAAATTTCAACTGTCATCGACGGCTCTGATTCTAATCTTGAAAGATCAGCAGGTTAGTAAGTACTTCTATGTAATTTACAATTTGTATGCTTAGCTATATTGGTAATATTATTTGATGATTTTGCTTTTAATGTTGGACTGTGAAATGTTTCTGTTCAAATGGATTTTCCTTTTTATAATTTTTAAATTTGAAATAGTTGAAGAAGTGAAGTCATCACCTGAAGCTACAACACTGACACCGGAGAGCAAAGCTACACCAGGCACTAAATTAGTTTCAAAGCGAACACCTGGAAGACCTAAACGTGCTGTTTCTGCGAAAGGGAAAGCTGTTTCAGTAGTGAATTCTGAGAGAACAGCCAATGAGAAGGTTTTGGAATCACCAAATGAGGTAGAAATGGAGCATCAAAAGATAAAAGGAAGAGAAAAAATTGAAGAAACTGGAAAGTCCAAACTGGAGGAGGAAGTACCTTGTGATAGGAACATTGAAGAGTATGTAACCAAAGAGGATTCACTACTAGTAAGTGGGACAGATCGCAAAATTGTGGACCTTAATGTAAAAGAAGGCAGGAACGATAAGTTGAGTGGAGAAGATGTGCAAATGGAACAAGATAGGTATGGCAGTTTCGATGATGAGTTTGAGTATGGTGACAGAGTGGACTTTGGGGACCATGATGATGAAGTACTTGCAGATGATGATGTAGATGACCCTATTGAAGAAACTGAGGTATTGGAGGAGGAGTGCAAAGAACTTACTGCTATTGCAAAAGAACATAAAATTAAAAAAGAGTGTGAGATTTTTGTTGGTGGATTGGATCGAGATGCTGTTGAGGAGGACTTGAGACAGGTTTTTGAGAAAATTGGTGAGGTGGTTGAAGTTAGGTTGCATAAGAATCCAATAACCAACAAGAATAAGGGATATGCTTTTGTGAAATTTTCAAATAAAGAGTATGCAAAGCGTGCCTTATTAGAAATGAAGAACCCGGTTGTAAGTATTAGTTATAGTATTTGCTTTGTCCATTCATCAACTGAATTTGACTTTCCAGTTTGCAGATTTGTGGGAAACGATGTGGGACGGCACCTAGTGAAGACAATGACACATTGTTTTTGGGAAATATTTGCAATACATGGACAAAAGAAGCTGTGAGCATATAATGGTATTTATTGCATGGCCATTATCTTAATTTGTATGCTTACTCTTGCTATATTCTTGTTTTACAGATCAAACAAAACCTTAAAGAATATGGTATTGAAGGAGTTGAGAATATTACTCTTGTCCCAGATGTTCAACATGAAGGGTTGAGCCGTGGTTTTGCGTTTTTAGAGTTCTCTTGCCATGCCGATGCAATGCTTGCGTACAAGAGACTACAGAAGCCTGATGTTGTATTTGGACACCCTGAGAGAACTGCTAAAGTAGCTTTTGCTGAACCATTGCGGGAGCCTGATCCAGAGATAATGGCCACGGTGAAAACTGTATTTCTTGATTCACTTCCTCCTCATTGGGATGAAGATCGTGTAAGGGATAAACTCAAAGGTTATGGAGAGATAGTGCGAATTGTATTGGCCCGGAACATGTCAACTGCTAAGAGAAAGGACTTTGGATTTGTTGATTTTTCCACCCATAAAGCTGCTACAGCTTGTGTAGATGGTGTGAATAATACACAGCTGGGTGATGGGAACTCAAAGGTACCATATATAGTTTGATAGTAATGTCCTTAGCCTGGCCTTCTCTAGAAAACATTTTCTTTCATATTTAGTGTTATTACACAAATTTTTTCTCGTTTCCTTTTTGTTTTTTGATAAGACTGATTGCGGCATACACCTTTGTTGCATCAGTCAAGCTAGCTAAGATGCTAAGCACACTTGAAAAGGAACCCTGGAATGGTCCTATGATGAATAGATGTGATTAGACACCACTTGTCAGGCATACAAGTACCGTAGAATACTCATCCTTTACAATGTTTCTAGAAAATGTGTAGCTTGTCAAGGACATCACTAGAATATTATAAAGACATGGCGTGCCACCTCCCTTTCATGTTTTGAATTCCATCAATAGATTGTTAATGTATTAAAATTGCTCTTTCTCCTGTAGACAAAAGTCAGAGCAAGGCTATCGAATCCTATGCCTAAAACACAAGCTATTAAGGGGGGAATGTCTGGTGGGTTTCGAATTGGAACTGGTGGCAATGGCACATTTTCAAGATTTGGTAATCATTTATATTTTAGAAATAGATATATGTTGTTGTCTATGCATTTTTGTTACTTACAAATTATTTTCTTATAGGGAGAGCCTTTGGCCAGGTTGGACATCGCTTTAATTCTGAAGGTTTCCAACATGGCCGGTATTACCATCAAAATGAACGTGGTCGAGCTAGTACAAATGAGCATGACTTTGACAATCGATATTCTGAGTTCCATCGGCAGCAAGTTAAGGGTAAAGGTTAAAACCAATTAATTAATGCTCCATCTAGCCTTCTATCCGTAAACTACAGATGCAAGTCATGCAACTTATACAAATAAGGATCTTGCATTGTACAGTTAAAAACTTGACGTATTTAATTACACCCAAGCAGGTGGAAGAAGGGGCTCTTATGGGGATGGTTATCGCACATCCAGTAGAGCTGCCTCATTTCTTAGCCCTTCAAGATATAATTTGAGTAGGTCTTGGTATGATGGCCCTGAAAGGGCTTGGAGGGAGCATGCTTTGCTTAGGAGGCAGCCATTTTCTCCTCAACGAACCTTTGATCAACCTTATTGTGGGCAGCAATATGATGATCCTTATTATTATGATGAAACTGCACATAGCACGAAGAGGCCATTTTATATGATAGTAAGTGTTAATCTTCCTACCTTATCTGCATTCTGCTGTCCGTGCATTTGTTTTTTGTTTGAGACTTTGACTATGCTCTTAGGACCATGATCCTGAATACATGGAGCCTCCTAGATTCCGTCCTCGAATGGATCATCTTTATCCAGAAGTTCCATTTCATGAAACCCGCCATCGTGGTGTGTATTTCATTTTGCTAATGTTTCTTTTGTTTGCTGCTCCTGTGATTCTGTTTTTACCGCATTACTTATTCATGTGGCTATGTGCTTTAGATGCTCATCATGCAGCTGGTAGTGGTCTCTACTCCCATGATTATTTTGGTTCTGATGTGAGTAATCAACCCATAGCTCCCTGTTAATGCATTTAAATATTCAATTAACAATTTCATGATGGCCAATTATTTCATTTTGTTATAGTATGATGCATATCCCCCGTATTATCGGGATCATTCCTATGGAGGCAGCTACTAGTAGCGGCTCAAGAACTGTTGGTAATTTTAATTGCTTGATGTAATTTGTTTTCTTAAACCCAATACTGAGTTTTGCTAATATTCTAGAAGCTCTTGCTCAATGTGTCTTGGTGGGCCTGGAAATGCAGATGCAGCTCACAGGGAAGGACAGAGGCTTACTTGAAAAAAGCGGTTGAACCTGCCTTTTAACTTTGTTTCTATTTTCTGTTTACTTATCCTGCATTTCCTCATGCTCCTACCTCCTATTTTGATATCTTTCCCCTTTCTATTAACTTTAAGTAGAAAATAAATTATGATATGTCTAGTGTGTGTAGGTGGTCTATTAAGAACTTAATCAAGAAATCATGTACCATGGAGATCAAGGGTTTCTGATACAATTTATTGTGCTGTAGTATGGAAAAAGATTTCCTAGAATGCTAATTTTTGAGATTATGGACAGAACGTATTGACTGATGAGATTTATTCATAAATCTCCATATATGTTAAGCATCTGGTTGGAAAGCATTTCTTAAAGTGGAAGGTTTCGTGCTAAGTTTATGATTCTATTAATGGAGATTCTGAAGTTAAAACTTTATATCACTATTGAGAAATCGGTGGTGTCTTTTGAAGATTTCAGGAGCTGGATGAGATGTATACCTTGTATACATGACATATACGAATCATGTTAATATAAATTCTGTTTGGGAGTTTATTATGGATGGGACTGGCACATGATTACTTGTGGTGATAGTTTGTGATCTTGATATCATCCTTTATCCGTATGAATCCAGGTTGGATATGTCTGCCTATCATACGTCTAATCTCTTTCTGTTCTTAGGTACTTAAACTTATGTATTACTTGTATCTGCAACTTATACGAAGGTTTATACGGAAGAACTTCTGATTTCGATCCCAACTTTATATGAGAACAAATCTTCAAGAGGTTGATCTTCCATTACTTTTAGAGAGAAATTTTGGTATTTTATACTCGAATAAATCTTTAATTTCCTATTGGGCTGAAACTGAAATTGATTTTCTAGTGAGATGGTTTGCATCTCTCACTGGTGGTGGCTTTAAAAAGATCTTCAGCTTTCGTTTATCTTACCGATAGTGTATTGATCTGGAAATATATTGGTCTGCATGCAAGTAATTGCAGTTTTCATGGATAGATCTCTGCACTTTTACTTTAGATGATTGAATTGCTAATACAATCTTTAAGTTTCAGGCATTTCTAAGTGGCGATCAGAATTAAGGATCAGATCATATATGCAATTTAGGAGATCTATTACCGGCTTAAACCAAAAAAAGAGAAAATAACTTTGGTTCCATTTCTTTTAGGGATATTAACTATTATTCGGGCCATAGATTGGAGGGGTTTTCTTTCCTTTTTCTTTTTTTTTTGTTTTTGTTTTGTGTGTGTGTTTGTGTCGCAGGTGGCTGTTTCTTGTGAGGAGAGAAACTTGTGGAATCATCTCTGCTTATATTTTGCAGCATTTTTTAAGTTCTATATGCTCCTTCAAGAAATAGTTACCAGTTCATCCCTTAACAATTTGCAATAGCATTGATGATTTCTCAAACCAATAATGGGAATTTGCTATCATATTCATTTAATTCTTAATAGTTTTCAGTTCTCATAGGTCAATTGCTTGCATCTTAAGTGAGAATATGGGTGTGTAGGGCAGCTGGTTTAACGTGAATATGAGATGTTTCAGATGACGTAAAAGTTGTTTTTGAGGTCAAATAGTAGGTGGAAGGGAAACAAGATGATGAAAATGTCAATATAAATGTCTTTGCAGTTCATTATGACGAGGCACATTTTAGATATACAATTTGTCAGTTACATGGTACATTAGTCTTGTGGTAGTCAGGATGGTTGATGAACACTTTGTTTTGCTTGTTCAATCTGTTGCAAGGAAGATGCTTACATTTACATGATACTGTTAATGGAAGTTTTCCGGTCTTCTAGGATTGCCAATCATGAGATTCTATAACAATTTGAATGATTAATGAATCTGTGGAGTGGATGTAGTTATTGTGTGATCTATTTGCCTTTGCAATATTGCTGTGGTGTCTAACATATAGGGTATGGTGGTCCGGTCATTCTTTGTATTTCAGTTCTAGACTATTTTCTGGTTAGTCTGCTGTTTTCTCTGTTGTTTTCGTTTATGGTTGTGAAAGTTCTATTTTGGGAAATAGTGGAAGTAGTGTATTGCATGCACTGTTGTCCGGGAAGCTTGTTTTGGATTTGGTGAATTTTTGCGTGTACTGCGTTTTAAGTTGCCTTAATAGTTTAGGTTTCTGGACCAGTTGCAGCTTGTCAAATGATAAGGCTGTATTTTCTTTATGGAAATTTTAATTGTAAACAAGACGCATGTAGCTCCCTTTTTCATCCCTGAAAGTTTGATTTCCATTCTTGTCTCTGAGCGGTGAGTTGTAATAGGAGCCAAACTATTGCATTTATGCATGTTTTATCATTATTATTGACTAGAACCGAGAGATATTAAGTCATTGTTCTCTATATTCTTGGATTATTAAATCTAACAGGGGATTTGGTGTGATTGAAAAATAATAATTTTTAAGTAATTTACTTGGTAGGAGAGTAATTTTTATGTTTGATGTCTGTTAAAAAGTATATGTATTGAGAATGTAGCTTTGTTTTGAAATTACTTTCAATTATGTTATGTGATTCCTTTGAATAAAGGTGAGAAAGTAGCATTTTCATGTAATTGGAATGTTAAAATATGCTTTTGAGGTCAAGAAGTAACTAGTCAAATGGTAATAACCTGGGTTCCATTTCTATTCATACGAGGTTCAAGGTTAGATACTTAGCTCCTTCCCCTCTCTGATTTTGATAGAATTTTTTCTTCTTTAAAACCCTTTTGAGACGAATCATAAAATTATTTAATTTTTAAATTGATTTTAAGTACTATAAAATTGAAATTTATATCCTAATTTAAATATATATTAAACATATAAATTATTTTAAATTTAATTACATGTTAATTTCGAGGTAAGTGTATTATTTTTTACTTAAAATAGATAAATATTAGAAATATATTAAATTGTATTTATTAATAATAAATGTCGAAACCATTTTTGAACGAGTTTCGAAAATTATTTTAAAATTAAAAAATAAGAGTCGTCACCACTCTTTTAATTTAGGTGAGCGTTAAGGTTTGTCGCGATGTTTGGGTAGTCTTTTAGAGTCAATTATATGCGGTTTGAGTTCTAAAGTACAGGTACTTGAACCAGTTGATTCTTTTATCCTCACCCATTATATACGCGTATGGATGAGTTCAGTTCAGGGGGATACATTTCTCATATATTTGCACGGAAGTGAAAACTTCATGAAAACATAAGTACGGATGTATTCCCGAAAGCGATCCACTATCTTGCACGGAGGTGAAGACCTCAAGAAGGCATAGTTTCACACTTTCACTTAAGGGGTAAGTAATCGATCAATGCGAATGCATGAAACCCTCACTTCGATAGTAGACAAATTAAGCTAAAAACTGAACATGTGAACATAAAAAAAAAATGCAAATATCATAAATTAAGTTTAATTCGAATTTCGATTTTCAATAAAAAGACCAAAAATAATAGACTCACGGTTTGACTCTCTTATTGGTTTTTAGTGGAATCGTTAAGTTGTCGAAATCATTTTTGAACAAGTTTTGAAAATTATTTTAAAATTAAAAAATGGGACTCGTCATCATTCTTTTAATTTAGGGGGGATTGAATCACCACAAAACATTTGAATTTTATAAAAATTTGCTCTTTAAAATTCAGAGAATAAGTTCGGAAGTCAGTTATGTGTTAAGAAAGATTAACAACCTTACACGTTCAAAATTGGTACTTAATCGATTATTTAGTGTTTTAATTGTTGAAAATAAAAAATTCGAGTAGAAATTTAAAATGTCATTTAGGGATTAGATGTTAAAACAAAATATTCAATTATTTAGGTTCAAAATAAAATAACACTTAAAACGTTAGGGATGATTTTTGAATCTCTTAAATTAATAAAATATTGAATAATTATTAATTTTAAGTAAAATATTCGATTATTTAAATTCAAAGAAAGATTACATTTCAACACGTTAGGGTACGAGCTTTCAAATCTCTTTTAATAAAATAATATTATTTTTCCATTTGAAATAGTTCATAAGTTTGAAAAAGGATGTATATTTATTTTTACCACCCTTTTTTTAAAAAGAAATGAATTTTGTGAGAAAGATATCATTTCATTTCGGATCAATTGGGGATTGAACTTACGTCCAACACGTTAGGACGTAATGTTCTCGAAATCTCGAAATAAGAGACATTTTGAAATTTTTGAGGATATTTGATTATGTGAATCTTAGAAAAATCGTATCAAACACGTTAAGGTACGATTCTTCAAAGTTTTCACGAACGAACATTACCTCGATTTTTGAAATCGTTTATTCCTTATGCAAAAGCCAAATACGTTATTTATCACGCAATCAATTCAATCGAATGCTATGTGGAATGACGAATTTACGCTATCGCTAGTCACAAAAACGATAATAGCAAAGGACAAGAGTCCAAAAATAAAAACAAATTGAAGAGTGAAAACATATGAGCTAGAATTATACATGCCCAAAATAAAATAAATAAGAGTTTAAATTGGAGGTCATGAATGTAATAAAAGAATAAGAAGGAATGATATCGGGAATAAATTTCAGTAAGGCATATGGTATAAAAACATCACAATAAAAATACAAATAAAATGCTTTCTTCTTTTAAAAAGAAAAGGAAGCAAAAGGAAAAATAAAATTTCCGAACGGGGTGGCATAGGAAGCCAAATTTTTATGCGCAAAAATGGGTTGCAAATGGATTATTATATACATATATTTATATATAAAAGAAAATCAGGACTAATTAAACCAAAGAGTAATCAAGTAGTATAATTTGAAAACACAAAAAAGGATCACATTTATACAATAAATTTAAATGGCAAAACAAAAGAATGAATAAATAGGGTAAAATCGTATAAAAAAAAACCATTTTCATTCTTTCCCTTTTTAAAAAAACATATTCTCTCCTTCCTCTCTCTCAAACCCTAGTCGACCTTGGACTTTCTACCCTCTTGCCATGGGTTATCGATCGCCGGTGATGGTCACACCCAAAGTCGGAGCAACGGAGAGCTGTTCTTTGTCCTTTCCTTCGTATTTTGCTAAACAACTTCCAATCAAGCTAGAAGGTTCCAGATTCGAATCGAACGGTAAGGAAAATCTTGTCTTTACATCTCCTCTTTTGGAAGACCGATTTCATCCCTTAAACCCTCAAAATTTGTTCTCTTTGAAGATTTAGATCCTAAACCTCGATCTAAAATTTTGAGAAGGTTCGAAAAATCCCTTTTTGTAAATGGAATCTTGGGTTGTTTGTTTGAAAGATGAGAAATGGATTGGTGCATTTTAGCGTTTCCTCTCTTATACCCCTTTCTTTAAAAAAAAAAAATTTAAATCTGTTTAAGTTTTTATATATTTACAAAAGAGACAAGTATTTTTATATTTCGTTTCTAATTTTATTATCAAACATATTAATACGTATATGCTTTGTTTTTTGAAAAAAGATGTATAAATATATATATGTATGTGTATATATAAGCGAAACAATATACCTTAGGATATTGATGGATTCTCGAGGGCTGTATTCGAATTTGCTTCTCCTGTAATTTCTGGGTTTGCTATTGACAGGTGAAATTTAATGCTCTTTTTGTATTTTTTGTATTGATCTCTCCATCGAGAATTTTCGTATTGATTATCTCTAAAAAATTGTTACAAAAATAAGGGTTTTTATAGCCATCAAAATTTACAAGAACATTGTTCTTTCTTCTCTGTTCTGCTGCTTGCTGTTGTTCTTTTGTCTCTATTTGCAGGTTTCCCGAGTGGTGAATGGTGGAAAGGTCAAACCGGCGTTGAAAGGCGTGTTCTTGTTGTTTTGATGTAAAGAAGGGCAGCAGGAGCGTTAGTCAGAGGGACGTTTCAGGAGCTGAGCAGCCTCGGGAGCAGAAGTCAACAAGCAGCCATGTGGCTGACATGGCTGTTGACGTGTTAAGGAGTGAGGGGCGACGGCAGATTGGAAAAATTAGGGTTTCAGATTTTTTATGTTTTTGAGCATGTGTGCATTGGTTTTAGTGAGCTCAAGTGTAGTTTTAGGACTTGGGCTTTGGTATTGGGTTTATAATGTAATTTGGACTATGGATTTAAAATAAATTTATTTTATTTGGGTTCTTATTTATTTTATTATTTAGCCCAGTCAAAATTGGGCTTCTACAATTGCCCCTCTTTGCTCGTTATTGTGTAACGAGAATGGAGCAAAGACTAATAGACAGCCAATTTTGCTCAATCCTACTGAAACTCGGCTCCACTATCGATTATTTCCAAATAGCAACATTCGTAACTCGTAGTTCTATCTCACTTTACTATGATTGCAGGGAGGGCGAGATCCCACTTTGCTGCTCCTTTAAGTAGGATTTGACATCGAAGTTTCATATTGCTCTTACTACAACTTCAGAGAGAAAAACTTGTTGTTTTGACCTGATCTACCATAGCTCTACGGTAAAAGATTCGAGATTATGGCTCAAATTTGCCCCTCTTTAATTCTAGGTATGAGATTTGCCATTGTGACTATAATGTCTTTGCGGTACTAGATTCGTCGTTACGGCTTAAATCTTTCCCTTCATGCTTTCGAGGTAGTAGGTTCACCGTTGTAGCTTAAACCATTCCCTTTGTATCTTCGTGGTATTGGATTTGCTGTTGCGGGTTAAATCTTTCCCTTTGTATCTTCTAAGGTGTGAGGTTCGTCGTTGCGAGTTAAACCTTTCTCTTTTGTGTCTTCGTGGTACTGGATTCGCCGTTGCGGCTTAAATCTTTCCCTTCATGTCTCTAAGGTATAAGGTTCGCCATTGCGACTTAAACCTTTCCCTTTGTGTTCGTGGCACTAGATTCGCCGTTGCGGCTTAAATCTTTCCCTTCATGCTTCTGAGGTATAAGGTTCACCATTGCGACTTAAACCTTTTCCTTTGTGTCTTCGTGGTACTGGATTCGCCGTTGTGGCTTAAATCTTTCCCTTCATGGTAATGAGATGAGCCTTTAAGCCAGATTGTTTAGGATGTCATGATCTAGATGAGTCAAATGCTCCTAACTAGATGAATGTGCATGATTATTGTTGATTTCCAAAAATTAATTTCTTTTGCTTTGGGATTATGTCCTCTCAAATTTACAATGGGATTTGGCAGAATATCGTTAATTTGAACCATTATTTCCAGGTTTGATTCTTTTGATTGATTATTCTGTTTGGGGTCCTTGTATCGTTTAGGAATTTTTAACAGTAATACTTGCAGATTTTTGCATGCCTTATGATATTAGTCTATTATCCATTATCTTAATATGAAAATACTTGGGCAATGTGGTGAAAGAACGAGATAGTATTAGAGTCAAAGCTCAAAGAATCATTGTTCATAGAAAAATTTCCAAATATATACAATGAACAAAGTAATTACAATGAATAATATCAGATGCTTAGATATCAAATATGAGCTTCTCTGGTGTGATAATCATTTGCCAGCTTGACATGCACCTAGGAGACTCGAAGTACTTTGTTGATGCCCCAAGATGTAAAGTTTCTCCATCTCGTCGCAAATGATTATTCTCACTTTGTGTTGGAGCTGCCTTTTCGGGTTTTCAACTCAAAACCCCTTTGGTTCCAAGATGCCTTTTTACGGGTTTTCACCTTGACCTCTCCGGGTTTTTTTTTTAGGTGAAATATTTCTTCATTGAGTCTGAATTTACTGGGTTATATAGCTCTTTGCCATCCATTTCGGTCAGAATAATGAGAGCTCCTCCAGAGAAAGTTTTCTTCACCACATATGCCCTTCCTAATTAGGCATCCATTTTCCTCGAGAGTCTTTGTGTATGGGGATTATTTTCTTCAAGACTAGATCTCCCTCGTGGAATTCTCTAGGGCGGACCTTTTTGTTATAGGCTCGCATCATTCGTTTTTAGTACATTTAACCGTGACGGATAGCTCTCAATCTCTTTTCTTCGATCAGATTTAACTGATCATATCTGGCTCGGATTCATTTTGCTTCATCCAAATTTAGCTCTGACAAGACTCGGAGAGAAGGAATCTTTACCTCGATGGGTAAAACGGCTTTCATCCCATATACAAGCGAGAACGGGGTTGCCCTAATAGACGTTCTGATTGAAATCCTATAAGCAAGAATGGCGAATGGTAATTTTTCATGCTAATCTCTATAGGTTTTTGTCATCTTTGCCACTATCTTCTTGATGTTTTTATTTGCCTCTTCCACCGCCCCATTCATTTTTGGGCGATATGAAGATGAGTTATGATGTCTGATCTTGAATTGTTCGCAAATCTCCGATATCGTACTGTTATTCAAGTTCAATGCATTGTCCGATATGATCCTTTCTGGCATTTCATATCGGCATATGATTTCTTTTTTTAGGAACTTGCTAACTGTAAATTTTGTAACATTAGCATAAGAGGCAGCCTCCACCCACTTAGTGAAGTAGTCAATAACAATGAAGATGAATCTATATCCGTTAGAAGCCTTTGGAGAAATCAGTTCGATGACATCCATGCCTCACATAGAAAAATGTCATGGAAAAGTCATGACGTGCAAATGTGATGGAGGCAAGTGGATTTTATCTCCGTAGATTTGACACTTGTGACACTTCTTAGCATAGTTGACACAATCACTTTCCATAATTGACTAGTAGTATCCAAATCGCATGATCTGCCTAGCCATTTTGAATCCATTGGCATGTGTTCCGCAGATGCCTTCATGGACTTCTTTTAAGATTTTCTTGGGTTCGATTGCATCAACACTTCTTAGCAATACCTGATCCTTTCTCATTTTATACAAAATCTCCCCATTTAGGACGTACTTATTCGCTAGCCTTCTCAATGTCCTTTTGTCATTTTCAGTGACTTCTTTGGGGTATTTGCGATCCTTCACATATTGAAGGATGTCTTGATACCATGGATAATCGTCCTTTTCTTCCTATTCAATCTCGTAACAATGGGCTAGAGACTCGTGAATGCTCATTTGAATAGGCTTCATATCCTCTAGCCTGTTTACTTTTATTATTGAGGTTAGAGTTGCCAAAGCGTCAGCCATTTGGTTTTCCTCACGTGGGAGGTACTGAAACGTAACCGCATCAAATTCTTTGATCAACTCGAGGCCCATCTTTGGAATCTCTCGTCTCCCATTCTCCCCTGAGTTAGTAGATTACCAATGCTGAATCTCCTTATACCTCTAAGGTCTTGATTCATCGTTCTATGGCTACCTGAATTCTCATAATGCATGTCTCATATTCTGCCATGTTATTCGTGCAATCGAAGTCGAGTTTACTAGTGAAAGGATAATGGTCTCCTTCTGGTGATACTAAGACTGCCCCGATTCCATTGCCCGTGGCATTTGAAGCACCATCGAAATTTAATCGCCAAGGATGCTCTGACGCGGTCCTTTCCTCAGTAGTTGCAATATACTTAGGTCCTCGTTTGGGAAGTCAAAATTTATTGGCTCATAATCTTCTAGAGCTCTGCTGGCTAGGAAATTTGCTATCGCACTTCCTTTTATTGCCTTCTGGCTTACGTAAACTATATCGAATTCTAAAAGTAGGATTTGACACCTAGTCATTCTTCCATTCAATGCAGTTGACTCCATCATGTATTTAAGAGGATCTAATTTCGAAATTAGCCAAGTCGTGTGATACAACATGTACTATCGTAATTTTCGAGTAGTCCAAACTAACGCGCAGTATAGCTTTTCGATCTATTTATATCTTGCTTCACAGTCGGTAAACTTTTTTCTGAGGTAGTATATGACTCTCTTTTTCTTTTCAGTCTCGTCATGTTGGCCCAGCACACATCCCACAAAGTTTTCAAAAACTGTTAAGTACAAGATCAAGGGCTTATTGAGACTTGGTGGTACTAAGATTTGAGCATTGGACAAATACTGCTTAACCTTGTCAAAAGTTCTTTGGCACTCATCATCCCACGTACCTGGATTATGCTTCCTAAGGAGACGAAAGATGGGATCATACTTCTCAGTTAATTGTGAGATGAACCGATCGATGTAATTCAATCTTCCGAGGAATCTTCGAACTTCTTTTTGCGTATGGCCTTCACCTTGTCTGGATCGATCTCAATTCCTCTTTGACTGACCACGAAGCCTAACAACTTACCTGAAGTGGCTCTAAAAGTACATTTAGCGGGATTCAACTTTAACTGGAATTTTTTTAACCTTAAGAACAGCTTCCTCAAGACCTTTACATGTTCTTCCCCTGTTCGTGATTTGGCGATCATATCGTCCACGTAGACCTCGATCTCTTTATGCATCATATCATGGAATAACGTTACCATGACTCTTTGATATGTTACCTCTGCGTTCTTAAGTCCAAATGGCATCACTATATAACAGAATGTGCCCCACATTGTGACAAATGTAGTTTTCGTCATATCTTCAAGATCTATTTTTATTTGGTTATATCTTGAGAAACCATCCATGAAAGAGAATAGTAAGTGACCTATCGTGTTGTCTACCAGGGTATCAATGTAAGGTAGTGAGAAGTTATCTTTTGGGCTGGCCTTGTTCAAGTCTCGATAATCCACATACATACGTACTTTTCCATCCTTTTTGGGGATAAGGACTATATTGGCGTCTTATTCATAATACTTGACTACTTGGAGAAAACTTGGGTCAAACTGTTTTTGAACCTCTTCTTTTATTTTTAGCAACACATCTGGTCGCATCCTTCGAATCTTTTGCTGGACAGGCTTGCATTCCTCTTTAATTGGGAGCTTATGTATTACGATGTCGGTGTTTAAACGAAGCATGTCTTGGTAGGACCATGCAAAGACATCCTTAAATTCTCGAAGCAACTTAATAAGGTCTTTTCATGTTTTTGCCGAAATATTAGTTCCAATTTTCACCTTTTTCTCTTCATCTTCATCTCCTATACTCACAGTTTCGACTAACTCTTTATGGGGCAAGATCTGCTTTTCCTCCTGTTCCATCATTTACAGCAAATCTGGAGTCAAGTTACTGGCTTGGTCATCTTCAAAGTCCTGAGGCTCTTTGAGACACATATCTTGCTCAAAATGAGGTTCAGAGTCAGTGACAGCGTTGCTCATATCATTGATATCCAAAGATCTGTTTAAAGAATGAGGAAAGTCTAATGAACAAAGTAATTTTAAGAATGATTGTATGGTATGAGTATGAGTATATATATATACAGGATTCAAGAAAGATTAATTGTGTAGGTTAAGTGTAAACAAACAGAATGAAAGAATATAAAGAGATATTTGTTGAAAGGGATAAAATGCATTTTCATTAAAATGATGGATAATAGTCAAATGCCCTTTACAAAAGATCTCTAAAATTTTGAGAAGGTTCGAAAATCCCTTTTTGTAAATGGAATCTTGTGTTGTTTGTTTGAAAGATGGGAAATGGATTGGTGCATTTTAGCGTTTCCTCTCTTATACCCCTTTTTTTAAAAAAAACAATTAAATCTGTTTAAGTTTTTATAGATTTACAAAAGAGACAAGTATTTTTATATTTCGTTTCTAATTTTATTATCAAACATATTAATACGTATATGCTTTGTTTTTTGAAAAAAGATGTATATATATATAAGCGAAACAATATACCTTAGGATATTGATGGATTCTCGATGGCTGTATTCGAATTTACTTCTCTTGTAATTTCTGGGTTTGCTATTGACTGGTGAAATTTAATGCTCTTTTTGTTTTTTTTTGTATTGATCTCTCTATCGAGAATTTTCGTATTGATTGTCTCTAAAAAATTGTTACAAAAATGAGGGTTTTTATAGACATCAAAATTTACAAGAACACTGTTCTTTCGTCTCTGTTTCTTCTCTGTTCTGCTGCTTGCTGTTGTTCTTTTGTCTCTATTTGCAGGTTTCTCGAGTGGTGAACGGTGGCAAGGTCAAACCGACGTTGAACGGCGTGCTCTTGTTGTTTTGGTGTAAAGAAGGGCAGCAGGGATGGCGTCATTGCTTCGGGCAGAAGGAGCGTCGGGCAGAGGGACGTTTCAGGAGCTGAGCAGCCTCGGGAGCAGAAGTAAACGGCCAGCCACGTGGCTAACGTAGCTGATGACGTGTCAAGGAGTGAGGGGCGACAGCAAATTAGAAAGATTAGGGTTTCAGATTTTTTATGTCTTTGGGCATGTGTGCATTAGTTTTAGTGGGCTCAGGTGTAGTTTTAGGACTTGGGCTTTGGTATTGGGTTTGCAATGTAATTTGGACTATGGATTTAAAATAAATTTAATTTAAATTTATTTTATTTGAGTTATTATTTATTTTATTATTTAGTCCAGTGAAAAATGGACTTCTACAATAAATAAATCTGTTCATGGGTCGAGTAACCTGTTTACTTTCAAAAGTTTGTTCGAAATTTGAGAAGGTTGGGGCAAAAAATATTAAGTTTGAAAATAGGTTTGAGTAAAAAAATTAGCTATGTTTAAAATATGAATCATGTCTAAGTTTGCACATTCGAGTTCGAGTTTAGTTCAATTTAATCCGTTTTAAGTTTATAATATTTTGTATTATGTTTTTTTTTTATTTAATTTAGAACACTTTAAAAAAAATAAGCATATATTAAATATTAATATAAATATTAAAATAATGTTAAGTTAATTATAAAAAATTTAATAAATAAATATTTTTAAAAAATATGAACAGATTTAAAAAGAGTTTGAGTTAGTGTTTTGCAAATATTAGTGATTTAAAAAAAATTTTAAGTTTAGATTTTGGGTTGAGTTGAATTGAGCTTGGATAAGCATAAATTATAATGCTTAAATCTGGTTTGAACTCGATCCGATTCGGCTCATAAGCATTTTTGATAATAAATATCATTTGGAAATGTTAAATTTAATAAAATTTGTATTTTATTTGATGGTATAAGTTTGAAAATTACATCACATTCCTAATAAAAGCGTTTAGTGAATCGAATATAATGTAATATTTTTAAAATTTTAATTAACACCTTTTCATCGGCACTAAATATTGCAATTTACGATTTTGACAATCACATTTTCAGCGATAAGTATTTTAAGAAATCAAAGTCCATTATAATTATCGGAAAATACTAACATCACGTAAATGTTGGATTGGTTGGGTTTTTTTCCTTAATTTTTACACATTACAAATTTTAACTACAAAATTAGAAAAAAAAAAAACTGTTTAAGTTTAAGTCCTATAGAATTAAAAATTAAAATTTATGTGCTAATTTAAAACTTATTTTAATAATCATATATTAATTTTGAGATAAATGTTGTAATTTATTTTAAATATCATTTGAATATAAAGGGATTTAGTTGTAACAGTGTAAAATTAAAAGTTTCACATTTTTTATGGTGAATTATAATAACAGGGTAAAACTCAAATAATAAATATAATTAGTACGATTTGAATTCAGGGTATACTTAGAATGATGAATATTTTTTACCATCAAACTATCAGACTATCACATGGAGTTCAGTTTCACGCTTTTTTTTAATCCTTGATCACAATTAAATCTATGCATAAGATTAAAACATTATTCTAATTAAAAACATGCCTTATTAAGATTATTTTAGAAGGATTTTCTTCATAACGACTTTTGTTTATATTAGTAAAATTTAAATACAGAATTATTCTACAACTTAAGATTATTTTTGGCCGGATTTCATATTCAATGTTTAAAAACATTCATAAAAAAAAAATCCCTGAATTAAGAGGAAGTTTAGTAGGGATAATTAAATAATTTAATTGGAACATTTAAACGTTATAAAAAAAAGATTAAATGGTAAAAGAAGATAAATAGAGATGGATTTGATGTTTATCTCAAAGTTAAGGGGAGATGAAGATTTAAACGTGATCATTCAAAGTGGATCTCGCTTAAAATTACATGTGTGTTAATAATAAATATCGATTTGGATTTTATTTGATGCAGATAATTTTTTTTTGGTGAAATAGAAAACATAATCAATTAAGCTAGGCTAACAAAATCAAAGATACCATTAGCTTTATCTCTAACAATGTCCTCTGATAATTCCATAAGAGTTGTTGTCATCAGATTAACTCCCACCACATCTGCATAGATCATCTTGATTATCTTATCAGCAACGCGATTAGCTTCTCTTGAGGTATGTTTGACCACCCAAAACTCTTTATGTTGTAGCAATTTTTGAATTTGTTTAATCAGAGCAGAGATTGAATTGGGATTCGTCTAGCAATTTTAAACTCTCGTTTCTAATTGTGTTTGCCATCTCCACTTGGAGTTACCAAGATGGTGTGGCCTGTAAAGGGAAACTTTGTGTTGGTATGTATCCAACAAAATCATCCACATAGGCAGGCAGCCCATGTTTTGTGTTCTAATGAGATTGTTAATCGTGAGCGGATCACCAACAGCTTCAAAATTATCCTTAGATACCGATAGTGTTGGACTTGATTGAATTTTGTTAGTAGAAGAAAAGCTAAAGAAGGATTGTATTTTTTTTTCTGTCGATCATGTATTGCATGAACTAATTAAATTAGGGTTTGGTAAAGATGAGGCAATGAAATAATTAGGTTAAAAGTTGGTTTAGCGAGTCAATTGTACCCAAATTATGCTTGGAGTTCAAGTTTTTTCCTTTTTCTGTTGGTGATATCCCATTGTTTTGTGTTAACGAAATTGTTAATGGTGAGGAGATGGAAAGAACGAGGAAGTGAACTGTTTGTCTTCAACACCTTCAAATTGCCCTTAAATTCTGTCCATTAAACTTCCTTTCAATCACATTGTAGTAACCTCTCTTTTTGCTTCAATCTGTCTAAATTCTCATGTCATAAATCAATGGTAATCCCCATTAACCTAAACCCTAAAAATCACTCAGAAAACACACCCTATAAAAGAAAACCAAAACCTGGCCTTGCTTTCGCACCCAATCCCAAAGCGGCAGCGAACATCCTATCCGCTTTTAGGCACTATAAATAGCCGACTATATGAACGGTTCGATTTCATTCCACGCGTACGCCTCCGATGATTCTTATTCCACGTTGGTAATCCCCGTGCCTATTGATAAACCAATTGTAGAATGCCACTCTCTTTTGACACAGATCCCGACCTCGATATAAATTCTCCTTACTGTCATTTGCACGCGGCATATCAAGCAAAACCGCTACTTCTCTAGACTCTTCCCTTGTACCTGTTAAAATCTTTGTCACTGTGATCGTTAATGGCCACCGCTGAACCTGAAGTTCTAGTCACTGAGCAGCAGCCGGAGGCAGTAGAGGGGGCAAAGCCGGCTGAGAAGCCTGTGAAGGAGAAGAAACCCAAAGCTCCTAAGGATAAGGAACCGAAGGTTACAAAGGAGAAAAAGCCTAAACAACCCAAATCCGCAGCACATCCTCCTTATTTCCAGGTACTTACTTTTTTATTTTTCAGCATCGTTTGTGTGGGTTTTAATTTTTTTTATTTGGTTAGTTGAATTAAGGGTGGAGTGTTGTGCAGATGATCAAGGAGGCGCTTTTGGCTTTGAAGGAGAAGAGTGGTTCGAGTCCGTACGCTATAGCCAAATACATGGAAGAGAAGCACAAGGCGGTGCTTCCAGCGAATTTCAGGAAAATCTTAGCTCTTCAGCTTAAAAACTCAGCTGCCAGGGGCAAGCTGATAAAGATCAAGGCCTCTTACAAACTCTCCGAATCGGTCAAAACAGAGAAAGCCCCTGGTACGAAAGCTAAGATGGAGAAGAAAGCAAAGCCAGCTTCGAAGCCGAAGAAAGCTGAGGCGACAAATAAGCCACCAAAGAGAGTCGGGGCCAAGAAGAAATCAGCTCCAGCAAAGCCGAAGCAGCCTAAATCTATCAAGTCACCTGCGGCTAAAAAGGCCAAGAAGGCTGCTGTTTAGAACAAATGTGTAGGAAGTCTCTTTAGGTTTTATATGTAATCAGTTACTTATTTTTGTGAATACATGGTTGCTAGTTGGGTGCTTGTGTTACGAAAATAGTGGGGGTGGTTGTTTGATCTTTTGATCTGCAGACTGCAATGGAGAAGTGACTTTTTTGGTATGTATGTATGAATAACGTAGAATGGCCAAACTGTTGGGAATCAACGTATAACTGTGTTGAAATTGAAGTTAATAATGGAGAAATACCATGACCACAATATTGTGTATGTGATGCTTGATCCTATCTCATTGACTAACGTGACAACCGATGGATGTGACAGACTGTTTTGGGGTTAAATGGGCGGAATAGGAATAAAGTGGAGATTATTAAAAAAAAAAAAAAGGAAAACAAAGGAGATGGTGATGGTGATGGTGCTGGCATGGTGGGCTTGGATTCTGTTTGATCAGGTCTTTTTCAACAACCCTTTTTTTTTTTTTCTTTTTTACAATCTTATGGTTTAGAACTCAAAATGCCGAACTTTTAATTTTTTTACCAAGAAAATAATGTTGGGATGGTTTTTTTATTCATTTAGATATTAAATTTAATATGATTTTTCTTTTATTTTAATCTCGGATTGATTTGAGTAGCGGTGTAGGATTAGATTTTGAGTGAATCGTTTGATTGGGATTTTAAACAAGTTGAATTGGGTCTATTATGTTAATTGGATTACTGCTTAAATTCTAGCCCAATTAATCTATATTTTTATTCAAACCGTCCGACTGACCTAAAAATACATCTTTAATTAATGTGAATTTTTTTGTTAATGTTGGATTTCAATGTTTAATTAATTGCGGATTTTTGTGTGTTTATTGCTTGAAATGTTTTTAAATATTTTGAGCTTAAAAAATTAATTATGTTGTTTGTTTGAATTTATATTGTAATATTTGTTTTGGTGGTTGAATTTCAATGTTTAAACATTTAATTATTATTTAGAAATAATAATTAATATTTAATTAAATTTGGAATGTATAATTGATGTATAATTTTTTTAGGTTTTTTTAAGCGTTTGGATTGAAAATCAAGTTTGATTGTTGGAATATACTTAAAAACTAATCATGAGATAATTATGTTTACATACTTATTTAGCTAGTTTATTAATAAAGGCATAACCACTATTATTTTCAGTCATTATTTTTATGTATTAGATAAATTGTTTAACAATAAAGTTCTAAAAATAATATGATTATTCTTAAATGTGTTTAGTCAAGTATTAATGTAGGCTTGAATAACAATGACGCATTGAGATTATGATATGCTTGATTGATGACAATATGTTTTTATAGATGTGATATCAAGCCAATACATAAGTTTATGTTAAAGAACAATGTACCAAATTAACCAATCATGATAATGCTTCTTGGATTATTATATAATAGTTATAGTAATTCTCATAATGATAATTGTATGTATGATTCTTAGCCTTGAGATCATGATAGTTCTAACATCGTTAGTCATATACTTTGAAATAGTCAAGTGTTTTTCATAAATGGTTGAATTATAAAGAATGTAGTTGTGTATATCGCAATCCATGTAGTAGAATATAAATGGTCATGATAAGATTTGTCCATCTACATAATTAAAGTGATATCTTGGCTCCCTTGATCTCAAATATCTCTCAATATTGTTGCATTTAGTCAAATTTTAATAAAGTAATACATTACGCACAGCATAATTCATTAATTAAATATCAACACAATTTAATAAGGGCAAAAGTATCATTTTTACGATTTTTGGAGACTTCTATCGGTACTTGTTGGACAAGTATCGGTAGTTGTCAAGTTAATAAACAATTTAGAAATAGTGCAGAGTTCTATCGATACCTGAGATGGTTCTATCGAAACATGTGACATTTCTACCGAAACAAGTCATGCTTCTACCGATACTAAAAACTCCAGAGAGCTAAGAAGTTCTACCTTGCAACTTCTATTGATACAAGCTCACAGATTACCGATACTTATCATGCATCTACCGATACAACTCAAGTCAGTGAACAACCTTTCTCCTACCCTGTATTTCTATCGATACAAGCATGGGTTCTATCGAAACAAGGTTGTAGAATTCAAAGAATCATGCCAAAACACAAGTTATTCAACACTCATCATACATAACTTCAAAATACATTAGACCAACACATTCATAGTTACTAGGTCATTATATTACATCTCTGAGTCTATATTTCATCTTGATCAAGCAAGCGTAATTAAACTTAATATTTCATTAAAGACATAACAAGAGTATCAACAATCACGAACAAGTAATACAAAAGATAATACCATCCTAGTACACGCCATACAATAAAGTGATGAAGGACTACCAAACGAGCTCCACGATAATGTGACTTCTTTGAGATGATCCGATCCTCAAGCAACAAAATAATCTACAGAACAACAATGACATCTTTGGTAAGCTTCATAGCTTAGCAAGTTCGAAGAGTCTAAAAAGTTACCAATAATATGCATAAAGCAATTATAACTTAACCGAGCTAGAATGATATGTTGCTTCCTCAAGTCATATTTAGCATTTCAACCATCCTATCTATAACTTTTCTGTTACCAGTACTCGATGCTACTCACACGAGCTGTCAAGGACTCACAACATATGCGGTACCCCAGTCATCGCGTCGGTTTCGTTTCTTCGTCATAAAGTCGACTATATTTGTCAATCCCTTTTATTTCATTCTCTTTGATTCCAAGTGCTTCCATTCAATTATTGACATGTATAGAATAGGTAAAAATAATATCTAAATACAAATTTACTTAACGAACTTATCGGACTGAATTGCAGTTGTGGATAGGCACCAGGGACTAATCTACTAATTTCCTCTTTTCGCGATCCATGGCTCGATCGAAATATAATCAACAAATCATCCAAATTTTCACATTAAATCACATAATCAATTCATTTAACACAATTTGATCTTTTTAGGGAAAATTATGATTTTACCCCTAATATTTTCCTTTTATTCAATCTAGTCCTTTCAACACAAAACATGCAAAATAACCTTTCTCTTACACAATCAACCTTAACGAAATTTTGTAAGGTGTTTACCCAACCCCTACATACAATCATTTTCACAACAATACATGCATTTTCATCGTTTTCACATTTTGGTCCTTAAACCCTAATTTCATTAAAAATCACTTTACAGAAAGATCTAACCCAATAATCAAGCATCTAAAATCACCAAAAACTTTCAAGAACAAGAAGATTCAACAATGGTAAGATTTATAACATTTGACAGATTCACAAATTAGTCCTTAGGTTAGCCAGATTAAGCTAATACGAACTCAAAAACATAAAAATTACTAAAAAAGATCAAGGTTCACTTACCCAATCAAAGATTTAAAGTTTCAACAATGGAAACCCTAATTTATTCTCTTAGCCGTGTGAAGAAGATGATATTATAAAGAAAAAATGTCATTTTTCTTCTTTAATTTCACTTATATACTTAATGGTAATTTTGTAATTATTTAGAATCATAATTAGTTTTACTAATCACTCAATTAACCTCAATTAATCCTACTTATATTCAATATATCTCATTACAATCCACCTACTTTAATACTTTAGGTTAATTTATTCATTTGATCTTTCTAACTTAACAACTCTACTTTTGTACCTTTTACGATTTAGTCCTTTCTACTCAATTCACTTTCTACACATTAAAATTCCATAACCAAATTTAATATGATGCTAACGACGTCATAAATATTCAAATAAATAAATTTTACGACTCGACTTGTCAGAGTTGTGATCCCCAAATCACTATTTTCGACACCACTAAAAACCGGTTTGTTACATTATTCTTAAATGCCCTTAGTCAAGTAATATTGTAGGCTTGGACAACAATAATGCATTGAAATTAATATGTGCTTGATTGATAACTGCACATTTATAAATAATTATAATTTAATAGGAATTGTGATAATTAACATTTAAAAATAATTATAATTTGATTTATAATTATTAATTAAAAAATTGTGTTAATTTTAAAATAGAGTTATTAATTGAATAGAACTCTAAGAATAAAATGTAAAAAATTGTGACAATTATATAATAAATAATATAATTACAATTATTAGTTAAAAAATTTAGACTAAAAAAACAAGTTGGGCTAATTTTATTAATATAAAATAGAGTTATTATTTTTTGGTGTAAAATAAAGTTATTACTTGAATAGAAATTTAAGTATATTGATTATCACTTAATTAATATTAGAGTTAATTATATTAATTAATTATTATTTTGAATAATGTTACTTTACATTAATTAAATAAAACAAAACTATATTGTATGCTAAATATGTTAAAAATGATCTAATTATTATTTGAAAATTTTTATTATAATATTTAAATAATAAATAAATATATTTTAAATATATTAATAATTTAAATAATAAATATTATTTTATGTTAATTATTGTAATTAAAACTGTAATGTTTTAAAAAATATTTAAAAATATTTGAAATAAACACAAATTCTCTCTAAATATTCAAATTAAGTTAAGTAGTATTGTGGGTTTGGACAACAATAATGCATTGAAATTAAAATGTACTTGATTGATAATTACACATTATAAATAATTATAATTTAATAAGAATTGTGATAATTGGACAACAATAATATCACATTTATAAAAATAAAAAGCAAAATGTTATTGATGAAAAAAAAAAGAGTTTTTTTTTTTTCAAATGCATGGCAAAAATGAAAAGTAAGGAAAAAAATTTTCAATTATTAAAGTCGAATGGAGAGATTTACAAACTAAACCACTCTGTATTTTTAAATTTTTTTCAAGTACTTCTACAATTTAAATTTACTCAATTAGCCCTTAAGTTCCTCATTTTTTCAATTATTTGAAATGACAATAGTAAAATTAGTACATTAGTCACTACGCATAATAAGTTTATATTGAATTTTTTTAATTTGACAAATTTTTAAAAATTTATAAGAAAATTATTTTTAATAATCAATTTTTGATATCACATAATATTACAGTAATTATTGTATTAGTATCTTAATTGTATTTCCACAAAAATAATATTATATATTAATATTATCATTTAACTTATAAAATATTCATAAATTCAATAACTTAAAACATTCGGTTACATTAGTTCTCAAATTTAACTTATAAAATTTACGTTAAGTTTTAAATATAAAAAATTATATACACACTACCAACCCGTGTATCATATTTGAATACAAGCTAATTATATTCACTAAGGACAAAAGTTTGGATAGGAATTTTTCAAATTTTGAGAGAATTTTTTGGCTCCTATTCTAATAATTGTAATTTTTAGAAGATATTAATTGTAATTTTTTTTTTGTTCTCAATAGTCGTAAACAGACTTCACATCCTTTTGTCTTATCCCAACAATCTCCCTCCTTAACTCAGCTACACGTGATGCTGGGAAAACTTTTGTTAAGAAACAAACGGGAAAGATTAGCTCAGGTTGTGATAAATCCAGGAAGGAGATAAAAATAATCATTCTCTAGCAGAGTTTGCTAGGGAGAAAGGGAAAGCACGTAATTTGATTTGATTATCAGTTACGCCTTGAGGTTTCATATTAAGACAAACCATATGAAACTCTTTTAGATGTTTGTGTGGATTTTCATTTTGCATAGTAAGATACGTAACTAGATTAATCTTGACTTAAGTTCAAAATTAGTATCCATACTAGGATACGCAATGCATAACGGTTGTTGATCTGAAGGAGCTTTGGATATTTGCCGAATCGTTTGAGCCATAGATTGTTGTGTTAGATTCGAGTTTTTGTAACCCTAGCGTTAGGCACTTCTTCCGGTGGATTGTCTCCTACTCTTTTGTTCTCCAGTGTTTGAGTAGGGTTTTTGTTAACTCTATATTTGACTTCGTCGCCTACTTCTACTATCGACGGTGGACTATTCTTAGATCCTACCACATCTGACTGCCTTTATCATAGTTTCATTTTCTTATGATTAGCTCTCCCAGTCTTTTCAATTTCTGAATTGAACGCAAAATTTCCTAGAGTAGATCTGGTAATAGACTTTTAGATGGTTCTTCAATTTGAGGGATTCCAGCCTCCAGTTATCTCAGTCATTCCTTGGTTAAATCATGGACTTTTAGATAGTTCTCATCATTACCGAATAAGCCAATTATAATGGAAGATGACTCCTACGACCACCAGCCCCACTTTAGATTATAACCTTGTGATCTAGAGGAACCTGACTCTAGCTAACCGTTACTCCTGTGGGACTGTCTTACACTAGATCATCACTTCTCAATGGCGAATGCCACGCCATTTTGTCTCTTGAGCTCGACAACCTCTGACGCAATAAGTTAATGAATCGACTGTGCAACATTTCCAAAACATACAAAGTGGCTAGCTTCGCACAAGATGAAAATATTACTTTTGGAAGGACATAGACGGAAGCGTCAGTCCCGTAATGCGGAGAAACAATGAATATTCGTTGAGAAGGGTTAAGTGTGGGTTCTAAGCCTCATGAACTCTTTTGGGGAATCTTGATAACCTTCGGCTAGATAAGTTTAGTTACTTATGCTCTTTGAGAAAAACATAAGTTTAATGAAAATAAGATTTTATTGAAAAAGAAAAGAAACAAAAAGGGTTAAGAGCTTTTGTACATCTCATTCGATTCCAGTTTGATTGTACGTCCATCAAACTTTTTCAAGGGTCTCCCTCACATCACCCATGGAGCCTCCAAGTTTGGAAACCTAGCCTTTCAAAACTGATAGATATTACTTGTTCCCTGCCCTACCACGGGTCTCCGTAGGCTCAACCTGCTCGTTTACTCCTTTCGTCATCTCAACTGGAGCCTTCAAAACCTTAGTTCAAAACTATCGCGGGGCTAGAACTTAAGTCTAGCAAACCACACGACCTTAGGTGATTTGCTTCAAATCTGCCTAAGTCAACCTAACTCTCAAAAGATAAGAGTTCTTATGGAAATTATATAAGGCACCGAAATATAGCGTAAGCATATCAAAGCGAAGGAGCAATGAAAGAACGAAATAGCAATACATGTTGTAACCAAGTACATATATGTATTGCTAGTATGTCATTTTAGAGTATTATTAAGATAGGATTATAATTATAGAAAAATATTGTTAATGTATTAATTCATTTTTTTAATATATTGGTGTGATTACTTGGTAGTATCTGTTTATACTTTTTTAACCTTTTGACAATACACACACACACCTAACATCCTCTTTTCCACTAAAGCCAATTGTTAGGTTCAATAAAAAATGATATTTCGATAAAAAAAATTAGTTCCTTAAAAATAAAATTTAATTATTTTTTTGGTGAGGAAATTTAATTATTTTTTAGGGTAAACTACAAAAATAGTCACTTTTGTTTATCTAGGTTACATTTTAGTTACTTATGTTTGAAATGTTACGTTTTAGTCACTTATGCTAGTATTTTGTTACAAAGTGGTCATTGTGCCGTTAAGTTCCGTTATCTTCCTAATAGTAATCCTACGTGGCAGTCCAACTAGATTTTAAGTGCCAACTTGAATTTTCAAATGGAATGAGAATAAATATTTAATTAAATAAATTTAATTAATATAAATTTTTAAACATTAAACTTTAACTGAAAAAATGCTAAACCCATTTCCACACACCTCTCTTCTTCATCTTCATCTTCGTCCTTTTTTATTCCAATATTTTTAGTTACAAATTTGTCTCAAAGCTTGAATCTTTAAAATCCATTAACCCAAAGATTCAAAGATTCAATATCTTCTTCTCGTTAAGTTTTTTTGGGTTAATGGGTTTCAAATATTCAAGTTTTGAGACAGATTTACGATTAAAGATGTTGGAATCAAAAGAGAAGAAGCTGAATATGAAGAAGACAAGTGTGTAAAAATGAGTTTAGGGTTTTTTTAGCTAAGATTTAGGTTTAAAATTTTTAATTAATTAAATTTATTTAATTAAAAATCTATTATAATCCCATTTGGAAATCCAAGTTAGTACTTAAAATCTAGTTGGACTGCCATGTAGGATTACTGTTAGGGAGAAAATGGAACTTAACGGCAGAGTGATCATTTCGTAACAAAATAATAACATAAGTGACTAAAACGTAACATTTCAAACATAAGTGACTAAAATGTAACCTGAAACAAATAAGAATGACTATTTTTGTAGTTTACCCTATGTTTTATTATAAACACAACCAAAAAAAAAAGGGGAGTTAATTGTTGACGGCTGGCTTATGGAAAAACAAGTAAAGACGTTGGCGGCTTAACCGGAGTTTATTACAACCACCAACCAGAGTTAACTAAACTAATCAAAGAGCCGTTGTTTTTCCGCTGACTAACCCTCTCAATAAATACCAAACCTCCCGTTCCCCCGCATATCGATTTACGCTGCGTCAAATTCAAATTCGAATCTACTAGAGACATCTTCAACAATCCCAGCCAGGTATTTCTTCAAGCTCAATCCTCTCTTAGTCTCCTACCAGATCCAATCCGTTTTTTCATTCAGATTGGATCGAATACTTTTGATTTATACTCTTTTTTTTTTACTTGTTTCTTCCAATTTGATTTGTATTTTACAGGTGAAATGGCGCGTACCAAACAAACCGCTCGCAAATCCACTGGAGGCAAAGCTCCACGGAAGCAACTCGCTACGAAGGTACGCCCTTCCTTCTCCCTTCAGCTTTTGTTCTAGTCGGATTTGATATTTTTACAAGGTTTAGGTGTTTTGATTTTGTTCTGCAATTTCTTTTTCCCCCTTTTGGAGCGGTCAAGTAAATCTCTTTGCAATGCTCTTTGCGTAGTTTAATGGTTTGAGTGGATCTTCTTGTCTTGTGTACTAACGTGAAATAATAATGTATTTGGGAAATATGAGCACTGTGGCTTTTCAAGATAACTCATATTGTGTCCGCAATTATCAAACAAAAGGATAAAAACATGTTGTGCAATCCTTTAAGCTTCTTTAGGTAGGTTAACTTAGGGTTCTGACATATTCCTAGACTGTATGAATTATGAAAAATTCGTCTATCGTTGAAAGATGGCGACTAGCACTTGTGCAGCAGTGCTGATTATGAAATGTTAAAATCCTTGCTTGACAAACTTGGTCAGGGAGATTTTAGGGGTGGGGTGGGGGGTTGACTTTGTGTTGATGTGATCAACATTCGCGAGATTTTTGTCCATTCAATAATCTTCTATTCCTTTTCTTTAAGGCTGCAAGAAAGTCTGCACCAACTACTGGAGGAGTTAAGAAACCTCATCGTTATCGCCCTGGAACTGTTGCACTTCGGTATGTATCTTTTTTGCAGTATGCAGTCTGCTGGAAATATGCCCCTATCAATCATCTTATTTGTTGTTATCGTTTGAACAGTGAGATTCGGAAGTACCAGAAAAGCACAGAACTCTTGATACGCAAGCTGCCTTTCCAGCGTCTTGTCCGTGAAATTGCACAAGACTTCAAGGTATTGACTCTTCAAAAACAAAATTCATTCTCTTTACCTTTGTTTGCAACATGGTCACTGAATATATTTTGGTGGTGCAACCTTTTGTAGACGGATTTGAGGTTCCAGAGCCATGCAGTTCTTGCTCTTCAAGAAGCTGCAGAGGCATACCTTGTCGGTTTATTTGAGGACACCAATCTCTGTGCTATCCATGCCCGGAGGGTGACTATCATGCCTAAAGACATCCAGCTTGCCAGGAGAATCCGTGGTGAAAGGGCCTAACGATGATGTTTCTTCATTTAGGTCTTCCATGTTGTTGTTTGTTGTGCACCTTGGTACTCTAGTCTGAACATTAACTTTCTTCTCAAGACACTAAGACACTGTAATATCTTACTTTTCTGTTAAGATAATCAAATTTTGTTCATTGACTGAATCACGTATGTTAAGCTGTGGCTTTTTCTCTGCTGCTTTCTCACTGTTGTTTCTATTTATATCTTGTTGGGTAATGGAAGAATTTCTCAATGGATGTGGTGCCGATGTGAAAGCTTCTGTTATCATATTATGTCTTTTTACTCGGTCTTTTCAGCCATTCAATTCTAAGGTGTTTTTCTATCTTTGGTGTTCATTTCTTATGATTCTTTGGTCCTCAGTCCTCAGTCCTCATTCCAGTGATGGTAATATGTTGGTGAATTAATTGCCATGGGAGAGAAAGCAATGATTGCTTTGGTTAGGGCTGATTCCTTAATTGTCTATCTATTCTAGAGTATTATGCTGTGTTTTAGAAACAATGTTAATTTCTGTACTTTGTTTTTATTTAAATTCCCTGTAAGTTTCTGCTCCTTTATTTTCTTTTTGTGATTCTGAAACCGTGATGTGAATGTGATGCAGATACATTGTTTGGGAATGCATTGCTTAATCCTGGATAGTCGGATGTTGGAGATGGTTTGTGGTTGTGAGCATTTGGGCCGTGCGGTTTGCGTTTCGATCATTAGGAACAGTCTATTAAAGCATGCCACTTGAATGAATCGTTGGTTCTATTTAGTAGGGTTTAAGGTTGAAGATCAATTTATGGTTGATATACAGAATCAGTCATTTAAGAAACGGAACAGAACCGGAAAATAACTGAAAATTGGAACCGGAAAACCGGTGAAAGCAAAAAAAAAAAAGATTCACTGTTCATTCCAAAAATTTCAGTTATTTTTTACCCAAGAAACAAAAATAAAAAAGGAAAAAGAACACATTTAAGATATACGAAAGTAATAAAAAGAATGATGGATTGGATTTTAATTCTTAGACTTTAGAGATAAAAATGAAATAGAGAAAGGCCGCCGGATTTGCAATATCAATGACATTTCTGAAAAAATATTTAGAGATTAAGTTTTTTGTGGTGATTTCGATTGCTTTGAGTAGAGCGACAAACTATATTATTAGTTACGAAGTGAATAAGTTCATTTTTTTCTTGTGTAAACTATACTATTAATTATTCAATTATGGATACATTTTTGTTTTGATCACTTAATTAAAAAATTACAATTTGGTCATTAACATCGGACTTGTTTTCTTTTTGTCATCCAATCATTAAGTGACTAATAGTGGTGGTTTTTTAGTTGGTATAGTAACAATTTTAGTTTTCAACTATTATAAATTTAACATCGATTCTATATAAAATGATAAAAATTGAAATTATTTTTAAAATTTTTAAAAATTTTAAAAACTTCTAAAAATACATAGAAATTTAAAAAATAAATAAATATATAAAAATTTCAAAAATTGATAAAGTGAGGAAATTGTTTTTCATTATAAGAACAGAAAAAGAAAAAAAACATATTCCTAATATAATTTGTTTTTACTAATTAAGTTTTGAAAAATAATTTAAATGAATTAAAATTTTGAATTGAATTTGAAAAAAAATTGAGCTAAAAAAATGGTACCAAGTTAAATTAATCAATTTCACAAGTTCCTATAAAACTAAAAGTTTTCCAACAGTATGATACTTGAAGATAATATTATTCTGTTTTAAATTTATTATTAGATTCTATTAAATGATAATTTTCGTTATTATGTCTCAATATTGATTAGTCTTGAAATTTACTGCAATAGACTATTAAGTTTTCTTGGACCAACATTAGTCTTTAATCATATTTAAGTTTCCTACTAGATGATTTCATGATTTCATTGCAATTGTTGTAGCAATAAGCTGAAATTTTTATATAAAATTTTCTAATTTTTAAATATAATTATTATATAGAATTAGGGTTAAATTGAAAGCAAATATAAAAGTCGAGTAAAATTATTATTATACCAACTAAAAAAGTGTTACCATTAGCAACTTAATAGTCAGGCGATTTAAAAAATAATTTCTATTACATTAGTGATTAAATTATAGTTTTTTTAGTTAAGTGATTAAAATGAAAATTTATCCATATTCAAGGGACTAATAGTGTAGTTTACCATTATTTTAGGTTTTGAAAATTAACATTAATTTTTGGGTAAACTACATTAGTAGTCGCCCAACTATGGTTTTTTTTTTTGTTATTGTCACCCAACTATAAAAAGTTACAAAATGATTATTCAACTATTAATTATTTTCTTTTTTGTCCCCCAATTATTCAATTTTATCTTTTTTAGCCACTGACGGATGAACATAAAAATCGAAACATCCAGATATCCAAAATAGTTAAGTGATAAAAAAGATAAAATTGAATAATTGGATGATCATTTTATAATTTTTCATAATTGGATAATCAAAAACGAAAAAACTATAATTGGATGGGTGTAGTTTACTCTTTTAACTTTCTTTTTTTCCCATAAATCGAGATATTTAATTGAAGTTTGGATGATTGATTTGAAATGTCATTGAAAGTTAGAAAAACTTTTAAATCACGTAAAGATGCGAACAAAGATTACACAAAGCGAGAACAATTCAAATTTATTGAAAATAAAACATATTTTTGAGCTTATATGATTTTAACTATCCGATTGAGCCGTTTCACTAATATCGATTCATTTTCGAGAACTGTGTCTAGAACTTGAAGTGCGGAAGGAATATCCGGTAGCATGAAGTGCAGCAGTTCCGACTTTGCTTTCATGCTCCTTCCAATTTTATAGAGCTTTATGTAGTCTTCACAAAACTCTGTTAGGCTAAACGCTAAACATGCTTTAGTGGTCCTTCGTTTTGAGGTCAATGTTCATTTCACCTCTCTTCACATATATATATATATAGTTGGATGTTGATTATTCTGAATAATATATCATGTCAAACGGTATTCACCATTTGAGATTCAATGATGGGTTGATGGGAGCCATCGGTGGCTCATTTGTAAAAGAAATAGGTGAGGTGTTCAAACAGAGTGTTGTTTATGACATTGACATTCGTGGTGATTGGTTATAGCAGAATTGAGGTTTGTCAACGCTGGCATCTCTAGGTTCAGTTGCCGATTATGCTCTCCACTTCCTAATCATGAGAGAGGGAGATAGGTCACTTCTTTGCTCTGATGATATTCATTGGAATGTGGAGGTGGAAGGAGGAGGCCACCAAATTGTCGACTTCAAATGGTTTTTATTTTTATTTTTATTTTTTTTTTATAACGAGGGTATCCGCCATCGGAAATAATGATTAATCTTTTTATTTCGGATGTTCTCTGAAGAAGTAAATATCTAGTCATAAAAAACGTTACATTTCCATGAACGAGAATCAAACCTTAAAAAAATGATATTTAATAAGTTTGAATATGAATTGATAATGAGTTAAGATATCAATATTTTTATTTATTTGAGTTTATATTTGTAAAATTATGTATGAGAATTCAAATCTATTTACTATTAGAAAATTATTTGAATATTATTATTTAAATATGATTTGAATTAAATATTATTATATCTTTCAAATATTAAACATTTAAATCCACAAAAATTTGAAAATTAAACCATTTATTAGATATTCAAATTTGCAAAAAATCTGATATGAATATGCTAAAACTCTTTGTTAGTATATATATAATCAAACAAAAATTAATTTTAAATATATTTCCTACATAACAATTCCACCCAACTTAAATACACCAAATCTAGAACAACTCATGCAACACAACTAAACTAAAACTTATGCTAACCACAAGGAAGACGTGGGTTCCATCATGCATGCATAAGCATATATATTTTTTATTGATGCTAACCATGAGGAAGACACGAGGTACGTTGCCTCTGACGGGTTTGGTCTAGAAGTTGAATTGTTGGGTCATTTTTGTTGTCCGTCAAGAAAGGACCGGGTTGTTACTTTTTCCTGAACTCTGTCGTAACTCGTAGGGGACCTCTTCTTGCTTGTAGCTCTTCAATGATGCTCTCATTTCATTCATTTTTGGGTCTAACTGGCGTTGACATTCTTGTTGTTCCTAGTATAATCGTTGCTGCTCTGAGAGCTATGCTTCTAACATCTTCATTCTTTCTTGCATCTCGGTGAATTGTTGGGAACCAAACTGTGGGTTTTGGGTTGCTTGGTAGGGCACTGGTGTTGCCTTGTTGGAAGAGGGAGTAGTACTACGGTGGAGGGTAATGGTCTATTCCATGAAGGTGGGGAGTGTCTGGTGGTAAGCTTGGTAGAGGTGGGTGACTTTTCTTGACATTAGTCTAAAGTACAGACGAATTTGAAGGTGATTTGATTTTAAGTTTGTTGGGGTCAATTCTGGGTTGATTGAGGTTCTTGGATTGATTCACAAAAAGTCTAAAGAATGAGAACTAATTATTTACAAATATTGAGATGAGTTTAGACAAAACTTAAAATTTATACTTTAATTAAAGTCAGACTAAACAATTAAATATAATATTAATTCCACCTTTGACGAATAATCCTTATAAATTGAACTTTTTATGTCATATTTTAGTATTTGTAATTGCTGCATATGGCTTTATTTATATCTCTCCATGGCCGAGATAGATGGGTTTCACTCGGCCTGAAAAACGAGTTTAAATTTTTGTTCAAACTCGATTTAAATTATATATGTTAACTCGAGTTTGATCCATATAATTTTTTTTTATTTTAAAAAATTAAAAAATATAATACAACAAAAACACTAAAAACATTAAAATAAACACTTTCCACCAAATTGAAAAAAAATTAAAAAAAAATCTTTATACTTAAATAACATTAAGATAAGTGCAACTTATCAAGTAAATGTCTTTAAAATAGTAGTAACATTAACAATAAAACAAAAGTTATACAATATCTAAAAATAATAACATAATATTAAAATAACAGCAAAGCAGCGAGAAAACAACAACACAATAGTGGGAAAATCAAATTTTTTTTTTTTTTTTTGCAAATTCGGGCCGGATTGAGCCAAGCCAGGGTAAAAAAGACCTTACCCGAGGCTTGATCCGTTTTTTAAACGGGCCTTATTTTTTTGCCCAAACTCATTTTTTGGGCCCTATATTTTTGCTCAAACCCTCACTTTTCGGGCGAACCTTTGGGTCGACTGACTTGACCCGTAGACAGGACTAGCCTTTCAATTGTCCATGGGTCGGCCCGAGTTAAAATGATAGCCCTCTTTTCTAGGCCTAGACCTTGTTCGACCCAAAAAATGGGCCTAAAATTTTTCTCGAGCCCGACACGAATAAAAATACTAAAACTCGAGCCGGATCCACTCGTATTAAAATAAATATTTCTCGATAAATGAAAAAAATTTAAAAAAATATTTAAATAACACTAAGATAAGTGTAACTTAACAAACAAACACTTTTAAAATAATAGTAAAATTAATAATAAAACAAAAGTTATACAATATCAAAATAATAACAATAAAATAATAGTGAAATAATAGTAAAATAATGGAAAATATTAATATTTTTTTTTACAAATTCGGATGGAGCGCGAGCAAAAAAAACTTACCTAAAGCCCGAATCATTTAAAAAAATAAACTTTAATTTTTTATCTAAACCCAATTTTTAAACTTATATTTTCATCTAAATTCTCACTTTTCGGAGTGCTTTCCAATTTAAACTAGTTATGTTTTGCATGAAAAAGCTAATAAAAGAATGGGTATGGTTATTCCTATCTAAAAAAATCAAGAGTTCTCTCTCTCGGTGTCCCAAAGATACATGTGTGCTGTGGTTGAGTAGGAGGGTGGTGATTTTTGTAGGGTTTTGTTTTGTTTTTCGACAGGTTTGGGTGGTAGTATGGATAGAGAAGAGGTCTCTCTTCTTGAAAAGGAGTTGGTTCGTTTGTCGGTCAAAAGTTCGCTAATTGATCCTAAAGATAATCCTACTCTGGTTTGCATTGTTTGGTCGAAGAAACCGTATAATCCAAAAAGTTTCAAAGCCCAATTGAAGAGCATATGGAAAACGAAGCAAAAATTTGAGATCAATGTTGCGGGTCAAAATTTATTCTTGATTTCTTTTGAATGTGAGGAGGACCTGGATCTGATTATGGAGGGACGACCCTGATTGTTTAGACGGCAATTGATAATTTTTGAGAAACTGGAGAAACCAACGGATCGTGAGAATATCAAACTTGTCCAATCTCTGTTTTGGATGAAAATCGAACCTTGTCCGCCTAGTGGTGATAAAAAGGATCTTTTGCATGCCATTGGGACAACTTTCAAAGGTGTTTTAAGGTCTGAAATAAAGGATGATTTTTGTCGTTTAAAGGTATTCTTGGATGTGCAAAAACCTTTACGGAGAGGTATCTTCATTTCAGTGGAGGAAATTGACAAAGTTTGGATTTCATTTAAGTATGAAAATCTATCAACCTTCTTTTTCGGGTGTGGTAAATTAGGACATGGTGTTGCTGACTGTTCTTTCGTTCTTGGTAGCATTAAAGAGAAACCGATTGAGGATATGCAATATACAGTTGCTATGAGGGCGGAATCTCCTCTGTTTGGTAAAGAAAGCCAACGATTCGGTTTCTCTTTTAATAAGTTTATGAGGGAACGTTACTATCTGGGTAAATCAGTCTCTGGTGAGAACAATGCCATGCGCATGGATGGTAGAGAGAAGACTGGAGAAATTCATCTGTCGGAGATTGGTGATAAGGAAATGAGTGATTTAAGGGATCCAAATTCTCTTTTAAACAATGACTTTATGATGCATGATTTGGGGGTGTCTTTCCAAAATTTGGATTCCATGCGTAATGATAAGGACAAGGGGAATCTAGTAGATATGGTTTTACCAAATTTTAAGGAAACTGAAATAATTGCTGCATTTGTGAGTGCGCAGCCTACGGAATTTCCAATTTTTGAATCTGGTATTGGGGAGATATTGGGGGATTGTGTGGATTTGGATAGAGAAAAAAGGGGTCCACCAATTAAGCCTACGTGGAAGCGTGTGTCAAGGGAACCAGTGGTGGGAGTGGAAGAAAATGAAGATATCGGGGGTGGGGGAAAAAGAAAAATTGCCTTTTTTTGACAAAGAAAACCCGGCAGTTGTTCAAACTGACAGGTATGTGACAAAGAAAATGAAATTGGGAAATGTTGATGGTACTGGTTTTGTGGATGTGGAAGTTCAGTCTTCAGAGTTTTTGAATGCTCATTTTTCAACAGGATCCACGGCTGCCAAGTGGCATGCCGACTGACAACAATGAAACTCTTATGTTGGAACGTTTGTAGATTGGGGGATCCACGAGCTGTGAGAGGAGTTCGGCATCTAATTAAGCTAAACAATCCCCAATTGGTTTTCTTTGTGGAAACGAAAAATTAAATATTAGTAATACGACTTTTGTTAGAAGAAAGCTTGGTTTTACGAATGGTTTGGAGGTTACGACAGATGGTTCGAAAGGTGGTTTATGCTTGGCATGGAATGGTAATCATGTGATTTCTTTGCGCGATTATACTGGGAATTTTATTGATGTGGATATCTTGGATGAGGATAACAATGTTAAGTGGCCCTTCACTTGGTTCTACGGTTCCCCTTATGATCGTGATAGAGAGCACTCTTGGAGGGACGTTAAAAAAGTTGAAGACTTTGTCAAAAGTTCCTTGGATGGTTTGTGGGGATCTTAACGAGGTACTGTACTCTTTTAAGAAAATTGGTGGAGTACCGGGGGTAGAAAAAAGAATGGAAGCTTTCCACAATAAGTTAGAGGAGCGTAATTTAATGGATTTGGGATGCTCCGGAAATTAGTATGCGTGGGAAAGAGGGAATTTTGCTTCAATAAACATCCGGAAGCGTCTTGATAGAGGTGTTGCAAATGAAGGTTTTATCCAACGTTTTTCAAATTGTATGGCAAGGCACCTTTCTTTTTCGCACTCGGATCATTGTCCAATTCTTGTTCATGTTTATAATGCTAACTATCAAAGATCAAATCGCTTCAAGTTCGAGGCATGGTGGACTTTAGAACAATCTTTTAACGATGAGGTATGAAGTTTATGGGAGAGTGGTGGTGCGGATGTGGTTGATAAACTTGGTCGTGTTCGGGTTGGATTATATAAATGGCACAGTCTTTAAAGAGTCGACATGATGGGGTTGAAAAAGAGCTGCAAGATTTCGTATTTTATTTTTGCATATCGATTTTTTTTTTTACTTATACGTCCAACCTCTCCCCCTTTTTTCCATCTATATGCCCTTTTTTTTCATTTCAGGGCCGAATTACGCCTGGAGAGATTAATGGCCAAAGATCGTGATGATTTTGTTCTTGAAGATTTGATTGACACAAAGGTCAGCTTGAATTTAGAAATTTATAAAAAAGAGATTTTTTAGGAGCCGAGGGCCCATACAAATTGGTTACAATCGGGTGATAGAAACATTGCGTTTTTCCATAATTTTGCTTCACAAAGGAAAAAGGCTAATCACATCCGGGATTTACAGGGAGAGGATGGTAGTTAGGTGTTAGATGAAAACGAGATTAAAGCTAAGATTCGAGCTTATTTCCATGATTTTTTTTCAACTAGAGGGTGTCGTGCAACGGATCATTTGCTTAGTGGGGTTGGCAAAAAGATTACACCGGAGGATAATGAGCTGCTTATGAGGAGTTATACTGAAGAGGAAATTATCACTGCCCTTAAAAGTATGGCTCCTACCAAAGCATCCGGTGATGATGGTTTCCCCGCTCTTTTCTATCAACACTGTTGGTCCATTGTGGGTCGAGATATTTCTGATTTCTGTTTAAGGATCTTGAACGAAGGAATGGCGCTCGATTCGATTAATAACACCAACATCTCCTTATTCCAAAAATTCCACATCCGGTAAATGTTTCGAATTTCCGTCCCATTAGTTTTTGTAACGTTTTGTACAAATTAGTTGCAAAAACTATTGCGAATAAATTCCAATGGGAGTTAAATAAATGTATTAATATCTCGCAAAGTGCTTTTGTGCCTAACCGTTTGATCACAGACAATATCCTTGTGGCTTACGAGGTACTACACTCTTTTAAACAAAGAAGGGTGGGAAAAAATGGTGCTATGGCTATGAAGGTCGACATGAGTAAGGCGTACGACCGGGTTGAGTGGGCTTTTCTGTATAAAATGATGGACCGGATGGGGTTCACAAGGGCTTGGATTGAATTGATTATGCGATGTCTTTCGTTTGTTTCGTACTCAATTATTGTTAATGGAAAGGTGGACAGTCTTTACTCCGAGTAGGGGACTTGGACAAGGGGACCCGTTGAGTCCCTTTCTATTTTTAATATGTAGTGAGTGCCTCTCTATTTTGATGAAAAGGCGCAATCACATGGTGGCCCAAGAGGAATTCGGGTTAGTAGAGGGGGTCATAAAATAACTCATTTACTGTTTGCCGACGATTGTCTACTTTTTGGTGATGCAAATGCGAGAGGGGTAAGTTTGTTCAAGTCTGTTCTTAAAGAGTAAGAGGAAAGCTCTGGCCAATGTATCAATTTTGAAAAGTCGACTGTCCTTTTCAGTTCGAATGTGGAGGAAAGGGAGCGTTTGATTCTTTCTCAGGCTTTGGGGGTTCGGCTTTCAAATGACCCTGAGCGTTACTTGGGACTTCCAAACATAGTGGGACGCAATAAAAAGGTAGCTTTCCAGTCATCAAAAAATAGAATCAAAAGTAAGATAGATGGTTGGTGCAATCGTTTTCTATCAAAAGCAGGGAGGGATGTATTTGTTAAGTCAATTCTTCAAGTCATTCCAATGTACACAATGATGTGCTTTCTTCTACCTCGATCGTTTTGCAATGAGTTGGAAGGTATTATCTCGAGGTTTTGGTGGCATAAAAGTCATGGACGGAAAGGAATTCACTGGTGCGCATGGAGTAAACTTTGTGAATTGAAGGATAGTGTAGGACTCGGGTTTTGAAATTTGGCTCATTTTAATACGGCTCTCCTCGCAAAGCAAGGTTGGCGTCTTATAGAGTATCCGGATTCTTTACTAGCGAAAATTTTGAAGGCAAAATACTACCCACATTCAAATTTTCTACATGCTCGATTAGGTAATTTACCTTCTTTTACTTGGCAGAGTATTTTTGCTGATAGAGGACTTCTTGAAAAAGGGTTGTGTTGGCGTGTGGGTGATGGAGCTAGTATAAATGCAATGACGGATGCTTGAATCCCTGGCTCAATCGATCATAGAGTTAGTGGGAATGGGCAAGATACAACATCTTGTATGGTATTGGATTTAATTGATGATCAGTTAAGACAATGGAGAAAAGACAGGATTCAGGTCTCCTTTTCTGCTACTGATTTAGAACGTATTTTGCGTATTCCTTTGGCCCCGGATGTGCATGATGATTTGCATGTGTGGAAGGGCAAAGCTTCAGGCAAGTTTACTGTTCGAAGTGCGTACCGTATTCTGTTACACACTAATAATGCTACTGAGCCTTTGGAGTTACAAATTGAGAAAAAAATATTCTACAGGAAAATGTGGAGCCTAAATATACAGGCTAAACATAAATTTTTTCTTTGGCAACTCTCCTGGGATTTCATTCCTTCTCGAGCCAATCTACAATGGAAAAATATTTGTGCTAGTGCAACTTGTCCGAGATGTGGCTTAACAGCTGAGACGTCTTATCATCTTTTTCGAGAATGCTCTGTGTCCATAGAAGTGTGGAAGTGTTTAGATCCTGAATGGATTCTCTCAGAACAGGAGAAAGACAATTGGGAATGGCTTACTTGGCTTTTTGGAGCTGCTCCGTCCCAACAATGTGAGGTTGTGTGTTCTGCTATCTGGGCGATTTGGACCGATCGGAATCGTGTTGTTCATGAGAATAAACTACACAATGGATTTGACATTGCCAGAAAAACTATGAGAGTTTTGTACAAGAAATGAGAGGACTTCATAGTAATAAGGTTACCTCCATTGAAGGGCATCGAGACTGGAAACCCCCAGAAGGTGATGTGGTACGCATTAATTTTGATGCTGCTTTCAAATCTAGCCGATTTCAAGCCGCTGTAGGTGTAGTGGTCCGTGATTGTCACGCTGCTGTCCTTGCTTCCATGTCCGTGACTGAGGAGAATGTGGCTACACCGTTAGCAGCCGAAGCTCTGGCTTGTTTGCATGCTGTCCGTTTAGGCAAAGTGTTGGGTTTCGCAGGAGTGGAGGTGGAGGGGGACTCTTTTTCTGTCATCAAGAAGTGTCAAATGGAAAGGATTTGATAAATCAGAAATTGGAGGTTATATTCGTGAAATCCAAAGCCACAAAAAAGGTTTTAACCTCATTCGATTCCAGTTTATTCCCAGAATTGCCAACCAAACTGCCCATTTAATTGCAATGGAAAGTTCAAAGAGCAGTGAATCGTTTTACCTGGTGGGCACTGTCCCTTCTTTTGCTTCGAAGTCGCTGGGTCTGCACATCCACCGACGGCGTGAACCTGACTAATTTGTGAAGAGGCTTCCTTTGATGAATGGGAGAAGTGTATCGTTTCTGAATCTTGTCGCTTCTCCGGTGGCTGTTTTTCCATATCGCATTCAAGATTATTCTGTGGGAATTTATGGAGCAGCATTTTCAATCTTTGACTGGATATTTGATGTTTTAGATTTCTTTTGCTCTGTCTTTTATTGTTTTTGGGTATTTACCTATTTTGTGTGGGCTGTGTAATTAGAAATCTGCTTTTCTATTGAATAAAATTCCGGTCTCATATTCTCAAAAAAAGAATGGGTATGGTTGAGTTTGTTGGGTGGTATGATTGACCATCATTATTCTTCAAAAGGATGCTTTTGTCTTGGTCAACCATTACGATAATTGCTATGCATGTTCATCCACCTCCCTCTCTTTTGGGTTGGCTGGCCCGTAAGCTTAGATCCATACTCCCACCAAGTTCCACAAAACATGTTGACCCATATATGTTTCACAGGACCTCAACCGTTACCGACATCGAAATTACCTACCAAAATTTAAACTGACACGATATTTAAAGTTCATATCATTAAAAAAAAAAAATGTTCAGACAAAATGAGTTGAGAATGTTTGAGTGGCACCCGATTTATTAATGGTAGATTATTATTATGGTGATTAAAAACTTACCGCTAGACAATTTAATAAATAAAATTTTTGAACCTGATCATGTGTTGTCATTTTCAAGATACTTTGATTCATCCATGAAAATCAATCCTTGAAATTTGAAGATTGGATTGGATTCGTGCGAATCAATTAAGTCCTTAAAATGTGAAGATTCGATCGAGATAGTGCCGCTGGTTTTGGAGAGCAAATCTTCGAGTGATTTTATTTTGATTATTATTGATGTATTAGTTATTTTTAAGGTGTTATTTTGTATTCACCTAGACTTTATGTTAGCAAACCGAAATTGATATAAGCTTTGAGAATTGTCTGGGTAATGTAATGAGAGCCTATTGATTGCATTTTAATTTGTTCATTGAGGAACGTTTTTATCAAAGAGTGCAAACTGTTATTGTAAACATTGGGAAGTGTTTACTACGGGAGGATTTGGAGGTGAGTGTTAGTCTTTAGGTACAAAGGTGGGTTCTCTATACTTGGGGAGTGATAGAGTGTAATTCACTTGTTGTATGTGATAAAATAGAATGGAATTACTCACTAAACTAAGAAAACTAAACTGCATATACAAATATTTATTATTTCTATTTTGTTTGCACAGTTTTCGCAATGCCAAGCTGTAGCGGCTACTGCAGATTAGTACTTCCATTAAAATTTTCATTTTGAACAAATTGACAACTTAAGGTATTCTATCCAAAAATATAAAAGAAGATAAATTCCTTTCTACATAGCTCATTCGTGACATTATTTAAAAGCTTTGCAATCAATAATTTCTTCCATTAGTTTCCTTTTCTCCATTCACTCTCCTAAGCTTTTATCCAAAAGCATGTGAAGCACTTTGTTCGGCTTGAACCGATGCACCATCAAGTTGATCTTCTTCCCTGCTCAAACATATGCACCAGTTTTAAGTACAATGCTTCATTTTAGGATAAATCCTTATTTTAACTCGTAAAACGAAGAATTTGTGAACTAAAAGAAACCTCCTTTGAGAGAGAAACTCATAAGCCTGCACTTGAACGGAACCTTGAAGCAGCAATATTGCAGCTAGATGGAAAAAGAAATGCATGAAGAAAAATTTATTAGAACACCCACAAGAATTTAAAGAAAAAAAAATTCTTCATTTATGTTAAACTGAAAATAATGCATGAAGGGATGAGGCAAAATAAAGAGAAAACATTGTCATTTTCTTATTAAAAAAAGATAAGAATAACGTGAAATCAAGGGCTGGCAAGGGCCTGTCCCCTTATAATGAAATTTTTTTCATTTAAGCTCTTAAAATTTTTTAAAATTTAAAATTAGTAAAGGTAAAATTACATTTCGACCCCCTAAAAATGATAAAATTTTAACTTAATCCTTTAAAAATTATAGTTTTACTATCGTAAAAATTACAATTTAACTTCGACCTTCCTAAAAAAATTTTCTGGCTTCGCCCCTGCGTGAAATCACAGATTCATACAATCTTTTCTCATAAATAAAATGATTTCAACATATTGGCCAAATTGATGAATTTTTAGATAGAATGATAAAGTATTTAGGTAAGATTGCCAACATACTACTCAAATAGTTTCTTCTTAGCTTTTCAAAACATTAGTTTGGGAAATTTAAATTATGGATGTTTTACTTAAGCATGATTTTTTTATAACTGTGATTCAACTTCAAATTATTTTAAGGAAATATGAGTTTTGATCAATAGGTAATAATTTGACATTTAATAGCTACTTCTTTTTTAATTTCATTTTGATTGATTTGAGTAAAAATTAGAAGTTTAAGAGTGCATTTGGTGTAAATAGAGGCAGCCTGTTATGGGGACTTAGGGAGCCTTGGTCCTCTCCTCAAATTCTCATTAAATTATTAATTATTAGGACCGCTAAAACTTAGTCCCAACTCTCAAGATTCGTCATTGAATCTAAACAACTGTTGGAGCTAAAAATACAAAGTGACGTTGAACATTAAATTTATTTATTACATAAAATTAAAAAAAAAAAAAAAAAAGAACATTCTATCTAAAGCCACGTGTTGTTTTAGTAAGGATATTTGTTAGGTCCCCTCCCCCTCCTACTCTCAAGTAGCAAGATGTCAAGAGACTTTGAATTCCTTATCCTAGCAAAGCATGAGTGTGATTGTTTGTTGGGTTTCAATGCAAATTACTTTGGTATGATATATAATTATCAAAACACAACTATGTTTCATATAATGGACATACTGTATTATAATCATTTGATGACTAAAGTGGTTAATCATTCCTATAAAAAAAAACCTTTGGTGTAGTGCTATTGGCCAGATGTATTGCCAAAAAAAAACCCTGATATGTCATGTTTAATTGAAATTTCTCAACCAGCTACAAGATTTATTTTTTATGATTTAATTTTTCTGGGTTTGAGTTTATATTGTTATATAATATGATCCAACTTTGCAAGAATCATGTGGGCACAGTCTCACATCGAGAAAAGCCAACAAATAATGTAATATGTACCTTTCAAGGCTGTGTGAGAGAAAAAAAAAAAAAAAGTCATTAATTATCTCTTAATTATGATAAAAGAGTAATCATCTGGTAATGAATTGAAGGAAATTTTGATGTCGAAGTTGTAATTGTTTGTAGGTTAAATTGGTGATATTGATGTGTGGCACTAAGAGGCCATGGGATGGGAAGGGTAACCAAGAAAAAGAGAAATGTCCGTAAAGAGAATTGCAAGGCATGGCCATGAGGAGCCATGGTGCCCAGTGCATGCTAGACAAGCCATGGACCCAGCACCCCACAACCTGTTGAGACCATGCTGACCATTGCATGACCAATTTATATCAATTATTTTATTTTAAGAATTGATGTTTAATACAATAACAATGTAAGAGTTATACACTATGAATTGTGAAATCTGATTAATGAGGTAAAACTTCTAATGGATAAATAAAACTTTCTAAGGGTCCTAAAAATAAATATTAATATTTTTTTTGGTGGATATAAAACAAAACATAGAGGCTAAAAAGACCTAAACTAAAACTCCTAAGGGAGGTTGTTTAAATAGAAGTAAAACATCCTCATTACTACGATTCATTTTTGCAAGAAGATCCACAACTTTATTATCTTTTCTGGGCACATGCTGGATACGTCATTGTACTGTTCTGTCCAACAACTAATGTATTCGACTGACCAAAGCTGAATTCAAATCTCTTGATTTGTTATCTTGAATAATCTAAATTGCTTCCATGTTATTTGTATTGATCGATTCTCTATCAAATCCGTGCTATAAAAAGAGCGTCAAACCTTTAAAAATACCCCATAACATTTATTTTCCGTGATTAATTCATGGTATAGAAGCAAGGGCAAAGTTAAATTCTTTTTAGATTTAAAATTAAATTATAAATTTTTTAAAGATTAAAATGTAAATTTATCATTATATTAACTTATAATTTTATAATTTGTTAAGGGGTTTAAGTATAATTCACTATTATTTATGCTGCCAAGGCTTTGGGTTTAAGTATAATTCACTATTATTTATGCTGCCAAGGCTTTTGTCTACCCTTAACCATGTTGGTTAAAGATTGTCGATATATTTGTACTAATGTTAAATCTCTTATTAAGTTATATTACGAGTTAATCGAACACCAATTAAGTTAATGAAATATTTTAAAATTTTCGAAGTTAAAACATTACAAACTAGGGAAAATAGGATATAAAGAGAATTTAATAAATTTTAAATGTTTTTCTAATTTATATTAATATTAAACTTCATGTTACAAGTCATCTCAACACCAACTTAATTAATAAAATGTAAAAAAAAAAGTCAAATTAAATTAACATTATATACTAATGAAAATAAAAGATAAAGGTAATTTAAAAAGTTTTAAAAAACTTTAACAAAATAAAACTTATAAAAAAAGTTTTAAAAAACTTTAACAAAATAAAACTTATAAAAAAAGTTAAGGTAATTATTTGATACACCACAATTTTTTAAACTCCACAAATAGATTAAAAATGTAATAAATATCACAATTATTTATATAATTAAATTTTTTTATTGTTATTACACTCTATAATACACTTATAAAACCTATAATGCAACTTACTTTTTGTTTTCAATTTACAACCTAAAATAATACGAGCTTTGGAGATAGTAAAACTTTCACTAGCTATAGGATCTTTGAAAATGCAGGCACAGTAAGCCCGTATCCATGGTATAGTATTGCAGTTACTGTATCTGCAGTATCCTTCAGAATTTCCTTAAGCTGTTAGCCAGTACTTGAGAAATTACATGCATGCAATATTCCATTAGCGAGATAGGGATTAAAGAAGAGTTTCTTCACTCAATTCACAACCATATATATATTTATATGTATATTTTACAAAAAATAGGTCTCAGTATGCATCAAACGTTTATAATATTAATTAACTGATAAAACTCTGTTCATGGTCTCCTTTTTCTCTCCCCCACCCTTCATTTATCAAATATGCATATTCCAATATCACAATCCGAGCTCGAGTTCAAGAACTCGTTCAATTTGTTCGCTTCTTCTCTACCACTACTCTGTAACAACAGCAATGCCATGTCTGAGTTGTTAATGTTATTATCTGCAGCATCAAAGCATGAAGCTGCTACTTCACCATGGTATCTATCTTCATGGCTCAACTGAGAAGCAACAAACTTGTCGAGGGTTCTCCAGTCAGTCACTTTCTCATTATTGTTGTTGTTGCACATTATCTTCAGCAGATGATCTTCTTCTTCTTTGTGATTGGTATTATTATTATTATTCTCGGGTATTTGAGATATGGAGGTCGGCTTTTTTATTAATGGCAGAGATGGGCTCTCTAGCTGAGGAAGCTGTACGAACTGATCGGAGTGGACAAAGTTTAAGTTTTCAGCCTCGGTCTCTTGCTTACACAAGTAACTCGGAGGTAAAAAATTCTGGGGTTGCCTCGACAAGTAGTCGAGTGGATCAACCACTGAGCTAATGCCACTTGGTTCGTCGTAGCTTGAATCCCACACTTCAATGCTCTTGGTTTGACCAGTTGTTTTCTTCTTAAATGCTCGACAAACAACCCAGCCTTCTTCCTGCAAAAGTTTTAGAAAAAAAAATCTAAGTTAACCAAAGTCTAAAAGATGATGGGATATGAAAGCTACTGAACTGGAATTTTGCTTTTCACAGACACACACACACACAAAAAGAACCCATGCCAGAAAAGGAATCGGGAGAAAGTATATTTTCATTTTTAATATGAAAGGTTATATTATTCACTTTTTTGACTTAGTTATGGTGGAAACTGGAAACCGTGTTTCTAGAAATTAATCATGTTATGTTGACATTTCTGTAAATGGTCTTCAAAGCAGAAAAAAAAGTGATTCCATTTCTCAAATAACTGTTATGATAATTCAACTGAAAGTATATATACGAAGAATGCATTGATTCATGTGAAGAATTTACGATCCTAAGAAAATCCATGGTTGATAGTAATGGATGCCTAACCCTTTCTTTGGTCACAAGTACTTGAAAAAAAATAAAGTTTTAAATAATACTAGGTCAAGTGTGCCTGTTCAAAGCTACTCAGAATGTCGGACGACCATGAACACTATATATATACTTGCTTTTCACTTTATTGACGACTCCGTTGACAAAGAGAGGGATAGAAAGTGAAGATCAACTAAAGATTAATGAAGGAATAACATAATATATATGCTTGCCTGTGGAGGTCCGTTCTCGTCGGATTCAAGCCTGTATTCATGCATGATCCAGTCGGTTTTCTGTCCATTAGGAGCTCTTCCTTTGTAGAAAACAAGGGTCTTCCTCATTCCGATCAACTTGGATTTATCGTACACCGCCTTGTCTCGCCCCGTTGCTTTCCAAAAACCAGCCATGGTTGCTCTGTTAGTCCTCGTCCCCGTTGGATATTTCTTATCCTTGTGACTGAAGAAATACCACTCGCTTTGCTCCTCGTATCCGATCCGGCACCTCTCTGCATCAACATCATCGTAAACCATTATTTAGATCTCATAAATTCGTACATAAAAGACAAGCTTTGGAACATCGATGTCTAGGGTTATTAAGTTTTCATGCAAGTAGGAAACCCTAGTTGTGGATCTTGACCCCAGACAGCTGAATCAAGGAAAATATGTTTTGTTTAACCTCTAAAAGTGATCAAAGATTGAAACCGAAAAGAAAAAAGAAGAGAAAAAAAACCTTGAAGATCCCATGGTTCGATCCTATAGAGATCAATGTCTCTGATGACATCCAGATCAATCTTCTGCGATGCGACCTTCTTCCTCAGATAATATCCAACAAGCTCCTCGTCCGTCGGGTGGAACCGGAATCCAGGTGGAACACATGACTCCATTGACTCCATTGACTCCATCATAACTGTTGTTGCTTCTGAAACAATTTCACCACACACCGTATTAGCTGACTATACCTCTCTCTTTTATTTATATCATCTCGAAATCATAACCAATAAATGAAGTTAAAAATAAAAGAGAAGAGAGAAACTACAAGCCCGAGACAAAAATTTGCACGAAAAATAAATGGCAAAAAAAGAAAGTAGAAGAAAAATAATGAACAAGTCTCCAACAAAAAAGGTGACAAGTGTTATCATAATCATCAGCTAGGCTAGCTCATTTGGTAGTGAGCAACACTCATCACCATGTTTATCTCTAGAAAAATCAAAATTACCATGTCTTATAAAAACAAAAACCAATTATTTCACAAGACATTAATGATATTTTATTAGAGAATAGGTGAAAAAAGGAGGGGAAGAAGGAATCATGATAGAAGTTGGAACATAGCCTTCTCTCTCTGTGTGTGTATTTGTGGTGCAGCTCTCTCAAGGGGGAAAACGGGACAGCTAGAGGTTTGAGCTAATGATGTTGTCTTGTGTTGGTGAATGGTGGAAATGATGCATCAAGAACGGGGTTTCCATTAACAAAATAACAAATAATTTACAAAAGAGAAGGGTTTCTAGAAATACAAGCTAATCAAATATAAAGTTTTACTAAAAGGGCTGAAACGAACAGAAATTTACTTTTCCGAACATATATATATAAATTAATCAAAGAATGTTAATTAGTGTGTAAACACATTTGAGTTTATGGTTTTTTGAGCAAGAGATTCGAAAAGTATATTGAATGGACAATGTGATTATGTGAATGATGTTGACCACAAACGAGCACGCCTTTGTTTGAAAGAGGGCAAAAAAAAAAAAAAAGGAGAAAAAGGCTGTTTGGAGACAAAAAGAGGCACCGTTTCCATTGGATCAAGGTCTGAAAAAAGAGCAAGGACATAGAACCTATAAAGAGAAAAAGGAACTGTGTCTCATACGCAAATGAAACGGACTCTGCCACTTTGTCTGTTTGTCGAGAATGTCCATAGCAGCACGGGTGACCTTCTTTTCTTTCATATACACTGATTATGAGAGGGGAGCAAAAAACAAAACAAATAATGCTAGCTTACTCAAAATAAAAAGAGGGTTTGCTACTTTGCTTCGCCTCCAATTCTCACATGAAGACAGATAGTTTCCAAAACCCATTCAGGTTTTGGTGAGATTTACAGGAAACAACTTCCATCTACAGTTTTTATATGTAACTGGTTGGTGGGTTTGCGTTAGAATGTTCAAAGACAACAAACAAACAAACAAACGTTTTCAACAATTACTTTACCAGATCTTAGTCTCCCTAGTAAATAATAAGGTGGCTTCTTTTGACCAAACAAAATAATGTGAAAAACATAGACAAAAAGAAAAATTGCTATGCCAAGCGATGTGCTGTTTTACCATGATAATTGCAGTCATATTTTGGATTGTTTTTATGTTTAAAAACCTAAAATAATGGGGATTTTAGGGTGCAGAACAAGATTGAGAATAGAGAAGGTTAGAAAGAAAAGATATTTTAAATTCAGAGAAAAAGAAAAGCTTACCAGAAACAAGGTAATGGTGGAGTTAGAAATGAAGAAGAAGGTGACAAAAAAGAAGAGAAAAGAGACAGAAATAAAGAATAGAAAGACAAAAGAGAACGGAGATATGAATGAGAATATAAAAGGAATAAGGAGGGAAGAACCGCTGGATTCGATTGCGCATGGTTGATGGCTGTCCCCAGTTGCTTACGTCACTGGCAGGCTAGCTTCTTACACAAAATTTTTTTTTTCCATCCCGTTCTCCGGTTTTCATTATATATTTCTTCACAAGTTCGCGGGAACTCGACATTCCGTATGAAGCTCAAGAAATTTCTTGGGTAACAATTTCGAACTTTTGAGATGGGTAGGATTACGAGAATATAATATTATGGCCAAATTATATTATATTGTTTGATTGATTAAATTGGAGGTAAGATGAAGGGTTAGTTGATGGAATTTAAAATTAATTAAACGTATATTTTATTAAATTATTCTTGTTATAAAATTTATTTTAATAAATTTAATTTTTTAATATTTTTTAATCTCGGTTTTTATAAATTTATGATAAAGTATTATAATTTATATATTAATAAGAAAATATATGATGTTGAAATAAATATATAAATCATAATTATAATAATTCATGATAAATGATTATATCATCAATTATAATTATAATTATAATTATAATAATTAATTAAAATACTAATAAATAAATTATTTAAAGTAAATATACTTAATTTTAAAGCACGTCATCTACTATTTCATTGATAAAAAAATATTTTTGTTTTCAATCAGTCTTACTTTTATTTAAGGAAAAAAAACCTAAATTGAATAAAATTAAAGGGTAAATTGATTCAAAATTTAATATACACTTTTAATTTAAGATAATTTAAGGAATGAGCTGAAATAAAATTATACCTTATATTATGGCATATTGACACTATTTAGGAAGGTAAGATTACAAGGTAATCAGATGTAGAGAATCCAAGCAATGTAATCTTATTCTAAATATGTAACATTATAGGCCATACTCTCATATACATTTATATCTTATCTATATCTCACCCACTAATTAAATCCCAATTTAATTGTGAAATTATCAAAAAAAAAAATATTTTTATAAAGTAACAAGATTATTTATAAACTCATAATCCTCACTGCATTTAAACTTGAGAATAAACATGCATGATGCGATTTAAACTTGAGACCTTACTGCATTTATAAACTCAAATTTATCATTTCAACTAAAACTACATTTGATTTGATTTAAACCTTAAATTTGTTATATAAATTTTTCAGTGGGTGTGTCATAATTTTGTACTGTGTTTGACTGAGTTAATGTCATCCGCTAATTGAATCTCAACTTAATTACAAAATTACCAAAAACTCATTTCTCTACTTATTAAGAATCATAAGATTTAAATCCAAAACATCATTATTGTAATTTTTTAACTTCACTATATTAACATGTCAATTGTTTTTTTATATATTTATTACATAATTTTTCCACCCAAATCACTGGTGTGTTATAATCTCATATTTGCATGTTTAATTATCTTAATTTAATTAATTATATATTTTTATTTTTAATTAATATAAATACTTATTACTAAAAGTTACCTCTCAAATTATTTTTATTTCTGGCAATATAAAATAATTCAACTACTTTATAATAAGATATTACTTATCTCAAAATTTTAATAATTTAAATTACAATGAAAATATAATTTGATATGGGTCGAAAACCGTAATCCAATATTTTATCATGCACGATCTATTCGTTTTATTTAGCTTTAATAAAATAGTAAAAATATTTAAGAAACAAATTAAAATAATAAAATATTGCTTATTTAAATTTAAATAGTTTAAATTACAATAAAAGTTAATTCAATATATATCAAACATTATTTATTTAATTTTAATATAATAAAAAAATATTTTAATATTACTTATCTATAAATTTGAATAGTTTAAATTGTAATAAAAATGCAATGTAAAATGAATACTAGTGTAATTCAATATTAATCGTACTATATATATTTATTCAAGATTTTTATTTAGTTTTAATATAATAATATAAATAACAAAAAAATTAAAAATATATATTTCAATATTTATCAGACTTTATCTACTCAAAAGTTTTAGTTTTGTTATAAACTATAATTCAATATTTATCAAATTTTATCTCTTCAAAATTTTAGTTTTGATATATAATTTAATATATACTTGAAAAAAAAATCTCAATTAGATAATATAAATACATTTATATGTTGTAAAAAATACATTTATATGTAAATGTAAAATATAAATTTATTAATTAGGTTTAATCATATTTTATTTTGTTTTTAATGTAATTATAAAAACAAAAAAGTAATTTAAAATATTGAAATTGTGTATAATTGATATGAGGCAATATAAGTTCCATTTATATGTTAAAATTGTTAATGTTATAGAGAAACTATTGTTATATATTTATAATTGCATCTTAAACATCTATAATAGCATTTAAAATTCACATTATATTTGAATTTTTAAAAAATTTAAAAGCTATACTATATTATTAATATTATTAATTAGTGAGATTTAAATTATATATTTAATAAATTTTATAAATGTATATTAATTTATTAAAGATTGTTCTGATTCAATAAAATATTATTAATATTTTTACACAAAATAAGATGTTATGAAGACTTAAACCGATACTCTACATGTTTAGCCTTTTCAATCCCTACAAATCGTGAGATATCGCAATAATTCCCCTCGTGGTTCACATTAAACCATTTTGGTTGCGGACATTCTGACACACTAACCACGTTCGCATACGTCACGGCAACCCTGGCCACGTGCTGCCAGTAAATAACCACCAGTCGGTCCACGCTATCCCTGTTTCCTATCAACGCTGTCGGGTCTGAGCTCTCAACTCGCGTCTGCCATGGCTGCCTTCTTTATTCTTTTACAGAACTGGAGGCTCTTCTCCAAAAACCAGAGAGGGCACTTTTAGGGACATTCCAGTCATTTCAAGCCAAGAATTACGGCCTTCAAATGATTTGACGACAAGTATTTAGGAGAAGGAATGTGAACAGTGGAATCCACGTGGTGGAGTGGGGTTGGAGAGCTCACATTCTTCTTTACGTAGAAGACAAACAAAGGAATGTGCAAAAGAAATATATAGTAAGGGCCCTCCCTACTTTCCATTTCCAGTTTCTCTGAAACTGCAACTCTTTTGCCCTTCCAAACCTCTTTATCTTACACTTCCAATATAAATTATCTACCACTATACACCACTAGGTAACATCATAAATTATTTTACAGTTCCCACTTCTATAGTTTTTTTTTGGACCCAATAAAAATAAGAAATTTTATTCTACTATTGTAAGAAAAAAAATATTATGCAACAAATTTATATTAAGAAATTGATAGAAAAGCTAAATATGATTTTGGTTAAATTAATAAAGTTGAAATAATAAAGATTAAGATGTTTTGATGTATATTATTTTTGTATGTATTTTTTTAAAAATTTATCAAAATATGGAAAAGATATAAATACACTCAAAATAAAATTTACTGATTCGTGCAAAAAATTAAATATTTGATAGTTTTATAATTGAATTGACAACCTCTTAATAATATAGATATAGAATGTTCCATCTGATAACATTGTAAAATGGCTCTTAGTACTAATTGTATTATTGTTTAGTTGTTAAAATCAACTTAATATTTATTATATCACTTTTTAACTCAATAAATTGTAATACATTACTTTTTTTTTCTCTCATTTTTATGTTTATTTCGGTATTTTTCGTGTTCATTTTATTGTCAATGTTTGAGACTTGAGATTACTCATTTTAATAAGATTTGAACCTGCACTTTCTTTTGGAGATACATGGCCAATTTAACAATTCTTTTAAAATATATTTTTGTGACAGAAAGCGCTTTTGAGATAAAAACAATCCTAAACAAAACTTTTTTGAGAGAAAAAGTGATTTACAAAAAGTCAAAAATTAACCCAAAAGCGATTTTTTTTTTTTGAAAGTAGAAAATTCTAGTTTTTCTTAAAAGTACTTTTTATCCCAAAAGTCGCAATGTATCTTATCATTACACTTAATAGTTCTTAGTTAATTTTTATGTTTTTAGATGTGTTTTTACTCAAAAAAATTACAATTATGTTTTTTTTATTCCTCCGGTTCTTCTAACAGTATTTTCAATTAATATGTTTTATTTATTTTTAAAATTATACAATTTGAAATTATTTATATTTTTTTCAAAAGAAACAATAATTTTTAAATATATTATTTCTATAAAATTACATTCCAAATTTGGTTTGGTCTTTATTTTATGAAATATTTATAATATTTTTTTGAATTCGTTGGCGCGTAAAAGGCTTATAAAATAACATATTTGGTAAATATATAGTTTTCGAAAAATATAAACTAGGATTATACTTGTGAAATAAACCTAAAAAGAATATCTAGTACTAAGTAGTTCACTGTTTGCTTTTTTTTTCTTTGGTTAAGGATAAAATTGATAAATTAATAAAAGAAGTTCCTTCATTTTACTTGTTCAACATTTTTAATTTTTATCAAAGAATAAACTATTCTAGTACCGATGTTATTACAGCCATTTTAGTATCGATGTACTAATCAATCAAACAAAATAACTTCTAAGAAAAAAAAGAGAAAGTAAAATGAGAAAGGGTGGTTCAGTTGAATGTAAAAGAAAATACATCTTGCCATGTTCTAAAACAATGTGAAAAAGAATTTCATGTGTTGGCCAGATGATCAGGGTGTTCATTGATCCAGACGTGGTCTGGGTTCAAGTGTTAAGCCTTAAACAACAGGGTTTAAAATGGATGAAATCCGTTTGGTGTAATTTCAATTCAGATGCATGGTGGCGTTATCTAATCATGTTCTGGAGATGCTGTCGTGGAAAAAAGGGTTAAAAAAAATTGCATGATCTTGAATAGAAACCCGCATGGACGCATGGCTTGAAAACTTGGTTAACTTTATACAAAGTTATATCATGAGTAATTTGGAATCAAAGCATGTAGAAACTGTCCTGTACTGAACCGATATTTGGATACAAATTATTTGCATTTCTTCTCTTTCTATTTTTATAATCCGCATTTGGGGACCAAAGCTAAAGTGTTTTTGACCATCTCTTTTTCATGCTATTATTGAACAATATTGTTCTTTTCCATTGCAAAATTTAAATTACACTTGGATTATTCCAAATATATCTTCCATCTTTTTGTATATACATATGTTAACATACAGGAGGAGCGGAGAAGCGGGAAGGTGGACTTTAACTAGGGTGAAAGTGTAGGGAAGTGTGTTTGTAGTCCACGTAGGACGGTGGTGGGTCGGCCGTGGTCACCAATCATACGGCGGACCGCATCATTGAACTCATTAGAGCCCCTCCCTCGTTGCGGCCCCACGCCTACCATCAAAGTTGGGGCGGTAGTGAACCCCAAACAACCACTTTCTCTCTCTTTCCTACCTCTCACAGTTTAACAAATAACAGGAATAAATTATATAAAATAGTAATGATAAGATAAGAGTTAGCGTAACCGGCAAAAGGAGATCTTTGGGGTCCTATTAGGATCTTAATTCTAAAACCCCTTTTTTGACATCGACCACCCTCCAAACTCCTCTCTCTCTCTCTCTCTCTCTCTCTCTCTCTCTCTAGGTCCAAGAACAACCCCTTGCCCTTTCAAGTTTTTGCTTTTCTCATTAGAGCTTTGTCTTGACATGAGTTGGTGAAGAAAAAAATCTCCCTTTTCTTACTTCTCTACTTAACACTATAAGTTTTCAGCGTCTGGTTGAATTTGGGTCAAGTTTATATACAGTATTAATAAATATTTCGTTAGTTCAAATTTTGTTGGATTCAAAATATGAATTTTAAATGCTGTTTCATCTATTATTTTAAATTTATTCATTTTTTTTTTTTTAAATTTAAGAAAAAAATTCAAACTTAAACAAGAAAAAATTCAACACAAAAGAAGAAAATCAATGGTTTAACCAAACTCTTGAAAGTCACTCATAACACACTTCCTTTCACTCTTTATTCTAAGGTGTGAAACATAAGCTTCTTTCAAGGGACATCAACTATGATTGCACTCCTTGTAAGCATTAAGTCTAGCATTTGTACCAATGAAATAACGCACACACTACTTTTCTAGACTATATTTATATATATGCATTTTTCACTGAGGAGACTAAGATTGGAAATGAAAATATTTAGACCCATTTGGCAGAAATTGGAAAATATATAAAAAAATTTCCAAACTTTTCTAGATTTTTGAGTAATATAACATTCTATGAGGTGATGATTAACCATCATATGAATTGGAGTGGATATCCTGTGGTTAATTTAAACATCGCTATCATGTTTCGGAAAAGCTAGCGAGCGACTGAAAGCTTCACCTCGAACAACCACTTCCTTTCTCGAATGGTTTTTGCACATTATAGTAACCAGGGTTTCTGATATTTAGAAATCATTGTAAGAGAACATCCAGTAAAAGTGAAGTAGTTTTGAAGGCTGAACTTTCTATTCTTTGAGGTTTTCCACTGAAGTAGGTTTGAGATGATATTCTAGTAAAGTGATGACTAATGATTCTTGTCTATGTCTTGCTTTGGTCTTGGAAGATGGAGGATTTATACTAAAAGGAAGGCTTGGAGCGGGTCTATGTTAGAGGTATTTATGGGTCAAACTAGGTTTGGGTTAGGATTATGTGTGATATTAACACACTTTATACTTGTTCAAAATAGGTAACGAAACCGCACAATTAGCTCACACAAATTGTATGAATCATTGGTTCATCATCTGGAAGAAGACATCACTCGCCTCGCCTCGCCTCCAGACCCTTGTAGAACAGGCACATTGTGACTAGCTCCTTGATTGAAAACGAGAACGTTACTATCAACCTCATCTGTCACGACCTGATTTGATTTGGTCGACATTATAAATCTATAAGAAAAATAGTGTGAAATCGAATAAAAAGGCGTCACATATGACTGTAAATTAATTGAGCTTGAATGAACAAATCTCTGTTTATGTTCGTTTGTTTATTTTTGAAGTTATTCATGTTCGTTAAGAATTTCAAATGTTTTATTCATGTTCGTTTATTTAAAATTATGTGTGTTCATGTTCGCTTTTTTAATGTTCACGAACATGTTCATTTAACTTAATCGAACATGTTTATGAACATATGATTGAACATGTTCATGAACAATGTTAATGAATAATAAACAAACGAACGAACAATAAATACATAAACATATATTATTTTAATATTTTTATAAGAAAATATCATTAATAAATAAACGAGTCATAAACGAGCTTTTAAATGAGCTTGTTTGTGAACATAAACAAATTGAACACAATTCTGTTCGTGTTCGTTTATTAAACAAACATAAAAATTTTGTTCATACTCGTTTATTTAGCTTAATAAACGAACATAAACGAACGTTATACGAACGGTCACGAACAGTTCATCTAACGTTCTATTCATTTACACACCTAGCATCACATTATCACAAGTTATTATGACATGTATCTCTAGACTCATTGCACGCGATACATTCAATCCTAGAACCGACTTAATTGTAACTCTGACACCACTAAATGTAACAACCCTTACCCAACTTGATCGTCGACTCCGAGCAATAAGGTGCCTCATTCATTGCCGGAGCAACTATTGACAAATTCACGGTAAAATAATCATTCCACATCTTAAATCATGCAATCAAAAATAATACAACATTAAGTAACATGAGCATTCTTTCCCAGGTTTTATACGAGCATACGAATGCTTTAAAGTCAACCCAAGATCAAATAGGGACTTTATTGTAAATTTTTAAAATTTCTGATCAAGTAAACCATAAACAAAACATTCAATATTCAACCATGTCATAAATACCTAGATATTAAGATACACAATTAAATTTGAGCATTAATTTAGCTTACAAAAGCTCTTTTATAGACCCAAGCATAAGTTAGGACCAAATTGCAAAGTTTTTAAAATTTCCATATCAAGTATCGATACCCAGTATATGTCACACCCAGTTTTTATTAAGGTCTGAAATTAAAGAATATTTGGGGGTTATTTGAAAAGATAATAGGTTCGGTGAACTCTATTGAAAAATCTGAAAATTTTAATGGTCGAATGGTAAATAGTTGGGTCTCAATTTTGGTTCAGTTAAGTTGGAACAACTAGTTTCTTAGTGAGAAATAAAATGATTATCGATGAATGGTTTATTTGAGACTTCGATGACCGTACGTGAAAGGGGTCATATATATGTATGAGGAGAATTATTTTGCAAGTAGAATTCTTCTATTTATGTTTTATTTTCTTCTCTTCTGTATCATCTTCTTTGGTTGCTCTAAAAAAGAGAAAGTTGAGGAAATCTCTACATAGGGCAATGATCGTGAGGTTTAAGTTTAGAAAATAGAGAATCCACTGAGCTAGTAAACTTCTTAATCTATCTGTATTCGTGAAATTGAGAAAAAGAAAAGTTAAGGATTTCTGAAATCTTTGACTACTTCTACCTATTACTGGATTCTAGGTTTTAAAGCTTAAATACCTTTAATTTAATTGGTATATTTGTTGTTGTGCTTAGCTGCCAGGATGAAAGAGGCTCAGGCATTTAGAATAGCTAAGCTGGCAAGGATGAAAGATAACACGTGAGTTTCTGTACTCCACTAGTTGGGGTGTTATTCTAGTTGGTGCTATGTGTATGTTCTTGCTTTGGGTTCAATTTGAGTCATATGGTTGTATATGATTGCGGTGAGTGAGAAAGTTGTGCAATTTGTATGAATGTTTGCTAGTATGTTCTTGAATTGCATGATAGAATTGGTACGTGGAGTACTCCATGATATAGTATGAATAAGTAGTATTGGTTGTAATGGCGTGCGTGTAATGTTTGTTTTTAAAATGCGAAGTACGGAGGGAATTATTTGACGGGTTAGTTGAAGATAGGAAAATTGGCGTAATGGAAGAATGAATGGGACACATACAACTTAGAGAAATCCGGCCAGAAATATATTTTCCAACAATCTATTCAAGAAGTACGTAAAGGTGTCGACCACGCTAGCCAAATTGTGAGATCTTATATGAGATCCATGGAGTTATTTACATGCATTAATCCTTACTGTCTGTAACATCAAGACTTTATTATTTAATAATTAATGTATGGAATCTCACTAAATTCATTCGAACTTATGAGTGGTTTGCCTTGAATGCAGGATCAAAGGTTGTTATGAAAACTGTGGGAAAAGATCGAACCAGACCTCGCGGAATCCATGTGGGTTTCTTTGAAGTGGTATCATGCATATAAAGGGATGCCCTTTACGGCTATGCCTCGAGGATTGAATATGTAATCGAGCAAAACCCAATTTGTTAAAGGACATTTTTCTATTTAGTTAGTCATCCGAATAATAACGGATTCCATATGATGTGCATTTATGGAAATGTTTTGGTTAGTTAATTAATTTAGTTAAATTTACATGTGAACATAGCATTAAGTCTGACGGAGAATTAAATAAATTAAAAGTATGTTGTTAAGTAACTCGGGTAACCAAACGATTGTTCTTTATTTTTATGTCTAAATATTGTAATACATATATAATAATTAAGCTTTTTTCTCGTGTTAGAACACTAGTAACTAAGCGACACGTAAAAGTAATATCAAACTTAGATTTTCATCAACAATGTCTTTTTGAGTTTCAATTAACTACAACTCAATAATTAATTTTATCTAATATTTATTGAATCTAATGGCAAAGAGTTCGATATCTCTTAAATAAATTCTCGGGATTGAGTTGTGTGATTTAAAAAATAGCATTACAAAAAAATTTCATTTAAAAACTCAATTTAATTCGATTTTAAATTTAATTGAAATTGTAATTATTGGATGCGTAAAAGTTTTAAAGAAAAAACAGCCGGGCTTTTAGGAAAGAAACGATGTACAGATGGCGTTTCACATAAGACTCTTAAAAAGGCGCATGAATACTATGGAGAGAAAATGGGCCATTGATTGGGAAAGAATAGGGGAATGATAGCCAGCCAGAGGTGGGGGGGGGTCCCTGAATAGGTGGTAGATTGCAATCGGATTTGGGCTTCGCCGAGTGGTCTCGTGGTTGATGATCGACTGAGAGCTTTCTGGGGCTAGACATGGGGGGTCCAATTTCACATCGAGTATGAATTGACGTGTTAGATCTGTGTTTTGCTTATATATGGCACATACAAAACTCATCTTTGGTTCCAGAAATCTACTACAAATTTGGCTTCCATCACCCAACGTTTTCCTTTGTCAAAAAGGTGCCATTCCTTTTTGAATCCACTTTTTCCCTTTATTTTATGTTTAGTAAACGTTTGAAAAGACACCTTAACATATACAAATGAAAAACAAATACTAACAGCATCACTTGTAATAAATAATTTAATCAATAAATGTTGAAGCCAATAGTAACGTTTGAATTTTGAAAATAATATTATTTAAAAACAATCATAAATTTCGAAAAAAACTAATTTTTATGATTTGTAACACATGAACATCTTAATAAAAGCAAACGACTGAAATCCATTGAATTTTTTTACCCAAATTGGATTAAGTGATGATAAACTTGTTTAAATATTGTTGAATTTAACCCTTAATAACATTCTTCTTTAGAAATTAAAAGTTATTCTATATATAAAATTAGAAATAAATCTTAAAATTATATATAAATTTCGATATAATGTGTAATTTTATACATTAAATTTAATTTTGTGTAATTTTATTGATTCAATCCTCGCAAAAAAAAAAAAAAAAAAACTAACATAATTATTAATATACCATCATTTTATGTTTATATATTGCAAATACAAATAATTATTTTTGTCCAACAAAAAAATAAATTTATGTATTTATTTCTTTAAATGTGTATGATTGAATCAAAATTAAAGTTTCATATATACCTTTAAATCATAATCAAAATTTCTTGTGTATAATTGCACCAAATTAAAGTTCATGTATCAAATTGCACATTAAATTAAAGTTCATATATAATTTTGAGTTTTATCCTTATAAAATTATCATACTTGACTCGTTCTTAGTTTGTGCATTAGTAGTGATCTTTTTTGGGCATCAACATAAGTGAAAGATTTTTTTTGCATATTTTATTGAGTCGTTCCTATTTTGGCCATCCAATTCTTTTTTTGTTAATTTGGTCATCCAACATAAAAATTAATAAAATTGGTCACTCCACCGTTAAATGGTAACTGGAGATTAACAGTGTATTTCCATATTAGTCACTGCAAAATTAGGATAAACTACCTATCAATCACTCTAAATAGGGGTTATTGCTACTTTGGTCACCCCAAAATTTTTCATTCAAATGCATTGTTAATCTTTCATTACCATTTAACGGTAAAATGATTAATTTGATCAATTTCTTTTTTGAAGTGATTAATAAAACAAACTCTAGTTAAAGTAACTAACGATGTAATTTACCCATTTAAGTTGCTACAAATTATTTTAGTTTCATATCCAACGAATGTTTAATAAATTTGCATGTAAATTTAAGCGTAAAAAAATGAAAGTTGAAAAATGATTAAAGTAACAATGCATGGTATGATGAACAATATGAAGAAATATTAGAAATTAGAAGTCTTTCAAAGATTTAAAGCAAAGCAAGTAACCAATTATGGCTATGGCTGATCAACATATTGTGATGACATTTCATGAATACTTTCTTCCTATGATCTTCTCTTCCATATATTATATATAACATTCACTATAAGAGCAAAAAAAAAAAATAGTGGATAGCACAATAAAATCTTGGGTAAACTATACAAATCGTCATTCAGCTATTCACGTTCCTATTTTGGTCATTTAAGTTTAAATATTTTCAATTTAGGCATTAATATTTGAATTCGTTTTTGTTTTGGTCACCCACGGTCAAATTGATAATGAAAAGCCTTTTTCTAATTGGTATAATAACTCATTTAGTCCTCAATACTTATATACTCTATCAGCTTAATCCTAATTATAAATAATTCAATAAATTTAACCCTTCACATTTACAAATTTTATCAATTTGATCGTCAAACTTCCTAACCAAAGCTTTCAGCTTTTAAAGCAGAGACATTCCACATCTACTAATTGTTTTATTTATGGTTGAAATTCTACAATTCTACAATTCGGTGATAGAATATGTAAGTAGTGAGGGTCAAATGTGTTATTATATCAGTTACAGGAAAGGCTTTTCGTTATCAATTTAACAGTGGGTGACTAAAATAAGAACGAACTCAAACGTTAACGTCTAAATTAAAAAAAAAAAAAAAAGTTGAGGGATGAAAACAAAAACACGAGTATAATTGAGTGACCATTTGTATAGTTGACCCTAAAATCTTTTACACATCGGAAGGTTTTCTCCACATCACTCCCTGTATATAATTATTTCACATATTATGAGTCTTTCCAAAGTGAACGTGCGTGGCTTGCGCCACAAACCCAATGCCATTTACAGTTTTACCTCAAAATAAAATCATTCCCATCTTCATCATAACATTTTTGTTCAGTAAGTACGATTCATGAAACTGAGAATGCTGAAGTCCACCTTTTTTGGGAATTCAAGATCACTTCTTTTGTGATCTACAAGCTTTACGAAAGACATCAATGATGTAAGATAATAGGAGGAGGAAAACCATCTTTCTTTTTATCCAAACCTTAATCACAATGCATTAGATGTTAAGCATTCGTGCACGTTTCACTCTAATCCAATGAGTTTCAAGGTTGTTGGGAGTAATAAAAGTTTAGTTCCCTTTTGTTTTAATCACTGCCTTTATATCAACTTGCATGAGTTTTTCTCTTTCTCTTTTTCATTCTTTTGTTTTACATAACTCATGATGAAAATGTGGGAATTATTGCTTGATATCAATAAATATGTAAAATTATTTGTCACATCGTTAGTGGAGATGATTTTAATCCCCGTGAGCAGAGTTGGAAGACTAACATGTGTTTGGGACATGTGGGAGCTTTTTAACTTCTGTACCCCATTAAATTTCTTCCGTTAAATTTATTGGTTTTACATTTTGGGAAAAGATAAATAAATACCCACTTGATAGCCATTCAATAAGAAAAATATGTTGTAAACCTGAATTTAACAGAATAATTTTAACTGTGGAGCGACTAAATTCCTTGAAATAAAAGTAGGAGGACTAAAATTCAAATGAATGAAGAGTACAGGGACCTAAAGCACGTTTTAACCTATATATATTTGAGAGCCACTTCTGATTTTGGGCTATCGAAGATTCCTAGCCCTAATGAATAGTGTCCAATTAAAGAGCCCCAATCCAAGATTACACCATTACACATGAGCCCAAAACATGTCTCCAACAAAATTTGTCCCAAATGAGGCACAGGTTTTACGTAATGCCAAAACCTGCCAATTGTATGGCGAAGGGTCGATCACGTTCTCGTGGGATCCACTCAGAAATTTCCAAGTTCCTTCTTCAATTCATTATCTCTCTTCTCTCTCCCTTCCATTTCATCACTCACGAAATCCAGCGATCGAGGTTTCCCCAAACTCTCTTCCAATCCTCCTTTCAACAATTTTTGTTTAAAGCCTTGTAAAATGGCGTCCACATTTAGCGGTGATGAAACTGCTCCTTTCTTCGGCTTCCTTGGAGCCGCTGCTGCCCTCGTTTTCTCCTGTAAGATGCTAACCCTAACCCCTCCCAGAAGAATCGGTTTTTGATCGGTGCTGATCCTTTCTAATTGGGTTTTCTTTTTTGTTTTTACAGGTATGGGTGCTGCGTACGGGACGGCGAAGAGCGGTGTCGGAGTGGCGTCGATGGGAGTGATGAGGCCGGAGCTGGTGATGAAATCGATTGTGCCCGTTGTTATGGCTGGAGTTTTAGGTATTTATGGGTTGATTATTGCGGTTATTATCAGCACTGGGATTAACCCAAAGGCCAAATCTTACTACCTTTTCGATGGCTATGCTCATCTTTCCTCTGGTCTCGCTTGTGGCCTCGCTGGTCTCTCTGCCGGTATGGCTATTGGAATCGTCGGCGATGCTGGAGTTAGGTACTGTGATCTTATTTATTTTATTCATCTCCATTTTCAACACTATATAAATTGGATTCAGATTTCGTTCTCTGTTGTCTTGTTTGTAGATTTTTCTGACTGATCATAGTAGTTAAATTAATTTAACTCAGAGGATAGTAAAATCCATAATTAGATCAAATTAGTCTTCTATATAGTGAAAGGAAAGGGATTTAGTTTTAAGATTTCGCTTACAACTGATGCAAGTTCATTAATATTTCTGTCATATTAACTCTGATCATACGGTTGCCTTTTCACTTACAAATCCTGATAAAGATGAACCTCATAATCTGCTTGCTGTATGGTTATGAATTGCATTAAATTCTTTTGCAATTGTTAGAATGTGGCTTGTTTGAATTTTGTATTTTGTGTGCATTTATTTGCAGAGCCAATGCCCAACAACCAAAGCTTTTTGTTGGAATGATTCTTATTCTCATTTTTGCTGAGGCTTTGGCTTTGTATGGACTCATTGTGGGTATCATCCTCTCTTCCCGGGCTGGTCAATCCCGAGCAGAATAGAGTGCAAAGTTCCGAGCCCTGGGTCATTGCTAGTAGGCTTCACTTGGTTGTGTCGTCTCCAATTCTTGCCGCTAGTGCAGTATGAAACATTTGTCAAGTTGATCTTTCGATCTCATTCATGAATTTTCTTTTCAATGGTTCTCTGCTGTTTGTATGATTAGAAGACGGATTCCGTTTGAAATAAAATCTTGTTTTACATTACAATATTTTTTTCAGATCTAGTGTTGTAATATGCAAGTTCAACATAATGTAAACACCATTTAGTTTAAAACTGGTTTTTCTTGAATTTATCAGTCTAACCAAATCGTCATTTTGATATTATAAGTCAACTTGGTACTTATAATTGAAGGCAATGTCATGATAAATAATTGTAGTGTATTTAGTATTATTAATCTGATGGATTTATATTGCTAATTTTATGTGTTATTATGATTGACTAGTTTCAAACCTTACATTTCATTTTTTATTGTATGCTATTATTAAGCACACGTCTGTGTTTCAAAAACATGGAAGAAGGCATTTATCAAGCCTATGGATGAAAAGGCTTGACACGTTGTTCTTACTAGATGGGTAGCTCCATCAACTAATGTTTCAAGATTTAAGACACTTAAATTTGAGCTCACTTGGACTACCAAGGAAGAAAAGTTAGCCAATGCAAATTCCAAGGCTTTGTATGCCATTATCTATGAAATTGATGACCAAGCAAAGAAGTTTGGGATGTTCTTGAGATTACTTATTCAGGAATAAACATGATGAAACAATCGAAGTTGTATATGTTGACCACAAAATTTGAAACTCCCAGAATGCAAGAGAATGACCATTGGTGAGTTTTATGTTAAGTTGTGTGATCTCTGGAACGTCCTTATATCTAGAGAGACTCTATATCAAAGTCACTGCCATTGAAGAGGCCAAAACCATTAACAACATGCATATCGATGAACTCATTAGATCATTACGGACATTCAAAATAAATCTTGATGAGTCGAAGAAAAAATAGATGAAAAGGTGAAAAAGGCATAGCGTTGCAAGTGACGACTCATCTAATGAATGATCTTGTTCTTGAAGATCAAATGTGAACTCTTATTAATTCAATAACACAATAAAGTAATATTGCTTCTACTGATGTTGTCCACAGTTCAATTGTTGATAATGCCAGTTGGAGCCTAATGACAGCCTTGCTACTCCTACTTTTGATTTTTTTTTTTGTTAGTATTGTTGAGCCTGGGTTCAGTCCTTATTACTATGACTATTGAGTCTACTTTTACTACTGTTGGTACTAATTTTGTTGAGGGAAATGATGTACCTTCTACTAAGGCCATTCAAGAAGTTGAGGATGAGGTTGTGGTGACCGCAGATACAATTGCAACTATCATTACTCCTGCTGAAAGAAGAAGAACTCGAGCTGCTACTTCCAAAGAAGTCAAAGAAGCCTATACTTCTAAAAGCAACACTATTTTTCTTTATTTTTTATATATTTTTTGAAAATATTTATGTACTTCTATATATTTCTTTAATTTTTTAAGAATTAGGATCAAATTGAAATTATTTGTAAATTTTGATGGTTAATTTTTAAAATTTATGACTAAATCGACACAATATATAAAACTTGAAGGTTAAATTTGTTATGATACTAATTTTTGAATTACCACGTCACCCTCCCGTTAGACACTTAGATCTAGTTTGGGAATGCAAGCTAAAATTTCGGCTTCCGAAAAAAAAGTGTTTTTTAGTCAATTTTTTATTTCTCTCAAAAAGTAATTTGTTTAAAAATGCTTTTGTCATAAAAGTATTTTTTGTCTCCAAAAGTACTTCTTAAAAGCAATACTAAACACACCCTTAATGAAGATGGACAAAAAAAAAAAAACTTCTACTAATTGAGTGACCATTTTAAAAATTTGAAAAGTTGGGTAACCTAAAACAAATTCAAGTATAATTGAATGACCGGCAATGTAATTTATCCAATAAAAAATAAACACCTAAAAGATAACTACATTTATAATGTTTTGATGTCTAATTATATCAAGAATCATATAAATTACTGATTTTCTTTTAAAAATTAAGAATCAACATCCTTAATTGTGATGAGAATAAAATCTGTTTTTCCTTATTTAAAAATATCTTTTCTTTTATTTAAAGAGGAATAAAGAGAAACTCAATGTTTGCTATTGAATCGAGAGGGAGGCAGTGAAGGTAAGTGTCTTCTCTTCTCCTATCTTTACAGTTAATCAAACCATGTTTATCGTTTTGCCTTTTATTGTTTTTTTCTCCTTGTTTATTACAGTTAATTAAATTGATTTTGGTGAAAAAAAAAAAAACTTGAACATTCATGCTTCACTTGATTTAGTTTGGTTGGAAAAAAAAAATAAACAGATTTAACTGACCATGATCAAATATGAATCCGATTTGTTTTTTCCACTTTAGTTTCCGATTAGGTTTAATGTTCGAACAACAATGACATGTTAGAAAACATGAAGATTCATGGTTTACAGTGTCTTAATATGCCTGTTTCTCTTGATTTTTTTTTAAATTTCTTGGTTACTGTTTAGATATGGCTCGTAGAAAACTGAAAATGAAACTTATAGAGAAGGAGAAGGCTCGAACTGCAACGCTTAAGAAGCGATTGCAGAGCTTGAGAAAAAAGGCTCACGAATTCTCCACCCTTTGTGATGTGGAGGTGTGCATGATCATCTTCAAACCCGAATTGAAGGACAGTCCTTCTAGGGTTGAAGTTTGGCCTTCGGATCCTGTTCGAGTTGAGACCATCATTGGCAGATACAACACTATGGCTGCTTCGGGTTCCCAAAAGAAGACTTTTAGTATTTTCGATTTCTTCAACTTGTGCCGGAGACAAGCTCGTGACGAAGTCGCACAAGTATGCAAGGCTAATTTCAAGGCCAAGTTTCCGACATGGGATGATCGTATAGACAATTTCTCCCCTGAGCATATTGCGTCGTGTCTTACTAAACTTGATTCGAACATTGAAGTTGTTAAGAGGAAGATCATGTTGATGAAGGGAGATGATGGGCATAAGTTGTCGCAATCTGAATCGAGGACGCTAGATGGTTTTGGTGCTCGATCGACAATGAGTTCTTCGGATAATTACATCCCTGCTGCAGCCTTACATCTTTGGAATCGAAACCTTTTGGATAATGACATTCAAACTCATACCCCTATGGAGATTGTTAACCATTTTGATCACTTCCAAGACATTCCTCGAAATAACTCGGAGTTCGGAGTCATCAGAGATCAGCCACCTCTTCCTGCTAGACCTCTTGACATGCAACTACCTTCCTTTTCCCCTGCTGATGAGGCATTGGTGAAGCTTTCCCTCAGCTTGAATCCCATTGAGAAATCGTTAAGGATGTCGATGATGAACGATCTTGGTTTCGGAGTTCGATCAGGAATTGCATCTAGCAGCAAAAACAGCTTTCCTAACAATGCAATGTACAATCCTCTGCCATCGTATTCCATATGTCACGATCCAAGATTCGGGATGCCAAGCAATGATGTAATGTTCAATTCCGCGTCGATTCCGGTTCTTCATGATCCGAGGTCGAATGGCATGCAAAACAATGTGATGTTGAAGGAGTCTAAGTCAGCACCGGAAACTTGCTTCTACGCTCCATCGATGCGACCCGAGGTAGCTACTTATAACCAGCAACAGTTGATGATGCCGCATGTGTTTTCGCAAATGCCTCCTCCTGAGTTCACTGATTTCTACCATGGCATCAATCAACATGAGATGATCAACAAGAAACAAAGGTTCTAGCCATAGGGGTTTTTTTAAGTGTTCGAGTATTTTAGAATAATTAGAATCGTTACCAACTTAGGCGTTTAGACGTCGCCTTTACTTTTTCTTTTTTTATTCAGAGTTCTCTCAATTTGGACTGCTTTATTTGGTTTTATAAATGAAATAGATGTTGGAAAATGAGGACTTTTTCACTAGTTATCTTCTCAATGGTCAAGTTATCTTCTGAAATCCACACAAAATTTGAAAGAGTTTGACAAAAACATTAGATCCGAAAAACATGTTTGGACAAAAATAAATAAATTTATTTAAAATATATGTCAAGTTTAAGCTTCAACATGACTCAATTTAATTCGTTTTTAATTATGTAATATATTATTTCATTTTATTTTTAGGATTAAATATGAAATTCATTTCTTTATTTTACAAAATTTGAAAACTTAATTCATTTTAATTTTTCGGAATTTCATTCTTGTACTTTACTAAAACTGAAATCTTAGTCCAAAATTTTTTAATTTTCATAAAATACGAGGAGGCATCACATAAAATTAAATCTATAATAATATAGGAGCCCATTACATTACTTAATAACTAGAGTTGTAATTTGTAAAGTTGTTCGGCCCTAACTCAAGTTCTAGATTAGGGCTTAAGTAAGTTGGGCCATGTTGCCCATCAATGTATTAAAATTAGTAACCTTAATAAGATCAAAGCAATTTTCTCTTGGTAATTGGTGGCCAAGAACATGACCACTACAAAATTATAATCTCCCTGCGAGAATCCTCAGTAGGACAAATGTTATATAATCCAGTTTGACCTTGTCGGCTTTCTGAAACCATTATCCAAAACCAATAATAATAAAGTGTAATAAAATAATTAAAAGAGATGGAGCCTTAACGGTCACTGCAATTCATTGTGCATTACTCAATGTTGCTATATCCATATTTTAATGGAAAAACACATAAATTTAATTTCATTTCGATAAAGATGGTTTTTATTTTTCATTTCCACTCTGTCACTTTCCCTGTTACCCATTCCCATCTGCTCAATAAATTTTGGGGTCTTTTGTCATCATCTATATTCATCGGCTTCAGCTTTTTTTTTCCCTCCATTGCCATGCCTTGAACGTTTGATAATCTCAGGGCTAACATAAGATCCCCCACGTGGAGACAGAACCCACCTTTAAAAGAAAAAAAAACTACAGTCGACTGAGCTTCCCACACACCAAAATCCAATGTGCAACAAAAGAAATAAAAAAGCAAAACCAGGTTTTTTTTATTTGTTTGGGCTCTTTTTACAGAGTGTGCTTCTCGGGGTCTTCAATTTGAACGGCTATATTTTTCAATGAGCCACGTGACGTGAAGAATCCAGGGCAGACGCTTGGCGCCAAACACCCATGTGGGTCCCCAACGGTTGTTGTCGGGTTTCGGACCTCTTCAACTCCGGTTTTGGCTGCTTCTGAATTTTTATTTTCCCTAAATCCACCTGCCGGATTGAGTTGGAAATAGATCTGATCAGAATCACTTTGCGTTGACTAGTATGAAGTTGGGACAATTTTTTAGATCTGAGCCCAGTTGCACTAGTTTTTCGAGTTGATTCCATCAATTTGAATTCTGGTAATTTTATTTTGAATTGTTTCTAGTTTAAATTAATTTCAAATGACAGTTTGTTACATCAAATTTGATTCAAAGTTGATCCAAATTCCGAGTTAAAAAAATTTGATTGGAAAGGAAAAGTAGCAGAAGTTGTGAAAGTAGGAAGAATTTAACTGAACAAAAGAAAATTCACCCTGCTTTTACATTTTTCTCTCTGAAACTGAAAAAATGAATAAAAGTTTTCATGAGACAGGAAAAGTAACGAAAAAAAGAGAAATCGGAATTGGGGGGTGTTTATGCGGGTGAAGGTTTAGAGGTGGGATCGGCTGATGAAGGAATATCAGGGCCCACACGACAACCTTCAAGCATGAACACAACATCGGACATGGTTGGTCGATCAAGAGGATCTGGAGCAGTGCAAAGTAACCCTACTTTGATCCCTAACAGAAATTCTTCCCATTCTGATGATTCTGGGTCAAGCTCAAGCAACCCTGGTTCTAAAAGTTCAGCTATTTGGCCTCTTTGAAGCTGCTTCTTCACCCATTTAACAATGTCTTCATCCTCTGTGAACATAAGTGCTCTCTTCCCTGTGAGTAGTTCAAGCATCACAATGCCAAAGCTGTAGACATCTGACTCTTTGGTGGCTTCCCCTCTTAGAACAGCCTCTGGGGATACATAACCCAATGTGCCAACCAATGTTGAAGTGGAAGCTTCTGCTGGGGTTGCGATTGTGAGTTGGTCCAAGCCGAAATCCGACAAATGTGCTTCGAAATCAGCATCGAACAGCACATTTTGGGGCTTGACGTCTCCGTGAACCATGTTGGATGCGTGTAGGAAGGCTAAACCGCGGGCAATGCCTAGAGCAATTAGGTGGCGCATTGGCCAATTTAGGACATGACCATCTTGGTGGGATGCCTCTTGGAGGAGTGTTGCAAGGCTGCCATTAGGCATGTAATCGTATATCAGCAGCCTTAAGTCTGGTGGCCCTGCGTAGTAGCCACGGAGAACGGTCAAGTTTCGGTGCTTCACTTTGCCTAAAAATTCAGCTTCTTTTCTAAACATGTTTTCATCAAGCGATCCATCTGGTAGGCGACGAATGGAAAGCACCATTCCGTCATTGTAACAAGCCTTGAAAACTAACCCATACCGGCTTCTGCTGAGCACATTCTCTTCAGCAAATTGCCTAGTTGCTTCAATCGTTTCCGCTAGTGTGATCTTGTTATTGAACATAACAAGCTTCGGCCCTCCATTGTCGGTGCTGCCACGGCCCCTACTTGATCCGGAACTTGCCCTCGCAGGGCTCCGTTTCTTCTCCCCAGCAGCTGCTTTGACCTTCTTGCGCCATCTAAATAGACTGAAGACATAGAAACAACAACATAATAACAAGAGACAAGCAGCACATACTACCACCACAATCAACACAATCAACCTTTTCCTCTTGCCCTTATCGTTTACATCCCCACACTCTCGATCCAATGGCTTCCCACATAATTCGCGGTTTTGAGCAAATACTGATGGATTGTCAAATCTAAAACCCAGATTAACTGGAACCTCCCCTGATAGGTCATTCCTCGAGACATTGAAGTAGATCAATACTGAAATAAGACCGAGATTAGAAGGAATCCCTCCACTCAAGTTATTAGAAGAAAGATCAAGCACGGTGAGATTCGATAACTTGGAAAGAGAATCCGGTATGCTACCCGAAAGCTGATTAGCATCCAGTAACAAAGTGATCAATGATGAGCATTTGGAAATTTCCTCTGGGATTTCTCCTGTTAAGTTATTACCACCCAAATCTAGCAAATTCAACTGCGAAAGCCGAGAGAGATCAGTAGGAACGTGACCTGTCAAAGAATTTGATCCAAGCTCGAGAACTTCGAGCTCGGTGCAGTTTCCAATCTCGGGTGGGATCACCCCGGTTATGTGATTATTAGACAATGAAAGAACAACCAATGAATGAAGAAAGCTTAAAGTTTCCGGTATCTGACCAGAAAATGAATTGGAACTGAGATTCACATAACGCAAACTCGTCAAGCTACCAAACCCTTCAGGAACATCCCCAGATAACATATTTTCTTGCAAAGCAATGACTTGAAGATTAGGTAAACCCGAAAGCTCAATTGGCAACTTGCCGGAGAGGTTCTGCTTGCTTAAATCAAGTGTAGTTAGCTTGAACAAATTGCCGAAACTTGCCAGCATCTTCCCTGAAAACCCGTTAGCACTTAGATTCAAAACAGCAATCCTACTCAAGTCCCCAATGCTTGCAGGAATCTCACCATATAACATGTTCCCACTTAAGTCCAACGTACTCAATTTGCTCAACCGCATGATCTCCTGTGGCAAGCATCCAGTCAAGTTATTATGTCCCAAATTCAAGGTTTCAAGCTCCGTAAGATTACCAAAACTCCCCGGAACCGAACCTGAAAACAGGTTTCCCCCAAGAGAAAGCACTTTTAAACCAGTCATATTACCTAAAAAAGCAGGAATGTCACCAGAAAAACGATTTCCTCCAAGATCAAGAACATGCAAAGAACCACATTGCCTAATCTCAATGGGAACCGTCCCGGTGAAAGAATTATTAGCCATTTTCAGCTCTTCCAATCTAGACAAATTCCCAACCTGAACTGGAATCTCACCTGAAAACAAGTTATCAGAAACATCCAACATCGATAATGTCGTCAGACGAGTAAGCCATAGAGGAAATACCCCGCCAATCTGATTCCCGGAAAGATCCAAAACCTGCAAAACGCTATAGCATTTCTCTGATTCAGGACCAACGACATGCGTAAACAAATTAAACCCCAGTTGAACAATCCGAATGGAAGGCGGATAAACAGTAACGTTACAGAACAACGAAACCGGCACCGTTCCTGACAGATTGTTATGAGAAAGCGAAACAACTTGAAGCTTAGGAAGAGCTCCAATGGCTGCTGGGATAATCCCACCAAGCAAATTGCCCTCGGCACTAAAATGGACAAGTGAAGAGCAGTTGGCTAAAGCAGAAGGTAAAGTCCCTTGTAAAAGATTATAATCAAGCCAGAGATACTGAAGCTGTTGAAGCTCACCAAAGGTAGAGGGAATCTGACCGGAGAAATGGTTATACGAGAGGTTAATGAGTTGAAGCTGTGATAAATTAGCGATGCTAGTAGGAATTGAACCGGAAAATGAGTTGGAAGAAAGATCAAGATACTTGATATTCCGTGGGAGATCCCCTGAGATTTCACCCGATAAATGGTTTTGAGATAAATTTAAAACGGCTAAATCAGTGAGATTACTTAACCCGGATGGCAGCGTCCCGGTGAGTGAGTTGTACTGCAAGGAAACAGCGCGTAGAAGCTTGCATTGCGAGAGAGTAGAAGGTATGGTGCCGTTGAAGGAGTTGGAACGAAGGCTGAGTCTGGTGAGGAACTTGAGGTCAGAGAGACGGTCAGTGAGTCGTCCACTGAGTTGAAGCTGAGGTAGACGTATCTCGGTGACTCGGTTGTTGGAACATGCAACTCCCTGCCAGTCGCAGGGAGCTGCAGGGGTTGATGGATCCCACCAGTTCAAAGCTCCGAGCGGGTCATAGAGATTAAGCTTGAAAGATGTTAAGGCTTGGATCTCAACTTCGTTCTTTTCGGCTTGGGACAAAAACGGTGAGCAAAGAAGCAATGAAAGGAAAAAAATGAGACCTTTAGTCATTGGTTAACAACGGCAAAGCTTGGTTTTTTTTTTTTTGCCCCCCAAAAAGGAAAAAAAAACTGAGTCTTCAACTAAAGGGTGTAAAGGTTTAGTAAGAAACCGAAGAAGGGAGCGTCTATTACTGTTAACAAATGTGTTGGTTTCGCCATATGATTTGTGGCAGAGAGCAGAGTGTGTTAGCAGGAGGAGCAGTCAGCAGTAGCAGAGAGAGACCCACGCAAGAAGGAAGAACATAGATACTTATGCTGATGCCCTCTCTATCTTTTTTCTCTAATAAGGGGGAATACGGGTTCCCCAAAACACTTTGAATAAGCACTTTTTTTTTGAAACATCGAGTGGTGGGGGTTAGTAAAAAAAGGGGGTTGGTTTACCCTTTTGAACCTCATATTGATATGATGTTGGACAAAATCATTGAGCCCTGTGTGATCTTATCTTTGCACTGTTGTAATCTTTCATTTTATTTTGTCATGTATCAAACTGTTAATTTAATAGGTCTTCTTTTATGGGATTTCAGAATTTATTTCCCATTTTGCAAAAATCTGTTGTATCAAATAGGAAGGTTCTCAAAACTAAGAATTTTCACTGTGCTGGTGTATATGACTTTCAGCTTTGCTCTTATATCTGTTGTAGATTTGTTTCCGGATGCCTTTCATCGAATCCTCTCCTTTTCTTTCTTCTCCTTTGACATTTTGCTGTTACCTTTACTCCCCTTTCACTTTCACTTTCCACTTTTCACTTTTCACTTTTCATTTTTCACTGTTTGATTCAAAGGTGAAGATGTTAAAATGGGATTCGCATGTATCTAAGTGTCTCGCATGCTTTTCAATTGGAATAGGAAGCTAAGTACTCGCTGTGTGTAAATTTGAGAAAAACGTAGAAGTTAAGCCCACCAGACAAAAAAAGGCTATCACTACTGTGGGTCACAGCCTTTGGTAGTCCCCCGCATTAATTGCATGATGCAAAAAAGTAGGCTATTAATTGGCCGGAAAAAATTGGAATGTGGGCAATATGAGAATATTTTGGTGCCAAATTTGAATTAATTTTATGTTTAGGAGGGAGCTGGTTTAAAAGCCTAATGCCCTAACAAGGACTTGTTATAAAGCTTCACATGTCAAGGAAAGTGAAAAATATGATGGAACCCATTGTTTAATCTCCTTTATTTATCAAAATCACTTTACTATATGATATTCAACATGCTAAAAAGTTCGAATTCCAATCATATTTATGATGTGCTTTCTTCATCTCCAGATTCATTTTACTTCTGCAATCAATGGCGAGAGGTGCACCAGAAAGCTGCTGTGGGCATTTTTACCACTATCTGCCAAATAAATGACTTGTTTTTTTTTTTTTTTTTTTAATCTTCCTAACCCAACAAATTTGAACTGGTGGATCAACAGCCACACTTAATGAGATTTGTACCTATTGTTCCATCCCATAATAACCCATCAGGTCCACTGATGAACTTGTGACTTTTGCCTTGCCTGCTTATTATTGGAACATCACAAGTGATTGCTTATTGGATAACCATTGTTTGATTGTATTCAGTCACAACACCTATAAGATAGACATTGCACTGCATTTCAAACCGTAGGATCTCTTGTTGGTACATTTTCCTGGTGTAAAGTTGAGGCCAAGCATTTCCTTAAAGGTCTTCTCCGGGTCTGTAAGGCCAACCAGCTTTGCTACAATGGCAGCGCTCTCAGTAATGTGATCCATGTCTTTACTGTCAATCCACAGGCAGTGAGCCAACTGCAGCCTCCTATGTTTAGTGTTCAACCCAATGCCCCATTTGAGAAAGAGATTCTTTCTTTCTGCTTTGGAGAGTCTCTTGTTCATCTGCTGACTCAGCATATGCCTTTCTCGACGTAGAGCCTTCAAGCTGTTTAGAACATATACGTAGAGATAATTAAGTTGTTTTGGATTAGAAGCATGTTAACAATGCACAAAAAGATTCTATGAACTTGTAGTTGGAAATAATAAGCACATATGTATACCTTGAAGCACGGGTAAGGACTCGTCCGTTTTCAACTGTTTGATTACCATGGGAAATTACATTGTTAAGGAAGGACAGCCTTCGATGTTCCACCTCCATGTATATATAATCTTTTGGATCTCCCTTAAATAGCATCAAAAAGTAGGTCCTGTGGACCAGTGACACATTGCAAGCATGCCAAAGTTCAATGATCTCTCTTTGAAGCCTCTTAAATTCTGAAGACCATGCTCTAGAGCTCCCATAATTATCTGAAATTGGGTCCAACCCAATGTCTGTAACAGTCTTTCCATGTAAAATGGGCTCCGTCACCTGTACCTATCATGCATGAACAATATCATATTCAGAATGCAATTCTAAACAAGTTTGCTTGATAAGTACCCTTAATTCTTAAAATATAAAAAAGTAATGGTTAATATAGGCACCAATGTCCTGTTTTGATCATGTAAACAGGGATTAATAAAAGAAATTGAACACTGACCGCCAGATTAGCTAGTTTCTTCTCATGCTTAAGATTAGACGTTTCATCTGTAGCACTTGTCAAAGAACTTTGAGATTCATTCATTGATATCTGGGCTTTAACCTCGAACACAGTAGCACTCGTTGCAGAAGTTTGCGACCCATTTCTAGACAAACCTTTGTTCTGAAGATCATACTTCAATGCAGAGAGTTTTCTCCGGATACTCTCTGGTCTTCCAGTGAAATCTTTCTCATTTCCTATTGGAGGGGTGCTCTCATCCTTTTCTACCCTCTCAATCCACTTGGAGGTCAAATCAGTCACGAGACTTGCTTTACAACTTCTACTCCTAGTTAATTTCAAGCTTCTATGGCTAGATATTTCTTCTTGCGGACGCCATAAGCATGGTTTTTCAGGAGATGGAATAGCAACATCCAGATGGTTGCTACTGTTTTTCCAGTGCAGTGAACTGGATTCCCACTTTAATCTAGCTTCATTGCCTACATTAATCAATCCTGAAACAGCTGAGCTTCCCCTTGGAGATGACATATTATACTTTTGAAAAATCTTTGGGCTAGACACTGATAAATTTGAGTTTGAATATGTATTCATACTTGATCTTCCCGAGTCAATGCAACGGACTTCCTTGCAAACTGCCTCTGAGTTTTCATCGACATGGTCACCATTCTCCTCCAAGCGATGATTAATTGCAACAAAATTAGGAATTTTAGGTGACAACCGTGGGGAGGAACTATGATGCGGTATATTCAGTTTGAAGTCAGGAAGCTGGAGGAAGCTCTCTTCAGAACTATAGCTTTGTCTATCTGGAGGGCTGGACCTAAGACCAACAGCCAAAGCATGTCTTGCCATGATTGAACTTTCATAGTCCCATGAATTTTGCACTCGCAGTTTGGGGTACTGAGGATCTGGATTTGCGGCCTAGTGAAGGGAAGGTTGGAACTAAAGTTTCAATTCTGAAATGAACTTAAAGAGGCATAAATTGGTTTAATAATCTACACATACCCATATTTTCACTGGCCTTTCATCTGCAGGACTTTCATTGTTAACCACTTGTCGCAGATCCTCAACCTCAAACTGAGCATAGTCTATTTGCTGAGTCAGTAGGATTACCTGTTTCTTTAGCTGCATGAAACATGTAGGAAAAGTGAATGATTTGTGGACTAAGATGAAGAGTTGAAAAGACATGTTATCTCAAAATTATTCATTACCTTTTCAATCTCAAGGTCTTTCTCTCTCAGCAATGCAGCAGAATCAAAGGAAATAGAAGCTGTTCCTGCATTTTTCAACTCGTTCTCTAATCTAGCCAATTCCCTTTGCAATTGCTTCACTAATGCTTTATCGGACATGACCACGTTGACTTGTGCATTGGTAGTCACTTCTTTGGCACAACTAGCAAACAAGAGGGTGTTTCTTGATTGTTCGACATGGCTTCGTGCCGGACTCATGGTACAAATGATAGCAGTTCTAGCATTGCCTCCTAGTGAAGACTGAAGAATACGTGTCAGCTTTGAATCTCGGAAAGGAATGTGCCCATTTCTTCCCTTGCTGCAGCCAAATACAAATTTATAAGAAGATATGCCAATTATTACCTGTTTCATGCTTGAGGTTCAAAATGTAATATCAACATTAAGAAGGGTAAAACTGAGGAAAGGTGAACCAGAATCGGAATTCATAAACAACAGGCACATGCATGTAGAGATGAACAGAAAAGAAAGCACGTGGTGTGTATTTGTAAGCTTTATGATATATATTAGATGCTATTTTTGGCTCAATATTGTGAAAAATGATCAGTTACATCAAACTAATCATGTATGGTCAAACCGAAGGACAGAAATCGATGAAATTTATTGGTTTTCCACAAAACATGATTTCATCAAAAAGCTAACCTCAGCTTACGGATAACAGTTCCAAGTGTTAATAAACTGCGATTTATATGGCAGCCTTCTTTCAACCTTGCACCAGCTGATAATGACTGAGACGCACGCTCACTTCCAGCAAGATCAACAAAACTCTAGACAAAATAGAATGAAAATGTCAGTTTCTTTTCCAATATCTTTCAACAAATAAATCTTTGACTGAAAAGATAAAGTATATTGTTTCATACCACAGTGGCTGCAAGCATGCTTGATTTGTCATTGCCTAAACACTCTCGTGCAGAACTTTCTATTGTCTGATGGGAAGCACATAGGCATATGATATTTTTTAAAAATTGATAAATAAAAATAAATACCATATCATTGTGAAGTGAAGAGAAGTGAACAATATATAAAAAGCCTAGCAATGAAACACAAAGCTTACCACTCTCAGAATTTGATGGGACCTAGAGCTTGCCTCATTCAGAGAAGTCTCTCCAATTTGTCTTTGAGCTGCCAATGTGCACCAACAATTGCTTAACTATGCAGTCATCAGATACTGAAACGAAGGCCTGTTAAAATAATTCTTTTACCTTCACACACAGATAGAAGCTTTTTAAAGTGATTCCAGTCTCGCAGAGTTTCTTCAGTGAGTTTCTCAACAACTGTCCCTCTCTATCAAATTTGCCAGTGTTAGTAAAATAGCCCATAAGATTACCAGTTCCTCATAAAAAAAGGATGTAACTCACTTCGGGATCATCTAGAAGTCTCAGAGGACTGCTATCTGCACTAAGGAGGTCCCTGACAGATTCATTGTAAATCTCCATAGCAGAAAACTTCAGGACAAACTCTCTTTCCTTGTGCTGCATGGAAGTACAGTTCACTTTTTTGTCAAAGATGGAATACAAAGGAAAAGTATAAACACTAGTTAGCAACAAGAACAATTGTTCCTTCGTTACCCTTTGTATGTAGTCATATATATCTGCCATTGCATACTCAGTAATTCCAGTCATCGTATAAGTCTTTCCGCTGCTTGTTTGCCCATATGCAAAAACACTTGCTGAAAAAGTAGTTTATGTTTAGGGAATTAAACAAGGGACTAGGAAGTTATGTGGAGAAACAAAAGAGCGTTTTAAGTATACAAAAGGAAATGAAACGACACAAAAAGCACTCACAGTTTATACCACTGACAACTGAAAGAACAACCTCCTTCGCTCCTGTTTCATACACTTGCCTATTGGGGCAGTCGGAGCCAAAAACACTGTCTAAAATCCGCAAGCAGACCCGTGAAATGAGAAGAAAAAAAATTAGAAGACTATATGAAGCTATTGATGTCAAGTCCATACATGACAATATAGTAAAACAAATATTGTCTCTATCATCTTGACAAGAATCAAGCCTTTCATAGTAACAAACGCCAAGTTCACCGTACTTTCATTCATAGAAAGCTAAGCAATCTTGCTATAGCCACTCTTTAGACATTGTAGCTATAGCCTGAAACCTTAAAGTGGTGATATAATATCATCATGGTAGACTGGTAGTTAGTGACAAATATCATAAAAGAATTGCAAACATCGTTTTCTCAGTAACCTTTCATTTTGGGGGGTGGTGCCATTCAAGGGCTTCTGCACTAAAACTGCAGAAATTTGGTTCTAATGCGATCAAATTTATCATAGAGCAGCTAATATTAACATTAAATATGATTAACAGCAACTGCAGAAGTTTGGTACCAAATGCTAGTGACTTCCTCAGCTATTTCAAGAAATTAAGAGACATTTTCAAAATATATTTTCCCACAGGACTAAGACAGGCTGAGGAAAGCAATAAAATTACATGAAACTGAAATCTAAAGCCTTACCAAATGTATAAGTAGTAGGGTACATGGATTTCTCAGAAACCGACAGTTTGCTCCTGTATATGATAGTGTTATCATTGATGCATTCCCAGTCTGATACATCATGCCTAACAATTTCCTTCTCACTGAGCGGCCGCAGTCGAACCGAAACAAAAATTCTCTCATGACACTCTGTTGGCTCTTGCATTTGCTCCTCCTCCTCTCCACCATCCACCCCCATCTCTCACCTTCCCACTCCAAAATATGCTAAAAAGTAATACCGTGAACCGGAAAAGTTCAATACATTGAGACTTCCATCAATGCCTCTTTACTTCAGCTCTCTACCACATATTCTACTGAGCCATCATTTTCTGCAATCAAAAGACTAAATCATGGGTTAGTGCTAAAAATTCACCCAAATTTTTGCTCAGCATCTAGTTTCAACCCAGAAACTAAACCGCCCCATTTCCTTATCTGCCTCTTTTTGGTTCAAAAATATCAATGTAAACACAGATTCTATCCTTTATAGTTGGCTACAACAATAATTCCTTCAAGACAAGAAAAGTACAACCATTTTACTTAATTAGTTAATTTGGGTTTTAATTTAATTAATACAAAAATTTGGACTTTTCTGAGATGGTCCCCTTTTACATACAGTCAAAGTCGATATTCTCATGTTTACGCGATTTAAATACATAATATTTTTGGAAGTTAAAAGTAAAAAAACACAAACAAACATGAAGTTAAAAGTAGAGATATTTTGAGAAACAATTAAGTTTTTTTACATTGAGAAATCGTGGTCATTTCGATCTTTCCTCCCAAATTTGGTAACTTCAGTAAATATCACCATTTTTTTTTTCCTCTTCTCTGCCTGTTCTGGTTTTTGTCTGTATTTAACCCTGTCAGAAAACAAAAAATCCAATAGTAACTTAATCCAAGTTCCAAATAAGGAGCACAATAAATAAAAATTCATATCATTTCTACAAACATGGAAATTACAGCAAAACAATCCAACCCATTTTTTAATCCATATTTACATGAGTCATTTACATCCACCACTTAGCTACCCAGACTGGCAATTGCATGTACATAAAAGCAAGAATCCTATGGCAGAATGAAGGAAATAGAGAGTCAAAAAAAGAGAACAAAATTTGTGGTCTTAGCTCTCTTTTAAGAAGAAACTAAAGTAGGGGTCATATTGCATATTGAAGCTGTTATGGTCTCTACTTCTCTGCTTAGTTTATTTGGATGCGTAAGTGAAAACATAATTAGCCCTTTGATTTTCTTTCTTTTTGGAAAATGAAAAGGTAATTGATAACAGAGGTTGAATTTTTTTCTAAACAATGATAACAGAGGTTGATGAGATTATAGTTTTGACCATAAAAGGTGCACCTAATTTGCTTGGCAACCAAGTCTTACCTTGCATTAGTTTATTGCTCAAGAATTCCTGATAAAACTAGCTTTTCTAAATCCTAAAACATATAATTATTATTAATGATGAAGTGAATATAAGCTAGATTTGCTTCTTTAGAAGGTGCTAAATACCATATGATTAATGAATCTTGGATGGGTTCTAACTTGGCATTTGGATTAAACACGGCAAGCTATTTTATTTTCTATTTCAGTAAAAAAAATTGGATATAAATTAAATTATATATTTTTGCAACAGCTTCCATAGTAATCTGTCCTGGGCAGTTTTTTTTCCCTGCTAGCTTTGAAGTTTAATACATTACTTGTCCTCTCCAAACCAAAAGTTCAAAACAATGGCGGGCAAAAGCTGTTAAAAGACAGAAAACATGGGGATCCTTTCTTACCAAAGTCAAGGAGATTAATAATTAGGAACACCCCATGTGGTAAGAAAGCGATCGCTTTTACATAGTCTTCGTTCAACACATGAATGGGAGGCCCATGCATGTGCATGAACAAAATAAAATTTGTTGCCAAATAACCTTAAATTTTGCACCTTTCCATCCCCCCCCCCCCCAAAAAAACAGTCCCTTTTCTCTCTCTCTAGATATGGAAAATGATGTTTTTTTCATATTTTATTTCTTGAAATACAAATTGACCCCCACAAAAGAAAAACATTGTTTAAAACAGATGGGTGGAATGTTCTATAAGGCCAAACGTTTTGAACTATGGACCAATGAAACAAAGGAGATTTATTGAAGAAAACCATGACTAGAGTTCAATGGACGTATGTGTGTGTTCACTCTTTGCTTTGCTTATTTTCCCAATAAGTTCCTAACTTTCAAATATTACCAAAGCCCCAGAAAAGCAAAGTGTCGGTTTGTCATGTTCTTATCAGTATTTTTGTGGAGAGAAACCTAGATTAGAGGATAGCTTTTTTCTTTAGGATTTTCAACGTAAGCAGATAACACCACAGCTGTTCCCTTCTTAAACAAATGAAACTAGTGGTCAAATTTTATAATTTCATCAATCTTTTTATGACACGAGACTTGAACTCTGATTTATGATGTTCTAACTATGACTTTGTCGGTAATATTTAAGTATATGCTTATATTTAATTCTTGAAACCTTTTTAAATGCAATGCAAACTTCAAAACCCCATTGAGAGGATGGAAATAGTTGGGGGACACTTGATCAAAATCACATCATTGGAAGGTGTTTGGACATTTAGTATGAAAACATTGTAACAACTACACAGATTTGACAACAATACTTTCTTAATAATTGGGTTGCCTGTATCATTAATTATTCAGAAGAAAATAATAAAGGACCCCGTAGGAAAGCACTGTGTAAGGATAAACCTGATTTGAAGTTCTGTTTAAGACCTTATTGTCTGAATTATAAGAAGGGGTCTTTGCTCTTCAAGCTCTAAAACCCTACAGTCTAGGTTGCATTTGCCTTTGTTTTGGGCTTTTGGCATAGCAATCGAAGAAAAATGCAGGAAAAGAAGTTCAAAAACCAAAGTAGAACCAGTGAACCAGTTTTGGTTTCACAAGAGGTAAACGCCCATAATCCAACTAGGCCTGAAAAAAAAGTAGCTGGGCTGGTTGATTCCTTGGGACCTATTTGATAGCAAGGTATATAGTGGACAAAGGACCAACAGTAGGGTAGCAAATGCAAATGAAGCCTGAATTTACAAGGCATTTCAATTAAGATTTGTTTCTTCATATCAAACTCCTTGAGAGATATTTGTGACTCAACCAACAGCTGTTGTTTTCCATACTTCATAATATCAGATACCTTAAACTGTACTTCTCTGTGCAGGTTTATTATATAAGTATCGTACGAATCTCCATTCTTTTGGCATCATAGTCAATTACTAATGTTCTGTTCTTAGTGTAAACAATATATCTGTAGATGTTTAGCTTTATGGTGATGCGGGTTAGGTACATGTTGAATTGTATTCTCTTTAACCTGAAGTAGACATGAAGATGAGTATGGTTAAGTAGGTGTTTCGAGTCACCATTTTTGGGCACAAATAAGTAGAGTTTATCTCTCATCTTAGCTACTTATCTTAGAAATATCTTCAACACTGACCTGTGTTTAAAAAGGGCTAACACAACAACCTAAACCAGAGAGCTTTACTTTTCTCTTGCAACTTGTTTTCTAGTCAATTTCACATAAATGATTATCATACATGTTCCTATTAAATCTTTCGGAACCTTAAGAGTAAAACTTTAGTTTCAAGTAGCAGCTAACTAGTAGGAAGTGACATCATTGATAATTCTTAAATATAACATATATATATATATATATATATTTTGTGAGTATAATGTTATTAATTTGGGTTATTTGTGAACTTTTCATTTTATTTTGTAGAAACTCTAGTGATTACAGAAGATAAATTGGAGGTAAGAAGCATGATTTTAAAATAAAAAGTAAAGTTGTGTGAATGTGAAATACTTAAAAAGAGAGTTTATAGGACAAAAAACTTGATTTTATTTTATTTTATTTTAAAATATATTTTTATTAGGATTTAATATTTAAGATATTATTTATTATTTAAATTTTTATTTAATTTATGTTTATCTTTTTGTATTTATCTTTTAGAATTTGAATTGTATCCAATTAGGGAATTAATTTAGATTTGATTCGACTAGAAATTTATTTGTACTACAAATAAGGGATGGAGTGATTAAATTATTCATCTCTCATTCATTGAAAAAATCATTCATCTCCCTAAATCCCTAGTTCAATAAAAGCTCTATGTTATTATCTTGTGTTCTTCCCCAAAATCATGAGTTATTAAAAATTCTTCTAGCCGAAGGTTATCAAATATTCCTCCAAAGTTTATAAGGCTTAGAATTCGCGTTTAATTCTTCTCACCCGGGTATTCATCAGTTCTCTATATTACGGGATAGACGCTTTCGTCCAAAATCCATACAAAAGTAATATTTTCATCTTATGCAAAGATGGTCACTTTGTGTGTTTTGAGAAGGTTGCATAATCGATTCGTTAACTTACTGCGTTAGGGGTTGCTGAGCCGAAGAGATAAAACGGCGTGACATTCGTCGTTGAGAAAAGGTGATCTAATATAAGACAGTCACATTGGAGCGACGGTTGGTTAGAGTCAGGTTTCGCTAAAAATAATATCCGGAGTTGGTGGTCGTAGGCGTCCTTTTCCACTATAATTGGCTTATTCGGGTATGAGAAGAACCATCCAAAATCTATTATTGAACCAAGGAAGAATCAAGATAATCGGAAACTGAATCTTTGAATATTGATAAAACTCTTCTTCTTTCGACTTATTTATTTTATGCTATTTATTTTTATTTCAACACTTTTATTTTTTATTTCTTTTAATTTTGTTTTCTTTTATTTTTATTATTTCCTAGATCAAGCCGTTTTTTTTGGTCAAGATTTTGACCACGATCTCGACAGACAATATTTTTTACAACTCTTCAGTCTCTGAACATTAGACCCTATTTTCCTTTAATGTAATTTACTTTAATTTTCGGAATATATTATATTTGTTATTCCCGACAATAAATTTTACTGTCAATATATGCGAGAGAGCTACCAGACATGAGAATGATATGTCATCACTGTAGTTGAAGATGAAGTGAACAGAGTTGATCCCGTCTTCGTCCATGATCCAGACGGATACATGGTAGAGCTCTACAACAGTAGGAATCTTTCAATCCTTCCTCTTCCTTACAGACCATTCAAGCTAATGCTAAGCAGGTTCAACAAGGCTATTGTATTACAGGCTGCAATTGTTGTACAGGTCTTATATGACTTAGTTCCATGAAGAAATTTGTATTGATTATGGTACTTAATAAGTTTGTGATATTGAGTTGTGATTATATATGCATATCCTGAAATCCTAGGATGAGGCTTCTCGTTCTATTAACTTGGAAGTATTGCCATTGATATAGATCAAAAGGATGAAAGAAATAATCAGTAAGAACGATCTATAAGATTTGACATATCAGGCTTTGGCTTTAGTTAGGCCTGCCACTCTTCTTTTCTGTGAAATGTCAAATTTGCAGCATCTGATGCTTTTCTCTTTTTTTTTTACAAAATTTCCAAACAAAATCAGTACTGTTTGTTCTTTTTTTCAAAGAGTGTTGCTTTCAAGGAAAAGTCATGGTTGTTTCGTACATTACCAACCACAACCATTCATCTGAGTCCACAAAAATTTTCAAATGAATTTAGTTGTTATCTCATTTTATGTGGCTGACGAAAATGCGGACGTCACAATAAAAAAAGGAAGAAGAAATGGGCACCACATGAGCAATGAGCATATACAAAACCTTGACAAAAAAGCCAAGAAAATATCTTTGAACTGAAACCAGCTGTTGAGATTAATTTCTGCTGTAATTTTGATTCATTAAAGTCAATTATATTTACTAAAAGAAAAGGGGAAAAAAAAAAAAAACCATTTTCCATTTTTCAACATGTTTGCGTTTCATGGTTCAGTGAAAGACAAGACAATGGCCTTTACCAATAGAATGGTTTTTGTGAAGATAAGCCTGAATTCAAGCGAATTGTCCCTGGTCCACCTATGGCTATGCTTGATAGATTAAGCCCCCAAACATAAGATTTCATTTGCCCTATCATATCTCATATTTGAGGAGCTAGTAATACTATAACCACGTGGGAGAGATAAAAGAAGATGCTTTGTATGAACCAGAAGCAACAAAAAGAAAGAAACCAAACCAAAACCAAACCAAAGTTAACTAGAAAGAAGAAACAATGAACTTGTGTCCCAAGGCAGATAAGTGACTGGTCAGCAAGATTGAAGCCAGAGACGTTCTCAACTTCCTCAACACATAAAAACGAAAGACTTTTGTTTGAAAAACTTGTGTCCATCCATCAAGTGCCAATTGAATCAAACCACAAGTTGACAAAACAAAACACCCTCCACCGGTCCACCCCATCATTCATTTCTTATGTTTTTGTTGCCTTGCCTCCCAGTCCTTACCATCATCATCATTATCACCAACCAACCTCAACAACAACAACAGCTGCCTCTGCCTATCATTTTCATTTGATTATAAAAATAATTTGTTTTCATTTGTTTTTATTTTCTGTAGTTGGGTTCTTTTGTCTTCTGGGGCATATTATTAATTTATAATATTATTATGTGAAAAAAGAAGATGAATATTTTTGCTATTGCGAGAGGATGAGAGTGAGAGAGAATTATGCGAACCATTTGCGACGCTTGTGAAAGTGCTGCTGCTATCGTCTTCTGTGCTGCCGATGAGGCTGCTCTTTGCCGTGCTTGTGATGAAAAGGTTGGTTCTTTCCTTCATTCTCCTCTCTTTCCTCATTAATCATACACTTTGGAAGTCTGTTTTAGTTGTTTACTGGACCCATTTAGGATTTTTTTTTGGTCTGTTCTTTGTATGAAGCAGAATTTTTATCACAGTTGCTTCATATTTTGCTTTTCTTTTAACCAACTAAAGGCTTTTCTTTTATTCTTCAGGATTGATATACATACATATATGTACATATACTCTTCTTTACCACTTCTAGCATAAGCAATTGTGCAGGCTAACCTTTCTATAAATTCTCTGCTGGAAATCCAAAATTTGATGAATAGTCTTAGTCAAACAATAGTTTGAGTCTTTTCTTTTTCATGTAGAAGGGTGGAGATTGTAATTTTTATGAAAAATAGATGGGCATATTAGATTTTATTTCTTCTCAAAGTGTTCTTGTGCGTTGTTATAGCTTGACCTGCAAAATCAAAACCTTTTGTTTTGAAGTGAATTGTTGATTGATGTGCCAGGTCCATTTGTGCAATAAGCTTGCCAGCCGGCATGTCCGGGTGGGTCTGGCAAACCCCAGTGATGTTCCTCGCTGCGACATATGTGAAAATGCACCTGGTAATATGCAGGTGTCTTCTTGTCTTGTGCTGTTTGATGATAGAGCTGTTGATTTATCAGGTTTTTTAACAAGTTTGCGAAACTTATGTTCATTCCTTGAACCGTGCATGTAGCTTTCTTTTACTGTGAAATAGATGGAACATCCCTTTGTTTACAATGTGATATGATTGTACATGTTGGAGGTAAAAGAACTCATGGAAGATATCTTCTATTAAGGCAGAGAGTAGAGGTTTGTCACTTTAATCTTTGAAGGTAATTGGGTCATATATTCCTCCTGGAGTTTAAAATGTTCCCTGGGAATTTTTTTTTTTTTCAGTTTCCAGGGTATAAATCTGGTAATATAGAGGATCCAGCTTCACAGCCTTTGGATCCCGGTGAGACCATGAGAAGCCAAAATCATGCAGCTAAACGGACAGTGGGAGAGAACCAACAAAATGACAAGGCCTCTCCTGTTCTAAGGATGGATGCTAATGCTGATGGTCATCTTGAAACGGGTACTAAAATGATAGACTTGAATATGAAGCCGCACCGAATACATGGGCAAGCCTCAAACAATCAGGTTAGAGCTCTACTGTTATGCAAGTTCCTCTTCTTTCACTGCAATTGAAACACATGATCTTGTTCGTTCAACATATTCAGGGGCAATGTCTATAACCGGTCACTAAGAAACGAGATGATTCGGTAGATGTGTTGGTATTGAAAGCCCTCTAATTTTCATTTTATATGTGCAGTTGGCATCCGATTGTTTCGATGCATGAAAAGACATGAAACCTATATGTAAGACTTAAGCTGTCAAATCAGATTGTAGCATCAACCTAAGAAGTTGCTAAAGATATTTCTGAAGATCACTCATCTGTACCTTAAAGAATAATTAGAGCATGCAAGTGCTTTTGTTTCATTTAGTTCATTCATTAAACATTTTATTGTTGACAAACATTTCGTCTTGATTTTCGAGTTGAACCAAGGAATGGTAAATTTCTGAAGTTCACAATGTTATATGAACCATAGTCTATAGCTATATTAGCTTCGACCCTTCATTTTCCTTCAAGTAGATATAAAAACTTCGTAAACTTGTGTATAGGTATATAGTACATCAAAATTGTTTTCTTCAGCTCGCAAAATTGAGCTCTGATGCCTGGCTCTTTTTTTGTCTAAAGGAACAGTAATTCACCGTTGTCAGCAGTTGTGATATGATGATAAGGCGACCTGGTTCTCGGTTAAATTTTATTTGGAAGCCTGGAAGGCCTCGTTTTATGCTTATGTTACAGCTCCGTAGCTGCTCGATTTATCATCTCCTGGTGTAGCTTCTGTAGAATAGTTTTCTTTTTTCAGACAACTATCATAGCTCATTGTCTCATACTGCAAAGCAAAAGAATGTAACAGTTCTTTTGTAAGTTTTGTTTTGTTTTGTTTTTCCCTGTACCTCTTAAACCACTTGGGAGAAAGAATGCTCGAGATTATGCTTAAAAGGTAATGCTATGCCTGGTTTTACCCAGAGAATCTCTTGCTTAGAACCTGAATTCCATTAGTTTATGCGGTGGCCACTAAATTTAGTTTCGATGGGTTAAATATGTGCTTGTGGATTTAATCTTTATACTTTAATTTGGTTAAATTTAACTTTTTGTGTTTTTTAAATTTTAAAATTTTAAAATTTTAATCCTCACCAATTGATAACTGTTAAATTTATTAAGTTGTGCTATTTTTAAAATTTGATGTAGCAAGTATATATGTGCAATGTTATGTTAGATTATTATTTTCAAATATTACATATTAAAAACTCAATTAATGAATTACCAAATGTTTTTTATGTCTAGATTGAAATTTTATAATTTAAAAAGTATAGGATTTAGAATAATATAATCAGAGAATATAGATTAAATTTACAATTGTACGCATAATATAGGACTAATAACTAAGTTTAACAAATCGTATTTGACTACTTTCATTTGAGACGGGACTAAATTTTTAAAATTCGAAAAGTATAAGGGTTGATGTTGACCAATTTGAAAGATACAAAGATTAAAATTAATCAAATTAAAATATAAAAATTAAATTCATAATTTTTATAAAGTATAAGGACTAATAGTAAAATTTAATTAATTCGATTCAATAAAAATTACTAGACTTCATTAGGGCTTTTTAAAATGATTTGAGGCCACGAGCACTTTTGATTTTTGAAGCCATAAGTAAAATTAAAACAAATAATTTTTAAAATTAAAAGTGCTTTTGAAAATTGTTTTTGAACTCGATGACAAAACCATTTTTTCTAGCTTTTACATTTGAGAAAACTGCTTTTGGAGTCGAATGACATTTTGAACTTTTATTTGTAATTTAATGTATTTTATGTAATATTTATATTAAATATAAAATTATTAGTTATAGGAATTTATTTCAAATATATAAATTATATATATTTAAATTTGTAATGGTTATATTTTAGTATTTAAAATATAATTTATGTATTCAAATTGAATTTTATAAATAATTAATATTAATTACTTAAAAATATTTAAAAAATTTATTTCATATATCAAAATATTAATAATGTGTTATAATAAATTATTTTTTATATTTTATTGAAATATACTAATATAACGAATTTAAATGTTTATTTTTTAGTTTATTATTTATTAGATGGATCATTCCCACCACATAAGCAATGGTCCCATTCAATTATATAATGCCATGTAAGATTATTTTTACATGTCATTTGATGACTAAAAAATTAAAAATAAATTCGAAATTTTGTTTTCTCCTTCAACCATCTATCTCTTGGAAAAGAAAAAAAAAAGTTTCATCCATGCACCCATTAGCGTTCTTACAATCTTTTTTATTAAAGTAAATTTGGATGAAAAATCTTTTTTAATCTGTGATCAAAATTGAGAAAGAAACATAATCTCATTATGTTATTTAAGCCAAATACTAAATTTTTGAAATCCCTAATTCCTAATTTATGTAAATTACTAAATCTAAAATCCCCATTTATTTCCTAACCCTAAGCCTCAAATCGAACCCTTAATTTTTCTAATTTCCTAATATCCCGAATTTTCATTCTCTAATCATGTACATCAAAAGGAAAATCAAAGTAAGGGGAATCATTTTGAAATGGAATAGGACAATGATATGTGAAGATGAAGGGAAATTAAACGTTTTATTTGGACGAAAGATCAACATTTTAAGTATTAATCATGATGTTTTTAGTTTTTGTTTCTTCTCATACTTTAATATCTATAAATGAACATAAAATAAAAAATAAAAATAAAAAGAAGAAAAACTAATCTTTGATGATTTTCTAGAATTTGATGTAAAATAGTTGAAGGTTGGAGAAAGCAAAATTTTTTGGACAAATTTTTTAATTTCTTAGTCAATAATGACATGTAAAAATAATCTTACATGGCATTATATAATTGGATATGACCATTGCTTATGTGGTAGGAAAGGTCCAACTAATAATTTCTCCATGTTTAAAAAACATTTTATTTCTCAAAAACACATTTTAATAATAATATTAAATACTTAAATCTTAAATAATTTTTTTAAAAGAAATTTTGGAAAGAAAGGGTAAACTAACCCTAAATTTGTTTTTGTGGTAAAAGTAAGTTTGATTCTTGTATTTGAATTCACCTTGCCAAAATTATTAGCAGTAGTTTTACTTTTTGGGAATCTTTATATTACTTTGATAATGCGAAATCTGTCATAATTTTACCCATTTTAAATCACTCAATCTAATTTTGTTAATCCAAAACGAAAAAAAAAAAAAATATTAATGTATCTAACTCTTCAATTTTTTTACTCTCCCAAACATAGTTTTAACTGTAATCATTTATTTATAAGTGATTTTTCTATTGTTATTAATTGAAGAAATTTAACATTTCTCTATTATATTACATTTTTTTTCAATTTTATTACTTTAGTTTTTTTAATTAACTAATTGTTATTATAAATAAGTTTTTTATATCATTAATTATTTACTGATTGAAAAAAGTTTCGATTGTGTATATTATTATGGTTTTAACTTTTTCCATATTTTTATTGTTTTCATTGGATAATTTAATTCATCTTTAATTTTAGTTAATTTTGTGTTCTGTCAATTAAATAGTACTATCTTACATTACCATAAAATATATCAAATAAGGTTGTTAGAGTTTCGATTTGTCTTCTGTTTAGTTCGATGTTAAGATAGATGTTTAGGCAGATGTTTGAATAGAGGTAGACGGAACAAAGACAATAAACAAATAAGAGAACAAGAGAAATAAACACAAACTTTGTTAACGTAGTTCGGATTCATTATTCCTGTTTTATGAAACTTTACTCAATGGATAATTCTTATCCAAAAATCATTTGGATCAGCTATTGATTTAAACCCAATCTACCCTTACACAAAGAAGTAATTACAAGTCCAACTTTAGCACCCCTCACATGTTCCAGATGATCAAAACGAATAGAAGATGCCATTGAAACATGTACGATTAAAAAATCTTGTATTTTTTTAAGGATTGAAAGTTTAAAACACTTTTATAAAATAAGTAAATATGTTTTCAATGAATTGAAAATTTTAAAAATAATTTAAAATCAATTAAAATTTATTCGGAAGTAACCATAACCCAAAACAAGCCCCAAAAGAGAAAAAAAACACTTGAAAAAGTGCAAAGTTGCTACAGGGGCGCGACTTCACAACGAGGAATAATGGACATCGCGACATGACTCATTGAGTCATTGAGCTAATGAGGTCATGATAAGGTGAAGTGCGAAGTTGCGATGTTGGCTTCGTAGTCATAACGTTACAATTTTATGGTCGTGATGTGACTCACTGAGTTCACCCTAAAACACTTAAAATGTTTTGCAAAGTATGCATAAAAATCTACTTAAAAAATTATTCATTACATATAAAACTATTACAAAACACTTTAAAATCACAATCAATGATCTCGGAAGTAAAGTATTCATGTATATCATCGATTAACCAAAAGAAGAATAGTATAGTGAAATACCAACTAGAGCTATCAAGTTCACATTTAGACAACATTCAACACAAAAATCAAGTGTTAGAGTTGTGGGATCTTAATTTCGATTAAAAAAATAAAATATAAGTGGCAAGATAAGGAAGGAGATGGTCAGCACCCACTTTATCGAAAACCTAAAAAAAAATTAGGGGTGTTGGAACACTGATAGCCGACACCTCAGTACCAAATTTAAAAAAAATATTTTATTTTGGATGCTGAGACATTAATGTTCGACACCCCCTTAATCTATATATATGAAAGTTTTTTGAGTTGTGGTTTTGTCATTAGATGGGAAAAAAAATAATTAAATAATTAAAAAAAGAAATATTAAGAAAATAAATTAATTTAAAGTAATAAATTTAAATTTAAAAATAGAATTTAATTAAAAGAAGAAATAATTAAAGGATAAATTATATTATAAACTAATAGATTTTAATTAAAAAAGAAAAAGAAAAAAAAGTTGATGGGCTGATGGGATTAAATATTCTCGACACAAGAGTAGTATGACAATACCTTAAACCCAAAAAAACTTTCATATATAATCTTTTTTATAAAAATAATTCAAAAAAATTGATGAATTATGTAAATGATCTATTTTTTGATAAAATACGTAAAAAACATAAAATTTATAGTAAAAATTAGTAAAATCAAATAATATGACGCCATCAACATGTCACATCAACAATGCAGATAAAAAAATTCAATTTTTTAATAAATTCATATAAAATAACACCACTTATATAAATACTATGAAAATATTAAAATTTTTGAAAAATTAAAGCACATTAAAATTTTTTTTTTTTGTGGAGTTATTTTAAATGATGCCAAGGTGTGTCAGTTTTTTTTTTTTGTTTATTATTTATTTTTATTATTCTTTGTTTTATAATAAATAAAATCATATTATTTATATTTTAAAACCCTAAATATTTTTCTTTTTAACTCTAATCTTCTTGACCTTAAGCTTGAGCGGCTGACAACGACAAGGATACACTCCCGGAGACAGTAACGTTGACGGAATTCCATTTTCTAGTAATCTTCCAAACTCAAGGATTCATCGTTTTCTTTGTTTTTCCATATTGCATTATGTTCTTGCTGACATGAACAATATTGTCAGAAAAGTAAAATATACGGAGAAAGAATGAAAAGATTCATTGATGCATGTTTGGAAGAAAGAGAGAAAAGTGTTACCTTTAAATGTTCTAAAACATTTGGATAAAGGGAAAGAAAGTAGACAATCAAGGCTTCGAGTGTTGCAGTTGTTTCATAACCAGCAAGCAACATGTTCAAGACAATGCTTACTGTTTTCTCATCACTTAGATTTTCTTTCGACAGAATTGCATAAAAAAAATCTCCTTTAACAAGCCTCAACTGCTCCTTTCTCCTTTCTTTTATGATCTCCCTAACAGTTGTAGTTGTCGTCGACGGCGGCGTCACTTGTGTCCGAGAGTGTATTCTTGCAATTTCGACCGCTCAAGCTTAGGGTCAAGGAGATTGGACCCCCCAAAAAAAATATTTAGGGTTTTAAAAAATAAATAATATGGTTTTATTTATTATAATGAAAAAAAAAACTGACACACCTTGAAAAATGGTAACCACAAAAAAAAAATCTTTTTTAAAGTACCTCCATTTTTTAGAAATTTCAGTATTTCCATAGTACTTGTGGTGCCGTTTAAAATGGCTCCACAAAAAAAGAATTTTTTTTAAAGTCCTTTCATTTTTTTAGAAATTTCAGTATTTTTATAATATTTATATAGGTGGCGTCATTCTAAACGGCTCCATCAAATAATTGATTTTTATCTGTATTACTAACATAGCATGTTGGTGGCGTCATATTATTTGGTACCACTAACTTTCACCGTAGATCATTTACGTATTTTATCAAAAAATGGGTCATTTAAGTAATTTATCAATTATTTTGAGTTGTTTTTATAAAAAAACATATATATAGATTAAAGGGGTGTTGGCCATCAATATCTCGGTACCCAAAAAATACGTTTTAAATGTTGGACTGAGGTGCTCATTAGTTGTCTTAGCACCTAATTTTTTTTTAAATCTAGTAAAAGGGTGTCGATCATCAGTATCCCATCATCCAAATTTTTTTTTTTAAAATTTGATACAAGGGTGCCGGCCATTAGTGCCCTAGAACCCAAAAAAATTTTTGGATTTCCGATAAATTGAGTGTCGACCATCTCCTGCCCCTAAACAAAATTTTTTTTTGATAAAGTGGGTGTCGACCATCAATATGCTAGCACCTAAATTTTTTTTTTATTTCAAAAAGTGGTGTTGGTCATTTAGTATCAACATCAAATTTTTTTTTTAAATACTGATATAAACGTATATCAATATGATGCAAGATAAAAAAAATACAATGGTGTCAATCATCTAATTTTAACACCAAAAAAATTATTTTTTAACACCTGACACAATCATCAGATAATGATTGTGTCTGAAAAGAAGGTGATGCCATCCATTTATTATCTCAACCCGATTTTATTGTTTATTTCAGATCATTTGATGATTATTTTTGAATTAAAATTATTTATTTAAATAATTAATTTTTTAGGTCATTTGAGTAAAATAGCTCATATTATACACTAACGACACCGTTACAGTTTTCGTCCAAAATTGACCATTTTAACTAAATGTTATTGTTTAAGGGTTAAAGAAACTGAAATTTTATGTAAAAGTATATTGATTTTTTTAAGGTTGTGGGTGATTTATGTTATTATGCCCGATTTTTAAGTCAAAGCTATGGTTTTTTATATGGAAAAAGCTTTGGTATTTGATAGCGTGTCTTCCACACTTTCTCAAATGAGAAAAATATGTATAAATACCAAATTTTTTCTTAAATAAAAAAGGTTAAACTATATTTAAGTTCATTAAACAATAAATAAATTTACGTTTTCATCATTCAACTTCAAAAAATTATAAAAGAGTCATTGAATTATTTGAAATTTTTTATTTAAATCATTAAACTATTCGAAAATTTTTATTTAAGTTATTGGTTGTTAGGTTGTTTTTCTTTTTAAAAGTTCGACTAGAGAACTCCAAGCAACTATCGATGCAGTGGATCAATATCTATCAACGAGTTAAACATATTTTAGATTCAAGTCAATCTGATAATTAGTGTTAGAGATCGAAGAAGAATGTTATTTGAAATTTTTTTTTTTTTTTCAAATTTGTGATGCTCTAAACTGTTATATAAAAAATTAAATTGTAAAAAAAAGAAAAAAAAAGAAAGACTTTCTATTGATAAACTATGCGAGTAAAAAGATAATATAATAGTAATTTTAATCGTTTAATAACTTAAATAAAAATAAATAAAAATTTTCGAATAATTTAAATAATTATTTTGTAAAATTTTGAAGATTGTAGTTGAATGAACTTTGTTGTCTACCCAATAAAAGGATTTACTGATACTTTAGTCAACTTTTTTCTTTGTTCATACTTTAGTCACTTTGGGTGTATATCACGTTGATAACATGAATATAATAAATATATGTGAAGCTGACTGCCCAGAATTAACTGATCTGGTTTCCCGTTAGCTCCCAAGAGTTTCAAGACACGAAGAACCCCACTGCCACCTGTTTCTGAATTAGGACTGGCAATGGGGACGATGAGGCTTTCGAAACCGTTGATTATGTCCGTCTTGTTATTGTTCTTCGTGGCTCTGTCGGGCTTCGCCCATGGATTCGTGATGACGCCTCGCTCTTTACTTAACCGCTTGTCTCAAAGTGGCTATTATTTAACCACAAAAGAGCTCTGGTTCGACCAGACTCTTGATCACTATTCTCCTTATGTAATCCTCCCGTTCTGTTTTTATGATCTCTGTTATTTCTATTCCAAAGTGTATTTCTTTTTTATTCCCAAGTTTCCACCTTTTTTTTTCTGGCAGGACCACCGTCAATTTAAGCAGCGTTACTATGAATTCCTTGATTACTTTCAAGTTCCCGATGGACCTATTTTCTTAAAAATTTGTGGGGAGTCTTCGTGCAATGGCATAGGCAATGACTATCTCAGCGTAGATTCTACTATTTCGCTTCAAACCCATTCTTTTACAGAGAAAACGAATTTGATTTTGGAAGAAAATGTCTTAATAACTGTTGTATTGTTATGAGTTTCAGGTTTTAGCGAAGAAGTTTGGGGCTGCTGTAGTTTCACTTGAGCATCGTTACTATGGGAAAAGCAGCCCTTTTAAGTCACATACAACGGAAAATCTGAAATATCTTTCATCTAAACAGACTCTATTTGACTTGGCTGTTTTCCGTCGGTGGTATCAGGTAAGCTTCTTTTTCGTTTTTCCCTTTGATAAATCAGGTTTTTGTTAGTTCCAGGTTTAGCTTGCCTAGTATTGTTTTACTGGGTTTTTATCGTATTGACTGAAGGCAACTGTCTCATGTTTTAGTTGTTAAGTTCATGTTATTGTTCACCTTATCTTTTTCTATTTACGGCGCTTCTGTTTTGTAGGAATCCTTAAACTTAAAGCGAAATAGAACAGGTGCTGAGAATCCATGGTTTGTTTTTGGTGTTTCATACTCTGGTGCTCTTAGTGCGTGGTTTCGACTTAAGTTTCCTCATTTAACATGCGGAAGCCTGGCAAGTTCTGCTGTTGTTCTTGCTGTTTACAACTACACTGACTATGATAAGCAGGTAAGAAATTGATACTCCCTTCACCTCAGTTTTTTTGTGTTACATTTTGCTATTCATTTCTTATCTGATTAATTATAAAATTTCAAAAATACCCATAAACTAGTTCAATTTAGGATGAAGGTTTATGATTATCGTTCTTTGAAGGGTAAACATCGGTATAGGGAGATATAGTTCTCTTACTTTGTTTAAAATGACAATATTTGGGACAGCTGGTGGTGGAAATTTGATGAGATTGAGTGGTTGAAGGGAATTCATCTTGTAAATATCTGTTTGTATACTGAGTTTTTTCTTTTCTTTTTATTTCATTTCCTGAATATATTCTTCCTTCAGTTATAGATTTTCCATCACCTTTATTCACCTTATTCTTTTAACCCTCCTCCATGTGCAGGTTGGTGAGTCAGCTGGTCCTGAATGCAAAGCCGTGTTACAAGAAATCACTGAACTTGTTGATCGGAGTCTTGAATCAAACAAAAAAGAACTGAAGAAGCAGTTTGGTGCAGCTGAGGTTGAATCTTCTTTCCCTTTATTTCTCCATTATAGAAACCCTCTACTTAAATTGCAAAGCCACGATGTTCTACTAAAATTGTAATTTCCTGATACTGATGCTGACAATTTTTTCTGTTTCCAGCTTGAGATTGATGGTGATTTCCTCTATTTCCTGGCGGATGCAGCTGTTGTTGCGGTACATTTGCTTTTTCCTCACTCTCTGTTAGTTTTTCTCTGTAGTAATCTTAATGTTTATGAATATGCAGTTTCAATATGGACATCCAGATGCATTATGCACCCCTCTTGTTGAAGCAAAAAAGGCAGGAGAGGATTTGGTGGTATGTTCGTATTACACATTATGCATATTTACAGTTTTCTGAGACTATATGATTTGTGGACAATAATTTCTTATGCCTTTGCAGGCTGCCTATGCCAAATATGTCAAAGAGTATTTTGTTGGAACTTTTGGTGTGAGTGTTGAAACTTATAATCAGAAACACTTGAAGAACACTGCCGTTAATGAAGGTAGTTCTGACCGGCTATGGTGGTTTCAAGTGTGTACTGAAGTTGCATATTTCCAGGTGGCACCCTCAAATGACACTGTTCGCTCTTCCAAAATTGATACAAAGTTTGTTTCTAAATATCATGTTATGTAATAGATACTAGGGTTGCTTTCTGGTTTACTTCTGCTATCTGCACTTCTGTCAGATTGCAAATGAGCATATTGAGTGTTTTTCCCCCTCTTCTATGCTTTGGTGCACATCCAACCATACAAATGTATTGCTCATATTGCAGATACCACTTAGATCTTTGCAAGAATGTCTTTGGAGAAGGCATTTACCCAGAGGTTGATGTGACAAATATATACTATGGAGGCACAAATATTGCAGGTCAAGGCATAATCTTTCTTGTTTTTCTGCCTTTTCCTCACCATGAATTATCCAATGCTTTTACGCAAGTTTAGTCTTGTAGGCTTCTAGCATTAAAGACTCGAGTTTTCCCTTATTTGGCCAATCCCTGTACATAGTAATTGCTGGTCTAGAGTTGCGTTATTACTTTACTTCTAGCTGTGTAGCATATAATTTTCCCCTCAAACATGCACCACACCTTCAGGCACCTACAGACAGGCTTGCTTATTCCTGTCACTGTTTGCTACTTCTGTGCCAGCAGACTTAGGTGTTGCACTTATTGATTGCACGCATGCAAAAAAATGGGGTACTCTGTACTAAGATGTTCTTATGGTGCAGTAAATGCTTCTTGTTTAAAATATCATTTCTTTGATTTCTTCTCAAGAAATGGTCTTCTATCTCTGTAGACTGAAACCTTCTGTTCAGCTTGATATGCGGTTGCATTCATTCATTTCCAGCTAAATCTTTGGGTTTACATTAGTCAAAAACAAATTATGTTGTACTTGCATGCAAAAGGAAGTGATTATGTATGTCTGAAGGAAAATGCATTGCCTCGAAGTCAAGAGAGATGAACAGTTCATTTAGCATTTGAGGGCTAAATAATTAACTCGATTAAAATAATGATTGACATTTTTGTTGCTTATATTATCATGCTTCTAGTATTGCGCTCAACAACATGCATATACTATAGTTCTGCTTGTCTTACAAAAATATGAATTTGCAGGTTCAAAAATCATTTTTACAAATGGCTCACAGGATCCATGGCGCCATGCTTCCAAACAGACATCTTCACCAGGCAGTAAGCTTCCATTAGCATTACCAATTACTTTGATGAATACCCAGATTCTAAACTAAAAGAAGAGGCTTCATAGGAAGCTCTTGGTTGCTATTTGCTCCACTGGGCAGTGTGGATGGTCTAGCAGGGGCCACCTCGATGTCTGATAACCTCTTAATAATAGCCAAGCCTAGGAACTCTTAAGTTGTGATTAAGAAAAATGTTATTTTCTTTAGGTTGTGGGATTATCTAGAAAATGGAAATAACTTACTGCTGATCAACGATTTGCTGTATTTCACCTTTTTCACTCTCTAAGAACTTACTTTGGAACATTTCAGTGCCTTCATACATTATTACTTGTCATAATTGCGGCCATGGAATTGAAATGCGAGAATGTCCCCAATCTCTTTCAAGCATTGAAGGTAAGAACTGTGTTGCAGTAAATTATGTGCTTGCTTTGTATAGCACTTGTGAACATTGTGTAGACTCTAAAAATCCATGGTTATTGCTTACCAGTTTCTTCGAAAAATGACTCTTTGAGGTATTCTCTAAAGTTGTGATTTATTTTCTCATTTCAGGTAATGCTAAGAGCTGCAGCATCCCTGATGCAGTTAACAAAGTGAGACAAAAGATGATAGAACACGTCGACTTGTGGTTGTCCGAGTGCAAGGGCTCGGGTTGGTGTTCCATGTAAACTTGTATGATACGTAAAGATGCAAAACCATAAACAAACCCTGTTCTTGTGTATGTGCCCTTCAAAGCATGCTTAGGTGCTCATTAGACAAGGCATTGCCAGTGTTACTCGTCCATAACACGTACTTACAGTCAGTTATCTCATTCAGTGTCACATTTCTGGCATTAACCTCGAGAATTTCATTACCGCGCTGTGTTACCGTCTGGTTCCAACCTCGATAATTGGCGCAAGTTATCTATAATGTTATTTATTATTTCAAATAGTAACTTCATCATCCAACAACTTAATAAAAATTTTAGAATGTCGATCGAATACTTAAAGGGTATTTTCTAGAATATTTCAATCAAACAATTTAATTTGATAAAATGTTTAGATGTTAATTGAATGCTTAAAAAGGGTTTTTGATTGGATTAATTACTCAAATCGTGTTTCGTAACCAACTTAGGTGACAAATAGGCTAAAGAATATATTGAGTGAGAGAGAGTGCAACGAGATGGTGGCTTGACCTTTAGCGATTCAATTTAATAGCTACCCAACTCACTAAGATATACACCAAATGTGAGGCTACTTGTAATATGTACATCAACGTAAATAATGGGGGATCGATGATAATGACGATCATCAATTTAATTAATTCCTATAAGTTGAACACCAACTTAAAATACCCGATAATAATCTTAGTTGCGACTCCTAAGCTTCATTAACTAAAGATTCCTTAACCACCACCTTTTCGCAATTCTTCTTAAAAATTACTTGCAAAAGTATTTTTATGTTTTCATGTTGTTAGCAGTTAGATTAGTTTTAATGTCATCTTTTTTCTTATTTGTTTAGATAATTTAATTAGTTAAGTGGGGTTTTACATTTTTGGGTTACTAATCTTTTTATGGGTTCAATCTCAAAATACGTCATTCAACGAAATTGTTTCATTGTAATTTATTATGTTGTCAGTGATCTCGTATACTTACAAGTATTTGAAGAAAGTGGTTGTAACATTCCATACTTGATCTTATCGTCGGCCTCGGGCACTTTCTCAGTTTGAAGTGTTTTTTGGTTTTTAAAGGAGGCATCTTGGGAACCAAAACATGACCGCCGGAAATACATATGGAAACGAGTCATACTTTTCCTTTGATTGGCCTTTAAGCAAAGACTCCTCACTAACGCAGAACGAACTTGTCGAGGGATTGCTAATGATAGCTCTTGCTCCCTTTGTGGGCGTGGCACTGATGATATTATTCACGCCCTTCAGGATTGCCCAACGACTAAGAAAGTTTGGATTCAAGTGCTTCCATCTGACCAACGTCACAGGTTTTTCTCAAAACCCTTGCGTTCTTGGTTATCCACCAACCTTTATTCTCATATGATATTGCACGATCGTGACACTTTCTAGTTGAATCTTTTCGGAATAATCATTTGGCGCATTTGGAAAAACAAGAATTGTTTCATTTTTGCAAAACATCACTTAGACAATAAATGAAGTTATCAAAGCCTCCCTCAATTGGGCTCGATAATATGAAGCCACTCACAAAGATTTGCAAAACAACAATCACGATCTGAATGCTCGTCTGGCCTCTATCGGGTCCTTTGTTGAGTTACACATGGACAGGGCTGTGACTACTTCATCTGGAAACGCGTTTACTGGTGGAGTGGTTCAAGATCAGCAAGACAATTGGATTTTGGGCTTTAATCGACACTTGGAACAATGCACTAGTTGGTTGGAAGATTAAAACATTAATGTGCTTAGAAGGGTTCAACAACTCTTGAAAGCTGAAGGCCAATAGTGGTTGAGGTATATACCTAGAGAAAACAACACAAACGCAAATCACTTGACCAAATTAAATCTCACATGGAAATATGATTTACAAATCTTCGATGCCTCTTTTAATGAAGTTTTAAAGATGTGTTAACAGAAGGACGCTTTTGATTTTCTTAACATGATATAATAATTTATTTTATAACAAAAAAAAATAATTATATTATTGCAGCATCACTATCAATAATTGCATATTACGAGAATTAATTATCCTAGCTCATCATTTCATCATTATCAATTTGCGTTATTGTTATTAAATTACTTTAAACATTTTTATGCATTTAATTAAATTTGTATTTAATTTCCAAATTATAATTTATTAGTTTCACAATTTATATTTTAAAATTAATGTTTATAAAAGTTAGAAGTGTTCATGGGTCGGGTTGGGTTCAGGTCGAACTTAAGTATGATATTAACATATTTTATATTTGTTTAAGTCCAACTCGACCCGAAATCTAAGCCTAAAATTTTACCTAAACTCATCCATATTTGCACAAAACTAATCCAAACTCATTTTAAGTCACCCATATTATTATTATTTTTCAATTTTTTTTTAAAATATTTATATTTTTTATTTTAATATTTAATAATTTAATAATTTTTATTTATTAAACAATTTATATAATTATTTCAACATTTTCTTAATGTATATATTAGTGTAGTATTATATATTTAGTATAAGTTTATTTTTTTAAATATATTCTAAATTACATAATATATAAAAAAATATAATATAAAGTATTATAAATTTAAAATAAATCGAACTGAATCAAACTTAAATCTTAAATATTTAAATCCGAACTTGATTCATATTTTAAACGAATATAATTTTTTATTCAAATCCATTTTCTAATTCTAATTTTTATTTCCAAATCCTTCCAAATTTCACACCAACTTCGGGTGTAGATGGAAATGCTGACCCATTAACAGTTGTAATGAAAACCATAACTCTAATATTTACCACTCGCTGCCGATGATATAGATGCATATCATAAGAAAATTCTTGAAAAATATAAATAACAAATATGTCGATGAAAACCATAACTCTAATATTTACCACTAGCTGCCGATGATATAGATGCATATCATAAGAAAATTCTTGAAAAATATAAATAACAAATATGTCGATGAAAACCATAACTCTAATATTTACCACTAGCTGCCGATGATATAGATGCATATCATAAGAAAATTCTTGAAAAATATAAATAACAAATATGTCGATGAAAACCATAACTCTAATATTTACCACTCGCTGCCGATGATATAGATGCATATCATAAGAAAATTCTTGAAAAATATAAATAACAAATATGTCGTACTGTGGCTGCTTACGACAGGATTAATAGATCTGGTTTCCTGTTGCCGTCTTTTGACAGTATACAAACAGAAAAACCTTAGCTCCCAAGAATTTTAAGACACAAACAACCCCACCAGTTTCTCAAAGTAGGGCTGCCAATGGGGATGATGAGGCTTTCCAAATGCTTGGTCTCGTTGTTGTTTCTTGTGGCTCTGTCGGGCTTCACCCATGGATATGTGATGTCGCCTCGCACTTTTCTTAACCGCTTGTCTGAAAACAGCAATTATTATTTAACCACTGAAGAGCACTGGTTCGATCAGACTCTCGATCACTATTCTCCTTACGTAATTCTCTACACCCTTTCTGTTTTTCTGATCTCTTTTATTTTCTTTCCATTCCGAATTCTATTTCTTTATTCCCAAGTTTGCACCTTTTAATTTCATTTATCAAGCTTCGTTAATTTGCGAGAAATCAGGTAAACTTTCTATTATTTTTCTGTACTTTATACGGGTATTTTCCCCCTGGCAGGACCACCGGCAATTTAAGCAACGTTACTATGAATTCCTTGACTACTTTCAAGTTCCCGATGGACCCATTTTCTTAAAAATTTGTGGGGAGTCTTCGTGCAATGGCATAAGCAATGACTATCTCAGCGTAAATTCCACTATTTCGCTTCAAACCCATTTTTTTTAGGGAAAACGAATTTGATTTTGGAAGACAATGTCTTAATAATTATTGTATTGTTATGAGTTTCAGGTTTTGGCGAAGAAGTTTGGGGCTGCCGTGGTTTCACTTGAGCATCGTTACTATGGGAAAAGCAGCCCTTTTAAGTCGCACACAACGGAAAATCTGAAATATCTTTCATCTAAGCAGGCTCTCTTTGACTTGGCTGTTTTCCGTCAATGGTATCAGGTAATTTACTCAATCGTTTTTCCCTTTGATAAATCAGGTTTTTGTTAGTGCGGGGTTTAGCTTGCCTAGTATTGTCTTATGGTTTTTATTGGATTGACTGAAATCAATTGTCTCATGTTTTAGTTGTTAAGTTCATGTTCGCCTTATCATTTTTATTTATGGTGCTTCTGTTTTGTAGGAATCCTTAAACTTGAAGCGAAATAAAACAGGTGCTGAGAATTCATGGTTTGTTTTTGGCATTTCATACTCTGGTGCTCTTAGTGCGTGGTTTCGTCTTAAGTTTCCTCATTTAACATGTGGAAGCCTGGCAAGTTCTGGTGTTGTTCTTGCTGTTTACAACTACACTGATTTTGATAAGCAGGTAAGAGATTGATGCTCCCTTCACCTCACTTCTTTTGTATTACATTTTGATATTCATCTGTTATCTTTTTAATTGTATAAACTAGTTCAATTGAGGATGAAGGTTTACAATTATTGTTCTTTCAAGGGTAAACATAGGAATAGAGAGATATAGTTCTGTTACTTTGTTTAATGTCTTAATATTTGAGACAGCCGATGGTGAAAATTTGATGAGATTGAGTGGTTTAAGGGAGTTCATCTTGTAACTATATGTTTGTATACGGAGAATTTTTCTTTTCATTTCCTGAATATATTCTTAAGTTATAGATTTTCCTTCACCTTCGTTCACCTTATTCTTTTAACCCTCCACCATGTGCAGGTTGGTGAGTCAGCCGGTCCCGAATGCAAAGCCGTGTTACAAGAAATCACTGGACTTGTTGATCGGAGTCTTGAATCAAACAAAAAAGAACTGAAGAAGCAGTTTGGCGCAGCTGAGGTTGAATCTTCTTTCCTTTATTTCTCCTTTGTATAAATCCTCTCCTTAATTTGCAAAGTGACGAGTTTTTAATACATTTTCATCTCCTGATACTGATGCCGATAATTTTTTTCTGTTTCCAGCTTGAGATTGATGGTGATTTCCTTTATTTCCTGGCAGATGCAGCTGCTATTGCGGTACATTTGCTTTTCCCTATTCTCCTAACTCACTAATAGTTCTGCTCTTTAGTAATCTTAATACCTATGAATCTACAGTTTCAATACGGAAATCCGGATACATTATGCACCCCTCTTGTTGAAGCAAAAAAGGCCGGAGAAGATTTGGTGGTATGCTTGTATTACACATTATGCGACTTTACAGTTTTCTCAGACTATATGATTTGTGGACAATAATTTCCTATACCTTTGCAGGCTGCCTATGCTAAATATGTCAAAGACTTCTACGTTGGAACTTTTGGTGTCAGTGTTGAAACTTATAGTCAGAATCACTTGAAGAACACTGCTGTTAATGAAGGTAGTTCCGATCGGCTATGGTGGTTTCAAGTGTGTACTGAAGTGGCCTATTTCCAGGTGGCACCCTCAAATGATAGCGTTCGCTCTTCCAAAATTAATACAAAGTATGTTTCTAAATATCACGTAATGTAATTGATGCTAAGGTTGTTTTCTGTGTCTACTTTTGCTATCTGTACTTTTGTCAGATTGCAAAAGTTTATAGTGAATGGTTTTTCTTTCCTATGCTTTTGTGACCATTCAACCATACAAATGTATTTGCTCGTATTGCAGATACCACTTGGATCTTTGCAAGAACGTCTTTGGAGAAGGCATCTACCCAGAGGTTGATGTGACAAATATATACTATGGAGGCACAAAAATTGCAGGTCAAGGCATAATCTTTCTTGTTTTTCTGCCTTTTCTTCACCGTGAATTTTCCATTGCTTTTACAAAAATTTAGTCTTGTAGGCTTCTAGCATTAAAGGCTTTTGAGTCTTTCCCTTCTTTTGGTCAATCCCTGTTATGGTAATTGCTGGTCTGGATTTGCTTTTGCTGCTTCTAGCTGTCTAGCATATAATTTTCCCCTCAAACATGCACCCCACCTTCAGACACCTACAGACAGTCTTGCTTGGTCCTGTCATTGTTTGCTACTTCCATGCCAGCAGACCGAGGTGCGGGACTCATTGACTGCATGCATAAAAAAATGGGGTATTCTGTCTAGATGTTCTTATAAGCTCAGTAGGAGTTCTTGTGTAAAATATCATTTCTTTGATGTCGTTTCAAGAAATTATCTTCTACCTCTATAAGATTAAAGCCTTCTGTTCAGCTTAATGCCAGGTGTATTCATTCATTTCCATCTAAATCTTTGGGTTTATTTAAGTCAAAAACAAACTATGTTGTACTTGCATGAGAAGGGAAGTGAGTGATTATGTTTGTCCAAAGGAAAATGCATGGCCTCAAAGTCGAGAGAGATGAACAGTTTCTTTAGCATTGGAGGGCTAAATACTTAACTTGATCCTTGCAAAAAAGACAAAAATATATTAAAATAATGGTTTACATTTTTGTTGGTTATATTCTCATGCATGTACCATTGCACTCAGTAACAAACATATACTATTGTTCAGTTGGCCTCAGAAAAATATGCATTGCAGGTTCAAAAATCGTTTTTACAAATGGCTCACAGGATCCATGGCGCCATGCTTCCAAACAGACATCATCGCCAGACAGTAAGTTTCCATTAACATTACCAATTACGTTGCCGAATACCCAGATTCCAAATTAAAAGAAGAGGCTTCATAGGAACTCTGACGTTGTGTTTAATAAAAGTGCTATATTCTTTAGGCTGTGAGATTATCTAGAAAATGGAAATAACTTAATAGTATTGATCGATAATTTGCTGTATTTCACCTTTTTATCATAGTTCACCCTAAGAACTTACTTTGGAACATTTCAGTGCCTTCGTACATTATTACTTGTCATAATTGCGGCCATGGAACTGATATGCGAGGATGTCCCCAATCGCCTTTAAGCATTGAAGGTAAGAACTGTGTTGCTAATGGAATCTAAGCTATGTTGAAAAAACCCAATCAGTTAATGTTTTAAGCACATTTTGGCAGTCAATAGCACATATTCTGAGATTCAAGCACATTCTCAAAAGTTGTGATTTAATTTGTCATGTCAGGTAATGCTCAGAACTGCAGCTCCCCTGATGCAGTGAACAAAGCGAGGCAAAAGATGATAGAACACATCGACTTGTGGTTGTCTGAGTGCAAGGGCACGGGTAGGAGTTCCATGTAAACTTGTGGGGCATAAACCCAGATATGTAAAGATGCAAACCCATAAACAGAGCATTATGTTTCTGTATGTGACGTTATGAACAGAACTGATAGACAAGGCATTGCCGGTGTTATTCGTCTGTAACATGTACTTTACACTCAGTACCCTTTCCATGTAGTCATGTCTGGCATCATAATAATCAAAGAACAATATTTGCATGACTTGATCGGGACTTCGGGTGACAGCCGTATATCCTTTCCAACTACGCTGCAACAGCTAGATATTTAGATAACATATTGAAACAGTGAGCAAAGATATTTAGAGAACATATTATTGCTAGCCTGAAATAGATTGATGAACACACTTTTCTAAGACCACAATTTCTGACACTTTTGTTGCCTTTCTTCCTTCAGAGATAGTTGAAATACAAAGCTCACAATAGTAAAGTAATTTCGTTTTTCTAGAAAATAGAATATTTGAGAATGAAGTGTGTATATTAAATGAGTGGATGAAATACAGCTTTATGGAATACAGGAATCATGGATGAATTTCTTTTAAAGAATCATTAATGAATTATTAATTGCAAAACAAGTCTATACATTAAAATAATTTAAGATAACATTTGGCAATTAATTTGACATTAAAAAAATATCAAAATTAAATACGAAATGTTAAGCTAAGTTTTCCAAGTAATTGTCTCTGGATGTTTTGACTAGAGCGGGAGGTCATGCTTTCCAATCTTTTGTCTAATGCTATTTCTATATTATTTATTTAGATATTCCAAATTTTATGCGTAAATATCGAGTCGGTTAACACTCCTATGGATTAAATAAAACTCTTTAAAAAAATGGATTCCGTCCGTATATAAAAGTAAAATCATAATTTTGTCTCCGATTCCAACATTAAAATATTCATTAAAAAACGTAGACCAAATAAATTATATATGATTAGAGCACAATTTGAAGGTACGACAAAAGGTAATGTCACAATCTCAAAGAAATCTTTACAATCGAAATATATCATTAGGTTTTATAATTCTTGTGCATTCAATCAAATTACAACATGAAAAGCATTTCATTAATGAGTCGTTGTTGATTGAAAATTAAAGGGTTCATAAAAGAGACAAGCAAAATTCTGTCAATTTCATGCAGATGAATGATTGAAAATTCTAGACTTCTACTGATACTTAAGGAAACTTTTACCGATGCAAGCTCACTTCTACACATACATCTTTTGAGTTGTATCGAAACAAGTTTGTTTGTAATGCTTCCAACGGCTATAAATGGTCACAATTTTTTCCTCGTTATATATACACTTCAAGATACAATAGATGAACATCCAAGCATAGAAATAAAGAAAAAAGTATTCAGTTATTTTTTTTCATTTTTTCTTGTACATATTCATTGAGAGCTTATTGTAATATCTTTTTTCCCTTTCAAATTTTTGTATTTAGAGCTTCAATTTGTAAACACACACCGCTAGAGGTTCATTGTCAGTTTGTTCGTCTTCTCTTGGTTGTAAAGTGCATACTTAAGGTTTTTGAGGTATAAAACCTTGAGTAGATTGTAAAAGTATTATCATTGACTCATAAAAGCTAAATGGTTTTAATTAAGCCATAAAAACTATAGGGAATGTTCTATCTTAATCTTGTGAAAAAAATAAAGATCGTAAAGATTATACATTTTCCTTGAAAAGTAATTATTCAAGTATAGTGAATTGAAAAATTCTTGACAGTTAAGGTTGAGCCACTATAAATCAAATTGTCGAAGCTTTTTTTCTCTTTCTTTTTCATTTAGAAAAATTTGTTGAAATTTTAAAATACCAATTTATCCTCTTGATAACAAACTTCATATTTTCGGGCCTAATAAACTTGATTTTTCAAAATCAACCACAAAACTTTCCCAAAAATCCCAAACTTTCGGGTTTTTCAAACTTCGGTTTTATGGTTTTGACAGTTGGATGAGCCCGATTCTCTGCCTCGAGCTACGCTTGTGATTCCAGCCCTAGTCGTCGCTTTTGCTTAGTTTCCGGCCTGGGAATGGAAATCAAAAGCTGAAATTTATTGGTGATGGTAATGTTGTCTCTAGTTTCGGAGGCAAGGCAAAGGCCAAAATCTTCCAAATTATGACGGCTTTTGTCAATAATAACATCGTCAGAGGAAGGTACTGGATTGCCAAATATTTTCCTTTCCTTTTAAATGAATATTATTAGGACCGTGCTTTTGTCATTTCTTATTTTTATATAATTTTTAAATAAAACAACTCAAGATCACAGATCGAATATGTATTTATTAAGATTCATGTACAAATTCTTTTTCATTTCACCTACAATCATTATCGAATAAATTTTAAAAGAATATATTTTTTGGTTAGTATTTATACAATGTATTTTTTTAAATATCTATTTTTTAATATTTTATTATATTTTATAGAACACTTGTCAACCTTTGATTTTACTTGTGCAGTCTAAAAACTCCACTGATAATATACCAAATAATTTCTCTTTTTTTTTTAACATAAAATATTTTCTTTCACATTCATCTATCTCAATAGTAAAATTACCAAAAAAAATATTTTTTAGGTAAATTTCACTAGTAGTCATTCAACTATTAGTCATTTTTTATTCTGGTCACCCAATTATGAGAAGTTACAAAAAGGTCACCCCAATTATTCAAAATTATCTTTTTTGATTATCAGTTGGCTAATGGTGATAACTTTTAAAATTGGCATAATAAAAACTTTACCCTCAACATTTATACATTGTGTCAATTTAGTTTTGATTCTTAAAAAAATTGACCCTCTATATTTACACATTGTGTAATTTAGTTTTTTTTTTTTTTTTTTTTTTGCAATTTTGCTTTTCTTTGTAACATTGAGAGTTAATTTTAAAAGAATGAGAAAAGATAAAAATTATTATCTTGAATTTTTGAGTGTTTCCACTTTTTTGTATATTTCCCATCCAATTAGCTAATAAATTTATTTTTTTAGCTTTTTAGGTAAAAATGTCAAAAAAAGAAGTAAAATTACTATTATGCCAAATTTAAAACTTGCCACCATTAGCTAGCTAATAACCAAAAAAAGATAAAATTAAATAATTGGATGATATTTTATAATTTTTCATAATTAACTAAAAAAATAATAATAATAATAATTGAGTGACAACAACAACAAGTGTATTTTACCTAAATTTTTTATATTATACATTTATTCAATGAAAATGAAAATGTCATTTACCCGCGAAAAATAAAACCCACCTTTTTTAAAACCAACCCACTAACATATATTTTATGTAAATAATTAGTATATCTATCACATGTGTATTTATGTAAAAATTGTATTTTGAAACACGCATTCGTATAAAAATTACAATATAAATAAATAATAAAATATATAAATAATGTAACATATAATTTGAAACTAATAATAATATGACATATATTTATATACAAAATTGAAGTTACAATATATTAAAGATATAGACACACGCACGTGTAAGAACTATAATAAATAATATAACACATAGTTTAAAATTAATAATAGTATGATATATGTCAACAATCTTTTGATCTAGTGTCAAGAACATTTGTATTACAGCGGGAGAACTTAGATCAATCCCTAACAATTTAATCTTATAAAAAAAATATCAACAATATGGCATATGCATATGCACAAAATTATAATAAATCAATTTAAATTTAAAATTATTTAAAATCGTTATCATTAAAAATTTATCAATCACTTAAATTAGTTAATTAATTATTTTAACTTATTTTAATTTTAAAAATAATTATTTTTACGAATTATATTATTAAATTAAATTAGGGTAAACTATAAAATTAGTTTCCAACTATGAAAATTTTCAATTTAATCACTAACGTTTTAGATAATTTCTATTTTGGTCACTCACGTTTTAAGTTATTTTTATTTTGGTCATTCTCCATTAAATGATTAATTGAAGTGATTATGTAACATTTTTCTAAATAGTATAATAACACATTTTGTCCTCAATATTTATACATTTTATCAATTTGATCCTAATTCTAAAATTAAAAATCCATTATTTATTTATAAATTCTATCAATTTGATCATCGAACACATATGATTTAATGTAAATATAATTATATTTAAACACATATAATTAATATGTAAATTTGTAATTTTGATAAACTTAAAAATTCAAAACCCCCCAAAACTTGTTAAATTTGTGATTTTTATAAATTTCATTCATAATCGTGCTAATAGCGTTCTCACCAGAGAAACCTAATTTTTCCTATGAAACCTAACAAATAATTAACAAATAAAAAGAAAAACAAAAAAGCTTCCTATAAACCTTTTTCGAATCATCATCTATTGCATTCTTGTCAACTTGAAGGACTCTACAATAATCTACACCCATCTTTAAGCATAAAATTTACTGTAAAATTTATCGTCACCTAATTTGTTTGCAATTTATTTAGAAAAAAGATGTACATTTTATGAGTTTTTGATTTTTCTAACTTGAATTTTAGATTTTTTTTTATTTTTGTAATATTTTTAATTTTAGATATATATTTTTATTATTTATAATTCTTTTTAGGTTTAAAGGTAAAAAAACCTCGATAAACAAAATAAAAAAAATCAATTGAGCCCATATGAAAAAAGTGCACTCAATTGTGCTCTAAATGATCCAAAAAAATCAATTGATCTTTTCCGTTAACGAAAACCGTCAATTGATGAATTTGACTTTTAACGGAAGCCATTGAAATTTGTCACATGGCATTATGATCATGTGGACAAAAAATTTCAATTCTTTTAAAAAATAATTAAAATGTATATATAAAATAAAATTGGATAATTAATTACACATCCTGGATTAATGCAAAAATAAAAATCTTCTAAAATTATAAAAAAAATTAAAATTTATTTAAAAATTTCTAAAAATATATATATAAATTTCAAATGTGCAAAAACTCAAAAACATTATTATTTATTAAAACTTCTAATATATATAAAAAAAATCATATTAAATATACATATTCTCTATCAAGGATTGATTTAAAAAGTTGCTTGTTTGCCAATTTTTTTAAGTTTAAAATAATGATTTAAATTGAAAAGTGCTTTTTAACTTCAATGTAAACAAAACTTTCTAAATGTTAGGTCAAAATTGTTATCAATTTAGAATACATTAGATAATATTTTATAACTTAATATTGATGGGATTCATGTTCCTCACATGCACTTTGGTGAACCTTAGTCCTCATAAAATGAGCATTTTGGTGAATCAACTGCTAAGCTCCTAATGCCATTTATATTACTGCTGGTGGTTTGCATCCATACAACCTTTTAACAGCAAATGCAGATGGCTAAGTTATGATGTGAAGATGATGAAATCATCCGACATTCGTCCCAGGGTGAGTTTGGATGGGCAGTGTGTGTATTTGCGGTTAGTGTAAAAACAACGGTGACGATGAGATTAAATACTATAGCAATATTATAGCGTGAGATAAAAAATAAAGTAAACGCATCGCACCACCTATCCAAACTCACCTTGAATTTTACCTCAAACGTCATAAGTTCCATGAAAATGGTTACATGGTTTGAATAAAGGTTTAGAATAGCAAAAGAAGACATTCACTGCCCTTGTTTCCTTGTCAGACTTAAGATGACAATCTTATATTTGATCACCTTACTTAGCAACTTTCTAAATCAATCCTTGATTGAGCATATTTATATTTACGTCGTCATATCACTGCAAGCCAATTTTTGGTAGTTTTAATTAACCATATCAACGAGATTAACGATCAAACTACTTAAATGACAGTTATTGTTTCGAAAGGGATCAATTGATTTTTTTTATTAAAGTTTTTTTGATCTTTTTAAGCTTTTTTTTTTTATATTTTAAAAAATTATATATTTTTATCATAAATATATATATATTCTTTTAGATTGTTAACTCTTTTGTAAAAAAAGAAATATAACATCATCAAATCACATATCACAAAAAACACAAAACCCTTGACAGAATGAAAATTTAAGTATCAACTTGAGATAAAAAAAATTTACAAGTACCAACTTGAAAGAAGGTGTCAAGTTTGGGGGGTTAAATGCATATGAGCCTTATAATTATAATTAAATATAAACACATATATTATTATTTATATAAGTAATGTTATATTTTGTAATTTTTCAAAATATATATTTGAAGATCAAATTGATATATTTTGTAAATTTGGAGTGTTAAATTTATTGAATTATTTAGAATTAGGATCAAATTGATAAACTATGTAAATATTGAATACTAAATATATTATCATATAAGTTAGAAAAAGACCACATAATCACTCCTGTTAACCATTTTAACGAAGGGTAACTAAAATAAAAATGATCTAAAATATGAGTGATTAAAATGCAAATAACCTAAAATATTAATAGCTAAATTAAAAAATTTTATAATTAGGTTGCCAGACAACAACTTGCTCATCATTGGATTAGTGATGTTATGGTTTGCCCTAATTTATTCTTTTTTCAATTATATATAATGAGGCGGACCATCCATTTTTATTCACTCGACTGTGAGAGCACTGTTTGAATGGGAAAATGGAGATGGTTGCATTGCCAAATCTTAAACGGGTCGGCCTAACTGGTTAGAAACCCCAAGCAAACACTCCAACTTCAAAAGTTTGACTCTCATCGTCCCTCTTTTTCTTCTATCCATTTTAAAAGTAACAAATAGTAATCAAGGTGTGCTGTCTAAGATTTACTTCTTATCTTTGAAAGACAACTTTTTGTAAATTTGATAATTAAACCTTTTTAATTCTTATGTTTTATTATTTTTTTGGCTGTCTCAAACAATGCCTTTTCACATCTCATCACAGTCCATTACCATGTGCCCCACTACTAGTTACAGCTCCACCATCCCCCTACCCCCAATTCCATCGCTAGGGTTTTTTCACCTTTTCTGTTAACTTTTATTTGTTTATTTTTCTTGTTTGATATAATAAAGTTCTCCAATCCATTTTATGAATGATTTATTTATTTTTTGTGTGGAAATTTGTCTAGTAGAAATCCTATACGGCTTTGTATAAAGCCTTGTTTACAAGACATCGTTGACGGCGGCTGTGGTGGTGTTGATAATAGTTGTAGGAGTTTGAGTGGTGATTCTTTACTAGGTGAGGAGTTCTCGTGGATCGATCAATGCTAGAAGATTCCTGAGATGGACAATTCGCAGCTGGTTGGAAACGCTGATGTGGTGGTCCGAGGAGAAGCTGGTGCTACGGCGCAGGCGGGGAATGGAGTAGCAGTTGTTGAGATGAGCGCTGGAAAGCGGAGACGGGGAAGACCGCGGAAGAATCAAGTGAGAACCACGTCGTCATCGGCGCTGCCGCCACCGCCTCAGAGGAAGGATGATGATGATGAAGAAGACGTTTGCTTTATATGCTTCGATGGCGGGAGTCTCGTGCTTTGTGATCGCCGGTGAGTTTGCTCTTTTTTTTCCTTGTCTGTTTGGTTGATCAGAAAATGTAGGAAATCAGAAGGAAGTTTTAGTTAGTTGGCCATTAGTAAGGTGAGAACTAGAGTCATTGTTTGGTTGCACTTCGATTTTTGCTAAGTTGAGCTCAAAATTTATTAGTTTTTTTTTGCTCATTGAGCTTATATTTTCTTTTTATACATGCAAAATGGAACTGGATTTAATTTCTGTTAAAAAATGCGCAAGTTCTGTGCCTATGCCGCTGATCCTTTGTGTTTATTTTATGGCACTAATTCATAGATTAGAAATCATGTCTTCTCGGTAACCGAACGTTGATTTTGTACTAATCTTCTCTTATTTTGTTTGTCTTGTATCTATTTATGTTTTATTCTTTTTTGCATTTGTATCATTTGCTTGGTTAACTATATGGGATTTTACGTGACAGTGGCTGTCCTAAGGCATACCACCCAGCCTGTATCAAAAGGGATGAGGCGTTCTTTAAATCCAAGGCGAAATGGAACTGCGGTATGTTGCATTAATTATTTATCACTTTTAGTTCGGTTTAATTAATATAAGTGCTGGGAAGAGTTGAAGCATGTTTCAGTTATTTAGATTCATGTTTCTCTTTCATTGCTTCGCTGTTAGTAACTGTTGTTCTGTCGTACAGTTGGCCACGTGCGTGTCAAATGGTAGCTTTCCATGTTTGTTATCGGTTTGGATACTTTATTCTTGAGTAGCTACTGGATTACTATTTTTACCTGAATTATGAAATGATATCATATCATTAACATGTGCTGATTGAATAATGATGGCATCTACATCTTTCATAAACATTATTCAATGATGGTGGCCTTTCATTATTCGATAACTGTGGCTTTTCACATCAGTTAATGTAGATTCTTGATTCTCGAGTACTTTGCTATACTGTTTTTTTTTCTCAACTATAAGATTATGCGTTCACCATGTGCATATTGAATGGTAGCTTCTATTCTGTTTATTGGTTTGGACTCTTGTGTCTTGATTAGTTAATATGCTAACATTTTTATCTCAATTCTTTAAGTATTGATTTAAGCTGTTTGTTTCATTAAGTTTCAATGATTAATTTTTTGTTTCATTAATTTCTGGTGTCCATTGGTTGTAAATTTCAGGGTGGCATATATGTAGCACTTGTCAAAAGGCTTCATATTATATGTGCTATACTTGTACTTATTCATTGTGCAAGAATTGCACTAAAGATGCTGATTACCTGAATGTAAGAGGAAATAAAGGATTCTGTGGAACGTGCATGAGAACTATTATGCTGATTGAAAATATTGCATCAGAAAATAAGGAAATGGTATTATTAACCTTGCTTCATACAATGGATGATTTCTTTTTGAATGTCTCATAGCTTTTTCTTCCCATTAGTCGTGCTTTTTTTTTTTTTATAACTACTATAATCGTGCAGGTTCAAGTGGATTTTGATGATAAAACTAGTTGGGAGTATCTGTTTAAGGTGTACTGGGTTCTTTTGAAAGAGAAGCTAGCTTTAAGTTTAGATGAGCTTACTAACGCTAAAAATCCATGGAAGGAAACTGCTATCATGGGCCCTAAGGGAAATTCATCTGGTGAACTTAATAATTATGGTAATGCTAAAGGAACTAACATGGAAAAGTCTTGTGGAGACCAAGGTGACATTTATTCCAAGAGAAGAAAAACTACGAGGCAGCAAAAACTTTTGAACAATGTTGAATATCTAGGAGCTGAAAACTCAGGTGTTAAGAAAGGGGTGCCTTTTCCTGGAGGCACAAATTGGGCTACTACAGAGCTTCTTGATTTTGTGGCACACATGAAAAATGGTGATGTATCTGTTCTATCAGATTTTGATGTTCAGGCACTTTTACTCGAGTACATAACACGAAACAATCTTCGTGATCCTCGACAGAAATCCCACATTATTTGTGATTCAAGGCTTATGAAGTTGTTTGGTAAAGAAAGGGTTGGCCACTTTGAAATGTTAAAGCTTCTTGAATCACACCTTCTCATCCAAGTCCATTCAAGGGCCATTGATACTGTTAGAGGTGAAGGTATTGAAGCTGCTGCTATCCAATTGGCTGTTGATGGGAACAGTGATAGTCAACCTATAATTGCCAGTGATAAGAGACGTAAAACACGTAAAAAGGTCAATGAGAAAGGACAAAGGGCTAATCCAGATGAATATGCTGCAGTTGATGTTCATAATATGAACTTGATCTACTTGAAGCGTAATTGGATTGAGAATTTAATTGATGATGTTGAGAAAATTGATGGCAAGGTTGTTGGTTCCTTCGTGAGGATCAAAATTCCTGGGAATGATCAGAAGCAAGATTTCTATAGACTTGTCCAAGTCGTTGGTATTGACTTATATAACTGTTGCTCCTTGAATTCCTTTCTAATTTTTTTATTGTAGACCTTCACCACTAATGTGTTTGTTTGCAGGTACCAGCAAGGCTGAACCATATAAAATTGGTGAAAGGACAACTGATATCACGCTTGAAATATTAAATTTGGACAAGAAAGAGGCTGTCTCAATTAATGGAATTTCAAATCAGGAATTTACTGAGGTGCCAATAGATTTCCTCAATGCTGTTCTATAAAACATAAAATGCCATATTTGGTCCTGCATTTATTAACAAGAAGTCCATTTAGGGAAGTCTAATGTGTTGATTTTATAACCGTTTCAAAACAAAAGAGAATGAGTTTCGTTGTTGGTTAGAGTTTTAGTTAGGGTTATATTTATAATTTAACTATTCAAAAAAAAAAAAAAAAAAGCTTAACTAGACAAAAGTAAATATATACTCAAGGGGATTATTGCAGAGGAGAATGAGGATTTAGATTATAATTGATGGCTTGCATGGGTTGGAATAGGTTGAAAGAACAGAAATTGTGAAGTGGGAAAGAAAATATTTTGTAAAATCTATGAACTGTTTACCAGTGGAAAAAGTTCAATCTTTATAGGCCATTGACCTGTTCTCCATTTTATGGGCATATGCATCCTTAGTTAGGCAGACATTGGACCGTCTTTTGTTGTGCCCTAAGTCCTAACTTTTCCCCTCCGATTTTGATATTTTTGTTATAACACCAGGATGAATGTCAACGACTCTACCAGAGAATAAGATGCGGGCTGACCAAATGGTTTACTGTGGTAAGTGTTTTTCATGTTCATTTTTAGTTTTCATCAAAGTGTCATTTGAAAAGGAGTTCTATGCTTTATTATAGGGTGAGATTCTGGAGAAAGCAATGGCACTTCAAGCAGCGAGGGTAAATGATGTAAGTTCCTAAGCTGCAAAGTTTTAGCACATTAAACACTTGGATATTACTGTGCGGTTACTTTGAAAGGGGTAGAGCATTTAGTGTTCTTGTATAGTTACATGTTTTCTCTTTACCTTTAAAGAACTCTTGAATTTAGTTTGTTAAGGTGTTTTGTGCTTATGCTCTTACCTTTTTGATCAGTGGCTACAGTCAGAGATTTTGCGAGTTACTAACCTTCGTGATCGAGCCAGTGAGAAGGGACACATGAAAGAATATCCTATTTTTCTTGATATGATTCTAACCTTTAGACTGTTCTTTATTTTGTTTTTCCCCTTTTCCCCTTATATTCTCTCTACTTTACTACTATTTTGCGGATCTATCATAAGCTTTTCTGTTGGCAAGTAAAACTTAAAAGGTTTATCATGTATTCCTTGACCATCTTGCACGTACAGAGAATGTATAGAAAAGTTGCAGCTTCTGAACTCACCTGATGAACGCCAGCGTAGGCTGCAAGAAATTCCTGATATACACTGTGATCCGGACATGAATCAATACTGCAAGGCCTTGAAAGTTGCAGTAGAGTTGGATGAGAAAAAAGGTAGCATACACTTTTAGATGTTTAACTTCTTTCTTGTGTGTTGGCTTTGCTATATATTTATGTGTGCATTTGTATGCATCTTTCGTATGCTACCTTTTTGTTTTTTTCTTGGTTCAAACTTTAGTGTCCTAATTAGCCTGGTTTGTTTGTGTAGAGAACAAACCAAGAGATTCCAGCTTCACTATGAAGGAAAAAGAGCCTGCCTTTTCACTGAAGGGAAGTGACGACTTGAATGATATAGGAAGCAGCGGAACTAGCTTAGGACCGCATTCTACAGGAACAGAGTTGTTTGTAAATAATATTGAGACAGATAAAATATGGCATTATCAAGACCCACTTGGGAAAGTTCAAGGGCCATTTCATATTGAAATGTTACGTAGATGGAGCATGAGTGGTAGTTTCCCTCCTGATTTGAGAATATGGAGAGTAAATGAAAAGCAAGATAACTCTATTCTCCTAACAGATGCTCTGGATGGGTGGTATGGTGAAGCAAAACAGTTGTTTCGCAACAGCTGCGTACCAACTAAAGACATAAGGGTTGCCTCTGATGATGGATGTCTGAGTGGGGCTGTAGATGGTAGTGGGGGTACTGATCTGAATGTGGCGCAGATTGAGAGTGAACGGGTTGAGGGGATGTTGAACTCAACGCTGAATGATACAAGTAGTCATTGTCGTGGTAACAATGAACCTGTGAAGAGTACAGAATTGGGCTCTCAATCTTCCCCTTGTACTGCTACTTGTACTCCTGTGGTAGATGTTGTCAATTCTGATGCAGTGCAAAAGGGAAGCTCTTTATCAATCTGTGACTTAGTGAAAGGTGATAATGTCTTACCTGGCCTGCCCCAAGTGAGTAGTTCTCTTCCGTCATCTACATTATCTGATAAACCATGCGGAACCCAGTCTCATCAGTTCAACAACGATCGTGGGGTTGAAAGATGGGACAATGGCTCAATCAACATGAGTGAGAATATGGACAAGACCTCAGAAGGTCAAAATATTGCTGGAAGTGCAGAGCTAGATGATAGTGAGGGAAAATCTGGCAGATCTAGTGGGCAAAGCTGGAGATCTTCACCTTTAAATGATGCTTCGAACGGATGGGATTCCAGTTCAGGACTGATTTCCCTGGCTAAGGCTCTTGAAGCGTCGGAACACAATCAGGATATTGTTTTCTCAAATATTCCCACCTCAACATCAAAGTTGAACCAAGAAGACTCAAAAGGTCAGGCTAAAGAAAGCAAACAGTCTCTTTCTTTGAATGTTCCTCATCGGGATTCAGGTCCTAGCTGGAGTACAACTTCTAGTCTAGTGGGTAATTCACAAATTGCTGAAATAGTTGGTGAATGGGGTGGGCATTCCTCCACTCCAGCAAAACCTTCTGCAAAGGAATGGGACTCAAATGTTGTGTCTGAATCTTCATTTAAATCTTCTGTCATGGGAAGTGATCATGCTGGTGCTCCATCTTCAGGAAGTGACCAATTAACTCATTCGTCTACCCCGGATCCTGCTAATAATGCATTTGCTTGGGATCCAATTGTTCCCGAACCTAATGAGGGTGATGAATCAGTTTCAGATCTCTTGGCTGAAGTTGAAGCAATGGAATCTCTTAATGGCTTGACTTCACCTACATCAATTATGCATTGTGATGGAGAGTTGGCTCAAGGTTCCGAACCTGATTGTTTTAGTGCTGTAGGAAGACTGAGCCCTGCACCCGATCCTGGAAAAAGCAATGCTTTCAGCTCAACAAATGATCTACAATTGCCTTCTCAGTCAACTGTGACTACTGAGCCATTCAGGGTCTCTCAGTCCGAAGTTCTTGATACTCAGAAGAGTTCTGGTAGGCATTCTTCCCCAAGTGCTGAAATAAATGAAAACACAAGGTCCAGAGGTGTCTCGGTTAACCAATACAAAGTTGGTTCCAACATGCAACCTCCTGCACCACCTGTTACAGCTTGGGGCATGGATACCATAGATACTGCTTGGAGATCTGGTCCAGAAACTATGAGCACCAATTATGGAGCAGTTCATGGAAACACAAAGTTTAGTTGGAGAGGACTAGGTGAAGGAACTACGAATGTTAGTAGGGGAACAGGTCAAGGAACGTTTCAGGAAAACAGCAGCATCAATGCAGGCACTTCTGGAGAGAATCTTGCCTATTGGGGAAACCAACAGAGGTATGTTAGTCCAAGGCACCGTGATTTTCTGGGAAGAGATTCAAGTTCTGCGAGGGGCAGTGATTTTCAGGGCAGAGATTCAAGTTCTGCTAGGGGCAGTGATTTTCAGGGAAAAGATTCAAGTTCAGCTAGGGGCAGTGATTTTCAGGGCAGAGATTCAAGTTCCGTGAGGGGCAGTGATTTTCATGGCAGAGATTCAAGTTTTGCTAGGGGCAGGTCCTCATCAAATAGGCACTCATCCTACTATGGTGGTTCAAATGGAGGCGGTACTTTCAGATCACCGCCCAAAGGGCAGCGGATCTGTAAATTTTATGAAAGTGGTTATTGCAAGAAGGGAGCATCATGTCGTTATTGGCACCCTTGATTAGGTAACATTTCCTGTTTACCATACCAATCGTGTGCATTTAATCATGTATTCATTATTTGTATTAGGAATTTGCTCTGTTATTCTCCAATTTAACCATCCGGTAAACGCTATCATTGGATAGTGCATATTATTTCTATTCTATGGATAGCTAATCCTTTGCTTACCGGCACATTACATTTATGTTAGTCGGATTAGAAGGTTAATGTCAGAAATTAGATATTCGTATAATATGCATATATTTTAGTTTTTTAAAATATTTTATATAAAGACAATTTTTAAAATCTTAAACATGCTTCTCATTCTGCAGAGAACTTTTAAATGTTAGTCATTTGATCAGATTTTAAGCTTTAGATTTTATATTTATCTTATCTTATTAAAATTAAACCGGCAGAACTCAATTTTTCTTTTTTTCTTTTCTTTTTACGGTGTAATAAGAGTGAAAAAAGGTTGGATAATTTTTAATTTCAGATATAAGGTTTTTTTTTAAAATTGAAATGGAAAGCAAGAGAGATGAGGGTTATTAAGATTTTGGGTACTAGATACTTATTTTTCTTGATTGAAAAAATTGGTCTACCATTTCATTTAAAAAAAATTGAGATTCTTTCCTTGGTTGATTTCAAGTAACCACCTTTTACTCAACTAATATAAAAATCTCATTTTTTTAAAAATTGAAATGATCAATAATTTTTTCAATTAAAAAAATAAATGCCTATTAAATAAATTGATTAATCTTAATAACTCTAATATTTTGTTTTTAATATCAATTTTCATTTTCTAAAAAAATAGAAATTACATTTGTAACTAAAGATTATCTAAAAAAAGAAGAGAAAAATTAAGTGTTTTGATTTTATTTTAATAAAATAAGATAAATATATAATTTAAGACTTAGAATCAATTATTTTGATTTTTAGTTCTATTTTAGAAGCTGTTACTAAAGTTGCCAGTATCATTCTCTAAGTTATTCTTTCTCTCATGCAGGAGGAAGTGTCGTGTTAAAGAATATGTTTAGTTACACAGGTTAAAGAATATGTTTGGTTACACAGGTAAGAATACAAATTTGTGTTTATTTTTATGGTTTAATTATGGATTTACTTTTGAAATTTGGAATTTTTCCTTATCATTATTATTTTAATTTGATTTTAATTTATCTTTTGACTTTTTTGATGTTATTAGTAAATTTTTACGTAAATCACATCTAATATCATTAAATTATTAATAAGTTAATATTTTGATCATTTAAATTTAAAAAAAATTACAAAATAATCACTGAACTATTTGAAAATTTTTATTTAAGTTATTGGATTGATCGAAAGCTCTTTTATCTTATCTTCTATAGTTCAAGTTTTTTCATGGAAACAATTTTGAATTTACAAATCTGTGAATCAAAATCTAAATAAATTTTTTTTTCTCTAATATTTGATGGCGGTCGTTAGATTGATTTGGATTTAAAATATGTTGTTAATGGATATTGATCCCTCGTGTTGATTATTAACTCGTCTTTTGAGGCTCATTAACAAAATTAAAAAAAAAAAAAATTTAACAGTCCAAGATTTAAATAAATAATTTCAAATAATTCAATCATCATTTTGTAATATTTTGAAATTAGTGATTAAAACGTAATTTTAGTGATTTGTTTACTAAAAAAAGCTGCAAAACCTTATCTAGTACGGTCAGTCATACTAGCAACAACTGATGCCATTGATCATCTCACAGAATACCTCTAATAGCTTGAGGGGGATCAGTAAAGAAATATAGTTTTGGTGGAATGAAATCTGCAGCCTTAATAGTCTCCCTGCAACTGTATCCTAATTGGAGCTCCCACTGCGTAATGCATAAAGCTTTGATATCACTTGCTAAAGCAGAAACAGGTGTTGTCATGTTTTCTTTCTTGGATCAGCTCAATAACTATAAGCGTCATGCTATCTGACTCCACCATGTCTCTTCTAAACCCATTGTCCCATGCCATTTTTTGTACCAAGTCCCAACAACCACCACCACGATCTCCAGCAGCAGCTCTCCCATCCCGTCCTTTACTGCCATGCGGTGGTTTCCAGCAGATTCAGACAGCTCCTTTTGGTATGGAATAGTCGGCCTGATACAATGGATTTCGTCCAAGCAAAACAAGTTCTCGTTATATGATATACAAAACAACGCTCATTAGTGAAGAGCAAAAGATTCCTAGATTTGTATAGTCTCCCCAACAAGTGATACCAAAGAACACACACCAATCAGCCTCGTCCAAAGTAATGCCAGCAACATTAATCAGTTTCCTTAAGCCATTGTTGCAGAGTCAAGAAAAGAACCGAGTGTGGGCAGAACTTGGTTCCTTAGAGCTTTAGCTGAACAGCAATCTCTTACAACGTCAGGATTAGTTTCCACGGCTTCACATATTTTACACAAAGGATATTCCGCTAGTCCTCGCCCACTTCTTTCATCTTTTGTAAAGAGTCTTTCGTTTGTGAGGAGCCAAATGAAGTGGCAGAATCGTTGTGCTCCATTAAACTTCCATGCTAACAACCATTTCCCGTCTTTTGGTTGCCAACCTGCCAACTGTTTATCAGTATCTGCCACTGTGAAAATCCCCTTTAGAGACCATCTCCACCCATAATTACCACAACCTGGCCGTATCATTTGCCGCAATCTTATACCCCTATCTTCAAGTGTTACATTTTGACCTCGCAGCTTCCCAAGAGTAGTTTAAGCAAGGAAAAAAAAAAGAAATCAATAGAAAAATTTAAGAACTAAAGAAAAATAACAAAGATGGAAAAATGTATTGATGGAACCGAAGGTAAAAGACCGAGGATGTTGGTGGTAATGTAGTGGTTGGATAGCTTAGCTTCCTTTGGTGAACTTGCACCAACAAAGAACTATAGTGGCTTTTAATCCTCTCAATTGATTTGGATTAGGCAAGCTTAAGTTATCAAGATTCTCCTCCACAATCCTTGGAAGAATTGAAGCAAAAATCCTATCAAGAAAGAAACAAGAAATTGGTCTTGAGATATCAAGAAAGAAACAAGAAACTAGTCTTTAAAGAAAAACTCTCTCGAGTATTTTATGAATAAAAAATCAATAATACAATTTTATATTACAAAACATAATGGCATATATATAGAGCTAAGGTATTTGGAAAACATGGAAACGACATTTCATTTGTTTCAAACAATTTGGTCTAGTCATAATCTTATTCTTTAAATTAAACTAATTTATAAATACTAAAAAATTTAGAATAAATAAACAAAAATATAAGATTTTATAAATATATAATTCGGCTTATACATAATCAAAGTTAAGCCTTAAAATTTAACCCAATACGATTTGAACATTAATCCAAACTCCAACTCTCATCATTCATGTCATAATCACGTTCAAAATTTTTATTTTGTGCAAAATTTCATTAAAACGGTTATAACTTAAGCTCTCGAAATCAAAATAAGGCAATTAAAAGTATTTTGAGGCTAAGAGATTACTCTTTAATCTGTATGGAGATAATTCAAACGAGAGTACAATATGAAAAAAATTAACGTAAATGTAATAAACATACACTACACAAAACCTCGAATACAAAGCTTAAAATCTTAAAGAGTAAATTGGTAAACAAAATCCTAGATCTCATATGATACTCACAAAAGAGGTATAAAATACTCTCCATAATTACTATGAAACTCTCACAAAAACTCATATGCGGTTACATCTTGTCATCCCCAAAGAAAAGTCCTTTTTTCTCATTGACCTCTCAAAACAAAGATACAAGACCCCTTTAAATAGGCTAAGATTAGAGTTGTAATCATACTAAAATATCTATGAAAAAAATTAGAGTTTAATTGGGAGCAGAATACGAGGCACACCCCATAAATCTCTTCATTGACTTGTATTTATCATGCCTCTTTTTTCATTCTCTGTCACGAGCCTAAATTGAATTTTGGAGAGTGTTAACCAAGTCTAAACCGTGCTCGAACTTGGAAATTAAAAGACTCCTAGTCTTCAGACCAAAGTTATATAATGCAACAAGGGCTAGTAATACCTGAACAAGAGAGAAAACATCAACTCTCTCCACCTAACTGTAACCGTCTATGACCAACCTCGCCTCAAGATTCTATAAACCATTCGAGTCCTTAAAACCAAAAGAGGATGAAATTCTTCTCTAAATCAAGCACATGCCTGACATCTGACCCGACTCCACATTCAACTGAATTATGTGGAGAGCAATAAATCATCACCCTTGTCTTCAGCCGCATCAACTACCTCCGTAATTATCTGTAACTGCCAGAAACTGAAATTTGTGATCTGTTGAACTTCTTGATATCCAAAATAGTTGTTGTGTCATCGAATGAGTCAATTTGCCAAAGCTAAATCGTAGCTTTGATACCAATTTGTTGGCGATTGACTCGTATAAACAACGAGATAATAAAAGTAAAGATGAACAAACACAAATATTTTACTTGGAAAACCCTTAAAAAGGGAAGAACCACGAGCAAAGGAAGCTTCGACTATTCACTAAATGAGTAAACAAACGAGAGCATAATACGGAGAAAATTAATCTAAATGTACTAAACGTACATTACCCAAAACTCTGAATACAAAGCTCAAAATCCCAAGGAGCAAACTGGTAAACAAAACCCCAAATCTTATAAGATACTCACAAAAAAAGATATAAAATACTCTCCATAAATACCACAAAACTCTCACAAAAACTCATATGCAGCTACATTATTGCCCCAAAGAAAAACCTTTTTTCTGATTGACTCCTCAAAACAAGGATACAAGGCCCCTTTAAATAGGTTAAAAATAGAGTTCTAATCATACTAAAATATCCCTAAAATAATTAGAATTTAATTGAGAAATGATAATAGAGTTTAATTGGGAGAAGAATACGAAGCACATCCCACAGTCAAAAAGTGCACCCTATAGGACACGTTTTCACTTCTCTCTCTAAAATCGACCTATTAGAATTTAATTGAGAAATGATAATAGAGTTTAATTGGGAGAAGAATACGAAGCACATCCCACAGTCAAAAAGTGCACCCTATAGGACACGTTTTCACTTCTCTCTCTAAAATCGACCTATTTCCCTAAATATCACAGAAACTAACTTAAATCCCTCTTTTTTTTTTTTTTTTTTTTTTGCATTTTCAGCAAACTTAACCATAAAAATGTGCCATGATATTATTAAAACTCAATCTGTGACAAAAAAAATGACATGAAAAATAAATGAATATATGAATTTTTTACTTTCCAATATAATGTATAATATGGACATTTTAATTTTCAATCGCAAATTTTAACAATAATTCCTAACATCTAAAAGTAACAAATCACATTTTTATCATAGCCTATTCTCTTTGCACTTTTTCTAAATGCAGATTTTGAAAAGCATTTCTACACTGTGATAGTAATGCTAAGCTGACCCTAAGTATCGATAAATTAAGTTGTTGCTATGATGCCATTCGATTCCAACCAAGCCCAACTCTTCGATATACTAAGAAAGAAGGTTCAATGTTAAAATTAATCCATATCAAATTCGATTTAATTAATAGAAAAATAAATTTAATTATTGATTAAAATTTTAAATAATTCCAGTTTCAATGAATGTGATTTAAAATTTAAAAGTAATCGAGTTAACAAAATTAAAAGGTAAAAACAATTTTTATAAAAAAATATAAAGAAATTAGGTTAAAATATATTCTAAGACCATGTAGTATTTATATATTTAGAATTTAATCCCTTACTTTTATCTCAAAGAATTTAGTCCTATTTTTAAAATTTAAAAGTACATATTCAGTTGTTAACATCATTTAAATTCTTTTAAAAAATTCATGTTCATTACAAAATGTCATTTTTTTGTTACAACAACAAATTGTACATAAATAATCCCTTACTAGGTGAGTAATTCTTTTTTTTTATATTTAAATTGTCACAACAACAAATTTAACAATAGAATTTTAACGACGTTAACAATTGTACATAAATTTAGAAATATACGGTTCTATTTGTTTCACTAAAATCAACTCCGAAGCATGAATTCTAGAAAATTAATTGATTTTCTAGAAAAACTTATGTTTTTTGGGGTTGCATAAAATACTTTTCGTTGTTTAACAAGTTTTTTTTTTAAATCTTTTTTTAAAAAATTGTTCTTAGTGAAACAAACATACCGTAAATATATTTGTTACAAAATATTATATTAACATTTCTTTTTAACAATCAAAATTTATTTTAAAAAGATAATATCTAATAATAATTAATATCATATATAAACTTAATGATAAACAAAGTCTGATTAACAGTTAGTTTAAATTACATATATCATATATATGGGGGAGAGAGACGATAGTAACACGTAAGAGTTGGAGGAGATAAACGAGGCTAAGCATGATATAAAAAAATACACATATTTATATAATTAAAATATTCATCTTTTTTCAAAAAAAAAAATTCATCTTTTATACTATAAAACATTAATTAGAACCCAACGAGTGGCTTTAGTGAAAAAGAGAATGATGTTCATCCTAAGAGACCCGAGTTCAAGCACCTATGTGTGTAAGGTGTGTGTGCATTGTCAAAAGGATATGAAAGTATGAACAGATACTACCATGTAATCTCACCAGTATATTAAAAAAATTAATTATTAAAAAATTATAAATTGTAATGTACATTTATTATTGAAATATTGATATAAATATTTTTCAATAATATATTAATAATATTATTTAAAATTTAAATTTATTGTTAAATTTTATTATTAAATAATTTACTAAAATAATTAAATGTGTATTTTTAATAATATTAAACATTATAATATTTGATATTAATACTTAAATATTTTAAAATTAAAAATAAAAAATATTATTAATATAATAATATTAGGCTTGATTAAGTTACTTTTTATATTAAAATAAAAATGATTTGTACTTTTCAAAAGGGTAAATCAATTTACAAGAAAATGTACTTATTTTTCGTTGACCCATAAGTTATTTTCTATTGATCAAACAGCTTTCCTTGAAACAAACATAGGAAAATATTAACAATTTTATGTGAAACAAATGCACATAAAAAATGAACTAAATTCTTGAAAGTAAAAGTGCAGTATATAGATTTAAAACATATTTTAACCAAAAAATTAAGTTCAAGTTTTACCAATCTGTTTGGATCGGTTTAACTTAAGCAAGGGAAAAGTAGGAGAATTTGAGCAACTTCCAAAATAATCCTTGTGCTTGAACCTACTTTTGAAAAGAACTTTAGCCCTTTTTGTCGTCTTTGTCGCTATCGCGTTGTAGGTGGTCTACTCTAGCAAATATCAATACCGGTTAGCTCATCTACTCACCCTTTATCGTATTTTATGAATGGATTGCTTTAAGAACCACTAAAAATCCTTGAAAATACAACTCAGCTTTCAGACAACTTCTCCACTATTGTCGTTAGATCACCTTGTATTTGAGATGTGACTTCTTGTTAATGACCACCTTCCCATCGTCTCAATTGGAACTAGGTTGTCTTCGCATGCTGACGAACCAACACTCATTATTTCAACACCCCTCAAACGTTAGCCTCTCTTGCTAAGCCAAGGTGATTCATCACTCGAATCTTCAATTGAAAGTCTTAAGCGGCAAAGCCTACGCTTTGGCCTTAAAGGGGTCTACTGGACTGTGGTGGCTAACTATATAGTCGTTGAAAGCATTGATTTGTTTCAAGTCGAAGCTGTGACCACTGCCGTGAATGCAATATTCGCACAGAGACTCACTGCATCAAGGGTGTCATATCTCAAGTTTGACGGATCCGATTAAAAAACATGTAGATGTAAAGATATCTATTTAGCGTAGTGTAGTCCACCCATTTGCTATCCTTTGGCGAATAAGATTTGGCGTAAGGAACCCGTCGTGTGAGTAATTAAAGATTCTCAAGTTATTCTACTATTTAAGAAAAGAATATGACTAGTGAAGAGTAAGTTTGACTGCCAAACACGATACGCCCAGTTTGCCTGAGCACTATGCTAATTGGGTTGGTAATGTGATCTGGTTAGGAGCTAACTGAGTTGATTGGCCAAATAAAAATTGTACATGACTCTTATTTATGTTTCAGTCGAATTTTGGAGGCCATTAATTAGGTCAAATTCTGGATACAATCGACACCTGTCAAGTTCCACCAAAGGGGACTGGATGTGTATATATGGTGAGAAGGGTGTCTCTGGATGGTGTTTCTTTCTCCAACACAACTCTCTGGTTCTTCTTCTTAAACTTATATGTTTCTTCTACTTTATTAAGTTGGAAGCTAAAATTTTTGAATTAATGAGTGGATGTTCTATCTCCTGGTAAGTCTAATAGCTTTGCATGTTATGCTTTTGAAAAAATAAGAATATTAATAAGCATATGAACAGTGAGTTGTGAATAAGAAACCTTGCATGTGAGTCGTCTATAATTGAGATGTTAGTCATTAGTCTGTAAATGGGTTTTAATGGCGGTTCTATATTCTTTAAGCAGTTGTTGTTGCTGATTCGAGAGGGATGTTCGAGTTTAGAACTCCAAGTTGTAGTCTAAGTGAGTATCAGGTGAGTCTCTATCTTGGCTTATGTATATGAATTGTTCAATTAGTAGCATGTATGTTGATCTCATCTTAGGCAATTGGTAAGTATGCTTGTGATATCGGATATGAGAAAGTAAGAATCAGTCAGGTACGTGAATGAAACTAGGTAAGTAACCTCTAAGTAAAACATCCATTTGTGATGCCTCTAGTAGGGTGACTATATTGCTAACTAGATTGGCAGATCACTATGTGAAGATGCGTAAGTCCATGTGGTAGAGACCCATGATATTATATGACAATAAGTACATTCATGGTGATGCTTTCAATGATATGTAAATTGAACTGGTAGATCACAACATGAAGGTGTGTAAGTTCATGTGGCTAAGACCCATGGCATTATATGATAATAATAATATTCATGGTGATGCCTTTGGTGATATGTAAATCGAACTAGTAGATTACAACATGAAGTTATGTATAAGTCCATGTAGGAGAAACCTATGACACCTTTTGTGAAAGTTCTTCGGGACAGTAAAAACTTGATTTTGTATGTTGCCTATGAGGTGTGATCTGCTAAGCCTTAGTGGTGTATTCTGAATTGCCTTTATAGTGAATCCCGAGATGTCTATGTGGCATATTCAATAATGTGTGTGTATGAAAAACTGAGTTATTTGTCTTTGTGTTAAGATTTGAGTAAATATTGAGATTTCTTTGATAGCTAATTCTATAATAAGTATCTAATGAGTTTGAAAATAGTTTGGTTTGTTTGATTTATTAATAAAGTTTGACAATCTTTAAGGGGTATTTTTTGAATGAGAAAATTCGTTTGTAGTTCTAAAGAGAGTATCTACCATAGTACTCTATCAGTATAGGATGCCGGCGCATTTATAGTTATGAAAAGATAAAATTATTGGTTGGATTGAGTCTGGTTACACTTTGCAAGATTGAAATCTAAGTGACGTGGTATCCGCCATATACAAATAGTATCATTTTGGGATTAGTTGGAATCTAAGTCGTTCGTCAATTTGGGTGTTCTTATGTTATGTAACATAGACGTTTGGAATTCTGCTGAATGATCTAGAATGTTTCCACATCAATATGAGCATGTATTGGGTTGAGTTAGGATATGATCTAATTGATATTTTGATAGTTATCAAACTCGGTATAGAAGTCGCCAAATGTAAGATTAATTAGTAGTATCCACAAAGGAATAGTGTTTGTGAACAACCATTCAAGGATAAATGTTAAATGTTGTCTGTAGAGAAGATCCATAGAAAATGGACTCCGTATAGATATTCTTTTGAAAAGTACCTTCATTGTTCCCAGAGAAGAGAAGATGTAGACTTCGTCTGGTAAGATCTGGACTCAGCCAAATAGTAAAGTGAAAGTCGATACGTTAAGGATGGTAGATGGTGTATACATATATATGTATATATCAGACAATATGAAGGTATTAGCCAAAGACATAAGGGTAATCCAGAATCTTCAGAATGAAGAATTCGATTAGAAAGGCTTCAAGGTATGTTGTATTCAAACTCACAAGTGCATGTAAACTTACAAGCGTTTTGTTCATGTTTCAGGTGTTGTTGTTTAAATGAGTACGTCAAGAGGGGTGAAGCCAAGAATGCGCTGGAGAAACGACGAGTTGGGTTATTATGCATATAAAGAACAACTTAGGAGTATGGTGTATAATAGGTTACGCTTTAAAAAGTCGGACTTTAATAAATTTTTGTGTTGTAAAAAGTTATGACAAGTTTGATGTATTCTTAAATACTTTTCTTTATTTCATTAGTATCAATACATCAAATAAAATAATAATAACAATAATATGTTTCAAGTAAGGAATTTTCGTCAACTGTTTTTAAAATTTTGATTAAGTGTTTTGTGCGATAATATTCAAGATACGGACCTAATAATTCGAATCGAGTTTAGGGCATTACAAAGGATTTATACCTTAAGGGTTGATTTTGTTGCGATCATGTCTAAGTAGAGGATATTAGGCACTTAAGTAAGTTCAAACTCAAGTTCTTTAAATTGTTATAACAATAACACTACCAATCAAGCTAAGAATCAATAACAATATTATTAGTTTTTTCGTTTTACTTATACTGCACATTTAAATGTTTGTTGAATGATTGTATTTATTTAAATTAAAAAGGGTAAAGTATTAGTTTAAAAAAGGAGTTTCTCTCTTTTAATTACCCAAAAAATATTAGTTTTAAAAAAGTGTAGAATATTAAAATGTGGAAGTAATTAAAAATTATTCCAGTCCAATAAAAATATTTTTCACGGTTAAAATAATAAAATCTTGATTAATTCAATAAACGATTATTGTTATGAACGGAGTTAACTTCAAAGAACAGCCAGCGAGACAAAGAAAATTTTCAAAGCCTCGAAAATGGAAAAAGAAAATCCAAAAATTTTCTAATTGCAAACCGAAATATATATTGACTGTGGAAGATCGTGAAGGCTTTGGAGCTCTAATAAGTCGAAAACAAAATTGTGAAGCATGGCGGGAGAAAGGAAGTCGTTTCTAACGCCGACGCAGAGATATGGGGCGGGTGCGTTGTTCGCCATTGCTGTTAACCAGGCTCAGATCCATCAGACTCGTCCTCTTGGACTTCCCTTTGAGGACGATAATCATTTCACTAGGGAGCGAACAAGTAGCAGTAGTAGCAACGAGTCAGTCTCTGACGATCCCGATCTTTGGGTCAATGAAAGATCGGGTCTGCTCCGACCTGTTTTCAGGTAGTCACTTCATTTTTCTTTTCCTTTTGATTGATAACGGAAATTGATTTCATGAAAGGATTTTATCTGCCGGAGTTGCCTTTTCTGTTTTATTTGAATTTCTTGAATTCGAACACGAGCTATTTTAGGATCTCGATTTCTTTCTTTTGTCATTCCAAATTTCAGAAAATTTAATAAATTTCTCTCTCTCTCTCTCTCTCTCTCTCTCTCTCTCTCTCTTAAGACTTTGTTCGTTTTCATATGTTTCAGGTTTCTAGATATCGACTCCGCAGCATGGCTTGGACTAGAAGAAACTGCTGGGACTTCGCCAGCCACCAATCATGTGGGAGCTGTATGTTGTTTCCTTTCTCTAATGGTCATGTTTATGATCACTTGAAGAAGAAATGTGCGCAATGTTTCAATGATTATTTTTCATGTTATAAACATGTTTTTGTTACTTCGTATTCATACAGTTCATGAGGTTAATAGCTGAAAAAATTGAGGAAGGTTCTTCTGAAAGATTGGAGCAGGAGATTGCTCTGTCTAAAGCTGTTGATGCTATGTCATTTAGCATGGAAACAAATTCTGAATCTTCTCAGGTTAAGAAAGAGAAGTCTCGTGAATATGAACAGGAATATCGTGAGAAATATTCCACTCCTGAGGTTCCACCAAATTCTGTAATGGAAAACCAGCCTATAGTGACTCCACCAGAGAGCGATTCTAACGAGCTTCGTGGGACTGATGACCATCATCCAATGTATGATAGTTTGAATGAGAAACCTACTGAAGAGGTTGGGATGCTTACTTATCAGAGGAAAGTGATGGTTCTTTATGAGCTTCTTTCAGCTTGCCTTGCAGCTGCAGATACTCGTGAAGATAGCAAAAAATATACCCGACGAAGAAAAGGCTATGATGCTCGTCATCGTGTGGCTTTGCGGTTGCTGACAAGTTGGTTTGACATTGAGTGGATAAAAATGGTTTGTAAACTCAAGCTTTTGTCCCTTTTCCATCTTTCAAACTCAGGGCTTGCAGTATACAATGTCATTTTAGTCGGAGAAATAACTAAATAGATATGAATTGATGTCGATTTCTCTGTAATATTGAGTACCTACTAGATATGACGTGTATCTAAAGTTCTGTGTACTGTTAATAAGACCCTTAAGATTCCTTTTCGGGATTGTCCTTCATTGTCAGAGGAGATCTTTGGGACTTGTCTAATATAATAGCACATGTTTAGGTATGGAGTGTGGTATTTTGTCAAGAAACTAACCCTTTCCTGTGTAACTGTTCATAGATTTTCTTTATATATATACATATATATTTTCCCTATTAGTGAACCTTTGTGTTTGCAGGAAAGCATTGAGATGATGGTTGCTTTCTCTGCAATGGCTTTAGTAAAAGAGAAAGAAGCACAAGAAGAAGAATCCCAGTCTTCAGGGAGCACATGGGCGAAATGGAAGCGTCGTGGTATCATTGGTGCTGCTGCAGTGGCTGGAGGAACGTTGATGGCCATTACTGGAGGTATGTGATTGTCTAAACCATTTTATTGGGCAATTAATTTCTTGGAAACTAAAAGTGGATGTGATGGTCGTCCATATAGCTCCTAGTTACTATGTTCTTGTTATTTAGAATTGGTTTCTATTTTCTCTTATCTAGGAGTTGGTTAGGTTCAAATAGTTGGTTTTATCATTTTAACTTTTTGTTTCAAATTTGTTATCATCTTGTATTTGTTTTGGTAATTACCACTATAAATACCCAGCATGTATGGAATAAAAAAAATCTCATTTTTTATTCCCTTACATACTCTTTTTATGATATCAAGAGCCTTCTAAACTCTAATGAGTTAGATCCTTCTCTACTTCCAACAACACCGTTGTTGTTCAATTAGCCGAGAGCTACAACTTCTCCCTTTGGAAAGCTCACGTGTTCAGGCTCATGCATGGTCACAACCCCTAGGTCATCTTGATGGATCTAGTCCTACACCGGCTCCCACCATGTCTCAAAACTATTGGGATGTTGCTAATCTCGAGTTCCTTGCTTGGTTCTGCCAAGATCAGTTAATTCAAAATGCTATCTGAACCTTTGCTGATCCAACCCTTGCCACCATAGTTGCAGCAGCAGCAGCAGCAACCACCAAAGCTGCTTGGGGTGCTCTCCACGCTGCATATGCAAACAAGTTTAAAATGAGAGAATCTTCAGTTTGCTCGATCATCTGGCTCAACACGCCATTCCTATCGCTAATTATCTATTCTAAGTTCATTCCCTCTATGACAAACTTACAACCACTGTGGCTGTTGTGTCTAATGAGTAACTCAGTCAAAATTATCACTAGACTTGGATCTGACTTTTGCGAACTTTTAGCTGTCGTCTATGCAAGAGCTTCAAAGCTGCTTGACGATGAACTCTTCTTGAAACATAATGAGACTCGAACATCACATTTGACCTCCACTACCATTGCCATAGCTCAACGCACTACTCGTTGGAACAACAACTTTCGTTTAAACAACAATGATCTTGCCAATAATCAATCTTGGCACTCTCAACCATGGCAGCCAAAGAAGAAATCAACAACCACCACCTACTGATAACACCCTCTATTGCCAACTTTGCGACTTACCTGGTCATTCTGCTAGGTTTTGTAGCTCACAGTCACATGATCACCTTCAGGCTCGAGTCAACTTTGTTGACACTGATGCAACACATCATAGTGCATCATATGCTTGAAGATTAACCACTTTATATGACTACTATGGTCTCGAAGAGGTCGCAATGGGAAACAGTTGTGCTCCAACTCGAAGTTTTCCCACCAACTCAAGTAACTCACAAACTAATAATAGCTCCTTATGACTTACCAAAGATGAAAAATCCAATCCCATCCTAAGCTTACATCTGCATCCCACTTATCGATCATGCCTTCCACCAATGCCTTGTCCCAACCTGTAGACCCTCTTCCCTTGTCTGTGTCAAACAAACCCTCATCCACACAATCCATTCATCCTATGGTTACCTGCTCCAACATAAAGCTAATCCATCCTCTCAGATTCACTATATTAATACTACATCAGCATCCTCACCATCTGTACCATCCAAGAGTAATCAAGTCCTTTCCCAAATTCCTTGAAATCCAAACTAGGCTCTCACCTACCCTTTATGGAAATCTGCACTGCAAAGTGAATTTGATGCTTTTGTTTTAAATCAAACATGGGATTTGGTGCCTTATCACTCTTCAAAGAACGTGGTTGATTGTAAGTGGTTATTCTGAATTAAGCATAATCCTTACGGTTCAATTGACATATAGAAAGCCCGCTTGATTTCTAAAGGTTTTACTTGACTGTCACTCCATATTTAGCCCAATTGTCAGACTTACTACGGTGTGCTTGGTGCTTACCATAGCAACATAATGCCACTGACCTATACATCAAATAGATGTGAATAATGCCTTTATGGTTGATGCCTCTGATTATCGGCAGCTTATTGGAAAACTTCCATGTCTTTCCTTCATTTGGCCCGATATTGCCTTTTATGCTAACGAATTTTGTCACACCTCATCCTATGGCTTTCGGATAGATTAAAAACCAGACTCCAGGTTAATTGCTTACTTAGGATTCTGATTGGGCTCGCGGTCCAATCGCTCGCACTTCTACAACGGGCTATGTAATTTATCTTGGCAAGTCACCAATATCCTAGTCTTCCAAGAAACTGCGTTCGATGTCTTGCTCCTTCACCAAAGCTGAGTATCAAGCTGTTGCAGCTACTGTTGCCAAGGTTGATTGGCTTGTCAGCCTATGCCATGAGCTTTGGTTTTCCTTATATGGTGTTCCTCGAGTCATGTGTGGCAACGTTTCCGTCATCTACATTTGTGAGAACCTTGTATTTCACAGCCACATGAAACATGTTGCTATTGATATCCACTTTGTTAATGAGCAGGTTCAAAATATAGAAGTTGAGCTCAAGCATTTACACTCTGCTGATCAAGTCGCAGATATCCTAATCAAGTCTCTTTAATGTGCCGCTTTCGACCAAACTTTCAACATGTTGGGTGTTGTCAATGTCACCACCAACTTGCAGGGGCTTAAAAAGCGGATGTGATGGTCTTGTACATAATTAGCTCTGAGTTACCCTGTTCCTGTTATTTAGGAGTTGATTTTTTGTTTTTTCTTATCTAGGAGTTTGTTAGTTCAAATAGTTGGTTTTATCATTTTATCTTTTTGTTTCAAATTTGTTATTATCTTGTATTTAGTTAATTTATCACTATAAATTCCAGCACGTGTGGAATAAGGTCATCTCATTTTTCATTCCCTTTCAATACTCTTTTAGAACTAATGTTTCAATTCTCATGACTTTAATGTTTTTGACCTTTTTGGTTCACCATTTTACTATTAAACAGGATTAGCTGCTCCAGCAATTGCTGCAGGATTTGGTGCCCTGGCTCCAACATTAGGCACTTTAGTCCCTGTCATTGGAGCAAGTGGGTTTGCTGCTGCTGCAAGTGCTGCTGGAACTGTTGCAGGTTCTGTTGCTGTTGCCGCATCATTTGGAGGTGTATGACTAATCATGAATCTCCTAAGTTACCATCATGTCATTTTCCTTACTGCAGGATTCACTGTGTAGTTTTTGTTTGTTATACTTATAGTTTTATTTCAGAAATTTTATACTAATATATGTTAAACGTATCCAAGATACGCTTGGTGAATACTGCTCTGAAGAAGTCTTTGTATAACATATTAATATCTATTTTTACACTCTGTTCTGCCCAGCTGCTGGAGCTGGACTGACAGGTTCTAAAATGGCTAGGAGAACTGGTAACGTTGATGAATTTGAATTTATAGCTATTGGAGACTATCATAACCAGGGCGTAAGATCTTATAGACTTCTTTCTTTTCTGTTTCTGGGGACTTAGAAAACTATGGTGTTTGGACCTTATTAATGTTCTGAAAATTTTACTTCTGATTTAACTTTTTATTTCAGCGACTAGCAGTTGAGATTTTGATCTCTGGATTTGTTTTCAGTAAGGAAGATTATGTAAGGCCCTGGGAAGGACAAATTGACAACATGGAAAGGTACAGAATTTTCATACCATTACCCATTGTATGTGGAACCTTTGTTTTTCTTAGAACATTTTTTATGGATAAAAAGAAAGAAAAGAAAGAACATAGCTTCTGACAATGAAAATTATAGGTATGTGCTGCTGTGGGAGTCCCAGAATCTGATTGCAGTGAGCACCTCAATTCAGGATTGGCTAACTTCAAGTAATGGGTTTATGTCTGATTTTTAAAATAGTATTTTGATCATATGAATTGTCTATATCTGAACATTGCTTCTGCTTGCTGCAGGTATTGCTATGGAGTTAATGAGACAGGGTGCAATGATGACGGTTTTAAGCTCGCTTGTAGCAGCATTGGCATTGCCAGCAGTATTACTTTCGGCTACTAACTTTATAGATAGCAAATGGTCAATTGCTGTGGACAGGTTTGATTTGCTTAGAGGTTTAGCAGAGTACTTGGCTTTGTAAAAGGGAAGAATGATCTTCCAGTTTCATTTTATTGTTTTATATCATGCTGTGTTTATTAGGTTTATCTTGTGGCTCTTATGAGGGGCATTCTTTGCTTAAAATTTTAAACTATAGAATGTAAATTTTAGTAGTTTGTGGTTTGACATCAAATTTGTTAGGCTTGTCCAAAACTCAAATCTTAGTAGGGACAAGCTTTAACTTTCAAGTGTCTCAAAACAGAATATCAAGGTGGCTAATGCTGTAGAGAAATTTTCATTTTACCTGATTTGATTAAAAGTTTCTTATGGTGATTTCTCACAATAGTTTTATCTTTATGAACCCAAAATTGTCTACAAATTAAATTCCTTAGAAGCAGGTTGCCTTGATGCATTAACTGTATGTACTGGATGTAGCTGATATTGGATTTTCATCGAGTTAAGACATTCAAATCTTATTTGAACGTTTGGGAACTACTGCAGTACACTACACAAGTCTAATTATGCCTTTATCTTCTTCTATTGCCTAGGTCTGATAAAGCAGGAAGGTTGTTAGCTGAAGTTTTATTGAAAGGTTACCAAGGTAACAGGTATACATGTGGCATTTAGAGGAATGTCTGTTATTCATTAAAACATAAACTTTGGCAAAATGATCTTCCCATTGTTCATCTTTGGGATTCCATGAATTTTTCAGACCTGTGACACTCATTGGCTACTCACTTGGAGCACGAGTGATTTTCAGTTGTCTTCAGGCTTTGTCTGAGACTGAACGAAATGGTAAGTACGACTAATCTATCCTCGTAGGCTTTTTTATTTGCTGTAGTGGTTGAAATTTCCTAATGATATTCTACTATGTTGGCAGCTGAACTTGTAGAACGAGTTGTTCTTCTTGGAGCACCCATTGCAATTAAAGACGAGAACTGGGAAGCTGCTAGAAAGGTATTTGTCCCTTACAATAGTGTGCTTTTCATTATTAGAACATACTGATTAATTCCTAATGTCTTTTGCAGATGGTGGCTGGAAGGTTTATAAATGCTTACTCTACGAAAGATTGGATGCTTGGAGTTGCTTTCCGTGCAAGGTATGCATGATGAACAAGTCATTACTGTTCATCAACTTTGACGAGAAATATCAATTGAGCAACATCCTTTTACTGATGCAAACTAATGGTAACTTGAAAACAGTTTATTGACAAAAGGATTAGCTGGAATACAGCCAGTTGGTGTGCAGGGGATTGAGAATGTAAGCCATGCCAGTTATAATTTTTTTCCACCTAGCTGTTCATCGTGCTAATTTCTTAAAATTCTCTTCAGGTTGACGTAACAGATACGATCGAAGGTCACTCATCCTATCTGTGGTGTACAAGGAAGATTTTGGAGCGGCTTGAACTAGAAGTTTACTATCCTGTTTTCAATAGCAAACAAAAGGAAGAATAGTACTACTCAACTTTGGCTGCTTCAGTTTTATTTCTTTCATTCTTTGAACATCAAATGAAATCTGAAGTCAATAGCAGCAGGGTGAGGCAACTGTATTTGTTTGTTCATACTTTGCTAATTGCTCTCTCTGTGTGTGTATATATATTTACATCCAAACAGGCGCTTGCTTGCAACTTAAAAAAGAAAGCAAGCAAACAAGACGAATGTTGATAGTTTACTTTGCTGGCTGCTTTAATAAATCTAAGACATAACCGAAATACTTTATTACATAAAATGTTGAGGCATTTTGGCCGCTATAAATGTTTACTTTTTTGTTCACTTTGGGTTTATTTTTTTTAGATCATTTTGGCTAGAGCTGATTGTGGGGGTTTGGTTTGAGCTTTAATAAAATTTTGGGTCTAATTGTTAGGCCTGAGATTGATTTGGTTCGAAAAATGAATTTAAAATTTTGTCTAAGTCCGATTCGAATTATAGAAATTAAATCCTAATCCGACTCAATTCAGCCTGTATTAATTTCTTTTAGATTATTTTATTATATACAATAAATTTTAAATATATATAATATATAAAAGACACTTAAAGGTTAGTTTAGCAATATTTTTTAAAAGTGTTTTTGAGTTAAAAATCATTTTTGAGAAAAAGTTAAAATTTTTTTCATCTCTTTTTGGTCAAAAAAGTGCTTTTTCAAAGTATTTTTGGTACCAAAAACATTTTTAAAAAAACTCAACAGTATTTTGTTTAGTAATATTTTTATTTCAAAAGTGTTTTTGAGAAGCAATGCCAAACAAAACTTAAAAAACGTTAAAACAAACACTAAAAAATAAACAAATTTAAAATATATTAAAAAAAATTATATTAAGATAGTTGCAAATAAATAACAATAAAACATAAATTTTATAATATTCAAATGATATTAAAAACAACAGCGAAACAATAGTAAAAATACAAAAAATAACATCTAAATAACAAAAATAACAACTAAAACAACAGCAAAAATAACACTAAAACAACAAAAACAACAAAAATAGTAAAAAAAAAAACAAAAATAATAGCAAAAGCAACATCAAAACAATAAAAAAAACACTCCAAAAATAGCAAAAAAAAGAGCAATATAATTTTTTATTAAAAATGTTTAATTTATTTGGGTCGCGTCGGATTGGAGTCAGGCTAAAAAACTTTTACCCGATACTCAACCAATTTAGAAAATGGACCTCAATTTTATTTAAACCCATTTTTGGGCCTATATTTTTATCTAAATCCTATCATTTTTTAGCGGACCTTTGGATGGAATGACTCAGTCCATGATTAGATCTCCTTTTGGCCATTAACAAAAAAATTGAACCGTTAAAATTTTAATGTCATTGATATTATCCATATGAAAATTTACATGTATTTTATGAAAAATTAAAATTTCAAAAGAAAAAAACAAATTATTTACATTAGTTAGGATCCCCTTCTATAACGAGACTGGAACGGATGAAATTTATGTGAATTATCAAGTAGATTTCAATGTTAGTGCAATTAAAATGTTAATAGTTTAACAAATATCATTGTCTAAAAAAAAAAGAACTTGATTAGTATTAGCAATACTTTTTTGAAAATTGCTTTTATAAAATATGATAGAAAAGTGTTTTTAAAAAGTACTTTTAAAAAGTGTTAATAGTTTAGCAAATATCATAGTCTAAAAAAAAAGAACTTGATTAGTATTAGCATTGCTGTCAAAAAGTTCTTTGAAAAAATAAAATGATCATTTTAGACATTGTATTATAAAGTAATAAATATACATTTAAATAAGGTTCAAATTAATTAATATTATGATATTTTAACAAGAATATAAAAAATAAGTTCATATTAATTTTAAATATTTTTAAATAATTAATATTATTTATTTATAAAATCTAATTAGAATATATAATCTATATTTTTAATATTTAAATAAAATTATTAAATATTTGTAATTAGATATTAACACAGTTGTATTATTTTAAAAAATATTTTTTTATTTTAAATTAATGATTTTAACATATTTATATTATTTTATTTTAAAATGTAATTTAAATATATATAATCCATATTAAATATTAACATAACATAGAAAACATAAACCTAATAAATTAAAATATTAATTAAATTTTTTAATGAGTTCATATTTTTCCCCCAAAGATTTTATGAAGGTATGTTTAAGAGCACCAAGCTTTTTTAACATTTAAACAATTATTATCATCTCCAATAAGTTACTAACATAAATGTAACAGCAACTGAACAACATTATAATTGCAAATAACAACTGTTCAATTCTGAAATACAATTGATTTTTCATCTCAAAACAAAAGATCGAAAAAACCTTCAATCAACTTCAGCTAACAAGTCACTCTTTTTGCAAATAACCTTTGATGTATTTTTGTTGATGTAACTTTTCAAAATCTGTAGGATCCCTTCTTTGGCATGGGTTTTGATATTATTTTCCCTTGTAAAATTGGGAGCCCTCTTACAGAAAATGTTGAATTGGGAGCACAATGCTTTGCGACAATGCAAACACCAGTTGAGAACTTTCTGATATCATGTGGTAATTGGGAAAACAACTTTCAAGTCATGTCTTTGACAACTGACTTGGGCAACAAAACTTCACCAATTGATTTCTGTGGTATAAAAATTGCAATTTATTTGCTCAACAATTGGCAACAATAGGGGACAAAACAGAAGATATTCATCACATGAGACTAACACAAAGTAGATAATATGTTAAAGAGAGCCTAATGATTTACAAGTTTATACACCACAGTCTAGAAATGTGCATTCATCCACTAATAGGTCATCTAGATATACTTCTATGCTTAAGGTGCTTCACTGAGTTAATGTCAAGAGTTAACAAGATACAAACTCACTTAACGAAACTACTTAACAACCTAAATATAGAGTAGTGTAACCAACAACAATTAAGAATAGCAAACTAATGTAACTCAATCTTCATATAAAATCAAAACAGGGAAACAAACAATTCTCATAGTTGCATGTAAAGGAACAAACTTGAACTAAAAAAACCCGGATTTGGGATAACCCAACCAGTTAGAACAAGCAACTTTAGTACTAACAGAAATGAATAAGATACAACTAAAACATCAAGACAAACACACAAATAAACATCAAGAGAAAACATGTGAAAGTCAAAATTAAATTGTTAACTGAAAATTTTGGTCAATTAAGACATGAACTTGAATGATGGATTATGTATTAAAAAAAATACAACCATCAAAGAAAGATGTTAGATGCATAGTACTCTAAGGAGAGAAAAAAAACAATAAATGTTTATTGACCATCAAACATCAAACAATAAAGTCATCTTGAATTCCTGATGATGGTGGTTGTTGATTCTATTATTCATAAGAAAATCCCCAATAACTTAATTCTAACAAAAATGAAAAACAACATAAATATAAGATAAACAAAGTGGTGCCTGACTAGATAATGCAAAGATTTGAACAAGTTGTAGGGAACTTTGAATTTTCCTATAATTAACGAATTTTCAACTCCACAAATCACAAACTATTTCAATATACTGCAATAAATCTACCTGAAGATTTGAAAAAAATAATATGAATGTGATAGTAATATGCAAACTATGTTGGAATTTATATTAAACAAATATCAATATAATATTATGACGTAAGAAAATATTATAAACATAATACATATACACAAATTGAGGCTTGCCGATTACCATATCATTCCTGTTACTTGGCAAGTGTTCCAACAAATGAAAAATGAAACATAGGAAACAAGAGAAGGTAACAATGAAAAGAAGACAAAAAATCCAAAAGCTTCAGACTCTGTAATTGCTTCATCTTAGACAGGCATACGCTGCTATTTGGAGTGTGTAATTTCTCATGAAAAAAGAACACCATGAATTAATAAGCTACATTCTCATAACTCTAGCCAATAGCATGCAATCAAATACCCTGTCCAACAAGGATCACATTTTTATAGACCTTGAACTCCATGCAATCAGATTACTTAATTTTTGAGTTTTTAATTTGTTAATTGTTGTGGTTGATAATTGATTTAAGGTACAGTTAAAACTACATTTGTCTCACCTTAATATCATATAGCTATCTTGATGTACACTCTTACCAAACTAAGAAAATCAGTTCATTTTCTTTTCAATACTGAAAATATTTTTATGATAGAAAGGAAAAAGGTAGAAAATGGTAATTGATCAACCAAAAACAATAGAAACCAGAAACAAGAACAAAATACCAAATAAATTAACTAGTAAGATTAATTTATCTATCTATCTATATATAAAACACTGAATTATAATAGAGGAAATTACTCCAGATTATATGTAAAATAGAGGCTCATAAGGAAAAAAAGATGCAAATATTAACTAAAGAAACCGTTTATGTAAATGATAAAAAGAAAATCTCAATATCTCACAAAGAATAACCAATTCTAGTTTGAAACGACAATTAACCAAAAACATTTTATAGAAACAGATTATATGTAAAACTTGACCAATTCCAGCAACATCGAACATCCAAAAACAAAAATAAAAAAAGACCCAAACCTTGCAAGTTTGAAACGACAACTCTTCACCAAATCTATTGGAATATCAGTAGACTTTTATGAAAATCCAAAGCTCCATGCTTTAACGAGAGAGAAAGTTTGTTGCTTTGATTGAGAAACCAATTTGTTCAACAAGATTGAAAGAAAAAGAATCGTGAGAAAAGTAAAGAGAAAGACAAAAAAATATTTTACCAGGCAAAAGGACTTTTGGCTTTGAAAAAAGCCAAAAATTTTAGCTTTTCCATTATTAAAAAAGCACGATAAAAAAAAAAAATTATTTCATTGCATATTATTTAACATAGCTTTAAGTCAAAAAGTATTTTTTTTATATTTAATTTTGTCCGAAAATAAAAATAAAAGAGGTGAACATTAAAACCTAACTCTGTCATTATACCTTTGTATTTGTTTTAGATCAAATCATTCCCATATTTAACTTTATTGTTAAATTTTATTCTTCGTAAATATTGACGTTGTTAACAAAAGTTCAATTCTTTTCTTCATTAATTGGGTTTTTTTAAAGATAATATAAAGATGTTTATGATGTTTAAACTAGAGTTATCAATTGAACAGGTTTTGATGAATTTGTTGAATTTAAATTTTGAAATGGTGAATTTTTTTATTTGAATTATTTTGGAGATAAGTAAATTTTAAGTTCGGATTATTTTAAATTTAGTTATTTTAGTTTATAACTATCAATTGAATTTTTAATTGAACCATCTTGATTAATGTGATTTTGATTTTGAATCAATTTTGGTTAAATTATTTTCGAACTGATCTTGTTGATTTTTTTATAATTAAATTAGGTTTTATTGAATTTTAATTCAAGTTAATAGGATCGGATTTTGTAATGATAGTTTATTATTAAGATAAATATTTGATATGGTGTTGATAGTGAATTTTTTTTAAAGAAAGAAGTTAAATAAATGTATATAATTTTTTTTACAGTAAATGGTATTATAGATCACTCAATTATATTTAAGTTTTTCTTTTGTTATTCAACTATAAAAAGTTACAAAATAATCATTTAATTTATTGCATTTGTCTTTTCTTTGTCACCAATCATTAACTCGATAATAGGAAGATGACGTGACGATTACAAAAATTGGCATGATAACAAATTTAGTATTCAATGTTCAAACATTTATGTTAATTTGATCTTAATTATATTCTCAAAGTTTACACATTATGTAATTTGATTTTATCTTAATTTTAAAAGGGATGTTCGATTTTTTTTTTTGGAAGATTCCGACAATGAAAATAAGCACAACGGTGTAGGAACAACTTAACTTCTAGGACAACTTGACAACCGGATTTGGAGATTGAAGAAAGAGAGTTCGAAACTTTGACTATAAATCTTAAGAAAATCAAAACGGATTCTAATGAAATGAAGGTTGATTAGGAAAGGGGAAAAACAAGTTTAAAGATGTTTTTCAGGCTTAAGCCACTACCAATTACCGGTGGTCAGCGGTTGGCAAGTGGTGACTAACGCAAATCTTAGTTGTTGAATTTTGCAATGTTGTTGGAATCGGATTGGTTCGATCGGTCCAATTGATTGGATCGAGAATCAATCCGAAAAGTGATTTTGAATCGGTTAAATCGAGCATTGATATGAACCTGTGATTGAATAAGGATTTTTAATTTTTTTTTTGAAATTTTTAATAATTTTTGTAATCTAATTGATTGTACTAATAAATCAATAGCATGGCCAATTCGACTACCAATCCAGTTTTAAACAAAATAAGAATTTTGAGATTTGGGTTTGGATTAGAGAGAAAAGAAGGAAAAGGAAAAGGAAAAGGAAAATGGAGAGGGAGAAGGAGAGGGAGAAGGAGAAGGAGAAGGAGAAGGAAAGAAATATATATATTTTCTTAAGGTTGTATGTTTTGAAAATTTGCTATTTAAAATTATTTCTTAAATTTTTTTATAAAATAAGTAAAACCTAATCATCAAATGGATATATAAGTATTAAGGATTAAATTTATTATTATGTTAATTTTTATAATTGTCACGTCATTTTTTCGTTCTCAATTAATAGCTATTAACAAAAAAGGAGAAACTTGATTAAGTAACTAATTTATAACTTTTTATAATTAGATGAAAAGAAAAAGAAACTATAGTTTTAAAATTCGTGACCAGCATCCATCCCCTTAATGGGTCTATAGAATACGGTGGGTTAATTATCAGGTTCGCTTCGATAAATACCTTAAGAAATCAAAAAAAAAAGAAAAAGAAAAAGAAACTATGAGTAAGTTTTTGAATATTAGTCACTAAACTATAAGTAAATTAAATGACCTGTAATATAATTTATCTTTTTTAATTAATATTTTAAAGGATAAACTACAATATTAGTCATTAAATTATGAGTAGATTTTCGTTTGGACTATTAATTAAAAAAGTTACAATTTGGTTACTAAAATTTTTAAAATTATTTTTTGATCGCCCAATTGTTAAGTGATACTTTTTTAGTCAGTATTATAATAATTTTAGTCCTTAGCTTTTATATTTTATGTTAATTTGATCTTGATTCTATATAATAATAAAAAACTATAAAAAACCTCAAAATTATTTAAAATAAAAAATCTTACATAAAAATTTAAAAAAATAAAATCTTAAAAATATTGTTGAAGAACTAATATGTATAGAAAATAAAAAAAATATTATTCAATAGAATCTAACAACAAAATAAAAAATAAATTAGATCATTACATGCTTTCTTAATGTTTCTTAAAATTAAATTAATAATATTTTTAAGTCAAGTTTCATTCCCTTGAAGAAGATACATTGGTTTGTGAAATTGATTCTGATATCATTTTTTCACAAAAATATATCACACAATTTTCTTTTTCAGATTTAATTCAAAATTTCAGTTCATTTAATTTTTGAAAATTCAAATGGTAAAAAATAAATTATAATTTTTTTTTTTTTATAACGAAAAAATTACGTCAAGAAATAAAAAGGTAAAAGCCAAATAACAAATAATTTTGCTTAATGTTTTTTATTTTTTTTTGAAAAATGAACACTAGATACTTTCATACAGATAACACAAAAAGAAATTTGAAGGGTTTAAAAAAAATCTTTCATTTTTTCTCACTTTATCTATTTTTGAAAAAATTTCTACTTTTATTTTAATTTTAATTTTCAGAATTTTATAAATTTAAAAAAATTATATTTTATATATAACCAATGTCAAATTGATGGAAAGTTGAAAAAAATTAAAGATTAAAATTGTTATTATATCAACTTAAAAAAGTGTGACCTAATAGTCGGGTGACTAAAAAATAATTTTGAAGATTTTAGTGACACAAAATTTAACTTTTTTTTTTAGTTATGTGAGTAAAATCAAAACATACTTATAGTTTAAGGGGTGTTGTTGACCATGTTTAAGTCAAACGCCAATGTATAAAATAATAATAATCGAGTTTCTCAATGCCTGCAGTTTGCTCATCATTCCATTCGTCACATAACGACGAGGCGTTGCGTAGTATCATTTCTTCCTCTGCTCTGCTTTGCATTTCGTTGATCCTTTGAGAGAAAAAAGTTTAATGAAAAGCTGAGCGATTCCGATTAGAGTGCAAAAAAAAAAAAAGAAAGAAAGAAAGAAAAGAAAAATGGAGAGAAGCAGAGAAGAGGAGAGGAAACAAAATCTTGAAAAAGAAAATAAAGGAAATGAAAATGAAAATGGAACAGTAAAATCATGTAAAGGATTCCTTTTTTACTCTTCTGCTTTCAAATCCCACAATCGCGATCCTCTTTGCATCGGCATTCCTCGATCTCTCCCTCAAGGTCGCTTTTTCTCTCTACTTTCATTTTTTTCCAATTTTATATTTACATAGTGTCTCGAAAAGAATATATTTACATTGCTTTGATTCGTTAATCTTCATTTGTCGTTCCCATGATTTCTGATCAAATTCTAAGACCCATTTCTTATTATTGAATGTTGTGATTACATTTTTTTTCCTCTTAATTTTTGGATTTTGAACAGTAAAAAGCCATGATGTTGGACTAGCTGAGGTAAAAGCTCATAGAAATTCCGCTGTTGCTGAAGATTTTACATTTGTTTGCGCTGGATACTCTTTGTTTATGAGCAAGATTGGAGGTTCAATTACTAAGGATGGCACCAAACACCAATTGCCTCATTGTCGGGGCCTAGCGGTGGCAATCTCTCTTTCTCCCTTTTCAATGAAATTTGCACTTAATTCATCCACAATGCCTCTTTGTTTATGCATCCGGAGTATAGGTAGTTTTGATTTGCTATGCAGGCTTGGGTTGGTGGTCCAAAAGTGTTTGTATGCAGTGTTTTCTTGATTTGAAGCATCAAAATTTTTTTACAATTATTTAAAGAAAGCATGAACTTTGATGCAAATGAAGTAATGGGGTTATCTGGTTGTTCCTTCAATTCCAAGTGACAAATTCATCTCTTTGGGCACTTTTGATGAACTTGTTATTCATTCTGGTTCTAATTCAATTTGTTTTATGGTTAGCACAAACTGACATTACAATGGTTTCAGTATCTGCAGAATTTTGCGCCTCCTAATCCCAATCCTGCTTCAGCTCCTGCTCATGTTCATAGCAAAGGAGGTGAGTAAAATTTTTTATTGCATTATTTATCTGTAAGGGTATTTGTTATGTCATGACTTTCATTAGTCAAGGTCTCTAGGAAATACCTACTTGATTAATTTATGTGTGTTAGCAATGGTCTGGCTGTTGTCATCATTCTTTTATTCATTCATGTGAATGAATTTATTGACAAGTTAGGGATATAACATGTGATTGAAATAAGTAGCAATCGAAATTGTACTCTATGTGCGTTGGGTTTCATTTGGAAACTCTCCACTTCTGCTACTTCTGGCCCTTTTAGGATACCACTTACCACTATATAACAAATCCATTATGTCCCCAACCATTTATTTTCTTAAAATTTTATATTGGAGAGCACGGGGAAGAATGCTTAAACTATAGAACAAAGTGTTCGGGTGCACTCGCAAGTATAGTTGCAACTACCTTCTTGCATCCATGAAATTTCTTTTGAAAGTTAGTTTACATTGATCGCGGATGTCATGACTCATGAGTTTCAACTTTCATGAACTTGATGCAAAAAGGTTAATTGTCAAGAACCGTCGAACCTTTGAGAAGTCAATTCCTGGTAGTTGTTCCCTTATTTGTACTTTACTAACTTCTGGCTTTTTCTTTTCTCTGAAGATCATGGTGTTCATCAGCATCAAACTCGCAAATCCACTTATGCAGTAGGAGATGACTTTTTGAACAGGCAAACTGATGATCTGACTTGCTAATAGATAACCCTTTTCTGTCTGGTTTTTGTTAGAACAACATTAACTTATGATGATGGTCTAATTGTTAAATTCTGAATGCAGGTTTACAAGGAAAGCTAACCTCATTGCCTCGAGGGTAGCTAGGGACATGCGTAGAGTGGGGAACAACATTAAAAACAATGTAGAGGATATTCTGTTCTCAAACAGAAGGCCACCAAAGTAATCTATCTTCCCTGAATTCCTGAGGAACAAATAGCTAAACAGTAATGGACTTCATTCAGAATCCACACTGTTCATAAATCACTATTTCTATTCTTTTGGCAATAAAAATAGTTGTCTCACTGTGAGAGAGATAAGAGTTCTTTTTCATGCATGGGATAGGGTAGTTTATTTTGTTCATGTTAGAACAAGCTTGTAGTTGTCTGAATCATTGTCATTTTTTTAAATCTTAGAACATTCAAACCCTCACCCCATTTCCGCTTTTCTGGTCTGAAATTTCAATCTCTGTCCCCATGATTTAATCCCGATGGATATAAAATAAAGAAAGAATAGCAGAACTTAAAAGCACTGTTATGTATCATTGGAGGCTTTCTGAACTTAGAATGGTCCTTTTTCATGTTGATTTTGTGTTAAAAAACAAGGCTCAGATTTCTTCCCTTGGTGCTCAATCAATTTGAGCTTGAAGAATATTGATTCCAATCTTTGTAAATGAACCAAGCTTGGACGACCATATCTTTATTTATTTTTGAATTTATTTGTGTTGGTTAACAATTTTATTTTTTTCTTATTAGTTTATTTAATATTTTGTGAATTTTATATTTGCTTCTTTAAATTAAAAGAACATATTAGCAAACATTAAATAAATATATTCACGAACATATAATTAAACATGTTCATGAACAATCTTCGTAACTAATAAACAAACATCAAAGAAATAAACATATATATATATTTTTAAATATAAAATAAGCAACTATAAATATTAGGGTAAATTATAAAAATGGTCACTTTTGTTTGCCTCAGGTTACATTTTAGTCACTTATGTTTGAAATGTTACGTTTTAGTCAATTATGTTATTATTTTGTTACGAAGTGATCACACTGCAGTTAAGTTTCGTTATCTCCATGACGGTAATCTTATATGGCAGTCCAATTAAATTTTAAGTGTCAACTTGGATTTCCAAATGGGATCAAAATAGATTTTAAATTAAATAAATTTAATTAATTAAAATTTTTAAACCTAAATCTTTGTTGAAAAAACTTAAACCTATTTCCACACACTTGTCTTATTCATTTGCATCTTATTTCGTTTTGATTCCAACATCTTTAATTACAAATCTATCTCAAAACTTGAATCTTTAAAACCCATTAACCCAAAGAAACTTAACGGGAAAAAAATATTGAATCTTTGAATCTTTGGGTTAATTGGTTTTAAAGATTCAAGCTTTGAGATAGATTTGTAACTAAAGATATTGAAATAAAAAAGGAAAAAGATGAAGATGAAGAAGAGAAGTGTGTGAAAATGAGTTTAAGATTTTTTTCAGTTAAGGTCTAGGGTTTAAAAATTTTATTTAATTAAATATTTATTCTCATTCCATTTGAAAATTCAAGTTGGCACTTAAAATCTAGTTGGATTGTCATGTAGGATTACCGTTAGGGAGATAACGAAACTTAACGGCACAATGATCACTTCGTAACAAAATACTAACATAAGTGACTAAAATATAACCTGAAGCAAACAAAAATGACTATTTTTGTAGTTTACCCTAAATATTAATAATCATATCATAAACAAATAAAATATATACACAAATGATAATTATTTTATTTATTTTATTTTTTTGAAGTAATAATAATATTATTAATTGATAAGTGAATTATTTAAGTAGTTTATTTGTGTATTTTGGATTAATTTTGAGGAAAATACTTTTAATTTTCTACATTTTCTTATAAGGTACACAAATTGGTGTTTCTTTACCTAAAAGCAAACAAAAGTGGATTAAATTGAAGACTTGTGTGAAGAGATGAGCTCTATTCGAATTTTGGGGACATTGAGGGCTTAATTGCAAAAGCAATTCTTAATTGAAATGGTCAAACAAGCTTATTCAAAGTTGTTATTTTATCAATTTTATTTTGACTAAATTTGTTATTTTCTTAATTTTATTTTAACTAAATTTGTTATTTTCTTAATTTTATTTTGACTGAAATTATTTATTTTAAGTAAATAGGCTAATTTAGTTTAGAAGAACTTAAGTTATTTTTAGTAACCCAATTGTGTATAAATAAGGTTACTTGGGTTCAATTGAAAATGTACTTTATTTTGTGAGCAATAGAAGCAATTGAGCATTTATTTGTTTTTCTTTTCAATTCGTCGGTTCACTCTCTGCCATTTTCATCTCCATTTCATTCCTTTTCAAAAAATTGTCCAATTTCTATCTTAATCCCTCCCATTTTCATCTTTCACAATCACAAACAATTCACTACATTCATCCATAAAGCATGATTAAAATCATGTACCACTAATTTCTTTTTGACTTTAGTCCGGTTATCACTCCGTCAAGAAATAATCTTGAGTTACGAAACCATGCTAAAAACTTTTTTATCGATACTCACTATCACTCCGGTTTATGGGATAGTACAAATTCGTCCCTCAAAGTTAATTCGACTTTAATTCAAAAAGTGCGTGTTGAGTTGAGGAAGGTTGGCGTACAGTTGGGAAGTCGAATCAGTTGTGCTACATTCGAATTCACATTCGAATTCCCGCGAACAAATTGGCGTGTCCAAGTGGGAAACGGCTAGTTGGATTTCGTCAAGGGTGGTAGAGACCGAATTTAAACGACCATGAGGTTGAGGCCGTTAATTCGAGTTGGACTTTTCAGAGCGCAAGGCTGTCGAAATCTTAAATCGCAAACACGTGCGATGTGGTTAGACATTTGGCAAGGGTCGGATTGCAGGTTGTACCGGAACCAGCTACTAGAGGAAAAGTTGGACGTTGGGACGTTCTTCAGCGCTATAATCAGCTTATCGATTAAAAAAGAAAAATTAATTTTCAAAGATTGATTCAAGTTCGGAGAAAACCGAGACTGAGGCTAAGCTTATTAAATATAGTTTTCTCATTTTTATCTCGATTAATTATTTGTATCAAGATTTATTTCACTTTATTTATTTTATTTTTGTTTATTTTAGTTTAACGTTTTTTCTCTAAACCCCCACTTATTTATTTTTATTTTTGTTAGGAGACATTCACAAGTCGTGAGCACGCCTTTCGATATGACGTTCAAGAGGAAGGCACAAGAGTAAATTACAGTAACTAGTCCCTGTGGAATCGATCCTACTACTTTATACTACTGTTTTGTATTATTTATTGTAAGAATATTTATATTTGGTAGATCCGACACCCATCATTAATATATAATATTTAAACAATAAACAAACTTTAAATAATTTATTAAAAGCATTTTAAATAATTATAAATAAAATTATTTATTAACATAAAAAATCGTATATTAAACGGATGATTAAAGATACTCAATCGTTAATCTATTATTCTTAAAACTTTTTTTTTTCCTTATCATTTAAAAAATAATCACAATCATAGTGAAAAATATAATTAAGAAAAAACATATAGCCGCCATTTTAGCGTACAAGACAAATATTGTGTTCCAATTTTGGTTCTTTACTAATATTAGCGTACAAAACTCTCCTTCCATTTCCCGAGAGAAATGCTGTTGCCAATGCCTTCCCATTACCCATTCTGCAACGCCCATTCCTCCCATCAAATCCATATAACTCTCTCTCTCTCTCTCATCTGCTACCACCTGCAATGCAGCATTGAGTCATTCACAATTTAAATGTTCTTCAGACTAGCCAATCTATTCTATTTCCTCTCAAAGCATTCTCTTCGGATTTGTAGAAGATTGGTGGGTTCTTTTGGTATTTTGATTTAAATATCGTTATTTTCAATCAAATTTTGGTATTTAATGGCCGTGATGGTCGCTTGTAAACGCGTGGGTCAATTTGGACCCAATTCGTATTCCTGGATGATAATAGGAGGAGTTTCCAGATTTGAAAGACTTTTTGTGTCCCCCACCATTCCTCCCTCTGCGATTCGATTGTTAGCTGCTCCCACTCTATTTTCACAGTGGAGGCACTGTTCTCAGCTCGTTAAATCTAATGGAAAGCGATTGTTTCTCATCGACACTTTAGCTTTGGTAAATTACAATGATCCCTTCTTTTGTTTTAGAAACTGTTTTTTTTGTTTGTTTGAGTTTTGGAATCTTGAAAATATCTGAAGACATGGTGCATTCATTATACTTACAGGTTAGGAGATTAGAGGCGGAAGGTCTGCCTTCGAAGCAAGCCGAGGCAATAACAGCAGCCATGACTGAAGTTTTGAATGACAGCTTAGAAAATGTATCTCTTTCAGTTGTTTCCAAGTTTGAGATGCAGAAAGTAAGCTCTTTTTTTCTACCTTCAATGCTCCCAATCCTTACATTGTATTCACAATGGAAACTTATTTTTTGTCCTGATAGAGTGAAATGACTCAAGAATCCAAAGTGTCGAAGCTCAAATCAGAAGTTCAAAGCTCTCAGGTATTTTCTTTTTAGTAAATGGAATTTGCGAACTTATCGATTTTAGTCTCCTTTTTATTAATGGAAGGAAGCTTAACATTTGGCCCCTTGCAAATTGCTATAGAGACAGTGTGAACATGTCTAGGCCCTTCTTCATGCTGTAGTAAGTCGATTTGAGACTCCTGAACTCATTTTTAAACAATAACAGTTGATTGCTTGACAAGGGAAACAGTATTGAATGATTGGCTATGATCCAAGAAACCATCAATGGACTTTGATACTTGCTTTTAGATTAGATGAAATTGCTTCAGTAGGTTGATTAACAGAGAGGGCTGTGCATATATATACCTAAAGCTGATCAGAACTCAAGACTACTGCATTTTAGGGAAAGAGGAAAAATTGCTAGCTCAGATTTTGAATATATTAGACACGCAGTTATTACGATGCAGACTAACAATTGGATCTCAGTTTGTGCCTCTGTTTTTTGTTCAAATTGGTTATTTTTATAAACTAGAACTTATGCAGGAGCTACATTTTTCTGTGCTGCAACATGAGAATGAGAAACTTCGAAATGATATAGAGAAGATGCGCAGCGAATTAAGGTCTGGATTCTGAGTTACCGTTCATCCCTAAATCTATGTTCTCTATTATGATTTGCAATTCTAAGGATATCTGTTGTGATGCAGACATGAAATTGACAAAGTCACAGCGGGGCAACGATTAGATTTGAATCTTGAAAGAGGGTAAGAAATTGCAGTATGCAATTCCTTGTTTGCACTTTGCACCATACCCCTCCCTTGGAACAGTATAATAAATGTGTGATTTTATGACAATTTGCAGGAGAATAAGAGATGAGCTTTCAAATCAGAGTGCTGGAACGTCTAACCTGACTAACAAACTCGATCGGGTTAGTATCATAAGAGTAGGAGAAATGGTTTGCTTTAGTCGATTATTCTGACGTTTGTTCTTTTCCATATCCCTTTCTACAAATTTTCAGGAAATTCATGCGTTAAAGGCTCATTTGGAAGCTGCAAAATATGACTTGATAAAATACTGCATTGGTACACTGGTTTCCATATCTGCTGTTGGTCTTGCTGTAGTTCGTGTACTGTTGTAAACATGTAATAATGTCAACATACCCCAAAAGAGGGACGAAATAGCTCTTTTATTATTATTATTATTATTTAATGTACAATAGCTCATTTTTTTGAAGCTATTGTTTCTGCCACTTTCAGCTATTAATTAGCCCGATTGACTGGTATAGCTAGGGTTCGGGTTCGAGTCTTAAAGCTCTCATATTGTACAAATGTGTATATATATACACCCATGTTGTTGTTTGTTTAGACTTTTGAAAAGGCAAATGAAGGAAAGTTAAATTGTGATTTACTACTAGCTGCTTTGGAGTTGTCTTAATTTGCTGTGATCTTAGCCTGGTTGTGTAACAGGAAGAACATAATGCAATTACATTGTGAAACATGTTCCATGCTTTGAGCATTTTCAACTTTCTAAGTGAAATTCAAACAATTCCTAGCACTTTAGTGTATAATCTTTCTGGTATATTTCCTACCAATTCCAGATTTCTAATCGTATTGAAGTTTCTCATGCTCCACAACTTAGGCAGATAGATGACTTAGTTTGCCTAAGAATATGCCTGTGTGCATACATCCTACTAAGTTTCTTGTACAGGTCCTTTTGGTTAAATGAGGAAATGTTGCGAAGAGATGGCCGAGAGGAAAATCTGGAAGCAACAGGGGCTGAGAAACGTAAGAAGTACAGTGGTTGTTGTAATTGTAAAAAAAAAAAAAAAAAGTTGTAGAGAGATTTAGGGTGCTCAAGTTTACCAAAAGATCAAAAAAAAAAAAAAAAACAACCCCTTATGAAACGTTAAAAGCCTTGGGTAAAATGTTACAAGAGGGCGGTTAAAACGAATTTATGGTAAGTAAAGTGTTACTTGTATGTTAAGATACAAGGGTTGTTTTTATTTAATCATAAGCACTTGTAAAAATTAGTCATATTCTGAATCATCAAGTCATTCTTTTCGAGACATTTTAAAAGTATAACAACTCAGAAATCTTGTCAACCTTCCAAGATGTTATTCGGAAAGGTAATCATTCTTGACATGACGGTGTTGTTAAAGATGCTCTTGCAAAAAATTATATTTCTTGGGACTACTAGGGATAGAATCGCTAGTAACAAAAAACAAGCATCTACAAAATTACAATCTTCCTTTTATATCATGATATGTGTATGTGTATATATACACAGACCATGTTATGTAAACTCTCAATCTTCATAAAACAACAATGTTTGACACATACAGCACATATATTCATATTGAATACTCGAGTAAGTTTGGGTGACAATTTGTTTTCTTTGTGGTACAATCAACGACATTAGAAAGGGAGAGTAGGGGAAGGAGGGGGGGGGGTCTATTTCTTGCAAACTTAACTTCACCTCACACAAGTTACTTTCAGTGAAATAGAGAGTAGTTGATTTGTGAAGAGATGAGCAGTTTTGTTGGCCCCAGGATTGTATTACAAATGATGCAGTGATTAATTTGGTCAAACAGAAGGATCTATATACCAAATTCCTTGAAATGCATATTGGTAGAAAGAGAAGTGTAAGAAATCGCAGTTGTACGCCAAAACCCAGTGTTCCCATCTTTGTAACTTCATCTACTCTTTGTTTTCGCTACAAAAGAAGGTGCAGACCATTTGTGCTGAGCTGTCATTTTCCCTTGTAATGTGTTGCAATTCTGCATTTTAATCATTCCACTCTGCCACCACTACCCTCAACTTTGGTTGATGGGATGGATTAGGTTGAGCATGGGTCGTGTAGTATTAAACATGGCTGCTTAATCCTCATTTTGAAATATAAAACAACAATTTAAAATTTAAAAAAAAAAATTATTGTAAAAAATAAGACATTTTTAAGATAAACAACTTTCTTTCTCAAAAACAATTTATAGGAGTGGTTAAGATTTATTAATTATACGAATTTATTGCTAACGTATTTATCACGTTGAGAAATAGTACTCCTACCTAATGTAACATAAAACGTGTAGTATATGCTATGAAAATAATAAAAGAAAGATATGAATGATTAGATGTAGCCCTTCCCAACCATGTGGCATAGTGTTACAAGAAAAAGGTGGTTTTGAGATTCATAATGGCGAAGAGATCTAACTGAGATATTAGCCCTCTTTCATTAATACAAATGAATTATTGTCGTCTACTATTTTCTGGCTATAACTTTTTTTGAACTTTATAAATAAATATAATTTAAAAAGCTATTACCTTTCTTTTTGTGTGTGTGTGTACAATCTAAAAATGGGTTAATTAGGTAAATATGTTTATTTTAAACAAAAATTAAGATTTTAGATTATTTTTTCCGAAATTAAGGGAAACAAGTCGTTTTTAAGGAGAGAAGACAAAAACACCTCCCGTAAGAAGTGTTTTTGTCTCAACTAAACGCGTCTCCTGCGATGTGTTTCTTAAAACCATGATCCTAACCTTAAATCATAACCCTACAACTAGGAATACCGGGATAAAATTCACACATCTCATCCAATCTTTTCCGTGGCAGATAATAATGTTATCTTTAAAAACTTTTCAAAAAAAACGTTTTTGTTAGAAGTATTTTTTTATTTGTCATGTCAAATTTTTTCCAACATTTTGAAATTATGTTTCATAATTGGTGGAAAATTTTCCTATAAAATGAAGATATTCTGTGTAGAGATTTTCATAGTTAAATTTCGAGCAGATTGTTTTCATAAGGAGACCATTGTTAATGTTAAAAATCTGAAATTTAACAATCGACCCATCAAAGTAAATTAGTTCAAGTAAGTGTCGTTGTTTTAATTTGGACAATGAGTACTTACTTTTTTTGTATAATGTTTTCATTTTAAACATGTGAAACGAGTTATTTGGGTGAAGATTAGTAATCGAATTAAAACTGCTATTTATTACTACGGTCAAATTTGTGACACCGTTATTGAGGTCATTTTTGTATCAGCTCAATCTATATAATTGACTTTCAATCGGAGCATAAAATGGAATGAGCCTCAGTCAAGAATTAGAAGGAAAGTGTCGACTTCAAGCCAGAGGAGAATTACGAGCTTGAAATATAGATATCTAATGTCACTGAACCCTATTAGATATGATATATTTGAGGTCAAAAGCAACATGGATGTCGAGGCAATACTCAATAGCCACTGCCCTAAGGAAAATGTTATACTAGAGTTATATGCACATTTTGTCTATGTTGTGGAAAGTGGTCCGAGTTCAACAATAGTTCCAATAAATTTGTTTCGGGAACAATAAGCAAAAAGTCCAATCACGCGTTTGTGTGGTTGTTTCACATCGTTGTTACAAAGCTCCTATAAAAAAATACTGGAATCATCAATGGGAAGACATTCCTTGATTTCAACTTTGACGTACACTGTACAGCTGGGGTTAGTTGATAACCCAAACTTGGAGACCTCGACATGACATTCTATGAGTGCTTTTGATTCCAACTTCCAAACATTGATGGTCTATGCTGAAAACACTTATACGAGTATGCCATCAAGTTACATTGGTGGGCAATCCACAAGTAGTATTGATTTTAACGTAGGGTTTACAAGAACGAATGATGTACTCTCTATAACTTACATCGACGAAAGGACATCCAACCTTGGACATGTAACTGGTGTTGAGAACGAAGAGGGATCTAAATACGATAATGACCTAATTTGAGAGTTGATAAGGGCGCGTTTTTAATCTCCCTGTTGCCACCTCAGCTGAAGACACCTCTTGTTGGAGGCGTTTTTGTTTTCTCTTCAAAAATGATATATTTTCTTAAATTTCGAGAAAAACAATCTAAAATCCTAATTTTCGTTTAAAATCGACATAATTACCTAATTAACCTATCTAAAAAAAATGCCATAATTTTAAAAATATATATAAACAGATGAAAAGGGTTAGAGATAACAGAATTTGTGTCATCCACTTACGCCTCGCCTAAAAATATTATAATAATATAAATTCTGAGAAATCATGTGGATGTATATGAAGGTGGAGGCATGGGTGAGTCGCACTCTTTATAAACCTAAATAGAGCCTACATCACAAATTAAACTATCAATTAGAATTGCACTTGGCATCCGTCCATTGGCTTCTCCAATTTTGGTTGCTGATACCCTGGTTTTAATATCCACCGCCCTACCTACCATCCATTTACATCTCAACTTTTGAATTAATGGAGTTTTCACATGCTTTTACCATCAGTAATTAAAGGATTTTTATGTAATACAATGTTAATGAAATAATTTTTGTTCACATAACTATCATCTATCCCATTTATTATATAATAAAAAAAATTATAAAAGAAAATAATTATTTGAAATTAATGTTTTAATAGCAGTACGATTCAAATTTGGGGCGGTGAACACCCTGATGATCAAATCAACACACGAAATTCAAAAATAAACTATTTCTTTTGAAATATTACGTGGGGATTTTATCATATTATGTTTTTATGTAAAATCTAAAAAACATATATGATTTGAGTTTAAGATATGATGGTGTTGAAAGCTTATTATATAAAAATGGTTTTGGTAGCATGAAATGTTGAGATTAAAAAGGTGGTGAAAATATTTGTTTGTTTTTTACCTAACCCCTGCATTTCTTGTTTCTTTGCCTTGCCTTAAAAGGCGTCAACATAAATAACTGAAAACTTTCCGATAGAAGATCACACTGATTAACACTTGTGCTTGCATTTCTACAGTTGTACAAAAAGCATTTCATTTTTCTAATGCTTTCATCCAAATCAAATGGTTTTTCACATTGTTTATTGAGAAGAAAAAATAGACAATCTTCAACACAATTCAAATGAGCAGCAGAACCTTATCCACAGGAAAAGAGAGAATCCAAATTCTCGCCCCATATATATAGTAATAATAATATTGATGATATGATGATGATGGTAAAGGAAAAACAAAATTCCAACTTGTAAAAGCCACCCTGTCACCTTTTTCCTCGGATTTACTGTGCATAAGTTGCAATTCAAGACTCAAATGGAATTGTTTTGATTCTTTTAGAGTTTTCCATTAAAAGAGTGGGCGAACGAGGCGTTTCTTTGGCACCGCATAGAGTCGGTTCGCCCGAGGTGCGGTGAGTCCGAAAATATCGCTCATATCGAGTTCGCTCGGTTTCATTCCATCAGGCAATTCCCACGTAAAACAATGGAGCAAATGAGCCACCGCCATATCAAGAGCATATAACCCCAGTTGCATACCCGGACACGACCTGCGCCCTGACCCGAACGGGATGAACTCGAAGTTGCTGCCTTTGAAGTCCGGGACTCCTTCCCTCAAGAATCTGGATGGCTTGAAACTGTCAGGATCCTCCCATGAGTTTCTGCCCCTGCCAATGGCCCAAGCGTTGATCATCACGCGCGACTTTGCCGGGATTTGGTACCCCGCCACCACGGCGTCCTCCGCCGTTTCATGGAGCAAGAGGGGGATCGGAGGATGGAGCCTGAGGGTTTCTTTCAGGGTGCACTTCAGGTAGGTTAGTTTATCGAAATCGGATTCTTCCACACGGCGGTCGAGCCCCACCACCTCCGCCAGCTCCTGTTGGACTCTCTTCATTTCTTCTGGGTTTCTCATTAGCTCCGACAAGGCCCACTCGATCGCCGATGCCACCGTCTCTGTCCCGCCGAACATAACATCCTGAAAAATCCATCTCCTCACTCAGAACTATACATATATGTATTAAGTATTTATATTCGTATAAAGAAACAGACAATGACATGCATGTTGATGTATATTACGTAGCAGGGGAGGGGGGCACCAAAGGGACGGCGGCCTTGGTCCCAAAAAAAGTAAACTATATTTTAACCCCTTCATAATTGTAAAGTTGTAATTTAATACCCTAATATAAAATTCAAAGGAATCATATATACCATGATAATGGCTTTGATGTTGTCCCTGGTTAATTTGATTGAATTTTGTACATCTTCTGATTCGTTTACTTTGGCTTCTTCACTGTAAAAAGTGAGCAAATCGTCAACCATGTCGGTGTCACCATCATCGGGACCGTCACCGTTCCTTTTCTTCTTCTCGATGTGATCGTCTAGGATGGTGTCAATGAACTTGTCCAATGCACAACGAGCATTCTCGAGCCGTATGTTGAGGCCTTGAGGATCAGCCCAACCGAGCCAAGGAATAAAATCCGCGATATTGAAAGCACCAAAGAGCTTGGAGAACTCTTGCAAGATCCTAATGAACTCGTCTTGCCCTTCTTGGGAGATAGAACCAAAAGCTGCCCTGTAAATGATGTTCTTCATAAGGTTGAAGATTAACTCACCCATATTAATGGTTTTCCCCGTGTTGGCTGCAACAGCTCTCACAAGCGAGTCCACTTCGTCCCTTATCGACTCCCATGACTCGGCTCTTTTCCTACTGAAAAGCTTCATCACGCTGAGCTTCCTCATCTGCCTCCAGAACGGCCCGTAATGAGCAAAAGCCATATCGGCTCTATCGTACGTAAGGTAACTGATGGCTATGGTGGCTGGCCTGTTGGAGAATATATTGTCCTGAACCTGAAGGACCTGGCGAGCCATCTCGGGGTTTGAAATGGCCACCATGTGTAGGAAACCCATCTTGAGGTGAAATATGCCGCCGTATTCATGAGCGAGCTTGGCGAGTCCACGGTGAGTTAACTGGTCCATCATCATCATGTTGCCGATGATTGGCAACCCTTTGGGTCCTGGAGGAAATGGTTTTCGACGGAGCCGAGAGATGAGGCCTAATAAGAGAAGGAAAGGTATAACGAAAAGAAGGGCCATAGGCAATGGTTCCATGGTTTGTTTCAAAGAAAAATCCATGGCTTGTTTTGGAGACATGAATATGTGTGTGCGTGTGTTCACAAAATATGCAACTCTTGGATTGTTGCTATTTTTTTTTGTCAGATTTTAAGGGGGGGTTTTTATACAGGTTTTTTAGCATGTTCTTGTAGGAAATATATAATATTTCTTATATATGCACGTGAAAGTACAGACTCCGCTTGTAAGAAAACAAGTAAAAAGGTGACACCATGAAATAATAATTCACCTTTTAAGAAAAAAAAAATTCGTCCGACTCTTAATGTGGTTTGAATGAGCAATGTATATCTTTAATTTATTTTTTTGTTGTTTCACGTTATTGTAATTTTATCGTTTTTGTTATTTTTACATTAATCGCAAATAAACGTATCGTTTATTTAAACTTAACCTTAATCTTATTAACATCCATATATATATATATATAATCATTTGGAGAATTAATATTAAAATTTTGAGGTACATAATTTTCCACATATAGTTCTTATAAACATGCGTATCCAATTTGTGTGTTACGTAGATTCGTACATATATGTCAGATGAAAACCAAACAAAAAATAGGATTGAATTTATTCTTTCTAATTTTCTTAAAAATTTTAAATCAAACCCGAAGAAGGAATTGTGTGATAAGGAGTGAGATAAAATTAAATTTTTTTAATTGTATTAAAATACTTATTTGAATTTTTAATATTGTTTGAGAGAAGTCAAAATGCATTTTTATTTAACAAAGAGATTAGATATAATTAAATTATTAATATTTGAAAAATCTAAAATTACAATTCTTATCATTTGATCAAGAGGGACCTAAAACTAAAAAACAAAACCTCAAATTAACAAAATTGCAGTTGTTTATTATTTATGCAAGCTCAATCATATCAAATTCTTTTAATATTGCCAACTAAATTCTAACTCGATCGACATCAACATTTATTGTCAACATAAGAGAACGTGAATTCGAACGTATTAAAACGTTTTTATCCTCTATTTAAGAATTGAAAAGAGTTAAGAATAACTGTAAATATTGCATAAAAAAAATATCTTCTAATTAATGCTATCCTTTCTCTCCTCTCTATATATTTATCTTTGACTTTAGTTAAGGTAATCGGTTAATTACTCATTAAGAAAAGATTCAAAACCTAACATTTTTGAAATAATAAATTTTGTTGTGATGGTATTTATGTTTTTCAATAATTTTAAAATTACATAACTTAAATGATATATAATTTTAATAAAAATCTCAAAAATGAATGAATGATTAAATTGGAAAGTGAGTTCAATTTTTAGTGTTGGTGTTAATTTTATATTTTTATATATTTTTTCTTCGCTCATTACTAACATATTTTTCATTTAATAAAAGAATATTCTTTGGGTATAGTACGAATTGAAAAATGGATTACATCGTATTTTAAAAAAAGCCTACAATTGTTACTCCCATAAAGAAAAACACACACCGCCTGGCTCTTATGATTTTTATCACTTTATAATTCATTTCATAATGGGGACTGCTTAACTTGAATTATTAAAAAAACATCCTCTTTGGTGGAGAAGATCATTCAAAATTAAAGCAATACCGCGTGTAAATATTGAATGTAATAGTAAAACATATTAAGCTCTTGAGGAAATAATATAAGTTCGAATCTTGAACACGATATTATTAAGAAAGAGAATTATAAACTTTAAAAAAATTAATTTTTACAAATCATAAAACAAATATAAATAATACTTTGATCATAAAAATAAATTAAATGTATTTAAAATGGAACTCATAATCAAATTAATAGTGAACTGAATGATTAAAGTTTATATTCAAATATAGAATTAAATAATGAATAAATGAGGATAGAGGGGAAATTAAGGAAGAGATATCTGAGGAGGGGCATGGATTCGAGTGAATGAAAGGTGAGAGATTTGATGCAAGACCTTACCTATAACTTGCATCGCTATCTGCCCTAGACATCGGAACCGTCGACGTTTTCATCTCACCATTTTTTTTTTTAAATTTTATTTTTCATACGAAAAAAACAGTAGTCCCTCTTCATATTTTGGAATTAAAATGGATGGATTTCAATCAAATCGATTATACTTAAAAATGAAGAAAATGGGGGGTGAAGAGATGGCGTGTTCTAGCAGCCGTTAAACGTCACTGTTGTTCTCCATTTGATTTCTGACTTTCAAAAACTTGAATCGTAGCATTTCGTTTGTATTTGTCATATTGAAAAGGTCAGTTTTGAGCGGGCAATAATCCCAATTTATTGAAAATACCCTAAACCGTCCTTATCTCATTCAATACTTTCTCATTTCTCATTTACCCCTCCCTTTTCATATTTTATAAAAATTACATTACCCCTAAATTTTATTTATTAATTAAAGGATGGATTTAATTTTGATCAATTAATTACTATTTTCATTCTTTTTTTTATTTAATATTTTTTAATTCAAAATTAAAAAAATTTATTTTAACTGTTAAATTATAAGTTATACCATATTTTAGTGTCAGCATATCTTCGACCAAATGCATGCATCTTTCTCTAAAGCGAATAAATTTATATTCATGCTTTTAATTTTAAAATTTTATGTAATTTATTTTTATTTTCTTATCATATTATAATTATATATATATGTGAGTTTTTTTTTCTTTTTAAAGAAACATCTTACATACGAGTGAAAACTGTATTTCCTTTTATTTTCTTTTTTGTCCCTCTTTAAAATTTTAATGATTTATTGTGCAAATACATGTTAAATATTTTGAAATTAAGTTTAGTTCAATTATATATTAATTTTGAGGCTTTTATTTCTTTTATATTCTTCCACTAAAACCTTCTAAAATAATGGTATTTAATTGTCTTAAATAAGATAATTCAATAAATATGAGTGTAACTTGCTTGGTCTTATTTAATGAACTGAAATTTAAGAGCTAAATAATTAGCTGTTGAACTTTTAGTGATGAATTTATGTTAGAAAGTTGTTGGATGTATTAATAAAATTAATTGGGGGAATATAATTATATTGTATGATCAAATTAATTTAGGTCTGTATGTTATTATGTTTTGTTTAGGTATTTTCCAAACCACATTTACACTAAACCTCGTGAAAGTAATCGTTAGAAATCAATTTTTCCAAATACATACATTGAAGTAAAAGTCAACCGACAACTTATTTATAGGTTTGTTGAAGTCATCATCTAATCATATTTTGATAAGCTGCTACTCTCCTTTAAAAGCGAAATTGTGGCTAACGGTTGATTGGCATGTACTTGAACATATATGTGTTGAAGTCCGGTTGATGATGAGGCTCAGAACACAACTTAATTGATACGGTATTAACTTCAAAAACGTACTCAAATGAAAAACATGAGGGCAAGGCGAACCGAATCAAATGTTGCCAGGTGCGACTTGGTCTGGTGAGCCGTTGTAGTTGATCGCTTTCCATTTCAAAGCTGGGCTGTAAGGCTCCGGCATCTCTTGGGGTAAGTGTCCACCACACAACTAAACCAACTTGGAATCAATTTCGGTCTAAATCCCCAACCACAACCCTTTCACCTCACGTCAATCCACAATCCCTCACATCCTGCTTCTTTTCTCAAATCCCCAACACAAATTCTAAAACCACCGAAATCACCATCCACTCTTTTCTTTTCTTTTTCTTTTTGACTTTTACCTAAAACTCTTCAACTCGCCACAGCTTTCCAGTTTACCTTGGATTCAATGTCTTGGTTTACGAACAAGCAAGACACTCCAGAATTTTCCCCTTTTTTATACAAATAATATACGAAAAATTTTAATTACGAAAAGAGGATATTTTTAACAGAATTGACTGTCATCCTAATTTTTCAATCAATCATTATCTAATCGTGTTAAAAAAATGATCTTTTTATTGGTATTGTTTAAGATATTGATGACATTATTTTTAAAAAATTATATTTATATTTTCTGGTGTACATGGAAGGGAAAAAAATTTATTGGTGTCACCTGACATATCAACGACACTGTTTTAATTTTTTTAAAATAAATTGGTTGACACAAAAATATTTGTTGCATAGAAAAAGAAAATTGCGTCTGTAGTACCGATGTGTCGGGCAACACCAATAAAAAATCATTTTTTTTTTGTATTTTTCTCTCCCATATATACTAAAAAATACGAGTATTTTTAAAAAATTATACTGATTCAACCAATTTTTCCAACCAATTAGACAACACCGATATTTACTGTTCAAAACAGCCTAATTTTGTAATTAATTTTTATTCCATACCATTTTCGTATATATATTTTTTGTATTATCTATATAAAAAAAAAACCCTGGATTTTCTATCTACTGAGATTATGTTTCAAGTCAACTATTGATATATATTATTAAGCAAATAGTTTTATCTTATGTAATTCCAGTTTCACTCTTTCCATTTTCGGGTGTATTACCCAAAAAGGCTCTCTCTTTTTTTTAATAAAAATTATCAGGTTAGGCCAATTTTGAAAAAAGTGTGTAAAAACGTATTTATTAGACACGTTTTCAGTGAATTTGGTAAGAAAATACTTTCAACTAAACGTGCTTTTCTCCTCAATCAGCAAAGTGAATCTAATTGGACGTGTTTTTACACTCTCTTTAAGGTTTTTTAGCGATTTTTTGGATCTTAAGATTTTTTTTTTTGGGTTTTTAGGGTTAGAGTTTTGGGTTCTTTTAAGGGTTTTTGTTTAGGGTTTGTAAGGGTTTTTTTTTTTTTTTTGAGTTTAAGGTATAGGGGTTTTGTTTTAGGTCTTCAAAATTATTATTCTAGGATTTTTTTTAATTTTAATTTTTTATATATTCTTTAGAATGTTTTTATAATATTTATATTTGGTGAAAAATATAAAATTTAGAATTGTTATAAATACTTTGAGTTTTAAAAATAATATTATTTTTTAAAAATTTTTGAAATTATTTTGAATTTTTTTTCATTATTTTTAGATCAATTTGGTAACTTTCAAAATTGACATGTACCAAAAAGGTATTTACACCAACTTGTTATTCGAATTGTAAATCTAACTTGATTCGAAATTAAAGCTCGAATTACTTGATTCGATTAATTCAAAATTCGTATTTTTTCGATTTTTCGAATCAATTTGAGTTTTGGTCATCTGTAATTTACGGTAGCTGAAGGTCGATCCAAAATGTTCAAAAAATATTATCTCAAGATATCTGAAGGGTGAGTGACAACTTTGCTGACTGAGTATGAAAGTACGTACAGCTGGAAGCGTTTTCTTGTCAAATCCGTTGAAAACACCTACTGAATACATTTTATTCTCTCCAAAATTAACATAATCCAATAAATTTCAAAAATCGGACCTAATCTAGTAATTTAGTAGAAAAAAAAAAAAAAAAGGGGCTTTTTGAGTAGTCCGCCCTCCATTTTCATCCACCAAAATTGAAGTCCAAGGGGAAAAAAGGGTATGTTTATTTTTTGTGATTGGTTTACATGACTGGTTTTCATGAGCAATGGGAAAGTCAATCATACATTTGAACTAGGGTTATTTATGATATGAATAATGGCCGCAAACAATGACCTAAAAAAGGTCAAAACAAATGTTGAAGGAAGTGGGCATAGCAGCTTAAAACCTAGCCCAACTACCACCGTGTCATCATCAATTTGGGTTTCCAGCTATATAGGCTATCGTGTGGAAACCAGAAAAATAATGCAAGGCGTAAGTTTGAATGCTAGGAGTCCCTATTTACCGACCTAAATTTATACTATTTTAAAGAGGTGAAATCCAATAAAAAGATTGACTTATGTCATAAGAATAAATTTAATACATTTTTTTATTATTGAATATCTCCAATCCTTTTTTCTTTTTTTAATATAAAATGTTGAAATGCAAATCCAACAATCATGTATTGTTATAACTTATAAGTACCCTGCCTAATCATGCCTCGTCCTTGCAACCTCGACAGAGCTTAAGATACGAGAGTGCCTATGCCATACACCTAGAGCTCCTTTGGCCTATCTCGCCAAGGATAGGGTTTTTATTTTTTTTCTCGACAAAAAAAAAAAATTATTAATAGTATAACATATCTAGTCCGTTCCAATCGCTGAAATTAAGCTATGAAGTACTACAGTAGGAAACACAACAACTACAAATATTTAACAGCAAACTCAAATAAAAATTTTAATAACTAAAGTCATAAAAAAAAATCTCATGTTTTCCCACAAAAATTCGGGAGAAGGTAAAGAAAATTCAAGTAAGATCTTTGTTACTCTTTGACCCGTCATGGAGATGGTTTAATAAATCCAATCGACTCCCAATTAATCCCATTCGAAAACCAACTAGCTAGAACAGCGCTCACGTAAATCGGACGTACTATACCTTGGTGGTGACTCACGTACGGCGTGATCTCAAAAGACAATCAAATCTCCTATACCTTTCTCATACACTTGATAGGCCCTTTGTGCTCAGCCAATACTCTGGGCGTAATCTTTCTTTGCTTGAAGATACACTGTAATTAAATCCTTAAATACCGCTAATAGGCAGATAATTTAGCGTTAGTATGCGTCAATACTTTAAACTCGCCATCAAGCTGACAGGGTGGCAGATCATGCTACTACGGTGTGCCAAACAGTTTACATACATGCATACCTCACTCACCCTATTGGATTTGTCACTTTTGGGGTGTGACATAATGGGTGTTAATCATTGCAGAGATGCCTTACCTAAACTTTGCCAGCTTGAGGTTTGCAAATTAAGCCAAAGCCCGTCGTGTTGTTAGCTTCATTGAGATGCATATATAATGTTTTCTATGAGTATATTTTTAGGTTCGCGACGTTAGCTATATAAGGTATAACAATCAATAAGTAATCTAAATTGCCCATAATTCGTAGAATCAGATTGAACAACTAGTCCAAATAATAAGAAACTATTTTGTAGTCTATAAGTACAATTGGAGAGATAGCTTATCTAGGCTATCAAAACAAAATTAACTATTAAAGATAAAAATAATCTCGTGTCAACAATTTATAACATGTAAAAATCTCAAATAAGCTTATTGCTTAAAACTTATTGTTGGACCATGTTGCAACTAATAGTGCAACAAATGGTGTAACAATTCTCTTCTTTAATAAGTATACTAACAACTTTTATCATATTTATTTCTTATTTGTTAATATCCCATAATAATATATTAATAAATATTTTTTTCAATAATATAGTAATAATTTATTAAGAATTCTTTTAAATGTTTAAACAATTAAAATTGGGATAATGTCATTTGGTACCTGTACTTGCATAAAATGTCTAATGTGGTGTTTGTACTTTGAAAATGTCTAATATGATACATGAACTATTAATATATGTTTTGTTATGGTATTTGATAAAATGTCCAATGTGATATCCGAACTATTTATATGTGTTTTATTACGGTATTTGTTAACACCATTAGTGAATTATTAAATAAGCCAATGAAAATTCGAAAGGTAGATTTTTTTTTTAAAAATCATCAAGTCCATTTAAATAATATAACATCATGTGAAAAATCAAATAAAAAATAAATTAAATTAAGTAAATGTATGATTAAAAAGTAAATACTAAAATTACATAAGTAAAACATCATCTTCTCCAAATAATATTTTTAATTGATTTTAAATAATATCCAATACAAATAGGACATTGATTTGTCGGCATAAATGATGCACTAATTAAAACAAATTCATAATGATTAATGACTCTAATATGACTTTTAACACACGTATATTGAGGATACACCGTTGAATTGATTTCTTCAAACATTGGCAGCCGCCTTGGCCCCCATTGGTTGAAGGGGAAAATTCTTTTATAATCCCTCTTCAAAATTAAAAAGAATCAATTTACTCCTTTTTACCTATTGATTAAGTAAAAAAAAAAACCATAATTTTAACCCTTTTAAAAAAATTATAATTTAATTTAAGTATTTTTAATAAAAAAAATTTTAACTTTGACATCCCAAATTTTATAATTTTATCTCAAGTCCCTAGATGAAATTTCCGCCTTTACCCTTATATTGAAATGTTGACACAATTTGAAAAATACTGGAGTTTTACCAACTATGAAACAGTAAACATGTTTGACATTCACAGAAACAGGGGGAAAGTAGAGGTTGATGATGTAGAAAAACGCAACTACAAAGCTTAAGAACAATGGTGTACTATTGACCCTATTCTTCCTCCATTTTTTTTTTTTTTTTTTCAATATTTGTCTTCCACTGTCTAGGAGAAAAAAAAAAAAAAAAAAAGCACCCTTCACATTTTAAATTTTAAATTAAAATGAAATTTTTAAAAAAATTTAAATTTTAAATTAGTAAAGGTAAAATTTTATTTTGACTCACTTAGAATTATAAAGATATAAACTATTAAAAATTAAAATTTAATTTCACCACCCTTAAAAGAAATTCATAGCTTCGCCCCTATCTATGTTTTAGTTTCATTTCATGGGTTTATTATATTTAATAATTTAAATATATTAAATTAATTTATTTTAAAAATAATAATAAGTGAAAAATAATGATTCAAAGAAAATAACAATTAAAACGTAAAAATAAATTATTATAAGAAATATTTTTTTAATTAAAAAGTTGAAAGGAAATATCAATATAAACAAATTTTGATTAAAACAGTAAACATGAATTTTAAATAGAAATGGTGAGGTGAGGTCCAACAACTATATTAATGTTATAAGTGATGAAGTGTGAAGTCATGAAATTATGATTGGTAATTAGGATGAGTTAGGTGGGTTTGTATAAGCTTAATTACGCTACTAATTGATTTAGATTTAAAAATATTTCACAGGAGGAACAACATCTTTGCTAACAGTTTGACAAGTTCCGTACAAGACAAATCTGGCTTAGATTTTTCGTCTCTCCACCATTTCTGGTCAATGTTTAAACTCAGACATGCGGCCCGCTCCCATATCAAACTCGAGTGGTTTTAGAGGAAACACGTTTTCTAAAAATGTAACAGAGTGGGGGCTTTCTTCTTACACCTGCTTTCTCCAAAACCTGTGACGGTGGTGGAACAATGTCTGCGTTTAACTTTCCAATAGTTGGACCCTTTACGCCATTGACATGCAGGTTTCGACCATAGCCCGGCACTAACCGTCACAATCACTTACCCTTTCATCTAATTTTCTTTTCAAATTTATGCGGTCATCTGAAAATAAATGAAAAAAATTAAATTTTTTTTGTTAATTTTATTGATGTGACATGTATGTAAATATCACGTCAACAGTTAATTAAAATTTAAATTTTTTTAAAAACTTTTAAAAATAATTAATTGTCAACAGATATACATGTAAGCTGATGAGTGCTACGTCAATTTTTTTCATTCATTTTGAAATAATTTGATAAATAATACAACTTCAAGAATTCAAAGAAACGGAAAAAATAAATAAATAATAAAATAACTTTTTATAAAATTAAAAAACTAAAGAAATCATTTTGCCAATCTTTTAATTAAACTTCAAAAATGTCAAACTAATTTTTACTTTTCATCACAATGAAATTGTCAATATTTTCATCTAGAATTTGATAAACACATATCATAAAATTGGACCGACTCATGGAATAGGAATCAGTTTTTAGAAAATAGGCTGCGAAAATTCATGGTGCCCAATGACAGAAAAATCAGTACATCTTGCAAAGGATTCAACCACAGATTCGAATTTTGGTGTATAATGATGATAGACCATAAACTCAACATGGTTCGGGCTAGAATAGTAGTAAATTCGATGATGCATGCGTTGTGAACATCAATATAAAAATATTCTAAAACTTCATAAAATTTTTGTTTCGAGCATACAAAATTAAAATTCAAATAGTTTGAATGAGCCGATTGAAAGGATTTAATAAAAATTATGGAAGATTACTTGGATTAGGGTTTATGTATACGAGTTTTTCTTCATCCATGGATATTTTTCCTTTTCAATATGTATTTAAGAAGTATGGGATAACCTGTGAAACAAATTTCTGATAAAATTTTGCTTTGAAATTTAATTTCTCCCTTCTTTTTCAATGATATGGGACCATACATATCTATCAAATTATTGCATCTTCTATTGAAACTGGATTGGTAGCCTACTTTCGATCTTTAGGCATTAAAATAAATTAATTTAATAAGAATAATAATTTCTCTATTATTTTCAAGCTATAGCCCCATCAAAGTTTGGTAGGCAGTCTCTCCCACCGACTTTAACGGTGGAAAAAGAAAACGACTCTTACTTTCAAACTACCGTTGTTTCAACTCAAAAGTTAAACTTGGGATGTGAGTATATTTAATTTCTTATAAAAAAAATTATATATTTGATAATTACTTTTTATATAATTCTGGTTATTATTTCATATTTTGAAATTTTTAAATAGAAGAATAAAATAAATCTAAGCATATTTAAATTTATATTTTTAATAATTATAATAATACCGATAATATCAATTATTTAAATTTAATATTTGATAGGATATTTATATAAAAATAAAGATGGAAGAATATTGACCTTGAAAAGTTGAAAGAAGAAGATTCTCATAAGAAGAGAAACCATTCTCCACGGGTTTTATTATTTATTACGATGTCTAATGAATAGTGGTTGTTTTAGGGATGTATTTGGGCGGGCCGATTACGGGGTGTTTCTTGCGCACCTATTTTCGTCAAGAATTTTTATCTCCACTCATTCACCCAAGCCTGCTTCATCATCTACGGCAGATTTATTTTTTTTCTCCATCCTCGTCTCATCATCCGCGAAACATATACTCATCTTTGTTCAATTGAGTGCGAAGTGGAGCAGGACTCCGCGAAACTCACCCCACTGACATCCTTAATTGTTTTAGAAAAGTAAACTTGAAATCGTCGCAACACTAAAAAGACTTAATGCAAGAGCTGATTTTGTCTAAATTAAATCATAATTATCGGAAAATATAATAAATTTTACATTTAATCACACATGTTTAGTTCAACTATAATATCTTAAATTGGTAATTTGTTAATATAAGGTATAATCTTAGTATCTTACCTTATTTTGATAATGTTAGATTTGTTATAAATTTATCACATTCTTAATTACTTCAATCTATTTTCATTATAACATAAACAAAAAATAAATAAACATTAATGAATTAAACTATTCAGTTTTTAATATATTATTCAAGTAATACTTTAAGTACAATTATTTATTATGAGTGAGTTTTTGTCTATTATTATTATTATTATTATTATTATTATTATTATTAATTGTTGGAAACTTAATTATATTATCTTAACTTTTAATTAATTAATTATTATAAATGAGTTTTTTATTATTTAATTATTTAGTTGTTGAAGTTTTTTTAACATTTTGTACACCAAGATCATTGTTTGTTTTCCTTTTTTTTTTTTCATGATCAATTTCCACTCTCATCATAATTTAATAATTTTTTTTTCATTTGGTTAATTTAGTACAATATGCTTTTGAGTGATTTTACGTTTCGTTGATCAAATAACATAAAATTACATTTCATCCAAATGATCTGAACATAATAATATAATATACCCAATAATATGCTAAATAATCTATAGAAAGAGTAAACATAGATAACCAAACATTATCCAATTTGAAGACTTCCTAATAAACTTTGAATTAGTGTGTTTTTTTGTTTTGATCATCAAATTACAAAAACTTTCAATTTTAACACTAGAGCTTTCGATCTGTTCTATTTTGATTACTCTCCGTTAAATGGTTAACAGAAATGATGGTGTGTCCTTTTTTTAATTGGTATAATAGCATATTTAGTCCTTAATAGTTACACATCCTATCAATTTGACATTAATTCTTATAATTTAACAAATATTACCCTCCATATTTACAAATTTTATCAATTTAGTCCTCAAGGAAAAATCTAAATATAATGATTCAAACAATAAATTTAAAATGATTTACTCAAATAAAAAATTTAAATCCAAGAATTTAAAATTTTAAAATTTTAAAATTCATGTTGAAATTTAAGATTACTTAGAATATTCAAACTTCAAACACTTTAAAAAGAAAACTTGTCATTCAAACAAAGATATACATCTTTGAAATAGATGTTGACGAAGGAAGGGGGCATACCATGAATACATGAAAAAGACGTGAGGATGGGATATTTCAAAATTTCAGGTCTCATGTCAGCTGCGTGCTACCAGATATCTTGGGTTTCAACTACAAAATCTGACATTGGGTTTCATTGATTTCAATTGAATGATAAAAGCCCATGCTTTTCATCTGTAGGCCGAAACAACACTCGACTAAAATTATGAAACAAGGCGTCGGCCTCACTCATGAAGGCCACGAAGCAACTGGGAATGGGATTTGAGGCACATCACATGGAGAAATGATCCCTTAATCTGGATTGCACTTGAGGGAATGGCCCGTCCAACCTCCATCACATGCCCACCACTACGAATTTCAATCGTCAAGCAAAAGGCATATTATCCCACCTCACATGCTATGTTTTGGCCAACTTTTTACCATTTCATATCAATATGAGACGTACTCCTATCTCCTATCCCATCCCACTTCATCACCTTTCTCCTTTTCATGCGCCTGCCTTTACTTTTCCTCCAACAGTTCCACTATAAATAAATAATGGCATCCCCCTCCAACTTTATAAAAAAATCATTTTAGCTTTCTATTTAATCTTTTAATTTGTATTGTTTGTCAAACCACTCCAAAATAGATGAAAAAATTAACACATGTCAACTTCGCTGACATGGCATGCACAATTAATTATTTTTTAAAAATATTTGCTTTTAATTTTTTTTAAAAATTTAGTTAATTATAGACGTGTATGACATGTCAGTAAAATTAACAAAAGACAAAAAAATTTAAATTAAGAGCTAAAATAATTTTTTTTTTTTTTATAAAACAGAAGGGCTAAATAAATTGTTAATTTAGTGATTTAAATTAAAATAAAAACGAATGTAATTCATTTTTGAACAGGATGAGATATATGGTAAATTTTTATTTTAAATTAACATAAGATGGTTGAAAGATTTGGATAGTTTAGTATAGTTATATATAGAAAATTAGTTATCTTATCAATATTGTATTTCTTTTAAAAAGAATAAAAATATATTTTAGAATGTAACAACACAAACTTAATATCATTGACATTTGTTTTGGTATTTATTAATATATTAGTAAATATGAATGTCTCATATTATACTTTTATGTAAAACATAATATTTTGAGTGTGTCAATTTAGCAAAGAAAATCAAATAAAATAATTTTAATATTTATTTTCTTATTTCATGTACTTAGCAAAGCTATTTTTGTTTTCGTTTTCATTTTCTTGGAAATTTTAAAAATAATTTTAAATGAAAATAAAAATATGTGAAAATTAGAAAAATAAAAAATAAAAAGATGTTTTTTATTTTATTTTATTGTTTCCACTAAAAATGCTTTGTAAAATTGAAAATGATGAAAATAATAATTTCTAACTTTAAATGAATTAGCCTTGGTTCAAACTCATATAAATGTAAAATAATTTTATTTTTCAACAATTTTTCAAGTATTAAATCTAGTACCATGGTTCGAGACCATATAAATGTAGAATTTTTTATTTTATTTATCATATTTCTATTATAGGAAAATTAGGTCAAATATGTTTTCATTTTTTCAAAAAATACATATTTTTAGAAAGCAAAGGAAGGAGGCAAAAATTCTAAGGTCAAGCAATTCTTTAAAACAAGCTAGTAAAAATCAGGATATAAGGGTTGAACCTTAGGACGAAACTTAAACCAATACTCCAATAGAAAATTAGCATTTGTAATTGTAAAGATAAATATTTTTTTTAATGTGGGAGTGTGAGATAATGTAGTATGAAGAAGTATTATTATTTGAGACAAATGCCCTTCGATGAACCCATGTTGTTGGTAGTATTTGAAAACGAATGAGGCCCTCTTGATCATATGTCCTAAAGCAATTCAACAGTGTTCCAAAAGATTCAGCATTGGAATGGTTAAGCAGCCTCTCCTTTTGGTGGGTGGCCTTGAAATTCATGGTTGCTTGAGGAGTAAACATAAAGATTTTGTTTGCATAGTGGAAGGGAACAGAGTAGAGTGTTTACTGTGAAGTGTATGGTTCAAGGCTCCGCGGTGCAATAGGCAATTAACCGCTTCAAAGTGGAAGGTGGGGACATATTGCGTCGCAAGGGATATTTTCATCTCATTTCCCTCGCTTTTTGCAGCCTTTTGTTGGATAGCTTGGACTTTGTTTCATGGGGTTTAGCCTTTTAGGAGTTCAGTGAGTATAAAAAGGGGCTGGAGGGGAAACCATATTCTTGCATTGTCAAGTTGAGACATAGAGAACATGGAAATGAGAAGAGAAATTAGAGTTTTGTTTCTACTAACGGTGGTGTTGATGGGCTGCCAGAGTGGGGTTGATGGAAGGGATGAGTTTGAGAGGAAAAACGGGGTTCCAGGGTGGTCCAATTCTACTTCTGGTGAGAACCATAGTTTTATTGAAGATGTAGAACACGAAGGCACAAATTCTTCTGCACAAACTTTAGTCCAAACCAATAGTAATCTTAGCCGTGCTGGGGAAGGAGGAGGAAATGGTGGTGGAGGTGGTGGTGGTGGTGGAGGAGGAAATGGTGGTAGTTGCAGTCGTGGTGGAGGTGGCAGAGGCAATGGTAAAGGAAAAGGTAAACCTCAGAAGAAAAGAAAAGGAAGAAGCCACTGTAGTTGTGGTGGTGGGGGAGGGGGTGGAGGGGGTGGGGGTGGCGGTGGCGGTGGCGGTGGAAATGGAAATGGTGGAGGAGAAGGTAAACCACACAAGAAAAGAAACCACAAAGGTCACGGATGGGGTGGAGGCAATGGAGAAGGTGGAGGATGGGGTTGGGGAGGAGGTAACGGTGGCGGTGGAAACCATGGTGGAACAGGAAAAGCAAATGGAGGGAAAGCTCCCGCTCCTTCTGCAACGCCAAACCATGCACGTTGAAAGGAGTAAAGAAACATGCAATTTATCCCCCTCCTACCGTATACTGTAACCAACGTCATTTGCGTCTAGTTTTTGCATTTCCCATGCATCAACTCTAAATAATTCCCTGCATGCTTTCCTGTGTTCCACCTTTCTAAATTTATAGTCTCAATTCTCTGCTATTCCAGATATTATTGACATAAGAATCAGTTTGTATCAGTTTCGAAAGTAAGGGAGTAATGTAATAGACGTTTTGGTTTGTATTAATTATTCAACTTTGCACCATCTACGTTTTGAGGAATGAGGCCATCAGGTTAAGCCATGTCCACATTGAAAAGGGCAAAGCAAGCCCCATTGTCGCAGTGATTGGGACCATCCGCAATCCTTAAATCCCATCTCGACATCCAACCAATCACCCCAATTGAATTATTAATTAGTTAGGGAAATGGAAATCGGGCCACCCGCCTTTGATTAAATAAAATCGTGCTTCCCATCAAAATTCAAACCGTAAGGAGCCCAATGCACGTGCTTAAGCACCCCAGTCAAACAAGAAAATAAGCCTTTGACTGTTGCTGAACTAATCATTTAATAACTACCATGTGGCATGTGGATAAGGGATACTACAAAGTCAACGACTCAAAACTGAAGTGACGGGTAGAGTTTGGATTAAATTAGAATAATAATAATTAATTTTTTTAATATATTTGTGTGATTATATGATAATAATTGTTTATATTTTTTTTTAACACGCACAAATCTTGCATGAAATTTTTAATGATTTAATAAAGTTTCAACCTATGGTTTAATTATGCTTCCCGTTGTTGAATTCTTTGAGTTTCTCTACCTTGTTTAATTGATAATTTGTAATGAAGATTAAAATGTGATTTTAAAAAATTGATGTGTAAGTGGCTTTGATGAGATATGCGGTACTGATTTTGATGAAAGCCAGATTTCCTTGATTAGGGAGGGGTTTTAGAGCACAAGAAAGTATTCAATCCCAATCTTACTTTACAGCTGCCCCTGCTCTTCTTACAAAGAGTGGTTGGAACTGGTGAGAGATAGCCTTTCACGTGATTGCCACGCAACAATTATGTGAGTGCACTCAACATTTGGCCGATTCTCATCTAGTTCTCTTTACTTTTGGAAATTTCTTATAGCCTCTCCAATTGGCTGCCACTATTTGCTGACTCAAACCTCTTTTTATTTTTTTTATTATGATTTATGATGCATTCAATCTACCAATCAAATTTGTATCATCGCTAGCGAGGATAAAAATAATTTAAATTTTAGATTTTATTATATGCAATTATATGTTTAAGCAGAGGTGAAGCTAAAATTAAGTTATATATTTTTATGAGAGTTAAAATGTTGTTTTAGCTTATATATATTTATAATAAAATATACTCTTAATTATATTCGTAAATTCAACTTCAAACTCAAAATGTTAGGGTATTGCAGGCGCCATAAATCTATAATAGAAGTGGGTTGGAGTTGTATTTGCTGGCATTTGGATCAATCTGGTATTTACTTGAGTTTTTTTTCAAACTGAAGCAGGCTGTGGAGAAGTCTCAGCAACAAATTTAAGCTCGACATTTGTCATGCAGTTTTTTTTAGGTATGGAGTGGCACTGGCATGGCATGAAAGTAACCCCCATATTACGTAGACGATGCTAATATACAGTTTAAGTAGGCAATACCCTCATCTCACCGTCGACCCTAACCATTTGTTTTCTTCTTCCTGTAATCTTTTACTGTTGTTCGTCAGCAGATGACTAACCCTAAACCAATCCAAAAGCAAAATGGCCGAAAGCTTATTCACATATTCCGTTTTAATGGCCATTCTCGTTTCTCAAGTCTCAATCTTCAAGTTTTTAATACTCATTAATACTGCTTATTACTCCTGTTCTATCAATAATAGATAGAGTATCTAGGCTTTTTATTTCACAGTTTACATGCTATACCTTGATATATATATATATACACTTTTTTTTGTTGTTATTTTCTATGTTTATTTTATTATTTATGTTTGGGATTTGTGATTGATCTTTCCAATAACGTTATCTTCAAAATTTAAATTTACGTTCTTATCATAAAACTATAATGTGTCGTATTATTGCACTCAATCACTTGATAGTTATATATGTATACTTATTTGAACTTTAATTGATGTGATATAATCCTTTAATATTAAAAAAAGAAAAAGAAAAAGAAGACAGAGTGTATAATTTGATGCTAATAAATCATTAAAAAAATTCTGAAATTAAATCAAGTGACTTGATATATAAAAATGCACGTTTCTTATTGGTATTTTAAATATAAATTCTTCAAATGTATTCAAAATACAAATTTGAGTGAAATTGGTGATGATATATATTCTATATAAGGAAACCGAAAGAAGTAGACCCAGTGGCCCTGGGGCTAACTGTTACAGCATTTCTAGTTTCTTGAATCTACAGAGGAATATTATTGGATCCACCATCGTTACATAAGACAAGTAAATATGGAGGATTGATAAGTAAATATTAATATTTTTATTTCAACATAATTAAATATTAATCATAATTATTATAAATAAATAAATTTTTAAATTTAAAATCTTTGACATAAGAGTTTTAAGGTGTTAAATTTTGAGTTTAGGGTTTTAATGATTAATTATTAGGTGCATCGTCGGACTTATCCAATGAAACCCAAGCTTCTGTCTTGGTACCAAAACATACACAGCTTTGCTTTGAGTGTGTTAAACTCATAGGCAAGGATATTCCAGCATGTCATGATTTTCACCAGACTCGATGAAGAAAACAAGAGCAGAGGAAAACTGAGTCAGCTGTCTGGTAGGTTGTTCCAAGTCAGTTAAGTTGGGGGTCCCCTCCACTTAAAGGTTGCTCCTTCACGGGTTCCACTTTTCGACCCTCCAAAACCCAATGTCCCTATCCATCTCAGTACCCACTCAATACTTCAAATTTTAATTCATCCTGGAGGGAAACAACCGAAGGCAGCGAGGGCTGCCTAGCGCCCTTTTCTAGATATTAGTATCGGTAACTTCAATTCAAATACCAATTACCAAACCCTAACTCTCTCTCTCCCCCTCTCCCTCTCTAGAATGTGTCCAAAACCAAACATCAAACTCCAAATTCCGTCCAACAATCAAACACCAAACACGAAACTGCTCAAAAACAACCCCAATAAACCTCAAATTTCACCAACTTGTTGTGAGGCGGAAAGCAAAGTGCGTAGCCCTCACGCCATGAAGTAGTTTCCTTTGCTTACCACATCATTTCCCAATTCACAATATTTTTGCTTTCCAACGCCCATTCCTTTAAAAAGGTTGAACCGTTTCAAACTCACTCACCCAAACCAATATTCATTAATGGAAAGAAAAAAACAAATTAAATTCAAAATAATTGAGGGAAAAAGTGGGAGAATTGACGAAGAAGGGAAAAAAAAAAAAAAAAAACAGATACAATAAAGTCCTCTCTAAATAAGTTACATCCCTACGCTAGAAAACCTACCGCACCCACCTTGGAAATTTTTTTAAACTATTTTTTTTTGGCCTTTCGAACCGGAAACAATCAAACCGGGTTCGTTCAACTCGTTCTCTCGCTCTATTATCCTATTCAGTATTTTTTTCCCTACTGCTCTAAAACCTAGATGAACTGTTTGGTTTTTTACTGTCTAATATTATCCAAAACTGGGCACAACTGGAGGTGCTAGACCGGGTTCGGCCTGACCCAATGTCTCTTTCTTGCGCCGCATCTCTAGCACTTTCCGGTGATGGTTCGAGTGTAACTCGCTTGAAAACGTCGGACTACAAGCCGGTCTATACTCGGGTAAAAGCCGGCCCGACTTAAACCTTACTCCGCATGCGTTACATAAAGTCTTAGCCCCCATTGGACCGGCTCTCCATTGTGGCGTCTTGGTAACTCCACAATGGCTGCACCTACGCGTCGGCTGGGTCCCATTGCAACCTGTTGAGTCGGTTGACGTTCTCTTCTTGTGCTTCTTAACCGGCGGCTTTTCAACAGAGAGAGGTTCAGAAAGTTCAAAGATTGAACCCGAACCACTGTTGGGGCAAAGCATCCAAGGGGAAGGGCTTGAGGAGGAAGATGATGACGTGGAACTCGAAGAGGATTCTGTAAGAGAAGGGGTAGCGACAAGGGACCAAACTCGCCCTCCGGTTCGAGCTCGCTTGCTTCTGGCTTTTGCTGGAACAGGAGTTTCGAAACAGGCCGTCGTCGTAACTGGTTTTTCCTGCTCGGGCAATTTGTCGTCGAGTAACTTGGGCTTTTCCATTAACGTCCCGGTCGGATATGCCGTAGAGTGCTCCGAGAAGGAATCCTCCACGAAATGGGACAGCCATTCGAGGTTCTCAACGTCATCCGCCTGTAAAAACGGCACCTTTTTTCACCATTAACAACCGTAGCATAATAGCAAAAGCAAAAAAATTCTTAAAATAAAAGGGTGCTTCTTTTTTTTTTCAAGTACCGGAACAGCGAGTTCGTTGGTGGACAAGGAACCATAATCGAAATTTGTAGTACTGTCGTTAGAGAAGTGGGTGTTGTCTTGGCTTAGCTTTTGTCTCTTAGGCAAAGAAGAAGAAGCTAGTACTTCTTCTTCCTCTTCATCTTCTTCATCCTCACGTTTCTGTTGAAGGAAACCCTCTTCGTTACTGAAGTCAAAGAGGTCGTCAACTGAAAAATCATCGCAAGACACCCCATTTTGTCCATTAACAACCCAAATATCCTCCAAAAACGCCTGGGGGCTTGGTTTCAAGGCCATTTCCTTTCTAAAACTGGTCTTCAAAGCTGCCTCAACGCATTCCATTTCCTAGAACATAACACATTTAAAAAAAAAACATCTCAGAAACTTAAAAACAACCCAGAAAAAGAAAACCCCTTTGGAAAAAAAATACAAAAGCTAAAGACTTTATTTTCTAAAATTGACTACCTGAAGAGAAGAAGGGAAGAGCGAAGGTGTAGTTGAAAAGAGAAGAAGAATGTGAAAGGTAAAGAAGAAGAGGAAATAGAAGAAAAATAAATAAAAGGCGTGGTGATGAGTTTGGTGAAGCTCTCTCTTTAATTTTTACTTTTTCTCTCTCTTTTGTTTCTACTGTTTCTACATACAAAACAAAAACATTTTCTCTTCTCACTGGTTTTATTTTCTATTTCTTCTTTTCTCTGTTCCATTTATTTATACGTTACAAGGTTTTTTTTTTTTTGAATTTATAAACTTATAACGCATAAATTAAGGGAAAAAATAAAAAAAAGGACTGAAATTACGAGGATTACCCTTTAAGAATCGGACTTTTCACTGTCTGGGAACCGTCAGGTCGGACCAAATTCTAAGATTCTCGATTTTTCCTTTTTATTTAAATAAATTGAAAAAGTTAAGGGTATCCGGTCCGTCCAAACAAACACCAAGGAAACCGCCACCCTCTTCTGTCCTTTTTCGTAATTATATTTTCTTAGAATGATTTTCTTTTACTTTTACTTTTTTCTTATTTGGTAAGAATTCTGTTTGGCCCCTCTCTTTTGACTAATTTACGTTATTTGCCTACCGCGTTGATCGCCGCCCGTCTTGGCTGTTTGATGTTTAACGCTCTCTTTATTTTTATTTTTAATTTTTTTGCAATATAATATAATATTCCTCACTTTCTTTTTTTTCCTTTGCTTTTTATTTTAGCTTATTACGAAATTGACCCTCAAAAAGACCGGAAATCAAAATTGGACTGCTCATTCGTTTTTATCTTTTCTCATACACATTCATTGCTTTCCTACTTTTATTGGGAAAAGAGAAAAAAATAAATAAATACATTTTCTCTCATTTGTTCTTTTTTGTCAAGATTTTTCCCTTTTTTTTCTTTGGCGGATAAAATCTAGAAAACTTAAAAATAAAACAATTAAATTAACAAAATCTAGTAAAATTCGTATTAAAATGATGACAATATCTTTTTTAAGAAGTAACGAATATATGAAATAAAATTTTCCGCTAATAAATAAATAAATATATATATATATATAACGTATTATAAACTGAGGAAAATTTAGTTCACGGTTTTAAAAGTTTTAGCTTTAAACAAAATGATTCAACATCAACTATGTAGGACAAATGAAGTATACTATAAAAAAAATCTAAGTTCGTGAGTAAGATTTTCAGCTGTCCCCAAACCTTCAATTGAAAATTTGGGTTCTTTTCTTCTTCTTCTTCTTTTTTTTTCTTTTGAAGGACAAGCAAATAATGAAGATTTGCAACCAAAAGGTTAAAACAACATAAAATGATTAGAATGGAGAGATGATCTCGAGACTCAAAAAATGGACCAACTCCAACTCTAAATCAAGGAATTAATGAAAAAGAAAGCAACCCAACCAAAATGCCAGAGCTATGCAACAACACCTAAGGTTGCAGGTCACATATGCTTTAGTAGATGCAAGAATAAAAAAGAACATAAATAGTAAAAGTATGAAGTGGTAATTATGAGCAAAGTTTTTGGGGACAGGACATGCCTTCTAAGCAAAGACAAAGTTTAATCAATTACGTATGTAAATTGAAGATAGGCAGAAGGGCCAGCTTTTGTCCCCACGTAACACTGCTCTAATCATTCCTTAATCCTTATTCGCAATCTCACATTGCCCCTCAAAACCATTGTAATCATCTTTATTTACATTAGATTCTGTTGCATAATATTCCAAGGATTACAATTTACACTGTGTTGAATACAAGATGAGTCAGGCTCTTTAAGCCCACTGATGACAATAAGATCTTATTCTACTTTTTAATATAAATATTAAAATAAAATCCACAACATAAAAGAAAGAAGATAAGAGGCGGAGGAGCCGGCGGAATCCGGCCGTCAATTTCAGCCGCCAAGGATTCGTTTGATAACGTGTTGTGTTTTTTATTGGATGGACAGTGATAGGTGACGCGAGTCAACAAACCAAACCTGTGTTCCTTTTCTCAATTTGAAATTAAGGATTTTTCCTGTTCTTTTGGGTTCTATATACGGGAATCAAAGCTTAAGCCGCGGGATTTGGCTGTTCAAGTTCCTCTCACTTTAATTAATTGATTCTGGAAAAGGAATTGTTAGGATGGAGAAGGGTGTAGGGGAGAATCTACAGAACTCAAACTTCCAACCAATCACAACTTCCTAAGAGCATGTTCCCTTTTTCAGCAAAACTTGGGTGCTCTTTTCTCAATTCTAGCCTTCATCTCATCTTATTTCCACAACTAGTAGTAGGAGTGGGTACTCGGCACTTGCCCAAACAAGCTTACTTCTAATATCAACAACCCCAACGCAATATCTTTTTAACAAATCAATTTCATGATTTGCTTAATCACACCATCATTTTATTTGCTTTTCATTCTTAATTTGTTATCCCTTATAACCAGATATCTAACATTAAAATAAATTTTAAAATCATTTTTACAATGATTATTCAAATTTAAGTTATTCTTAAATTAGATCAGCACTCGATCGTTTCTTGAAAAAATTATTAACCATGTAAGTCAGACCTAAATATTTAAAGGCACTGATTAATGAAAACCAAACCAAGTAATCTAAGCTAAGCAAGAAGCAATTAGCTTATTGATTATAGGTGTTGACGGTAATTTAAGTAAGGTGGAGATGTACGATTCACCTTATTTGTTATAAGACAGAGAGTCATCAGATAGAGTGGTTAGAGAAGAGAGTGAGGAGAAGGCGGAGAAGAGAAAGAATGGGGGTGAGTGATCTTGAAGGGATCTCTCTGTTGTCCAATTGCTCTGAGCTTATATACCCTTCGTCTTTTATTCTCAGGTGTCGTGTGTCATGCTAGCATAGGCAGGTCAAAGATAAATGGCAAAAAGGTTTGATGGTATAGGATCAAGAAAGGTACTAATGCTTTGAGTTCCCGTGTCATGTCGAAAGAAATGGGTAACGAATGAAGTTTGCTCGAGTTGTTTCGCGCGGGTCGCGGGTTTGTTGCTCGGTTAGGGCAGTTAAAGTGTAACAGGGATTATAGGGTTAGGAAGGAAACGAATGAGAGGACTGTATTTCTCAGGACCAAATAATTCGTGCACTAACCAACATGTCGTGTATTTTGTGTCGCGGTGTTAGAAATGTAGGCATTGAATTGGAGTGAATGGTGAGGGTTGACAGTTGAAATTTGAAATGGAAGAATGCCAGAGGTAGTATTGAATTTGTTGACACATGCAAAGAAGGCGCTCCCAAAGTTTTAAACCCGCGGAGAAGAAAAGCACGGGTGTCAGAATTATAATTCCAAAGACTGGAGTATGGTTTTAACCTTGGCTGTGTGTGGGAGTCATCACCTGCTGTATCCTTTCCGCCAAAACCACGTGTGTAAGAACTGAATCCTCCTCTCATCCATTTTCAGTTTAATCTGTTAAATAAAAATAGAAAATTAAAGAAAAAAATTAACAAATGTAATCGAATAATAATATAGACATAAGCATTCATTCAATATTTTTTATACAACACAACAATAATACTAAATATTTATACTAGAAATTGGTTGTTTACTTGATTAACTGATTTTGCACCAATTCACTCCTCCTTCAATTTTATAGTACTAATTCAACTGATTAATATATAATTTTCGATTCAATCAAGTGATCCGAACCATGGTTAAAACTCTTCCTTCTATCATGATTTTTGAATGTTTGGTGTTGGTTTGGGCGCGAAAGCCTAGGCTACCAAGTTTGGTTTATTATTAATTTATATAGGTTAAATTTTGTTATTAGTCACTACATTTTTTAAAAATTTTATGAATTTGATCCAAATAATTTAATTTGGTCTCTTTTAGTTTTTATAGTTTTTAAGTTTTAAAATGTAAGTCCTCACTAGATGATAGCTGTTAAATTCATCAAATTTATCAAGATCTGATACACCAAACATATTATAATATGTTTCAAATCAAGTCTTATACCTAAAATTCATTTAAATTTTAATTTGGTCATTTTGTAGCTCCTACACTTTTTCAAATTTTCAAAATCTAATGCACCAAACATTTTACAATATGTGTAATGCTATGTCAGGTTATTATTTCCACATGTTACTCACAAAAAAATCCAATTAATCAATTAACGACTATTGTTGGCGCCAAGACTAAAATTTCAAAAATCGAAAAGTATAAGCATTTAGAATGATTCAATTGGAGAATATGAACTAAATCTATAATTGTGCGCCTAGTATAAGACTAATAGTTTAATGTAACCAAACAATTTTCTTTTTTGCTCAGCGAAAGTTGAATTTATTAAAAAAAAAAAAAAAAAAAAAAAAAAAAACCTCTAATGAGGTTACAATGATAGACACCTATTAGAAAACCTTACTCATAGCCAAACACCTTAAATTAAATCTCACCTAAACACAGTAAATGATAACTTTAAGAAACCCATGACAAACGTAAAACGATGACGAACCTTAAAGCACAACCACTCTACAAAACAACTAGCTTTCATCCCCAAAACACCTAAAAAATCTCAACCATGCAATCCCTTGCCACCATGTTTGCAAACTCTCTCTCCCGTTCAATGTCAGCCACACAATTGAGCTTAACCTCAAATACAAACTCAATAATACCTCCTCTCACGAATTTGATGTTATGATTAATGAGTTTGATGTCGTGAGGAGATAAGGACTTGTCGTCACGATATGTCATACTGAGATGGCCACGTTGTGATGAGAAATAGAGGAAGTCGTGGTGTCGATCCACACATTTTTATAAATTTTGCAATTTGATCCTATTTTGTGTCCGGATTGATAAGAGAGCTCTCGTAAGCTCGAATAAGACTCGTAGATGATTTGTTATTGTAATTTGATGATGTGTGATGTTTGACTGCTCATGTGAATGATTATTTTACTATGAGTTTTTACCGTAATTGTTCCAGCAATGAACGTGACATTTTGTAACTCGAATTCGGCGATCAGGTAAGATAATAGGTGTGACGATGGTAGTTGCACGAAAGCTATGGTCACATAAGAAGTGCACTATTTACTTAATGAGAAAAGAGGAGTAAGCGTTTCTGATGTAGAGAAAAGCTAAGAAAATAAATTATAAAGGTAATGGGTGTAATGGTGGTTACATGAAAGTCACACTTGCATAACGCATTTTGCCTTTTTCACACTTAAATGCAATTGCATGGTTTGCTTAATAAAAAAGAAGAGGGGAAGCATATGCGTTGTAGAGAGAAGTTAGAAAACGAAATTCTCAATAATGTTCATAGTGAGCCTCCCGACTGTCCTCCTTAGAATCTTATCACTCTTTTTAAGTTTAGCTCCATAGCTTTCCTAATAGTAGGGAATGTTATTCCAAGGTTAGTTCTAGAACTTTTCCAATATGGAAAGTCGTTCCCAGGTTTCACATCATTCCCAATCTGGGGCTATCTTGTAGTACTATTTTCATTAGGTCAGTAACCAAACACTAGTGTTTACATTACATGATTCCACGCACGAATGGAATAAAAAAGAAGAAGAAGCTCCTAACAATTAGGAATTTGAATGAGATTGATAACCGAACTGGTAATGTGAGCAACTCTTCGTACTTCTTTGGTGTTCACTGATTGTGGTCCAAATTGTACGTACATGCGGTTTCCAGCATTACTTTCAACAAAGCCATTTGGAGAGTAGAATTCATCAATATGATCCTTCCAAGGCTGGATGAAGCAGGTTAATTTTCTGGTAGAAAATGAAATTGTATCCACACAATCAAATTTTACACTTTCCTGGTTCACTTTGTTATCAGATCAAACCTGTACGGGGTGTGTGTGTTTGGCTCGGGTTGAAACGCTTTACTTTATTTTACACCCTCCACCCTTCATGACGTGGGAAGGCAAAGGTTAAAATAAATCGACAAGGGAGGGAGGGAGTTGTCGATATTTAGTGCATGCCACCAAACGGATAAGGGCAATGGAATACACAATTAATTTCCACCAGGCATTTTCGTCCAATGTTCCTTCTTCTTTCTGAATATGCATGCTGTGATAACCCCAAAAAGCACGTGGATGAGAACATTTGTTTACGTACAAAACAAATATGGTTTCGAAAGTTGTCATTGATGATCAAAGTGGAACTCCTAACCAAGGGGAAAGATGAGGACACGTGGTTGTATCAGGCAGGGGCATCATGGTAAAAGATCCACGGGGGGTGTCACATGAGGACCGAACAAAAAGAGGAAGAAAAACCCAAGCTACATCATAGGTTTTCGTTCGGTTGACTCGCATCACATGCATTGCACTTAACACTACTGCTGCTTTTTTTCTTTTAAGACCCTATATCTGCATTGGATTGCAATTAAATCCAGAGTCAAGTGAGATTAAACAGTTGAACTGTGATGAAGCTCCTAAAAGAATCGCATTTTGCAATTTGCACTGTTATGCAAAATTTTCATGTCTTGGGAATCAGCAATATTTGGTAGACCAATCAAGCTTCCTCCATCGCCATTTCCAAGGGAAAGGGACCCATTGAACTTTTTTTTTTCTACTCTAAGGATAGTCCGATGAACATGACCAGGTCAGACGTTTTATCGATATCGGAAGAAAGTGTTCGTTGAAATTCATGTACAAAAATTAATATTCCATTAACAGAAACTAGAAAGTTTCATGCTTGGTTTAGGGTCTTGTACATTTTTTCGAAGTTAGGGCATGTCGTAGGTTTCAACGAAAATTTTATGTTAACTTTATAGATCCTATTCTTTCCCAAATTTCTAAAGAAATTTTAGATTTATTTCAGCAATAACATGGTAAAATTGCCTTTTATTTAAGTGTTTATGTCAAAGTTCATGCAATTTTTTTATAACATTAATTGCACAACAAGGTTTGAGAAAGTTTAAACAAATTAATCAAGGTTAAATGTTAAGTACCTAAATTAGAAACAATCTACTGGTGAAAAAAAAATTCAACTTTAATGTAGATCGTATAATGTCCAAAACTTAACCTATATATGTTAGAAATTTGAGATGCTCAAGGGTCAGATCGGTTGGGTATAAGCATGATATTAATATATTTTATACTTATTCAAGTTTGGTCCGACTCGAAATCTGGGCTTAAAATTTTGATCAAACCCATTCATATTTCCAAAAGACTAATATAAGCCCATTTTAGGTTTACCCATATTATTTTTAAAAAAAAATATTTATTTTATTTTGTTTTAATATTTAATAACTTTATATATTTTTTTATTTATTGAAATTTTTATATAGTATCTTAACATTATTTTAATGTTTACATCAAAGTAGTATTATATATTTAGTATAGATTTTTTTATGTTTTTTAAATTACATAATATATAAAAATAACATAATATGAAATATTATTAACTTAAAACGGGTCGGGTTTAGGCCTTGAATGTTCAAGTCTAAGCCCGACCCATATTTTAAACGAGCTTAATTTTTTTGCCCAAGCCCATTTTTGAACCTAATAATTTTGCTCAAACCCTCCCAAATTTTGGACGAGCCTTCGGATCTGAGTGAGTAACCCAACCCATAAATATGTCTAGTTAGAATTGTTCCTGGTATTGATTCTCTCCATTTGTTTCTTGAAAGAAGCGGTTGAGAGAAACCCTAACTCAACAAAGTGAAGAAAATAATTTTAATGAGATAATAATTGAACTTAAATTTTAAATAGAGGGATTAAAATTTAAATATGCAAAGATTACTGGGACTTAGAACATATTCTTACTTTAATTTATTTCATGATATAAAATTCATAGTATAAAATAAAAAATTCTAATACTAGTATAAAATTGAAAAACAAATCTTAAAAGATGAAGACCAAAAACTAGCTTAAATTTTAAATTGGTAAAAAAATTTGCCCATTTTCATTTTTTGAACCCAATATTTTTTTCTATTTTGTTATTTTCATCTAAATTCTCTCAAATATGAAGTGGGCATGCCAACTTGAAAGTAACCCATGGTTTTTCCATGTCTAGATCCAGCAGTTGTAGGCTGGAGAAGTGCTTGAATACTGGGGGCCATGTAAGGAGGTATGAAATGAGAAAAAGAAGACTGGTAAGAAAGAGAGCAAGACTGGAAGCAAAAAGGAAGATGGCTTTGAGATCATTGAGCTGAGGCTCCAAGCTATGTATTCTTGATTGTAAAGGTCCAGGTCAGCAATCATATACCATTTGCAGTATAAGCCTTTTTGTTTGAAATGCTTTGAACTAAATTGTTGGATAAAGGTGTTGCTCAAGTATTAGAGTAGGATTGAGTCAACAAAACTTTGGGATTTTAAGCTACAGCTATGAATCAAAACTGTGAACAGTGATGATTGATTGAAGCCTTGCTTTGGAGTGAAGCATATAGTAAAGGTGATTGGAGTGTGAGTACGATGTGATTTGACTCTTTTGGTGTAGGCTGAGCCCACTCATGAATGGGTACTGCCATTTTGAAAAGGGCGTGGGACCAATACTTGTACGTGGGATTGGTTTTTTTACGGGATCCCATCTGAATTCTGATCAGCTCTATTCATGTTGGATTTCAGACACTGGCAACTAAATTCTCATGCCCTTGCTGTGCTGATGAATCTAAATCTCAGTTAACTTTGTAAATAGTCACGATTCTCCGTGCATCTAAAAAGCTCCCATGACATTATCAAATGCATAGCCCAATCTTTTAAAGTCGAGAGCTCCAAAGCTAATGCAGAATGCGATGGACAGAAATACAAGAGATGATTGCTTTGTTGAGCTTTAAATCTGACAACAACTAAAATGGGAATGGCCCATCCTTCAAACACTCTTTGAGTTGCTGTCTGTCTGAGAGTGAGACCCGTTAAACGTTTTCCGACAATATTTTTGTCTCTGTGCAACTACTTGTATCTAGTCTTAGCTTCACTTCAAACGCCCTTCCTGGGAGCTTCCGCCGTAGGCTCCAAAAAAATAATAATAATAATAAGAGTAAAAGATATTATCAAATTAGTATGTACCTTGGACTGTGCCCGAAACACTATTTAACTAATACATTTTCCCAAAAAATTGTCCATTTCCTGAAATTAAATAGAGCGTCAAAATTGCTCATAATTCTTTAACTCAATATTTTAATATCAAAATCACTCATAATTTCCTTTTCGATATCAAAAATTTAAGTACATTCAAACTTACGGGTTACAACCCAAAGATCTCTTTGTTCGTTGAGTTAATTTATCAAAAAAAGATTTGTCATAATTTATTGTGAACAATCAAATGGATAAGATGATGTAATATGACCTTCAATGGACCTAAACAAACCAAATAGGATGAGCCTGTCTGATAGAAGCTTCAAAGGACATGTAAGACCCACGGTTTGATTTTTTTTTTTTTTTTCTACCCCACCCCTATAATGCTCATGTGGCAAAAACAATCATTCGTCAGAATTAGACCACAAAAATCTAGTACGTGTAATTTGTGTGATAGAGCATTGTTTTTACATACATTTTAATTAGTAGTCCATCAAGTTCAAAATGATTTGTGGATTTTTCACCCACCTTATCGTTGTTGTTGTGATTTGTCATGTTTAGATAATCTATATCAAGCTAGTTGTTTATCGTGTTTGAATTGAAAGTTAATGTATGATTTTGTTTAAATGCCTATGAACTTATTAAGCATTTGAAATGTTGATCTCGTCAATATTCTTTTCCCGTAGATTGACAATTTACAGAACTTGTCGATCGGATATACGAGAAGCGTACACGATCCTATTATTGACTTGATAGTCTTTCATTCGTTTTAAAGCTCGGTCATGTAGCACGTACATAGCTATTATATTTTTATGAGTTTACTTTGGTTAGAAAGTTGTTTTGGACTTTGTCAATGCTGGAATCGTGAAGTGTTAATGCTTAATTGTAAGGAGGTATACTTGATAACTTTTGTGATATGGTGCATGACTTTAAAAGTAGCATGAATAAACATTAATATGGTATGGATTGAATGGTTAAAAGACTTGTGATGTAGGTTGATTTAGATTAAGTTGTTTGGTTTGATTTGGTACCAAATTGTGGCATATTGGATTGAGTGATGTGTAACTGGTTAAAATGTATGCTTTGGGATGAATTTTTGGTTACATTTGTGGAGCTGTAAATGTATGAAAATGATGCACAAAAGAATAAAAGTTTGATTGACATGAAATATGGACCAAATGGTCTAAATTTTACCAAAAATAGGGTTCAAATTGAAACGAACAACTCTCCTCATCACAACTTCGATCGATAGTATGTGACATCCTGACGTCGAGAGGTTGGACGTCGCAGCGTTGCAAACTGTTTGGCGACTTCAAGACACGGAGAAGGTGACGTCACGACGTCGTCTTGAATTTTTAAAATTTTACAATTTGGTCCTATTTCATGCTCGGGTTAAGAAAAGAGCTTTCGTAAGCTCGTTTGAGACTCAAAATATATCAAGTATGTGACATCTTATAATTTTGACCTAACGATTAGGCTAGACGAGGGGTGTTATAAATGGTTTAAATGGTTTATTCAATATTTATTTGACGATAATTGCTTTGACAACGGATGTGGCATTTTATAGTTTTGACCTGATGATTAGGTTAGATGAGGGGTGTTATAAATGAGATCACTGAAACTCAACAGAATAAGATATTACAAGTTGTTGTTATCGGAGGTAAATCTCTTCGGGGCTAAATAATGACCCAATCGAAGCAAGTAGCTCATTGGAGAAAGTATTCCTCAAAAGTCCTAGTTGAATTAACCAAGTCATATTGACCCAATCAAACCCTGGAATCCACATGGAAAAGAAATTGTTGAAGAAATTTAAAAAGTCTGACATGTTTTTAATAGTATTAAAATATATGTTCATTATCACCCCACCTATATTCATTAATAAATATATTAATTAAAGTTTTGGAGAGTTACAAATAGATTAACATACTATCAAATTTATAAATAAAAAAAAAAAAAAAAAAAACATAATGGATTAACATATTGCAATTGGACCCTTATTTAATATTTTCTTAAAATTATAGAGTAAATATTTAAGAGTTAAAATTTAGTTTTTTACTTCTATTTTAAGAATTTAGTTTTTCTATTTTTTTTATTTAAAAGTTTATATCTAGTTGTTATTATCGTTAAAATTCTTTTATTAAATTCATTGTTGTGACATTTTGAAATTAATATATATATACACATTTGTTAATCATGTAACAAAAAAATAACAATGAAAATATTGTGAATTTTTTTTTCTTAAAAACACCATATGAACTTGTCATGATAAAATAATTTGTATTGTTGGAATAATTTTCGTAAGAAAAAATTACTTTAGCATTTTACTTGAAATAATTAAAAATATTAACTATTTAGATTAACTAATGACATTATAAAAGTAAATAGATTAAATTATGTAAAAAAATAAAGTATATAGATTAAAAACCTTACCTCGGGAGACGAAAGAATTAAGAAATAAGCGCATGGCATTGGTGAAAGTGTTGTGGAACCGTCACGGTGTAGAAGAGGCTACTTGGGAGCTAGAAGAAATTATGAGATCTCAATATCTTCATCTTTTTTAGAAAAATTTTGAGGACGAACTTTCTTAAGGGATGAGAATTGTAATGGTCGATTTTCAGTGATATCGAAAAATGTGATTTCGAAACCCCATTTCCGTAAAACGAGTCCCTAAAAAATCAACTTGTTTGGGTGTTTTAAAAGGTAAGTTCATATGGAACTTACTATCTCATTTTATATTAGGTGTAATTTGTATTTGATCATATATATAGACATAACTTGATAACTAGTGATATTGGCATGTAATGGGTTATATGATTATTGATTATTACATAACAGTACAGGATATTAATGTGAAAGTTGATTGATTACAGGAAAAGTATATGAAATATGTGATAATGTACAAGGTACGATTTGAATTGTGGATAATTATAGAGAGTGATAATGATATATATAAATGATGCTTGTGTGAACTTAGTAAAAGATTAGGATGCGTTTGGCATGCTAATAGGGTTACACGTGCACTTGATCAGGGGTTTTACATGTTATAACGAGGTTTAACATTTGTTTTAGATTCTCGAGTTATATGTATCATTGGTTTAACCCGAACATGTAACCTTGATATAATATCAGCTTGTGCGAGCAACTTAATCACTCGTTGACAACGCACACACACCTTGCACACACAGGTGCTTGAACTCGGGACCCTTCGGATGAACAACATCCTCTTTTCTACTAGAACCACTTATTGGATTCAATGAAATCGAAAAACCTAAATGTCAATTGGATATGACATAAATGACTAACGAAAACTTACCTATAATTTAACGACTAACGGTGTAATTTATCATTATTGTTGTTGTTATTACCTTTCTAGGTCTTTTCAACTTCCAAAATACATGGATTCTTATCTCATTTCTTTTAGGTCGAAAGATTCTCATCTCATTAGGGATACCCAACACGAGTTGCCACATTATTGCTGTTAGGGAACTTTTTTTATCTTGGCTGCTTTGCATGGACACCATTTTAATTTTGGGTCCCATTTGCATCGTCATTACTATTATTATTGTTTGTAAGCCCACTCTCCCAAATGGGTGATGGATGCATAGTGCTTGTCCGGTTTATCTTTATAATTAAGAAATGAACTGCTACTTTTATATATGTAAGTCAACATGTGTCTATACATACGGGCCGTTGCATGAAAACCGTACAACATCATATGTTATCTGCTCTGCTCCTATCATTAAGGCGTAAAGCCCTAAAGACTAACTGAATTATACAAATTGAATTTGCAGAAACAAAAGGTAAACCCTCTACTTATTCATGCAATACCTTCTTCGGCTCTTCCGGGAAGTCGAATGCAGTTTTCTTTTCTTGTTTCTTAGGGGTGATTTTTGCCAAATGACGCTTCACAGAATTTTGGTTTATTTCAAATACAAAAGCCATGTCCCTAATCTGCAAGAAAAAGGTAAAATGTCAATTAGTGACTGAGCGTATAACATTACACGATCTCTAGAATTCGACAGTGCAAAAAAGATGGAAAAGTGAACATATAGCAAGCCTACCTCAATCAAACTGCTTGAAACAAGACCTATCAGCTGTCCGGTAGAAACTTCCTTCCCATTTAAGAATATCGAACTCTTACCCAGATTCTTCAAAGAGAAGGAACCATCTCCCTCCATTTTTATAATTGCCTAGCAGAAATGAGGAGAGTAATTATTCCCATGTACATCTCTGCAAGCAGTATAGGAGCAAAGGAATCTAAAAAGGATATCTGACAAGCTAAGCAGGGTACAATCAATAATATATTAAGATAACATACAGTTCAATTTCACAAGTTCTTATAGCACAAACGTAGGAATATAATAAAAACTGAATGAACAAGCTCAGAAAGCTAATAACAGTGTCTAAAACCAGTATTTCTAAACTGATTAATGAACTTCCTAAAAGTGTAGTTCTTTATATCTTAATTAAGGATTTAATTCACATAGAAGGGCAGGAGCGCCACTAAATACCATCCATTCTTAAATAAAAAGAGTGCCCGTAGTTCTAGTGGTCTTCACTTCAGTAGTAATAGTAAATTGCTAATGAGTTTATTTCTCTCATTCCTCCCTCTCTCCAAGTATTCCGGTCAGCAAAGTGATAGGCCTCATCAACACATGGAACCTACCTTGAAATGATAACCACATCCGTGGCATAAGGCAACTGATGCTAATATATTCATGGATAATTTATAAGAGGCAAAGTATCTACAACTAACAATTCAAATATCTAAATTAAGTGACGACGAAGCCTTTGGCAAGGTGGTCAGATACCTCCCCCATGAGGGGCAGGGATATGCAGACTCAAGGTTCAAAGTCCCCGCATCCTCCTCTATACACTGTCCATAAGTCACAAAAAAATGCAAGTAACCATGTCAAGGAAATCAAAATATCACACCTGTCGTCTAGATATTTTGTTAGCCCGCCCTTCTCTTCCTAAGTCAATATCAACATCAACATCGATGGTTGCCCTGCCAAGTACAACCTGCAAAGCATGGAGAACTTGCACTAGTAACATGTTCATCTTTTGTGTCACAAGTCAATAAACCAGTTGCCCAACCAGGCAATTTGAAATTAGTACATACAAAAGCTCACATCTAATTTTAATACAGTGAAAACTTTCAGCACCTTTGTGCATTGAAATATAGAAAGAAGAACACATGCATCCGCACCACTTATCTAACCAAAAAACTTGAATAACAAAAACAAGGGGAAAAACAAAGAGTTTGTAAAAGGAATTGAGAAAATAAAATTGAGAAAATAAAAGTCCATTAAGTATCTTTCCTGACCATATCAACAAATTTTCTCCAATAATGGATAGGAGCAGGTTGGTTGTTAGCGTAAGGCAGTCTAACAGCAGTTGATGCAATATAAATCAAGCATGGATAAATTGAGTACCTCAGTTTCTTTAATGTAATGTTTCATATGACGGCCATATAAAACAGCAAGTGCCCCTCGAGATGCAGTAGCTCTTTGCATAGCGGACTGAGCACACTGTTCCAACCTAATGAGTGTCTTCCTCGAATGCTCATCTTGATATCTTGAGACTAGAAATTTCAAGAACACAAATCAACATGTGCAAATATTCAAAAAGTCAACAGTCCATGGATTCCACACTGCTTGTGGTTCACCCGGGACTAAACTATTGTTAGTGTAAATTGAACTTCATACCTTCGCTCCTAATGAAAGAATCAGATTCATCTGGACATAAATCCATCTCAAGTATCTGAAGTGAACATCAAATAATTGTTCTTTAAAACCCAGATAATAAATACCACTGACAACAAAAAATAAAAAAGTCCTCATAATGAACACAATGCCCAAGATTTACCATGGCTTCAAGATCAGAAAAGCTAGGAACATCATCATCACTTTCGTATTCTATCTGATCAGATGTTGTCTTGTTTGCTTCAGGTTCCAAAACACTATCCACAATGGAACTTGCTTCTGCATAAGTAGAAATATCTTTGGTATTGCATTCATCTGATGGCTCTTCCTTTGTAGCACCATTTGCAGCAGAATTGGGAAATGCGTGGGAGGTTTTGAACCTATATGGGTCAACCAGGGAATTCTGAGCCTGTCTGGAAATCACATGACATTGACCATCATGGAACTCAGATTTGGCAGCTTGACTAGATTCTGACAAAACATCCAGTCCTACCATCTTGGGAGCAGTAAAACATTGAGCAAGGTTATCTTCTGACTGCATCAAGCTCAGTTCTTCTTTACTATCATTTTGATTTGCAAAGGATGAGACCTGGTCACTGCCTACTTTATGACACTCTTGAGAAGCAAAAGCTTTAGCTAAGAGAACATCATCGTTGCATGGGATTTCAGGATCCTCACTGTTCAACATGCAGCAACCTTCATCATTAAGTTCAGGAGAATGAGGATCTGACACCAATGCAGATGAAGGCACATTGATCTCTGGATGCCCAGAATATAACTGTTCAGTGTGCCCAGAATGTGACTGTTGGTCTGGAACTTCATCCAATTTTGAAGGATAAGTTGCAGCTTCTAAAGTACCAGGACACACATCTGAAACTAATGTCTCATGTTCTTTAGTCTTTGATATATCATCTTCATGAACATCATTAGGAGAATTTAGCAAAAGTGAATTCACACTCTCATAGCAAGATTTATCAATAGCATCACCATCAAAGTTTAATAAAGCATCTGTTTCAGCTAAATCACCACCTGAGATAACAACTGAATTATTAAAATCATAGCCATCTTTTAACATCATAACTGAAGGAACAATATTATATCCAGATGAACACATTTTCTTACCATCCACATCTTCAGGATGCACAATTTCACCTTCTACATCCTGGCCTTTATCTAGAGGGCCATCATTTACTGGCATTACAGCTGCTGGAACATCTTCCATTGTTTTCCACAGCGGCATATCTGGTTGTGGCGATGAACATCCCACTGAGAAAGGCTTGATTCCCTCAACACCAGATGGATGCCCAAATTTAACTGAAGCCTCAAAAATGACATGAGGAGACCCGCTAGACACATTATTCTGTTCAAGGTTCTCAACTTTTTCACTAAAGCAATCCTCCTTCAAAGTTACTTTCAGGTCATTGTCTTGTGATCGTTTACCTACACTACCTATGCCTAAATCACAGAATCCAAATTGGTTTTGAACACAATCTTCTCGAGGTTCTACGAGCTCATCATAGCCACCTCTATTTTGCATGCAATCATTTCCATTTGGTGATCCGAGAAAACTAACACCACTCGAGTTCGTCACATGGTAATTACAGGCCCTCTTCCTCATAGCATAATACGATCTTCTAACGCTTTCGAATTTTCTTTTAGCACTTCCATTTTCAAAAGAGTTATCACATTTACTTGATTTAGAAGATAAATTAGAAGCAGATAATTCAACCTCAATCATACGAGCCGCCGCTTGGTCGGAAATAACAGGATCATAAAGCAAAGCGCGCCATCGATCTTGTAATTCTTTAACAGAAAACTTCCGTGAAAATCGAACCGCACCTTTTGCTAGTGCTTCCAATGAAGCACCGGACTGTAATTACCAAAATTTAACTTAAATCATCAATTTCCACTAAACTGAGGGGTTTTATCTAGTCTCGTTTTAGAATTTTAGGTCAAGAAATGCAAAAGATTCGTTTAGAGAGTGTAAAATAGGAAATTACATTATGAGGAAAATTAGTAAGAGGAAGAAGAAAAGAGAGTACCTCAATGGCGTTCTTCAATAAGAGATCGTCTTCAGGGATCCAAGAGGAAGAAGAAGAAGAAACTGAAGCAGGCAGAGCTGACATGGAATTTGAATTTTTTTTCTAATTATATATAACACGAAATGCAGTGGTTGGATTTACAAAAATGAAAAATGAAAATAGAAATTTTCAAAAAAAAGGAAAATAGTAAAGATTTAACGGTTAACGGTTCATTTTTTTTGTTTGGATTGTTGAATTTAGGGATCCGCCATGGAAATGAGTTTTTATTTTTTGTGTGTGTTTGGAGAGGGAGGTCTCTAAAGCTCCTTTCAGTAGTCTTTCGTCAGTCTCAGAAACGGACGGATCAGAAACGAAAGCTTTCGAAGACGCGACGTCCCTGGGGAAACGCTCTCACGCGCTTGTGAAATTACTATCATACCTTTTAAGCCCATCTCACAAAGAGGCTCCTTTGTTACCTTCCATATGGATCCAGATTTCTGGATCTTGAACAAAAGGTTTCAAAGTCCAGGCCCGGCTCGGTTTAAAACATTATACGATGTCACCTCTAGCAGGATGAAGTTAGGGTAAGCCCCTCATCTTATTAAAATACTTTTAGTTTTACCTCTCTTAAATATAATAATTCAGTTTAAACTTTTTAAACTCCAAATTAAATTTTTCAAAAAAAAATAATAATTTTTTTTTTAAATTAATAGTTTAGTTCTCCCTAAATTAGTACTATCCATCAACAATAACTCACACACTGAAGATAGAGGTTCTTCAAAGGAAATCCAACCCATGCCACCATTAAGCGCACATTTAATCATTTGACCTGTACTTTCGTTTTGAGATCTCGGGATATGACGAAAGTCGACTTTCCAGTTCCGATTAAGTAACAAATTGATAAAGTATAGTTCCATCATTCTACTACTACTACTAGCAACTCCACCGACAAGAATAGTTTCCACTAAAGGGACATTGTCGCACTTCACATCAAATTATCTAAAATCCCTCTCCCAAGCTATACGTAATCCTTCTAACGTTGCTTTTGCCTCGATTCTGAAAATTAAATCCTTACCAACAACATCGAAAATCCAAATAACCATTTTGCATTTTGTTTTCCCTCAATCTTTATGTTGTTATCTTCTGTTCATTTTAATAAAATTGTTGTGTAACATCAACTGGCTAGCATTTAAAGATTGACGAACAAAAAAAATGGTTAGCATCTAAAGAATCAGGCCGCTTGGCCCTCTCTATCTGATATCTTGGTGAATGAGTTAAGTTGTAAAAGATGCTGTGCAAATCCTTTGGATGTGACATGGTATGAACATTGGATCTTTTGTTTTTAGGAGTGAATCATTATCTTGACCTGAAATGGAATATTTTCTTTTTGGTCAGAGGGGGTTTTAAGATGGACAAAGTGAAGGCTTATATACATTAAGCTTGGTTGTCGAATCCCGAACATGGACCCGAAGAAATTTTGGACCCATTTTTTTGAGTTCAGATATGTTGGAAGATGAAGGAGCAAAGACGGGAAGCATGGGGCGGAGAAAAGGTGTTTAGGCTTTTGGTCCAGACAAGAAGCAACATAATGCTATTTAAAATGTCTGTCGTTTCAATGACCCAGACGCAGATTTAGGTGGCACTCTTTTTTAAGAGACAAAAATGAATAAATAAATTGGGGACCCTAAACCACAAATGTCCCTATAAATCCACTTTTTTTGCAGTAATTAAGTTTCGGAAAGGTCCTACAAGACCTCAAACCTAAACCCTTGCATTGAAGACGTAAGATCCACCATGAATTCTTTCACAGGCTCAACAGCGTCATGCTGAGATACTAACAGATACTCAGCAAAAGCCTGTTTTGGGACCACATAAATTTATGCCCGCAACTCCAAATCAAACTTAATATTGCTGCAGATGCCCACTGGTCAGTGGCCACAACGTACGCAGCAGATATCGACGTATCCCCCCACGCATCCTCACCATCTCTTAATGCCAGAATAGAATCCCAGTAGCCTTAAATGATTTTTTTGGCCCCTCTCTGGGTTTACAATTCAACCAAAAATTCTTCTGATTTGCGTAATAATTGATTTCTCTTTCTTTCACATAACTCCAAACTGCAAACTGCCAAAGCTTTTTCACTCAATGACCTCTCGCTTTTTTACTTCTTTTGCTTTATTATTTTATTATTCATACATGGAGACCGGGGTAGGATAATAATTAAGATTTGTAATAGAAAATAAATGTGGCAATTGCAGTACATAGTCCGATGGATAAAATATGGGCTTAAATAAATAAAACTGGGGGAGAATTTAGTTATTCCCCATTCGCATTTTATTCATTTCTCAGTGATAGTTATGAATTCCGGGGAACAAAATGAAAGTTGATGGAGAATCCACCTGAGTTTCATGCAAAAGTGGCAGTCATCACAAGACAAATCCGACAAAAACTGTAGGGTTTTTTGGAGCATTGAGCAATGGGGAAACAGTCTCAAATGCTCGACAACTCAACAGCTAAAATAGCATCATATTTTTGCATCCCATCATCCAAACTGCCATCCGTGTTAAAAAGAATAAAAGCATATACCTCAGTCAGGCAATGGGAAAAAGAGATGATTTTCAGAAACTAAATTTTGTTTAAGCTTCAATTCTTTTAAATGTCTTTTCGGGGGAAGAAAAGATGTGATGGAATACTGTGTTTGCTTACAGTGGACGCTAGGGGGGGGAAATACCCTTTCGAATTAACACACATAGATGAGATCAGATGGAGATATAACCATTATTGAATGATCGAAAATCTTAGTTTATCAGTCTTTCAGTACCCAACATGTCGAGTAAACTTTACTATATTAGGGAAAACCGTACCAAGAATATTCTTAAGTTTCCTGGGTGCAATACAAGGAATGTTGGCATGACAGATGAAACCAATTGCAGGAAAAGAAACAGGTTTAAAAAAAAACCCTTCCTGGTAAGATCACAGCATAGACCCAAGGATTTACTGAAGCGTGAGCTGAACCTGATGATATTAAAATAGGACATCAATTATTGCACCAAATAAATAATAAAACAAAAGGAAGATCCAAGTTTTCCATGTGGTTGTTCCGGTTGAAACTCAACAACATGCCCAGAATAGCCACCTCAACTCTAAACAAGAACCTTTTTGAATTCTCCAAAAGAAAAAAAAACGAACTCGATTTCCATAGGTCTATTAGCGTTTATCTTTTGTTTTTAAAACCAGACACAGATACGACGTATGATTGAATTCTTTCTTGATAATAATAATTAAAATGGTGTACCCCTCCTGTTCTGTCGCTATATACAGCCTATTAAATTTCAATCCCTTCATGACCCAAACATACTAAACAAATTACTCCAATGGGTCACTCAAAAGCTAATTATTGGGTTCCCATGGTCCCAGCAAATTCCTCTTAAGTTACGATTACTCTACAAGTAGTTTGAACATTCATGTCTAAACAAACACTGGGAAACACTAAGAACATAATTTAACTTTTTTTTTTTTTTTAAATATTACAATATATGTTTGATGCTATCAATAATACTCTTAATGTCACAATGTAATGAAGTCATGGAAATGAAACTGCTCAGAAAACAAGAAACCAAAACACTTGCTACATATATATATATATATATATATTGAATTACATGCATGTTTCAAGCTCCTTTCAATTTTTATTTCTGAAATAATTACTTTAATCCATTTTAATACACTGCGCCAGAAAAAATCCATTTATAGATACTTTGTTTCAGAAGAAAATATAAGTTCAGTTCTTTTATCAATGTCAAGTGAAGCTAAATTTCCATGAGGAGAAGGCAGGTTTTTGACATCCATATTTAATTAAATGACATGAAAATTACTTGCAAATGCAACTGAATTAATACTTAGTTTCCATGCTTAATTTATTGATCAGTTAGATTGTTTGATGTTCACAGATCAAGATGTTTCACCCATTTACACCATATTTGGTATTATAAGAAAACAATAAACCATTGAATGTGAAAACAAAATAACAGCTTATGATTTTTTTTTTTTATATTTTCTATGTTCGGTTCGAGGCATATAACTCTCTCAATAATGTTATCTCCTTCAAACCTGTGTTTTCTTTTTGCTTCAAACCTGTGTTTTCTTTTTGGGAGTGCAATGTACAAAACCTGTAGGGCAGCTTATGTTTTCAAGCAAATTTAAGTTAAAACTATTTTCTTCTGAGACCCCTATGCTAACGCAACAAGGACCCGACTAAATCCCCAATGGAGGCAGATCAAACCACATTTTGAGGGCAAACTCACCCAATGCTGCACAAAACTCGAATTTAAAGGACATCAAACTCTGGCAAGCAGGAAACTTAAAACATGTTAGCTATGGCTTTGTAGTTTAATCCAAATTAAGCTAGAACGTGATAAAGTGGTTTTCTGACAGACCATAAGTAATTACCCATGAAACAAGACATAGTACACAGCAGCTGGTATTGAGTGCTTGAAGTAATTGAAACATGTTATATAACCATGTCATAAAAGCATGTAATGACAAAAAAGAAACCCTACCCTGTAGTTAAATTTTCTGTCATCGGGAGGTGAGAACAAGGGAACAGTGTCGAACCGAAGGAAAGAAAAGGTCCATTAAGGGAAAAGCTTGGCAATCTTTTAGTTTAGATCATGCATTTGCAATTTTCCCGACTTTTCAAATAATGCAGACATGAATATGAAACAGTGATTGTATGCAACCATGCATCTTATTTAGTCGCTACGGACAATGTCGCAGAAAAACACATTGAAACAACGAACAGATGATAAGATATATTTCCCATTTTATCAAGAAGTTAAGTCACATCTATGTTATGCATACGTCTATTCTAATGAATGAAATGATAAATGATGACGGTGATGATAATTATCACATGAATATATATACATAGAGAAAGAAAGAGAGAAGGATTTTATGTTTCACCTTTTGAACTTGAATGGAAGCTAGCTAAGCCTTTCATGGATGGGATGGACCGCCTATACCGTGATAAGGAAAAAAAGATGCCGTCTTTGTAGTTTGTCCAACCAAAGAAGAAACCAATATTCGTCCCACATTGAAACTAGTAAGCATCCGGGTAAACAGTAACAGGGAAAAGCAGCTTCCCCAAGTTGAAAAAAACCAGCCAGAAAATCTAAAATTTTTTCCATATTATTTCAACCCCACAATCTCACTAAAATATTAAAAATATTTCTCTAACTTGCAAACACTCACTCGACACGCCACATGCTGTGCACATTTTCGTACAAAAACAGCTTTAGATATAGAAGCAGCAGCAGAAGAAGAATTTATATTGATGATTTGGAACTAAAAGCATTCAAATTTTTTTCACAACAAAAAAACCAAACATCTCTCTCTCTTTCTCTATTTTCTTAAACCTTTTTCTTAACAACTACCTAGTTCATCAATGGTGGGTGTCAAATGTTGTAGTACTTCATTATGATCGAGGGCAAGAAAGTAGACAACGAAGAAGAAGAGACCTAGAAAAAAGACTATGGACGTGTTTTTAAGATCTTGGGTTCGGGAAAAACTGCGTACCAGCCAGGAAAGTGTTGAGTGGAGCTGCATAAAGAGAGGAAGGGTCTAAAAATGCGACGGTTGATGAAGACGCAGCGGCTGTAACGCTGCTGCAACTGGCGTTGCCTGCGACGGTACCCGAGTTGGAAGCGGCGGCGGTGGGACCAGCAGTAATAAGATCAAGTTGTTGGATTCCATCGCCGGAAGAACTCTCACCAGCTGCTGCAGCCATGTTGTAGCCGCTTTCGGGGCCTTGATTGTAAAGAATTCCCTTGAAAACATGCCCTCCGATATTCACAGCCGTCTGATAAGCATACTGGTCGTCACCATCTTCAATGCCACTCACTCTCACGCACCGGAACATCGCTTCAGAGTTCACTTCTGCCGGAAAATTCCCCACTTCTAACTCTAAAAAGAAAAGAAAACAGCAATAGCATGGATGAAGGTGCAAAACAAAAATGGGGTTCTATTAGTTTTGCTGTTTTCAATGATTTATAAGTGAAAATCGAGAGAAATGCAAGCAAGCACAATGGGGTTAACACAAAAACACAAACACGGGGGTATGCAGAGAGAAAAAGAGAGATGACGCGTAGAAAGAGGAGGAAAAAGAAAGGTTTCTTCCCTGTCAAAACATTCGTCACGATTACAAAAAAACAGTATGTAGAAAAGGAAATAATGGAGAGAAAGCTGCCGGAGAGTTAACTATGGAGGTTGATTTCATTGCACGCAATTGATGTATGTGTGCTTCCTTTAACTTTTCTCATTCCCTTTTTTTCCTTTCCCCTCTTAAGTTCTTACAAAAAATAGTCAATCTTCGAGACTGTGTGTGAGTGTCACTGAGAGCTGGCATAAAGTGTATTAGTTAAAGAAAGAACACACTCCAAGAAACAAAACTATACCTGACGCGTTTGTGGGTAAACGAGTGAAGGCAAGAGGAGAAGATGTTGGATTCTCTTGCTTTCTTTTGGGATTCTCTCCACGAAGCTGCTGTTGCTGCTGCTGTAAAGAAGCAAGTTGATGTTGTCTTTCACGGCGCTTGGAAGCAGAAACCCAAGTACTTTTAACATGGGTTTGGCAATCGAATCCTCGGCTTTTGCAACAGGTTCTACACCTCATGTGAAGGCAATCCTTCTTAGCTTGATTACCACAATCTTGGCAACTTACGCCTCCAGCTCCACCCATCATCATAAAAGCCGATCTCGAGGAGGAATCATCAGCGATGTTGATTGAGCTCCTGCTAGGTCCAACTCCTAATCCAGCTGCTGACGAATAAAGATCTTGTAGCTGTTGGCCTTGCTGGTTGTTGCTGTTGTTGCCGAAGCTTTGGTACTGGCGTTGGAAAGCTTCTTGCTGTTGCCACAATTCGAAACCCTTGAAAGAAGCATCCTCATTTTTGTACCAAAACCAGCTCTCGGGTTGGATATCGGTCGGCAGTGGATTGTTTCGTTGATCTTCTTGGCTGCTGCTCCCTCTTCCTCCTAATGAAAAGAACCCCGCCATTGTTCCTCCTCTAAACCTCTCCCAGACCTCAATTGTGACCGACAATCCATATCAGAAGCTTCCGCACCTCTCTCTTTCGATTTTCAGAACCCGATTGGTTTTTGTTTCCCACAGCCGCTATTGCCAATTCTTCTCCTTTTGCACGTGTTCAAGCACACGCTGCTATCTAACAAAACAAGAAGTGAAAGTGAGCAGTTGTTGCTGTTGTTAATCAGTACATAGTAATTTATCCGTTGTTTTTTTGGCTGGTGTCGGTGCGCCCCTAATTGCAAGAAAAGAAAGCGAACAAAAAAAAAAAAAAAAGAACCAAGGGGTTGCGGTGTAGGAAAAGCGCAGCGTTTATACTCGAATCAAAGCTTTGCTTGCTTCCCCTTTCACTTTCCTCAAGGATTTTCGTTGTGCTGCGGTAGCTGGCCTGGCTTTTGAACTTAACTTTGTTTTTCTTGTCGTTGCAAAGGCATTTAAGACACGATACAAGAATTTACAACACTCTTGTCTGCCAACGCCGCCATGCCCCTTTCTCTCTCTGCTGTAAACTGTTATTAACCCAATTTAAGTCTCTTCCCATAACCCCATATTTTTCTCTTTATCTGATTTCTTGCAGGGTCTTTTCTTTTCTTTCTTTTCCCGTGTGTTTCTTAATGAACAAACAAAAAACTCGAAACCAAAAAAATTAAACTATAAATAAACAGTTTAGTTTCTGTCCTTTTCTTTAAGAACCTGTGTCTCTTCGTTGGCTATGGCCCCTAAAGGGTAACGGATCAACCGCTGCCTGCCCACCTTCTCATTCCCATCTAATGGTCAATTATTCTCCACGTGTCGTCCCACCAGCCTTTTCCAAGTTATGCCCGCTAGGGCTTGGATTTTGCTTCAATTACCCAAATGCTTGCTTGCTTAAAAATAGACTTGGAACTTTGATTTTTAGGTCCTCTTAATTGTTATTCTCTCAGCTTTTGTAGCTGTAAAGCATTTGCTCAACCACTGTTTTTGGAACATCTGTCGGGGATAAGGGTCTTCCTGTAAATTACGAAGATTTTCCAGGGTGTGAAAGAGAATTTTCAAAAATATTATTAATTGATTTATATGGAGAAATGTTTTATGGAAAGCAAATTTATTTGTATTTGATTTATTAACATGTTATTAAGATTTTATTCCTAGTGAATCCCGTGTGATGGTCAAGAGTATTTTTTATCTCAGGTGTGATTTGTGTTTGGATTACATCAATCGCATTACTTTTAAAATTTTACTCTCTTTTTATGATTAAAAAAAGCTTTTATTACTAGTAAATGAATTTGGGATTAGTTTATTAAGATGGAAAGTTGTGGGCAATGTAAAAGAGGGATTTTAATATGTGTATTAATGATGTTAGTGAGTGAGGTATAAATTTTGGTGTTAGAGCAACTTTGCATGTCTACCCTTTACCTTTTTTTTAATTTTTCTTTTATCATAGTATAATATAAATCTTATAAATAAATATTTAATCAACAAAAGGCTTTTTTTGTAATTAAGTCATTTTGGGACCGTTATTTTTCTTAATTGACGTGCATTTTTCTATTTGAAAGAGAGGTGGAGTTGACTTAGTGGAGCTGAGAAAGTCATGCAAATAATAATTTATTATTATTATAAAAAATAGAACTAAAATGTTTCACGTTCAAAATGTTATTATAATAATAATATATTATTATAAATAAATAAATAAATTCTTTTTAAATATGGTAAATTACTTCTTGCAATTTTGTCACCTAATTTTTAGGAAGTTTTTATTTTAATAACTCAACTGTTAACTTGTCCACGCTACATTATGTTCACACTTTCATTTTGGTCATCTAATTTCTAGGTTATTTTCATTTTGGTCACCTAAAAAAATCAATTTTTTAAATGTTGTTCGGGTAAAAAAATCAATGATTAAAGTGAAAAAAGGGTAAAAACTAAAATAATGTTTTAAAATTTATCAAATTGTACTTGTTTACCCCTTGCCCAAATTTTAAAAATTTTTCAATATTGAATTTTAAATTTCAAAATATCAAATCATTTAAATAAGTTACTGAAATTTTTTTATCGTATCAATTGATTTATTACTATAATGTTGAAATTAAATAAATTAATTAATTTAGTCTCATTTTAAAAGCAAAGAAAAATCCTTACAATTAATTAAAGAATTTAAATTTATCTTCCATGCCAGACAAAACAGATAATTTTTTCATCACTTCTTTACCTAAACGAAGAACAATCAATCAATTTAATTAATTGCAATAGTTTTTTTTTTTTTTTTTTTGCTTTTAGTTTAGTATAAGTTATCAGAGTTGATTTCATTAAGAATAATATAAAAACATAAAATAAAATTTTAAAATTTAGAAGAAGATTAATTTAATTAATTTCAATATTATAATAACAAATCCGTTAACCTTATTAAGGGATATTCTTTTACAATTTATTTAATCGATTTTTACGTTTTGAAATTTAAAATTTCAATATTGGAAATATTAAAATTTTTTGCAACATGATAACCAAGTACAATTTGACCACTTTAATGCATTATTTTAGTTTCTATAGTTTTTCACTTTAATTCATAATTTGTCCATCCCAATTAATACTTTAAAAAGGATATTCTTTGTGACTAAAATAAAAGTGACTTAAAAATTGAATGATCAAAATAAAAGTTCAAACATAATGTGTCGCATACAAGTTAATTGTCGTTGGAAATTTAACGATTGGGTGAATAAAATAAAAGTATCCTAAAAGTTGAGTAATAAAATTACAAAAATGTCTTTTTTGGTGACCAAAATGAGTGTCATAAAAATTGGATGACTTAACTAGAGAATTTACCCTTTTAAATATTATATGTATACTTGATGTGACATTAATTAATAAGGCAGTTTGGCCACGTCGTTAAATGGGATCCATGTCATCGGCTGACGTGGGAATTTATGTTCAAAATTTTACTTGACTTTAATATTTGGTCTCGAGTACTTGATAGACCTTTTTTCTTACTCGTTTTTAGTACGGAACCAACACAATAATAAAAAATTGGAACTCTTAAAGAAAGGAAGAAAGAAAGTTGAATCCAAAGCCAAAAATCTCCATCCACATGGAATGCAAGGCTAGGATTATAGTAAATTTTCTGATTATCCAATTATAAAAAATTATGAAATAATTATTTAATTATTAATAATTTTTTATCACTTAATTATTTTAATTTTATCTTTTTGACCACTAATTGACTAATAATAGAAGCTTTTAAAATTGATATGTCCTCAAAACTTTAACCTTACCATTAAACCAAGACTTTATAATTTCAAAAAACGAAAACAGAGCTTCAACATTTCAATGGAAAAAAAGACAAGGTTTCGTTAAGGTTATTTTATTCAAGTAATATAAAAAATAATTAATTACGAAAAAAATATAAAAAATAGGTTACTTACAAAAATAGATATTTGCTACAGTGTTTTGACGATGCCGTTTGATATATTGACGACACCAAATTGAAATGTGATGACCTAAAATATTTAGATATCTTATATGTAAATTTACCGTTTTAATTGGCAACTGAAAAATAAAGTTTTAAGGTATTGCGTGATAGTGTGGTGGCACCAAGCTTTAAAGAAGGTAAATTGCCTCATAAATCTCATTTATTTATTTCCTTTTAACACCAAAAATAAGGAGGTCTCTTACCAATTAGTCCAAAATGTTTTTTCTGTCAAAAAGTATTTTTGTAAAAAATCAAAAATAGAGAGGCCTCTTAGTAATTAATCTTGAAAGCTTTTTCTATCAAAAATTATTTTTTGTAAAAAAGTCGATTCCAACTAGAAATAAATTTTATTTATTTTTTGAAAAAATATTCTTTTTGTTCAAATTATGTCTGACATAGCAATTAACAATATTTATAGTAGTTTTTTTTCACTCACATTATATTTGGAAACTATAAATTTAACTAATGATTATAATTTATACATAATAAGATTTTTCTAAAGCTTTTATAATTATAATTTTATATCATGTCTATAAATCAAATTGAAAATAAAATTATAATTATTTTTTGGAAAATAAATAAAATTTATTTCTAGTTGAGGGGGTTTATGAGGCAATTTAACCTTTTCAAAGCTTGGTGCCGCCACAAAGTCACGCAACACCTTAAAGCCATTTTTCAATTGCCAATTAAAACGGTAAATTTACATATTAGGTCCCTGAATATTTTAAGTCATCACATTTTAGTTTGGTGCCGCTAATATCACATTTCTACCTTCCATCTCCTTGGTATGGCTTATGTTAGCCGGATAAGTGAGGATAAATCGTCTGCTCGTCCTATGTGCCTACCACGACGGCTTGAAGCTCTCCTCATTTTAAATTAAGTTCTTATGGTATTTTGTTTGTTTTTGGATGCTTTATCGTGTCCCGTGATTGTCAAACCCCTTTTATCACTACCCTCCATTTTGTTTAAGGTTGTTGGGCTTGATTGAGAAGTGATAACCCTCTTTTATCTATATATAGTTAGGAAAAGTTGAACTAGCCTAGAGAGTGTAGGCATTGCTGAAACCAATTCATGATGATCGGGCATTATGCTCGTATTGTTGGTGCCTCTACCTTTGAGTTTGATTCCACCCTCAATCATGTACCTTACTTTTGTCCTAATTTTTTACTTTGATGTAACAACCCAAATTTCAATGGTATCAGAAAACATGATTTTGGAATCTTATTTTTGTAAATTAAGTTCATAAATATAAAATAAAAATATTTACGAAGTTAATATGAGAATATAATAAAGATTGTTTAAGTGATTTAGTCAAAAAGATAATAACTTAAAATTTATGGACTAAATTGTAAAAATTCAATTGCTATTGAGTTTTAATTAATAAAAGGCTTGAGGACCTAGATTGTAATTATTCAAAGGATCAAATTGGTAAAAAAACCAAACCATATCATGAGATAGTGCGTGTTGATGATGTTTCCACTTAGCTTTAATTAATAATAAGATTTGTATATTAAAGCTTAATTAAGTTAATTAATTTAGATTAGCTAAAGCATAATTAAATTATAAATAGGTAAAGTAGTGGAAAAAATCATCATCTTCTTCACTCTTCTACTGTCCACCATAGATGATAAGAGATGAAAGCTTCAAAAATTTTCCTTTCACATTGAACCAACATTTAAATAAGTAAATCAAGTCATTTTCTTGTATATTTTTTTTTTATAGATTTATGATCATGGGTGCTTGATTTAGCTAGCCCATGTATCAATTTATTCAATTGTTAAGCTTTTAGCAAGTTACTATTGTAGAGAAATTGATTATTTGGGCATGAATTTCTAGTTATTAAGCTTAGATCAGTAAAAGGACTAAATTGTAAAGTTAAATAACTTGTTTGTTAACTTTGCAATATTAGGGACTAAATTGAATAAATGGATAACTTCTTATGAAATTATACTATAAATAGAAAGTGTAGCGTCTCAAATGAAAGAATGTGAAATCGGATTTTGATCCGAAGCTAGATATTAAAAAATATGCATATCTTGAGTATAAGGACTAAAATGAATAAAATACAAAATATGAGTGTATTAAAAAAGAAGAAGATTAATCAGGGTATTGCATCTCATGGCATTATTGTTAGTGAGCCATCGAATGACTATTATACGTTGAATTATGATATTGATTTGGTATGTATATGTACATTTGTATAGAGCAAAAATTGGATAGAAGTGGAGCTTGTAAAGGAAAGACTAAAGTTGTGGAATAAGCCTTGAGAAATCTACTCATTTTGTGTTTTGAAACGTAAGTTCTCAAGGAACTTGCTATCCTTCCTTTTTTTTATAGGTATGCTTGTGATTGTTAATTTTATCTATGCTTGTGCTTACGCTAAAATTATAATGGAATATGACATTTCAGGTTAAAAACATAAATGAATAAGGGTGAATTGTGATAAGTTGAACGATGTTATGTCTATTGAATTGTGATTATAAGAATGGCAAAAGATCTTTACATGTATCACTGATTTCATGTGTGATCTTACTTAACTTTGATCGATGAATTACGAAAATTAAAATGTGATGGTCACTACTTATGTGTGTACATATATGAATGGTTGATACACATGTAAACTAAGTAGAAAAGCTATGATACAATTGTCATGTCAATAGGGTCATACGCGTGCTTATATATAGGTTATTGATGATGTGGAGATTACGATATGTCATTTGAGATCCAACATTTGTTATGGATACTCAAGTATTCATTATCTCTTTGGAGATTGTGGTATGGTGGAGGGACGTATTTACATATGTAAATGCATTTGGTGCCTATGGGCTTGGCACTTCGGTGCTTTGGTGTGGTGTAGTTTATGCTCATATGAGCTATCTTTGTGTAATGTAGTTAGTCCGCGTATATGAGTCCATTCTTAATAAGGTTGCATTGGGCGAAAAGTTAAAATTGAATTATTAAATCGAGAAATGAAAATGAATCGGATTTGATAAGCTATAAAGGTATGTGGTTATAATTGTATTGGCATAAATTAGTAGTCTAATGAATGTATGTGAGATTGTGATGACCTTATGTGAATTGGTACAAATTGATGATATTTTGGTTATTTTTATAATGTTTAACACATGTGAGTATTTATGTTTCTTATGCTCATTATGTTGTAACATGATGTGCCTTGTTTTAGTTAGATATTGCCTAGTTCTTTTGGGAGTTAACATGCTCACCTATGATCAAGGTAAGTGTGGTAAATTTCATTTGAACTTACTAAGCATTGAATGCATACTATCATTGTTTTCTTTACATGTAGATCCCTAATCATCGAAAATCTCAAAACTGAATCATTACGGATATCACACGATCAACAAGACGTAAAAAGTATGTTCATTTTTGGTACCTAACATTGTGGCATGTATATAAGGCATCTTTCTTTAAGTAATGATCATCCATGTGATGAATGTTAAGGTTGGAAAAGGCCTAATTTATGTATAGCTCATGATCATGTGTTTAGTGTCACCTAAACTCTTTGATTTCGAAAGATTCATGAGCATTAAGTGCTTAAAATTACATGATATGGTTACTTGTTGAGATTTGTATGAAACCTTACATGCAAATATGGTTTTGGTTAAAAGACTTGAATTTGTACTAAATAGATTATTGCACAAATAGGTGGTATCGTCGCGACTTGAATCAATAAAGAGTGGCATTGTGACCTCGAGCTTAATGAAGTCTCGACAACACTCACTGTTTTGATAAGGTCGTGACGTGATATCTATGGCGTTGGGATGAGCTAAGTTGATAGTTACGTCGTGACGTAAACACAATAGTTTGAAAGTTTTACAATTTGGTCCCAATTTGATTTTGGGTTAGTAAAAGAGCTTTCGTAAGCTCGTATAAGACTAAAAAATGATTAAATAACATATTTTGAATGTATTCCATACTTGTTAGCATGTTGAAATGGTTAAATTGTGTTGTCAATGGTTGTGGTTGATCTGACAATGAATGTGGCATCCTGTATGTCGAACCCGAGGATCGGGTCGGTATAGAGTATTACATCTAGTCTTTAGTTCTATGTCTTTTTTGAAGCAAAGTTGTTTTTTCTTCTAAGTCATTTCATAGTGTGCTTGTGGCCCCCTTATTTTATGCGATCCTCAAATCTATCTTATGAAGTGGATTGATGTTTTATGGATTTGATGAAATATGAACTCAAGTTGTTGTTTCACTCGGTCAAGGTGTTACCATTCCACGATGTGGAAACAAATAATAGGCGCTCGCACTTTGAATAACACAAACTACTCGAAAGTTGTCTCTAGTATGATAACAAACATCATGTTGCTTAGGTATGTCATCCACAAAAACTGCAAATATATATAAATACAATCATATTCATTTAACGTGAATAATGAATTGCATTGAATGCAAATACATTATTTGCATACATGGTCACTAGCTTGTCAATTTATTTCTTGTTGCATCCAAGTCAAGTTCCAAGTATAACATAGATGATCCAATCAACCTCTAAATTTGTTCAAATATTCACTATATTAGGAAACAATAAAAGTTGGTAATTGAATACATTTTAAGATATTAAATATGATTATACTTTTACGTGTTATTAAGAGAGAACTGCCATGGTTGGGAAAGGATTAGAGCTAATCATGACATTCATATCTATGCCCATTTTTGTTAAATCGTGTTACAACTATTTATCTCGTCGATCGATTCTCGTGTTGTTGTACAAAGTGCCTTGTATAAATATGTCAAAGTCGTTGAACCCTAGATGAATCTACTCTTCATTTGAAGAGACTTCAATAAGGGGCGAATTTAGGGAGGTTGGCAAGCCTCGACCCCCCTAAAATGAATTTTTTTTCATTTAGGCTATTAATTTTTTTTAAAATTTTAAAACAGTAAAGGTAAAATTACATTTTAACCCTTCTAAAAATGATAATATTTTGATTTAATTCTTTAAAAATTACATTTTTACTATAATAAAAATAATTTTTGCAAAAACGTATTGTAATAAATAATAAAAACTATCACAATAATCAAATAAAAAAAAAACCAAAAATTTGTACCTTCTCTTTGTAGCAAACATAAGCAAGTCCCGACAACTAGGACTAAGTAAAACAGTCAACAAAATAAAAAATCAACTATAATTGCAAAATTCGATTTGGTTTCAGATAGATTGGATTAAGTTTGATTTGGTTTTTAAAGGTAGAATTTTTTTAAAATTTTTTGATCCAAATCAATTTAAATGGATGTAATTTTATTTGATTCGGTTATTTTTGATATTTGGTTTAGTTTTGATTTAGTTTTTTAAAAATCAAAATATTGGAAGATAAAAGTATCATGGAGGTCTTTGAATTAAGGATTAGATTTCTTTTTGTCTTTTTATTTAGAAAATAAATAAATAAATCCTAATAGATTAGATCAAAGAACAAATTGATCTTTTATATTAAAAAAATCGTATGTACTATTAAAAATTGATGTGAATAAAAAAATATTAGACAATGACAAATTGATGTGATATGTCATTTATACCTCGTGTTAATATAGAGACAAATTTTTAATAGTAAAAAATGGGTGAATTTTTTAATATTTATTATTTGATCTAATGTATAATGACTAATTTACTTATTTTTAGTAAAGAAAATAAAAATGTAACCTAACTCCTAATATAAAGATCTCAATGATATTTTTACCAAAGAAAAATACATTTTTCCCCAAAACCAATATGAACCATATTATTATCACCTCTAGCACAAAGATATTTCATTAAGTTAATATCACCTATTAAAAGAATCTCAATTTAATATAAAACTAAAAAATATATATCACGAAAATTGAAATTAAGACACCACAAACTTCAATGTTTGAAATTTTCCATTTCAATCAAAATGTGATTTGTTTTTATATAATTTTATTTATTTTTATCAACATTTTATAAATAAAAAATTGTTTATAAAGAGAAAAAATGAGAAAGAAATGAGTTGTTTTTGTTTTATATGAAACACGTTCCGAGTGTAATAGAGATATATAGAGGATATATATTAATGCGTCAATAGTTTCTCGAATTTGAATTTAAATTTAAATTAAAATCTGAAGTGTAACGAATTAAAGAATGATTCAAATTTAAATTTGATTGAATAAATAATTTAAATTATTGAAGTTAAAATGATCTAAATCTGGAATCACTTTGAACACAAATTAATTCGAGAGCGAAATAAAGGAAATTGGAAATTAGGTTAAAAATATTGAAGTGTAATCGGAGAAAAGTAAATGGTGCCGCGCAATTAAAAGAGCATGCAGGCATTGTGCGTTTCTGTTGTAGCGGTAGCTTGAGCCACGCGGTTTGAGCAGCGGAGAGAGGGAAATAATGGTTAAATGAAAGGGAATGATAATATTATTATTTATTTTGATTTGTGTTTGTTTGGAGATATTGGGAGGGAAAAAAGAGAGGAGTGAATGATGTGTGCGAGTCCCAATAATTGTAGTACCCTCTTTGTTTCTTTCTATATCACTCACCTCTGTCTCTGATTCTCGAGCCCTGTGTTTGTTCCCCTGGTTGACCTTACTTTAATTCCCCCCCCCCTCCCCCATTTTCTCTGTTTTTACGTCATTACCACTCCCTCTCTCCCTCCCTAACTTTTCTTTTTATTTATTAATGGTTTTTACGTAACATAAATACAAAACATGCTGTAAAAACGCGTTAAAATTTCTTCAAATCCATGAATGAACCAGCCATGGTTCAAGTCTAGTTCAGTACCATTCTGGATTCTGGATTTTTAAGCGAGAATGAATGGGAATTAGGGCAACCCATCCCCCAGAAAAAAAACATATCATACACTACAAATGCCAAAGTTAACGAACTCTTTTTCGCTCACTACTCATCCAACATTATCATTTTACAATATACTACAAGCAACATAATCTTGCCTTTACATTATTTCTTTTAACTATTCATTAATTAATTACTGTCTGTCTTTCAATGTATTGGGCATATGTCACCTTCCCATATTAGGGTAAACTCACATAGTAGAGCTACATGTCCCATCTTAGTTCTTTTCAAAAAAATTGGGTTTCCTGAGAGAAAAAAAAAAAACAATTATGGGTACCCAAAGTGTATTTCAATTAACAGCATTGTTAAAAGAATATATGGGGGGTGGTGACCCAAGATGTGTTGCTTCTATCTACTGTCTGCTCACTCACTGTACCATTCTTTTGTTTGGTTGTGTTTGTTAAGCAACGATGTGATAGAGAGAGAGAGAGGGAGGGAGAAGGGAATGAAGATGATAAGAGTTGCTGCTGCAATATAAAGAGGGATGGAGTCACTGTCAAGGGGTTAACATATGGGGAACTGATGGGAGCACGCATGTGATACAAGGTGAAGTCAAATGTGTATATATATATATATATATGCACAAAAGATCTGGTTGTATACAACACCAACTCTGCCGTATTATTAGGCCTAACTTTACATTCCTTTTTTCAATCCCATAGCTCTTACTTATTTATTGTGTGATGTTGTTCATTCTCTTCTTGTTTGATAAAATAATGAAATGCCCCAATCAAACCCACTTCTCCTCACTTGCTAGCTCTGGTTCAAAGGTCCCACCCCCCCATTTCTCTCTCTCTCTCTCTCTTTTTCCCAGAATTAGGGTTTAGGGTTTTTCTCACCATTCTCAAACACTACAAGCATTAACTGGAAAACAATTTTCACAAGTGCACCAATAAGATGACACATTGCATCCATTTTTTAACCTACTTCTAAATCAAACAGAAAAAAGAAAAGAATGAGAAATATTGTGGTTAATTTTCTCAAGTACATAAAACCCGAGTTACATTTATGTTCATATAAAACTAGTCCCCACTCTACAAGCTATCCGTCCCAAAAGATGAATTTGGACCACACCATCTTTTCCATATTTTATCTGCCTAATAAGTTACTTAGTAGCACTGCACTACAATCACCTACTTATTTCCTTTTAAATCACTTTTTATCGATTTAAGAATTTTCATATCTGCTTTTTTCTTTTTACACGATACCTAAAATTATCCGTATTTACTCCTCAACTCATAAATAAGAAAATAATACGCTTCAGCACACTTAAACCCACATCCTTTTACATTAACAAAGATTTTTATACCAATCGAACTAAGACTCAAATTGCAATTACTTTTCTTCCACAAAACAAATTAGTGATCTTAGTTATCATCGTTAATTTTAACCCAACTTTGAATATATTTATTAAATCATTAATGGCAAAGTTAATTAGCTAGGTTGCAACTGCATGCCTCTGTTGGTTTAGCCTTTGACCACTAAATGTGCTTTTATAAACATTGAATTAACCCCTTTTACAGTTTTCAGCACCGCCCCTCCCTTTTCCTCTTCGAAAAGATAATTAATTGATACGGAAATTCTTACCATCAAATGAAAGGACTCAGTCTATATATTGGTCTAAAAATTTAAAAAATCACATATAAAATATTAAAAATAAAGGAATTCCCCAAAAAAGTCAGATTATAGTAAGAAAAACATCCGACTCGACTCCATCAAACCATAAAAAAGAAGACAAAAATGAATATTAGTAGGTTGGATCCGATCATATAAAACGATAGGAACAGAGAGTCAGAACTAAAACCTTTTGGATATACAACACAGTGATACTTTTAACTAAAAAAAGGCTGATTATTAGGTTATTCTTTTTCTAGTTTATATTTCTGATTATGATATCACAAGGGTTTATATTTGGTAGATTGTGAATAAATAAATAATTTTAAAAATTACTAAAAATATATGCTTGTTAGGATAATTATTATCATCGGCCAATGAGCTTGTAGATCAAGCCCAAGCTCACAGGTTCAGTTCGTAAATCAAGTTCATTCTCCTACGAAGTTACACGTGCATAAGATCATGTGAAGTCTAAAGTAAAGTACGTGTCTATATACACAAAATCTAACTAGCATGTCATATCAATTAATAATATCTATATAATATAACTAGACATATATCACAATTTAAAGGGGATAGAAAAAAAAAACACTCAACAATACTCATGTAATTGTATTTTATAATTACTCACATCTTTTCGTTCTTGTATTGTTAATGTATCGATTACAAATATTTATTTAATAAATACAAAATAATGTAATAAGTATGATATAACATGATTAAATACAATTTTTACAATATGTTTAATACATGTATATTTTGTATTTGTGTTTAAAATTTAAAATAATGTATGAAATAATTATTTAAAAATGATTTGTTGCACATTAAACTTCTCTCTATTCAACTTTCTTTTTTTCTTTTCTTAATACTTGATAAATAATTGTTTATAAATAATATATAATTATATATATGTATTAATATTAATAATTATATTATATTTTTAAGAATATGCAAGACGCATCGCTCATACATGAGGTTTCAATCTAATATCTTATGAAATTATATATGCATCAATATTATATTTGTGCCAAGAAAAAACAGAAGAAAACATGAGTAGTCGACGAATAAAATTATTTTTCCCCAAGTATATAAAACAATTATAATTTTGGGCTCATCTTATATTCTTTATGAGAATATAAAAAATTAAGAGTGACTAAAACTAGATCTAGCATTTTTTTATGGAGATTTAAGGGATTAATTTAAAAAATTTTGTAATTTTTAAGGGACTAAAAGAATATTGTTTTTCCTTTTTTAGGTCCTATCATCAATAAATTAAGAGTTTAATAGTTGAGTGATCATTTTGGTCAGTTTTTTTAACATCAGTGATTAAATTGACAAAAATTTAGAGTGATCAAAATAAAAACGATGCTATTTTAAGGTGAACTCCGGTGTAGTTTACCCTTTTCTTAATTATTTTAAAAAAGATAAAGGATTATGAGAGACAAACCAAGTTTAGATTGCCATGGCTATGAAAAGTGAGTAAACTTCAATTCTTTAAGGTGAATTAGTTACAACTTTATTGGCAATTAAAGCATATTTGAGAACTTTTGAGTGAAATGTTCCTAATTTTGCACTTTAACAGAGAAGCTAAAGGCTATTGAATTAAGTTGAGTGGTAATAATTAGCAGCTGAACTTTTTTTCTTTTTCAATTAAGACGGGTTTTTATCACAATTAGAGATGGTAATTGGTAGGGGCAAAGTCAAAAAATTTGTTCAGGGGGTCGAAGTTAAATTGTAGTTTTTACGATAGTAAAAGTGCAATTCTTAAAGGATTAAATTTAAATTTTGTCAATTTTAGAGGGTCAAAATGTAATTTTATTTTTATTAATTTAAAATTTTTAAAAAAAATATTAAGAGTCTAAATGAAAATTTTTCTATTTTAGGGGGTTAAACCCTTGCCAGTGTCCCTGGTAATTGGGCGACTCAAGTTGATTTTGGGTTCGTTTATTTTATATCGCTTGTCTTAAAATTTTAATTCATTTTAGTTCAGGATCAATTTTTGAATTTAGGTTTAAATGGTTTAAAAATTTCAGATTAAATCATTATAAATTTTGATTATTTCAGGTCACTTATTCAAGCTACAGTTTAAATTGCTTCATATTAAATTAGATTCGATTGATAGAGTATATTTTATTGAACAGATCAAATTATATTAATAGAATTAAATTTCCGAATACAGATAAAAGTTAAAAGTGATTTAATATGGAGAAATGTTTTGCTTTAAAGATTATACCTGCAAGCCTTGAAGTCTTTCATCAATCCTCTCCAACTTAAATACGAAAGCCTAAAAATGTGCATTAGGGGCATTGACTTGTACAACTTGGTGCCTAATTCACTTAATCAAGAAGATTTATGGCGATGGAGACTTGCCCCATTTGATCTAAGAACAACCACAAATTCCCCTCCCACCCCTTTAATTTGGTTGCGTTTCAACTCATTGTTTTTATTGTGGTGTGGACCAAATTCCAAGTCAAGCAATTAATAGGGAAATAAGATTAACACATGTCACTTCAATTATGAAGTTCGGCTTATAAATCACCTAATTCTTTGAAATAATGCAATTCTCATTAACTAATCTATTTGGTCAAACTATCTTTGTAGTCAATCAATATATGGCAAGTTTAAGCAGATGCAATGCACATTTTGGAGGTCTCAAATTTCATTTTATTATTATTATTATTTTAATTTGAAGAGTAGAAGCTTTTAACACATATATAGGTTGTTGATGTAAACGTCCACAATGGACACTCACATATCAAATCACATTTTGTTTGGTTTTATTCTAAATTCATATATTGAAACGAAATTACATGGCAATCCAATATATGTATTTGTTTTAAATATAGTGTGCTAATGGTGCAATAAGGTTAGAGAGGTTAAAATTTAAAGTTTAAAATCATGAGATATAATTACGTAAACAGATGAAGTTAATTTTGAGAAAACATTGTAACTCTAAGAAGAAAAACCCATCAATCAATCAGTGTGAGCAACAGGGTGAAGATGGGAGATATCGCTTTGGAATTTTCTTAGTTTTAGATGATTTTGATGTTACCTTGATTAGACAAGCAGAGAACACATACCACTCAAAGAAGCGGTGAGTGAAGGGGTGAAAGTGATGCACCGCCCAAAATACTTAAGTTATTGTTTGTATCATAAGTGAATTTTTTTAGATAAAGTCCTACAAATGTAGGTCAAGTTCGAATTGTATTAATAACTCCATGATTCTATTTAGATTTTTTTTTTTTTGTGTGTGTTAGTATCTTAGTGTACCATTCGATGTATCTAAATCTTTTGCCACACCTCTCTGCTAGTATTGTATTTTTCAGTTGGTATTCAAGCCCCACACATAAAGTATATGGTAAGAATCTACATCTAGTAGTCATGCCAGGGAAGGTATGAAGGAAGGCAATTCGATTATACATCTACTACTCTTGTATGGATTTGATTATATCTGTTAAAGAGTACAAATAAAATTTTTTGTAATACTCCAAATTTAACTCAAAAATCTAGTTATGTTCGAAGTATCACAATGGTCACAAAAACGACCCACTCGATCACTCAATCAATTACACACATTCAAAACATAATTTTAACATACAAATAACAAAAATAAAATAAAATCATTCAATAAAAGTTAATCAAAGAACCAATATGTTCATTTGATACTTCCTCCAAACATTTGGACTATTATTCTTTAGTCTTTTGACCTTTAGAAATTTTAAGCAAAAAATAACCGTATATGAAAAGTCATGCTGACTATGCAGATATCCATCCGAACTTTGTGAATGTGCAAAACACAAGGATACGATAAAATGTTTAACGATACTTTGGTGCGTGCAAAGCACGACTTCGCCAACCAAATTCCATGAATGCGCAAAGCCCTACGATACTCTTGGGCGCATCAAATAACCCCATAACACTATATGCGCTCATGTATCCTATGATATGCTAATTATACTCCGACTAAAATTACACTATATGAGCTCATGTATCCTATGACATGTCAATTATATTCCAACTAACTTTTTGATAATGTTCACAAAGGCTATTATTAATAATTATCGATTCAATTATTTATTAACTAATACAAATAAATCTTTTTAATCATTTCCTTTAATAATATATAATCATTTAAACAATTTTCAAACAAATCAATAAAATTTTCATACAAATCAAATCATTAATAATCAACATATCATAAATCAATTAGGGCGAAACTAAAATTTTTTTGAGAGGAGGTCGAAATTAAATTATATATTTTTATAATAGTAAAAATACAATTTTATCATTTTAATAGATTATATCTTTATAACTTTTAATTGATTAAATAATTTTTTTTTTTTATCAATTTTAGAGATAACAAAGTGTAATTTTACCATTAAAAATTTAAAGGACTTAAATAAAAAAATTTCATCTCAAGGGGCTAAGCCCTGCAACCCTTGAGTTCGCCACTGAAATCAACCATTAACCATGTATTTCAATCACTTAAGCAAGTGATTTAGCAAAAACTACAAAATAAATAAGAAATTAACGAACACAAATCATAATTCTAAGAGTTGATTGCTTAGAAACGATCAAGCTTTAACGACCTTTGCTTTCGATAATTTGCATACTTTGTTCGTTCAACCGGCTAATGGGAGCAATATTTTGGAAGTAATCATCGGCCCTAGTCAAAAGAGAAAATTGAAATTCATCGATTAATAGTAATAAATTTAAGGGTAAATTAAAAAAAAAAAAATCACTTACGTTCTTGTTTTGTTATAAAGTGGTCATTCTGCTATTAAGTTCAGTTAACTTCCTAACGATAATCCTACGTGACAGTCCAAATGAATTTTAAATGCCAATTTGATGTCCAAGTAAGACGAAAATAGGTTTTTAATTAAATAAAATTAATTAATTAAAAATTTTAAATTAATAAAACTTTTACCGAAAAAGAAAAACCATTCGTCTCCTCTTTATTTTAGTTTTTTTTTCTATTTTGACTGAAAAAATTATTCTCATCCTAATTGGCATATGAACCCTAAACCATGTCATTAACGATGTACCGGAGCTTAACGGTCAAATAATTATTTCTTAACTAAATAATAACATAAATAATTAAAATATAATATTTCAAATATAATTAAAATATTATTTGAATCAAATAAAAATAATTATTTTTATAATTTACCTTCAATTTAAAGCAAACAGTTGTTCACCAGCAAAAAGAATCGAAGTAGGCGGCACAATTAGCAAATTTCGGCAGCAACTTTGATGTGAAAAGATTTTGGCTTTATGGCCGCGGCAATTAAAAGCAATTGGGGGGCGGAAGCAGGCAACAACAAATTGGACAGCCACACAGCAACTATTATGGTCGGTGAATCATATCTCAGCAATTAATGAAGCAAGAGACAGCAAGCAGGCCGCTGCTAAGGGACGAAAATGGCAACCATATAACAAAGGGATTTAAAAACAATCAATTTTGGACATCGGCAAGAAGGACTCGTAATCTAATTAATGTAAAGAGGTGGCTGATTTGGAAGGCAACTCCCATCAATAATTTTAGAGATAAAAAAATGAATGGATGTTTGATGCAATTTCGATGCTAATTGGAGACGGGCGATAATATCACTTTTACATATCTATTTTAAAAAAAGTTCTAATCAATCTAAACTTCAGAAGTTATTTATGTATCTTCAAGTCATTCTTGATATAGAAAAAGATATTACAGTGTACTGTGATAACAGTGTGATAATAGCTAATATCACATTATGATATAATAGATGTAGCTAAATTTACATTTGATGACAACTTTGCGGATTCGTTTAACAAGATTTTGGTGGTTAGGAATTTTGAGAAACATGTATAGGGCATGGGTATACAAAATATGACTCATCTACTTCATTAGGGTAAATGAGAGACTGTTTTGGTCAAGTTCTTTTAGTGTAGTTTTTTATCATTACACTTGTAATTTTTCTAGCTGATTGGTTTAATGAAATTCTATCATTCAAATTAGTTTCGTTTGTATTTTCCAGTAACGATTTTTGCACGCAACAAAAAGTATAAGCAAATATTGCCTCACTAATTACTTAACGTTTAATAAATATTAAGTTGTATTATGTGGTAGGATCATACTACGAGAATACTTATATTAACAGATAATCTAAATGGTCCATAGTCTAAAGAATCAAAATTGAGCAAATTGATTCAATGACTATTCTGTCATCTATCAAGTCAAAATGGAGAAATACTTTGTCTTGAATACCGGAGAGCGGTTGACTTTCAGAATATAGAGACATATATATGATTGTCTGGACTGACAATATATCAGACAAGACCCAAAATGAATAAATCCTATATTCGTTTATGTATTTATTCACTTGTGACATTCATAGTGTAGCTTACTTTAATCCTTAGTAAGTGATGGACTATGTGTGCGTGACTCGTATACTTTGATGTATTGAAAGTTTGAATTCAATTGGTATTAGAGACGAAAGCTGGTACGTTGGGTATACAACTTATGCATGACATTACATAAATGACGAAAGCTTGAGTTCATAGCCTGATATATGGTAAATGATATCCTCTCATATGCATTACATAATTGATGAAAAAGTAACGTGATCACGGTCATTTGTCTTGGACGAATGGTTTAAATACTGTGTGTTAGAAATTAAGTTTTTCATAAAGGAATATGTAATGGTTATCATGGGATGAAATAGGATCATACTTGGTGAACAAATTTAACGCAAAAAGATTAAGAACATATTATAAGGGGAACACACATATGATAAGGTCTTTGGATAAACGCTTGATGTGTTATTTTCGTAATGGTATATAATAAGAAGAGTTCTATCATGGTATTTTTAGTGGATTCAATCCATGATGAAATATTGTTATAATTAATAGACAAAGAGTCAACCTAATTACAAATTATTTGAGCCCTAATTATTCACTCCAATTGGTCCCTTCCCTAGCTCGGTATAACTCTTGATGGTTTTGCATTTGAATTGATGTGATGAACAAATGTAAACAACAAATTAGATAAATATATCATATGTATCACTATCCACAGTGAATGCGCTTTCTCGCTATGAGCAAGAAATGGCTTATAGAAGAAAATTTCTTTGAATTGTTACTTAATTGATTATAATTAAATAATTGAATTTTCAAATAAAAATTAGATTAATTAGTCATTGCAATTTTATTGAATAAGATAATTAAATTTATTTGCTCATAAATTCTGATACGATAAAGGCGTCATGATTTTAACGAAATCGAAATTGAGTTTAAAAAAATAATTTAATTGAGTAAACTTATTAAATTTATTTTAATTAATTAAATAATAATATTTTGAGAACAAAGAATTGATTATTGGATTGGATAAATTACATGAGTTGATTAAAACTCTAGGTAATATATATGATTGTACCGAATACACAAATAAGCCAAATAGATCAATTTAATCAGTGATGGGTGACAAACCCTAGTCCTAGAGGGTTGCTGCTAGGGTTTGTCACTGCTCACCCTGGTCAATCCCAAAAAGACTATGTATTTTTATTAAAATATTATTATTTTGTTACCTCTGGTTGAATTAAAACTTTTGTGATTTTCTATATAAATAAAAACTATAAGCTAGATTAAAATATATCATACTAAGTGTCATCGCTCTATTGTTTTATAGTGAGATTTATTATGCTGATAAATTCTACTTTTCAAAGGAGTTCAATTTTGGTTTTTAGCCCATCGACAGAAATTGAAGTGACAACCATTGGAAGAGACGAAAGATGTAAGCACTGTACACGTTAGGTTCGTTACAAACTTTAGAAATGATTCCGACAAAGTCAAGTTAGTAAGAATTTATCCTTTAAGGTGAAAGTTGGTGTTGTCACATTTAATGTCAACATATTTATGGATCAGATTATTTGTCTGTCCAAAATATAAAAGGATTTGAACATAAAATTTAAGCTCAAAATATGAATTTGAGTAAAAAAAAAAAAAAATTTACTTGAAAAATGGTTTAACCTTGAACATAATGTTTTAAATCCGAACCTGATGTAACCTGAATATAGTTATGTTTATTTAACATTTCAAATATAATATATATATATATATATATAATATTAAAAACTAACATTCATATCCTAAAACCTAACCCATGCCCATTATTTTAAAAGCCGAAACCAAGTTGTAAATCTTGAAACATAAAAATGTAGAGCATCAACCTTCATTTTTGACATTCAACTGAAGAAAAAAACCCATCATATTTTCATATCAGTCGTTGCCTTCATTTCCAACTTCACCTTCAACAATCTGGCTTTCCTCTTAAGCAGTGGCGAGTAGGATCAATCTTTCACATTCAACCTAAGAAAAACTCAATGACCTTCGATCTTTCAATACTTGCGAGCCAATTTTTAATATTTCTTGTGAAATGAATTTTAAACCTAATTTACTTTGCTTGCCATTTTACATTTTTGCTTAACCTATTTTGAAAGTTAGACCATACATTCCTGGTCGAACTGTAGTGTTGTTTTATAAATTTGTTTGGTTTGGGCGGGCCAAGTTGGGCTCAGAAAATTTGAAAACAATTTAGGATGACTTCGGTGTTCATATTTTGGATCAAACTAGAATTTTGATAAAGATAATAATTAAGAACACCTTATCCAAACTCGGGACGACTTGACCTCATAAATTGATTTAATATGACCATCTTTATTAAAGAGTAACAATAACATTTGTCTTTCTTACAAGAAAAGGAACTTCAACAAAGTTGTGTACAATTAGAAGAAATAAAAGTAAACGAGTTATGGTAAAAAATAAAAAAAAATGTATAAAGAAAGAAATTCAATGCTATAAATGTAGCTATGAGTGTAGTAGTTTTGGATAGGTCAAGTGTGCCAACACTCGTAGTTCAATTGCTATAGTTTTTAATTGATCAAAAGTTTGAGGACTTAAATAGTAATTAATCAAAGGTCTAAAATAGTAGTTAAATAATTTTCCATAAGAAATTAGTGGATGGTGATGAAAGAATCCATTATGTATGTTTAAAGAATTATTAAGTTAAACAAAGCATGATTAGTTTAATTAATCAAGTTAATTAATCCTTAATATTACTATATAAGTTAAAATAGTGTAAAAAATGCCATCTTTTTCATTCATCTTCTCCATTGCTGAAATTGAAAGAAGAAAAAACCTTTTGAAGCCTTTTACGTTTGGCCACTAAATAGTAAGTGATTTAAGTTCTTTTCTTGTACTTTTATAGATTTGAGGTCATGAGAACTTTGATTTAACTAGCCCAGGTGCCAATTTGTAAAACTGTTAAAGTTTTTAAAAGTTTCCATTGTTTATTTCTTGAAGAATTAGACTTGAAAGATAGATTTTAATCTTAGTTTATGAAAATAACTAGATTGTAAAGCTTAATTGTTAGTTTCGTACATTAGGGACCAAATTGAATGAAACGAATTTTTTATGAAATTTTGGTAGGGATAGGAAGTAGAGGGTCGCTAATGAATATGTGTGAAATTAGATCGAGGCTCAAAATTAGAAGTTATGACTATTTCGAATTCAAAGACTAAATTGGATAAAATATAAAATTTTAGGGTAGTGAAAAAATGAATTCATATGAGTTTATTCATATCATGACATAATATGAAAATGTTTATTATTTATTGATTGTATAAAATGACTGTACAAATCAAGAATTGGATCAAAGCGGAGTTAATCGAGAAAAATAAAAAATCGTTGATTAGTCCCTGAAGAATCAACTTGTTTGGTATTTTGAATAGGTAAGCTCATATGAAATTTATTATTTTAGGTTGTTATGGGTTGGATTATATATATAATTATATATGTATGTTTGATTATGAAATGATTTGTTGTGAGTTAGTATGAAAGCTTAGAATTGAACTAAATTGAAATGTGGTGTTTATATGTGTAAAAGATGCTCGTGTGAACTTAGTAAAGGAGGTAAGGATACGATTAGCATGTCAATAGGGTTTTGTGTGCACTTGTACAATATTTATTACATATGTTAACGAGATCTAGCATTCGTTATGGATTATCGAGTATTATGTGACACAAGTATAACTTGGACGAGTAACATGATGTTTCATGGTATTGGTTTAGCCCGGACGGGTAACCATATATAAAAATGTACTCAAATCAAAAGAGAAACTAGTGTGGTGTAATTACTTGTGTATCTGAGTCCGTTTACTAAGGTTAATCAAACGAAATGATTTAAATGAAATTGAAAATTTGAAATGTAATGAAGTGTACTTGATATCCAAATTGAAAAGTCATTGAATGGAATGAATTGAAAACGATACATCTTTATGATTGATAATAGCACCAATGATTGATTTGAATTATATATACTAGTTAATATCTTATGATTGTGGATTTATGTACTATTGAAATAAGTTACATGAAAGTAGCATAAATTTGTATGTTAAACGCTTGTAGTATTAAATGATCTTATTTATGAGCCAATGTTCACTTATTTGATGTTTTGAGTGCCATGTCTAATCAAGTTATGCCAAGTTAAGGTAGCTTAAAGTTTTCATGTAAAAATAAGGTAAGCCTTGTGTTTTACATTTGAACTTACTAAGCAATCTGTATGCTTATCCTCGTTGTTTTCTTTCCCTTTTAGATCGTTATCTTGCTGAACTCGACAAGTTGGATTGTCTCGAAGCTCACACTATCACTGAATTGGTAGTTATGCAATCAATTTGAATCTAGTGTTGCGGCATGTATATAAGGGTCTTGGTGTGTACTTTAGTACTTGGAAGAGTTTACTACTTGGCAAGTATGTCATAGCCCGTTTTGTATAATGTGTTGTCTTGTGTTAGCCTAGAATGCTAAACCTTAAACCTATAGGCCAAGGGATAGTCTCAGGTAAACAGTTTCTATGGGGCGAAGGCCTCCCAAAAGGTAACGGAAGCGTGCAAAGGTTTTTGGGGGTTGGACAGAGATTGGCCCTCGAGTGCAAAGGCAGAAGGGAGCTTGATTGCAAGACCCACCCATCGAGCAAAGACAAAAGTCGACCTTAGTGATCCGACAATGCCAAGTGGAAGGGTCATTGCTCAATGGATAAAAGTTACTCTAGGGATAATATGCTAATCTTCCCCAAGAGCTTACATTGACGGGAAGGTTTGACACCTTGATGTTGGCTGTTTGCCACCTCGGACTGTAGTATGTTCCAAGGGTTAGGCTATTCGGCCATTAAAGTGGTACATGAACTAGGTTCAGAACATCGTGAGATAATTTGGTCCATATCCAGTGTGGCATTAGAGCATTGAGAGAACCTTTCCCTAGTACGAGTAGACTAGGAAGGATGCACCTCTGGTGTACCAGATCAAACCTTTAAGGGCATGGGTTCGAAACTCACCAAGGCCAAATGACATTTCCTTGGTGCATCTAGGCACTCTCGTCGAAACTCCATAAACCCCTATGATCTCTCCTCGAAGTAAGGAGACAAAAACTCGAGACTAAAATCGAGTATAGACACCTCGAGGACAATACCTCCACTATTCGAGGATTCGATCAATTGCTTAGAGGATGACACTTCAAAGACTTTTTTCAATAAAAGAGCTGACCCCCTCAACCATATATTACTTAAAATTATTTACGGAATATAATTAAATTGTTTAATAAATATAAATTCCACTATTCGATGATCCGATCAATTGCTTAGAGGATGACACTTCAAAGACTTCTTTTAATAGGAGAGCTGGCCCCCTCAACCATATATTACTTAAAAGTATATACGGAATATAATTAAATTGTTTAATAAATATAAATTTTAATTTTTAAACTTTTCACCTTATTCTAAACAAAATCAAATTTTAAATGTAAAATCTTTATAGGACAATATAATGTTAAAATAAATAAAATAGAATAGAATTAATTGAAAATATTCTTGATAAATAAATCTTATTTACTCATCATTTTCCAAACTTTTTTATAGAAAATTTCTATCAAACTGTTTTTATTCTTTATTTTAATTGAATTAATGTTTTTCAATGATTTATCAATAAGACTTAAGTGTAATTGAATAATATTATAATTATTCGATAAATAGGAGAAATTGAGCTTAAATCATTGTTTTTACAATAAATTTTTTTTTGTAAAACTTGTATAAAATTTAGCAGGAGATTTCTTCTTTAGATAAGGTTTACGGACATATATTAAGGGCTTTTTAAAAAAACTTTTGGGTTAAAAAAATATTTTTAAGAAAAAAAATTAAAATTTTTATTTCTATTTTTGGTAAAAAAATGGTTTTTTTAAATAAAAAAATTAGTACCAAAAACACTTTTAAAAAACTCAAAAATACTTTATGTTTTTATCATAAAAGAGATTTTTATCTCAGAGAAGGCTAACAGGCCTTAAATCTGACCAGAAATTATTAACATTACGTGTTCTGTTTAAAATGTTCATTTTTCCTGTGGTTGAGTGTATTCGGTTTACCCACACGAATTTAGACTTTTATTTTTCCCTAACAGTTGATGCTGATTTCTATGCTCTAAACCATGATTGTTTCTGTGGTGGGTTTGTTTGATTGTGTAAAACTAATGTTGCTATTTTTATCAGTCTAAAGGCAGTAGGACCCAGATTCTCAATCCATTTCAGACCAACCAGACCATAACAGTAAAATCAATTTCTTTAAAGTGGAATTTATGATGTTCGATTTGATTCCTAGATTTGACTAAAGAATCGTATGGAAATGTTTGGCCTTGAAAAAGAAAAAACCCACTCTCTCCAGCTGAACGAAGATTATGAATCATATAACCGTACCATAAAGAGGCTTTGGCAGATTTCTGCGTATATTGGTAGCCAAGATGCTTGAGCTTTGGCTGAAATATCTTTTTTTTTTTTTTTTTTTTGGGGGGGGGGGGGGGGTGGGGGAGGTTGAAAATGAAATGACAACTATAACTTGAGTTTTGTAGTTATTACATATTTTCAACATGAAAACATTCATTTATTGAAATGTAATTTCAATACAAAATTTATCAATTAAGCTTTCGAATTTGAAGATTGCAATTTTTTTGTAAAAATATTTACACTTCATTAAAAATTAATTGATAGAAGCATTAATTAATTAATTTCTTCTCTTTTTTTGTTTGGTCGGGTGTGGGTGTCAATGTTATGCTTTCCGACGTAGAACAACTGGTTTTCTTTCACAGTTTCATGGCAGAGGAGCTTAAGAGGAAGTACGAGGTTTACCTTTGATTGAATTCAAGTGCTGACTGATGAAGATTACTCCCATCACAACTAAAAGGCAACCAACCAGAGTGCTGAAGAATAGGGCACCTGGTTGTCTCGTCTGGACAAAACCATATACTCCGGTAGTTGTCATGAGAATGAGGTCGGTTAGCCCGTCGTTCGAAAAGTCCTCCGTGATCAGGGCATGAGTAGGTGTTGCAGGAAGATCTACTGATGCTAAAACATTTCCTGCAGGAGAAATAATTACAGCTGTTTGTTCTCCTCCCGCAAGGATCATTTGTTGATTGTCATGCACTCGCAATGAGATGGGCTTCAGTGTTGGAACGGTCATACCGCCTTCCATCATACCAGAAAGTGAAGGAAGGTTCGACCATGTAGCATCCGTTACGAGCTGCCATTGCCAAATGGCACCATGCCCGTCCAAGCCGGGAGAGTATGCGGTTACCTAAAAAAGGGATCATTACCACATTCTAAGCATAGATTAAATAGGAGTAGAAACTTCACATGCTTGACCATTCACACGGTGCAAAATGATTATTAGCACAATCGAAGCATACCTCTCCTCGACTAGTCAAGAAAATAATGTCGCCATGACTCTTCTTGCGATGCATATGCCCGTCAATACTAGGGATGAGAATGGGCGTTGCCACTTCTAAAGCACCACCATTTGTGCTTCGACCATAACTTCTATAATACTCTCCATGTTGAAACAAATTGAAAGGGGAATGACGACATATTGAAGCATTAAACAGTTGTTCTCTAACAGGCACTCCGGAGGTCGCCACAGCCCAACAAGGTCGCAGCACCTCCATTGGTCCGCTAACAGCAGTTCGCTCACCACTATTGGCTCCAACAGCCTGAGGAGAAAAGATAAATGGCCAAATCTTAAATAGGTGACACGTTGGAATGAACAAAGGTTTTGTTCTTACATACGCATTACACAGCAAAAAAAAAAAAAAAAAAAAACAATTCGGTACAAGGCCACACCTGAACATGATCCAGGACTCCATCTCCATTAATATCAGCGTGGAGACCGCCTTCTTGAAGATGAAGCTGATGAAAACAATAAACATAACACATCAAATTTCGTAAAACAATATAGAGTGACATATACCACGAATTGATTGTATTTAAAAGCTAAGCATGGCAATTACGTTGCATGTGTCTTGAGGGAAGCAAACAACTGAAACAAAAGCTGAAGGTAAGATCAAGAGAAAGCCCTTCTTTTTTTCAGGTTGAAAGGTAGCATTCATATTAACACCTAGTAAAATGTATTTCGATGAACAGATGTATACTAGTTACCTCCCAGGTTTCCTATCTAAAAGCAGAGTGTGGTTTAAGCTCACCTTGCACATAGTTCGACCAGATGCCAAATGAACAGCTTCTATCCCTTCCTTTTGATGGGCTACAACAACATTAGGAACCCACCAGAGCCGAGTGTTATTTGTTATGGTTGGAATATAAGGCAAATGCTGCATAAAAAACATAAATTAGAAAAATCAGAAGGCTCCTATAAGATAAATTTCCATGAATGGACATTTTCTTACTTTTAGACATGCAGCAGAAGACTACATTAAACCGTTTTCAGTATAGTGGGAGCAAAACCTAAGTAAAATTTATCATTAGTTGGGTGTACCAGTGCACAAGACTACCTAAGTACAGCTACAAAAGATTGCATTTTTTATGCACTACAGCAATTAAAAAAAAGGTCTAAGCCACAAAGAAAAACAGAGATAAAAGATACGAGGTGCATAAAACAAATAGAGGTGCCATTCCCAACGAACTTGTTGCACAGAATCATAGCTAAAATAAACCCACCAAATTTCTTAAAAATATATATGTCTACACTCTTTCTGAACTTCAAAGGGAAGGTTTTCACAGAAGAATGCTTATTCTATAGTCAAACATACCTTCTTTGATTTTGATGAACCAGCATATTTTGCAGCTTTTCCAATCAATTTAGAAATTCTTTTGGTTTCATCCTTCCCTGGAAGATGGTGTTCATCCGGCTTGTGAAAAGGATAGGTTCTTGCCTTTCCAGGTACTCTTTTCAATGATTTCCTTTTATGCTGCTTGAAATGTGACAACTTTAACAATGTATCTTCTCTCCTATCCTAGTTCAAAAGAAAGATGTAACATGAATCCCCAACATTCTCGAGAATACAAAGAAGAGGGAAAATATTCATAATTAGTATGTCTTAATACAGGCTTACCCAATGATGCGGAGTAACTCCAAGGATTGATTCTCTGAATTGCCTGCACTCGAACTACAGTTCAACATGTCTAAGAGATTTTATATGTCGGAAAGACTCAACTAGATTGGAAAAGAACAATTTTCAAAAGAATGCCATGACCCATATAGAGAAGCAGAAGTGCTCTAAAGAAACAAATGTACCAACACGATTATACAAATAGCCACAACCAAGATCAGCATGAATTAAACAAAACGTAGAAATCTGTGAGCAAAACTATGGTTTTATGGTAGGTGAAGTGAGATTTGCAATTAAGTGAAAATTTGAATCGCAGAAAAATGGATGAATATAACCAGGAAAACAGACACCAAGTTGGAAAAGTTGAAATGGCTTTAACGCATACCTCACCAGGATGACGGCTGTTGAGAGCTTGAGCATCAAGCTTGTAGTTATGTTGTGGAATTAACTGTGAAGGATCTGAAGAATGTTCTTCAACATTCTGAGCCAACAAAATGATCATATTATCATGTAATGATGGAGATTATAGCTGATAAAAGCACCAGACATGCAAATCAGGTGACAACAATTAAAGAGCACATATACATTTCCTCAAAACCTTAAAATATAGTGAAAAATATTGCCAAATTGCAAAAGATTACAGACAAGAAATTGTGGAAACTAAAAACAAGTTTTCCAAAAAAGAAAGGTACCTCATTCTTTCTAGACCATCGAACTACACCTTTTCGTCCATCAAATGCATAAAAAGCAAAATGACGTAAATTCACAGCTCCAGAGTTTTCAGAAGCCTATATAACGGATACAAGGTATCAGTACAGAAATCCTGAAACTAGAGGTGACAACAACTCATTCTTAATGCAGCAGATTTTGTGCATCAAGAAGTACAGACGTGTAAAAACATCAAGGGACAACTACCTCCTTCTCGTTTGCACTCCTTCTATGCTGCTCAGCATTTCGTTCAGCCATCCCCATTTGTTCAAAAGGATCTAGGGATATCTAAAAATGTTTGTTAAACTGGTTAATTAGTCAAAAAAGAGTGACACAAACAAACACACTTTACTCATCACATATCCAGGTTCTGATAATATCAAACGCTGGATGCTAAAAATTTGAAAAAAAAGAAGAAAAAAAATTGGGTTCCCATGTAAATGAATATAGTTTTCGGGACCCAAACTCAATAAACTGAAATGTACAACTAGATTTCAGTAGAGTATAGACAAAGAGGGAACAAAAGCTGCTATATTATAAGAACTTAGCAAACTTACATGGGGCTGCGTTTCCATCCTCCCACCAACAATTACTAAACCAGAATCACCATGCCTCAAGGTGTAATTGCTTACAGAAACCGCTATCTCTCTATGGTGAGCGTTATGCGGAAAATCATCCTGTCCAACACCACCAAAACACAAGGATATTGTAAGCAACACTGTTTGAAGACAAGTTACATAGAGATTTGATACAAACAGAATGTGTTCAGACCTGCAAATTGTTCTCCCATAACTTTCTGAGGTTATGGTCGAAACACATAACAGACCAACCAGAAGTAACAACAACCAGAACCCGCTTCTGAGGTCCCGAAGTTTTATAAGTTCGATCGATAACACCGGTGGCCATTGCCACCGGACGTCTACCAGAAGCAACCCTGATCTTATCAGGCAACAGAGACACCTCTGCCAGTAAACGCGCTTCACTGAATCCTTCATCGACACGTCGTGCGTGTGGCTCCAATAGCTAGTTAGTTTCAAATGCAATCAAATATAAACTTTCCAGTATACTTCCTTTTTTCTTTTTTTTTAAAGAAACTTTATTTTATAGAAAAATGAATAACCTGAATTTTGGCATCGTGAGTGGCAACTAGGATTTCTATCTTTCCGTCGCCATTAAGATCGGCGACGAGAGGTGGAGGGAGACGTTCAGCATCGTATTTGATTGGATATTCATCGGACAAATGAAACCATGCTTCTTTAAACGAGAAATCTCCCTCGTGCTTTACAAACAAGAGGAGAAAATAAAATTAGCACGGAATTGAAGAACAGAGGTGAACAGTGGTTCACTGTTCGTGCAGTGAATTAAATGAAGAGACATAAAAGGACCTGAAGAGAGAAGAATATGGCGAAAGCGGAGAGCATAAGAATACATAAATCTCTTTTCCTCATGATAGCTTGGAGTTTAAGGATCAATGGCGGAACGGGGACATCACAGTAGAGTTAAACAGAAAAAACGATTTTGAGGCGATCAACTGAATAGAGCTTAGGAAAACAAAAGCATTGACTGAATTTTCGGAGACCATCAAAACAAATGGCCCAAATCATACACCTCTACAACAATTTCCGGTCCAAGTGAATCTTTCCTGTTTGCTTTAAGCCAGCATTTTCTTTTTTTCTCGGCCATCCTTGTTTGTTCTTAATCTCTTTTCTCGTCCATTCGAATCTTCAAATGTTATTTTCGCTCATTTGAATCGTCCAATATGAAATCTTGATTCATCGCATCAATAACTTCAAATATTGTTATATCAATATCACCTCAAATCCTATATCTCTGAACTCCAGAAGAGGAGCCTGATAAATTCTTTTTTAATCAAATCCTCGATTCAAATCAAATAAATATTAAAAAATTTATAAATTCCAATTCACTGGATGTATAGAGAATAGTGAATCAACTGATTTTCCCTCTCTTGATCCGATTCAAACAATATTTGATGCTACCAACCACATTACCATTTTCATCCGATCACAGCCGACTCCCCTCCAAGCTCATCTTCTATATAGTACCTTCTCTATTCTCATCCCTCGAAAAAGCTAGAGTTCTCTTCCCCATTTAGATAACTAATGACCTCTCTTTTAGTTTACCCCATTTACAACTCGGCACTACCTTTAACCACCAACTGCCAAACCCAACATCAACATACATATATGCAAGACTAAAATTTACCAAAATTTCATTAAATGTTGAATAAATACATTTTTTTCCAAGAAAAATTAACGAAATTAGAAATATAGTGGCAACAAAATTCAATCTTGAAACATTAAACGATGATATTGCTAAATTTAACCTTGATATAAAAAGTATACACAACTAAAATTCAAAGTAATAAATAGGCCGTTTCATCCACCATACAGTGCTCTGCTCCTCAGGATATAAACTTTAACAGGATTAAAGAAACAAAAAATGAGATTTACATCAAGTGTAACTTGTAGTTACGTGTCCCAAACGATTCCTCTGTAGAAAAGATGAGCTTTCGGTTAATTAAATGAAATGTACAGTTAAGAGTATTTTTTATGTAACCTTCTGTTTACGTTTGGACTCTAGGAGTGAAGAAAGGTGGGCACACTTCTTTCTCATATCGTCCAACCCCTTCTCTAGTTCGTCAATCTATGCAATTCCAAATAGAAACAACTTTTTAATACTAAACAAAATATCAATTTATAACCACAACCCAAAATTGATTCTTGGTAAAGTAAGAAATACGCACCTTTTGTTTCAAGTCGGCTTCCTTCTGTGCTTTTTCTTCACACCTGCACCAATGGATAGACTTAAATTCCAAGGAACCCTACATTATAAACCCTAAACATAGTCTAAGAATGGTTCAGCCTGTGAAACTCAAGCTGAACTTAAGATATGAACCAAGTCTCACTGAATGAGACATGCAAAATACAACACATCCAACCAGCCAGACGGGTTTAAAAGATTAAAATGGAATTTTTACCTCATGAAAAGTTGTATGTTCTCTTCACATAACTGATCAACTGATATGGATGCCAGGTCACCTTCAGGCATGACTACATTAGGAACATCAAGACCTGGTTGTTCATCTCTTGAATCCTGGTTGCCACCGGCTGGCAAATTAAAACTACTGTTATGCTTATTAGCTAACAATTGCTTCTGCTTTGCAGCAAAACCTGGAGGCTGATAGCCCATCAAGTGACAATTGCCTTTCCTGTTTTGCAAGAGGAAACCTCATCTAATCAAAAGGGTGATGAACACTAGTAATAAACTAATAATAAGCCTCAGTCCATTGAACTAAGAAGCGTCATTCTTAAATAAATAAAGTCATCAACAAAACTTGATCCAACTTTATTATTAAATTTCAGCAACAATTTTATGGTTATGAGCTTGCACAGGCAAGGAAACGGGGGACAAACATATTAGAAGACTGTCTACAGGCATTATAATTATAAGCTTGTAAATCTCTCTTCTACAACCATGCTCCCTGCCTCCTCTTATATTTGAGTTAAATGTTTGTAGTCAAGTCTAAGACAGTTGATTTGGTATCTAAGACAACACCTTTCCTCAACCACTGAACAGTTTAAACTAAAATGAAATCTGTGTGCTTAGCCCAGAAAGAAAATCCAAAATTGCAGAGAACTATAAGAGACTCAGTTCCAGATATTTAAGTACTTGAAGGCTGCTCATAAATCAACTAAGGCCATTCAAACAACAACTATCCTTCTTATGCAAGCTCTTGTATCGTCAATTGGATTAATCACAACACCTAAGACCCTACTCTTGCAACAACAACAAAAAAAAAAAACATTTTCCTCTCTTCTGCCAACTGTTACTAGAAAAAAGGATTTAAAAGGTCAATCTCTGCAGAAATATTCTCCTCAGTTCAGCAAATCAAGAACATAAACAATAAAAATAAGTGCTTGTGAAGATAATGCCATACATATAGCTTCATCAAACTGAGACACCCAGTTTGTAAAAGGATTTAACACTAGAAAAGGTGAGTGTTCATTCTTTAAAATAGCATATAAACAAAAATTAGCTATCAGTGGACTTCAAGACTCAAAAAGAGCTCCACATTTTGTAAGAAAGTTTATCAGGGAGATTTCAAGACTGACATCTCAATCCCTTTTCCCCCTTATAGAAAACCCAGAACTGCAATTTCGCACTGTGAAAATTGAATGGCAATCTAAAAGCAATTTATGATAAGGAACCAACCAGTACTCAAGAATCATCTGCTTTAGCCTATTTTCCAGCCGGACAAACAGTGAAGACCGCTCAAAATCCTGCTTGTCATGTGCTGGTTCTATAAAGTCAGCTTCAAGAACACCTGCAATATAAGCAATGCAACCATAAATAACATAAATTGAGAGAATACCTAACAAGAAATTTAGAGAAAAAGCACATTACCAACAACACCATTCCCTATAATAGAGCCATCACTTTTCACTTTCCAGAAGGGCTGCATCAATGTGAACAAACTTGTCAGATCAGTATCATAATCAAGTATGTCAAAACTTTTCAAAACATGCAGAAAACCACGTCATACGATTGGCAGTAAGTCCTCGAAATAGCTTTAAATTCCAAGTTATCAGGCTTTCAAGCAAACTTGAACTCACTGAAATTAGATGCACTAGTGTCAGAACTCACCACTATCTTCCATGCTTACACAAAGTTTAGAACCTTAAGTTTCATAAACATTCAAATTTAAAACCTTTTACTCATACAGAGGATTAAATATACTGATCCAGTTTGATGTAAGATCATCAAAACACACAAATGAGAAGATCAAATGAAGAAAAGATAAAAAGTTATCAAATAAAAAAAGATAAGATAAAAAGAAATATAATTAACCAAAAAAAAGATCAAATGAGCAGTATCAAAACATACCCTGATAAGGCGATTTTTATGGTATACATTAAATCCCGAAACATTTGTAGGGGTCTCCTTTATAAATCCAATGGTAGTTTCCACTGAACACTACATTAGAAGAAGAATTCCATAAGTTTCCCAAGTAAAAATTACCTCTAAAGGACCACTAATAGAATTAAATTTGAAGGTCAAAACCTTGAATATAATGATAGCAGAGAATAGAAGCAATACAAAATAATAGGGAGACCACAACACAAATGTCAGCACAATTATAACATTCAGGGCAGAACAAAGAAGTGGGAAAAGGAATTTATTTCACACAGAACAGAAGATATCTTAACAACTTATACTTACCTCTTTTAATCCAGCAGCTACTTGGGGTTTGTATGTTACAACCTTTGGATATTGTAACTCGTCAGCAATATTGAACTGCTGGACAGGTTTCCCCCTTAATATGATTTGGAAGTTATTAAATTTTCTGAGGTATAGCATTGAAGCATATGCCTAGGCAGAGAAAAGAGTTAGTTCAAGCATGTGGTAGCTAGCAGTTGAAACTAAACAAAAAATGTCCAAACTTAACAGGTTACCCTCAGTGAATACCGGAGGCGGTAAGAAATATGGGATTGAAGTTCAACTGTCTTTTTGAGTACTTTAGTAGTAGCTTCACGAAGGGCTTCATCTCTCAGTCGAATGTCCTTTTTAAAAATAACATAGAAAAATAGTAAAAGCCTTGAGGTTAAACTTCTTATGTCTATAAAATATAAACAAATTTACATCAACCTATTAGAAACTGCGAGGACAGGATGATCAAAAGAGTTCTTTCATAAGTAAAGGCATTGAAGATCCACTACCTATGTCTGAGCAGAAATACACAAATGCTGGAACATTTTTCTTCTCAAAGATATTACTAAAATTATACTACAAGAAAAATCTCAGACAGATCTCATAGCTTACAGCCCATGCACATACCTCATCATCATCATCAAAAGCCAGTTCATATATGCCTTCATCATTCAGCCATAAGTTGTATATTATTATTTTTGTTCCATGTGGTCCAATATCATCAAACTGGGAATACAGGGAGAAAAAGTCTAGTTAGAAAAAAAAATGTTCACACACTGCTAGACTACTCCAACTTAGCTGCTCTTCTAGTACCAACTTTATTTGCATTTTGAAAGGCAATCAAAAAAAATTCCAAGGAAGTAATTGCATCAGTACCAGAATGACCTTCGTAATTCTAATTCCTTTCTATGTAAGAATACAACCATAATGACAATATTGAAATTTGAACATGTTATGCATGTAGTTTAGGATTCAACTGGGCAAATCATCATGGAGCTCCAGAACAGGCCTAGCAAAACTTAGTTGCCAAACCTGTAGCAGCAGATCCTCCTTTAATGAAAAGGGAGACCATTCCAAGATAGTTTTCAAGTTAGAAGACCAATCATCGTGTGTGCTGTAAATTATTGGCTCTGCCCAATGACCAGAAATATCAAAATCAATCTGCAAACAGAAGTGAAACAAAAAGCAATTGAGTTGTGGACATTAGGAGTTAATCCAAATCCTCAAACCTAACTCCTTCAAGGGAGAAGGAAAAGAATCCAAAATACTAAGGATACAATGAATTACCATAGGAACAATGACATCATCCTGTCCAGTTCGGCGTAGAAAAGTATAAGACAGAAGTCCCACGCTCTGTGTTGCTTTGCTAAGGACATATTTGGAGAAAAAGAAAAGAAAAGAAAGGTCAAACAACATCTACTAGTATTAAGTTAGAACCAGAAGCAGAAGAAGCCTACAAAATGGAGCAGGCAGAGTAGCTTAAACAAAATACATTCAGAAGAGAAACAGCACATTTTGCCCCACCGAACCCCCCTTCCCCATTTTTCCCCGTTTCTAACCTTCTAAGGTTTGTTCAAAAATCAGCAACCTGTCTGCCTAGGGAAGTACCATTCTGAACAGTAAAACAGAAATACAGCGAAATGAAAAGGGCAACATCTGTTGAGAAGATGCACATATTTGTCACCAACCAAAAGCCTAAAGTCTCTAGGAGATCCAGACAACTTATCCTAATTAAAATGAAAGACAATATAATTTAGAGAATGTCTAAACGTCTTCATAGAATTATGTAAATTCAATGTGTATTAATGCAGAGAGCGTTATACCTTGCCCTAGTTGACCGACTAAAAACAATAACATCAGCACCTAGTCGCATGGTGCTTGTCTTGAACCCATTTCCATCTGCAAAAACAGGCGCACACCAACATCAACATAAAGTCATAAAAGAATATTTGGAGTCGTGTTGAACATAAATGCAGGTTTTTCTAACAATTGTTTCAGGACTGCAACCACAGTAAGTAATGAGCATAGAGATAAGGGAAACAAAATCGTTGAGTCAGGGAGTAAACTGATAAAACAAGATAAGTAGTAAGAATTACACTGTCCAATTGTTGTATTTGATTTCTTAGAAGAATAACCCAAGCTCATACATTTCCGTAGTAATAAAGGATCCATTCCTCCACCATCATCTGCAAAAGTAAGCAAGAAGTTAAAGATTTTATATCATAAACCACCATCATTCTACGAGTGAAATAAGCAGACCAAAGTCATATTATTATACCTAGAAAAAGTAAAGCTGGACCTGGAGAATTATCCATCTTTATATCAATTTTATCAACCTTTATAAAAGTTGCACCATGTTGAATCTGTAGAAACAGTCAGGTAGAAAATGGTAGTTAAAAAACAGATTCAACAGAGTGATTGTTAAGGATCCATTGACAAATGAATTAGATTTTTGCTTACTTCATCCACAGCATTGTCCAGTAGCTCTGCAATTGCTGCAATTTTAAGGGGGGGAAAAGATATAAATCCCACTAATACAAACAAAAGGTAAATCCAGAACTCAGCTAGCTTGAAATCCAGTTACCTCCAAACGCCCACTTATGCGACGTCGCATTTGAATGAAGAAACTTGGGGTGTACACGCGCATGCTCCAATGTACCTTAGAATAAAAAAATGAGAGAAAAAGCTCAATTCGATTAAAAAAGAAGAAGAAAACTTAGGCATAAAAATTTAGTGAAAGGAAAAATAATGAAAAGGTGAACCTTCAAACAGAGATGGTTTGGAAGTGGGGCCAATGACATAATTCCCAGCCTTCCAGAAACTTCGAGAGTCTAGGGTTTCATCGGAGGGTAGTGCCGGCGGCGTGATGGGTCCTGAGCTCTGTGGTATTTCAGGACAGGATATATTCCGTCGAAGCTGTCGTTCTCCGAGAGAGGAAGCTTTCTTTCCGGCGACAGTTTGAGCGTCGCCGTCATCGTCGCTGCTGGCTATGTTTACAACATTGAGATGCTCTTTTTCACCCTTCGGAGGCATTCTTTTAATTTATGTTCGCGGAGTCTGGAAATCAGGTTTTTTCAGAGCTTTTTCTTCATTTATTTATCTGGGGAAGTGAATTGAAAATTTAAATTGTCGGAGTTATAAAGCGTTTTGTTTCTAAACCAAGAGCTCCGACACGGTCTCTGGATGTCTTAAGCTTAAGTTGTATATCAGTTATTGGCCTCAACCTAACTCTTAACTCTTTTATATATATAATATTAATAATAATAATAATAATAATAAAGCAACAGAACGCCCTTTACAATCCTTATCCCAGTCCTGCATGGTTTGAAAGTGCAATCGTTTAAGATTCAAAATTAAAAGATTAAAAAAAAATTTTCTTCATCCTAAAATAGAAATTTAAATTTTTTTAAATTTTGTGATCCACGGTTCATTGCAGAAAGAAAAACAAAAGGTCCCAATTTTATTTATTTTATTATTAGTATATGTTTTTAATTTATCATTTTAAAAAAAATATTTTAATTTATTAGTTCGCTTAAGACTTCAAAAATATCAAGAATAAATCTGTCAATCCCCTTTAATTTTTTCATTAACTAGTGTATGTCTAGTTATGTTCCTTACTAGTTGACACTGCCAAACTTGCACGAAGCTTTTCGTTCCTTCCCTGCCAAATATATGAGCATTCCAGGGTAGTTTGATTATGAAGACACACTCCCTTTTTCCTACTTGCTGCTTCTAAACAATAACTTTTTGCCAAGAATGTACTTTGTACAAACTACAGGCCTATTGTACATATCTCCATGCTCCCTTTAAGTATGAACAACACACAAAAGTATGCTCCATTGTCAATATACATTCAGGATTAACTTGAAGTCCCCCATAAAAGCATCTTATCTTTTGTTGTCAATAGCAGAGATCCCCTGCCTTTAGATTAGATATCTTTGATGCAATTTTACAAGAAGCAACTTCAATTGACAATAGGAACCCATTTCAGAGTGGCATCCACAACCACATCAAATCATTCTCCATCCTTGAGTTCAACCATAACATTGGTAGGTACACTAGTACTAACATCCCCCTCAACACAGTCCAATCGCTGCCTCAAAGTTGAGGGCTAGAGGAAGAGGGTGAGGGTGGGGAGGGGAGGGGTTTTTTATTTTATTTTGTTTAATATTAGTATAAAATTTAAATTTATTATTATTTCTTGTCAATAATATTTTTTATTTTTATATAATTTTTAAATTTATTATTATATATATATTTTTAAAAATATTCATGTATTTTTTTTTTTTTTGAATTTTTTAGAATTAGGATAAAATTGAGATTGTTTGTAAATTTTAAGGGTTAACTTTTTTTAAATTATGACTAAATTGATATAATAAGTAAAAGTTGATGGTTAAATTTATTATTATATCGATTTTTAATTGTCACCTTAGCTTATTTTTTTAATTTTAATAAGAATGAGCAAAATGATTGATTTATATAACATGAGTTGTTAAATTGTAAATTTTTTACTTTGGATACCTACAAAAATGTTTTTTAATAATTGAATGACTATCTATATAGTTTACCCAAATTTTATTAAGTGTAAACTAGACATAAGAAACCTAATCTCAATAGCTCCATCCTCGGTTAGTCATTTTCGGAAATAAGCTAAAGTTGGGTGACTTTCCTAGAAATTGGCCAACTAAAGCATTAACCCATTGAGAACAAACCTTTTCAGTCACATCAGTAGCGGGTTCCACAAGTATCTCCTCATCTTTCTCCACATGAGAGAAAAGAATGAAGCAATTGAAGCTTCCTAGGGGTGACAAAAGGATTTCCAATCAGAAGAATTACCTGAATCAGGAGCCCTTTTCACATCAATCTCTTCAGTTAATTGGGAGTGTGAATGAAAACAATATTCGATAAATTTTTCGTTCGCTCGTTAAGTTAAATAAATGAATAGTAATAAAATTTTTATGTTCGTTTAATAAATAAATAAACATAAATAAAAGTGTATTCGATTCATTTATGTTCACGGACAAGCTCGTTTATTGATTCGTTTATTATTAATGATATTTTTCTTATAAAAATATTAGAATAATATTTGTGTATGTATTTATTTATTATTTGTTTGTTTATTTATCATTCATTAACATTGTTCCTAAACATGTTCAATTATATGTTCATGAACATGTTCGTTTAATGTTAGTGAACATATTCGATTAAGTTAAATAAACATGTTTGTGAATATTAAACAAACGAATATAAATACACATAATTTTAAATAAACGAATATGAACAAAAATTTGAAATTCTTAATAACGGTATACGAATAAGTTTAAAAATAAACAAATAAACATAAATAAAGATTTATTCGTTCAAATTCGATTCATTTACGATCCTACTCTTTAAATTCAAATTTAATGATAGACAAACTCTTTCACGCTTAAAATTAAAAATTATTTGTTTAATCTTCTTTAAAATAATAAATTAATACAGTAAAAAATATATAATTACAACATAGATTCTTTAAATTTTATAAAATTATAAATTATAAATAAATAAATAATAAAATTATAATTTAATTTAATTTTCAAAAAATTATAATTAGATTTCGCAACCATCATCAGCAACTGACATTGGACCTTCCCTTATTCGATGTCCAGCACCATTTGATTTGAAAGTGGGAAAAGCAAACTCATTCATGATTTAACCCTCAGTATGCTCAAATTCACCATCCTCAAAATCTAGGCACAACCCCGTCCAGAAAAAAACTCACTAATTAATCAGAAAACAAAATAACCCTTGGATGAAAGATTTCGGATAAATAATTACGAGAAAAATGGTGTCCGCAATGCGTATGTTAAACTATCATGTGCATTGAGGAAATAATATTATCTTAAAGCCTAATAAAATATTAGGCCTAAAACCTAGTTTTATTTTAAATTTTAATATATTATTTGATTTTGAATTTCACACTTTTTTTTTTCTTAATTTGGTATGATGTTATGATCTATCATATGTTTTATGGTTTAAGTTTAATTTTAGTCGAGTCACGGTAATATTCAAACAATATTCTCTCAACAATGTCAAATTTCAAAATTTAAATTTGGTCTAAATATTTGGAGAAAAATTCACTTTCAATTCTTTTAACCACTTGTTATATCATTTACATTTTTCGGTCAACCTAACTATTAATTTGTACATTAAATACTAATTCAAATATAACATAGGATAAATTTAAAACACATAAACTCATTTGTACTTTTTTGTATGAATAACTTAAATAAGATGTATTAAAAAAAGGTTTAAACAATAAAATGGTACTTAAACTATACTAGTTTTTCCAAATTAATACCTAAATTATTTTTTTTGTCAGAATTGGTACCTAAACTATTAAACCGTTATCCATTTTACCCCAACTACTAGTCCCATTAGAAAAAAAATTAGTCCCATTAGAAAAAAAATTCAACCAATCATAATTTGCCACATAGATCCCTATTTCATTGATATTTGTTTTTTTTTTTTGCGGAAGTTTTGAGAATCGGTTAAACGAAGTTCAAGATCAAGAGATTTGAAACATGTTTGAATTCATACTTTCTTAACTTTTTGACAAGGCACACACACCTTACATACACAGGTGCTCAAACTCGAGTATCTTAAGATGATCAGATCCTTTTTTTCACTGGAGTCACTCGTTGGGTTCGATCATCATTGTTATTTTTTAACACATCAAATTAAGTTATTCATATGAAAAATAAAAAAGTTATTTACAATTTAATCACATGATTGATACAATATTAATAATTTTAAAATTTATTAAGATTTAGTTCAACATTTTAAAATTTAGTAACCAATTTAAATATATATAAAAATAATGGTTTAGGTATATTTGACGGAATTAATCATTCTTGATAATATATGAAATTGTATTGCAGGAATTTCCGAGAAACCAAAGGCCTCTTTGACCCATCGCTGGGGCAGCCGATTCCTCGACTCTCCGGTGTATCTGCGTTTCTCTCTGCCGACTAAGGTACGCTTTAATCTCTCTTTTACATCTCTTTCCACTTATTTAATTCTCAATTTTCGAATCAATCATGCTTTACCAATTCATCAATTTTCGCTCGTTTCCTTTCTTTCGTTCGATTCAGTACATGATTTATGGAAATTTTTATCACAAAATTTAAATCCTTGTAGGAATAATTGATGTGGATTTTCTGAAAAAAAACTGCAGTTAGGAAAATTTGGCAATGGATGAACAAGTAGATTATGATCACCAGTCGATTATGGTGGAAGGTGGTATGCAAATTGATCTAAGAAGGGAGCGTTTCCCATACTGCATTGTTTGGACGCCTTTACCTATTACTTCATGGCTGATTCCTTTCATTGGTCACATTGGCATTTGCAGAGAAGATGGAGTTATTCTAGACTTTGCAGGTCCGAGTTGTGTCTCTATTGACGATTTCGCTTTCGGGGCAGTAGCTCGCTATATCCAAATTAACAAAGATAAGGTATTTATATACGTTCATCTTCCACCTCTTTTTTTTTTGGCTCCATCAATTTCCGCTTGTTCTCAAATTTCACTGCCAAGTAAGTTGTAACTGGGAAAGGATGAGATGATATTTTTCAACTTGATTAAGAATTCAAAGGTAGGATTTATTAGTTAAATTGTTGCTAATTTGGATTTGATTGGGTTATTGTGCTTTACTTTTCACGGGTTTTTTATAGGAAAAACTTGTAAAGGCTGCAAAATGCAATATCCAGTAACTTGTGGTTAGATATTATGACAAAACATTTTGAGTATTGGTAGCTAAACCTTTTGTATATGACGGGAAATAGTTTGTCACCGAATGTAATTCGTGGCTGCACATTGGTTTGGTATATTTTAGAGTATAAATTTTGAGTATTGATAACTAAGAATAGCGCCCACGACGGGAATTAGTGCCTATCTACTAAAGAAAAATAGTTCTTCCTCATTTATGTGTGCAACCTTCGGAGCTTTTTGCTAGGAATGCGGCATTTCTTATCATCCGTCAGCACTGAAAGGAGATCAAGAATACCAACATGACGATCTGAGAGAGGCATTAACATGGGAAGATGCACTAGAAAAGGGCATTCAAGAGTTCCAACATCGGCCATACAACCTTTTCACTTGCAACTGCCATTCATTTGTTGCCAACAACCTGAACAGGTTAGGCTTTCATTCGGGTGGGTGGAATGTGGTTAACCTTGCTGTTCTCATCTTCCTCAATGGTCGGTAGGTGAACAAAACAGCAGTTTTGCGATCTTACTTGCCATTTATTGTCGTATCCTGTCTTGGACTAGTGTTAGGTGGCACAACATACCTGTCTTTGTTGGCCCTCCGTGTATCCCTTCTTGTTGGTTGGTTCCTTCTCGGTACGTACTGTTTCAAGAACTTGATCTATTTGTAGCTTTTACCAGAAAGGCAGAAACCAATGCAAGGAATGAAGGGATATGCCAATTTTTGTATGTGTGACATTGATGGAGTCGATAAAGATCGAATATTTCATTTACAAAGTATAGTTTTAATTTTCAATACTGACAATCTCTTTTAGTGAACCATTTGCAAATCCCAAGTCAATTTGGCTTGTAACAGTAAGATATTGTTGTATTCTCCCACCTAAAATCATTTGTAATATTTTTTATGTATTCAAAATATCTTAAAATTTCTATAGTTTAAGATTTTGATCCATTAATATTTGATATATGTATGGATTTAATATTATTTTGGATGATGTTTTTTGTTTTAATTATTATCAAACTTTTACCTCATCTCTCAATTCATTTTATTTCTTTCATGTTTGTGTTATTTTCGTGCTTTAAGGGTATTGCAAACTTGTATATAATTTTCCACACCTTTAAAATTCGTTTTGTGTATATTTTGACGGGTGCATGCAAGTTGTATGTATGTAAAAATCGTATATTTAAAACATAAATATGTATTTAAAAATAACATATAATAAATAGAAAATGTATGATTTGAAATTAATAATAACAATAATAATAACAACGGTTTTATTGTGGTGTTAAAGTTAAACGTTTATATATATTAATCTCATCATATAATTTTTTTATCGATTTTATTTATAATAATATAAATATAGATACTTGATTTTAATAGTGAATCAAATTATGAATAAATTTTTTATTATTTTTTTATACAAATGACAGCTAATTAATGACGATTACAAATAAAAGAAATTCCTAAATAGCATAAAAGGACAATGCATCCAAGTCTCCATGTAGCAGCACTTGAGCTGAATCGGAGGGTTCTTCAAACCTTTATAAACTATTAAGATTATGATCAATTAGTTTAGCCATGTGCTCAACAATTTTATTGTGGTCTTTAGGAATATGTCGAAATAGCACATTTTATTTGAGTTTTAGGATCTGATCAATTAGTCGCAGCTCTGTCATTCTATTAGCAGCAATCTCTCCAGCTAGAATCGATTCAACTACCATCGCATTATCACATTCTGGAGCCAAATTTCTTTAACCAGCTTCCCATGCAATTTGAAGTCCTTCCAAAATAGCTCTAGCTTCAACTTTAAAAACTCTCTCCTACCCAATTCTCATTGTGAAGCCATGTAGCCAGTTTGCAATCGAGTCTCTAAAAACTCTTCCTATCGACGCACCATTAGTGTTATCTAAAACAGCCCATCTGTATTTAATTTGACACAACCCTGCTCCAAAGGCATCCAATGATTAAGAGTGACTCTAGTATGTCTAAGGATGTCACCTGTGTTTGATTTCGCCATGCTCTTAATCCATGTAAAAGCTGTAGAAATTATTGATTCGCAACTATAATGGTTGTGTCTTTGAAAATAAAATTATTACAGGATTTTCATAACTGTCAAAATATAAAAAATTTTAGTGAATTTACAATAATAAGGCAAAGCTCAAATAACAAACGTGTTTAGCACAACTCGAACTCAGATCACGCAAAAGCATGAAAACCCTTGACCATCAAATCATCACATGGGGTCATGTGATTTTTTGATGATTTTTAATGGGCTGCATGTAACACCCCAACACCCGGTTCACACGTATAAACATAGTATAAGAATATTACATACAGTGTCAAAGAATTAAAAATGATTATAACAAAAATTTTCTTTCAATTCAATTAATGTGTAATTGAATTGTTTTACTCAAAATATCACAAAATAATCAAGTATAATCAAAATCGAGACTTAAAACCAATTTGAAAATAATGAAAATGTAATTTTTACTCAAAATAGGGCAAATATCGATACCACCATAAAAATATTGATACATCTATTCTAAAATCAATAAATATAGCCAAAAACTTAGTAATAATCCCTTGAAACAACTTAAAAACTTTCTCAATATTTCAAATCAGTCCAGAACACAATTTTAATCATTTCATTCAGTTCATGTAAATTTTCAAAACAATATTGATAACCCATTCATTAGAGACACATAGGTATACCATTTGTACATGCCATTTCACACAAAAAAAATATACCTTGTCTTGCAATCTTCCTATGTTGATGTGATTTGATGAGAGACACCTAATCCAATCTAAACTTCTCGGAGGTCTTATACCTACGCGTTGAAATAAACACGTTAAGCCGGTGAAGGCTTAGTAAGTACTACAAGAGTCATTAATCATTCATCTTTTAATCACACATTTCAAACTCATTCATATAATGATTAATTCATGTAAAATACATACCTTTTATGTATATAACATTTAACTTACAGTAGTGTTATAAATTCACATATTCTTCCTCATTTCACATTTTAGCCATTCCAATCTCTTAGCTTATTTAGTTTTATCATTCTTTTATTTTTTATACATATATTGTACTTACCTTTCATGTGATTATCATTTCACTTACCTCAATATCACAATTTGCACATTCTTTCTTTTTTCACATTAGTTACCCTATTAACAAGACTCGGACCTTGGCGGATACACGGATCCAACCAAACACTCCAGAATGGCACCCAGTGCCTTATCGGATAGTTCGAAGCAATAAAGTGACACCCAGTGTCTCATCAGCCTAGCCGAAGTAAAGTGGTACCCAGTACTTCATCGAATCTATCCGAAGTAAAATAATGACACCCATTGTCTCATCGACTCGAGGTCGAAGTATCCTTGAACTCTTCCAATCCTATGGCATGCCAACTATATCCGGCTCAGCCCGACTAGTTAATAGGGATTTTCAATTTTCAATTCATATCACTTTCAATTCCAATTTCACTTTCACTTTCACTTTCAATTCCAATTTCACTTTCACTTTCACTTTCAATTTTGATCACAAATCATTCAAATTCAATTCAAATATACTATTAATTCAATATAATTTTTCATTCATCTCAATATTAATGCTTACCTCATATTCACTTATTAAATATAATATAGAAATAAATATTAAATAATGAATAATTCAGATTATAATAATACAAATCAATTTAACCAAATAACAACCAAATATCATAAACAATTAGGTATCAATAACTTTGGAACCCTTTGATTTATCCATTTCATTCTCATTGCTCAATTTCATCACATATCACTTTATATGCATCAATTTTTCATTTCTATTCAATTTTTCATTTTTTTTACATTAATTTTCAAAGCTGTACACTTGTGTCACAGTCACTAAATTATTTATCTTGAGCTAGAGAATTCGAAATTAATATCCGCTTGATGTTTTTGAAACTAGACTCAAATATATTTTTACCATAAAATTTTCAGAATTTTTACTTTAGCCAAATTGTACAGTAAATTCTTTCAATTTACCCCTTCTCGACTGCCTAACAATTTCGACCTTTGTTTACTAAAAATTATCTATCTTTTTTTACAGGAATCCAATAATGTTTTCGTCTATTTCTTTTGAAAATAGACTCATTAGGGAATTAATCATATTAATTTTTAGTCTCTAATAATTTTTCTACATTTTTCTATGATTTTTCAAAGTCAGAACAGGGGAACTCGAATCTACTCTGACCTTGTTATACAAAAACTAGTATATCTCAGAATGTACAATTTCTTTTCTTTCACTGTTTCTTCCATATGAAACTACACTCAATAAGCTTTAATTACATATTTAATTCAACTCTTAACTCTTTTTATACAATTTTTGGTGAATTTTCGAAGTTAATCCTCTGTTATGTCCAAACTGTTTCAATGAGATGAATTCCTTTCTCATGCTTCTTTATACTAAATTTCATTCAATCACACATAATTATCATACTTATAATTAAATATCTCATTTTCATCATGATTATCATGATTAATCATATATATTAAAATTATAAACACTTTAACTTAATTATTACTAAGTCTTTTAATACTTATAGTACTTACCTCACTTGTAGATAATTTTTTCTCACACCTTAGTTTTCTCCTTTCCTTTTTCTTCAATTTGGTCCTTCTCCTTCTTCCCTCTTTCTTCAATTTCATACAAACACATATAAGCTTAAGACTAAAATTCAATACTTTTTCATGCTTGATTATGTAAATATACATGTATGTCATGAAAATTGAATCATCTCTTACCTTTGTTCTTGAATTTCCAAAATTCTAATTCAATCCCTATCCACTTTAACACTTCAAAGTGGACTCTATAAGGATATTAAGGTGCCTACTAGCTTCCTTCTATACCTTTCCTTAAGAAATTTTAAAGAAAATGGAAGATTTTGGAGATTGAAAGGCTTAACAATGGTGAAAGGACTTAATTGGAATAAAAATAAAAGTTAGAAATGAGAGATGAAGGCTTGGACGGCTAGCTTATGGAGAGAGCTGATATTTTTGCTTTTTAATTGATTTTTCTCTCTCTCAAATTCTTTAGAATTTTCTCTTAAAAATATCTCACTTAATAAAAACGATAAAATTGTACTTTTAGTCCTCGAGCCTTCCAACTTTACACTTTGGCCTAAAACTTTGTCTAAAAAAATATATTCCATCAAATTACTTTTTTGCCCCTCCTTTATCAATCTAATTCTTATGATGACTCATAATTCAATTTGGATAAATTACTATTTAGTCCTTTATGCTTTCACAAAATTACTAATTAATCCTTAAATTTTCTTAACTTTTCTTATTTAGACTACACATTTTAATTCTTAATTTTTCCTAATCTTCTTATTTTAACCACATATTCTAATTATTAACTCGATATTATTACTGTTCTAACTCCGATTCAAAAACGTGGATGTTACACTGTAAACTTTATATTAATATAATAACATAGATTATTTCTTTTTCAAACGTATATTAATATAAAGACGTACCCTTGAAAATCTCGAAGATAAAACAAAACGTGCTTTGTGCTTTACATGTTGAATGGGACTGTATATCCGTACAGGTACAACCCTCTTCGGGCAATAATGGCAAAATCGTAATTACAACAAAATCTAGGTCTAGGGCCCATTGCCAAAACCATAACCTTAATTTTCTTATTTATTTAGAGCCGCAGAGAAGAATTATATTTTTTTAAGCAAAAAGAAAAAGCAGAGCTTTGAAGATCTAGGCAAAAATGGCAGCAGAGGAAGGTCAAGTAATCAGTTGCCACACTCTTGATTCATGGAAGGAGCAACTTCAAAAGGGAAACCAACCCAATAAGCTGGTAATCTTATTTTAATGAATCCTTTTTTTCCCATATATTTAGTGTTAGATTTATGATTGTTTTTAATGTTTCAGATAATGGGTCTGATCTGTTTTCGTTTGCTTCATATAATATTTTATTTATGATTTGGTTGTTTTATATGTATAAATCTAGATTTTTCTATTTAAAAAATTCCACGATCCGTAAAGTTGGAGCCTCTTAAACACTAAAGCCATTTTCTGTTGATGCTGAAGCTTGCTTCTTCTATTTTTATTCTATTTTAAAAAATTCTCGGTTAATATAATATTAGTCAGTCAATTTCACATGTTAAAACTAGGACATTTTAATGTGTTTGTTTCTAGGGAAAATTTGTTATAGATTTTGCAACACGTTTCCAATTAAAAGTTCTGAAGAAAGACAGTATGCTGTAGCAACAAAGCAATATGATACATGTGAGTGACATTAATGGAATTTAAGGTTAGTAGCTGGCGATGGTGATGACAAATCAATGTCGTATGTTAATGGTGACGTTGATGTTTGTTCTTTGTTTTTTACTCTTCTCCATTAACTTTTTCATCTTTTTTTATAACTTTGGCTTCTTCACAAACGTTATGTGAATTTGTACTTACATGGTAAATGCAGGTGGTGGTTGATTTCACTGCTTCATGGTGTGGACCCTGCCGTTTTATTTCACCCTTTCTGGCTGAACTGGCCAAGAAGTTTCCTGATGTTGTGTTTCTTAAGGTGGATGTGGATGAACTGAAGGTAATGCAGATGCAGAGTTAGAATCCGCAATTGAGAAGCGAAAATGTCTATCGAATTGATTGTTATTTTTTCCTTTTTGTTTTCAGGAGGTTGCTGCTGAATGGGATGTGGAGGCTATGCCAACTTTCTTGTTCCTGAAGGAAGGAAAGGCTGTTGGAAAAGTGGTTGGTGCAAAGAAAGAAGAGATTCAGCAGGCTGTGACAAAACATAGTTCTACTACTAGTGCTTCTGCTTAATGGTGATAATTGTTAGTGCTATCTTATCATGTTTTTGAGGAACTTATTATCATATACCTCATTTGATTTGCTGCTACTTAGCTAAACATCTCTATGTTAAACCCTAAGTTTATTCCTTTATCTTTTGAGGTACTTTTATATCCTTAACTAGTATATGATACATAATCATATAAAGCCTGCTTGTTTTCATGGTTGATGTGATTTTGAGCATTTTCATTGCCCTTGAATTGTATGTTACTTCAAGGGTACCTATTCAGAAACTCATTTGACCTGTTTTGGTTGCTGATATCTATTTTCAATCTTTACGGGGCTGACCATGGTTTATTTGATACTTGGGGGGTTTATCAGTAGATAATTTGTCCATATATTGTCAATCTCCTCAATTTGAGTCATCTGATAAGAAAATAAATGATCACACAGCTTTGATGAATTAGAAGCTTAGATAAGTTTGATCATATCTGAAACTTCAGTTGGACTTTACTGGGTTGTCAGCTTTGCCAATTTATTTACCTCCTTGGTGACAAGAGGATTGAGACCGGGATACTGGTTTCTACAGTGGTCAAATGTCACCATTGCAGCCTGTTTCAGATTTAATGGTGCTGTGGGAACTGGAAAACATGGTTTAAGCATAACATTAGAAATTACAACTGAAAAAGAAGACTTTTGGATTCAGGAACTGCACATAAAACAATGGCCATACTAGGAACCGCTCCCAACATGAACCTAATAGGGGTTCGATTTCCCCCCACTGATACAAACTGAAATCACACCAAATACAAATCTCTGTGTCTCTGGTGCCCGTATATCCGGTTAAAAGTCCGGGGACACATGCAAGACATTTCACCCTTAGGACCTAAATTGAAGGACCCTAAGAATTTAGAAACTCACCTATCTTTTTATCACTAATTTACAGTAGTCTATTAACCTCACTTAAAACTCTTTTTTTTTTTTAATTAAAATAACTCATTGCCTATAACATTGAACAGTGAACACCTTTTGCCAAAGCACTCCATTTTTGAAGTGCTATGGCACTCAACCTAACCCTAACTAAACGCCTATTCTTTGCACTCCTCTTTTTTATTTTCATCTTTGGTGCTTGCTTCTGTATGGTTAAATTACTAGATGCAAGGGCTATGGAGTACTTTTGTGAGTGTTTCAATCTTACTAGCCTCCCCAGTTTGGCTGTGCTGTTGTTGAAGATATCGGAGCACAAACAGCTTCGACAGACAACTGCTTCAACACGTTCGGGCATGGATCTTGCCCGAAGTTACTGTTGGCTATGGTGACCACACATCTTTGCTTCCCTACACATTTCTGTGGAACATAGAACAGTGGAAGATGGTGAGAAATGCATTCATGCAAGTATTAGTTTATGTGTCAGACATGAAAGTTAGAATACCTTCTCCACGATGGCATATGAAGCAGGAGCATGGCAAGGGCCTTGCTGGTAACTTCCACAAGTTCCCAAAGGAGTTCCAAAACTGGCGAATTTAATGAAAGAGATGGATTGTCCAGGACTACAGCGCAAGTGAACTTTCGGTCTGCGGAACTGTTGTGCCTTTCCATAGCTTTCAATCTGCCAATTCTTAATATTTGGATGATACTCAGTGACATCGGCACAAACGCTGGATACAGATCTTTTTACAAGTGAGATTCTTGTGGGATCTCCTCCCAGTTCCTCAAAAAGAACCAACAGATTCTGTGTAGGTTTCAACCAAGACCGAGGAACATGGTACCTGAGAAAGAAAAACAAAATCATCTATTATATGATGAAAATACGCTTTATTTTTAATAACACAGATTGGAAAGGTTTTCTTGTATATCTTCGGTCCTAAGAGTGGTTACCATCTTTGGGTTGGTTGGCCGCAACCAAGCTGACACTTAGGTGGTCGAAACGTCCCAGCATAATTACAACCATTGCAGTCACCATGAGCATATGCTGTCCAATATCTACCTATGCTCTGCCCATTAATCCAGATTTGACCTTTTCCCATGCTCTCCATGTCTAAAGCTAACGGCTCATCACCCTCAGGTGCATTAAAATAAGCCTGCAGCATCGATAGAGAACAACTTTTAACTTTTAAAAATCCACATTTCATCCTGTAACTACTTATACTTCTCATTTTTTGCTCACCTTATGCCATCTTAATGGCTCTGGTTTTTGTGCAACCAATGATGCTGCCATCCACTCAACTGAGGAAAATCCATTTGGTGAGACCAGATCCATGGCCTCTCCTTTAAGACCAACCTGTTCATAGAGGCATTCATGAGAGAGACTTATTTGGATCAACAATAAAGACATAAAAGATGAAAAATGTTAAATTTACTACCTGGTAAGTCCATTTTTGCCTGGACAAGTCCCATTTGCCTTGGTCAAGTCCATGCAGTGCAACTGGACCTAGGATCCCAGTATTCCATGTCTCATAGTGCCCACCTACATTCTTCAATCACCAAAAACAAAAAAGTTATTCCCCATCAGAAAACACAACCATGCCATAGTTTTTAAACTTTCCATGCTTTGAAGTACTAACCGGTAGTCCAACAGCAACACTCAGCAGTGCAATTTTGTTTGTTCCAGCACGCAGATTGACCTTTCCTGTGTACATGAATCTCCGATTTTGCCTCGTTCCAAACGCTGAACCTGTTATCAACATATTATGACTTACTTCTGAAAATAAAAAGGGAGCTGAGAAGTACTATCCAGGGAAAAGGCAATATAACTATGTACCTGAAAGTTGTCCATTGATAAAGACGTGTACAGCATGGCCTGTTGATTGAACAATGAGAGTGGGGAGTTCCCCTCCATGAAGGAAGGATTCAGATGAACCAATGTCAACACTGTATTATCATACAACATATATTTGTGAGACATTCTCAAATTTTAAGAATCAGTAAGCCATAAAGTCTTAATTTGGATTCAGTGCTGAGCAGAAAAATCTGAAATGATGAATCTGACATGCAAATTAAGAGCGAGGAAAAAGCAGAAATATTATTCAAATCAAGCGATAGGCGTATCAGTCTCACCTGGTAATGTACCACAAGTAATCACTTGCATCCCTTGTGACATTTATTTGCTCTAATAGCCCATCAGCAGTAATTGCTGATCTGTAATCTAATGAAGAAGGATCTTCGTCATAACTTTCCCATGAGAATATCTCGGCATTTGTCAGTAACATCTGCATTTGTGATGTCTGAACTCCAACCTGAAGAGGACGAGCAACGCTTCGGTTCCCGTAGTCCTAAAACTGATCATTCAAATTTAGTTATTTGACAACATCATACCTTAGCAGTACTGAATACTGCATTCCTGCAATCAGGAAGGATGCTGATAGACCAAGGAGGCAAGTTATAATGCATGTTGTTAAAGAGCACTCTTGCAGCGGATTTGGTATCATAGTTCGATAGGAAAGCTGCACAATCTCCAGATTCCGATGTATACATATAAGCCTGGCAAATGACAAACAATGACTAGAATTAGTGAACAATTAATGATCACATATCTACTGGGAGTAAAGGACTTCGAGAATAGAAGCAGAAACCTGTTGGAGGTCTCCAAGTGAAGTAACAATGGGATCTGATGAAACTAAAGCTGGCTCGCACATCTTAATAGCCCTATGGAGCTCCTTTAGATGGCCATACTTTGGTTGTCTAATCAAACCTGTCATTTTTAGCTTGAATCAGAGGTAAGGCAATGGAGAGGACTGTGCAAATGTTTTTTTCAATATTTTAGCAGAGAAAAATGGAAATAAGAAAATAGCTTTTTTGTTTCTCACCATATTCATCTATTGGAGCATCATAATCATAACTGGTAGTGATGAAAGGACCTCCAGCTGTACGTCCGAAATTGGTCCCTCCATGGTACTGTTCGAATCAGGTTTTCATTGTAAAAATTACATACCCTTTGAAAAAGTTTAAGATAATGAGAAAGAAAGGAGGGAACTAACCATGTAATAGTTAACAAAGGACCCTCCTTTTTGAATGAATCGAGCAACAGCAAATGCCAAATCTTCGGCTGGCCGATGGTGAAGTGGACCGCCAAACTCTGAGAACCTTTTGCATAAATGAAAGCATAAAATAGTTGGAGTCTCATTCCATATAAGATCCTTCAAATTAAGGTCACCAAAAAAAAAAAAAAACCTTACCATCCACTCCAAGCTTCAGTCCACATTGTTGGTTTGTAGGGTTTGTTGGGTTGGAATGAATCACAGTAGAAACCATTGCATGTGTTTATCTATCACAAGTAGCCATAATAACTCCCTTAGCCATCCACGTATATTTACAAGTCCAAAACGTGAAACTGGGTTTTGCATACATATGTTCACATTAACTAAGTCCTCCACAAAGTTTACTAACATCATAGAGCAAGAGACATGACATGCTAAATGTCGATCGAATTACTTACCACCGGGTCTGGGGCATCTTGTTCCTTGCACATCACCCAGGGCACCCCAGTTTCCGTCTCTATCGCCATTTTTGCAGCCCAGGAAACGTAATTGTAGCCGACAGCCCCTAGTAATTTACTCTGTGCCCCATACTCATTCTCAATCTGAGCTCATTCAAATAAGAACAAGAGTAAAAAAGAAAGGTTCATATTACCATTGTGAGTTGACCTAAGATAAAAATCATACAACCACCAAAACATTTACCTGAGAGAGAATAATGGGACCACCTTGGGACTCATACAGGTTATGACTCTTCATCAGTCCCACAATTTTCTCAGTGAACCCTTGCATAGCTCTCTGCAATAAAGCATCAACAATCCTTCAATATTTAACTTTTAGGAAACAATGGTTTATCTTCAAGTAAGAAAACAAAAGGAAGGAGGGATACCTTGAAAGGTTCATTGTCTGTTCTGAAGCTGATGCCTGGCACATATTTTAACCATACAGGAAACCCTCTGGACATTGTAAAAAAGTTTCAGGCTATCGAGAAAATATAAGTTACAACAAAGAAAACATAGTTAAACAGAGATTTAGATCTAACCCAAAATTCCACTCTGCACAAACATAAGGCCCAATGCGAAGATGAGCATAGAGACCTGCTCTCTGTATTGTTTTTACGAATCTCACGAGGTCATATCTTCCTTCAAAATTATACTGTAAAATGGTGAAAAGAATAAGTATTTAACAAGTTCAATTCCGAGTTAGAAAAAGGAAAGGTAAACAGGCTCAAAAATAATAATAATAAAAAAAATGGAGGGAAAATAGATTACATTTCCAGGAGATGGCTCATGAACGTTCCAAAAAACATAAGTTTCAATCACATCAACTCCTCCATCTTTAGCCTTCTGTATAAGATCTTCCCACATCTATAACAACAAAAAAGGACTTCAAAAACGAATCCATATACCCCCAAAGCTCTGAAATTTACAATAAAAAAGAGAAACTTTTAAAGTACCTCAGGAGTGCTTCTGGGATAATGAATTGAACCAGAAAACAGGATTCTCCTCTGTCCATTAATCACAATGGCTTTCCTATCATAGGTGACACTGCACTGAACCAATTGACATTCCAAACACAGAGCAAAGCAGAATACAATTAAAAGCCTTGAAAATGAGCTTCTTTCCATGTTTTAACAGCACAAGATTCAGCCTTTTTCAACTTCAAAACTCAGAAGAAGAAAAAAACCCGAAGCTTGGTACTAGAAAAGGATGAGAATGAGAAATGAAAAACAGGTTGGTTTGAGCTGGCTGGCCTTGGAGCTATGGTTTAACGAGAGTGAAATGGAGAAGGAAGAGAATACATTCATACAGGATCTCTGAGAGAGAACTGAGGCCCTGAGCAGACCTTAAATTTATAAGTGAAAGTGGAGAAAAATGGGGTGTACAGATTTCAACTCACAGCTCACAAGTGTCCATTGCCATTATAACAATACAATAAAGGAAAAGGGCGAAAAAGAGGTAGAAGAAACAAAATAACTGACATACAATAGGAAAAGGGTATCTCAACAGTAAATTATAGAAGGTTTATACTGTTCTTAGGTGAAGATTAAAAGCTTAATGTTAATGAGTGTTCCCCACGCGTTATCTGAATCTGCCATTTTTCCATTTAATCAACCTCTCAAAGATTTGCATGAAAAATAAAAGGCATAAAGTTAAATTAACCCTTAATGTTTATATTTTTTTCAATTTATATTTTATTTATTTTTAGTTTAATTTAACCTTCAACTTTTTAAGAATATCAACATTTCAAAACAAGTATAATTGTTGTTTTTAGCATAATAACTTATTTGATCCTCTAACTTTATAAAAAAAAAAAATCATTAGCCTTCCATTTAATTTTTTAACTTTTAAATTTGTGTTTTTTGTCAAATCATCTCAAAATGAATGGAAAAATTAATTTTGCTGATGTGGCATACATGTGAATTTTCACTTGGACTAAATACCACCATTTAATTAATTTTAAAAATTTTTAAAAATAAAAAAATTCAAAAAATATTTTAAAAAATAAAAATCATTAAATTATTAAAAAATATAAAATATAAACAATATATTTTTAATTTTTTTAAATATTAATTTAATGTTTACATGTCATTTATGCGACAATTCATGTGTATGTCATGTCAGCAAAACGCTCATTCATTTTGAATTGATTTGACAAAAAAATACAAGTTCATGGACTAAGAGAGGCGAAAAAAATAAATGAGAGGTTAAAATGATTTTTTTTTTTGTAAAGTTGGAGGGTCAAATAAGTCGTTATGCCTTTGGCTTTTAATGAAAACACGAGCTAAAATGTTAAGTTTATAAACATGACAGCCTGAATGATAATCTTCATGTATTTCATACCGATATTTTTAACTTTTTATAATATATATTTTTTGAATAATTTTTAAATTATTTTTGTTGACATATCATATAAAATAAATAGTGTCATGTGAACATGAAATACGTGTGAATTGTCAAATTTAACTATTTAAAATATAATAATTTAACTATTTTTAAAGATTAATATTCAAATTTAATTAAAAATAAGAATTAAATTGACAAAAATATAAGCATTAAAGTTAAATTTAATATTATATGAAAAAGTTATATGGTTAAATGAAATTATGATAAGATGACATGTAATTATATATATGTTCATAAGATGCAAACTCAAAATATTTCTGGGAATTGTGGTTAACTCATACAGTTAAACAAATAGAAAACCAATTTTTCTTCTGTTGTGTAGAGTAGGATGGAACGTGTCAATTCATGAGATTAGATGAGCTAACACTCTCTATTTTCTACTTGTCAATTTCACCCCCGAAGGGATTTGCATCACCAATTTCCAGATTTAATTAACCTAGAAAACTTGCACACCCAACCGACACCACTCCCACTACTGTTTCTGCTTTGACTTGTTAATATCTCCTTTCACCTAGGACATTATGGTCATAGCCCCAAAATGATTTAAATGAAGGGTAGACTACAAGTTTTTGTCTACAAAATCTGTCCTTTCCATGTGAGCCCAAAAACAGAATACCATTCCAGTTTCATGCGCCTTTCACTCTCTCTGTAATATATACGATTTATGTTCTTCATTTATTGTCACAATTATTTGGCGTCCAACTCACACTATACCTTTCTGCTCTTCCCATGGCAACCCTTTTCGCTTTGCCCTTTTCCTGTCCGTCTTGCTTTTTAATGTGTTATTACTACATTATACATTTTAATTTTGACCAATCCAATCTTTTTCCCATTAAAAAAAAATATGTTCATGTGGTCTGCCACCATCACAAAGAAGGTTCCTTGTGCGGGAAAATATAAATAAATACATTGTAGTCAATAAATGCAGCTAAATCAACAGAGATTTAGTTTTATAAAAGCAATGTTATTGCCAGCAAAATTTTATAATAATTTGAAAAACAACCAAATCCCGAAAAATACTAGTCTTACAGCACTTTGTTTTTTCGACAAAATGGGGCCAAAAAAATGTGACAATAAATGTGGGCTAATTAAAGCTGTGATTCCCCCTTTGTTAACAGAGAACGTATAAGCTGAAGTCAAACTCATTGAATGAATGAAGTTGACAGGAAGGAACATGATTGTTAAAACTGAGAGTGTCCGTAAACCAAAAGAACTTGGATCAATATGTAATACACCCTTTTCTTGAAAAATATATATATACTTATTTACAAAGTAATTAGACTTGCTTAATGGATTAGATGGATAAGTCCCCACATGGCATGCACGTCGTTCAGTAAGTAAACTGAGAAATAATTTTAATTAGCCGGCCACCAAACCCCTCAATGCCTCTTCAAACTGACTTTACCCTTTCAACGCCGAGATGAGCGGAAAGTGAAAGTGCAGCTAGTCCCCATTTCTCACTTCCAATCCCAACCGCAGTTTAAGGACCGTTTGGTCACCAACTGCCACACACTGTTTCTCATTTTAGGTTACTGATGAATGCATGCATGCCTTTTCAAAATATCATTTATAATTTATTTGATCCCTTATTTAGGGCAGCAATGAAATGGGGTTTTTTTTTTTCCAACTCATTATGGCAAGTTTTCATGCTCCTTGCCCTGGTGAATGCTGTCTCACAGATTGTTAGCAAAGTTATAATGGGGTTTTTTTTCTAATAATCACGCCATTAATTGTTTAATTGTTGCTTAGCCTGCTTAAATGCTGATGATGCATTGGTCCAAGCATTAAAATTGACTCGTTATAAGTGGATTAAACTGACTTGGATTTCCCTGATTTGCTGCCATGAACTTGATTAAACCTTTCTCTTTCTTAAAACGCCATTTTCAAAAAAAAAAAAAAAAAATCAATTAATCACAATAACAGGGGAAAACCCGAACAACAATTGTAACTAGCGCGATTTGAACCCAAGTCACATCTGGGGTGGTGAATACTCTGACCATCAATTTTTTTTTCGATGAATTACAATAACAGGACAAAGCCCAAACAACAAATGCGACTAGCGTGACTCAAACCCAAATCACACCTGAGACAATGAACACACAAACCATCACATGGAGTTTGCTATTTTCAATTTTAGTGACTAATGATTATGCAAGGAAAAGAAACCTTTTAAGATGGAGGCCTTGAGTCTTTGAATTTTAGTTCTTCATCCATAATATTTTGTAGTAATATACTTATACATTTGTTATGATTCTTGATATTATCGGTTCACAATTCGAATAGGTTTGAGTCGAATCTTAAGGGTCCACATGTTAAGCTCACATAATATTGAGCTCGCAAGTTGTTCTCGCAAATCAAGCTTACATGACACTAAGTGTTTACAGGAGGGATATTTACATTCTTTTGCGATGTCATACATAAGATCACGCATGGGACGTCTAAAATAAGACACATATTGACATGCATAGAACCTACCTAACATATCACATCAATAAACAATACTTATATCGTATAAATATACAACATTTTCATCTAAAGAAAAAAAAAATTGTGATTGTGAATATTTTCCTGATTTGCAAGGATATCAATATCCTGACAGGTGCATGTTTCATAACATATGATTTGGCTCCTGAGAAAACAGGTTACATCAAATGTTACTTCATCAATCAAAATGCCTTCCCTGGCAAGTCAATGATATTTATATCTTACCCTATCCTATATCAATTATTGGAGAATGTACTAGGCAAAACCTTATGGGCTGTGGCCTAATCTACTTTGTTTATACACACCTCACTGATGGGCGCATAACTATCTCTGGTAAAAAGATTGTGAATCTTAATCCACTGCCCTTTTATTTCTTTCATATAATAGGTGACACATATAACTAAGTACCACCATCTCAGTAAATTAAAAAGCCATTAATTAAGTAGCAATGGAATGGTGTTCTTTCTGTCTAATAAACAAAGTGAAAATTTGGTGGGGAGAGGTGGCCTACGCACAACCTAATATTCAGTTACGTCTCCTAACTCTGCATTGGGCTAACCACCGCTGCAACTCATATCTTCACATATTCTACATAATTCGGCGCTCGCTTTCTATTAAAGACAAGACACACCAGGACCAGCTTTGCATCATTTGGGTCGACCACAGATTTTTGCTTACCCAACTCTCATCTCATCCATGCTATGCTTCACTTATTTATTAACCTGCTATATTAAAATTTATGAATTGCTTTTCTATAAATCTTCATTCTATGCTTCAACTGACCCCACTTCCTAGAGTTTGTCTTTGGTCCCTTTTATCAAATATTTAATGTCATCAATTGGATAATTGGAGGTCTGAGGACTTATGTATATAATCTTAGCATTCTCTCATTTCATATTGATTAAAACATTATTTTTTAATGATATTATATAAATAATTTAAAAAAGTTAAAGAAATTAAAATAAAATAAGTAAATATTAAATGTAGGATGGTATTTTTGAGAAAATATGCAACGTAAAATTAAAATGATAAATTTATAAATATTAAAATTTAAAGGAATGGTATGCATGTAGCGTGAATCTAGGAATCCACAATATCCCAGTCAGTTGAAGCGGTAAAAATTAAAAAGAAGATAATAATACAGTGGTGAGGCACAAACTTTTAGGACCCCAGAAAGGGTTAATTATGATTAGTGTTAGAATTAGTTATGATTATTACTGCGACTTCCCCAATTTATGAACCGTTTAAAAACAAAGAAACGTTAGAATAGTGGATGGACGGCAAGGGCGCCAACGATAACGATACCTCCACGTATCTCTCATTGATTTTGATTGGTTGGCGACACGTGAAATCATCACCATCACGAACATCAAATCCAATATCGTTTTGGTTCGTGTTTGTCGTGGGCCCCCTTTTTTTCTTCCTCAGAGCGTCGGTGCACGTGCCGCGCGTGACTCTTCATTTTTCTTCTTTATTTAGGATCAAAATGATGAATTTATATTAAGAAAAAAACATGCGGAACGGCGTGAGGGTCGTTAGTTGTTCCCTCCATTTTTTGAGAGCCGTTAACGTCGGTGGCAAGGATTCCGTCATTGTGCAAGTTGTCGAATTTGCCCTACCGATTCCCGGCTTAGAATATTCTCGCGAGGTACAGAAATGGGATTGTCTGCTTTGAAATTAGGTGTACTTGGTACGAAATTTCTGAGCAAATCTTTTTACACATAATGGATTATGGGGCATGTGTCCCTTAAATTAAGGGTAAGGGGACCAAAATGGCTGAGGATCTATGCCGAGTGGTGTCGCATATATTTCCGCCACCTGTATATATTCGGTACCTTCAGTCAGCTTTGTACTGCACTTGTCGCTTTCTACTTTGCGGAAGCAAAGGGAAACGAAGGGGAAAGAGTGAGGAAATTGATATACGAGAAACCTCAAAACTTCGTTGGGTACCATAAATCCAAAACTGAAATTCTAAACATAATATCAAAATCAACACCAATGATTAATGGTTACATTTTGTGATTAGTAAATTGTGAATTAAAATTTATATTATTAAATTTTTTTTTCGAATTTTATTATTAAATCATTATTGTTAAATTTTATTATTTTTAAAATATAATGTAACAAACCTAGTATTATTTAGGTAATATTATGTTTGCTTATTATTTTCAAATATTACATTTAAAAAAATTAATTAATGAATTTAATGACTGTCATTTATGTTAAAATTGAAATGTTAATTTTTTTTTATAAATTAAGAAGCAGATAGCATGCCTAATACTATTTTATTCCATCATCAAATATTACAAAGTAAATCGTTTAATAATAACTTGCTAACAGACCTATTACGAATATCAATGATTTCAAGATCACCAATTTGATGCTCACATGTTTTCACTAAAAAATCAGCTATCAGATTATGCTTCCTTTGTACATGCTTGATCTAAAACTCATCAAAAAGTTGTGCAAGCTCTTTAATTCGTCGGACTATGGTCTCCGAAGAACATCCCTCCAAGCATCGAGTAATCAAACTAACAGTAGTAGAATAATCTGTTTCAGCTATCACTCGTCGCATCCCACTATACTGTGCAATTTGGAGTCCATGAAGAATCGCCCACCACTCAGTTCCAATGCTGAACCTCTTCCCACGAATCGCTCAAATCTTACAACCCAATTGCCATTTAAGTCCCTTATAACACCAGTAGTTGTTGCCCATGTTTCATTGATATCAACAGCTCCATCAGTATTGACTTTAAACCATCCCACCACAGGAGAACACCACATCGTCACAAGTGTCGTGATCGACAAGTCTCCCCCACCACTCACTCATGCATCCACTACTACTTTAACCATGCACTTTACTGCTTGAGAATCTCTTGGACTGCACTGAAAGTTCCATGGAACATAATAGCATTCCTCTGCTTCCAAATCAGCCAACAAGTAACAACAAACATCAATTCATAATCTAAACCACCCAACTGTTGTCCTTGCCTTCCCTACAAATTGTCGAACAACCACTGATCCTATTCTAATTCAAAAAATTACATAGCTGAGGATGTTGAAATCTGCTGCTACCAAACCTCTTTCGTAAAGCTGCAATCCCTTAAGACATGTCGAGTGGTTTCTTGGATTGCTCTACAGCGAGCACACGTTGCATCAAAGGCTATTCGTCGACGAACTCTTTCATGGTTTGTCATTATTCTTCCTCTCCGAACCAACCAAAGAAAGAACTTGATTCTAAGAGGTAAATCATTGTTCCAGACTAGCTTCCACATACTATTGTTGGACAAACTTTCAGCATTAGTAACACTTTGATAAGCTGTTCGCATAGTAAAACACCTATTAGAATTAAGCTTCCACCTGCATACATCATCCCCTAATGTCACATTGGGAGGATGATAAGCTACCAATCATTCAAGAATAACATTAGGAAAGAACACCTTCAATTTATCCTAATTTTAACCCCCATTAATATCCAAAAAATCCATAACTTTTATTTGAAAAGGAATGGACATTCCAGGTAATAAATAATCCTTCAAACATCCCAACCGAGGGACTCATTGATCATGAGCAAAACTTACTTTACTTCCATCACAAATACTCCATATCACCTGCTCCCTAAACTGGTATCAGATTCTAGCAAGAGAACCCCAAACATAAGAACAACCAGAGGCAAATATCAATCGGGCAAATCTCAGTGACCTTATACTTTTTTCGCATGATACGCACCCATAAATACTCTTTAGTCACCAGTAAGAATGCCATCTTCATTAAAAAAAGCTTTATTTTGGAGTTCCCATTTACGCAACCCGAGACCACCTGTCAAAATTGGTTGAAAACATATGGCCCATTTAACCAAAGCAGGTTTAATCCCATCCTCAAAACTCCCCCACACAAACTTGCGAACAATCTGTTCAACACATGCACAGATTCCCAATAGTATCCTAGCTGTCTACATGAAGTACCCCAAGATCGTAAGTAACACCGATTTTACCAACTGAACTCTCCCCGCCAAAGATAAAAGTCGAGCGTCATAACCATTAAGTTTTTGCTAGACTTTGCCAATTATGAATTGGAACGTAGAGTTTTTAACTCTAGAATGAAATAAAGGCATACATAGATAATAACTTAAATCATCGATTTACAAAAAACCAAACACATTTCCCACCAAATGCTGAACCAAAAATCAGTATTAGAAGAGAATTTTTTTTTTGACTTACTAGAATTAACTTTATACCTTGAGTAGTAACAAAATTCTTCAAGAATCCTGTGTAAAACTATTGCATTTTCTTTGGTTGCTTCCCCAAAAAAGACCAAATCATCGGCGAAAAATAAGTGGGACAAAGGTGGCCCATCCCTCCCAAAGGCAATCGATTTCCATTCCTCGAAAGATACTGCCTGTTGAATAAAATGACCCAATCTCTCCATGGTTAACACAAAAGATACAGAGACATTGGATCTCCTTGTCGAACACCCTTAAAAGGAATAAAATCCTCCGTATATCCTCTATTCCAGAGAACGTGCTTGATGGGAGTAGATACACACTGCATTATAAGTCTCGATAAATTTCTAGGAATTTTGGCATCCTCTAAAGTATCATTAATAAAGTATCAGCGAAGCCGATCATAGGCTTTCTCCAATTCAATCTTAAAAGCCATCCACCCTTTTTTCCCTTTACGGATACGCATTGAATGAACCACTTCCTAGGCAATAATTATGTTATTCAAAATGTGCCTCTCGCCAACAAAACTTGCTTGATTTTCAGCAATGAGCATAGGTATAATCGGCCTTAATCGATTAACAATCACCCTGGTAAACACCTTATACGGGACTGTACAAAGACTGATTAGTCGAAATTGTGAAACAAATTCAAGCCCAAGAACCTTTGGAATGAGAACAATAAACGACAAACCTCTCATCAAACCCTTTCCTCACCATTACTTCTAATGAATCACCAACCGTACTCCATTGAGATTGATAAAATTGCGCATGCAGACCATCAATACCTAAAGCTTTCAAAGGGCTCATTTCAAATAAAGCATCTTGTATCTCTTGTCGAGAAAACACCTACTTAGAAAATCAATCTCAGCCGAATCAATCCTCGAAAACATGCTCCTTACTGGGAAAATATCAACCGTCACCATTCATTATATAAAGCTATCGAAAAAAACCCACCACCTCCTTCTTGATTTGATCCTCATCAAAAGACCATATACCATCATAAAGCTTAAGTGACTTGATATGGTTAATTCTTCTCCTCCTATTCACTTGACTGTAAAAATACCACGTATTTCTATCCCCCAACTTAATCCAATCTCTATGGGATTTTTGCTTCCACAGAGATTCTTCATTATCAACAACTTTTTCCAACTCCACCTTGAGGTCCTTTTAAAGATAGATCAGCTTCTGCGAACTATATTTTTCAAGACACCGTTGAATACCCGAAATCCTTTCCAACAACCTTCTCTTCTTCTTAATAATATTCCCAAAATTCACCCCATTCCATTCCTTAACTGCTTTAACAAACTGTGAAACAGTCTCTTCCATGCGATCCTTACGAATCCAATTGTCGAAGACAAACTCTCCAAACCCTTCATACGACAACCAACTGCTCAAAAATTGAAACGAACGATCAACCTTAGTCACAGACTTACTTTCAAAATTAATAGAAAAAGGTCGATGATCAGATTTGATCTTATATAAATGAGTCACAGTCGTGTTAGGCGCTAGGGTCTCTCATTGTAAGTTACAAAGAGCCTTATCTACACGCTAAAAAATAGACCCTCTGCTCTAAGTAAAATTGGACCCTGAAAATCAATATCCCTGAGGCAACAATCATTAAAAATTATTAAAAAAAGTACACACACCCCTACCATTACAAGAGCCACCATGCTTCTCATCATTATGCAATAACGCATTGAAATCCCAAGCAAGTAACCAATGGATCGTAATTGATTGTGCAACACCCCTTAGCTCATCCCACAAAGCTCGCCTAATCAGTCCTTGAGGACTACCATAAACTTTAGTAAAATAGACCCAATCAAGCATCTCCAGAAACTTGACACTCAAATGAACAAATTGAAAATAATTAATTTCAACTTTAATTGAAACTGTAGATTTCCATAAATCCAAATTCTACCTGAGAAACCACGAGCCTCAACTCTATGCGATTTAAGCCACCCAATATTTCGAATTACCTTTTCTGCCTTAATACCACTAATACGTGTTTCAACTAACACAACCACATCAGGATCAAAATCCCGTAAATACTCCTTTAAGAATATATGAAATTTTGGATTGCCAACACCTTGGCAATTCCACATAAGAATATATGATTTCATAATAAAATCAATAAAATTCGAACTTGGGAACACAACCTCAATCTGACGTTGGATCCACCCCTTCTTCTCTCGTATTACCTTGTACAACTCCCAAATGAACCCCATTCGAATCATGAGGTACTACTGCCCCTCCTTTAATTAGGTACTTGCCAGCACATTCGGTTCCCCCATAGTATGACACTCGTCATTTAGCACCTGTACCAATCTGTGAACTGTATCTTCAACAGACACAGACCCTTCCAGCATCGAATTGGGTGTTCCACCTTTATCCTCAAACACAAAATTCCCTACACTTATCTTTTCCTTCAACCCCACAGGCAGTGAACTATGGTACACCAAATTTTTAAACCTCAGACTATTTAATCTCGAGCCGTTGTTGCTAGCAGAAAAGTTTGGATCCAGATTTTCTTTAATGACAACCACTAAATGAGGTTGTGGATCCAATAGTCGAGACCTAAGATGCAGCTCCTTATTTTTACTTCTCCGACCAGACTTTGACCTAGGCTCAATATTCCTTATATTATGAACCCCAACTTTGCGCACACCCAATTTGATACCCGACTATGAAGGATGGTCTTTGGATTTCCTTGACTTCTGTCCCACGTGATTTTCGGTAGAAGATGCCAGCAACGATCCACTCAATCTTCCATCCGCTCCAAGATCAGCACCTCTTCCAGATTCAATCCCACCAATCCTGCCACCTTATCTGTTAGAATATTATTTTTTCCAAATTGAAAATGCCCAGCTAATTCCTCCATATCTCCTGTGGTTCCCTCATCATAATCAGCCAATGTAATAAATTTGGATCCATTACGATTATTACCAATTTTGAGTCCCAGTGAAAAGTCTCCTTACCTTTGTTGCCTTCTTTGTCGGCGTTCAACAACCATCCATTCCCCGAACTTCTCGCTTTCCAACCTTTCAATCACTTTCGAAGCAATTTTTAGCACCTCACTCCTCTGATGTCCAGTGACATCTCCTACTCTTGCTTCGACATCATTAGTCCTTAAATCATATGAACAAACATCCTTCATATGACCAAAAAGACCATAATTGAAGCAAATGGAAGGAAGAGATTCATACTCTACACGATGTAATCGCTTTGCTATCTTAACTTTCGAAATCAACGACTCTGCTAAATTAACTTGAACAGCAAATCGGGCAAACTGACCCCTTGTTCCACTTTCTGTTTGCAAATCAATTTTCACCACTTTACTCACCAAACTGCCTACCTCTTGCAAAATGCTTCTTTTTTAAAATCTACCAAACAGACCAGGGATTCTAATCCACGCAACAACCTTCTGCGGAAATATCTCTGAGGACGAGAATTGTGTTATCTATGGCTGCACAATCAAGTAATGCCCATAAATAACCCATGTTCCCTTGGAGAGAACATGATGAAAATCCGACTCAGCCTCAAAATTTGTCCAATAATAATCATTCTCAATGTCCATAAGCTGAAAGCGCCTGAATAGCTTCCAAAGCGCACACACCTTATTCCAGAGAGTAGTATAGCCTATCTTACATCCCAACAACTTCACCACGAGTGTTTGAGACATACTTTCATCTATAAGCCCATAAATCCTCTCAGAAAAATCAATAGCAGGAACCCCGTCTTCCATAATTTTCCAAACATCCTTCTCTTTGAGATCAACATCCTCCGATTCCCAATTGTCATCCCTAGCTGGAGAATCCGATCCTGAATTAAGAACGGCATCACGAAAAGAAAAAGGTTTGGCTCGACCCTCTTCCACCATCACTTCATCACCATCATCATCTGGTGGTTCATCTTCCCGCCGGTGAACCTTTTTGGATATTCTCCCAATCGTAGACATATTATTATTAGTATATTATTTAATAATATTTATATTTTGATTTTGAAATGTTAAAATTTGAGAAAGCATAAACAGTAAGAATGATCTAAATGAAGAACATAAATTAAATATAAAACTTTACGTAAAGTACAATACTAATAGAAGAATTTAATCAAACTAATGTAATCACTACTGCTTTGTGTCAGGACTAAAAATTCAAAAAGTCGATAAGTATGAAAATTAAATTTGACCAATTCAAAATGCATAGGGATTAAATTTAGCTAAATTAAAGTAAAGAAACTAAATCCACAACTTTACGCAAAGTACGGAAAATAATAATAAAATTTCACCAATAATTAATTAATTTTATTATTTTTAGAATAAATATACATTTTGGTACCTATATTTGATTTTAATGTTCATTTTTATACTTACATTTTCTTTTCGTGTTCAAATTGATACCTATGTTTGGTTTCCATTATACAAAATGATAGCTAAAACCAACGGTGTTACCTTTTACTATGTAATCCATGAATATTTAACATGTGATGACGATGACATCATTGTCATGTCATCATCAAATATTAAAAATCTAAATTATAAAAAAATTTATGTAAAAGATTATATATTATTTATTTTTATAAAAGTTATATTGTATAAAGATAATATTTATATTTTAAAAAATTATCATATTATCTAAAAAATTTACAAATTTTAAAAATTGATGAAAAATAGATTTCGTTCAACGGAAAAAAAAACATTTTTGAAAATTAATTTACTCTTTAAAAAAGGTATACAGCATTTTTTTTTTTTTCAATCTAATACTATTTATTTCAGATTGGGATGCCACATTCGAATGCGTGTCCGGTTTCATGTTTTGTAAAAAATATACTCTATTTTTTAAAATTCGGCAATTATTTAACAAAAATGTATATTCAGAAGAGGTTATAGTTTCAATTTAAATCTTGAGTTGAAGATAAATACATTTGAGTGGAAACTCTTTTTTGGTTTGAACTATGTAATTAGAGGTAAATATGTAACTTTAAAAAAAAAAACAAAAACCTTTTAAATTTAATATTTTAAATTCAAACCACTGAATTATTCTCCGTGAATAGTTGAAATGATCTAACAAATATCATAAAAGAATTTGATTTCGATTAAAAAAATGGTATGAATTTTGATTTTTCAATAAAAAACATTTGATTTTTTTTTATAAAAATTATGGAAAATGTTTTATAATTTTTTATTTTTGATATATATTTTAATTTTTAATAAAATTGGAATGATGACATCATTGTCATGCGTCAAAAGTTAAATTTTTGAGATGTCAATTACGGTTGTTAATTTTACGTATCATTTTGTATGATAAAAATGAAATAAATATCAATTTAAAAAAAAAAAAAAACATATGTATCAAAATAAACGTTGATATAAAAAGTAAACACCAAAAAGTATATTTGCCTTTTTTTAATACATATATAAAAAGAAAATATTTTTGATTACAATTTGATCTAATTCGTTAATATATTGTGTTGAGTATATAATCTATAACCGAAGTGTCTTTTCGTAATTTTATGACTATCAAGTATTTCTTCATATGTACAAACCCATGTCTCAAAGTTACGATTAAAGCCTACACAGAGAAGGCATTCAACAAGGAAATTAATTAGTGGGAAAGCCTAAAACAAAGGAAAATTTTGCATTACCCCACTGATCTTTCTCACAATGTTAATGCCAAAAATCATATATATATATCGGGTATAGCTGGAATGATTTTACTAACAACGGTCTTTTAAAATATTGTGCGTTTTAATTCTTTTTAATCTTTTACCACATGGAAGGCACATAAAATGGGAAAAATGGTCACGAAGTTAATCATTGGTTTTTCACATGAACCCCAATTAAGAATCATGTGATCCCCAAATTTGATTCAATAGGACCGTTGTTACAGTTAGTAGTTACATGTGTTTTACCTTTTGCCTTTGCAAACCCATATTCCTTCACACCCAAGACTTACTCATCATCATCATCATATGTATATATGAAGGGTCACTTTTGGAGCACATCATTATCCAAGCATGACAGTCTCTGTGTTATTTTTTCTCTCCCAGGGGGGGGACCTAGCTTTACTTATATATTGGGTTTTCATGGCCTATCAATCTCACTTTCTTTAGGCCTTAGTTCTTCTCTTCATCAACACTAATTTTACTTTTGTGTTCCCCTCAACTTTTACCCTAATTGTCAAGGTTCATAGATATTGGATTCCTTTTCCTTTTTGCACTTTTATCGGTTATGGGGGGCCATTGCTCTTCATTTTCTTTAACGGTAAAAAAGATGGTCGTATAATATGAATGGCGCCAGCGCCAATTTCTCTCAACCCGTGGCTTTTCTTCACTTTTAATATAAATTAGGGTTAATATACTATTTAGTACCTATGTTTGGTTTCATATTCAATTTGGTATTTAATTTATTTTTTTTTGTCCTAATTAAGGCTTTAATGTTCAATTTGAAACCTAAGTCTTTTTCCCCATTTAAGTACCTATGCATGTGTCAAACATTTATTGAGTTACATAATGTCATTCGATCAGGGTACTAAATTGATTATGAAAGTCAAATTCAAGTGTCAAATTAAACATTAAAACTAAATTCAAGTACCAAATAATATATTAATTCAAATTATTTATAATAATAATGATAAGCTTTAGTTCTGTCCCATTATCCAAGTTTATAAAGTCATTTTAACTTATCAAAATCAATACCTACATACATAAATCCATTCGTTTTGATGTTAGTGTTTTTTATTTTGAGTTTCTTGAAACATACACTTTTTCGACAATCTTTTCTTGATTCTTAATCTCGAATGTTACAGCATTTTTGTTCATCCCGAACATATTATCGTCGTAATTAACAAATACATGATTTGAATTGATTTATGTTTTAGGGTTTTGATAGGTTAGGTTGTACAATTAAAGCGGTGAAGGGGTAGAGTGGGTTGAAGATGGAGGAGTTAAAATTCTGCAGAACCATCATTCTATGGTTATGGTCCCTCACATATTGCTTTTCTTTATATTCTTTTTAACATATTTACTCAGCAGCAGCAAAGAGACACTTTAAGGAAGCAACCAACAGACAACTGTATTCAATATTCTTGTCTCTCACATCATTGCCTTTAACATTCATTTTTTATCGTGTTTAATTTGACACTTTTTTTTTAATGCTATCAGATTTTGACCAGCTAATAACTCTCTTTCAAAAAAAAAAAAAACTTGAAATGGTCTGATTGGTTCAAATTAAAAGTGTTCATGGGTCAGGTTGGGTTAGGGTTGAGGCTAAGTTAGATCTAAATATGATATTAATATATTTTATGCTTGCTAAAATCCGGTTCGACTCAAATTTTGAGTTTAAAATTTTACCCAAACCCGCCCATATTATTTTTAAAATATTTATATTATTTTATTTTAATATTTAATATTTAATTATTTTATACATTTTTTATTTATTGAAATTTTTATATAGTAATCTTAACATTTTTTAATGTTTATATTAGAGTAGTATTATATATTTAGTATAGGTTTATTTTTTTAATATGTCCTAAATTACATAATATATAAAAAAAACATAATATAAAGTATTGTAAACTTAAAACCGATCAGACCAGGTCACACTCAAGCCCCAAACCCGACCCATATTTTAAACGGACTTAATTTTTTTTATCCAAACTCATTTTTCGATCTTAATATTTTTGTTCAAATCCTCTCGAATTTCAGACAAACCTTTGAGTTTAATCAATCTATAAACAAGTCTAGTTGAGATTAACCTGATCCCAAACCAATCCAAGACAACCAATTAACGTGTTTAGTTCATGGTAGTTACTGAAAAGGCCTCAATGTCAAAGCTGGGTGAAGTGGGCTTTTAGTTGGAAAATTAAAGAAAACGAAAGGGCCTCAATGTCAAAGCTTCAGCCCAATTTCTTCATCTTCATCTCTTTTCTTCTTCACCAACCCATTTTTTTTCCTTTCTGGTGTTACAAGCTTACTGCCTCCACTGTGCTCAAACAAAAACAACCCCATCCTCTTCATTTGTCCTTTAAACGTAACAATTTCATGATCTAGAAAATGGGATTTGGGGCTTTAAGAAGTATCATTCGACCAGTATGTCGGACTCTCCTATCTCAGGCTTCCCCTGCTTCTGAAACTATGTCAACTCTCCCCTCTTATTTGTGCCCAAAACCCTGTTTGAATTCCCTTTTGTGTGGGTCTATTTACCGCCAGTCTCCATGGATCTCGATGTCCAATCAGTTGCATAGCTTAACCGATACTCGTTTCCCAAAGAGAAGGCCTCAAGACAAGCCACGGCGAAAAAGAGCCAGCTTGAAACCTCCTGGTACCTCACTTAACATCCCTTCATGTTGTTTTTCAATTATTAATTAATTTATCTTTTGAGGATTTATTTTTGGGATTTTTTCGTTCCTAACTAGTAGGGTTTATGTGCAATTAGGGTTTTTAGAAAGCATTTTTTTCTCCCCTTTGAATAGGCCTAATTTAACAAAAGAAAACACCCGAAGTTATTGGTGAAACAAATGGGGAAAAGAACCGGGAAATGCTAACGAATTTAAGAGTGCAGGGCCACATGCATGGGTGAAGTATACACCAGGGGAGCCTATTCTTCCAAATAATCCTAATGAAGGGAGTGTCAAAAGAAGGAATGAGAAAAAGAGAATGAGGCTGCGCCGTGCGTTCAAATTGGTTTGTTTTCCATAAACCACATTGAAAATAGTTCTACTGATATCAGATTCGCATGGCAATCATCAAATTTGTAGTATGTTTGGTTTTTATGGACTTAAATGGGAACACAATGATGAAGGAAGTGGCTTATGTTGCATGAATTATCAACCATTTTTCCTGTTAAGTAAAAGTTGCATCCAAATCTCCAATATCCATCTGAGTATAGTATTGCTGACTTGAAATTAATGGTTGGATTTTGAAGCTACAATCTGCATAACTGGTTACCTTGTCCGATATATTTAGAAGAAATCATGAAGTTATATATTTGATAAATGTTGCCTGTAAGTAACCTTTTAGTTAGTCAGTAGACAGTTTGGGGCTTGAAATGAGGAATAGGTTCATCAGTGTGTAAGTTATTGAGAGAAAGTTAGTCCTAATACATGCAACTAGTTTATTTCATGTAAAACCAGCATTTGATTGTGACTACTTCATTGAAACCTGTCTTCGGTTGGTAATTCATATTTTCAAAATTTGCCTCTACGATTGCTTCCTGAAGGTTGCATGGTTTCACAATTTCATAGGACAATGCACATTTTTTTCTTAATGTCTATATACTTGATTATGGAGAAAACGCTTATCTCTTGCCCTTGGGTTCTACAGGCAGAGGCAAAGAAGAGGAAAGCTCAATTGCAGGAAGCTAATAGGAAGAAGAAGATTAAGCAAGTAGAGCGTAAAATGGCTGCAGTGGCTAGGGATAGAGCATGGGCCGAAAGGCTGGTGGAGCTGCAGGGGCTTGAGGAAGAGAAGAAAAAGGCCATGGCTTGAAATTTCACTTGCTTATACGCTTTGTCTTCCGATGTTATGCTGATTTTGAGACGGTTTATAAGAACTTAATTATGTTTCCGTCCTAATGTTTGGTTACTCCAGCCGGTCTACAATTTAATGGCATTTAGACATCTGATGTTGGTTTCTCTAGTTCTGCACCTTCTCATTTATAGACTGGAAATTTGTATCTTTGTGTTTAGGATTAGGAAACAGAAATGTGTTTAAAAGTCCCATTTGGCCTTGGTTGAGGACTTATTTTTAGCACAGTGAATCAAGATCTGAAATAATTTGAGATTAAATTTTATTTTATAATGATGAAGCTTGGGATTTCCGATGATTGCCAAGTGACCTTAGAAAAGGTAATGGAAGAGGGATACAATTTCTTTTATGGTAATACTTCATTTATCTTGAGGTTCCATTCATAACCTTTTTCGTTTTTTGGCCTAAAGTGACTAAAGATACCTGAGCCACTATATTCTTTCCGACTAAACAGTATATGCATGGCAGAGTCGAGTAGAATAAATAATTACAATTACACATTGATATCAATCAGATTCAAGTGTTCCAAGTGTAAAACGGGATATGGTGTTGTCAATATCAATAGTTTTTATTATACGAGACATCAACCATACTCTATTCGGGATCAGTCAGCTCCATTGTTGATCAGTCAATGAACCCCTGTTTCCAGTTTCGACCAAACAAAGAAGAAAATAAGTTTACAACTCATTTTCGTGGTTTCAATAGCAATCTGCTTCATCTTTTGCTCTTTCACTGATGTTAATCTAGAAGACAATATCCTCTGTTAGATAATTTTAGCCATGGAAGATGATGATGTAGCAGGGCCAAAATTATTGAGGAGGCAATGGAACAAGGATTTAGACAATGCATTCAATATAGAAGGAACAAAGAAAAAGGGGCCCCAGTTAGGACCTCTCCAATGCTATGAAAGAAAAAAAAGATGGTGACATGAGAACTAACACCATAATGCAGTCCTATCATCTCTTTTAAAAGATCAATGTATCTGTACAAATGGCCATTCCCCAGTGGCTCCCTTTTGAGTGGGCAATAATCCTTCCAAAGTTTCTGTCTTGTTATGTATTATCCAATTCTGAAAGGAAAATATTTTGCTTCAGATATTATTGTACTACAGACTGTCCTTGATGGGCCAAACTAATGGTAGTTTCATAAGGGGGTGACTCTGATTGGCAGCTTCCTCTTCATCCTAACTGTAGGAAAGTAGATAATGTGATCCTCTTCAGCAACCCATCTGCATGTATGAGAAGAATAATGAGTGCTTTGAATTTAACAGATTATCTAGCCATGGCATGATAGCTAAAACGTCTCAAATCATGTAGGGTTTAAAGTAAGACCTTGTTGAGGTGTCCCATGGTCCACTAAATTGAATCATAGCAGTTGAACTAGAATTCTATGATTAAAGAATACAAGATTCATTAAACTACCTGTAACTGGTGATGATATGGTGAAGGAAGACTGAAATTTCAAGCCTTGATAGTTCTATACCCGGGCAAAGCCTCTGCCCACCTCCAAATGGCGTAAAGCTATTGTTGTTAACAGCAGTTCCAAGTCTCTGTAAACAAATAAATTTCTTTTATTTGCTCAAAATAGTTGATGAATAATAAACAGTTGACAACATTTTAGTATTTTAAGCTACCTCCCATCTCCATGGATGGAAACGATAAGGGTGTTCATAATTTTCTTCATCCATATGAACAGAAATGAAAGAAGCTAGAACACACCATCCCTGTGGTATCAAATAGCCTGCCAAAAGAAAAAAAAAACCAAATTGATGTGTGCTTTTCCCTGTGTTCAGCAAATACAATGGAAAAACTACCTTTGATATCAATGTCCTTTAATGCTTTCCTCCAAACTCCATTGATGATATTTGCCAGTCTAAGAGTTTCACTTATTACCTACCAATGAAACAAAAAAAAGTGCATGTCAGTGTCACTGTTCCCTTTCACTTATCTAATGGCACCTACCATGAAATTTTGAGGCTCACATTTTGAGTGAAAGGCAAAGACAAGTAGTCAGTCCAACTATAGTCTTCACAACAATTCATCTTTTGCTTTTTCAGTTCCATATTCTCTTCCTGCAAAAAAATCAACATCAGAATTACTTTAAAAAATCCCTTTTTTTGAGCCAAACTTGTACCATTTTCCCCATGTAAGTGCCTAAAGTTTTTTTGGGGGTTAAAATTGATACTTAAAACTATCAATTCCTCTCATTCTACTAAATAAGTGTACAACATCCAATAAAAAACATAACACATGTCTCGTTCTTATTCATCTCATCTTAAAAGTAATATAGTTTAAGGGCTAATTTTGCATTTAAGCCTTCCTGTTTTTCAATTAAAATAAACTGATCGCCAGGAAGAAAAGGAAGTGACAGGACATACTCCTTTAACTCTCAAACCTAAGGTATGGTCTTTATTTTGACACAATTACAATCTGTTTTACACGTGCATTTACTCGTGTGCCTAATGAAAGCGACTTACCTATGGAAAAAGAAAAAAAAAAAAAAAAAATTTCGGGAGGGGGTGGGGTGGGGGAAGGGAGGGGAATGGTGAAATAGTGGCCTTCTTGGACCCGGTTTAAAAGTGGAAACCAAAATAATCCAAACCGTTGGATATAAAGGTGAGAATTCCTCATCCCATTTTTTAAAAAAGTTTTATGTTTGGGATTTGTATGTTACGTACCATCAACTGGTGGAGAGCAACAGGACAGTCACCAAGGAATTTGACAGCTAGGGTCATTGCCATGGGAACCGTCTCTTCTCCTGGGATCATCATCTCTATTATGTTCCCACTGATGTAATCCAACGGCATAGATTGCTTCTCTTTTGTTTCTCCTTGTTCATCATCATCATCTTCTTCACTAATTTCACGTAACAGTACGTCCACTGCATCATTGACCACACTGTTTTCGCCTGTTTTCGCCATGCCCATCTTTCTCTCCTTCACAATCTTTTCCACCATTTTCACTAACCTTTCTTTGGCCTACAACAAATAATAAACAAAACAAAACAACGTCTAGAAAACCCCATGGGAAATGGTAACCGGGGAGGACATGAATGCTGCTAAGCTAATTACCTTGAGAGATTTATACAGTCTTGTTCCTGGAAACTTGATTGGCAAGCAAATCAAACCTTTGATGAATTCCTCAAATTCTCTCTTCATAAACTCCAAATCTTCACCAGGATCAACACTCATTAAAACTTTAACCAAGACTTGGAACGTAATCTGAGATGTTTAATGAAGCAGATTCAGTGAAATAAATAATCTCAGTGTTTGGAATTAACAATACTAGTACTTTCGAGTAGACCTTTTTGGTTTCTTGTTGAACATGTACGAGTTGCATGTGTTGCCAAGAACCCAAAGTTTCTCTCACAGAGTTCTCAACGTTTGTAGTAATACGGGTTTTGAGCTGCGGGGATCTGAGGAAGCCTGCAATGAGTGCATGTACTCTCTTCTGAAGGTTACCATTCATTTGAAGTATGGAAGACTGGCCAAGCAACAATTGGATGGATTTGGGGTAAGCAGGAACAAAGGTGTTGCCATGGTTCTGCAAAACCACCTTGTTCACGTCGGGATCAGTCGAAACTATAATGGGTGTTCCCAAGATGTGTGTTTTGAACACATTCCCATGCCTGGTAAGATCGAGACACAACCATTTCTATAAGCAAAAGCTGCAAAAGCTTTCGGATTCGTTTTAATTGCTTATTGTGTTAATTCTTTCACGCCTGTCTTTTTGGATAATGGAAGCTTGGGTTCTCAAGCTAGGAGCTCATCGATGAAGAATTTTCCTTTGGGACATATCATTTAGTGAAGACACGATTTCTAGGTTAATTTTATCTATTTGTCTGAACCACAAGGAGAATTTGGGGCCTAGCTACCAAGTTAGTCATCGTGGCTTTCAGCCAAAAAAGAGAAAGTTAGTCATTGTGGCTATGTTCCCAATGTCTAACAAATAATGTGTTCATTATTATAAACTTTTCAAAATATTATTTCATGAAATGACAAGTTACAATAACAATGTTTTATATAAAAAGTGAACAACTTTAGAATAATTCAACTAATCAAGAGGGAAAAACAATTTAGTACTCGTCTAGGATAGAATTTCTTTATAATTAAGATTCGAATAATTTTTAATTATATAATAAGTTACTTCCTACAACATGTTGATTGAAAAACAAATAAATAAATCAAAGAGAAGCATAGAACTTTAGTTTGGTCTTTGCATGTTACATGATTTGAAGAGATAAACCCCTGTAATATTAAAACTTTTTATACTAATCGGTGAAGAATACAAGAACTAAGCTTACAGAGGTTGCATAGTTAGCAATATTCTTACATAAAATGATTATGGTGAAGAAGCAATGATATATGAATCTTGCTAGGGTTCCTATATATCATCCAAGACAAAAGCAAGTTTAAAAGATAAAAGAACAATGCATGCATATACACATGAAAATATTGAAATGAGGCCATGGAGAAAGTAGGAAGAGCAAACAAACAAAACAAGTGGCTAAGAAAAGAAGATAATCCCAAAAGCAAAGGAACATCGACAGTGGAGTTAAATAGAAAAGAAAAAAAAAAAAAAAGCTTACAGGAGCTTGCGTCTGTCCATGAAACTGACAGGTCGAGAGGTGTAACCACAAGCAATGAAGTCAAGAGTTTCACCTAAGAAAGGCCAACCAAAGCTCCCTTTCGGTATCCCACTCTTCATATTTTTCTCCTCCTTGTTTGTATACCAAAACCACCCTGCAACAACAATACCCATCAACAAGCTCATCATTAATACAAATCCCCATCCCATCCTCTCTGAATAGAACCCTAGCTAGCTCTAGCAATCAAAACAGGCAGACGAGGGTGGCTTTTCCTTCAGCTTATTCATGCAGCTCTTTGTGACTACTTATTCATTCATGCAGCTCTTCGTACCGTTCTGAAACTAGAGAAAGAGAAAATAAACGGCAAAAGGAGGGAAAAAGGAATACGGTCCTAGTGAGGCGAATCGAATGAGAAAAGAGCATTGAAGGTGATATGGGTGTGTAAAGAGTGAAGAGAGAGGATGAAGCTATATCATTAAATGAGTTGACCCATATATGCTCCACGCCTGTTCATTTTTGTCACTGAGATCCATCCCTCCTCCTAAGTGGGGTAGGGTTTAAAAGCATTAAAAGGTTTGCTCTTGTTGCTGCTGTTCTTCCCCCGTTAACTTGATGTTGTTCACTTAGCTTTTTTTATTCCACATCAAAGCCTAAGCCTATATACACAAAACGAAATGGTTCATCTCCATTAGGTTTTTTAGTCATTAAATTCATAATAAAAGAGGATCTCGGCATATGAAACTGGCAGGCAGGAAGCAGGGAATTTGGATGACACTTGTTAGCCAAGGTGTTGAAGAGTTGAAGAACAAGATGAGAGAGCAATGTGAAGTCTAATCGTAGGTCTTTTGAAATTGGTTCTCCCATAGCTTTAGGATTAGAGGTAGGGGGGGCAAAGCCCAGTGGGCCTACCGTGGGGGCGCCGAAATTGTCAGCTTTGTTTCAATTTTTTTTTTTGTCATCGTTTAGTCTTCTATCATTCGTCAGTAACCTTACAGACACTCACCACCAACAAAAAAAAAATTAGATTAATGGAAATCTATTCGAATTATTTTAAAAAATAAATATTTTTTAAAAATATTAAATAATTAAATTTATTTTTTAAAATTATATATAAATATACATTCTTAATAGTATTTGGTTTCAAAATGTTTGATGATGTTGGGTAGCAGAATTATAATATTTTAGGTATGTTATATTTATATTAAAAAAAAGTTTGTTATATTATTTTATTTAGTTATTTAATTATATTATAATATTTTTTACATTATTAAAAATACATTTTAATAATTTATTTTTATGATTTTTTAATATATTATATATAAAAAATTAAACTAATATAAAAAATCAAAAATTAAACCAAACCCAATTATAAAATGTTATAAAATGATCATCTAACTATTAATAAAATTGTTTTTAGTCATCCAACCATAAAAAATTATAAAATGATCATTCAAACTATTCAGTTTTGTTTTTTCCAGTCACTAGTTGACTAACGGTGGCAGCTTTTACAATTAGCATAATAGTAACTTTAATCATCAATATTTATATATCATGTCTTTAATCTTGATTATAAAAAACTCTAACTCTCAAAATTTACACGTGGTGTAATTTAGTCTTTTTTGTAGTTTTTTACCCTTTCACTTAAAAAGTTAAAAAAGAAATTATCAACTAAATTTGATTGAAAATATACAAGAAATTAAAATATTCAAAAATCCAATATAATAATTTCCATCTTTTTTCGTTCTTTTAGAATTAACTCTCAATGATAGAGAAAATCAAAATTGCAAAAAAATAAATAAATTTTATAATGTGTAAATGTTGAGAGTTAATTTTTTTAAAATTAATACTAAATCGACATAATTTTACTTTTGCATATATTTTAAAAATTGAAACTATTAGGCAATTAGTAAAAAAAACAAATTAAATAATTGAACGAGTATTTTGTAATATTTTATAATTGAATGATGAAATAAATTACTAAAAGTTGAATGGTAACAGTTGGATTTCCAAGGACATATTAAACACAATTAACACACTAATTAAAATGTAATTAGTAAACTAGACATGTTCGAGACACATTAAAATGATGTAATCAACAAATACATAAATCAAATAACAGGACAGCTATTAAATAACTTAAATTAAAAAAGCTGTGGAATTCTTCTAAATGGACGGTTTGGGCCTTAAAAGCCCACAAGCAAAACATTGTATGGGCTTGGGTTTTATAAGAGTCCCAATATGAATTGGATTTGTGATATTTGACCCAACTTTGCTGGTTGAATGTTCCCTTGAATTCCTTAATTCCAGCCCACGTATCAAGCCCAAAAGATATGGAAAATATCAGCTCAGGCTTCGGCCCACTTGTCGAACCCTAGATCACATCCCACCTTTTTTAAGAAGCCAAGGGATTGTTCGGTTTTAGTAAATAAATCAAAGTGTTCACATATTTAGACTTGAAAAATGATCATTCGACCAATCATTGCACCGTTCAGAATGGGAGACTTGAAGAATGGTTAGGCATTAAGCATGCATGAATTTCTTCCCCAACGTATTAATCGCAGCCACCATATTCAATGCCATGGTGCATGGACGGCAAAGAGCATGTAGTTGAGTTTAAAGTCCCATTTAAGGTCGAATGTGGCCACTAGCATATCTAGACCTATATATGTTCGAACATTTGAGTTGTAAGTGCCTAATAAAGATTTTATATTGTGAGATAATTCTCTTTGTTCTTTAAGAATTTATTCCGAATTTATCAAGATTTGTTCTTGTGGCGTTCATCCTTTTACGGTTTTATCACTCCAGGATTTTTTTCTAAGTCTATGAGTGTGGCGATCAACCCTATACTTTTGGTTCCTATCTCCATATAGGTAGCAAGTCAATGTCTTCTTCATTTCTTAAGGTTTCAAGTTTTAAGCAACCTTATAGAAATTAGGTCACGTTGTTTTATAACGTTGGTTCGTTTTTTTATTTTGCTTTTTAAGTTCGTGACTTATATCCTAAGCTATCATTTGTTTTATTTCCCTTCGTATTTCTATTATATTTTGAGAGAATACCTATTAAAAACAATCGAAAATTTTAAAATCATGACTCGTAATTCAACGCGAAGTAAAATTCAAATCTTACTTTTATTTACAAAAGGTTGCATGGTTTTTTAACGAGATGCAAAATATTTTTCCTTTTATAAAAAAAAAGTGTTCTTTTTGTAAGAATATATATTATTGTTGTAAAAAAATAAAAATTCTAATAATAAATTTAAAATAAAAATAAATTAATTTCATTGTAACATTTTTAATTTATACATACCAATTTAGTAGGTTGAGTTTTGACAAGTGGGCTTTGCAATTAAATTTGAATTATTAAACCGAAAAACCAACTTTTTAATCAATTAAGTTTTATATTTATTTTTGTATATATAAATTACATAATAAATATATGATTAGTATTTGATATATATATAATATATTTTTTTAATTCCATAAGTAAAGTTAAAATTTGTCATGTCTCATTTGTTTTATATATTTATTTTCTTGTAAAGTTTAAAAATTTCATCACCCTAAACTTGTAGAATTTAAAAATTTCACTGACAATGTATTAAATGTTTTTTAATAAATATAACAAGTATTGTATAATTAAAATAAATTTAAATATACTTTTCATAAGATCAAGCAATTAACGCCCTCCTGAAATTTAAAAAGTTTTGGATAAAAATATTACGACAAAAAATGGGTTAAGTAAAAAATTAAACCCTTTTAGAATATGAACTAAGCTCAATCGATCATTTCAATATTTTTTGGTTAAATTATTAAAGATCATTAAACTATTAGTATATTACATTTTAATAACTCAAATTAAAAAAGTTATAAAATGATCATTGAATTATTTAAAAATTTTCATTTAAATCAATAGACTATAAAAATCACTCTTGTATGACTTCCTTCCCCCTTTTATTCTACAACTTAGTTTTTTTTTTTTTATAAAATGATTTTGAACATAAAAAATCTAAATATCTTTTTTTATTGACATTTAAAACTGATCATCAAATCGATTTAAATCTAAAATATATTTTCTTATTCGTCGATAGATACTGATCGACTATACAAACGTGGAATCATCACTAGCGAGAAATTGGTATTGCATCAAATTTAAATTTAAATTTAAATTCATGTGAAATGAAAGCCCAGTAATCAGTCGCAACAAAATGTTATAAGAATCCAATTGTATTTCCTTTTTTTTGTTCCTATACATCAGCCAGCAGGCATCAGCAAAATATCGCGAGTAACTCACAGTTTCCTTTAATCCTTCACATCAAATGAATAGGCTTGCTATCTCAAGCGATGAATAATCCTATAGCAGCAAATGCCAATTCCAATAGCAAGAAGCTATTCTAATTCTTGTAATTTCCAGGCATATTAAGGAAACTAGTTACAGGCGATGAAAATGGAGATGGTTTTCAACCTCTGCTACCACAGGCAACTGCTGCTTCATCCACATTGTTGTAAAATGCACTTAATTTAGTTATAGCAAGTGCTTCACCAAAAAGTGATGCTCTCGAAGACTTTGTTATATGAACTTCTACGTAATCACCGATAACAGGATTCCTTTTGTTATCTGCTTGATTCTCCCGATCTAGCAAAGGAAGATTAACAAATGCAACTCTATGGCCTTTATCACTTTTGCCAATAAGCTCTTTATCTGGAGCTCTCCTGTTTGGTCCTTCAACCAACACAAGTTGGATGGTTCCAACCTGAGAATCGTATCGCTGACCTGTACTCTCACGGAAAGCTTCAATCAGTTCAGTAAGCCTCCTTTGCTTGACTTCTTCAGGAACATCATCAATGTAGTTTCTATGGGCATGAGTTTTCTCCCTCATGCTGTAAGCAAACATGTATGCCATATCGTACCCAACAGCCCTTATTAGGCTTAGTGTATCTGCATGTTCCTCCTCTGTTTCGCCACAGAAACCTGCACCAAAGGATCCAGATGATAATAAGAAGCCAACACCAGAAACTCGAGCTAACATTCTTACATAGTGAAAATGTGTTACTAACTCTAGCAGCAGTGCATATGCGGATTGTCAAATACCAACAGCACTAGTTTTTACAATGTAGGATAATTGATGTCAATCCTTCATAGTTTGTACTAAAGGTCAACTGCCTAAGTTTCATATACGAGTAAATGATCAAAATAGTGAATCCGAATAAGATAATAAAACCTTACCACATATAAAATCACTGCTTATTCCAACATCCGGAATGATTCTGCGTATCTTCTGAACAAGCTCTAAATAAGTCTCTCTACTATACCCCCGACGCATTCTTTCAAGCACTGTGGTACTCCCTGTTTGGGCAGGCAAATGTATATACTTGCAAATATTATGGCGGTCGTGCATCAGATACAGCAATTCATCTGGAAAATCTTTAGGGTGAGGGGATGTATATCTGAACCTCATCTCAGGAAACTCAGTAGAAAGTCGATCTAAGAGGTCGGCAAAACGCAAGCCCATGTTTTTAACCTTACACATGCTTTTAAAGCCATCACTCAACTCCCAATTACTTCCTGGTTCAACTTCATTTTCACTTCCAGATGCATCATTATAACTATTCACATTCTGTCCAAGAAGTGTGACCTCCTTCACACCTTCTTCCCAAAGCTCCCCCACCTCCTTCACTATAGACTCCACAGGACGTGACCTCTCTCTACCTCTGGTAAACGGAACAATGCAAAACGAGCACATATTATTACAACCCCTCATCACAGACACGAAAGCAGTAACCGAATTCTTCGAAACCCTAACGGGACTAATATCCGCATATGTCTCTTCAAGGGAAAGAAGAGTGTTAATCCCTTTCTGACCATAATCGACCTCTTCCAACAACCTCGGCAAGTCTCTATAAGCGTCAGGTCCGCACACCACATCAACCATTTTGTCCGCATCCAGAATCTTATCCTTTAACCTTTCAGCCATACATCCTAACACCACCACTTTCGGAGGATGCAACGACAGCGATCTTCCTATAGCTACATTATTCTTCCAACGCCTCTTTAAAAACCAAAAGTAATTAAGCCTTTGCCATACCTTTTGTTCAGCATTGTCCCTAATGGCGCAGGTATTAATAAATATAATCTCCGCACTCTCAGGAACATCCACAGTTTCAGTATAACCAGCATTCTTCATAATTGAAAGCACAATTTCCATATCGTTTATATTCATTTGACATCCATAAGTCTCGTGATAAATTCTACCCTTTGAAACAACTTCTGAATTCGGTGCATCACTAGACAAAACACTAAAATCAAAAGGGAAAATAGAATGAAATCAATCAGATATTTTAGAAAAAGAAAGTTTTAGTGTTTTTCTTTGTTTCCTCTTACTAGAAAGATCAAAACATGAAACCAAAAATGGATATTTAAAAGGAAAATGGAAAAAGGGACTTACTGGGGTTGTGGTTGAGAGGCAGTGAGGGAAGCTTGAGCGATGAAGTGATGGAGAGTGGGGGCATCGGTGTTGGGGAGGCGGTGAGATTGAGAGAGGCTTCTAGAACCATCGAGAGCGAAGCGTTTCCTGAGCGGCCGGTGAGAGAAATGGTGAGGAGGGTGGGAACGGGAAGCGAAAGGCCTTGAAGAGAAGAACTTAAGCGTGGTAAAGCAGCATCGTCGATGGATTCGAATGCAGGAGCAGCCGGGTTGAGCCAAAATGGAGGCCATTGGAACTTGTTTGTGTGAGCGCCCTATATTTACTTCAACGCGAAAATACCACAGGATAGTCTTTACCGATCCGCTATTCTGGGCACCTAGGGGAAGGATCAAAACGCAGCGTCTTAAGTGTATGCTATATACATGGAAGTTTTTGTTTTTCAAACGCTTGATATAACATTTGGGAATTCAACTTGATAATTTTTTTTTATTTTTTTTAATTTGATACCTAAATGTAATAATTTTTTTGGGTTTAATTTGGCATTTAAATTTTACTTTTTTTCTTAATTTGGTATCTAATATTTATTCGACTGGTACTTGTCAAATGTTTTATAAATTATTTCAATATACTAAAAATATTTTTTTATGAAGTAACAAACTAATCAACGTATGACAGATATATGATAGGTGATATGAGATTTTTTTTTGTATAATTCAATTACTTTTAATTTTATTTATTTATTTAATTATTTTATTAATTGAAAAGAATGAATTTCTTTTAATTTGGGGTTTTAAAATATTTTTTTTCTTATCAAGTATTAATTCGTTAAGCATAATTCAATATCTATTCTTTTAACATGAATTTCTTATAATACAGACAATATTTTTGTAGCATAATAAAAAAATTAACACCGTATGTATTTTACGTAATTTCTATAATATTTAATAAATGCATGTGCTAAATCAAACCAAAAAAAATTAGGTACCAAATTAGAAAAAAAATACCAAGTTTAGGTACCAAACTGAACCCAAAAAAATATTTAAGTACCAAATTAAAAAATATTAAATTTAAGTACCAACAATTATATTAATTTTTAAAAAAATTTAAATTGCAAAATTGGAAATATAAGAATTTATGTTAGAATGTAACTTTTTAAAATTGGTAAGTTATATGCTTATAATTGTATAGTTGATAAAATAAATAATTCATGTGAAGACGGAATTTGAATGTTAATTAAGAGCCTAAATCAATGTTTTAAATAACTGTAGTTTCATATTCAAAGAACAAAACTCCTAACATCAAACAAAATCATTTACGGAACAGTTTTTATATAAACCAAAGAGTAGTTCTTAAAATGGTTGTTTTTAGCGAAGTTTGGGACATGCAACACATTGAGTTAAATGGAATTGTTGATTGTTTCGTTAAATCGGGTTTTAATTCAGATCAAAATTTGACAGTTTTTGATGAGATCTGGTAGTAAAATATTATATTGTAAAAGCAAATGTTAACCTTTATAAAAAGGTTTCTATGTAAATAGATTGTATTGAGTTTTCTTTTCAAAAAATATATATATATATATATATGAATAGTTATTTTTATCTTATATAATCAATCAATTTGTGATTACAAATAATGAAGATTTTCTACGACATCCAATTTTTTTTTTAATCTTAAAATTCTAAATTATAATATCGGATCATGTTTTGTATTTATGTAGTAAAAATATTAGAGTCATTTTATTAGGTATCAGATTATGTGGGTCAATTGATTATTGTACATTAGATTAAAAAGTAAATTGATCATTTCTATTAAAATTTAATTCATTTCTACCATTAAAAGTTGGTATGACTGACAGAATAACAAAACAGTGACATGTGTCGTGCTACGTGTTTCTCATGCTAATGTACAAAGACCCGTTTTTAACCATAGAAATGGATAAATATTTTAACAAAAAGACCAATTTACTATTTGAACTGACGTATAGAGATTAATTTGTCTATTTTTTAATAGAGAGGTAAAATATAATTTTAACTTTTAATATAAAGGCCTCCATAATACTTTTATCACGTTTCGGCTTGTTTTAAAATGGAGGAAAGAGAGAGTTTGAAAACAAAGTGTTAAAAAAGTTGGTTTTTTATTCCATGTAAACCTTGTAATTAAAGAAGATTTGTTGAGAGAGGTTCGACTGTGATTACGGAGTTGTGGGCTATGATAATTACAGTGGATATGATTAAAGGATTGTTCTGAGAGTACGCCTTCAATGACTTTTGTTAGGAAAATTCATGTTAGGTTCCAACAGTTATGTTTCAGTTCGTGAATAGGAAAATAAATAAAATTGTTGATTAACTTGTCAAATCAAGTTCTTCTAATAATGTTAATTTGATTTATATTGATGTTCCTGCCTACATTCCATGTCAGTAAATTACTTATAGATGACAATTTAAGTGATTCGCATCTACAAATATCTTGATTTAAGGCAATACATAGCTTTCTTTTACCTATAAAAAGAAGAAGAAGACGATGATCAGACGAAGGCTCCTAAAAATCTGAAGATGTGAGTAAAGATTTGGAAATTATCCAACTTTTATTAATTCTAAACTCTAAATTACGACGGTGGACAAAGTCTTGTATTTATAGGGGAAACCCTAAAACTCTTAAAAGAGTAGATTTCGTTCGACCAATGGGATTTGAATCTACAAAATTTTGACTGCAGGGGCATGGCAAGGCAAATTTTGATTTTACTTCCTCCTTCCTAGAGTAAATGTATAAAAATTTAGTAAACCATCTTTGTAGTTTAGCTTTATTTTATAAATTGGGGTAACATATTTAGTTTAAATCTCATTAATTTATTAGTTAATATCTTTATTATCTTTTTAATCAATTAAGTGTGTATATTTGTATTGATTATGGTATTAATAATTTTATTTTATAAATTTTGCATATTAAACCTTGTGCTTTTCTTTTGTAATTTAAAAAAAATAGAACTGCACTCAGGTGGTCCAATGTATCTAGAAAGTCACTTTCTACGTTAGATGTTGGCTTTAGGATTGATTTCCGTATTCTTGTCCTGCAAGCAAGTTACAAACGTCAACTTCCCATTGCTATTTTTCCTTTATCTTTTTTATTTTTATTTTTAGTTCAGCAATCATATTCTAATATGTTATTATCTTTTGTCATAGGATCAAATCAACTACATTGGTTTCCGCCGAACACCCAAGCTACTCTATCTTTTGCCTTCAGAAGTGAAAGAAATGAACGAGGTGAGTCACCAAAGGATCGAAACAAATGGGATATGGCTGCATATAGCAGAGCAAGGGACAGGACCACTTGTTCTATTGCTTCATGGCTTCCCTGAAATATGGTATTCATGGCGCCACCAGATCAGTTTCTTGGCTAACCATGGCTATCATGTAGTTGCTCCTGATTTGAGAGGCTATGGAGACTCCGACTCCCCACTTAGCCCAACCTCCTACACTGTTATGCACCTTGTTGGGGACATCATTGGCCTGCTTGACCATTTTGGGGAGCAACAGGTATTTCCACCTACCTTGAACGAACCTGCTTATCTTTTGATAGTTCGTGTTGTGTTTAAAACACAACCTCAACTGTTTTGAGTTTATACTATTTATGGCTAGGCTTTTATAGTGGGACGTGATTGGGGAGCTGTTATTGGCTGGCATTTAGCACTGTTTAGATCTGACAGAGTCAAAGGATTGATCAACTTATCTGTTCCCTACTTTAGTAGAAACCCGAATGCCAAATTTGCTGAATCCTTAATCAAAACATATGGGGATGGATATTACATTTCCCAATTCCAGGTAAATTCTGTCCCATTTAGTCAAGATATGGAATGTACAAAATGTTGTTGATATTAATCAGGCTTTTTATTGGGGCAATTTGTTCGACAGGAACCGGGAAGAGCAGAAAGGGCATTTGCCAGGTATGATTATTTGACGGTGATGAAGAAGTTCTTGCTGATTACACAGACTGATAATATGATAGCTCCTCCTGGAATGGAGATTATTGATTATCTGAGGACACTATCATGGTTACCACCATGGATTACTGAAGAGGAACTCCAGGTTTATGCTGACAAGTTTCAGGAATCTGGCTTCACTGGAGCTCTTAATTACTACCGTGCTATGGACTTGTAAGTTTTGGTATTTTTGCTTAATCAGAAATGGTTGATTTTCATATTTATTAGTGTTCTTCCTCACAGAGCTAATGTTTCAAATTGATAAAACAGGAATTGGGAGCTTACTGCACCCTGGCAAGGATCAAAAATCACCGTGCCAGTAAAATTCATGGTGGGTAAAACAGATCTGGGATTTGAGGTGAGTCGTGCAAGGCAATATGTTGAGGGAAATATCTTTAGGAGCTTTGTTCCCAACCTGGAAGTTGTTATCCTTGATGGTCATCATTTTCTCCAACAAGAAAGACACCAAGAAGTCTCGGAGGAAATTCTACGGTTTCTTCACAAATTCCCTGCAGAATAGTCATGTCTCTGGTTTTTCATCATGATTTTTCTGAGAAAATAACCAGCCTGGATCAATAAATGATCAAGTTACTGACCTCCTTGTTCATGAAACTATCAAGATATTGAGAAAACCTTTATTCAGACTTAATAAAGGTCATTATCTTATGTCATACACTAGGCATATGATCAGCAAGATACTTCAAATTACATTGTTTCTATTATATGATATCTAAGCTTTGTTCCAGGATACGAACTTGCTCATAGCAGTAAATGATCAATGAAACCCATAAGGGGGACACTGGGAAAAAATCTTTATAAAATGAATCTACTGTCAAAATTCAGCTCTAGAACAGGTGGCTTAGAATCATCAATAAATTATTGTGATGATCAATGAAAATGAAAACAAAATATGGGTTCAGCTGCTGCAAATCAATCTTTTCAAAGAACATTTTGCTTTGTCAAGAATCCTAAATTGACCCCCCTCACACAACAGTAATCCTTGCATTATACATCAATGTCAGTTACTCTGAATTTTCATAAACCATTAGGAAATGCCTTGGTCTTCTTCTTTGTCCCATTTTCCTCGGAGAATATCTTGCAAAGTTAAAATCCAGAAAGAAAAATAAATCAGCTCATGAAACTGCATAACATAATTTAACCTATGTAGTAAAGCAGAGGTAGATTTTCCTTTGTAACGAGTTTTTCAATGGTTCAACTCCATATTCATGACTTCCATGCCTCGTGAACTAATAAAGGCTTTACAAATTTCCGCTTTCAGTTCATAAATCATAACTTTTAAGTGAATGTAAATGTACTCTTGCATGTTCTGAAATTACTTGAAACTAATTATGTTTCCATCATTAGAGTCGGGTTGTTTTAATTTTAGTTTAACATTGATCATTTAACAGTCATAATCATTTTGACTGTAGCTTGTCAATACACTACCAGATCCAATCTCAAACCATTCTCTCTTACACCTGCCTTAAAAAGTAATGACCATAAAATTGTACTCAGCATTTTACTTGCATTGATTAACCAACCTCGCTACACAGTATAACTAGAAATAGTTCTCTTGGTTTCTAATTAAGATACATTAATAACACTAATAGTAGCCAAAAAAAAAAAAAAAATCTCACTGCAATATTTTTCTTCACAAGTACATCAATGACTTGTTCACAGGCAATTAAACAAGCAATGCAGTTGAAATCTATGTAGTATACAACTCCAGCACTACATAGATTATTCATCTGTCTCCTATCTAATGTCTCCCAAGGTTATTGAATGATACTATTCATGATAAATTCTCCTAGTCTGCTATGTGCTAAACATTCCCAGAGAATAAAAAGCATAAAATAGACTAACAGAAGTACCTATTTTGAAGAACTTATAAACATCTATCCTCTATCATCTCTTGCTAAGCAACCATGTAAAGCTAAAACCTTTATTTTTTGTTCAAATGTAAAGCTAACACTTCAAATATATATATCATAAATATAAACATTACTAAGATGATCATAGCTTAAAGAAACACAGTAATACAAAATGAACAAGGAATCAAAGTTAACCAAATTTCTCGTACCTCACTCCATGGAGACTTCAGCTCCAACCTCTTTCATCTTCTGTATAATCTTCTCAGCTTCTTCTTTAGTAACCCCTTTCTTTAACAAAGTTGGCGCCTTTTCCACCAAATCTTTAGCTTCTTTCAACCCCAAATCTGTAAACCCTCTAACTTCCTTAATAACCTTAATCTTAGCCGCGGCATCGAACCCTTCGAGCTTCACATCGAATACCATCTTTTCCTCCTTCTTCTCTTCCCCTTTCCCAGGGCCAGCAGCCCCACCTTTACCGGCTCCTCTCATGGCCCCACCGAATCCCATCCCGGGCATCATCATTGCCATTATCGGCATCTCTTTAACATCCAGTTTTTTACGGAGGACTTCGGTCAAGTCCATGACTTCGAGCAGAGTCAAACCGGAGAGTTCATCGACGATTGCGGAGACCTTTTCGGAAGGAGCTTGCTTGGGGGATTCTTGTGTTGGCGTGTTATAATTTCGTGTTGGAGTAAGGTAAAAGCTGTTTGAAGATTGAATAGAAGAGGAAATGCTTGGATTTGGAACTAGGGTTTTATGGATTCGAGTTAAATTAGAGGAAAAAAACCGTAAACTTCTCATTTTCCACCCTTTTGGCTTCAATTTTCAATTTGGGTGTTCTTGGTTTGAGTCCGGTGAGATCACGAGCGTGCAAGGAAAACAAAAGCTACGAGTGTTGCAGAGGGTTTAGGCATAAGCCCCAGGTGTAAAAACGGGTCGGGTCAATTATGGGCTTGAAGTTCAGCCCAAATATTAATTTTATTTTTCTTCCAGGGATCTCAGCAAGCGGCTGAGGCCATCATTCGACTGACACTACAATTGAAAGTTGAAATCATAGCTATACAAAAAGAAAGGTCCAATTCTGCTATTAGACCCTATACTTTGCATGAGTTATGGATTTAGTACTTCTACTTTAATTTGGTCATTTTCAGTCCCTGTAATTTTAGAATTTGAAAATTTTATTCCTGACTAAATAATAACTATTAAATTTATTAAATTAAATTATGTTATTTTTAAAATTTGATGTATCAAATATATTATCGCATGTGTAATGTTATTCCAGATTGTTATTTTCACTTATTACTCACAAAAAATCAGTTAATATACTTAACGGCTGTTGTTTGCATTATGACTAAAATTTTGAAATTAAAAAAATATAGCCACTAAGAATAATCAATTAGTGAACGTGGACAAAATTTATAACTTTATGCATAATACATGACTAATAACATAATTTAACCAAACAGATTTAATTGCTACCATTGAGTTAGGACTAAAATTTTAAAATTCAAAAAATATAAAGATTAAAATTGATAAAATTAAAGTATAGGTACTAAATCTACAATTTATACAAAGTACAAGATCTAATATCAAAATTTGACCAAAATAAAATGAAAGGTAAAAGCACTATGAGGACTTCATTTAGAGGTGTTGATGGTCGAGCCTAAACATGATATTAATACAGTCTATATTTGTTCAACTCGACTTGATTTGAATTATGGGTTTAATATTTGTAAATGTCTAATTCAAGTTCATTTTAAATCTGTTCATATTATTTTAAAAAATATATATTTATATTAATTTTAATTTAATATTCGATAGTTTAATATTTTTTGTTTATTCAAAAAATTATATATAATCATCTTAACATTTTTTTAAGTGTTTACATTATAGTAGTATTATATACTACTATAGATTTAATTTTTATGTGTTATAAATTATATAATATATAAAAATGATATAATATAAAACATTACAAACTTTTAAAAAAATAGGGTCAGGTTAAGCTCGGACTTGAATATATTTTAAATGCTCTTAATTTTTTTTTGCCTAAGTCCATTTTTTAGGCCTAATAAATTTTTTCCAAACCCTCCCACATTTTAAGCAAACCTTCAGACTTGATCGAGTAGCTCGACCCATGAAAAATAAGTAAATTAATCTTTATACATTATATCAAAAAAGCAAATCTATTATTCTGTAAAATTTTTTGTCCATTTTTATTGTTAAAAAGTGGTCCTTATACGTTAGAATGAGGTACACGTGACACGTCATGTGTAGCTTTCTAGTTATTCTGTCATTCCCGTTAGTTTTTAATAGTAAAAAAAATAAAAAAATTTAACAAAACAATGTTAGTTTGCTCTTAATTTAACGTACAAGGACAAATTTACCCATTTTTCGATTAAGGGGTAAAATATAATCCAATTCCTAATATATGCTGGTAATTTTACCAAAAATGAAAAGAAAAGTCGAATGTGATAAAAATGTTAATATTTTACTATTAATCCTTGTTCATTGTGAAATTTTGGATTTACTTTCATACTTTAATTTGATCGAATTGGTTAATTTTAGCTCATGTACTTTTCAAAGTTTGAATTTTTAATATTGATCCAAACAACAATAGTAAAATTCGTTTGGTTAAACACTGCATACAGATGTATATTTAATTTGTATTCTTCAATTGGATCATTCTAAATCTTTATACTCTTGAAGTTTTAATATTTCAATTATTATACAAATTATAATCTTTAATCCATTAATTAAAATTTTAATGATTAACTAGTTTTCTTTCCTTTTTGTGTGTATATAAATTATTAGTACATTTAAAATTTTGATGAAATAATTAATCACTAATTACAACCATATGAAATAAAAAAATTATTAATATGAGGTACTATGATTAACTAACTATAATTAATCATATGAAAATTACTAATATGAGGTACTATGAAAATTATTAGTATGAGGTAACATTGGTCAGTGGTGGATATTTTTATAATAGTTAAAATACAATTTTATCATTTTAATAATTTATATTTTTATAATTTTTAAAAGATCAAATTACATTTTTATAATTTTTTGAAAGTTAAATTATAATTTTATCATTATTAATTTAAAATTTTTTATTTTATAAATTATAAAAGATCTAAATGAAAAAATTTTCAATTCAGGGAAGCCAATCCTTGTCAGCTCTGCTTGGCTCCGCGACTGCCATTGACATCAGTTTACGTTATTTGGAAGCATTGTTAATAATTAATTTAAATTTTGATGAAATGATTAATCACTAATTACAAGCATATGAAATAAAAAATTATTAATATGAGGTGGTGTGAAAATGAAAGGTAAAAGCAGGACCATTGGCATGAGTTTACGTTATTTGGATGATTTCAAGCCAAGGAAATAATAATCTTTGGATTAAAAAATGAAAGGTTAAAGCACATAATTTTAAACCTTTCATTTTCATATGGTTGTAATTATAGTTAATTAATTTTCATAGTAGGAAATGAGTTTGGTTTTAGTGTGTGTAGGGGTCTATTCATTAGGTGGAATAAATTGAAGGGATGATTTTTGAATTACTTCTTTCCTTTTTTGATCCATTTTCTTTTGCTATTATTGATTTAATCTTAAAAATTATTTTTGATTTTCGTTGAATAACGGTGTATGTAAACAACTAAACCTGGGTTGAGAATAAAAGGAATTTCTTCTTATATTAAGCCGATTTAATAGCAGTGATTCACGTTTTCTTTAATAAATTATATATAAAGTGATTTATAGAGTTTAGGTTAATAAAAATGGAATTTAGGCTTTTTTTTTTTAATACAAATTTATGGCAATTTGGTTAACCTTTTTACATGATTATTTTTTGAGTAAAAAGTTCTCAATTTTTTTTTTTTCAGAATAAGTAATTAAACTTTCAAAATACATAAAAAAAAAAAAAAAAAAAAAAAGACCATCAATTTTTTTTCAAAGATTTTTTTTCACTCCTAATTTTTTTTAGTTAAAGTCACCACATGCCACAATCACAATGTGACATGTGGCAAAAATGGTAAAAATAAAAACAATAAAAGATAAAAATTATTAAATTTTAATTAAAACTATAAAAAAATATTTAAATTTTATTAAAATTTAGAAAAAATTATAAAAATAGTAAGAAAATTATAGAAAATATAAAGAAATTATATTAAAAATATTAAAATTCGTAAAAAAATTATAACAATTATCGTACTAAAAGAAGCATTTTATAATTTTTTTTATAACTTTTATTTATTTTTATCATTTTTCGCCACATGTCACGTTGTATTGCGACACATGATGACTTCAGCCGAAAAAAATTGGGGGTCATTAACTTTAATGGTCAACGATTAAAGTTAATGGTTAAATGATATTTTTTATGCATTTTATATATATAAAACTTTACAATTTTTTTACGATTTTTATAAAAAAATTCTAGTCTTTAAATAAAATTTATATTTTATATTAATATTTAATATTTTTTTATTTTTTATTCTTTTTTGTCATATGTCACACCGTGATTGTGACATGGGCTGACTTTAATTGAAAAAATTAGGGATAGTTAACTTTAATGGTCAACTATTAAAGTTAACAGCAAAAAGACCTTTTTGATGCATTTTTTCAAGTACCCAATTGAGTGAAAAAAACAGAGGCTTAATTGCTTATTTTGAAAAAGTTTGAAGGCCTTTTTTATGCATTTTGAAAATTTAAACACGCAAAAAAAAATTGTAGAGGCTTAATTGCTTTTTTTTTTTTTTTAGTTTAAGAGTATTTTTAATACAAATTGACAGTTTAAATATTCAATTGAGTGAAAAAAAATAGGGGTTAACTGCACTCAATTGGTAAAAAGTAGGGTATAAATCTTGAACTTAGCAGTCAAAAAAAGGAAAGAAAAGAGAAGAAAAGCTCAGAGAAATTTCAGTTTTCACACTGAAAAAGGGAATAGGTAGGGTGCGCGTTCAGCCAAAACTACTCAAGCACGATTTTCATTTACAGATGGTGGCTTTGAATGCGATTTTTTATTTCATATAATTTTTTGAAAGCGGGTGATGTCAAATTTGCATGAACTGATTGAGTGTGGATATTCATATTTGATGAAACAATCAAACAACCTTTATATTTATCAAGAGAACTCCATGCAATATAAATAAATAGCAGAAATGAAATCAACAAGGAAAGCAAATAATAACATAATACAGGAGACGACATAATATTTATTCACTTCTTCATGCCTATTAATAAGCATTAACCTTCCTGCAATACTTTCTGATCTCACCCTTGTAGCCTGTCAATGGTGAGATATTCCCCATCTTAATCATGGACTTGGCAAATTGTTGGAAGAACAGTTCCTGGTTGTAAGCGTATGTCTTCACCAACTCCCTTGATTCAGCATTTTTAGTAAACAAAACTTCGTCAGAGCTCAGCAGACCCTTGTAGGCCAACAAGTTCTTGAAGTAGCTGTTATCAAACTTCACAGGGCTCACAAAATCCAAGAAAAACAGGTTCTGGTCGCCACCTGATTTTGGACAATGGCTGCGCAAATGTGCGGCATATGATTGGTCAAGTGTGTAGTCTGGTTTTCCATTGCCTGCTTGGTTGTAAAGCCTCTGCCTGAAGCTGGTGCATCGAGCATTTCCTATTGTATGGCTCCCTGCATAAAAATAAAACATCTTCTCTGAGTTTTGCTTTCTTTAGAACATATCAATGCAAGATTTTGAGTCGAGTAAGTTTACCGGAAAGTGCTACGAGATCGACGATGTCGAGGCCTTGTAGCTTGAACTTGGTGAGAATTGTTTGGAACGTGTTGTTTGGGGCAGGGATATTGTTGTTAGAGCCACTCAAGCTTGCTTCTCTGGAGTCCCTTCTTCCAAGAGGGACATCCCAGTTAGGTCCTCCAGTCTGCAAATCCCAAAGGAGTTAATTTAATGCAAATGCTTTGGCTAAGCGTAATTAGAGCATGGGCAGGACTTACAAGAATAGTAGAATCTCTAGCAGCCAGTGCCATAATATCAGCACATGATACAGTATGAAGACACTCTTTCTCTATTGCAGCTTTGATCTCATCAATGACTTCGAATCCCCTAGCCGAATCACGGTTAGGGTTCGACCTCTTTTCGCTAATTATAGTCCCACTGCTGTCTAGCAAGATTGATGCATCACAACCCTGTGACAAGAACCAAGTGTTAAAAGGTATAAATTACTTTTTGTGATACACTGAAACTGTTACGCCATATTTGGCCACTATATAAAGCAAGACCTTGACAAAGCAGTCATGGAAGTGTAGCCTTAGCAACGAAGCAGCCATACGAGGATCCTCCGCGACAGCTTTAGCTACAAAGTGTTTCACAATCTCTTGAGCCTTCGGACATGAATGATCGTAAAACTGAGGGTAGAGGTACCCTCCTCCTCCATATGTCTTGCCTGATAAACAAAGGGGAACAATGGCAAGAAGAGAAAGAAGTGTGATAAAGCCCATAGCATGAGCCATATTGGTCCTAATAGCTTCCTAGTTTGTTTTCGGCCTTCAACTTATTTTCTAGACTTGGTTATGATGAGAGGTTCCAAGGGATATATGGGTATTTATAAAGCGGACTAGTTCGTTTGAATGGTCGTCAAACAGATGAAAACAACATTAGGTAAACTAGCTTTGCATCAATCAGAAAAACAGGAAAGAAATGGTCAAGGTTGGAGTTAGTATAGTAATATGCCAATATTTGCATGCAGCTGTTGGCCAGTTCCCCCGAAATGTATTAGTTGTAAGCTAATCACCCTTATTTCTTTAGGCATATGATTAATCAAACAATAAAACTAGCTTTTGGATTACTTCATTACATATTCCAAATATATTTCAATCAAACACATACTCGTATCTAACAAAAAAAAAAAAAAAAATGGAGACAGGCTTACCTACTTCATTGAAAAGTAAACCCAAACTCATAATTTCTTTGACTAATCTGAATCATCAAACTTCATTCGACAGTGATTCTAGTTGTAGTACTAAAATTTTACTGCTTTTGTCACATATTCGATGTTTTAACACCTGCAATACGTTTTCATATTCCTTTGTTTCAAAGGCAACAATTAAGCAGCACATGGCAATCATTTCTTTCACACCAAGTTTTTTTTCTTTTCACTTGAAGCAAATTTAGAACTGCTTTTTATCTCATTGGAAGGATAAGAATTTGTAAGTAGAAAAGATGGTTGATTACTATACGAATCAAGGTCGATGTGATACAAGTAATAATTAATTCGCTTGTTATAATGATGTCTAAAATTGTTTTATAATAAATATAGTAAAATATGGTTTTAGTAATTTTACTTTCAACCAAATGAATCAAATATAACAATGTTATATTGCAATCAGATAATTATACGTTATTTTAATTTTAGACTCTAAATACTTTCCCTTTCGGTTAGTTGTCTGAATCTCCACATGTAATTGAAAACCTACCCATATCAGTTGATATATATCCATTAAAAGGAATCCCTACTCTTATCTCCGTCTTTTTGTTTACGTTTCAATTGCCTAAGAAAACACACACACAAAAGGCACAAAGACCCCATTTTTCATTGCAGGAGATTTGACTAGGGCTAAGGCTGCCTACTCCTTTCATTCTTGGTTGAGCCTCTTCTAACCTAACTTTCAAGCCATTGACTGGCTCAGACTTGGCGACCATTAGGTTTTTCATGGATTTTGATTCAAAATTTTATCTTATCAGATAACTGCTGTGTGGCAAACCCATTATATGATGTAAACACATGGGAAAAAGTAGGAATAGCAGAAGGAAAGGATCAACGCACAAACGTCAAACCATTCTATAACAATAAGTTAGAATATTCAGGAAAGTAAAAATGTATCCCTTCTTTTCTTTTTCTTTTAATATTAAAAAATATATATCCCTCCACGTGTCCTCTATGGAGTAAATATTTCTTTTCTTTTTTGAAGGTCTCTTTGAGGTAATTTTCTATTAAAGAAAACAAATGGAAATGGTTACATCTTACACAGCATTTGTTTCGTCGAATTTTAGATTTTGTTGCGTAATAGGATAATAAAAATATAAGATAAAAAATGAGATGTGAGTTTACCTTATTTAAACTCTGTGGACGGAGAATACTATTATTTAAAAGTATATTTTATTTAATTGTCTTTGTTATATAATTTTTTTACAAGTTTAGTTTCTTTAATATTTTTTAGTCTCAATTTCCATAAAATTATGTTAAATTATTAAAATTTTTATTTTTTATTATAATTTATATATTAATAAATATAATGTGTTGAAATAAATTTATAAATCATAATTATAATAATTTATGAAAAGTGATTGTAACACCAATCATAATTAATATATTAATAAATAAAATATTAAAAAAGATATAATGATTATAATTATAATGTATGATATCTATTAATTCACTATTGAGAAAAAAAAATATTTTTTTTTGTTTTGAATTAGTCTAATTTCTTTTTGGTGAATTACAATACTAGGACAAAGCTCAAACAATAAACACGACTCAAACCAAGGTCACACTCGAGACGGTGAACACTCTTGACCATCAAGCCATCACATGGAGTTCTTAAGTAGTCTACTTTATTTAAGATAAAAGCTTAAATTGATAGAATAATGAAAACAAAGGGAAAATTGATCCAAAATTTAAGATTAGACTCATAATCTAAGATTAACTAAGGAATGAGTTGTAATGAGATTACACCCTATATTACGGGATGGCCAAAACGTTAAAATTCAAACACCGCAATCTCATCCTGGAATGTAGCACCATAATATTACATTCGGCGAATCAAACACCCTCTCAATATGTTGGTTTACAATGATTCAAGGATATATAAAGGTCTCTCGTATTTATCTATGACATCACCTATCAAGGACAACAAATGCAATCTACTCCACCATTTTTTTTCTTTTTCTCTTTCAAATTAGCATACATTTTTAAAAAAAAAAGCGTGACAATGTTAAAAAAAAGATAAACTATATCATTAGTCACTAAATTATGGATAAATTTTCGTTTTGGTCATTTAATTAATTTTTTTTTCATTTTGGCCACTAAATTATCAAAGAGTTTTCATCTAAGTCATGAACTATCCAAAAGTTTTTATTTAAGCCACTGGGCTATTAATTTTTTTTAAGTTCACTAGCAAGCTCAAAGCGACGATTTGATGATTCGACGATCGGTACAACATATTAGTACCCATCAATGAGTAGATGAACATACATTAAGTCCAAGTCGATTTGACAATCAATATCAGAGGTTAAAAGAAATTTTTTTTTTAAATTTTGGTTTGTAGACTCGTGACATCTAAAATTGTTTCATGAAAAAAAAAAGCTAAACTGCAAAAAAAGTCACTTTTGTTTGCCTCATATTACATTTTAGTCACTTATGTTTGAAATGTTACGTTTTAGTCACTAATGTTTTTATTTTGTTACGAAGTGATCACTCTACTGTTAAGTTCCGTTATCTCTCTAACGGTAATCCAACGTGGCAATCCAACTAAATTTTAAGTGCCAACTAGGATTTCCAAATGGGATGAGAATAGATTTTTAATTAAATAAATTTAATTAATTAAAAATTTTAAAGCCTACACCTTAAATAAAAAAACTCTAAACCCATTTTCACAAGCTTCTCTTCTCCATATTAATCTTAATCTTCACTTTCTCAAGAACAATTGCAATTGGCAAACAAGCGTCAAATAGAGTAAGAGAAGAAGAAAAATAAGGAGAAAAAATCTATATCGATGTTTAAGACTGCATTGAGAAAAATAAAAAGAGAAGAAGATTAAGATTAAGATGGAGAAGAGACTTGTGGAAATTAGTTTAGGGTTTTTTCATATTAAGTTTAGGTTTTAAAAATTTAATTAACTAAATTTATTTAATTAAAAATCTATTCTCATCCTATTTGAAAATCCAAGTTGGCACGTAAAATCTAGTTGGACTGCCACGTAGGATTACCGTTAGAGAGATAACGGAACTTAACGGTAGAGTGATCACTTCGCAACAAAAAAATAACATAAGTGACTAAAACGTAACATTTCAAAAATAGTGACTAAAATGTAACCTGAGGCAAACAAAAGTGACTATTTTTATAGTTTACCCAAAAAAAAACTAAATTGTAGAAGAGAAGGGGAAATAGAGCTTTTGATTGTAGCAGACAGTGCAAATAGAAAAAGTTATATACAATCGATTTTAATATCCTGATGACTTAAATGAAAACTTTTGAATAGTTCAGTGTCCAAATTGTAACTTTTTTAGTTAAGTGACCAAAACAAAAGCTTACCCATAATTTAGTGACTAATGGTGGAATTTACCCTAAAAAGAATTATAATAATTTAGGACCATAACTCTAATATAACTTTTGCATATTAATGTCGATTGAGTCTTAACATGATTGTCATTGGCATTGTGGCAAATGCAGGAGGGATTATGGATAGTTTTAAGCATTATATAAAAATAATAACCTTTGCATATTAATCCTAATATTTAATTAGCACATCAATTAGAAACTTGTTACTTGAGTACATATACATATTTAGCTTGTACTTTATTTAATAATTGAAGTCAAATTAACTTAAATGGTATTAGATCACTTTATATTTTGAGCTGACTCTTTTATAATAGTAAATAATAACATATTATTATTATTATTATTATTATATATGTAAGTGATGTCCAATCCAATAATCTCTCACTCGAACCACATATATATACTTATCATCATATAATTACATGTCATAATATAATTTTATGAGCTCAAAAGCTTACAATCATAACCAAAACGTATTCCGAACAATTTCATTCATTAATTATATTAAAATAGAATCAAGGCAACTTTTACCCATATATTGTAGCTAAATACATCTCCAATCATGTATATGAACACAACCAAATGATACAAATCAAGCATTGATGCATAACTTGAAAATTGCATGCAAATCGTTATTAATACCTCCAAGTCCCAAATTTCTAAAGATATAAGGAAAACCCTAAGGTTTTACTTGGTAGAGTATGAAAATCGAAAAGATGAAAAATTGAAAGGGTGGAAAAGTAAAAAGATGAAAATATTATTTTTTCTTTCCATGGATGTGTTTGGTAAGAAAGATGGAAAAATTAAAAGAATTTTTTTTTGCTTTCCATACATTACTTGGTAGAGTTGAAAAATGAAAGGACAATAAATAAAACATATGGAAAATGCTTAATTTTGAACTAACATACACCTCTCTCTTATTTTCTTTCCTTTCATTATTCCAATTTGGAAGGATTAGTTTTTATGCATTAATATGAAAAATGATCATCTCTTCTATTTTCTTTCCTCACTTATCTTTTCTACCAAGCACGATAATTTTTTTTTCCATTTTTTCATTTCCTCCTTTTATCTCTCTATTTTTCCATCCAACCAAACACACCTTAAAAGCATGAATTAAGTCTTCCCTTAGTGCCCCACATCTTTTACAAGTAGCGTCATGCATGGGAGTTATAAGTGCAATTTTAGCCACGATGAGCAAAATCTCACGGCCTCTCTCCAAGCAAAAAGTTTAACCTGGGGAAACATTTTGAGCTTTCAAATCACTCGCTGGTAAAACTTGTGCAGACCATAACCCAATAACTTCAATAAAAGCTATCTTGGTAGAGTATACTCCATTTACCGATTGTCCCCAAATAATAACATCTACTTGTTTCATTCCACCTACTACCCTTACTACTAAACAACTCACACACCTTGAAAGTTGACCATTAGAGCTCAAATCACTATCTCCAAGCACCACCGAACCCATATTGAACCCTAAATCTATATCCTCCTACCATCCCTAATCTACCAAAATAAGCTTGAAGGCAATTTTTTTCATGGCCGCACAATGTATCTCGGTTATGTATGAAGCTCCATATACATTAACTTTCTCAATAAGACTTATAACGCCCCAAAAAATTCTAATATGACACGTGACATAATTTAATATTTTAAATTCTTTCAATTTTGGGCCCTGAACCCCTTTCAACTTTGGGCTCTGGGCAGTTGCACCTCCAAACGATCCTTAGAGTTAGACTTATAATAATTTTGAATTTGAATATTAAAAAATTATGATAAAATTTATAGAAGGACTCACACGAGAATTTTATGAAAGAATTTGATATTAGATATGAAAGCATGTGAAAAGAATTGCAAAAGTGAACATATGACAAAAAGACCAAATTGAAAATTTTAAAAAGTATGAGGATTAATGTGCAAAATTATCGGAATATGAAAAATATTAATTATTGTGAATTATTTGACGTGAGATGGATAGAATGTGATAAAATCACTTTGAGAACTAAATTGAAAATTTTGAATAGTATAAAGATTAAATTTTAATTTATTCTTTTTTATCAGGAAAAGAGCCAAAGTGAAATTTTCATTACTCATGGAGTTATAATAAAGATTTATGATGAATTATAAACTTAAATCGGTTTAAGTATTGAATTTTGAGAAAAAATCGCTAAAAAAGATGTAAAATGAAACAGAATGGTAATTTGATCAATTTTTGAGTCTTCAACGATGAAAATAATATTTAAACTTGATACAACTTAAAATATGAACTTAGAATTTTGTTTAAATTTACTCATATTAGTAAGTGATTAATTCAAACTTATTTTAAAACCGTTTATATTATTTTTAAATTTAAAATATTTACGTTATTTTTTAATTGAATATTTATACATTAAAAATTGAGTGATTGGGCTCTTTATTTCAAACCGGCTAATAATCACGTTTAGATAAATCTAATAAAAAGGAAATGGACCCTTTTGCATAAATAAATATATATATGAATACTAAAAAACTGCATTTCCAAAAAGATTGAAGATAGCTGGATGAACTGCAGTGCGCAAAAAGGAAACTAAATTACTAGTTTCAATTTAGCAGTTTGAGTGGTTGCCGATTTGAGCACAACTCAGCGCAGAGCAAATCCCAATTCTCAAGCTTCCAACACGAAAACCAGTAAATCCAAAACCAACTTTCTTCCAATGCGTGCCGTCTCACTCTACCAAATGTACATCGTCAGCTGCTCAAATTCCCCAACGATCAAAGCCCTAAAATGCCAAAGCTAGCATCGCATGCTCCTTTACTCTCTAATCCTAACCCTAGATCCTAAAGAAGAAGACAATGGCCAAGCACTCCTCCGCCGCCGTTGGCTGGGGCCACCACCACTTGCAGAAGCGCTGGCTCTTGGCTCTTCTCCTCATGCTCACTGTTTCGACGGTTATTGCCTTCTTCATCAGAGCCGCCTTCGATTCGTGCGATCGGAATGTTTCTGTTGATAATGTTATCAGCTCAACTCGGGATTCCGTCCAAGTCACCGATAAGCGAGCCCCGCAGATCGCTGCTGCAAAGCCGAGTCCGCTCAGTTTCATGAAGTCCAGGATTGTTCTACTGGTGTCGCACGAGCTCTCTCTTTCTGGTACGCTCTATTTTCTGTTAATAGCTATCTTTATCGAGTTTCAGTCCTTTTGAAATTAATTTCTAAATTTGTGGTTGAATGTCAATTTATTGTAGTTTGTTTTAATTGCCTAGGTTTCCTACGAAGCGACTTGTTAGGGTTAATTTTACTGTATGATTGTTTCCATTGAAGTAGCATTGCAATTGAGTCGAAATTATGTGGGCATAGTTTCAATGTACTTTATAGGAACTAGCAGAGAATTTACTTGGATTTTTACAGTTAGTTAGCATGTTGTAGAAGCCATGCAAATTTCAAAAAGCCATTACTGTTGGGTTATTTCAATTTAAGTAATTAATAAAAGTCCCATTTGCATAATCATTAATTACTATTTGCAGACTTTAAAAAAAAAGTACTATTTGCAGAATGGAAAGATTTAATATCATGGTCAACCAATTGTTGCTACAAGTTCCTTAAATATTGAGTGCCGTAAAGCACGTTAGAATTTTTGTACAATATCTTATACTGTTGAATTTCATCTTTAAATTTGGAAAAAAGAAAAATCATAATGTGCATTAAGGCCTTCTGTGTCTTAATCCTTTAAGTTCCATTAAGGCTCAGGAAAAGCACTCCACCAATGTGCTATTATCTTCAGGCTTAATCGATTTTAAGGTTCTGTCAATGTTTTAGTAACAGCTTTTGCATTTGCTGCTATGGATGAGCATAATTCTGATATTTAATTATAAAATAAGTTTTTGGCATTTTGCTGATATTTGCTGTAAATGGTTTGTGCATATAAATGGTCTATGTCCTTTTACAATGCATGGCTGTCCTTGTAGTTATCCTTTGTGAAAAACTGTCATGTAAAATATCATCGAACTTTTCAGTTGTAATGTCTATTACTTCCAGCTGTTAGTGGATGTTCACTCATGTTGCTGCATTATGTGATCTCCAAAATATGGTTTTGCTATTCTATTTTGAGCAAATGGACGTCTTTTTCTAGGATAAACTTTGCCGGTTGTTTTTATCATATTTCCTTGTAAAGATGCTATTTAGAGTTCAACTGTTTCATAATTATTTCTTTTTATCATGTTTCCTTTTCTTTTTACAGGTGGACCATTGTTGTTGATGGAGCTAGCATTTCTATTAAGAAGTGTTGGTGCTGAAGTAAATTGGGTTACATTTATGAAACCATCTGAAACTGATGAAGTAATATATAGTTTAGAACATAAGATGTTGGACAGAGGAGTGCAGGTAGAAACTTCTCTGGAGCTAGCATTTCTATTAAGAATTGTATTGTATTTGTGAAGGCTTGGATGATTCAACTGTAAATATGTAGTTTCTTTCTAATTAGGCTTTTACCTGTCTTTTCAGGTTTTCTCCGCGTTTGGAAAAGAAGCTATAGATACTGCTGTAAGAGCTGATTTGGTTGTTTTAAACACAGCGGTTGCTGGGAAATGGCTAGATTATGTTCTTAAGGAAGATGTTCATCGTGTTCTGCCTAAGGTGTTATGGTGGATCCATGAAATGCGAGGCCATTACTTCAAATTAGAGTATGTAAAGCATCTTCCCTCTGTATCTGGTGCAATGATTGATTCACACGTCACAGCGGAATACTGGAAGAATAGGACTCAAGAGCGGTTGAAGTAAACTTCCAAAATCCTCATGTCTACTATTGTTATATTTTTGGATAAAACATGTCTACTTTCTCTCTTTGCTTTTGTTGCTTTAAAATATTTAAGGTCATTCCATATGAATTGAAACAGAAACATGCTTTTACACATTTAGGTCCTCAATAGATACACATATGTAACGTATCTTAAGTCTTAATGATAAATTGGAGACTTATTTTTCCCCTTCGATTGACCATTTTGCAGGATTAAAATGCCTGAGACCTATGTTGTTCACCTTGGAAATAGCAATGAACTGATGCAAGTTGCAGAAGACAGTGTGGCTAAAAGGGTTCTGCGTGAACATGTTCGTGAATCTCTTGGAGTGCGCAATGATGATTTACTCTTTGCCTTAATAAATAGTATGCTTTTGATATTTCATCTTGAATAAAATTTTCTTGTCTTTTTCGTTTTCCCCAATCAATGCTCCAATTTTGATTCGTTTTAACTTCGTAATTAAACAAAAAAAAATCCTTATTTTAGTTTTGATAAAAGGAGAACCGTTAGAATCAGGCTTGCCATATAACTATTTTATCTGGGAAAGTAATTCGTGAATTTCATTTGATGCCATTTATGCTGTTTCATTGTGTGCTTAATTTTGTTGTTTGGTGAGATTGTTTTTTTGAGAAAAAATGAAAATCATTTAGCTTATTCAATTGTTATGGATTGACACTCCTGCACTCTATCCAACAGAAGATTCTGGTAACAACTGTAGTCTGGTTCTGTGGATAACCTTTTAAGTGATTTCTTCGTTTCCCCCTTAGTTATTATTATTCTCCCTCTGTCCCAATAAACTTTTTACATTTTGACGTTTAGTGATTAAAATTTAATTGGTATAGAGGGACTATTATTTTCCATTAACCACCTCTCCAATATTCCCCTTGATTTTTTCAGTCCTCTAAGGCAAATCGAAGATTGTATAAAGGATGGGGAAACATCTAAAACTAAAAGGCACATGGTTTTCTGCTATTCATCAATAATAGTACTTGATTACCTTTACACTGCAGGTGTTTCACGAGGAAAAGGGCAGGATCTCTTTCTACGCTCTTTCTACGAGGCCTTACAACTGATCAAGCAAAAGAAAATGCAGGTGCCACCATTGCATGCAGTAATTGTGGGAAGTGACATGAGTGCTCATACGAAACTTGAAATGGAATTACGAGATTATGTAAAGCAGAAGAAAATTCAAGATCGTGTTCACTTTGTGAACAAAACTCTAATAGTAGCTCCATATTTAGCTGCCGTAGATGTTCTTGTTCAGAATTCTCAGGTACTATTTCGTTGAAAAGAGTTCTCTATTTCAAATATAGTTTACTTCAACCAGTGAAATTCATCTAGTTTGTCAGCTTGCTGATATAAAATTTTCTCCCTCAATGTTTGTGGGCAAATAATTTTATAGACACTAATATTAGATGGTAACTCGTACATATCATTACCTCCTGTTGCTATTATAAAATGCAGAGGTAGAACAGAAGAAAATATCCTTCTTTTACCATATCATGTCTTAGTCTTTGTTGGCTTGACAAAATTTGATAATTGACTTAATGACATTGGTTCTGTTGGTTAGAGGGCCAGCATTTCTTTTATGGTAATAATCGTTCATACGTCTTTTAATCTTTTTATGTTCATTTTCCAGTTGTTTTTGTGGCCTAGTCAGATAATGTCACTGAGAATAACAAAAATTTCGAGGCACGACATTGAACAATTAGATGCTCTAAACATTCTTCTCATGGAAACTTGTAAACAACTCCTTGCAGTCAAAAAGTATTGCATTTTTATTCATCTAATGGACTTGAAATTCCAGATTAATTTGAGTAGGTTAAAGGGATTGATATGAAGGTTTTGAATTGTTCGGACCTCTGTGTAGCTGATGGACTTTTACTATTTTTTTTTTCTTTCAATTCTTTTGCACATGATTAGCATTGCGTTACACACACTAAGAACACCTTGTTACTCGGGAAAAAGTTGCTTTAAACAGAAAAGGAATCACAAGAAGGTTAATCTTACATGTAGGGACGGGGAGAATGCTTTGGACGGATAACAATCGAAGCAATGGCGTTTCAGTTGCCTGTGCTGGTAATCTGTTAACTTCACCTGATTCTCTTTATGTGTTTATTACCTTTTAGTGAGGCTTATGAGCTTATGGCAAATAAAATACTTGGAACCCATTCACTGCTCATGTTCTCTAGCCACTAGCCAGTATTCACTTTTATTTATAATGCAAGACAGGGAACAGCTGCCGGCGGCACAACGGAAATAGTAGTGAACGGCACAACAGGTTTATTGCACCCTGCTGGGAAAGAAGGGGTGACAACTCTGGCGAAACATATAGTGAAAATAGCTACGCATGTAGAGAGGAGGCTTACAATTGGAAAGAGAGGGTACGAAAGGGTGAAAGAAAGATTTCTAGAACACCACATGGCAGAGAGAATTGGTGGAGTACTTAAAGAAGTGTTGAGGAAGTCTAAAATCAAATCAAGTAAACACCTTTGACAGTGAAAACCCCCGCCCACCATAAAATTACGATGAGGTATATCCAGTTTTCAATCAACATAATGGAGTGACGACGTCTTTAATTCTGGCCTTTTTCTTTTCTTCTCGTCTTCTTTTCAACTAGTTCGCCGTATGTAAATTATATTACATTGTTATAACACAATGTTCAGCAGCTGTTTATTTGTCGACAAGTCCTTTAAGTTTTACTTGTTTATGGGCATAATACAATTAGATCAGTAAAGAATTCAGCTCAAGAGTGTCTGAGAAGTTCTGGAATGTTACAAGTTAAGAACTCGGTGATATAAAATGGAAAAGTTAAACGAGTACAGCCCCTTTGCTAACGGCAATTCTGTTTGAACTTGATACAAGCAAATTATTTATAAATAATGCAAGTGCACCACTCTTTTCATATAAGAGCTTGGGTGTTGGATTTCAGTATCTTCAACTGTGTGTGTAAATGGCACATCTTCCTCACAAATTCTCAATAAAAACCTCCAAGACAGTCTTTCAGGATATCAGCTCATTTCCGTTCTAAAAAAGTTTGCATAGTGCTGCTATATCCTCACCCAAAACCACAATGGAACAGGTCTCCATGTTTTTAACCAGGTTAAATCCCCAAATCCATTCCTTCGGACTTCGTGGATAATGTTCACAAAGTACCATAAGGGATCAGTCCGTGGACTTCGCTGGTTTCTTTAACTATATTTTCTGTTCCTTTTAAGGCTTGGTAGCCTACTTAGTTCTACTCCCGACGAGAAACGAAAAAGAAGAAAAAAAATCTAGGAATTTGCTTAGAAACCATTAAGTTACGCAAAAAACATATTACGAAAGCAGCTTTAATTGCTTGGGGGGAATCCCAGACCTTAGAAACTCCCAAGCCGAACAGAATTCGTAGCATGTTAGAGGTCAAACCTTGCTATTGTATGTATATTATATAATATATTCCATATGATCATTACTCCTTTTTTATTCACCTTTTGTTCTATGAAAAACGAATTGTAAGCTGAAGGCAAATGAGAAACCAGAAGTTCTAGATACGATGGAAGTCAAACATCTCCTTTTTAAGTATAGTCTTAAAAGATACAACAGTCTTCATTGCTGCAAGTTATTTAATTAACGCTTATATAACTAGTAGGAAATAGCCGACCAAGGCAACTAATCAAGGGTTGTGATGACCAGGGAGCTTCTCCTTGATCTTGTCCATCACTCCTTTCTTCTCGTGGTGCTGCTGCTGATACGTAGGCCCCTGCCCTGGGGTTGTAGTTGAGCTGGCCTGAGATTGATGCTCTTTGTTACCTGGTATCTTCTCCTTTAGCTTCTCTTTCAGTCCCTTCTTCTTCCTCCCCGTTCCTTCGTCTTCCGAAGACTGCATGGTGCATGCAATGCATTATAATCTCATATTTCGTTATTTATTAAAAGTCGGTATACACATCATGTCATCGATTTATTTGACTTACTGAGCTCGAGCTAGATGAACTTCCAGTACGATGGAGTCCATGATGGCCTCCGTGATGATGTCCACCGATCCCCAGAATTCCACGGCCAGTCTCCTGAGTCGGGATGGAGTTGCCGTACTCGTCTGTCCGGCGAGTTGGGTTGCCATATGCGTCAGTTTGCGTAACTTCGGGAGCAGAATATTGATTCTGAAAGTGTGCCATGATCAATTCTTTTCAAGTTTGATTATAAAACCAAAGACAACAACTGCTTGAAAAGGAACAGAGTTCTCTGGGTGGAAACGTCATATGGGTGAAGTAGGGTTTTATAGGAGAGAAAAATAAAGTGCAGGTAGCAAGTCGCAATGCCACCAAGTGTTTATGCGATTGCCACGTTAATGCTGGGAGCTAAGTGTCACGGAAGAGCTAAAGACAAGTGTCGGAGATGTTGGCTTGCATTTAGATAAGATCCCTCATTTATCTAGATTCTACGCACTTAGACTTTGTAAAACTAGTTTTTCCTTTTTTCTTATTTCTAATATTTTAACCAAAATTTATCTTTTAAAATATTTTATATCCTATTGATGTTCAAAGTTTATGATTATATCTCTCAAAAATATTACAATATCATAATTATACTTATATTATATATTTAAGTTTAATCAAACATCTATTCAATTGAAAAATAAAATTATATTTTTAAGAATAATAAGTATTTATATATTTTTTTTATAATTTTATTAAAATATAAATTTAAAATAATGATTAAGTTAAGAGATTTAAAAATCCTTGAGACATGGGTTTCATCCCGTCGGTGTTGATTTTGTACAAAATTGTATGAATATATAATATTTTTGAACAAATTGAACATGATACAGCCATTTTTTTTTTTTTTAAAAAATTATTATTATAAATTATACAAAATATGTTTTGAATTAAAACACAAAATCAACATGGTATTAAGAAACAAATTATTTTCTAAATTCAATTACTATAAATAATTATACAGAATATGATATGATGTGAAAAATAGCATAGATACAATATGCATACTAAATCTATATAAAATAAATTATAAATTCATAAATACAAATATAATATTGTTACCTTACACGTTTTGCAACTCGGTCTGGATGGCGACCCGACTAGGAAAGCCCAACAGCTCGTCATCCCCTTGTTCGCTTGATGTCCACAACTCGCCTTATCCCGCGTCCATAGCTCGCCATCCCCTTATCTGCCTGATGTCCATAGCTCGCCTTCTCCCGCGTTCACAACTCGTCATCCCTTTGCTCACCCGATGTCCACAGCTTGACATCTCCTTGTCCGCCTGATGTCCATAGCTCACCTTCTCCCACATTACAGCTTGCCATTCCCTTGCCTGCGTGATGTCCACAACTCGCCATCCTCTCGTCGATCAGATGGCCACAACTCGCCATCTCCTTATTCGTACACCCATAAAGATACTTCTTCAAGTAATCCCTCATATGATACGTGTTTAGTTTAGGGGGATAACGTGTGCTCATGCATGACACTTAATTATCCCCTAACACGTCCCATCCAAAAATCATGCCTTATAAATACGAATAATAATTCTATAAGAGGAGAGAAAAAAAGAACCACCACTAACCACCACTAAATACAAAAAAAACCACTTGCATGGGAAGCAATGGTAAGAAGAGAGTCAATTCTATAAATTGGGTGCCTATGACTTAGAGATTTCAAAATGATATTTTAAGAGAGGAGGGAAGCGTTTATCAAACATCAAATTCAAAATTAAATGGTAAAAGTCTTTTGTTACCATACCATAAACTCAATTTTAAATAAAATGTTAAAAGTTAATGGTAGTAAGTAACTATCACCTTTATTTTAAATTAATATTTAAATTTTAAATTACTTTAATTACATCTCTTAATTATTGAAGTTATATTAATTAGATTTTATTATTATTATTATTAAAATTATAAATTTAACAGTTAAAGATACATCAAATTTTATGTCATACAATTTAAAATGGAAATTTTAAGAAAAAAGATTGAGTATTTAAAAAATCTTAATTTTGAAATTTTTAAAGTTTTACGGTTCACCTTTTTTCTTTTTAATTGTATTTTATTTTTAGCTGTTAATTTTAAAATTTGTGTGACAATTCTATTTTCTTTGATTTTTTTAAAAATTTAATTATATGTAATCTATCGATTAAATTAATGGTTTTAATAACAAAAATATTTAACTTATATAGCATCGATAAATTTAAAAAAAAAATTAATTTAAAAACAATGGTGGATTCAATTAACTCAAAATAACACAAATATCATTTTAGGGTTTGCATCCAATAAATCATGAGTTGCTTAGAGTCCCCATAACATAATTTTATTGAAGCCGAAGGATTGCTTGGAAATAGTTCTTGGGAGGGTTAGGTCTTTTGGGTACATTGCACCTCTGCTGCCTTTTAAAAACTTTTTAATCTCACCATAACATCAGTAATTTGGGCGAGTCACTCAACAATAAGCTTTCTTACCACGTTTCAAATCATTGATTTTAATCTAATCACACCCTTCTGTTATTACCATAAAATTCGTGAGCTAAACCCAAGCCACCCATACACTCGTATCTACCTTCTTTTCTCAGTATTCATGTTAGACAATTTATTAGCATTTACAATACGAGCAATTAAATAAAAAAAAAAAAAAAAAAAAGAAAGAGAGAGAGAGATAAACAGCCCAATCAATGTAATTCCCTCTCCATAAAACTTCTCTTGCAGCAGCACTACTAATGTCCTTACAAATCTAACACAGAGAAAAGAATTGAACACAATATCTAAGCACCGATCCTGAGTTCGTGGCATTTTCGTACCCACCAACAAAAGCTTATTAAAGGCGCTGATTATCAGTTTCTATTATAACATCGCCGGAATGCAAAAACTATAGTCAAGAAAAAACCTCTCGAACAACAAAAATTTTTGACAAAAAAAAACCCGAAATGAAATAAAAAAATCATAACTTTCCTCATTTATTAAAAATAAAATAAGAAAGAATATAATATTCGCCCAATTATAAAAAAAAAAAAATGGACGAGTGTATGTGCTATATTAAATATATGATTATTTGATAGTGACTAATGATTGTTGGGTATAGCAATAAAATACATTGCATCTCTAAAGAACGATGAAGGTTCGAACTTTAGAGATAACAGTGTTGAGATGAGTGGTCATTAACCCTAATATAGACCATTAAATTATGAATAATAAATTTTGAAGTTTTGGATCAGTTTTGGGATATTTTTAAAGTTTAATTAATGATTTTTTATGAGTTTGATTTATTCGTTTTAATTATATACACGGTAAATTATTTTATTAAAATAAATTTATTACAACTTAAAATAAGGTTAGGATTAAATTAATTATTTAGTTGTGAAGGAAGAAGGATGTTTTGTTTTTCAATCAGTTGTCAATGCAGGAGGATGTGAATTTGAGTGTACTGAAATGTACTATTCTTCTATTTATATGTTGGAGGTCTTAATTGTTAAACTCTAAGGAATTTAAAGGAGCAGGGAGTCCAAATCATTCATCATAATTATCAAAATCCATCTTTGAATTTTCTACTTTGTATTTTCCTTAGTTAATTTCTAATTGTTTGTTTTGAATTTTTCAAATTTGTTTATCCAGTCCAAATCATTCATGGCCGGTTGAAATCCCGATCTTTTCATATTGTTTTTATTCTGATACAGGATTCCAAACTTAGAAAAAACTGTCTAATTTTTATAGCTCAGAGGGGCAATCGTTCTTTAAGTGCATATTAATTTATCCAATGACTTGACAATGCATGCATATGAACATTCACTCAAGTAATGTCCAAAATTACAACCTTCTGCACAAAAATTATATGATTAAAACGCATATATAAAACATAAAATACTGTTCCTCTACATGAATTTCACCTTTTTAATGGCTTCCTACAAGCTAATGATTTAGGAATCTTCCTATATATTATAGAGTACTGAAGTGGGTCCATTGGACTGTTCACGCTGTTCATGTTTATTTCCAGGAGATTTCCACAGTTTCGCATGCTAATCTTATGAGATGTATAAGGGAATGCAAATGTACTGAGTGCTCCTCACCCTTCACTCAACTTCTCCATTGATTTTTTTCTCAAACAGAACAAGCAACACACACAAGGATATAGGATCGGGTACAATGTTGAAGGAGTTACCTTCTTTGTCTACTATTCTCTCCGCTTATGCCTCTATTTCAGCCATGGCTATGTTATTCCGTACCATCTTAAACGAAATGCTCCCTGAAAGGATGCAGAACTACATCGCCTCTAAGATTTACGACTTCTCAGCTGCTTACTTCTCATCAGACTTCACCTTCGTAATTGAAGACCGATGGCGCGCCGGCGATAACCAAATGTTTCGAGCTGCGGAGATATACTTGCCCACCATTATTGGACCCTCCACCGACAGTATTCTTGTAGGTTCCGATGACTCCAGTGATCCCACCGCACCACCAAAACGAAGCATCCCTGTAGATTGCAGGATCAAGGATGATTTTGATGGCATGCGATTGGAATGGACTTTATCTTCCATTGACCCAAAAAAGGTCTTCGTCCCCCCTAAGAGATTCTTCAGCTTGACCTGCAAGAAAAGAGATACAGAGAGAGTTGAGCAAAGGTACTTCCCTTTTATGAACAAGACAGCACGAGAAATTATAAACTAGAGTGAGAGCCTCAGTATTTACACATACGATCAAGAGTGTTTCATGTGGGAGCCCACAGTTTTCAAGCACCCTGCAACATTTGAGACCCTGGCAATGGAGCCCCACCTTAAGGAGTTCATAATGAAGGATCTTGACTCATTCGTGGAACGCAAGGAGTTCTTCGAGAACATTGGCAGGGCTTGGAAACGAGGGTACCTTTTGTATGGTCCACCTGGGACAGGAAAATCATCACTAGTTGCTGCAATTGCGAATTACATGAGATATGATGTATATGATCTTCAGTTTCAAAGCGTTAGAAACGATTCCGATCTCAGACGCATACTCACATCCACCACGAACCGCTCCATTCTGCTTATTGAAGACATAGATTGTAGCACAAAAGTGTCACATAATCGAACCAAGGTCAAGGAAAAAAGTGAAGAAGAAGATGATGAAGATAGAGATGAAATCCAACATCCCTTCTCTATCGATCCAGGGGTAATTCATTTGTTTCTTTACTTCATCTTGGTTTGATTAAAGTTAAAAAAACAAGTTTCTAAAGTCTCTAATTTAACATGATTCTGTAGGTTACACTGTCAGGCTTACTCAACTTCATTGATGGATTGTGGTCGAGCTGTGGGAACGAAAGAATCATAATCTTCACTACAAATCATAAAGAAAAGTTGGATCCAGCGCTGCTACGGCCAGGGCGAATGGATGTGCATATTTACATGGGATATTGTATTCCAGCAGGATTCAGACAACTTGCAGCTTCATACCTTGGGATCAAAGATGACAAACTGTTTGGATGCATTGATGATATGATTAAAAGCATTGAAGTGACTCCAGCTGAAGTGGCACAACAACTGATGATCAGCGATGAACCCGAAGTTGCACTCCAAGGTCTCATCAAATTTCTTAACACCAAGAAGAAGGGTATAGAGGAAGGTGCAGTTGAAGAGAAGGAAAATATTATTGAAGAAGAGGAAGTAATAGAAGAAAAGGAGGTTGAAAGACAAAATTCAATGCTTGCTGAGTCTGAAACAAGATGCATATATTTGACTTAGTTTAGCTATGTATCAAGTCATGGAATAATAAGAGATGGACAGACGGTGTTTGTCTGTGGTTGAAATTCTATCGATCACCAACAGTTTCTTTTAATAAGTGATAGCTCTTCCTCAACTTCTTAATCTTTTTTTTTTTTTGTAGACTATTTCAAAATAAGAAATGACTTTATGAATTGGTTTAGACATGTGTTATTATATGTTTTTTTTTCATTATTTAATAAGTCTTCACTCTTAGAAAAATTTGTCTACTCTTGTAACACATTTTTTAGTTTTATTTATGCTTGTAGTCTTACTTTTGCAAGTGATTTTACGGATGATTTTGTCGTCGTCCTCACTAGTTTAGTGGATACTTGATTTTTTTATCGATTCTTGCTCACCACTTTGGACTATTCGGGATTGATTTTCTTATGGTATTAATTGTTTGCAATCACGTTAAATATGTCATGCTTCAGTTGTGACAAAATCAATTATTAACAAATCATATCATTTATTTAATGTTGAGACTGAAGCTATTATTTTGTTGAAGTTTATCCTTTACTACTTACTACAAATATGTATTTTTTTTTTTCGAATTGTATAATAACATTCATGTAATGAACTAATAAATTTTCCTTTCAAAAAATAAGATGATGAATGTGTTGGGTGATAGCTTTCACCTATTTCATGGAATGTTTTAAATATCATTAATTTTTTTACTCAACTTTAATTATTTTGGTTCCAATTTTATCTTCGTCCAACAACCGTATATTACAAGTAGAGTTATCCTTGGTGAATATAGCTACTCACAGTTTAAGTTAGTTTTCCGTTATTGTTATTGTTGTTGTTGAAAAATTCTTTTAAAACAAATGTTTATGAAAAATATTGTTTGTTAATTTTTAGTGTTTTCCATTGTTCTAAAAAATTGTGGTTAAATGTAAAAATATTTTTTTTGTACATGATAGTGAAAAATTGCAAATTATTTAAATTATATGATATTTAAATAATTTAATATAATGGTAAATAAAGTCTAAATTTTAAATATCTTCTAAATAATTAATATAAATTATTTATAAAATGAACGATGCATAAAATATTTAAAAACTTAAATACAATAATAAATGATATTTAAATAATAAATTAATCTAATTTTTATATATATTTGAAATAATTAATGTAAATAAAAGATAATTTTGATAATTTTCAACTCCAAATACAGAAACAAAAAACAAATAAATCCCTAACTTTTGCGCTTGGGTAGAAAACAACATTTCCACCACAGTTTTTAACCTAAAAACCAAATATTTTTCATTAGTTATGCGATGAAAATGCATTTTTAAACTTCAAATGCACACTTATTGCCACAAATAGGTTAGAACGTTTTCTTTTATTTTTTAAATTGTATAAATTAAGGATTACGATATAACTTCACTTTTTGGGTTTGGTTATTTATTTTAATAATATTTGTCATAATTTATTTTATTAAATTAGGTTTATTTTAATTTAAAATAAAGCTATAATTAAATCAATTACTTGGATATAAATAAAAAAAAAGGTTTTTCTTGTCTTTCAAGTATCTTAAATTTGACTTTTTTACTTAAAAAAAATTAATTTCCTAAAATAATTACAAAAATGAGCTATTTTACTTGATATTTATCGAAATAAACAAATTTTACAAAAACGCACTGAGCTGACATCATTTTCAAGGAAAATTCAAAAAAATATATCTAACTGAAAGCATTATTTACCTCTGACCTATAAAACGCTTTCAACTGTAAATATTTTCAAGAGAAAACCAAACAAAGCCTCCAACTAAAAGCATTTTTGTCACATCAACACTAAAAATAGCAGCACCAAATTTTTTTATTTATGTTGCCACCTATTAATGTGGAAACAAAACTTACAAGACATGCCTTTATATAGACCTAAAATCTCATTTCTCTTGTTTTTTTAAGCAATGTGGGATATGATATATGTGTATATATAGACCCATAAATAAGTTTACAACTTGTTATTTTTCCTTTAAAACGACATTAGCTCAGCACATTATTATAAAATCAATCCATTCTGGTAATATAAGGAAAAACGGTCCATTTTCATAATTATTTTAGGAAATGAGTCTTTTTAGGTAAAAAAAAAAAACCCTTAAATTTATATATAGAAAGGATATATACTTTATATTTTAAACATAACAAGAATTTAAAATACTCCTTATATATTGTAGGGTACTGGGGTGGGACCATTAGCCTGTTCCGTTGATCTCCAGGAGACTTCCACAGTTTCGCACACATCTTACGATATATGTATATAAGGGAATGCAAATGTACTGGGTGTTCCTCAGCCTTCACTCAACTGCTCCATTGATTTTGTTTTCCACAGAGAAGAAGCAAAACAAAGGAAGAATATAGAATTGGGTACAATGTTGAAAGAGTTACCTTCTTTGTTTACTATTTTCTCCGCTTATGCTTCTATATCTGCCATGGCTATGTTAATCCGCACCATCTTAAATGAAATGCTCCCTGAAAGGATGAGAAACTACGTCTCCTCTATGATTTACGACTTCACTTCTGCTTACTTCTCAGCCGACTTCACCTTCATAATCGAAGACCGATGGCACTCTGGCGATAACCAAATATTGTTTCGAGCTGCGGAGATCTACTTGCCCACCGTAATTGGACCCTCCAGCGATAGCCTTCTCTGTTGATAGCAGGATCAAGGATGATTTTGATGGCAAGCACTTGGAATGGACTTTTTATCTTCTATTGAACCCAAAAAGTACTACGTCCCTACTAAGAGATTCTTCAGCTTGACCTGCAAAAAAAGGGATAGAGAAAGAGTTGAGCAAAGGTACTTCCCTTATATTAACAAGACTGCACAAGAAATTCTGAACAAGAGTGACAGCCTCAGCATTTACACTTATGATCAAGAATATTCTATGTGGGAGCCGACCGCTTTCAAGCACCCTGCAACATTTGAGACCCTGGCAATGGAGCCCCAGCTTAAGGAATTCATAACGAAGGATCTTGATTCATTCATGGAACGCAAGGAGCTCTTCGAGAACGTTGGGAGGGCTTTGAAACGAGGGAACCTTTTGTATGGTCCACCTGGGACAGGAAAATCATCACTGGTTGCTGCAATTGCGAATTACATGAGATACAATGTATATGATCTTCAGTTTCAAGGCGTTAGAAACGATTACGATCTCAGACGCATACTCACATCCACCACAAACCGCTCCATTCTTCTCATCGAAGACATAGATTGCATCACAACATCATCACATAATCGAACCAAGGTTATAGAAAAATGTGAAGTAGAAGAAGATGAAGATGAGAACAAACGTCCCTTCTCTATCAACTACGGGGTAATTCATTCGTTTCTCTCCTTATCTTGGTTTGATTGACGTTGAAACGAGTTTCTGAAGTCACTAATTTAACATAATTTCGTAGGCAACACTATCAGGCTTACTCAACTTCATTGATGGATTGTGGTCGAGCTGTGGGAACGAAGAATCGTAATCATTACCACAAATCATAAAGAAAAGTTGGATTCAGGCGCTGCTACGGTCAGGGCGAATGGTTGTGCACATTTACATGGGATATTGTAGTCCAGCAGGATTCAGAAAACTTGCAGCTTCACATCTTGGGATCAAAGATGACAAACTGTTTGGATGCATTGGTGATATGATTAAAAGTATTGAAGCGGCACAACAACTGATGATCAGTGATGAACCCAAAGTTGCACTCCAAGGTCTCATCGAATTTCTTAACAGCAAGAAGAAGGGTATAGAGGAAGGTGCAGTTGAAGGAAAGGAGAAGAGAATTGAAGAAGAAAAGGAGGTTGAAAGACACTTCAATGCTTGCCGAGTCTGAAACAAAATGCATATATTTGACTTAGTTTAGCTATCTGTCAAGTCACGGAATAACTTAGTAAAAATTAATTATTAATTAATGTATTTACCAACTACCAAACTAATATTTTAATTTTTGTAAAGCAGGAAAATTAAATTTTGATAAATTAAAATAGAGAGATTAACTTTTAGATAAAATTCATAATTTTCAAACCCAACGCTTTAACTATAAAGGAAGTGGACATATATACGTGGGCCCAATCTAGGGCTAGCTTCTTCTTCAGGTTTGGTTGGGCTAACCTTCCAAACCTAGGCCCACTAATCACAAGGTCTCCCCAAAATCATTCCTTCCCTAATCGTTACTCATCTAAACCTCTTCCCCAAAATTATTTTACTGTCTAATTTAAAAATCTTAATTGAACGCTATTAAATTTAAATATGTATTATCAATTGGATTTTTTTTTTTTTGGTAATAATTGGATTTTTAATTTTTAAGATAGATATTTGATTAATAAAACACCTCATATTCAATTTTAACGAAAACCCATTAACAATATTATTACTTGAAGTTTAATTTTATACATCAAATGGTAGAAGGACTAAATATTTAAAAGTAAAAGTAGATGGCTAAAATTAAAAAGTACAAGGACTGAAGCATAATTAAACCTTCAATTTTCCTCTTTCTCTCTATAATTTACATGTCTGTCATGTGCCAATGTCTTAAACTAAAAGGCTCACTGTTATCAAGTCAAGACCTGGATCTACCTATAAAATATTTTCACCTTTCATTCATTAATTTTATAAGACTTAATATAATATTTGGTATCTGAATTTAATACTTTTTCCTAATTTGATATCTAAGCTTTTTTTATTTAATTTAGTACTTGAATTTGACACTATTTTCTAAGTTGGTACTTAAACTTGTTTTGGACCCAATTTAATATCTGAACTTGGTATTTTTTTTTTTAATTTGGTACCTAAGTTTTTTTTTAGATTCAATTTGATACCTAAATTTATTAAATATTATAAAATTTACGCAAAACAATAACAGTGTTGAATTTTTTTTTGTTATGCTATAAAAATATTATTAGTTTTAGAGAAAATTTATGTTAAAAATAGGTATTGAGCTATGCTTAACGAATTAATATTAAAAAAAGATTAGGTACCCAATTAGGAAAAAGAGACAAGTTCAGGTACCAAATTGAACCCCAAAAAGTTTAAGTACCAACTTAAAAAAATATATCAAATTTAAGTACCAAATGTTATATTAAATCATTTTATAGAATGACTTTACAATTTAAAGTTCACTTCCACAATCAATTTTAATAATTTAATACACTGTAAATTTTTTTATTTATTCTTTTGATTTGAGACATGAGTCTTTGTAATTCATCCAATAACTTCATCTAATTTTGTCATTATGTGCATTTATAAAAGAAAAGTAGAATTTGTTTTAGCCCTTGATACGTTCTTCAAATTAATCCTTACTCTTTAAAATTAAAATTAAAATTAAAATTAGAAAACTAAAAGCTTTTAATACTTTTTTTCAACAAAAACTATAAAAATTAATGAATACAAAAACATTAAAAAATTGTATATAACAAAAGGTGAGTCCTAAGATTTTGAAATCATGAAATTATCTTATAAATTGCTTTCATCTCCTTTTCATTTTGTTTCAACCTTATTTATAAGTTGAATTTATTTTGGTTTTAATACTGAATTTTTTTTTAAAATTAGTTGTGATTTTTAACTTCATGTAACCAAAAATAAATAAATAAAGAAATGATTCCCGCCAATTAAACTTCCAAGATATTTCATTTCAGCTTCCTTCATATTTCGTGTTTCACAAGAAGCTGCACTTTGCTCCCTCTCTACCCCATTTTATTCTATACATTATAATAACAATTTCTTCCAGATATAAATCAGCAGCAACCTCACCACAAAATAAAAAACTTAAAATTCTACTATTAGTCCCTGTACTTTACGAAAGTTGTACGTTAATTTGATCAATTTTAATTCTTTACTTTTTGAATCGATCAATTTTAGTCTCTGTACTTTTCGGATTTAAAATTTAAGTGTTGACCGAAACAATAGTAATTAAATCTATTTGGTTGAATTCAATTATTAGTATCGTACTATTCGTACAATTTTAAAATTCAACAACTGTAAGAATTAAGAACGACCAAATTAAAATATAAAGACTAAATCCATAACCTTTTTAAAGTATAAAAACTAATAGCAAAATTTAATGAAAGCAAAAATCTTCACAACTTGTGATAAAAGAGACAATGAGGAAAAGCAGCAGCAGCAGCAGCAACAGTGAAGACCTAATATTGCTGTAATGTGGATGTTCAACTGTTTGTTTGAATCACCTAATTCTTTTCCATTTTAATCTTTAACATTTCTTACTGCAATTTAACAGTAATGACACAATAAAATACATACTTACAAATTTGTATTTTTTTTAATAATTTTTTACTGAAAATATGCAAATTTTTTGAAAAAAAAATTATAAACATTATTTTGGTAGTCACTCAGTCGGTATTTCTCATCTACATTATGTATATTTATGAGCTTTGGTTGATTACATAAATCTATTACTTGTAGCTGCCTGCCTTTTAAAAATAAAAATCGACTTCCAAACCCAATTTTAATAATTTTAATACCTAGTCTCTTTTTTTATGCCAATTATTTTAATACGCTATTTATTATATTTATTTCTTGCACTTGCGTAACACAGCTGCTTGCTTTTTAAATTTGTCATTTACCGTAATTAAATTTGTCAACTGTAATAAAATTTGTTATTAATTTCTATCGCCTCATAATTTATTTATTAATATTTTATATACGGTTAGCTTCATTGCTTGCTTAATTGCTTCAATTATCTTCTAATTTTTGTTACTATGTATTTTGAAATTAAAAAATATATATTAAATGTAAAAATGTGATTTTTTTTAATAAAAGTTATTTTAAAGATAAAATGTGAAATTGATACCAACATAAAATTTTAACATGAATATTTATGATGTTCTTAATAATTCAATTTTAATATAAATATTTAATATTATTAAAAATTCAATAATATAAATAGTATAAAATGTGAATTTTAATTTAATAATATAAATAGTAGATATAAATAAAATTATTACTATTTAGGTTTGAAGATTTTTTGAATGATTTTAATTTTTTATTTGGAGGTAAAGGGGAAAAGTAAAAAGTTTTGGAGGTTTTGAAAAGTAAAATTTTGAGGGAAAATAAATAAAGAAATAAAATTTTGGAGGTAAATATTAAAAAATTTTGGAGGGGTGGAGGGGGAATGGGTTTGGGTTTGGGGTAGATGGAGGGTGGGAGGGAGGTAAAAGTTTTAGGGGGAAAGTGAGAGTGAGTAAAAGTTTTGGGGAAAAATAAAAAGTTTTGAGAATTTTTGAAGAAATTAAATGGGAGAGTAAAATTTTGGAGGAAAAAAATTAAAAAAAAATGGGGGGAAATGAGTTTGAGGTAGATGAGGAGGGGATGGGAGCGTGTATTAAGTTTTGGAAAAGAATTGGGAAGTAGTAAAAGTTTTTAGGAAAAAAAAATAAAAAGGTTTAGGTTAAAATGTAAAATATTATAGTTTAATATTCGGTTTATTCGAATTATTTGAATTCGAAACTCAACTCGATTCAAACTCAAAATTCGAAAAAAAAATTCGAGTTGATTCAAATAATTCGATCAACTCAAATCGAAATTTTTTTAATTTTTTCGAGTCAAATCAAACTTTGCTTACTCTTATCGGAGGCTGATAAAAATCTCACCTTGAGTTCGAGAGATGCTGGATGCCACTCCGATGGACCAAACTCAGTAAAAAGTCCCATAGCAAGTGGAGATGCACTGATTATGCCAACACCTTTGGACTTCCAAGTAAGGCAATACATCCTCCAATGTTGAATCATTAGTGCTATAATGGCAATATGCCAATATTCCATCAACAGTGCCAGCTGGAACCCTATCAAGCACGTAAGTAAAAATTTCCAAGGGCAACTCGACGATACCAACGAAATGAATCTTCCCTGCTTCTTTCAATTTTTGAAGAGCCGAAATCGTCTCATTCACAACCTACAAAACAAAACAAATTAGCCTAAGCTTTCACATGACAAGGGGTATATATATTTGTTAGTGGTGTATTTTTGAAGTGGCAAGAAAGGTTGTTATACAGAAATTATGAAAACCTAAATGGTATTGAAACATAATTAAAAATCTGATCAAGAGAGTCGAATTCAATGTCATGGCATTGAAATATATCAACATAATCAAGTTGCAACCTCTCTAATCTTTCATCAATGCTTTTAATTACTCTCTTAGCACTGAAATCAAAACCTTCATGATATCTTCCACATTTTGTCAAAACTATATATTCACTTCTAAGAATTCCAAGAGCTTTAAGTCCCTTACCAAGCATCTTCTCTAACAATGTTGCTCCATAAGACCTTCAAATTATTAACAAACATATATACATACAATTCATCAAATTAAACATAAGAAAAGAATCCAACTAGTTAAAACGAAGAAATTTAGGATTAAGGAGAAGTGTCGAAAAAGTTGATTTCGAGACAGAAGGCTTCGAGGATGGAGGCGATAACGTTGCTTTCGAAAATGGAACTGGAGACATTGCCGAGAGGGGAAGCTCCAAAGCCCACACTGTTGAGCTTGAGGTCTGTGTTTTTGAGAAGTCTCATTTCTAGTTTAGGAACAATCATATTTAGTTAGGGTTTCTTTTTCTTTAAGAATTGAGGAAATTTTGTATATGAAAAGGAGGAGTTTGAGTGTTTGAGAGTGTAGGGAGTGTTGCACGTGTAGCCGACAATGATCTTGTTTTTTTGGGTTTTTTTTATCACTTACTTGAGCATTTTTCCCTTGAAAAGTAAAATGAGAAAATAAAGAGCAAATAAGAGATGGAAATTTCTTCTTTTGAAGAAACACAAGAAAAGAAGCAAAATTACTGTGGGAGGGAAAGTTTCGAGCAATATCTTTATTTTTAGAAAAAAAAAATGCTGTGGAAGGTATTTTCCAAAATTTTTTATCAAAATAATACAAAAAAATATTAAAATACAAAAATAGTATATTCTCTTGATTAATTACCAAAATAGTATAGATGGATGGGTGGTGCCTAGACTTGATCATGGGCCGGGTCACTCGATCCGACCCGACCCGAAGGAATGCCAAAAATATGAGAGGGTTTTGACAAAAATATAAGCCCGAAAAATGAGTTTGAAAAAAAAAAACCCATTTTCTAAATGGACCGAGCCTCGAGTAAAAGTTTTTTGACCCGAGTTTGATCCGGCCCGACCCGAATAAATTAACCATTTTTAATAAAAAAATATATTGTTGTTTTGATGCTGTTTTGATTGCTATTTTTTGCTGTTTTGGTACTGTGTTTTTACTATTTTGGTTTTTTTACTGTTTTGGTGCTATTTTTTTTACTATTTTGGTGTTGTTTTTATTGTTATTTTTGTTGCTATTTTCTATTATTTTTACTATTGTTTTGATTGTTATTTTGGTTGTTTGGATGTTATTTTTATGCGTTTTTATTATTGTTTCGTTGTTTTTTTAATATTATTTGAATATTGTAGAACTTATGTTTTATTGTTAATTTTTCTACTACTTTATTTGCAATTATCTTAATATAAAATTTTTTAATGTATTTTTAATTAGTTTATTTTTAATGTTTGTCTTAAAATTTTTAAACGTATTTGATATATTATAGATTTTTTAAATTTGTTGTGCATAATAAAATAATCTAAAAAAATTAATATGGGCCGGGTCGGATCGAGCTCGGGCTTGACTTCTATAATTCGGGTCGGGTTTGGATAAAATTTTAGACCCATTTTTTTGGTCGAGTCGGGATTGGGCCTAACAATTGGGCTTAAAAATTTGTTGAAGCCCGACCCGACCTGACTCACGATCAACCCTAATGATACCTGTAAGATAGACGGCACTATTATGTATCTCTAATGAATTTTTATTTTATTTTTATTATATTTTATATTAAAAAATAAAATATTGAGTGGCGTCTGTCAGATAAACGGCATCCATTTTTAGGAGTATGGTATAAAATCAAAATTAAAATACAGATATAATATAAAAAAACAGTAAAATATTTAGTGGTGTTTACCTGACATGCAGGCAGCGAAAAGCACTATTGAGGGGACTGCTGCCTGCCATTACTGCATTGTGAATGGGTGTTTGGGGGCCTTATAATGGTCCTCAAAAATCTGATCACACACACACCACACAATAGCAAGGGAAGGGAAGCATTCGGCAGCAGCACAAGCAGAAGGGAAAAAAAGGTCTGTTATTTATTTATTTTGATTTATAAATATTAATTTTTGTTGATTTTGATTAATTTAATTTTTGATTAATTTTGTATATTTTTGTTTCTGAATAATTTTTTTTGTTAATTAATTTTTTTATTAAATTAAGTTAAAAGGAAGGTTGTTTGTTTAAAGGTATGTTTATCTTTTATTTTTTGATTGTTATGTTTATTTTTATGTTTTTTTATTCTGTTTTTTTTTTTTTATGTTTTGTTTGAAAGGTATGGTTTTTGATTGTTATGTTTTTTTTAGTATGTATAAATAATCTGTTTATAATTATAATTAATCATTTATTATGAATTATTTCTGTGAAAAAAAATTAAATTAAATATATATTATCTATTCAAGTAAATTTAATATATACTTTTTTGTGAATAGGTGAGTTAGGAGCAATTTGTTATTTCTAATTATAATTTATTATTTTTATTAATTACTTTTTTAACTTTTACTTTTAATTTTTCTTTTTTCTTTTCTTTTTTGTATGTTTATATCATTTATTATTTTTCAAGATATTTTATTTTTTCAATAAATAAAATTGTTATTTTTTCAATAAATTACATCAACTGAATGTTAGAAAAAATTATTTATTTTTAACTTTGTAATAAATATTAGTGTATATTTACCTTACAATGTATTTTTAAATAATAATGATTTTTTAAATAATTCTAAAAAAATTAAAAATTTCATAAATTCTTTAAAAAAATCTTAGAAAATATTTAAAAAAATTAAAATATTAGAATTTTTTTTAAAACTACCAATAATTAGAAAATAAATTAAGAAATGTGCAAAAAGATAAACAACTAATCATAAAATATATTTCATTCCCATAAATAAGAACCTAATCCTCAATCACATGATTAATAAATGAAGTGAACAATCACCACGTTACTTTACTTGAAAAATTTCATTCCTAGGACCAAATCGCTTATTGGTCTATTTTATTATTAAAAAATTTTACTTTTGAATTTATTTTATAACCTAAATATATCAATCAAAATAAGTAAAATACATTTAAAGTCACTAAATTATTAGTAAATTTACATTTTAATCACTTAACTTCAAAAGGTTAGAAAATAGTCATTAAAATATTTAAAAATTTTCATCTAAATCACTGTGTCATTAAAATTATTATTGTATGACCTTTTTTGTTTGCATTGCCCCTACTAATCGAAAGCTCTCATTTCTCTTATCTTCTGTAGTTCAAATTTTTTTCATAAAACAACTTTAACTGTCACAAATCTACGAATCAAAATCCAAACTTTTTTCACAATCTCCGACACTAAACACTAGATCGACTTAAATATAATATACATTCTTCTACTCATCGATAAATATTGATTCATCATACCAATCATCAAATTATTACTTGACGCTCACTAATCGAACTTTTTTCTAAAAAAGAACTTAACAATTCAATAACTTAAATAAAAACTTTCAAATAGCTCAATGATCATTTTACAATTTCTTTTTTAAAATTGAATGGCCTAAACACAAACTGACTAATAGTTTAGGGATTATTTATGAAATTTTAGAGCAACAATGGTTAGCTGGCAGCCAAGAAACGACAAATGGTATTGTTTAATGCATTGTTTTCACCAAGCTTGAATGAGACTCAACTAATGCGGGGGGATTAACAGCTCAACAATTTCAAGCCCAAACACAATTACATATTCAAGGAGACAGACTGCTTATTATTTCAATCATACTCGTTAATCGGACACTAGCAAGTCTATTTGGACAGGGACCGAATTTTTTGTCATCTAAAGACTAGTATCATAACAACAGAATGGTTGCCCCCATTCCATGTGGGGGAATATCTGCATACCATAATAAAAATAGGGGTCGATATTGTTGCTCAGCTTCGTTGAATTCCGCTCGGCCATGTCTGATTCTTCACTGGCTTCAGAATTGCTTCCACCTCAGCTAGAGTTTCATGATCTTTCCCGAACAGTGCAAGTTCTGTTGCAGCGGCAACATTCTCTTCAACCTAGTTATTTACAACCCCGGCATTACTAACAACCAAAGCAGCAAGCTTGTGAAAAAAAATGCGAACATGTTTTGACAGGTATGAAGGTTGAGTAAAAAAATTCTATTATCAGGCAAAAAATAGATTTCATAAAGTTCAAATGATGAACCAGAACCTGTTTGACCGAGTTCATGCCAACCAGCACTGTCGAAATATCTTTGTTTGACAAGCTGTATTGCATAGCTAACTTCGAAATATTCTTTCCTTTCTCTTTACAATATACAGCAGCAGCTTGGCAGGCAGACTGCAGAGAGGTTATGAAAACATATGAAAGCCTTATAATCAAGCAAATGAACTATGGAAATGACACATTCATAACATGACTTCGTAGTGACATAAAATGTCGAAGTATTTAATATAAGGTGTGTTGTGGTGAAATGAACCACAATGTAGCTAGACTGGACAGAACACAAACCCAGATATATAATCTATTTTTAATCCATAATCCTACAAATCATATCCATGTTTTACAACTAAAGACTTGTGTTGCCACTTCTAAATCAGCATGCAGTATAGTCACTCGAAAACCTAGTCCACTTAATTCACATAAACCATGTCCTGACATAAACTTTTACAGGTTAAATCCAACAGAATATGAAGGCATTTCATTTTTCAGAAACCACCAAACAAGACTGACTAGGTTGCATAAATAGCTTTGTATTTTGCAGGAAAACAAATGGTATTATTGTATCGGAGGCTGATAAATCACCTTGAGTTCAGGAGATGCTGGATGCCACTCCGGTGGACCAAACTCAGTAAGAAGTCCCATAGAAAGTGGAGATGCACTGATTATGCCAACACCTTTGGACTTCAAGTAAGGCAATAAATCCTCCAATGTTGAATCATTAATGCTATAATGGCAATATGACAATATTACATCAACAGTGCCTGGTGGAACCCTATCAAGCACATGAGTAAAAATTTCCAAGGGCAACCCGGTGATACCAATGAAACGAATTTTCCCTGCTTCCTTCAGTTTTTGAAGGGCCGGAATCGTCTCATTCACAACCTGTTACCACATATAGAAAGAACCAAATTAGCCTAAGCTTTCACATGACCAGGGGTATTTATACAGAAATTTTGAAAATGAAAATGGTATTGAAACATAATTAAGAACCTGATCAAGAGAGCCGAATTCAATGTCATGGCATTGAAAAATATCGACATAATCAAGTTGCAACCTCTCCAAGCTTTCATCAATGCCTTTAGTTACTCTCTCAGCACTGAAATCAAAACCTTCACGATATCTCCCACATTTTGTCGAAACTATATATTCACTTCTAGGAACTCCAAGCGCTTTAAGTCCCTTTCCAAGCATCTTCTCTGACAATGTCGCTCCATAATACCTTCAAATTATTAACAAACAAACATACATACTAATAATTCATCAAATTAAACATAAGAAAATAACCCAATTAATTAAAGTGAAGAAATTTAGGATTACGGAGAGGTGTCGAAGAAGTTGATTCCGAGGCGGAAGGCTTCAAGGACGGAGGCAACAGCGTCGCTTTCAGAAACGGAACCGAAGACGCTGCCAAGAGGGGAAGCTCCGAAGCCCACGCTGCTGAGCTTGAGGCCCGTGTTTCCGAGAGGTCTCATTTCTAGTTTGGAAACAGCCATGTTTAGCTAGGGTTTCTTTTTTCTTTAAGAATTGGGGAAATTTTGTATATGAGAGGAAGGAGTTTGAGTGTTTGAGAGTGTGGGGAGTGTTGCACTTTTCCTTGAAAAGTAGGATAAGAGATGGGATTTTCTTCCTTCTGAATAAACACAAGAAAAGAAGCAAAATTTGTTGCCTATTAGATACCGAGGGAGAGAAAAATTAGAGGAACAACTTTACTTTTAAAATAGAAAATTGCTGTGGAAGGTATTTTCCACGAAGTTTCTTTCAAAGGCCCCTCTCTAATCTATGCACAACTACTTACAATTCTATTATTCTCTTCTATCCTCTCTATGCTGTTTATATATAAATAGGGGAGGAATCATTCACATCCATGTAAAACTTAATTACTTTTCTTTGCTTTTAACTTGACAACTAGGTCCATTATGATATCGGTACTTTTTTATCTACTTTGACATCTGAACTTGCAACTAGATTCATTTTGTTCCCTAAACTTGAAAATTATAAAAATTATGGCATGACCCTCTAAGATTGTACAAGTACCAAAGTGGACTTTGGGTTAGCTTTTCATTATTTTTGAAAAGTGCTTTTGATGACATAATTCTTTAGTATTGCAGTCAAAAAGTGTTTTTAAGAAGTAAAATATTCATTTTAGACATGATGTTGTGAAGTAAAAAATAATATGCATGTAAGTAATGTTCAAATTCGTTAATATTATTATATTTTAGTAAAAATATAAAAAATAATTTATTGTAACTCGTTATTGATATTTTAACATATGAAATATAATTTTTAAATATTTATAAGTAATTAATATTAATTGTTTGTAAAATTTAATTTGAATATATAATTTATATTTTAATTATTATTAAAATATATCCATTATAAATTTAAATATATAATTTTATATATTTGAAATAAATTTCAATAGAAATATAATTATATACTTGATATAAATATTACATAGAATATATTAGAGTATAAATAAGGGTTAAAGATATCATTTTGACTCAAAAAGTGCTTTTGGAAAAGCAAAAGTTAGAACAAAAAGTATTTTTGCTTTTGGGTTAAAAAATCAAAAGTTGTCTTGATTAGCATTGTTTATGATTCCAAAAGCACATTTGTCTCAAAACCAAAAAGTTCCATTTCTTAATCTCAACTTGGTGCTTCCTGCACAAAATACACAAAAGTGATGGAACATCCAACAACTAAGAAAAACAGAAGAAAACTTCTGGTCATCAAAAGGGTGTAACTTATTGAAGAAAGGAGGATCCAGTCTATACAATTTACCTATATTGCTTCACTAAATGATGCTTTTATCTTTACTAGTTTTATTTATTTGTTAGAAGTTATGGTGGATAGAGTGTGAAGAAAGGATTGATATGCAGTAGGTAGGAAATGGTAACATAGAAAGTGGCCTTCTTGAAATGACAAGAGAAGATATTTGTAAGGTATTTGGTAATGGAACTGATAAAGATTAGTCCAAAACAATAGAAGTTCCAAATCAAAGCTTTGAATTTGGCACAAATTACAAAATGTATAATGTAACAATCACAATATCTAATCAAGCAAAAATACAACAACTAAAATACGAGCAACTTGTTCTTAAACATGAATGTATAAATCAACTAGAAGATTACCCAAGGATGTGAAAGCACTAGTAAGATGGCTTTCAGACACAAAGTTGTAACCCCCACATCATGCACCAAATAATTACAAGTAGCAAATTTCAATGGGTTTGAAGGATTAAACTACCAAAACCCAGAGCTGCCCAGTATACTAGCCGAAAGAACAAAATGAAAGCATAGCCATGCTAGATGTAATGTTCTAACTTCAACCGCAAGATGAGAATTTAGGCTTTGCTTGGTAGAAAGGTGCAAAGCCTAATAATGTTCATCAACAATGGAAGGAATAAGAAATAACACATCATATTTTCAATTAAACCTTTTTGCAAACCAAGCTAAATTCGTAAAGGTTACTACATGCTATCTAAAAAATAATATGAACATTCAATTATAGAATAAAAAACATCATGAAAATGAAAACTGAGAATTGAAAAGAATAAATAAATACCTTTGATTGGCGGTTTCAGCAAGTCTTTTACTGCATTAGAGAAAGAAAGTCAGGACTGCAAAGTGAGAATTCAAACTAATTTCAACCTACTCAAGTCCAAACCATTGGGACCTGTTAGAGGTTCTAACCAAGGAGCACGCAGATCCGATTTTAACTGATAATTAAATAAAAAAATGGAATTTTTTTTTATAAAAACATAATTAACAAAGGTTTAATTTTCAGCATCGAAGATAATTCTTTGTTTACAGAGAAAACAAAATGGAAAAAAAAAAATCTACCTATTTCACTCAGTTCCGATAATAAAAAGCAAAAGGTTTAAGCATAAAGAAGATGAATAGTAAGAGGCAAAACTCAAATATAACTTTGACATACTTATTCCTGGGTTTCTTCTAGTGAAACAAAATCATTGATTTTTAAGGTACTGGGTTTCTTCTAGTGAAACAAAATCATTGATTTTTAAGGTAAGCTGCTGCTGCCATGGCGGATTTATCTTTTGGTGGTGAACTATCGGGTCGGGAGTATTTGGAAGTTTGGTGATTTACATTCACTGGCTTACCTTACTTTTCCAATTCCTTCAATATCCTTCTCTTTTCCTATTCTTGCCCTTTAATTTTTTAAGGTAAATTGCATCATTCATTCCTATATTTTATTTAAAATTATGTTTTAGTCAATCAACTTTTAAAAGTTACATAATAATCATTAATATTATCGAATTGTTACATTTTAACCACTCATATATTAACTTCCATTATTCATTAACAAAATGATTAAAAGATTAGAACTAATTTGGCCTTTGAACTTTATAGCTAATAGACTTTTTCTTAAATAATTCTAAAAAAAATTAAAAATATCATAAATTCTTTAAAAAATTCTTAAAAATAATTTCTTAGAAATATTTTTTTAAAAATTAAAATATTAGAAAACTCTTTTTAGAAAATTACCAATAATTAAAAAATAAATTATGAAATGTGTAAAAAGATAAACAACTAATCATAAAATATATTTCATTTCCATAAATAAGGACCAAATCTTTAACCACATGATTAAGAGATAAAGTGAGCAACCATCGCACCTTGTTACTTTACTTGAAAAATTTCATTCCTGAGACCAAATCGCTTATTGGTCTATTTTATTATTAAAAAATTTTACTTTTAAATTTATTTTATAGTTAAATTTAAATTAAAAAAATTAATTTACTTACGGATCTAAACATATCAATCAAAATAGGGTAAATTATATTTAAAGTCACTTAACTTCAAAATGTTAGAAATTAATCACTGAAATATTTAAAAAAAGTCACTGTGCTATTAAAATCATTATTGTATGACCTTTTCTGTTTGCATTGCTCTTACTAATCGAAAGCTCTCATTTCCCTTATCTTCTGTAGTTCAAATTTTTTTCATAAAACAACTTTAACTGTCACAAATCTACGAACCAAAATCCAAACTTTTTTCACAATCTCCGACATTAAACACTAGATCGACTTAGATATAATATACATTCTTATACTCATCGATGAATATTGATTCATCATACCAATCATCAAATTATTACTTGACGCTCACTAGTCGAACTTTTTTCTAAAAAAGAACTTAACAATTCAATAACTTAAATAAAAACTTTCAAATAGCTCAATGATCATTTTACAATTTCTTTTTTAAAATTGAATGGCCTAAACACAAACTGACTAATAGTTTAGGGATTATTTATGAAATTTTAGAGCAACAATGGTTAGCTGGCAGCCAAGAAACGACAAATGGTATTGTTTAATGCATTGTTTTCACCAAGCTTGAATGAGACTCAACTAATGCGGGGGGATTAACAGCTCAACAATTTCAAGCCCAAACACAATTACATATTCAAGGAGACAGACTGCTTATTATTTCAATCATACTCGTTAATCGGACACTAGCAAGTCTATTTGGACAGGGACCGAAATTTTTGTCATCTAAAGACTAGTATCATAACAACAGAATGGTTGCCCCCATTCCATGTGGGGGAATATCTGCATACCATAATAAATGTTGGTGTAGTGATAAAATATATTACACTTTTAAAGTGGTAATTTATTATCGTAAAAGTTCGAACCTTAAAAATAATATTATTGAGATTAGTGGTAATTTTGAAATTTTAAATTTAATTTTGGGATAATTTTAAATTTTAATTATATCTATGGTAAATTATCTTATTAAATTAAATTTAGTACAACTTATGATTAAATTAAAGGAGCATCGAATCACAATCATTCATCATAATCATCAAATCCATCTTTGAATTTTCTTCTATGTATTTGTTTTGAATTTTTCAATTTTGTTATCGAGTAAAAATCATTCATGGTGGGTTGAAAATCTGATCTTTTCATACTGTTTTTATTCTGATACAGGATTCAGATGCCTGTTTGAGTAGTTGAGATATTAGTGTTACGTTGATTTTATATTATGGTATATGGTATATGGTGTACCTAAAATTAGCCACCTACCACTTTGTAGAAAAACTGTCTAATTTTTTTAATTTATCCAAAGAGTCGGCAATGCATGCAAATGAACATTCACTCAATGTCTTCCTGGAAGCTTCTTTTCAACAAAACAGTCCAAAATTACAACCTTTGCACAAATACTATATGATTTTATTTAATTTACCTATTTAAGAAATTCATATTTAAAACATAAAATATTGTCCCTCTAGATGAATTTCACCTTTTTAATGGCTTTCTAGAAGTTCATGATTTAGGAATCTTCCTATATATTATAGAGTACTGAAGTGGGTCCATTACCCTGTTCTATTTCCAGGAGATTTCCACAGTTTCGCATGTTAATCTTATGAGATGAGAAAGGATGGTATGAAATAAGGATATTATTCCTTTCCAATAATTTTATGCTACGTTAACAATTTTATTCTGAATTTCAAGATTTTAATTTTAATTTGATTTTTTGCGGTACATACTTGCCCACCATTATTGGACCCTCCAGCGACAGTATTCTCGTAGGTTCCGATGACTCCAGTGATCCTACAGCACCACCGAAACGAAGCATCCCTGTAGATTGCAGGATCAAGGATGATTTTGATGGCATGCGCTAGGAATGGACTTTATCTTCCATTGACCAAAAAAAGTACTACGTCCCCCCTAAGAGATTCTTCAGCTTGACCTGCAAGAAAAGAGATAAGAGAACGAGTTGAGCAAAGGTACTTCCCTTTTATTAACAAGACTGCACAATAAATTATAAACAAGAGTGAGGGCCTCAGTATTTACACATACGATCAAGACTGCTCCATGTGGAAGCCCACAGTTTTCAAGCACCCTGCAACATTTGACACCCTGGCAATGGAGCCCCACCTTAAGGAGTTCATAATGAAGGATCTTGACTCATTCGTGGAACGCAAGGAGTTCTTCGAGAACGTTGGCAGGGCTTGGAAACGAGGGTACCTTTTGTATGGTCCACCTGGGACAGGAAAATCATCACTAGTTGCGGCAATTGCGAATTACATGAGATATGATGTATATGATCTTCAGTTTCAAAGCGTTAGGAACGATTCCGATCTCAGACGCATACTCACATCCACCACAAACCGCTCCATTCTGCTTATTGAAGACATAGATTGTAGCACAAAAGTGTCGCATAATCGAACCAAGGTGAAGGAAAAAAGTGAAGAAGAAGAAGATGATGATGAAGATAAAGATGAAAACAAACGTCCCTTCTCTATCGATCCAGGGGTAATTCATTTGTTTCTATACTTTATATTGGTTTGATTAAAGTTAAAAAAACAAGTTTCTAAAGTCCCTAATTTAACATGATTCTGTGGGTAACACTGTCAGGCTTACTCAATTTCATTGATGGATTGTGGTCGAGCTGTGGGAACGAAAGAATCATAATCTTCACTACAAATCATAAAGAAAAGTTGGATCCAGCGCTGCTACGGCCAGGGCGAATGGATGTGCATATTTACATGGGATATTGTAGTCCAGCAGGATTCAGAAAACTTGCAGCTTCATATCTTGGGATCAAAGATGACCAACTGTTTGGATGCATTGATGATATGATTAAAAGCATTGAAGTGACTCCAGCTGAAGTGGCACAACAACTGATGATCAGCGATGAACCCGAAGTTGCACTCCAAGGTCTCATCGAATTTCTTAACACCAAGAAGAAGGGTATAGAGGAAGGTGCAGTTGAAGAGAAGGAAAAGAGAATTGAAGAAGAAAAGGAGGTTGAAAGACAAAATTCAATGCTTGCTGAGTCTGAAACAAAATGCATATATTTGACCTAGTTTAGCTGTCTGTCAAGTCATGGAATAACAAATGTTTGTGTTTGTTTATACTTAATTACTTATCGGTACTTAAAAGGGATAAATGACATGAAGAAGACGACTGTTTGCAGAAGAACAATCATTACCATAAATATTTATCTGCCATATGTTTACAAATACGCCGAATACAAGCCCCTGTCGTATTCATTAGGTTCTCCCAAATCATAGTTGTTGCAAATTAAAAATTATTTCTAAAGTCATAATTAAAAAACCTAAAAAAACTTTTTTTTTCTCTAAATTGTTTGTTTTTCTTTGTTTTTATAATATCCTTATATCCAATTTAATTGTTGGGTCCGAGTTATAGTATATCATATTCGTTGCCAAAGTAACTACTAGATATTCAGTCTATTTTCAATTTATAATATTAAATGACTAAATTCAACCAAAACACACATTAAACATGATATTCAATCACTACTAGATCTTATACGAGCTTACGAAAGCTCAAATATCAACCTGAATTTGAATGAAGACCAAAATATAAAAATTTTAAATTACATGATTTAAGTCATGATGTGATATACTGACTTGATCTCGTCGTGACGATGGAGTTCCTTATCACATCGTGACTTGGAACTCAATTCTCGTTACGACGATATACGCTGTCGTAATATCACTTACTATTTCCGTAATTTCAAGACATCAAACTTGCAATTTTTCTTTCTAAAATATTACACATACTACCTATAATACTCAACTAATGCAGCTACATTATACTTCAAAACTCCAACCTAAACTAGATTAATGCATTACAATTGATATGTCAAACAACCAACACAATCCAATCCAAAAACTTAATAACATCATGCAAATAAATTTCAATCCTTATCATCACATGCTAAACTAGAAAATTTTTTAAGGGCGGAAATTAATATTGATTTTTTTAAAAAAAATAGTTGTGATTTTAAACTTCATATAACCTAAAATAAAGAAAGAAAGAAAAGATTCCGGCCAATTGAACTTCAAAGATATTTCATGTCAGCTTCCTCCATATTTCGTGTTTCACAAGAAGGTGCAATTTGCTCCCTCTCTTGCCCATTTTATTCCATAATAATAATAATAATAATAGTAATAATAATAATAATAATAATAATTTCTTCCAGATATAAATCAGCAGCAGCCTCACCAGAAATGCAAAAAAGTTAAATTCTACTATTAGTCCCTATACTTTGCAAAAGTTATGGGTTTAGTTATTATACTTTAGTTTGATCAATTTTAATCCTGTACTTTTTAAATTGGTCAATTTTAGTCTCTGCATTTTTTTATTTTAAAATTTTAGCGTTGAACGAAACAATAGCAGTTAAATTCATTTGGTTGAATTCAATTACTAGTTCTGTACTATGCGTACAATTGTAGATTTATTTCATATTCTCCAATTGGATCATCCTGAGACCCTATACCTTGTGAATTTTGAAATTTCAATATTAACACAAACGGTAGTTGCTAATCCATTAACGAATTTTTAGTGAGTAATGTGTAGAAATAACATGTTGACATGGCATTAAAAATATGATACAATATAGTTACTCCATTAGATTTTGAAAAAAAAAAAACATAACTTAATTTAATGAATTTAACAAATATCGTTTGATGACAATTGAAATTTTAAAATTTGAAAAATATAAAAACTAAAAATAATCAAATTAAAATATAAAGATTAAATCAATAACTTAAATATGTTATGTAGAGACATAGCACTGATGTGACTGTTCAACTGTTTGATTGAATCATCTTATTCTTTTACATTCTAATCTTAACATTTTTTTACTGCAATTTAACACAATAATAATTTTTTATATATACTTAAAAATTTGTAATTTTTTATAATTTTAATATTTTTATTAAAAATATGTAAAATTATTAAATTTTTGTTTTTAAATTTAAATGATATGAAAGAGTAAGAATCAAAGTAATAAAAACTATAAACATTAAAAAAATTTATTTCATTTTTTTTTCTTTTATAAATGTTGCCTCAGCAACCTTTCTGCATAATTGGACCGACTTGTTCATGGGTCAACAAATTTTAAATAAAAATTATTTAAAAATTTAATATCTCAAAATTAAAGTTTAAAATTTAAGAGAACAGGCATCTCTGACGTGGGATACCATATTACCGCTGCAAGCTGAAAGTGGGCGTCTCACAATCTATTTTACGGTCAAATTTTGTTATTATCTATTGTACTATGCACAAGTTATCAATTTAGTCCATATATTTTAATTTGGTTAATTTTAAGTTTTACATTTTTCAAATTTAAAATTTCAATCTTGAAGTAAATGGTAGTAATTAAATCTATTAATTTAAATTATGCTATTTGTTTCATATTATGTATAAATTGTGAATTTAGTTCATTTCTTTAATTTGATTATTTTTAATTTTTAATATTTTCCGAATTTTGAAATTTTAATCTTGACTTCAATATTAATCATTAAATCTATTTATTAACTTGAATCATTTTTGTTATTTTATGTAAAAATAATAAATTAATATGACATTACGCAAATGTAAAAAAAAAATTCAAAAAGGGATCACAAATGAAAATAAGAGTATAGGACTAATAATAGAGTTGGAACATACTGTTCTAAAACGTGGAGAAGAAGCAACCATGCCTTTCCGCTACATTATTTAGAATTTGACCTTTCTTTTATTGGAGAAGCAGAAGATGTTAGACATTGAATCATTCATTAATCTGTGCTTTTTTTTTTTTACATTATAGTTTTTTTTTCCGCATTTTGTATTATGTTAATTATTTAATTAGTTAAATTATAGAGTAAACATTTGAAGATTAAAATATATTTTAAGTTTTTGTATTATTTGTATATTTAAAATTTAGCTTTCGTATTTTTATTTTTAGGATTTTAGTATCTCTATTTTCAAATTTAAAAATTCAACTACAGTTGTTAACACAATTAAATTCTTCTGTTAAATTTACTAGTGTAACATTTTTAAATTTTAAAAAGATATTCATTTAGTATCCATGTAACAAAAATATATTGTAATGAACTTAAATTTAATAAATAATTTTAACAATTCTTACAAACTCTTAGAAATTATATCAACATTTTAATAAAATAAAATATTTGGGCTAATCAATAATATCCCAAATTCTGTCAAAATGTTGAAGTAGATTATATATTAAATTCGAGTGTAGCATAAAAACCAAAATTGAAATTTAATATTATTATATAATTTTAAATTTGAGTGTAGCATAGGGATCAAAATTGAAATTTCACCAATTTTTCTTCATTGGAAAAAATGTGACGCGTGTGTTTTAATTATTGGTATATTTGCATAGGACCAAAATTAGAAAATTACATTTTTCTATATATAATGAAAGAAAACGGAAAACGATCCACATCTCAATAAAGGAAAGATTTGATAAATTAGTGATTTATATTATAGAAATTTTAATAAATTTGTGGTATAAATTATATTTTCATGTACCCAGTTTATAAATTAGAAAGTTAATTTTTTGTTGACAGTTGAGTCATTGGTGTATCTTAAATAGGGGTGAGCAAAATCTGATTCGATTCGAAAAATTCGATAAAAAATTCAAATTTTGAATTATATAGTTCGAGTTATTTGAGTTAATCAAGTTATTCGAATCAACTCGAATAAAAAATTAAGTTTTTCAGTTTAACTCGGAGACAAATTACACAATTCGAATTATCCGAAAATCCGAATAAGAAAAGGTAAAACTACGTCGTTTTGATAAATATTTACCCTTTCTAAAGTTAAAAGTCAAAACCATTAAGTTAAAAGGTAAAATTATGTCATTTTGATAAATATTTACCCATTAAATTAAAAGGCAAAACTATTATATTGTTTATATAGTTAAATAATCTTGTACTTCGTTTACTAGTTAAATAATCGGTCCATATAAACGCAACTTTGAGTATAAATAATAAGATTCGTTAACTCGATTCGAATTTTTTTGACTCGATTCGATTCGATTCGAAAAAATTTCAAATTGAATTCGGTTGCAAAAATAGGATTCGTCAACTCGACTAACTTGAAAATTTTTGACTCAATTCGACTCGACTCGACTCGATCGAATACTCACCCCTAATCTTAAATGACTATTAAGTATATTTATCGAATGATGGTTTTCATGTTATAAAATATAAATATTTATTTAAATATATTTAAATTTGTTAATATTAGCATACATAAAATATAAAATTTAAATATTAAAAATATTAAATTAATTTTTTATTAAAAATTTCGTTCAATTTTACTGTTAATAATAATTAATTCTTGTACATCTACATGAAATATATGTGACCCTGTGTGCAGCTGTTTAATTATTTCATTAACTAAATTAATTTTTAAAAATAGAAATAAAAAAATTAATTGAAAAGACGAATTTACTTCTCAATACAAACAAGATTCTCCATGTCTTTCCACCCTATTTATTTGTTACTTTGAAAAACACTTGAAGCAAAGTGACCATTAAAACGCATTTACGTAAGGTGGTGGGGCCACGAGCCTGTTTCAGTCAAACAGTTCACAAAGTCGAGAGGAGCTTTCCTCCCAAATGGAAAGAGTCATGATTCATCGACACATCGTCTCTTCAGATGTATTTAAGCCAATGCCTGCTCCTATCCTATGTACCGAGTGCTCCTCAGCCTTCAGTTCAACTTTTATTTTTTATTTTTTGCTTTCCCTGTTTTTCTCTGTTTTCAGACAGGGGGATAGAAAATGGCTACGGTGTTGAATGAGTTACCTTCTTTCTCCACTCTTCTCTCCGCTTATGCCTCTATTTCAGCCATGGCTATGCGGATCCGTACCATCTTAAATGAAATGGTCCCAGAAAGGATGAGAAACTACATCACCTCCAAAATTTATGACTTGACAGCTGCTTACTTTTCATCAGAGTTCACCTTCGTAATTGAAGACCGATGGCACGCAGGCAATAACCAAATGTTTCGAGCTGCTGAGCTCTACTTGCCAACCATAATTGGATCCTCCAGCGACAGTATTCTTGTAGGTTTCAATGAGTCAAGTGACCCCACGGAACCATCAAAACGAAGCACCCCTGTAGATTGCACGATCACGGACGATTTCCAAGGCATGCGCTTGAAATGGACTTTATCTTCAATCGAATCAAAAAAGTACTACATCCCTAATAAGAGATTCTTTAGCTTGACCTGTACGAAAAGTGATAGAGAAAGCGTTGAGCAAAGGTATTTCCCTTACATCAACAAAACTGCACAAGCGATTCTGAGCAAGAGTAAGAGCCTCAATATTTACACATACGATCAAGATTGTTCCACTTGGGAGCCCACAGTTTTCAAGCACCCTGCAACATTTAATACCCTGGCAATGGAGCCCGACCTTAAGGAGTTCATAATGAAGGATCTTGACTCATTCATGGAAAGCAAGGAGTTTTTCGAGAATGTTGGCAGGGCTTGGAAACGAGGGTATCTTTTGTATGGTCCACCAGGGACAGGAAAATCGTCACTGGTTGCTGCAATTGCTAGTCACATGAGATATGATGTATATGATCTTCAGTTTCAAAGCGTAAGAAACGATTCTGATCTGAGACGCATACTCACATCCACCACAAACCGCTCCATTCTGCTCATTGAAGACATAGATTGTAGCACGAAAGTCGCACATGATCGAACCAAGGTCAAAGAAAATTGTGAAGAAGAAGAAAATAATGAACTCAAACATCCCTATGGTATCGATTCTGGGGTAATTCATTTGTTTCTCTACTTATCTTGGTTTCATTGCATGGTTTGGTTGAAGTTGAAACAAAGTTTTTCAAGTCTCTAATCTAACATAATACTGCAGGTAACACTGTCAAGCTTACTCAACTTCATTGATGGATTGTGGTCGAGCTGTGGGAACGAAAGAATCATAATCTTCACCACAAATCATAAAGAAAAGTTAGATCCAGCGCTGCTATGGCCAGGGCGAATGGACGTGCATATTTACATGAGATATTGCAGTCCAGCAGGATTCAGAAAACTTGCAGCTTCATATCTTGGGATCAAAGATGACAAACTGTTTGGCCGCATTGATGATATGATTAAAAGTATGGAAGTTACTCCAGCTGAAGTGGCACAACAACTGATGATCAGTAATGAACCAAAAGTTGCACTCGAAAATCTCATCAAATTTCTTAACACAAAGAAGAAGGATATAGAGGAAGCTGCAGTTGAAGAGAAGGAAAAGAGTATTAAAGAAGAGGAAGAATCAGAAGAAAAGCAAATTGAAAGACAAAATTCAGAGTTTATCGAGTCTGAAACAAGATGCATATATTTGACTTAGTTTAGCTAAGTTATGAAATAATAAAAGCTTTTGTTTGTTTATACTTAATTACTCGTCAGCTCTTGAAAGGGATAAACAGCATGAAGAAAACTCAATCATTTGCATACGAATAGTGATCAAATTCAAACCAAACGCAATTTTTACCTAGTTAACTAAAAGTCCCCTGATAAGGTTAAATTTGTTGTGGCATTTACAATAACTTGATTGTATATTGTCGAAACCGTCCTTTTTCGGAAAACAACGTGTCTCAAAGAAAAAAAAAATCATTTTAAAATTGATAAATAATGAGAGTCGCCACCAATTCTTTATTCGGTGTGATTGGATCACCACAAAACGTTTTAAAGGGTCGTTTTGAAAACATGTAGGTCTTCGAAATCCAGAAAAATAGGTTCGGGAGTCGGTTACGCATGAGGAAGGATTAGCACCCTCATACGCCCAAAATTGGTACCATATTGATTATTTCCGGGGCTTGATTTGTAACATTTTAAAAGCTCAAATGAAGTTTAAAATACGATCCCTGAATGCATTAGTTAAGTTTAAAAGAAATCGGGTTTGTTTGGAAATCCCGTTATTCCAAAGTGATCGAGGAAGAAAAGTTACGTCCAGTGAGTTAGGACACAACATTTCAGGGTCAAGAAATGACGAGCTTTCCTTTGTAAAACCTTTTTTTTTTAATTTTTGGGGAAAGGATATTCGATTATCTTAATTTGAAGAAAGGTTGCACCTAGTAAGTTAAGGCGCAATATTTCGGAATCGAAGATAAGGAAACATTGCCTCGATTAAGGGTATTCGATTATTTTGATTTGAGGAACAATCGCACCTAGTAAGTTAAGACACAAATTTTCGAAACTCGAAATAAAAGAATACTGTCTCGATTTTAAAGTTTTTATGAAAAACAATTTTGACAACAAACATGTGAGTTTAATATGAATAAGCAGTTAATAATGGATACTAAATAGCACAAAGTAAGATATGTAAGAAGATAAATTATTCACAAAAAATAAAAAATGCAAAATACGAGTGCATAACGGTTAAAATAGACGCAAATATTGATAAAAAAAGATGCGATCGAGTTTGAGAATGTGGCTTTTCGGATACCCGGGGGTAAAAGGGTAATTTTGGGAAATTTTGGGGTTAAAAATGAGATTTTTGGAAGTTCGGGGGTAAAAATGGGATTTTTGGAAGTTTTGATGTTAAAATGGGATTTTTGGAAGTTTTGAGGTTAAAAATGGAATTTTCGGAAGTTTTGGGGTCAAAAATGGGAATTTTGGAAGTTCGGGGGTAAAATGGAAATTTTGGAAGTTTTGGGGTCAAAAATGGGATTTTTGGAAGTTTGGGGGTAAAAATGGAATTTTTAGAAGTTTCGGGGTCAAAAATGGGATTTTTGGAAGTTAGGGACCTCCAAGGCAATAAATCCAAAAATAAGTGACATGTGGCAGCCCCTCAGGCATCCTGAAGTCAGAGGACTATTTTGAAAACCATGAAAAGTTTCTGGGGTAATTTTGTAATTAAAGCGAACCTGATTTAAGGATTAAATTAAAGCAAATCAGAAATAAAGGGGACTATTTGCAAAATAAGCCAAAATCATGACATGTGGCAGCTCCCGGTGCTTTTAAAATGTCAAGGGGCTAAATTGAAAAACCGTGAAAATCCTTGGGCCAATTTAAAATTAATTAAAAGTACGAGAAGGACCTGATTGGAAATTTGGGAAAAAGCGGAAGGATCGAACGCATAAATATCCCTTTTATAAAAACACGCGAATTCTAAGTCAAGTCGAGTCAGGTTGGATTTCGGGTCGAACGTAGGTAATAGCTCAAAACAACGCCATTTTAGGGCTAAAATTGAGCCCCTAAAACGATGTCGTTTTAAGGGTTTATAAATAACCCTTTTCAAAAAAAAAAAACTCATTTCCTCCGGCCTTTTAAAAAAAAATCTAAAACCCTCTCCAAAAAATCCTCTCCCCCTCCTCAGTTGGCCATGCCACGACCAGTCAAGCTGGTCGAGGCCAGTTACGCGTTGGGCCGCACGCGCACCGCCGACACCCGCGCGTGGTCATCGCGCGTCATCGCCGTGGGTCCTTCGATACACATGCCGTCGCCTTCCACGCACCACGCGCCACGCGCCTCTGTCGAAGGTGAACCGTCTCTTTTCTAAATCTCCTCCTTTTTTGTAAAGATCGGATATTATTACTCCTTATTATTATGCCTTTTGATTCCTCTTTTTTTTTGCAGGTTCACACGCGACGTTCGGCTAGGGCTCGACTTCCGACGCCGGTGACCAGGGAAGTACCTGTTCGGCCCTTCGTCTTCATTTTTTATTTAGTTATTTATTAAATATTATAATTATTATTAATATATTAATAATAATGATATTATAATTATTATTATTCCCATTAATATTAAAACGTTAATTAATGTATTTATTAATATGTAAAAAAAACGAAACAATAAATTGCCGACAGAGGTATTAAATACATATTAATGTATGCTTAGAAACTTAATAAGTTCGGAGATTTGAAGCATGTATGGCAGTAAACACACATTAATTAGTGCCTGTTTGCCTTCAATGTTTGAGTAACCCGATATTGAATACGATCTTCCCTTTTGCTTGCTGTTTATTTTTTTTCTCTTTACTTGTAGTTTATCAATTCCTTATGGATTACTAACTGACTTTGTTTGGAAACTAGAAATTGTATGTTTAATTTCTTTCGAATCTTTTCTTCTTTTTCAAAAAAAAGAGGCCTCTTACAAAAATTGAAACTGGTTTTTATAGCCAATTTTCAATCATGATTTTTTGTTGTTTTTCAATTTAATGTACATCTAATCTTTTTGTTTTTGTAGGTTCGACGATGGCAATGACGGTTGTCGCAACTGATTGCAGTGCAAGTAACTGGTGGTGCAACTTGACGATGACGTGACGACTTTTGGTTGGCTGAGGTGGAGACAGTAACAGCACTTAGCGGATTAGGGATTTGGGTGAAAAAGATTTGGCCTATTCGGGCCTTTTAAATTTGTTAAGATCGAGCTCGTTTAGATTTAATTTTTGGATTATTCGAATTTGGGCCTGATTGGGTCTAAGAATGTAATTTGAATCTTTGTAATTATTTTGGACCTTTTAATTTTGTATTTGAGCTTTACTTAAATTTATAATAATTTTAAATTTCAAAACAAATTTAAACTTAAATTAAATTTAAATTCAAAACAAATTTAAATTTAAAATAAATTTAAATTTTTAAACAAATTTAATTTTTAACATAAATTTAAAGGGAGTTTGGGCCCGGTCAAAATTTGGGCTTCAACATATATCATCACACTTTCATGGTTGAATTTCTTTTAAATCAGGTGTCAAGTTTAGGGCCTTGATGATCAAAGCTATTACACAACCAATCATCTCTACCGCTGCAATGATGAAAGCGGTAAACCCTGTAGAAAGTTATATGAAGGGGGAAGTATATCTTTTGCCGACGATAGAGATTGAATCAACTCATCTACTTGCCGTGCAAACATGCAAACTACATCTGCTACATTCCTGGTTATCCAATCTTCATGTACCCTGCAGAATTGGGAAAACAATTATAGTGCATGAAACAAAAATTGATATTGATAAGTTAAATATGAATGGGAAATAACATGAATGCAAAAATTAATACTCAAGGAAATTGACAACTTAGCTATCTCAACAATGGAAATGAATTAAATATTGAATAAGAGAGATTACAGCAACGAAACCAATGAATTCTTCCAGGTGTCCAAACATTTTTTTTTATTGAATCTTGCAAAAGCTGACAATCCAATTTTAACAGCAATTTTTGTTCAATCCTTAAAGCATGTGAGTTTTATAAGTGCCAAGTCAGGCATATTACTCATTTATCACTATCATTCAAGAGAATCAATGTGCTTTGGCTTTGCGTTTCTTTCTTGTTCCAATTTCCTAGTTTACATATGTAAGTGCCACCGGACTTGTAAAGTGAAGAATGAGAACCAAATTTTTGTCAATGACTGCAGGACATAAGACCAAGAGCATCAAAAGTTTCCAAACATGAAACAACTAATGCAATCTATTAAGCAAGTCAGAAAATCAACGAGCTTATTGTTTTAGCTAACAGTGAACAGAGAGACAATTGAGATCAATTGAGACTAACCTTGGCTGAGATGCAGGAGTTTCACCACAATCAGAAAAGATCACCTTGATAATAGGGAGAAAATCTAACTTCAGAATAGATTCAGCTGCACTAGTTGTGCCCAAACAATAACCAGAACAGCACCAAGAGTTTGGATTTAGCAAAACAATTTGCAACAATGGAGACTTGGTTTTAAAATCTCTAACCAAAGTTCGAAATGATAATTCATCTTTTGCATTCTCCACTAGCTGATTAGTGAACATTCTTTCCAAGCTATATTTCCTGTTCACAATGAGAAAACTTCAGGATGCAGTACGATATACACCAATCAGAATAAAGTAACACTTCTAAATCTATATAATCACTAAAATGATTCATATGTAAGAAAAAATCCAAACAAAATAATTTATGGTAATTGTGCTGGGTTTCTGCTCACCTGAATAAGTCCCCTGATCCACCAGCAGATGAAGAAGTGGAAATGTAGCATTTAAAGAGTCGAACTCCACCATCAACGGGTGCAGCACCATTATATAAAGGATAAGCTCCAAGAAGCGATAAACAGTTAGGGCATACAAATTCCATCCAATCAATATCCATCGAGAGATTGTAGGATTTAGCCATAAAAACATTTCCAAGAAAACCATTAAGAAACAGTTTCTGATTAGCCAAAAGCTGTGTAGTCTTTTGGTCAACTGGACAAGTTTTGGGAACACTGTGTTGGTTACCTTCATCAAAATGATTTTGCATATGATCTGCTGTATGAACACAACATCCTTGCACTGATGTCTCAGTTTCAGAGAAATCTGATAGAGGTAATGCAGAAAAAAATTCATTACCACTGGCCTTCTCCTTAGTAACTAGCGCACTTGTACTAACACTATTATCCTTGAGATGAATAGAGCTCAACTTCTCGCATAAGTCATTTGTTCTTTCTTGAGAACTTAACATATGTTCACTAAAACCAGACTCACTAGAAAAATCTGGTCGAGGCTGGTATTCATGAGTTCCATTATATAGTTTAAATGCCACAAGTTCATCCTTGAAAAGAAGAATGGTCGTAAAGTTTAAAAGACACACACCCTTAGCACATCTATAGGAATTTGCAAATCTAGTCACTAGCTTCTCACTTACACCCCCGAATGAACAACAGCAACCTCCAAACCAATTATCAGCAACCTCTCGCCAGTCAATCGATGGCATTTCCACAAAATTTCTACATAAATAAATCAAAATTCCCAAAGTAAATAGAAATGAAAAGAAAACAAGCAAAGGGATATCAAACAGCACATATATGTGAAACTGACATTAATGAGCACGCCGAAATTAAAACATCTGACCTACCTAAGAGGACTTTTAGTCAGCCTAGTTGAGCATTTTCTGCAATAGAAGTGTACTCCTTCTTTCATTGATGACAGACTCTTCAAATCTAACACACACACACATAAACAGAAGAAAAAGAAAGAGCCAAGCGTAGAATAAGCTAATTTAAGCCTCCATTCAGTTGCCATCAGAAATGACAAAAAAAAAAAAGGCCATGCCCAAATATAGCTTTTGCATATAAATCATAGAAGTAAAATCCGCATCAATTTTGCATTTCTCTATTAAAAACGCCTTCTTCTCCCCCCCCCCCCCCCCAAAAAAAAAACTAAAAAATAACAAGTAAATGAAACTTAAAATTGAACTAACCAGTATCCATCACCAGCGGCTTTGAAGCATCCAATGAGGGGGCATTATCGCCATTTTCAGACGAATCCAACATCAAATCAAAACTGGAAACGATGGGATGATCAACAGGAAGAAGCAAAACAAGCTTAACCTCAATGTGATCATCCAAAGCTCTAAAACTCACCGGAGCTTCAGAATCTATCAAAACTCTTGGAACCGGAACCCTAAGCGATACCTCTTCCTTCTCCCCCTCTTTTAGCCACGAAACGAGAAGATGAGATTGAGAAAGACTGAGTTGAACTTTGAGGTTTCTGCATTGAAACGAAGCCTTTGTTTGAGAATCGAAGAGGAATAAACGAAGATTTGGAGAATGAGATTGCGCTTCCCATGTGAACCGCCATTTTTTAGGGTTTTCAAGGTTTGACATTTTTCCCCCTTTCTTCTGGGTTTCTCAAGTGTTTCAGTTAAGTCAGTGTTCGTTACGCGCTTAAATTTAAAACCAGATAGTTTTACTTTTTTTGTTTATTTCCTGAAATACCCTTATGGTTCAAAAATGGCCCGATGGGTTCGGATCAACGCCCATTTACTTAGCTAGAAAGGCCAATCCATTTTTTCCCTACAATAATTTAAAACTTTGTAATAAATAATAAACTGAAATTATAAAAATTTATAGTATATTTCAAGTTTTGGAATTTAATTCACATATTTTTATTTTAAAAAATTTATTATTTTTACTTTTCGAATTTAAAGATTCAAGTCTAATTATTAATGTTAAAATTATTTTGTTAAATGCGTCAGTTTGATATTTTGAAATTAAAAAAAAAATTATTCACTTGGTATTAGAGGTGATCATGGGCCGGATCGGGTCGGGTTTGGGCCAGGTTTTAATAAAATTTTAAATTTATTTTTTAAACCCAAGCCCGGCCCAAAAAAATAGGCCTAAAATTCAGTTCAAGCCCGACACATACTAATTTTTTTAATATTATTTTATTATATAAATAATTTTAAAATATGATATATCAAATACACTTAAAAATATTAATAATGGATGCCAAATAATAATAAAAACGGCAGCAAAATAACATAAACAAACAGAAAATTAGAAGATTTACAAATTGAAAACCTTTATTATTCAAATATCAAAACACAGTGTATCAAATAAACAAGAGAATCGGTTTAATTTTAAGTTAAAACACAAAAGCTCCATGCCTTTTGTTAACAAGAGAGCTAACTTTTTTTTTTTTGGATGGATTTGACAAGCTATTGATGAGATTTGAATGATCAAGTGGAAGGGGAAAGATGAACCCTTAAACGTGGGATTAGTCAGTGAGGAGTACTATTAGGAGGTTGAGAGAACAAACCGAGATTTGGGAGATTTATTTTGCCTTTGTCAAATTTGTTTGCATGTATTGCATGTTTTTATTTTTTTATTAGAATTTATTTTCTTTGTTTTATTTGTCTTATCTTTCAATTCAATCATTATTACAAATAAAAAAAATTAGTATTAAAAATAAAAATAAAATTAGTATTATAAATTCGAGCCGGGAAGAAAATAAAAAATAAGGCTCAGTCCATTTTAAAAATAGGTCTCATTTTTTGTCCTAACCCATTTTTGGGGTCTATATTTTTACCCAAACCCGCTAATTTTTCGGGCGGGCCTTCGGGCCGGGCCGGGTAGTCTAGCCCATGATCACCTCTACTTGGTACCAGGTGACAAAAAAATGATATTGTAATGAACTTAGATTTAACAAAGTATTTTAACAATGTTGACAATTTTTAAACTTACCTAAACATTTTTATTAGAACAAAGTATTTTGACTAACTAATGACATTGTAAAAGTTAAGATGTCGAATTATAGTATCAATTAAAATATAAAGATGAAATCTTCTTTCAAAACAAAAGTATATAGATTAAATCTCAAATTTGAATATAATATAAGAACCAAAATTGAAATTTGATCATTGCTATATAATCTTAAAAAATTATAGGGATAAAAATTGAAATTTAATCATTATCTTATAAAGTAAAAATGGATTGGAGGTGTATCATGTAAGGAATATCTTAAATTATAAAAGTTGATGTATCAAATTATAAAAATTTAAAATATAGAGATTAAATTTTGAGCATAGTATATGAAGTAAAATTAAAATTTGATTATTATTATATAATTTGACTTATCATGCCGAGATAGAATTTCCGTGCTAGAAAGGTGTTTTTAAAAACAATTTATATAAATATTTTAACCAAAATAATTCAGGTTAATAACTCTTTGAAGTAACTAATGCCATAAAAATCTAATTTATTATGTCAAATTAAAATATAAAAATTAAATCCAAAGGGGTAAAAACTAAAAAAATTAACATCTATCATGTAAAGAAGGCATTTTATATATAGTTTAGAGATATTAAATTTAATTATTCCACCAATTTGTATTAAAAAAATTAGTATAACAACGTTCCAAAAGTTTTGATTTTAAAAAATAATTAAAATTACTTTTCCCAAATTCTTAATTTGCTCCTCTACTTTCAAACTTTACTTCATAAAGAAGTTCAACAAAAAAAAAAATGCAATGAATACAAAAATTTTCTTTTAGAAAAAGTCATGGCAGCCAGATATTATCATATTAATTAGATGAGGCATGCGACAATTAATTAATTCACTAATGAAAAAAAATCTTAATCAGTCTATTAAAATATTTGCTTTACATTTCATTAGTACGTATTAAGATCCAAAACAATAAGCATAAAGCTTTTGTATGGATTTCGACCAGTCCTAGAAAAAGTAATCTTAAAAATAGCGGTGGTTATATTTTGATAAAGATTTAACTTTTATATTTAAAAAGTTAATTTAAAATTTTCTCGTTAAAATTTATCTGTTTAGTATGTTGATTGGACTGCTTTTATGCGACGTGATATATGATTAATGAAAAATAAACATGTTAAATTGATAAATTTCAATGAAAATTACCAATGACGTAATGATTGAACTAAAATTTTTAAATTGAAAAATGATATGAGGATTAAATCTTAAATTTTATAGAAATACAAGGACTAGTGGTATATTTGAGCTAAAAGGTGTCTATCAAGTTACGTTAAATAATTACATTTATAATTAAGTCAAATCATTAGGTCTGTTTGTTGTGGTGGAAAAATGACATAGATTTTGTCTTAAATTAGTACCTAAACTTTGTTCACTTCATTTTTTTCTAAATTACCTTTGGTTTACACACTCCTTTGCAAAATTTCACTATAAAATTATTTTCTAAATTAGTATACCCAAAATGTCTTATTAGGAGTTGGATATATTTGACTTTTTAAAATTTATGTTAGAGTCGGCATTCAATTAAATCGAGTGAAGATATTTTGAGTTAATCGAGTTTATAAGTTTTATTTTATCATCCTAATTCAATTTAAAATTTTTTCGAATCGAATCGAGTCGAATTGAGTGAAACTGTTCTAATTAAATTAAAAAAATAAACATGTCAAATTAAAATATTGTTACAGTAAACTAATTCCATGTTAGAGTACATAAATTTGAAATCATATGTATTTTAAATTTTTTTCAAAGTAAAATAATAATAAAAAAGATAGTTGAGTATGATAAATTTGAATAATTAATTAGGTCCCGAAATTATTATTTTAAAAAAAAATTTAAATTTTAACCTTTTTTTATAATTTTTAAATTTTTTAAAATATAAATTTTGATGTTTTTATAAATATTTTGAACGTTAAAATTTATTTTGATTTTTTTTTGTAATTTTTGTTGAGAGACACCAATTTACTTATCTTCAAAGTTGATAGGGACCAAAAAGATATTTACAGTAATCTGTTATTTGAATTATTCAAATTGTAAAATTCAACTTGACTCGAACTCAAAACGAGTTATTCGAGTTGACTCGAATAATTTGAATAACTCGAAATTCAAACTTTTTTTCATATCGAATCGAATTTTGCTCACTTTTAACTTACGTAGCTCAATAATGATCTTGGGTTAAGTTTAATTTATTAGTTAATTAAATATTGTGCACCTAATTAGTAATAATTAATTATTGTTTTACAAAGTATTTTGTGGGTTTGACTATATAAAAAAGTTTGAGAACATAAAATTATTTGGGTTAAGAAATCGTAATCACAAAAATCATTAAACCAAAATAAGTATCTATAAAATTAATCAATGTATTATCTTTAATTCTATAAAATTAATGTATTAAATAAAAATATTATAATTGAAACGTGCAAGGACGGATTATCTAAGCTTTTTTGGATGATTGATTGATATAAAATTTAGGGTTCTTTGGTTAATTTATTTTGTTTTTTTGCTTATATATATATATATATGGATTCACAGGTTAATGAAACCAAACCTGAGCATCAGAGATGAGTTAAAGAGATAGAGAGCGACATTAGGACAACTTCTTTAATTTTACAATATTCTATTTAGTTTATGTCATGTTTTAATTATTTTAATTTTATATTTAATAATTAACTTAATTATAACTTTAATTATATCAATAAGTTCATTAAAAAACCAGAGAGAGTAATGGCAAATTTTTGACTGGTTCATACCATAACATGTTTTAAGGAAACGACATTAAAAGAGCAAGCAAACTACCAGAAAGCAAGGATTAAATCAATACATAATCATATCAGCAGAAGCAATGATGGGCTGATTGCCATAGAAACAACCCCATGGATTATTCATGAAGGTATCATCATTGACCTGATGATGATGGTGATCATGGGCGGCTTCAAAGTTGTTGTGATGATCATATCCGAAAACCCCATTGTTTGAGTTTATGAAATTGTTGATTTCATTGAGAGATTGAAGCCTGGTACTGAGCTCAGCCATCTGAGCTCTAAGGACCGTGTTCTCGGCCTCGATGTTCAAGTAGATTTGTGTGGTTATGTTGATGTTGGCAAGGATCTGGTTGTTTTCATGCTCGAGCCGAGAAACTTGGCCCTTCAGATCATCCAAGTGCTTTTGTTTACGCATCCGAGACCGGCGAGCGGCTTCCCTGTTGGACGCCATTCTTTTACGCTTCCTTTCATTTAAAACCTGCTGAAACTCCTCCACCGAGCTTGAGCTCCTCGGCGTGGTTGAAGATGAAGATGATCCAGTTCTTGAAGTAGCCATAACAATAACAATTATAAAAAAAAAAAAAAAGGGATTATATATGAAAATTGGTTTTAAAAATATGTATCTGTATGGGGGATGGATTATAGAAAGAGATAGTTCATGAAAACACGTAGAACCAGTAAAGGAAAACAACGGAGAAAGATTGAACAAGATGGGTCCTGAGCCTAAGAGTAGAGTTTATCATCAAACCAGAAAGGAGGATTTCACTGAGTACAGGAGACATGAGTCTCGAACATCAAGAACAAGGTGTTAATAAGAAGCATCAAAAAAGGATATTAAAACTATTTCTGCTAGCTTGTTGACACAAGAGAGAAATGAAGAGACTCTGGGAAAGATGAAATTGAAGAAAATTAGAGGGAAAAGGAGATGATAAAGGAAAGAGGTTGATCTGGGGATTCCACTGTGGGCTTTATAAACAAAGAAATGCCCATCGGCCACTGGAAACTGATAAACTAATGGCACATTGCTGTTTTGCATTAAAAAATATTGGGGACAATTAGGGAATGGCGTCTAGAATGTTGAAAGTGGGGCCATTTGAGAAGTAGCACACCTAAATTTGATAATGGTAAGCTTGCAGTAATAGTTATCAACGACAATGTCGTGTCAGTTTTCTCTGCTTCTGTCGGTTTTAAGACAGTCGTCTTCTTGCTAGTCTGGCAACTTGCAGTAAATCTTCATGCAAGATTTGCATGGTGTTCATGTACGACGCAATTACATGTTACCCTACTTACATATGTCTACAGGTTCTGCTCGTTGGTACTTCAAATACTGAGGGCCCCCGTCCCCGTGTGGTTGAAAACTAAAGTACATCAGATATTATAGATATGATATGGGGTTAAAATAAGGTTTAGATTGAAACATATTTATGACAATAAAATAAAAATAAAAAAGAAATTTTACTTAATATTAAAATGAGTATATATTAAAAAAATATCAAATCTGGGCTACATTAAATAATAAAATTAAAATTATAGTTAACAATTATTAAAATTATATGCATATTGATTAATAAAATTTTAATATTAAATAATAATTAATGTTATATTTAATTAAAAATGCTACTCCAGCAGAAAATTTGGGGTTCAATGAGGTATATCAACCTCACTAGAGGTGTGCCAAACACTTCGAAATTTTCTAGTGTTTCAATTGAAAAGCATTTTGCTATTAAAATCCCATTACATTGGTGGTGCATTCCATCCAAAGGGTACTCAGTAGATTTTTGGTTGGATGAATTTTACATTATTATTCGTAATATTCTAAAATAAGATTAAATTATTTTAATTTTTAGCATCTCAAATTTCTAATAATTTTATATAGTTTTTGGTGAATTATGAAGGGAGCATGAAGTTTTAACAGCAACGCGATTGGAACGATTTAAATCTAAATCACATCCGAGACAATAAACATCCTTGACTATCAGTACTAAGTTATTTAAAATTTCAGATAAAATTTGAAATTTAAAACAAAATTACCCTTTATTTTTATTATATTACTCAATATAATTATTTTTTGAAATAAAATTTAAATATTTGAAAACCAAAATCCCTTACCTCTTGTTTCTCTCAATTTTAGCTCTACACTCTCCTGAATATTCACCCTTGTCTCTTATCTTGGAGTTATCTTCTTCTCCAAATTCAACAAGTCTTCTCTTGATTTTTAATTTAAATGTTGAGTGTTTTTTATTCTCAATTGTAAACCCTAAACTTGTTCTCAACTTCTTGTCCTCTGTTTCTTGTTAACCATGCATTACTCTGTATTCTTTTTTTTTTCTTTAAAAACCTTGTAAAATGATTTTATTGTATTAACCATAAAATTCTCTGTACAACTTTTTTTCTATTATTGATACAACCACCACAGCCTTCACTGTCCTTGATTGTTTATCACTTTCATCACCACCGCTTGCCATTGCACTTGTTTTCCGGGGACTACTTAGATCTTTCTCCGTCATCTCTTCATTGTTAGTTTGCTCGTTTTCTCTTTGTTGTAAAGAGTATATTAAAGGTTTCTAAAGAATAAAAGCTTGAAGGGATTAGAACAATTGCTAGTCGAACCTTGTAAAAGCTGGAGGGTTCTAGATTAGTCATAGAAGCTAGGGAGAAGGTTCTATCTTAGTTTTGTGAAAAATTTAGCGATTGTAAGGCTCTATTTGTTTCACTTAAAATGGTTTCCAAAAAATAATTTTTGGAAAATAATTTACTTTTCTGGAAAAATTATTCTTTTCTGTTGCTTTGATGAATCTATGTAAAATATTTTTTTGTTATTTAACAGGTTTACTGAAAATATTTCATAAAAATTATTTTCAATGAAACAAACATACATTTGAATTATTAAGCACATCAAATTAACAAACATAAATTGAAAACAGCCAAAGCGAATAAATGATTCCTAATTGTGTTATAAAAAAACAAAAAACAAAGATTGAATAATAATAAATTAGCTTTCAAACCACAATTAGTACTACATAACATTAAATTGATAATATTATTCAAGTGCATAATTAGTAGTACACCATATGATGACTACAATGTTTTTTTTTGAATAATAATAAATTAGCTTCAAAAAAATAATAGAATAAAGATTAAATAAAAGTTAATTTAGAACCCCATGTAATGGCCTGATGGTCAAGGGTGTTCACCACCCCAAGTGTGGCTTGAGTTTGGGTCGCTTTAGTTATTCGGGTTTTATCCTGTTATTGTAATTCCCTAAAAATATAAAAGTTAATTTATTATTATTCAATTAGTAGAATTAAGGAGCTCAGATCTATGGTAAAATAATAAAACATGAAGACAATTAGGGAGACACCATTATGGGGGTTCAAGCTTTTAACTTCAAAATTCAAGTAAGTTCTTGGTTATTTTCTTGTAATTTTTATAGATTTGAGGTCATGAGAGCTTGATTTAACCAGTTTATGTACAAATTTGTAAAACTGTTAAAGTTTTAGAAAATTTTCATTGTTGATTTCTTGAAGTTTTAGGTGTTAAAATGATAGATTTCAAGCTTAGATGTGAGAAATGACTAAATTGAAAATCTTAATTGATAGTTTCGCACATTAGGGACTAAACTGAATAAAATGTAAAATTTAATGTAAAATTTAGAAATAGGAAGTCCCTAATGTATAATAGTGAAATAAAAATTCAATTTGAAGCTTTAAATCGAAAGTTATGTTAGTCTCGATTTTAGGGACTAAATTGAATAAATTGTAAAATTTGTATAAATTGATAATTGAATGTGTTATACCACTAAATGTTTTATGTTAATCAACCAGAAAATAATTAAACCAATCCTTTATAATATTTATATTTAAGTTTTTAACCGTTGTTTTTGAGGACATTCTAAAAGTGAAGTGAAGCAACCCAAGAATCCTACCCACCTTTCGAGGTTAGTTCCAAAGCATTCCCGGTGTAGTGTTGTTCCTGAAATTAATCGTTCCTCACATGATCTCGTTTTCAAGGTTCGTGTTTCCTATGATTACTTCCTTAGCTTTTTCAATATGGAAAGCTGTTCCCAATGGGTAATTCTGCAGAGAACGATATTTCCTAAAACTAGTATTTATAAAAGTGTTAATAGTAAAAAACTTTTTTTTTTTTGTTTATCCTAATTAAATACCTAAAATTTAAAAATGTTATAGTTTTCAGTCCGAATGTAAACAATGCCTAAAAAAATTATTAGTTTCAGAAGCTCCCTTAGAAGGAAAAGAAATTATATTTAAAGATTGATCTGTGAGATTGGAAATTGATAAAATATCTTAACAATTAATTAACATAAAAAGCATGCGACTCTTCTAAACCACCAGAGGCTGATTATGGTTAATGGTTTTACCCCATCAGTTTTTATATTTAAAGAGTCCTTAAACTAATGACTGCTTTAATATATATTCTTTCTAAAACAGTTGAAGGTGCCAAGTTTCCAATAATTCATCATTTCCAGTTACCTCCTCCTTTTTTTTTTTTTTTTTTCCTATTTTCCTTTCATGCTGAGAAAGAACCTTGCCTAATATGAAACGACAGAAATCGATTTTGTATATTAGCGTGGAACTCGACCGTATCCGGGATTTGTTGGTTTGTTTGAACAACGTTGAAACTGTTGGCTGATTTGGACCATTCCGTCGGTGGCCAATTTTACTATAAAAATGAAAAGTTTATCAGACATGAGAAAAATGTAGGCGATTAAAGCGGCTAAAGTCACAAAATTTACTGCTAAAAAGGTGTATATGCCATGGAAGATTCTCAGTTGCTGCAATAGTGAAAACATTAACATATGACCCAAAAAAAATATGTTATTAGATGTCAACTTTAGGCCTCGGAGGGTGAAAAAAGATTATATGAAATAGAGGATGTTTTTTTTATCTATTAATCGTTTAATGTTATTTAAATATATTTTTTTCCTATTATTAATATATTATTTTTGTAATTTTTTTAATCTGGACCTAAGGTACAGAGTTCAAGATCTAGAGTCCATGATTTAGAATTTGGGGTCTAAGCCCCAAAGTTTAAAGTCTAGATTTTATGATTTAGAACTTAAGGTTTAAGCTCGAGGGTTAAAATTTTAAAAATTATAAAAATGATGTGTTAATGACGTGAAAAAAAATATTGAATTGATATTAAATAATTGGTAAATGATATAGGATGATGTGACCTTTTTGTTTCGTACAATCATTTCTCGATATAAATTAAATATATATATATATATGTGAATTTAAAATTAATATAGATATAAATTAGGAGATCATGTATATGGAAAGGGTTAAACCATTTTTTAAATTTGAATTTGGTAATGATTACACATTTAGGCTTGAATTTTATTTTTGTCTAAGTTAATCTTCAAATTTGACAATTGTTTTCCCGTTGTGACTCGGACCAAGCAATTATTCAAGTTTGAATCTTTTTCTTTGATGCAACTTCTTTTCAAGAAAATATTGGACAAAAGAAAAGAAAAAAGTTTAAAATTCCAATTTGAGAACAATTGTCAAGTTAAGGGTTTATTTGGATAAAAAAAATATTTTTAAGTGTTAATATGAGATTAATTGCCCAGCTCAAACCCTAAACAATGCATTTACCCAATTAAAAATATTAGTAAAGTTGGGATAAATGTTGAAATCTCCAAAGTTGAAGAAGAGATGACTGATTATGATCGCCATATATATAATTATAACAGACTAGGAATTAAGAATGAAGATTACAGCTCATTATATATCACCTGCATTCATCCAGGGGACTTTTAGTTTCTTCCTTTTGTTATCCCTGGATTTAAACAGGGGATATAAATAAAAAAAAACAAAAACATACATACATAATTGAAATGTGCCTGCCAACAGCTTATATGTACATTGACCAGTACAGGCCGAATCAAATAAAAGTAAATATGGTAAAAAAATCTACATTTTCATCATAGGAATGGAATGAAGACTAGAGTTGCATTTTTGGGGGCGGCCCTATAAAAATGGTTTGCCCCCGCCGCCGGTTTCCCGAGCATCGTCATCACCATCCAGCTTTTTCATTGTTTACCAGAACTGGGATACCAGCAAATCAATTTCTACTTAATGTCAATCATAATGTCGGTAACCAAAATAAAAAAATGGGAAAAAATACAATGGTCTTAATTGTTTACCAAGGTCCTCTTCTTCTTTTTCTTCTTTTTCTCTAGGTACGCCGCCAGCTCCTGTTGTTGAGCAAATGAGTCTTCTAGAGCCTGAAAAGAAAGAAAATGGCAATCACTTTACATGTATTTGATGTTTCTACATGTCTTGTAAGAAACAGCAATGTTTTTACCTTCTTGGTAGCCATAAGCTCTTGCTCCAAGGCATCGGCTCGTGTTAGTGCAGAATTCAACAATTCCTCCTTCTCAGGGGGCATTGTTGTAGGTTTCTGGTTGATGACACTTAATCTCTCTTCCAACTCCGCCATACGTTTCATGACAGACATCAACTCCTCGGTGGAGAGGCCTCCTTGTTGGGTTAACTGGGATGAAGGGTCCTCCTGGCTCTTAGCCACTGTGCTAACAGTCTCAACTCGAGTCATATAGTTGGCGGGATCAGTTGGTTTCCTGGGCATGTTGCGTGTCACTTTCATCATCGCGCCAATGCCCATAACAAAGGTCATGACACCGGTGAAAAGATGAGAGCTAAGTCCGTCAGGAACCCTTATAACTTCTTGCCTATTAGCATCTACCTTTGGAACAATAGCCAGCTCTGTACCTATTATAATTTAGTTTACACACATCAATAGCGCAGACGAACTTCATGTGCTTATATATAACATATAAGATTGTTTTGTAACAATATGAATAATCAGCCTTTTAAACTACAATGAGGAACATTCAGAGAAAACAGCCTCATTAAGCTGCATTAGTGTGTATGCGTGTGAATACCGGATGTAACAGTCTTAAGTAGGCATGTACCTTTCGGAACAACTACAGCATTATCGTCCGGTGTAGCTATAACCACAGGTTGGTCAAGAACCACCGGGGTAACTATCTTAGGTGTGATGATTTCGACCTGTGAGAAATATTTATTAGAAGTAAAGATAGTTTCAGAATACAACAGCAACGAAACGAATTTCCATAGTCGCAAAAGAAGAAAAGGAAGAAGGGAAAGTAAATGAGTTGATCCAGGTTCAATATATCTACAAACTCGAGTACTTTTCCGGTATTGGAAATCGCAATCTCCAAGGGTTCGACGTTCTCACAACTTGGTTCAATTTTGTGGCCTATGTTGGTACTACTAGGTGCTAATTCAAAGCCTGAAAAACTTACCTTTTCTTTAACAAGAGGAAGTTCTGGTTGTTTCTTTTCTGCCTCTGGAACAGGCTCAGCATCCACGGATTCACTAGCCTGCATAGAATGTGAAACAAACTACTCAGTCTATCAAAAAATAGACGACAAGCATGCAAGATCATTATAATTCAGGGACAGAAAAGACATATAGTGGGAAAAGAGGAAGAGGTGGCCAGTGCTAGCTCATAAAGCAAGTGGGGGAACCTTTGGGGCTGGAGTCTCTTCTTCGGCCGTCGATTTCTCTTCACTGCTTTGAGCCTCAGATTTGTTTCCAGCTTTATATTGACCACTTTGAACCATCTGCAAGTCAAGGAAATAGTTAGGGACTCCCTATGACTGCAACTGAGAAAAAAATACAAGGAAGAATGGGAAAAAGAACATGGTTGTGATCCACCTTCAAAATCTCCGGGTCCTTCCATGGGCCCTTATCAGAAAGCATGCAGCCTCCATGTTCAGCACAAGTGCAAGTACCTCCCAAGAAGTCTGGCAATTGGCTGATAAGAGAGTAACAACAGGGAATGTCAATGTTCAATGACAATGTATCTCAAAATTCTTTTTTGTTCTACGATCTAACCTAGGATTGTGACTTACTCGGCATCAATTATTTCAAGCAACTTGCTCTGAAATTTGTTACCAAGAACCTGGTATAACAGATTATACTGATTAGATTTCTATTGGTCAAACTTGCAAATTCAGTGACAGGAAGCATGTATGCTTACATTGATCTTGGCTGTGGTCTTAGGGTCAAGGAAGGACTTAACAGTATTCCACAACATTCTAAATCCAGAACCAGCATTGAGGATGAACATTCGGTTCAAAGTCTGCAAGAACAGCAAAAAGTTGCACATCTTGAATCCATCATCTACCATTAAAAGTCAAAACTTGGCAATCAAGAAAATTGGTACCTCTGGATAATTGTCACCATCAATCTTCTGAAGAAGAGTGATGAGTTCTCTAGCAGCTTTGGTGAAGCTCTTAAGACCCTGTGTCATTAGGCCAGAGGATATTCTCATATACAACGATGTATACATACATATATAGTCAGAATATATGAGTTATAATTTTTGAAATTTAAGATTTGGATGATTAGACATAGTGTTATTATTCCACTTACCACTCCTTGCACGTCCAAGAGGGTTGTGCTTTGGTCAATGTGCTTCTTGGTAGCAATAGAGCAAGATGGAAACTTAATTTTGAAGGTCTTCTCAAACTCCCCTACATGGTATTTGAGATAGCGATCCATGGTGGTGACTTGCATGAGCTTGGTAGCATCTACTAGGCCTATTCTCTCTATATACACCGGTCGTCCATCCTTATCTACTCCATGGTACCCTTGGGGATAATATTTCAAAACCTCTTCTCTCTCCTTGAATTCAAAGTCCTTAAACAAAATAGCAAGAAAATGGAATGGAACTCAGCCAGAGAGACATTTTGAGGGGCAGTTTCCATAAACAAATAGCAGAATTATATGTTTTCTAGAGATGATTATACCTCTAAAAGCGTGTCGGTACCAAATTCCTTCCTCCAATTGAGCATATCACTCCACATTTGCTTTGTTTTCTCAATGTCAAATCTTCTAGCCTTCAAGAATCTGCATTATCAAAGGGGGTTTACATTTAGAGGTTAATAAGTATATGACAAATCCAAACTCAGCAGCAGCTATATGCATATATATACGTACAATGCCAAAGATGAAACAGGATAGAACCTTACCTGAGCAACGTGTGATAATCATCGTGTTTTTCAGGCAGAAGATTCTCAGCTATAAGCGCTTGACGCAGGGTCTCGACGGACTGCATCTCCTCCGTGTCACGCTCATCGTCGATTTCAACAGATATTACTTTACTGCTCCTCCTTTTCCTTGAATTCCTGAATCTATTGGAGGCTGTTTTCTTGAATGAACCCCTTCTGTTTTTTTCTTCCTCCGGAGCATCCACTTCTGTATTAAATACAGTGACAATCATACAAAGCCAGAAAAATTCATGCAAATGAAACATCCAACACTACAACAATAACAGGCAGAGAATAAGAAGAGGACCTGGGTTAACGTCAGCCATGATGAGGGGCTATGGATTCCTTATAGGTGAGAAAATAGTAAAAGGCAGGCGAATCAAGCACACGTATATATATTTATGCTTCCTCCAAATGCCTGCACATAATATAGTGGTTTAATATGGCCGCCACAGATTTGGAAGATTAAAAGAGAAACACTACAACTTAAAACTAGAGAAAGAATATACCTCTGCAAACTGGGAAGGAGGATTGGAGGGAAAAAATAATATAAGAGGAAAAGAGCTAAGTTTCTTTCTTCCTATAGGTATTTTTAGAGTCCTTCGAAAATGGCGGGGAGACAGACAATGAGGCAGACAAGACATAATTTCCAATCAAAACCCGAGATTTTTTTTTAATGTATTTTTGTGTTAATGTTCGTAGGAAAAGAAGAAATGGGTCAGTTTTCTTTCCTTATTTGGCATTTGCTTTTTCTTTGACCAAGTCTCAACGTATCAATGGCTTTGAATACGAAATGCAAGGCCTATCCATTCAAATTTATTGTGAAGTATCTTTTTCCTTTTCCCACTTGATTACACAAACAAACGCTCGATCCTCATACCAAGCTTTGCCTGTACCGAATTTTGGTTTTGGCTTTGAAAGTAATGGTCGTTGAATAATAAGGACCAAACCTGTTATTTCATCATGGTATTGTTGAATCATTGAATCCCCATGTCCGCGTGCTTTTTAACAACCAATGTTAATGGTAATTCAAGGAAGGTGGTAGGGTACAAAGCATCCATAAAGGTAGCCAAAACGAGTGAATAAACCAGTGCTTTAAGGTTGGTCAAATAAGTATCATAAATCATGATGATCACATGATAATCAAGATATAACATAAATATTAATGATAATCAAGAACTAGCTGATGATTACTGTAATATTGTGATACATGGAGCCAACTTCATATGACCTTGAATGCATAACCAGGCAAATTCTACAACCATACATTAATAACCATTATGATGATAAAAGTGAAAGATTGCTGCTTAAGGAGTATCATATAGTGAACAGCCTGTCCCTCAAGCTTCCATATCTTTTACGATATGATTCGAAGCCATGAAAGACGAGTTTCAGCGCTACATCAAGATACTCGTAAATTTACAAGTGCGCTTGCGTTAACATGCACATATTTAACTCTGGGTCTTGAGATAAGGAACCAAAAGTTAATTGACAGTCATGTCGCCATTTCTTTAGTCGGAATCGGAGTCCTGATTCAAAGAAGATCTCACTGTCTTGTCCTTACTCTCATCATAAACATCATCTTCGTCATTTGTCTTCTCACTAACTATACCTGTGAAATGATATGTGGTTTAAGAAGCTGCTACATGCTATATAAATAAAAGTGCAACTTCAATGAGAATCATTACCTTTCTTTATCAGTACAACCTCAAGTGTCCTAGTAACAAAATCATCTTTCGCTCCAAGATCTTGAAAGCCGACCAACCTATCTACTGCAATCCCTTTTCTGCCCAAAAATTGCAACTCTTTAAGTTAGATGCTTATGATGAAAGAGAAACAGTTGTTTTCTAACTTTAGTACTTGATGCCAAAACTAAACGCAAACAATTGTCAGAATGCTGGGTATAAGAAGAATTTAGAGAGCCAATTAATGAACATAACAGTTATGACGCATTAATCTTCTTTTTCAGCATAATATGAAATCTGTTTTATTTCTGTACTTTTATCCTTGAAGGCAAAAAAAGTCGAATGGCATAAGAGATGGCTAACCTGAAAATTATAACACAAGGCAAAGTTTTGACCGCAAGTTTGGTAACAAAGAAAGGCGCATTCTGCCACAAAGGGGGAAAAGAAAATCATAATTTTAAGTTGGCAATAAAGAAAACTGAAATGAAATATAAAGAATCCCAATCAAGATTTAGAAACAGAAAAGGCTTGTCAATGCTCACCTCAGCATCCAGCTTGATGAACTTCGTATCCAGATGCTTTGAAATAAGGGCTTTCAAATGCTTATCCATTATCCTGGATTGTCCCGATATATATAAAAATTAGTTATTACCAAATATATGATTGAGCATGTATGTTACTTCACATCTACATAAGCATGCATGTCCTAGGGAGAGAAGAGTAAAGACCTTACTTGCATCGATAGAACTCCTTATGATAGAAGTGACAAACCACTTTCTCGCTTCCAGTGACCTTACCCAAGAAATCTCCTTCACTAATCTCCCTGTACTCTCCATGCCCTTGCCTCTTTAGTGCTTCTCGCTTCTCGGCTTCTTTCTATTCAAACAAATCCTAGCGTGATTACCAAGTTCAGACTGCCCATCTCCAGATGTATATGCCATATTGCATCGTATAGAACAAATAGTTACTATTAAATTTCAAACCTTAAGAGCTGCAATCCTGTCAGCATGCAACTTTTCCAGCTCAGGATCCTGCATACAAGAATAGTACATGATCCACGTAAACAGCAACTAACATAGAATGGAACAAAGATGTTTCACCATAGAATACAGAAAGCTTCACAAGACTTACATCCATTAGCTCATCAAGTTCAACCTCTTGGTTGACTGAAGTCGATGACTGTGCCTTTTCTTGGGCAAGCATCTCCTGCACGATCATCACATTGACACATTAAACACATACCACTTGGCATGACTATTTTACCAGCTGACTTGGACAATCATCACCCCATTTCAAAATTATCATCAGAACAATGAAAAGCATCAATTCACAGTTCTCAACCAATCCTTCAAAACCCACATTTTTCTTTTTAATCCAAAACAGAATCTTAAAATTATAAGATATAAAAGAACATAGACCTTCAACAACCATGAATTCAATTACATATCTTTGTACTACCTACAAGTTAGAGAGAAAATATGGGAAAAAGAAAAACCTTTTTATAGTCATAAGCAGCGGCTGCCATCACGTTCCCAAATGCTAAATTAGACAAAGTGGATTTAACTGAATTCGGAATCATTTCTCTACCACTGAAAGTTTAAAAGAAAAAACGAGGCTTTAGTGGATATAATAATGAAACAAGCAGATGGAGGGAGAAGGGTAGAATCTTACCTGCTGAATGTTTTGGTGAAGACTGAAGAATAAAACAAAAAGGAAAATTAGGATCTTGAAAATGGCCTCACACGGAAGCGCAGCAGTTTGAACGGTGAAGCTACTGTGGGAGTTGGGACTTAGCTCAAAATTTGAGAATTAGGCTTAAATCTTGACATTATGATAAATTTCGCGCTCCAACTTTACAAAAAAAAAAATCATTTTAATTCCCTAATTAATTTTTAGTTTTTTTAATCTTTAAATTTATGTTTTTTTATCAAATAGTTTCAAAATAGATAGAAAAATTAACGATTTTTTAAATTTACTGATGTGGCATACACATAAATAACACATTCGCATTTATTTTATTTTTAAATTTTAAAAATTCAAAAAATTATTTTTACAAATTAAAAATCATTTAAATTATTAAAAATAATATAAAAATAAATGCTAACATATCATTCATATGGCAATCCATATGTATAATATGTCAGCAAAATTAACAAATATTAACTTTTTCATCTATTTTAAAGTGATTTGATAAAAATAAAAAAACAAATTCAAGAGCTAAATAAACGAAAAAATTAAATAAAAAACTAAAATATTTTTTTCGTATAGTTATAGGATAAAATAAATCATTATTCTTTATATCTTTCCTCTATGCAAATTTGAGTATATTTAAACTTGTTTTTCTTTCTATTTAAAAATTCAAGAGTTTTTCTATAACGACTTGAAGTCATAAAGATTAATTGTCAGAAGTTAAATTAGGATAAAAGTATTTAGAATATTTTTTAAATATATTGGTGTGATTACATGGTAGTATTTGTTCATATTTTCTTAACTCTTTGACAAGGCATATACATTTTGCATACACAGGTGCTCGAACTCGAGTCTCCAAAAATGAACAACGGCATCTTTTCTACTGGAACCACCCGTTGAATTCAAATATCTAAAATATCTTTATATTTAGGAGCTATATCAAATTAATCCCTTTATTATTAAATTTATTAATTTAATCCTTTTACTATTAAAAAATCAAATTAGAATAGAGTTGCAGTTAAAGTATTAATATAATCCTTTATAAAATGTGTGATTCAAAACGACAATGGATTAGGATAATTGGTATAAAATAAATATAAAGAGTTATCGACAACTTGCTAGCAATTTCATAGTGTTCTAAGTTATTGATAAATAATCTCATTGAGACCTATAACTTAAAATAATTTTAGTTAAGAGCCTAACGAGTAGCTTCAGTGACAAAAATGATGTTATTCATTCTAGGAGTTCGAATTCGAACACTTATGTGTGTATTGTCAAAGAATTAAGAAAGTACAAATAGATACTACTATGAAAGATAAATAAATAAATTATTTGATAAATTTCTCCTATATGCATCATATTTCTCCTAATTATATTAGTTTAATCGGAGCATTCCATAACTGAATAATCATCCAATTATAAAAAATAAAAAAAATAATTATACCGAAACATGATAAAAAAATACTCAACGACAATGTAAAAATAGCAGTGAAATGCACTGTGAGAAGACCCAATTTTTTATAAAAATATAAAAATAGTGATTAAATATGAAAGTAAATATTATCTATCTTTTTTTCATCTTAAGGTTTTTTTTGGTAACAAATAAAGAAAAAAAAATACAAATTAACTGTAGCAACAAGGTTAGATATCATAAAGTGCTTATCTAGTTGTTGTCATGGATCGCGCACCAAAGCCCGAGACTAGCACGCACCAAGCTGCCCAAAAAACACTCCACAGCATCTTGGGCCTATCATCACCCATCCAAATTGGCCTAACACTTAGGACTGATGAGTCTTGCAAAGTAGATATGACAAGTAGCACATAATCAATCATATTATTTTTTGATTCTTTCCATATCCTTTGTAATCTCTTATATTAGGAATGTTTGATTAGAATTCCTTAGATTATGAGATATTATAGATATCATTGTATCTCCACCGTCGATGTATTCTAATATTAACCGTTGGATGTAGGGGGCTTCAACTATAAATAGAGATTTGCCTCCACCTTATTTTCATACTTTATTTTTTAGGATATACAAAGCATTCACTCAAATTTTTTTTTTGTCTTTTGTTTGCCTTTTTTTTCGGAGTTCTTTTGCTTCCGCAAAGAATTAAACACTTTAGTTTTGATCAAGTTTTAGGCTTATTTAACGTTGTTTTATTCAAAAAGCGTCTAAGACCGCACACTCCAAGAATCATGTTTTAGGGACGTGACACTTTATATAATCAACAAACAAGGAAGCACATGAAAATCATTCTCATCTAACAATTGAAATCATTTTGATTTTAACCGTTACTATTTTAAAATTTATCACTATAATTGCGGGTTTGATAATAATGAAAAAAAATTATTTTCCATTTATCTGTTGCTCCGATCCTGACACACGTAATAATTCGACATTGTAAGGTAATTTCATTTTCCAGTACAAATAACCAGGAAAATCTGAACTAATGGAATTCCAAGCTTTTCTTAAATCTTTTTATTTTGGTCCCTGATAAACATCTAGACGGCTACAAACATGGAAACCAGCAAATCCCATAAACCCAGTATCGACCAACTTCATATTGTTAAGTAAATAAGCAGTGTGACGACCATCAAAGTTCCACTACTGATGAAGAAGAAGAATCTGTCGAAAAAAAACAGCCATTTGGGCTTTCTCCTTTTCATCGAATTGATCAGTTTCAAAACCCGGAACACTTGATATTAGAACACTAGTGCCTAGTGCAATTAGAAATAAATTCCCATCTGGTTTGTATGGGAAGCAGATCCATGGCATGGTGGTGGTGGTGGGCATAATTGTGGACATTAGGTTTTTCTAGCTCGATGGTGGCAAGTGGCAACTATTAACTTCGGCTCACCAAGCTTGGCCAAATGAGCTCATGCCTCCTCAAAAGTAATATGGGAGGAGACAGATTTCACCATTTCTTCTTTTCTTTTAACCAGAATTGGAAGGAAATAGACAGATGAAAACAATTTAAAGCATGTGTCAATAAACTATGGCATCAAATGGCATAAATAAAGGTTGAGGATTTTTGTCCTTTTTTATTCAACTTTTTATACCTGAAAATTATTGTTTATCAAAAAGAGTAAAGTTGTAGGTGTAATAGTTGAAAATTTATGTTTTTTTTTTTTGTGGTAAAATTTATGTAATTATAATTGAACCAAAGTGGACCTATAATCTTTACCAGGGCAAAAGAATTCAGAGGTTACTCATGGAGATTTCATCCAGAACAGAGTTTGTCAGATATAAGAAGGATAAAAACCATAACCATTTAACTAATAAATTTTCCATTTTCACTAGTCCAAAGTTTGTAAAAATCAGATTCAATCTTCAATAAAGTTGCAGAGATGATTTTATTCACAAGAAGGTTCCTACAAAAAAAAAATCAAATTTTTTTTTCTCTTCATACTTTCTCACCATTTCTTTTTCTTTTCATCATCATAATTTTCCTTTGATCACCATTGGTTTTCAATCTCTTTACTCTTGATACTATCGCATTTAATCTTCTGACGGAGGAGTCAACTTCACCACAACTTGTTGCTTTGTTCTCGGCTTCATCTCTCTTGCGTTTGAGGGAGTTAACAAGACCTTGTAGAGCAATATTAGGATCATCACTCTTCATTAATTCCTCAGCTACCTCTGCTGGGGTCGCCTCTGTACTATTTAGCAAGCCATCTATTTCTGGAAAGAATGGGTTGTGTTTGCTGCTGATTCCTAGATAATTAGAAGCTAAAAGCCTGAATCCATCCGTGGTGCAGTAGGACATGTTGATGTGCAAATCCATTCGACCAGGCCGTAACAGAGCAGGGTCTATCCGATCCTTATAGTTGGTTGTAAACACAATGATTCTCTCATCCGCACAGCTTGACCACAGTCCATCGATGCAGTTCAATATACCAGATAGTGTCAACTGCTGCAAGTAGCAATTGTTAAAATCTAGGAAATTCAACACTTCAGTCCACAAACAGAACGTCTAAATTGCATAAAAAAAAGTAATTAGTACTTAGTACTTACCCTTGTTTTATCTGGTAGCTTTTTGTTTTTGTTTCTCATTTGTCGCTCAAGAACCTCAGAACTGCAATCTATGTCTTCTATCAACAGTATAGAGCGATTAGAAGTGGATAGCAATGTCCTCCTTAACTCAGCATCAGAGCGTACACTGGTGAGCCCCAAATCATATATATCAAATTTGAGATAATTAGCCATGGCAGCAACCAAACTAGATTTACCAGTTCCAGGAGGACCATATAGCAAGTACCCTCTTTTCCAAGCCTTCCCCACTTTGTTATAATACGCTTTCCTCCTAAGGAACCTTTCCAAATCATCGATGATCATCTTTTTCAGAGCTGGGTCCATAGCCAATGTATCAAAAGTAGCAGGGTGTTCGAGAATTATGGAACCCCAAGAACCCCCCCTTCTTTCATTGTCATCTACACAGCTGAATGGACATTGACGGCTATAAAGCTTTATCACCTTGTTTTGCATCTTTATCTCCTCGGCTTTGAGCAAAACGTTGGGCAAGTAAAAATCCAGTACTTTGTCTTTGTGTTTCTTGTTGAAGCTAAGCTCGAAGTGTTTCTTCTCCCCACCGTGAGGCTTCTGGCCTTCCGTACAAACAAACTTCCACGTCAATCGAACATCTTCGAAAAGATCGATGACCACTTCCCCCTTCTCGAGGCAGATGGTGAAATGCTTTTGGTTCCTGGTTTTGCTGAGCTTGAGGCGCTCCGTTTTGGGGCTGATCCTGGTGCTGAGGTAGACCTCGGCTGCTTTGTAAACCAGGTTCATGCTCATCCCACACTGCTCGTCGATGGCGAGGGTGAGGTCGGGGGAGAGAGGAGTGAAGAAGTAGCTAAATGCAGAGTAAAGGTACGATCTGAGCTGGTGGGGAATGAGATCGTTGGCCATGGACCGGACCAGCATCATGGACCCTGCAAACGAGGCATAAGCAGAGAATAAGGAAGATGCTGTTTTAGAAATTTCGGAAGAAGAAAACATGGCAGCCATCTTTATAGAATCAAAAGCAATTCCAGAGGAGAAGCAAGTGTTTGGAGTTAAAGACCGACTCTGTTATATATACCATCGCAGGAGCCTCCAATGAGCAAAATTCTCCTCAATTTGAAAAGATTGAAAAAGAATTCGAGTTTTGAATTAAGCAAGAGTTATTCAAATTATTTAGTGGATCTCGAGTTCGAATCAGAATTTTTATCATTCGAATAATTCGACATATTAATATAAATTCCTTTTTAGTTTCTGTCAAATAATTTTTAAAATTTAAAATATTTATAAAAATTTTAAAATTTGTATTTTTAAAAAAACTTAAAAAATATTAAAATATATATATAAAAAATTAAAAATTTATAAAAATAATAATTTTAAAATCTAAATAAATTATTAATTATTTAAATTTATCATACTAAAATATCATATTTTTATTATTTTTAAAAAAAAACTTTCAAATATATATGATTTCAAATTTATATGTTCTAACATGAACATAATTATATTGTAATAAAATTTTAATTTAACATTATTAATTTTTCTAATTTAACTCGAATAATTTCACTCTATTTCACCACACGCTCACTCTTAATTTGAGTTATTCGAAAATCTAAATAAAAAAAGATAAAATTATATCGTTTTGATAAATACTTATCCATTAGTCTTACTTTCCTATCCGAAACGCCCCACTAACCATTTTTCCTTTACTCAAAATTAATCTAAAAGCTTGTAATTCGTCTACTAGTTAAATAATTAGTCCATATAAACGTAACGTTGAGTATAAATAATAAGATTCATTAACTCAACTCAAAAATTTTTTACTCAATTCAACTCGACTCGATCGAACACTCATCACTTATCAAAATCATTTATCCTTTTCTCCACGCTTGGGAGCTTACATTAATATTTTATCTACGTCATCTTTTTTTAAACAACGTTAATTTATTATCCTGATAAAAAGTCTCAATTTTATTTTTTTAAGTCTAATCATTAAATTGTCGCTCTTAATCATTAAACCTAATTACCATCTAAAGAATTAGATTAAAGATTCGTTTTCTTTGGGTAAAATCAATAGCCACAGGAATCTTTTAATATTTCAATTTTTGTATATGCTATTGCAGATGGAAGTATGAATCGGAAGTTAATTAGACCTGTTAATGAGTTGTATTAGGTTTAAAAATAATATCAACATGTTTTATATTTGTTTAAGTTTGGTTTGATACGAGTTAATTGAATTTTAATTCGATTTGTATGAGTATTGTTATCAATGTAGGAAGATATTGGTTCGAGTGCGTAGAAACGCATTATCTTCCTATTTATGGATTGAGAAATTACTAAAAAAATTCTAAGCATTATATAAAAAAATAACAAATATGATTCAAACTTGCAATGAAATTATTCAAATAAAAAAGTTTGGCTCGATTCGAAATATATAATTTTTCCAGGAATTATTACAGTATATTGTAGTGTTTGTTTGTTAATTAATTTAACTTTTAACTCGTGCAAATAAAGCATACACAAAAGTAAACATAATTATCAATACGTGTAAGTAATTAAGATCATGTATCAAATCAATACAAGAGTACAGACAAAAAATTAAAAAGAACATAAACAAATTCATACATATAGTCAAAATTAACTGATAAAGACCCATAACCCCAACTTTAGTCAATAATGTCGGCTTCATTAACAAAATAAAAGAAATCAAAAAAATTTTCAATCACTTGAGAAGCATCACGAGTAATTAACAACGTGAATTTGTACGCTGTGAAGAGGAACAATTATACATTACACTTTTGAATTCTATAAAGGTGTGGCACTCTGTTCGTGGAATCAAAGCAATTCAAAAAGGGATGTGGGGTGCGTTTGATTGAGGTCCACAAAACTGGCGCTTTCCAGTTGGCTATTTAAAATCCTTGTAATTTTAAGTTTTCCATAGTTTGCATATATAATTAAAATAGATAAATGATTTTAAAAAAATAGAATGTTCAGGGACACGTCATTCAATTTTAAAAATAATAAAATATTATTATTATACACTCATTTATATTTAACTAACATCTTCTTCGATTTAAATATTACTTCTCAGATCTCGTTTCATCTATATCTAACATCTTCTCCGATCTAAATATTACTTTCCCCAAAGAAAAAAAAAATTATGTATTGTTTTATTTGATTGAATTTGGTTTGCGGGTGCACATGCAAGTAATTTCAAAATGTGTGGATGGATCTTGGAGATTCTCCTTCTGCATCTAACAATGGAAAGTAGCGTGATGGCGAAAGCACCCACAGAGGAAAGCATTTGCCAAGGCCAAATAGGTCCAACAAACAAACATGCATGTGCTTGGCGTTTTGTGGGATTAAAAGACATTACCTTACCATCCCCACGCCTTCCTTTTGGAGTAAAGAAAAGACTGATTTCCAAAGTGCAAGTTGCGACTCTGTGGGATTATGATGTCCACCCAGGATCTCTTGTAAGAAAACACCAAAAGCAAGATATATGCGATTCTTGTGTTCAGAAACTGTCCATGTAATGCGTGTTGTAACCTCCCTAAGATTTGCAATGTGCCGCCACTCCTTTGTTCTCTTTTAACCCCAAAACTCCAAATTCTAGTTTTTTAAACTACCCAAGCAAGCAAATTGAATCTCACAAAGCATTATCCATGGTTCTCTGTGCTGTAGCTGTATCGAAGAATCTATGCATCTTGCCGATAATTGACTACTTATTAGCACTCTAACAAGTATTAGGATTCGAGTTTCATCAAAGTTTTAGTTCACGAGTAATTTGTAATAATCATTTTCAGCTTTCAACCACCATGGATTAAGATAGCTTCATTGATCTAAACTTACATTGACCAAAAGAAAGTTCATGTATTTGCATATTAATAACCACTAGTACCAACAAATAATTGGAAGAAGTGGAAGTGAACTTTTTCCCGAGACATTTGGAATAAATTCGAATCCTAAAGTCGTCATTATTAGGAGAACTTTACTTGAATACTAGACTCAGATCTTAAAACGGATAACTGCACGTTTGTATAAAAAAAAACACTAGTGTGGTGTTTTCTAGATCATTACTCGTATTGGCAAATGTTGATAAAAAGGTTGCACTTCTTACTCTAGTAGCTTGAACAAATATGAAAGTTTTATTTTGTAAAAAGAGGTTGTAATGTTTTCCTTGTATAGTTTGAATGAGAAAAATAGACTACTCAAATTTTCTGCAAAGCCAAACAGAATGGATATGAATGACAATGCTCAAGTTTGAATCCATGAAAACATGGCAGATGAAATGAAACTTTTTGGAGAACAAGCATGTATGGTTGCTTTCATTTATACCAGGATTTTAACAAAGTAGGCATGTCAGTAAGCATTATTTGATATAACTATAACATGCCTCACAGCCTCAGTTCTTATCAAGTATATGAACAATGAACCGAAACTTTACATCATTATACATCGACTAACTCGTCATTATTCTCGCGTACTATTCGACTTATTTCTATTTCATCTCAATCATGGGATATCAAAAACAGCTGTTCAAAGTTCACTTGATGGTTATTGATTTGTACTGCTGAACGGTACTCGTAATAGCTTGTTCAACCGGTAGCCTCTCCATGCTCGATGCACCGTAAAACCCATGAATTCCCTTTGTTCTTTTCAGTATGAACTCTGCTTCTGAAGGACCGGATATTGGACCTGCAAAATGTACCAGATTTTATGGAACCAACAGCATTCTCAAAAAAATTAACTAATAATCATCGTTGGAACTTCGCAATAAAGGAAAAAAGAAGAAAGATGCTAAACTGTACCTCCATGACACAACACGATCACATTAGGATTGATGGCATGAGCAGCATCCGCGATTGCTTGAACATGAAGAACACTTTCTTCCAATGACAAAGCTGTTTTGGCACCTATAGAACCAGATGTAGTGAGTCCCATATGGGCTACTATTATATCGGCACCCGCTTTTGCCATTTCCACAGCTTCATTAGTGTTGAAAGCATACGGAGTTGTCAAGAATCCCATTTTATGTGCTTTTGCAATCATTTGAACCTCCAACCTGAACGTTGGGAAACGTAAAGCAATTTGTAAAGGCAACATATAAGCACATTATGAGTGAAATGAAACATTTCAGTCATAGTGTCATACCCATATCCCATTCCAGTCTCTTCCAGATTTTGTCTAAAGTTACCATCAAATAATCCAACAGTTGGAAAATTTTGTACTCCAGAGAATCCAATTGATTCCAATTGCTTTAGGAAGTAATCCATTCGCCGAAAAGGATCAGTTCCACATACTCCAGCGAGAACAGGCACTGCCTTTACCACCTATGAGTATTTGGAGCCATGTATCAGACAGAAATCATAAAAGTTGACAATGAATTTAGCAGGAAACTGGAAGAGAAATTTTTTCAAAGTAAAATAACCGAAAATACAACCACACAATCTTCTTACCTTGTAATATGATTGTTAGTCCATGAAAAAGTTGTACATCATTTAAGCAAAAAAAAAAAAAAAAAGGGGGGGGGGGGGGGGAGGGGAAGGCAACAAGGAGTTAACAAAGACAGCACTGAAATGAAAAGATATTTAACAGTTATTTGTCTTTTTCAATTGGAGAAATAGAGTTCGAGACAAATGTTGAAGAACAGCGTTATGGATGCTTTGAGGGCTGAACCTGTGTTAGTATAGGCCATTAGTTTCAATTCTCTAATTAAGGCTTAGGTTCTGAATTGTCAATCACACTAGGTCGGTCTAGAAATTTAAATAAAGGGAAGACAATTGACTTGGACTTTCTTGTTAATCACCCTATGACATGATGTTGTTCGTGTATCCTTAAGGTATCAGGGCTTACCACAATGGGCAATGATATATGAACATTGTTACAAGAACAGCAAAATGTTAGAGTCAGTGGTGGAGGGATGAAAACCCTAATTTCTGACTTAGGCAAATCAACAATGGGGATGGTAAAACAAGTAGCAGTACAACCCGACTAGACTGAGCACCTCTCCCACCAACTGCTGGAAGAGATGAGGCGCCGCCACTGCCTGCTAGTCAGAAGAGCTGTGCCTAAGTACACAAAATTAGATTTTCCTACTTTTAACAGGTTGGAAGATCCCTTGATTTGGCTACATTAGTGTGAAAAGTCTTCAAAAACCAGCACACCTATAAGGTGGACAAGGTAAGTTTGGCAGCATCCCACATGCTGGATGAGGCAACTTTGGTATTATCATATTAAGTTGGAGGGACACGAGATGAGCTGGTTAAAATTTCGTAATAATTGCTCCCTTTATTCTGGTCTTCAGATAGGCCACAGCCCCTTAGCAGATAAGGTTAGTTTGAAATAAACAGGAATTGTAGCGCTTTATCAACGAAAATTTCAGGAAAAATTACCACAGGTTGTTCAGTACATTAGGTAGACCAACACGTTGGGTTATTCACGGTTGGACTTGGATAACACCATTTGACTGGATGTTCAAATGCACAAGCCCCTTGATTTAGCCATTGCTATGAGCCTCTATAGGGCATTTGAACAGAAGTAGTAAATGCTTCAAGTTGGGAATAATCTTTAGAGGAACTTGGCAAGGCAATGAAGGCAGTTTTAATTGTCTTGCAAATGTGACAAACTCTCATCCCAACTTTCTAAGGGCAACACCACAACAATATGTTACGGGGAACTACTGAAGCAAACCGAGTAAATTCATCTATCCTTCTTGAAAAAAATTATCAAGGCCAAAAATGGGAAAGAGAAGAGTAAAGGGCATATTTTATAGTTGTGATGAACCATATATGGTTAGACATCAACTTAAGAAGCTCTTTTGGCTGGAATTAATAGATTAGAATGTTGCAAAACCAGAAACTGAAATTGAGATTGAATAGGGTTGAGTTTACTTGACTACAAGCTTGAGGACCAACTCTTTTTGCGGGTTGAACCTATGTTAGGAAAGACCATTAGTATCAACTCTCTAACTAAGGCTTAGGTTCTTGATTGCGATTTTATTTCAGTTGACTTCTTTCCTTTCTAGAATAGGTTTCCTAATGGAAAAATAAAACCTAAATTGATTTAGGACTAAAAAAACACTAAAGAGATTTGGGTCTCTCTCTAATGAGACCTAAGGGTTTTAGTCTCCCTTTGATGAGTCTGAACTGCCAATCACAACAGGTCATTCCAAAAATCAAAATAAAGAGAAGACAACTGACTGCTACTTTCCTACCAATTGCCCTGTGACATGATCCTTTTCGCATATCCTTAACAAGTACTTAATAAGAGAATATTTACACTACTGCAGATGGCAATTGATGAGACAAGCAACATATTACAACTTACTGGCAGTACTTCATTCGCCATCTCAAGGACTATCGCATTTGCATCAGCAAATGGCAATAGGCCCGCCAAAGAACCCCTTCCAGCCATACGAAAGCGTCCTGAATTGTACAAAACTATCAAATCAACACCACCAGCCTCCTCAAATTTTGCAGATATTCCAGTCCCCGCACCAGCTCCAACTATTGGTAGTCCTTTGGATATTTGATCTCTGAGTTGCTGCAATATTCCCTGGGTTCTTTGTAAAGTCTCTGTCATGATGTTATTACAAGTTAGCTTTCTTCAACTTTGAAACAAAGAAACATATAAATCTAGGTAATTGATTAAAAAGCGCTAACAGTAGTCAGATAATGTGACTAATAGTCAAATTGTTTATAATTAACATATTCCTACACAACGTTGTAATTTTGGAGAATTTGTTAGGTATTATAACCATACTTTTCTCCCTTATAAACATATTATTGATGACCAAAACTTTGTACAAAAATAAGGCTCCCTTAACAATAATCCAACCTGGTCTTGCATCAGGGAAGTTGCTTGGGCTATAGGCAAGGGTCCCAGAGCTCGATGAGTTCACATTGTAGTCATGACCCTTTTGAAGGTCCTGGCTGGACTCACAAGAAGCAACCTGGAGAAGACTAGAGTCTGTAGGATTCTTTGAACAGATCTCCATAAATGAGTCAACCAATGCTTCCGCAAACTCAGGGTCGTTGATATGGTAAGGATACATTTTTACCTATCAGTAGACATAATTTTCAACTTCATAAGGAAGATTGGAATGCTAAAAGCATGATGAAATGAAGGCTAAACCTGAACAAGTATAAAATTTGGTACACACCATTCAAAAGTAATAAAGATACCTGGCGGTCTTCATTAATCTGAATAAGTCTCTGCAGTTCATTTAAAAGAGTACCAGTAGCCTCAGGATCATAGAAGGGCTTCTCTGAAGCATCCAATGCTGAAACACCCTCTTGTGGAAGGCAAACACTGATCTTTAATGAAGACTTGTTGAGTTTATCAGCTATAAAGGCAGCAAATTTTTTGTTCTCGTCTACTGTGGTTCGCATGAGTGATACCTTCAATCACCCATTATTAACAAACAGAAGACACATTAGACCATAGCAAACATGGTAGAATCCAGAACAATTCACTTATCTCTCCTACTTTTTAAGCAGTGAGACAGAGAAGATTGATTGGATTGTTTCGGTAAATTACAAAGAAAACCCATTTTAACCAACTAATTCCGAAAAGCAAAAAGATATGATAGAAATGATATAAACCTTTCTCTACCATATAGACAATGTTAAAAAAGTCGGTATATGGACTTATCACCTGGGCATTGTGGATGTGAATCTTTCTTTGCTGAAAATGAGAAGGTATGGTATCTTTAGCTCCAAAGTTCACCATATCTAAGGCTCCGACACTGAGGACCAAAGGGATCTTCTTCTCTATAATAACATCAAAACGAGAACTGTCACAAGCCATTACACCCCCAACTACATAATCTGCAACTTCTGTAGTTGTAATGTCCAAAACTCCCTAACACAACAAGGAAAAAGCTGAGCTTGAAGAATTGTATAATAAATAACAAGAAAACTACAATAGAACAGAATAAAAAGTTAAAACTCTTCAATGGTTATGAACTGAAATATCCTGCAGCAACACAGCTTGATTAAGCACAAGCATCTAGCTCCAATCTTATCATGGGGATTTAAACTATGACAACTTCCAAATATCCAGCATCTTACGGTCAAGTCATATCACCAAAGACATGTATAAACTTGATTCGCCGTAGGTAAAACAATTCACATTTGAATGAAGATTTTTGTAAGCAAATAAATGACGAAGAAAGTTACCTGTATATATCCTTCTCTAACCAGTGATTCCATAGTCTTTCCCCCTACGCCAGTGGCATGGAAAACGAGGGTTTCATAACCTTCCTTCTTTAACCTTTCATTCACAACATTAACACATGGTGTTGTGACCCCAAACATGGTTATACCCACTGTGCATTTTTTACCTTCATTACGAGATTCCTGGAACCTCTCAAGCTTTCCAATTACCATACCAGCAAAAGCAGCACCAGCATTTGATAACACAACTCTACTAACACTATTAATCCCACATATATCCACAATCGATGGAAACAATACCAAATCCGATGTTCCAACATAAGGTTCAGTTTGACCACTAGCTACAGTAGATACAATGAGCTTTGGCACTCCAACCGGAAGAGATCTAAAAGCAGATGATAACAAAGATGTGCCTCCAGAGCCTCCAAGGCCAATAGCTCCAGCGAGAACACCATCAGCATGAGCCTTCTTAATAAAATGTTGAAGGGCTTTGCTCATAATATCAACAGCTTTACCTCTATAATCAGGAAGCGCAATTGGGTTTCCACCAACTGATTCAGAATAGCATAAAAGAAGTTCCTTTCTTGTCACAAACTTGAAATCACCCGAACTCTCAGTTTCCTTTTGACCAGCAGAAACATCAACTATCACAACTTCTACCTGTCATTTCCATTAGTAAGAAAAATATCTTTTTTTATTTTTTTGTCAACAAAGTAGAAAATTTAGAAAATAAGAAAATACCCGCATTGGTAACACTCGTAAACTTGAATCAAAACCAACGAAAATGCCAAGAATCTCAAAGAAAAAAAATTACCTACTTTCTTATCATTGTAAAATAAAATAAAGGACCATCAATTCTGAAACAAATGGAATTAGCATAAGTAGAATCTACCTTAGAGGAAGTGCTATTAGAAAAGGTGGTGAGAGAGGATCCAACTGACTGGGACAGGAAATGGAGCTCGTCAAGCTTGGTATCAGCAGTTCCAACACAGAAAACTTTAGCAGTAATACCCATTTTGGCAGGAGCAAAGGGTGAGAGAGATTAGCCCGTAGATTAATTTGGGAATGATTTAAGTATTGGGATTTTTCTTAAAGCAATCTGTTTGTATTGTTGCAAACTCGCGAGACTTCGTTTTCAAAGCTTTCAGAGTTTGGTGCGGAGACAGGGAGATCGAAAGAATATCCATTACACACCGTCACTTGATCGGTTCCACCTAATTAATTTTTTAATGGATACATCGAGTAATAAATAAGTAATAGTATTATATTACTCCTTTTATCTTTCATGATTTTGGTTAAATTGCTAATATATATCGACTTTTTAATTGGTTAAATATGTTTTCTTTTAAGATTTAAGGATGTAAATCAATTTTAAAGAGAGTAAAATTGTATCCAGTTGAATATGCTTTTTGTACTGTTAGCAGGAAAGCTCGTTTAGTTAAGTTTTTTTTTTACACAGTTGCAATAAAGCTCTTCCAGTTGGGAGAGCTTTTTGTTGACATATCAGGGAAAGCGATACGTTTTTTTTTTTAATTTTTTAAAAATACTTCTAATTAGACGCACTTTCTTTACATGTTAACAGAAAACTCGTCCAAGGTGCACTTATACATACTCTCTTCAAAATTAATCTATTTTTTTAAATCTTAATTTTTTTTTTTACATATTTGACCGATTAAAAAAATCCGCATATTATCTATTTAGCCATGATTTTGATATATAATCTCAGTAGAAAAAATAAATAATTAAAATTAAGTCTAAAACTTTTGTTTTAAAAAATAATTATGAGTTGTTTGTTTGTTTTATTGAAAATGTTTTCCTTTTTTTTAATTAATTCATATGGAAAATAAATTATGTTTATATTAATTTATTTTTTAAAAAGTGTAAATTCTTTTTTTTTTAAAAAGTACTCTATTATGAGTAACTTTAATTTTTTATATAAATATTGACTTCAATCAAGTGTAATATAATTATATTAATAAGAAATTTTTTATTTTAATTTTTAAAAATATTTAAACATATTAATATCAAATATTATAATGTTAAATATTGTTAAACATATACATATATTATTGAAAAATACTTATATTAATATTTAATAATAAATATATATTACAATTTAAATATTATAAAAAATAAATATTTTAATTATATAAAATATGTGTATTTGTTTAAATGATGCTTAACTTCATTTATCCCTTCTAGCTCTAATGTGTCACTTTCTATTCTCACATGCACCATAAATAATTTAAATTAAGTTTTATGATAACTTTCATATTTAGAGTTTAATATAGTTTCATAGTATTTTAGAAAGTAATTCTAGCATTTAGATTAGTTTTTATTTCATTTTATAATTTTTCGGATTAATAATATTTTATTTGAATTTTATTCAATTATTATCATTTTTAGAATTAGTTCAAACTCATTTGTTATTTTCCTTTTTCAGGTATTGAATGAAAATGGAAAGGTTTGGATCATATAACAATTTTTTAACTTTTTTATTGATGCAAGTTTGTTTTGAATTTTTTTTGTGTGTTGTTTTCTTATCTCAATATGAACTAAATCCTATTTCTTTCGAATAATGATGAATCTTATTTCTTAGTTAATTTATTTATTTAACTTGATTTGTCTTCGAAGACAAAGTTAAAGTTGAGATCTAAATTGAATGTATTAGGATTAACTTTAGTAACAACGATGAACGAGTTAATTTGTGGGTAGGATAAGAATAGACTCAATACCTTAATCAACTTAATCATTTGTGGCTAGTTAATGCCATTGAATCCTAAATTAGTAATTACATGGATTAAACAATTGAATGAGAAATAATTAATTGAATGGATTAGGTGAAATCGGAATTCGAAGTCTTTAAAATTGATTGAGAAACTTAGAAGTTTTGATTGTTTTAATTTAATAAAATCTCCAAAATTTGTTTAGTTTAATTTTTAAAGTAATTGAAAATTATTTTATTAATTTGTATCAGATAGAATTGAATAGTTGATACTTAACAACTTAAAATTTGATCTTCATAGGAACGATATCTTCTTATTAGTTTATTACTTGATCGACGCATGCATTTGCATTACGATTTTCTATTATCATTTTAATTAGACATTGTTCATTATTAAGTTTATATATGATAATAACTATTATAAATATTATTTTATTATAAAATAAATTTCGATTGTTAAAACGAAATGCTACTATAATAATCTGTAACAAATATATTTATATTGTGTTTGTTTCACTAAGAATAACTTTTTAAAAAATTTACCAAAGAAAAATATTTTACATAGAATCATCCAAATACTAAAAAAATATCAACTTTTCCAAAAAAAAATCAATCTAATTTCCAAATAATAATTTTCCAAAGTTGTTTTCAATTATTGACTTATTTATCTTAGCTAGCATTTGACACAACTCGATAACCGTAAAAGCTTTTTACAACTCCGTGCTTTGATGAGCATCAAGTTAAAAATGCTCCAATTGAAACTTCATGTGTAGATTTTCTTGCTCCATAAAATCGTTCGATAAAAATCATTCATAAGCTTATAAATAAAAATCAAGTTGAATTTGGCTTTAAAATCTATATTGAAGCTCTAAGATTAGTCTTTCAAGACTCATCATACATTAATATATTATTATCATTATTAAAGTTATGTAATTAAAAACTGAAAATTATTTTGTTAATTAGTATAATGTATAACATTATTACTTAAGGGTGCGAATTATATGAAATTCAATTTAATCAATGGACGAATATTATACAATGTAAACATTAAATCTAAAATACATGATAATTTATATATAAAATTCAAAAATCTGAAAATTCCGAGGGGGGACCGCCTCCACACCCCCTGGATCCATCCCTGAATACAGGGATGTACAGTGTGTGTGTGTGTGCAGCAGCTACAATTAGTTGCATTCAGTTGACCTTGCTCCTAATTCTACGACCACAACTATACATCAGTCGGATACAAAGGTTTTCAAACTATTGCAATTGATGCTTCCAAACAAAATAAGAATTACAATTTGGCATTTTTTCAACAATTATGTGCCAACGCTTTCGAATTTATCTGTCAAGCGTGTTGCATCTGTGAATATGTGTCCTCGGTGCTCCAATGGGATGGGAACGATTGTTCATGATGTCCGTGATTGTGGGTTTGCCGCAGATGTATGGGACGCGCTGGGTTTACATTGGAGCGAAACAGATGCAACTGACACAATGGTGAGTTGTTTTAGACAGTATGATAGTGTCTATTCGGGCCATGCACAGAATATGTTATACCATGAAGGTGTTAGGAAGTCGGTGTTGGACATCGTTACCTTTGTAAAGAGCTATTTGCAGGAACTAGCCTTGCTTCGTCATCGCCTGAATCGGGGGCTAACGGGGCGTGCTGAAAACGGCAACCACCAGATCAATGTTTTGTGAAAGTCAATTTTGATGCAGGGTATCAAGCAACTCTAAACAGGTCAAGTTCAAGGGTTATCATTCGAGACTCGGAAGGGGTTGTGATGGGGTCGTTTGCAGCTGTGCATGTTAGAATACCTGATGTTTTTTAGCTGGGGCCATTGCTGCAGTTCAAGGACTCCGGTTTGAGCTCGAAATGGGTTTTCACAGCATCATTCTTGAAGGCGATGCCACTTCGGTTATAAAGTGGCTGCAGTCTACTGAAGACGAGCGGTTGATAATTTGTTCTCACATCACTGATGGTCTCTGATTGGAAAAAAAATTCATGCAATGTCAGTTTAGCAATGTTAGGAGGGAGGTGAACCATGTGGGCCTTGCTTGACCAAAGTGGGTTGAGGACATACCTGCTCAAGTGCTGAGAGCTGTAGAAGAGGATCAGACCGGTTTGAGTTTTCAGGGGAGAGGGCATTCCACATGATGAGGAGCATCAGTGTGATTCTAGTATTTTAGAAAGTTCTTCATAGCTTTGTCTGTTTACATGTAGTTCTGGGAAAGAATTTCTGTTTTGTTTCCTGTGGACTGTTTACATGTAGTGCTGAGAGTCTTGGGGTTGGGGCGTTAGCCGTCGCACATTAATTTGTTACGTAGGCAGCTGGTGAGTTTTCATGGCACTTTATAATGTGTATTCTCCCTTGTTTTTCAATGAAATTCGCGATTTTTCATTAAAAATATATTTTTAAATTTAGATAATTTATGTTTCTTTTAGTTCAAAAATTTTTAAGTTTGGATTATCTTTTACTCTGGAATTTTTAATCCAATTTTTTTAATAGATTAATTCAAATTCAAAATAATTCGAGAAAAAATTGTACAAAACAGCGATGCTATATCATTTATAGACTTGTTCATGGGTCGAGTCACCTGTCCAGACTCGAAGATCCCTCGAAATTTGAGAGGGTTTGGGACAAAATATTAGGCCCGAAAATGGGTTTGAACAAAAAAATTAGGTCAGTTTAAAATATGGGCGGTGCTTGAACATTCGAGCTCAGCCCGACTTGGCCTGATCCATTTTATGTTTATAATATTTTATATTATGTTTTTTTTTATATATTATGTAATTAGAACACTTTAAAAATAAATATATATTAAATATATAATACTACTCTGATTTAACAATTAAAATAATATTAAGATAATTATATAAAAAATTTAATAAATAAAAATTATTAAATATTAAATATTAAAATAAAATAAAATAAATAATTTTAAAAAAAATTAAAAAATAATATGGATTGGTTTAAAATAAGTTTGGAATAGTTTTTTGCAAATAAAAGTGAGTTTGGATAAAATTTTAGATCTAAATTTTGGGTCGGACCAAATTTGTACAAGTATAAAGTATGTTAATATCATATTTAGACTCGGCCCAACCCATGAACATGTTTTAATAATTTATATCGCATTTTTAATAGTTTAATGTCATGTCAACATTTTCATCTTGAATTTCAAGATTTTTATAGTGCAAAAAATCAAATCAAATGAAAATTCTGAAATTTAGAATGAAATTACTAATGTAACGTTAAACTGAAAAAGATAATATCCATGTTTCATATTATCCTTTCTATTTTTATTATGAGACAGGTTAGAGGTTAAATACCTTAAAAATCATTATTTCAGTACTTAGCCCCTCGTTTAGTTGTTTATCAAACTCGTACCAACTTCAAACACTTAAACTAAAGATTTAAGAACTCTAAAAACAAATCAAACAAGTAACCCTTGGTGCAACATACTGCGTATTTGCAAAACGCGGGTGGAAAAAGAAGGCCATGAATCGCGGTTCATAACCCCAACACCTCAAAAGGTCATGATCCTTTTCTATGATTCTACGAACAGATCTCCATAAACGAGTCGACCAATGCGTTCGCGAACTCAGGGTCATTGATATGATACGGACACATCTTTACCTGTAAGTAGACACAATTTTCTAGCTTCACAAGGAAAAATTTTGTGATGGAACAACATGAATGATGTATATATAATGAACCAAAATTGACCTGTCTATCTTCGTTTATCTGAATCAGTCTCTGTAGTTCATTTAAAAGAGTACCAGTGGCCTCAGGATCATAGAAGGGCTTTCCTGAAGCATCCAATGCTGAAACACCCTTCTGTGGCAGGCAAACACAGATCTTTGTTGAAGACTTGTTCAGTTTATCTGCTATAAGCCTGCAAATTCTTTGTTCTCGTCGACTGTTGTTCGCATGACCGATATCTTCAATCACCCATCATTAACACGTAGAAGACACATTAGGCAACAACTAACATGGACAATGCTAAAAAAGGTGGTATAAAGACTCATCATGATCACCTGAACATTGTGGATGTGAATCTTCCTTTGCTGAAAATTAGTAGGTACGGTATGTTTAGGTCCAAAGGTCACCATATCTAAGGCTCCGACACTGAGGACGAAAGGGATCTTCTTCTCTAAAATAACATCGAAACGAGAGCTGTCACAAGGCATCACACCCCCAACCACATAATCTGCAACCTCTGTAGTTGTAATGTCCAAAACTCCCTGACACATGTGAAAAGAATTCACATTTTCAATGAAGATTTTTGGAAGCAAATGAATGATAGAGAAAGATATCTAATACACCTGTATATGCCCTTCTCTAACCAGTGATTCCATAGCCTTGCCACCTACACCAGAGGCATGGAAAATGAGGGTTTCATAACCCTCCTTTTTTAACCTTTCATTCACGACATTAACACATTGTGTTGTGACCCCATACATGGTTATACCCACTGTTCCCTTTTTACCTTCATTACAAGACTCTTGGAACCTATCAAGCCTTCCGATCACCATACCAGCAAAAGCAGCCCCAGCATTTGATAACACTACTCTGCTAACATTGTTGATCCCACAGATATCCACGATTGATGGAAACAATACCAAATCTGATGTTTTAACGTAAGATTCAGTTTGGCCACTAGCTATAGTAGATACGATGAGTTTTGGCACACCAAAAGGGAGAGACCTGAAAGATGTTGACAACAAAGATGTGCCACCAGTGCCTCCAAGGCCAATAGCTCCAGCCACAACACCATCAGTCTGGGCTTTCTTAATAAAATGTTGAAGGGCTTTGCTCATAACACCAACAGCTTTACCTCTATCATCTGGAAGCACAACGGGGTTTTCACCATCTGATTCAGAATAGCATAGAAGAAGTTCATTTCTGGTCACAAACTTGAAATCACTCAAACTCTTAGTCTCCTTTTGACCAGCAGAGACATCAACTATCACAACTTCTACCTGTCATTTCCATTAGTTTCAAAAAAGAAAAGACTTTTACATGTTTTTTTCCTATCAGAACAGAAAATTTAGGAGATTAAGAAAATAATCGCATTGATAACATTCTTAAACTTGAATTAAGACTAAAGAAAATGCTAAGAACCTCATAAAAAAAAACCAACACTTGCCTACTTTCTTATTATTGTAAAATCAAATAAAAGATCATCAATTATGCCCTTAATCTGAAAGAGCATTGTTAAATAGCACTTAAGTTCGAAGAAAGATCATATTGGTTGTTAAAAATTGAGGTAAACTATTAAAATAGTCACTTTTGTTTGACTCATGTTACATTTTAGTCATTTATGTTTGAAATGTTACGTTTTAGTTACTTACATTATCATTTTGTTACGAAATGGTCACTCTGCCGTTAAGATCTGTTACCTTCCAAACTGTAGTCTAATGTGGCAGTTAAAATGAGTTTTAAATGCTAACATGAATGTCCAGTTAGGATGAGAAAAGTTAAATTTTTTTTATGAAAATAGAGTACAAAATTTTGCCCTAAAACTCAATTTTCTCCCATTTAAAAAGAAACAACTGTTGGTTTTTTTTTTTTGTCCATCTTAACTGTCACATCGAACTGTCGGTTGGGAGGTAATAGATCTTAACAGCAGAGTGATCATTTCGTAACAGAATGATAATGTAAGTGACTAAAACGTAACATTTTAAACATAAATGACTAAAATATAATCTGAAACAAACAAAAATGACGATTATTTTAATAGTTTACGTAAAAATTGTAAGATGAATTAAAACGCAAGTGATATTACATTCCAAACAAGTATAAGTGACATTTATGAATGCACTATTTTACTTTTATTATCTTTATTTTTAGTAAATATTTTATATTTCATTTTTAAGGGATTTCATGTTTTTTTTTTTTAACAATTTTCGTATTTCACATTTTTAGTAACATTATTATATTCTAAATTTCCCTGTTTCATATTTTTTTGGTAAAAAATCTCTTTGTTCCCTCTTAATTTTGATATTAAGTAAATTGGTCCTTTAAAAAAATCAAAGTAATTTAATAACTGTCAACTTCGAAAGTGAGTAACTAAGTACAATTAATCACAACGTTAATATTTTTAATTGATTATATATATATATATTTATTGGTATAATAACAAATTTGGCTTGTAACATTTACACTTTCTATCTATTTAGTTCTGATTTAACAAATTTAACCCACAATATTTTCAATATTTACGCAAAATATATGAATATTAAGGGTTAAATTTATTATTATACAAATCAAAACTGTGTATAAATAATGAAAAACATTAACACGATGATTAATTAGTTGCTCCCTTTCAAAATTAATATGGACTAAACTGTTTTAATTTTATTGAGAATAATCAATTTAATCAATATCAAAATTAAGAGGAATTAAAAAGATTTTTTTACCATATATTTTTAATTATTAATGAAAATAGTTCATATTTTGACTTTAATTGAAAATTACTTCCATTCGGAGAGAATTTATCTATTTCATCTTCCCTCTATTTTGATTTGGATCACTGGAATTTGTAAAATTTTCAATGATGCATTTTAGGTGTTTTTTTTTTTAATATTCATGCTTTCATCTATTAATAAATCCAAGTTCTCAACAATTATTTTCAAACTTTTAAGAGTTCTTCTATTGAAGAAATTCTACAACAGATCTTATAGTTAAGGTTTTGTGTAATATATATATATATATATATATATAATAAGAAAGAAAGAGAAAAAAAATTAAATCAAATTATTCGATATTAATATTTAAACCCCACTGAATGAAAAAAAAAAAATCCATGCAAGTCATAAATGATTTATGGATCAATCTCAACTAAACCTGACATGATGTAATGAAGTAAAACCGACCTTGGCGGAAGAACTATTGGAAAAGGTGGTGAGAAAGGATCGAAGTGACTCAGACAAGAATCAGAGCTCCTCAAGCTTAGTATCAGCCGTTCCGACGCAGAAAATTGTAGCTGTAGTAGCCATTTTCTGGCCGTTTCCAATCTGGTCGAAGGCAGTCCCTATTGTGTTGGTGTAGCCCTGTTCCAAGTTGTAATACACCACGCAGATTCTCTCACTATCGGCTCCATCTTAATCCATAACAATTAGAAATATATATATTAATTTGATATTTGAGTTTGTAATATTTATATTTAACAAAAGTTGTTCGATTTTGTATCGTTAATTTTTTAGTATTTAATTTGAATCATAAAATTAATTTGATAAAAATTCATAATTAATTAATAATATTAGCAATTAATTTTTATCAACTCAACTCTAAAACTCGAATTAAATCACATCCACCGAATTATATTGAACAAATTAGATGTAAAATTAAATAAATTCACAATGAACACTAAATTTATTCTATTTACAAAGTTCAAGCCTAATAATATTAGTAATTAACATTGTTATCTTTTGATACCAAAATATATAAAATTTATCAAATATAAATAAAAAAATTGGAAAACAATAACACAACTATCATATTACTAAGTGATATATCTTGTTTTTTTTTATTTCTAGCTTTGCTTTAAAATTGATATATTTTCATCCCTTTATTAAAACGAATAAAATAAAATAGATATTTAATTGCACCATTTATAATTTTAAATATTTTATTGAATTAAGAAAAAAGAAAGAAGGAAGGAAAAAACTTAGAAACATCTTAACTAAATTTCATATGGTATATTTTTTTATATTTATCAAAATTTCATGCTATTATCTTCATCGGGAAACTAACATGCTCGAGATTCAATGAAAGGAAGAATAAGAGTCTATTCGGCACACATCTTTACAAAATTGAACATCTATAATACAATCTAGATGGAGCTATATATTAGAGGGCTGGGCCGTAGTCAAGTTCCAAACTTTTTCAAGGCCATGCCCTTTTCTGAGTTGGGTTGCTCCGGTCCATTAACCCGTTTTATTGTTCACAATACAATAAAATAAAAATATTTTTTTATTAATTTTAATTTAAAAATATTTATAATTATTTGAATCGGATTTAAGTCGAATTTAATCGTATTTTATTTTTTTGAGAAATATATTTTTAACCATAATTTACTTCAAAATGGATTAATAAAAAATTATAGGGGGTGGAAATGAATATTCTTTTTGTTTCTACTTCACAATCTTCAAATAATTTGACATACGTATTTAATGTTTTACACAAATTCATAGTTGAAGCATGTGAATGTCATAATCTTCCAAATAGTTTTCATAAATGTTTCTTGATCTTAAGATCACTTTTCATATAACATACACAGTTGCATTAAAATTTTAAGCCATCCTCTTACACTGTTTTATTTTAATTGTTAAATCGTTAGTGTCGTAATTTGGAATCCTTTCTCGTAAAACTTTGTTTAAAGAGCAATCCGTTGAGATTTAATAATACAAGTAGTGATTTAAGTTCTACTCTCTCACAAAATTAAACCTCACTCCTTATACAAGAAAATTGTTTGTTTACGAAATACTTTGCACCGAAACAGGTTCATCTTAATGAAACAAATAAGTGCTCTCTTAATTCGTGCACAAACAAATAAGCTTCTTTAAAATAAGAAATCGTAGACTAGTACTTCCCTAAGTAGTGTGATCAAAAGATACCATCAAAATATCTTTGGCATCTGAATTTATGTAAAACCGTCTCTTCAAATATGACAATTGGATCGTACTGAAACACTTGAAAAAGAATCTTGATTTGTTCGAAAAACTCCATTAATTAAAAAACCAATCGCAATATGATCTATCATTGTTTAAAATCCTCAAAGAAAGATGAGAGATTATCAAAATTTAGGATCAAAATATGCTAACAAATATGACAAGTTGCATATGATCCAATTACAGAATATTTTCCGTCAAGTACACATAATATTTATTGGTAGAATTACAAATTTAACTTTTAATATTTATATATTCTATATAAATGTTATAAGAAGTATGAACATTACAGGTAAAATTTATTAAATTAAAATCAAGACGAATTGATAAATTGCGTAAGATTTACGCAAATTTGTTACATATCAGTTTATCTGCAGATTTTTACTCTACAGAAAATGAGTACTTAAGGCCCAAATTGACTCAGAGTTTATCAAAGACAATAGGAAATGTTACAAGCAAATACGGACAAGATCAAACTTACCTAACCTTTATTACCAAAGCATTAGAAAAGGTGAATTACCTTGGATGTAACATATTTCTCTATTCTTTAGTCCTTTATTACATTCATCATTTCATTGCTTGTGCAACACCTGCATAAAGCTCCAATGGCACGCATGCTTTGGTTGCGTACAGGGAATAACAGGAATTTGAACCCATAATCTTACTATAATATGCCCTCGTCTACAAATTCTCCTTGATTTCAGTATCTGGAAAGCGATGTTTAGTTTTATTTATTGTCCAAAAATCGATTTGAAAAAAGGATACATATTTGCGAGACATGTGGAAATGTCTTGTCAACTACAACAAAGACAGTTGGACAATGGAAGACATATTGTGCTCAAACTTACTTCTAAGCTTTTGGACAATTGAACTACATACGGCTATTTTGTCTCGAGCTCCCCTGCACCTGCAGTTGTTACCTCATGATTGCTTGCTCTGGGGTATTCAAGCACCCTTTGAAAAAGCCTGAAATTTGTTTTGATTTTGGGTGATGAGGCTTTGAATTTGATGCTCAAAGTCTGAACTTTTTATCCCGCAAAAGTGTATGTTATGGGAAAGATACATTTGCAGAGAGGCTTTAGATGGGTGTAGCAAGCAAGCAAGCAAAGCAGAAACTGCGATGGTTTTTTTTAAAGCTTCATGTACAGTACAATTACAAGTATAGGATGTTGGATCAATTACGATGTAAAATTTAACCAGTACAAAATATAACAAACAAAGAATCAGACAAAACCCATAACATATATGGGATTAAAACCCACACGTTCACAATCGTAAATGATTTATCAACCGTATTAAAACTTCATTAATGTAGTTTGAAATTAGATTTTGAAATCAAAACTTAACTACATTAATCTACATTATCTGGATCAACAGCTCTGAACTTTAGGCATTGAAAAAAGGAGAGGGAAAATGGAATTTATTCTCAAAATTGGTGATAGTCACTTTCAGGAATAAATTGGGGAATAGAATGCCGTCTCTCCCAGTGAATAGTGATTAAATTATGGGGAAAAAAGGCGAACATCACTAGAACATGGAGCACCACATCTTATCCCTAAATCAGATGGATTTTGTGGGCCCTTCGGGACTAACTTTTCAAAAAGTCTAAACCTACTTTTTCTCTCTCCTTAAAACAGTCAATTAACTTAATATAAACAAGGGATTTGGAGAAGAAAACCATAAGCTTTTATGGTATGTGATTGTTTTGGAATCACCAATATCGTGATCAAATTAGTCAAATCATTTTAATTTATTTAATCGAATATTATTAAAAAAATATTAGTATATATTTAAAAATAAAAAATTAATTTAATTGATTCGATCGTCAATTTAATTAATCTTTTAGTACGTTTCATATCGGTTCACGAATCAAGTAATTCTATATTTTATATCAATTTGATATCTCAATCGACTCTCAATCTAATCTATCGAGCTGATTTTGAAAGCAATGAACATTAATTTTTTTAAATAAAATTTAATATTAAATTTTAGAATTTAAAACTTGAAGATTTGATAAAAGGACCCGGAGTCAAAACCCCTAAAATTTTGAGAAATTATGATTTTTTTTTCCTTGAAACTTTTAGAAAATTTTAATTAGATTCCTCAAATTTTTAAAAATTCCCACTATACATTTTTTTTTAAAATTCTCATTAATCTCACAAAAACTATAAATTTTTTAATTAAACTTCCATTTTTTTTGAAAATTTTAGTAGCCCAAAATTTAATCTTAGGATCCACCATTGCATCAAAGAATTGAAGAAAATGAATGGTTTTCTTTTTTTTTTTGTTCTTTTTATCTTGGGATTAGGGAGAAGATTAAAACTTTATATTTTTTTATGAATTGAAGCAAAAGTTGGTGGGTTAAAAAATCATTTTCTAAATCCAAATGGGAGTAGCAAATTTAACCACTCCCATAAGTTTTCTTGATGAAATTAATTATCATTGCCCTAATTCAATAAAGGGGAGCAAAGGTGATGGAAAGTGGTAATAAAGTTAGGCAAAAATAAAAAGATAACTCCAATATGAAACAAAAGTAAAATGTAGTAATTAAAACTTTCGGCACTGATAAAATTTTAAAAATTAAAAATGGGTGTGAATTGAGTCTTAGTTCGGTCGGTATTGATATTGTTATTAATACAAGAGAAGGTGGATTTGAGCGTGTAAAAATGTATTTATCATTTTATTTAAGGGTTGGGATGGATCATGGGTGTTTAATTTAATTCTATGCAATTCAAATTATTCGAATTATTTAACATAAAATGTGACACGAGTTAACCGGATACCAACTCGATTAAAAAATGACTAATATACATTTTTATTAAATGATTGTTACTATTATTTTGGTGACATTTTTGTTTTTCATACTTTTATATAGTTTTTATACTATTAATATACTTTTAAAATGTCTAGGGATTGAACCTTGATTAATGAATTTACAAACAAATTTCTTATCACTACACCAATAATAATTATTAAGGAAACTTTAAAAAAATAACTTTTAACATAAAATATTTTCTCTCAACAAATTTGTGTATATAGAAAATATTACTGATTGGTTGGTGTCATAAATCAACTCGACACTAACCCACCATTGATGACGACACTATATAAAACAATTGTGGTGCAATTAGTATTGTTAAAATGGTGTATCTATATGTTTAAATTTCGTTTCACTTACAATTTAATCTAGTTTTTTATTTTAATATCATACATATTTCGTGTATTATTATCACTAATTAATTTCAAAAAATATGTTTGATTACATATTGTATGATATTCTTAAACACACATCCATGTTTTAAATTCATGATCTCCACATACATATATGTATAATAAAATTCCTTTTTAATAATGTTGTTCATTAAATTAGTGTCACAATTTATTTTTTATTTTAATTTTAAACATATTTCATATATTATTATAATTAATTATTTTTAAACTATATATTTCATTATTTATTATATATTACATCTATATTTTAAATCTATAATTTTGGTGTGACAGGATTTTCTTAAATACTCTTCAATCCCATCGTACTATTAATTATTAGAATAGAAGAAATAAAATAAAATGAATCGAAGAAACACTTAATAGCATTTGTTAACAAGAATGAAGGTAGTTACTAGTCCCTCCATTACCGTTGTACCACTGTACAGCATACCATAACCAGGCTATTAGCAACAGATAAAAAATAAAACAGTCCACTAAATAACCATTTTCCCTTTTTTGGTGGTTAAACTTTTGTAAAAAGAAAACTCATTTTTTTCAAGCTTAGCTTTGAAGAACAATAGACAGAGACTCTTCTCGGCGAAACCTCAACTGTTTAGCAATAAAGTCTTCGATCGCTCGTTGAAACTCTTCATTGCTCAAATCGTCTCCAGGAAATAAATTTTCGTCGATGTTTTCAATTTTTCGGCACTCCTTCTCGCTCTCCGATCGTCGTAGTTCCTTTTCCACTTTCTCCCTTTCTAACTTCTCCGATTTACTTCTCCTATACACTCTCGGATTATCGGCTTCAAAGTCAGTGTCTGACTCTGGCTCCGGTTCCATGTCTTCGCACTCGCGAGTAGATGTGTTCACTTCAGAGATGATCTCTTTATCTTGATACACAATCTCTTCTTGAGACACCGATTTGGAGTGAGTGTCTGCGGTCTTGATGATTTCCTCGCATATTTTGGAATCGGCATTGCGAACGGTGGAGAAGATACCGGACTTAGCAATTAGAGTGATGATGATGACGTTACAGATGAGGAAAACGAAGAACGGACTGGCGATGACGCCGCCGAGTTTCAAAACGAACTCGCCGGAGATTTTGAAGGCAAAAGGCACGTGCTCGATAGTACACGCCAAAAACAGCAAAGCCGAAAGCACTTCAAAAATACGAAACACCTTTGTTATGCTTCGAAGACGATTGTATTTCCTCATCGCCTTAACTTTCTCTGTTTTCACGTTATCGAAATAAAAGGAATCCATACCAGCAACGTTTCCGAGGCATTCAACGGTGAAAAACCGATAGAAATTCGGAAAGTTTCAAAAGTTTCGTTTGGTTCCGTGGAAACTGATTTTTAACTTTCCGGGAAAATAAATGTCGGATTTGAAAAAGGATGGAGAGAAGGGGTACGGTTTTGGAGTTGCACACTAAGAGCAGTGAGGTTTTTCCTTCTTTTTCAATCGTTGGGTAATTGTTATTATATAGACCGATGAAATTATTTTTATTTTATTTTTAATAAGAATTTTGTTAATGGACGTCAATTTTTTTCAATTCTTTTAATGTATTGGTGTGGTTAAATGATAATATCTGTTCATATTTTATTAATTTTTTGATAATATATACATATTTTATACATATAGATGCTCGAATTCGAAACCACTAAAATGAACAATATCCTCTTATTTACTGGAACCACTTAAATTTTTAATTTTTTAAAGTTTAAGTACTATAAATACAAATATATTTAATTAATTATAATATAAAATTCAAACAATACGATGTATAAAAGATTAATTATAACGGACGAAGAATCGAACCAAAGGCGAACTAATTAATAAAACAAATAAATATTTTTTACGGTGCATTACAATTCATAAAAAAATTATTAATAACTAGATTTGGTGAAAAAAAATTCTATAATAATATATTATAAAAATTAATATAATTTAAATAACACTTTAGTTAAAATGTCTTAAGATATTAAAATTTATGGTCTCTTAAGTTTAAATTTAATATGTGTATTTTTTAGGTTATGTATAGAAAATAAAATTACAACTTAAAATATAAAATAACAAATGTTCGTTTTTTGTAAAAGAAATAAATGTTTTGTAATTTTTCAATTAAGTTGAGATTGGATTAATAAATGATTAATTTCGATAACTCTTCAAATAATCTATATTTATAAATATTTAAAGTTTTATCTGAATTGATATCATTTTCAATTGAGTTCCAACTTAGTTGTGAATTTACTAAAAAAAAAACTTTATATTTTACAAGAGGTAAATATTATTTTGTGTTTTTTTATGTTTTTATATAAAATCTAAAAAGTACATACATATGATATGATCCGAACTCAAAACATTATAAACTTTACTCTCTCTCTCTCTCTCTCTATATATAATACCTAAATTTCCCATAATTTCTTTTATATTGACAACAAAATCAATGTTAACTGAATTAACACTCAATCGATATAAATCTTCTCTCTTAAATTTATTATCTCAACTAAATTTATTTTTACCAACTCGTGTATTATAATTGTATAATATATGTTGTAATTTATTATTAAATACTACTATAAATAATAGGATAATTAACTTTAACAAGTGAAACTTGTTCAACTTTGTAAAAGAAAAAACTTTAACAGGGGCTTAAAAGCACTTTAGAACAAAATCATTTTAATAATATAATACGTTTTTAAATTTTTTTTTTGGTAAATAATACTATTTCTTTTAAGATTTTATTTATAGCTAGATTACATGCCACAACGTGGATTAAAAAATATATATTAAAATCAAATGTAACTCTAATTAAAAAGGTAAAGAGTATAATATAATAGATTCAAATTTTATAATTCTCATTATAAGTATGAATTTTTTAAAATTTATCATAAAAGAAACATAAATGTCTTCAAAATAATATTTATTATTTTGTAAATAAAATGAATTTTTATTTAATTTTATATCTAAGTTTAGATTCGATTAACAGACGTCACCATCTCAATTAACCTTTTAAATATTTGTATATATATTTATATTTAAATTTTAATTTGGTAGTTTTAATGCATCAAAGATTAGCCTAGAGAAAGGGATTTTTTTTTTTTAGACTAGCCTTCTTTCATTTGTATTTTGTGATTTAAGTTGATATTTAGGTAAATTTTTGTGATAAGTTATTTTTTAATTTAATATTTAATTTCTTAAAAAAAGTTAAAAAGTAATTTTTTAATTTTTTATTTAAAAAGAAATAATTTAAACATTGGGTAACATTTTGTCAAAATTTACTTATCATGTATTTCGTAATGATTTACTTTTAAAGTTGATATAATTGTATTGGTGTAAAATTTTAATGAAAAATACTAACCTTAAAAAATTATCAACGATGTTAACACATGAATTAAGATTAAGATTTCTCTTATACAAAGATTAAGGACTAGTTTAGCATCACTTCTTAAAAACACATTTGAGACAAAAACTTGAGTTAAACTTGGGACAGGTTAGTAATCATAGGGGATATTGTTTCAATCTCTACGAATATTTAATCCATTTAATTCAACCATATACTTAGAATCAAGAACAAGGTGCCTACCTAGGTGAAAAAGTGAATTGTGAATTGTGGGAGAATGCCTCTTATTTTGACTTTTTTCTCCCCATTAAACTTTGTTTTTAATTTCCTAATTAAACACTGATTAACCTAGAGTTATTGTAGTCATATATACTATGAATTTTCAACCTATAAATAGGTCTTAGTTACTCTAGGTTTTACCCAACAAAATATTTCGATGGAGAGAATTTTGTTTTTTGTTTTGAAGGGTTTTTCTTATGAGGCTTCGGGATTTTTTTTTTTAATTCTCTTCATATTTTGTAATATCTTTTATTATTATGAAATCTCTTTTTACTTTTTTTTTTTATCCTTTTTGAGGAGTTTTTTCAGGTAAAAAGTGTGTTCGATCTTTCCAATAGTTTTATTTTCGCAATCAACTCGTTCAGAGGTGATAGCATCAATGTTTAATATTGAGAAGTTCGACAGAATTGTAAATTTTAGTTTGTGGCAAGTTCAGAAAATGACAATACTAATTCAGAACGGTATGAAAAAGGTTGTTACAGTGAAAAAACCCGTAATATGGACCAATCAGAATAGGAAGATATCGATGAAAAGACTCTATCTACTATTCAATTGTGCCTCACAAATAATATGTTACATAAGGTTTTGATGGAGAAAATAGCGTCTCCTTATATATAACGAAATCTCTAGCCAATAGGTTAGTCTTAAAACAAAATCTCTACAGGTTCAGAATGGTCGAAAGTGAGTCTATTAGAACTCATATTAGTAAGTTTGTTACCTTTTTTAATGACTTAAAGAATCTCAAAACAAAGATTAGTGGCGAGGATCAAGTTTTTTTGTTGTTATGCTCTCTGTCTTCTTCTTATAAAACTTTCAAGGAAACTCTGATTTATGGGAGAGATCATCTCTTGTTCGAGGATGTGAAGGGAATCTTCTAAGTAAGGATAAACTCGACAACGAGTTAAGTTCAAATAAAAAATCTGACGGGCAAGCTTCAATTCTAGTTGCAAGAGGCAGACAACAAACTAGAAATCAAAATAAGTCTAAAGCAAAGTGCAAAACCAAAAATCATGACAAATATTGTGGCTAATGTAAAAAAGTGGGCTAGGTTATTGTAAAAATGTTGGAGATTTGTAGGAGAATGCCACTTATTTTGACCAAAATTTTATTTTGACTTCTCTTCTCCTAATTAACTCTGTTTCTAGTTTCCTCCCACTTAAACTCTAATTAACCTAAAGAAGTTGCTGTAGTCATTTATGCTACGAATTTTCAGTCTAATTAACCTAAAAAGGGACTCTTGTTTTGACAAGTCTGGTTCTGGGTAGCTTTGGAACTTGCAATAGAGAAGACGTGATTGTCAGACACGCGATCATGTTGTGCGTGCCCTTCCCCCTTTTTTCTCTCTGTGTTTTTTTCTTTCTCGTTTTAAATGATTTGTTGTGTCTCAGTTGCCGATGATGATTTCTGTACATTTGATGCAAACAGCTGTTTTTTTTCTGTTATTATCGCCATCGATTTGGCCACTTCTTTACAAACAAGTGCAACGACTTTCATATGCTTCTGCTATGTTACACATCCCATGAAGATTTTACCCTTTTCTGGTTCATAGTTGCATGACTAAACTTTGGAAAAGGGAAAAAAGCTTGAACCCGAGTTTTGACCCGGCTTAACAATGGCATGCACGTGAGAAACAACTATCTGGCTTTCACATTGCTGTATCTGATTGAATCCTGCTGGTGTTTTAATACTGTGGACTTTTTCACAGAGGCGTGTAAATTTTACTGTGGTTTTTCTGTCAAAAGAAAGGGTGAAGATGATTTGAAATTTGTTAGAGAACTTTCTTTTCAACCATTATTATTATTTTGATTGTTAAGCTTTGGAATTCAGAGACTTTAATAAATATAAACTATTATTTAACTCTAATCAATTTCCAATTTTAACCATCACTCATGCAGAAGCACTCGAAAGTAAAATTTTGAAGCAATGACCGGCAGGCTGGCTCTCTGTTCTACTCTGCAGCAGTTGTGAACCAAACAATGGAAATCCCTCATTTCCCTTTCACTGACCCACCATCCCTTTCTCTTCTTCTCTGAGGCTGAGACCGATACCCTGAGAGTGTCCCCTGATAGATACCTCCCTAATCCCTAGTGTTTCAGCCTCCCCAAAGACTGTGGCGTTTGCTCTCTACAGTTGGCAAAATCCCTCATCTGATTAGGACACCCCGACTTTCCCTCTCCAACCTATCCAAATCATTGCCTGATTCTTCCCCAGCTTGACCTCAAAGGCCAAAACCCATAGACCAAATTACCTTTGCTAAACTGACCTTTGTGTTCAATTTTCATTGGTGAGTTGGAGAATGGGGTAAGCAATTGTCCGGCAATTAGACTTATATATCACCTGGCTTTGGCTAACTTTTGTGTTTATCTTAGCAAACTTACAAAAACCCAAAGTGTCATTGATCTTGTTGATAAGATATCTATATTTTAACTTCAATTTGTCGAAGAGTCAGAGGGCAAAACTCTTGAAATATATAGAAGAGAGAAAAATTCCCATTTTTTGCAAGAGCCCCCACTTGGATAAGTTCCTACTTTACTGTTGGTAGAGAGCATTAAAATTTTGTTGAACTTATTTGGAAATTTTGTGAATAAATGTTTTTGAAGGGAGAGATTTGGTAAAATTGGAGGACCAGGGTGACTAAATTGCAGTGAGTTATCTTGTTTTGATTCTTCATATCTTTTAAATATTTGTATATGATACATATCTAAGATATAAGTTTGAAACATGTGAAATTACAAAAACAAATATAATAATTAAAAATTTTGAATCTATTTATGTTGGAAGCATTTCTGTGTCTTATACTTACACATGGATTTAAAAATATATACTAAATAAAATATTGTTGATATATGAATAGAAAGATGGTACAGATAGGTAGTTCACTTTGATTAGAATAAAACGAAAACTGTCGTATAAGTGGATTACTTATGTTTCTTCTTAGAGTCTGAGCCTTGTATACTTGTCCCCAATTTTGAGATGTCATGTGTTAAGCTACTATTAACAGGCTGGGAGAAAGTGCTCTTAAGCTTAGGTAAACTGACGCTGTAAGATAATAGTTGAAATTTGATACGACAGTTAATGAGTGAGTGTTGGGCAAGTTGTAAATTGAAAGACTCTTACTTGTATCCCCTCGAAAATCTAATTGTATTGTTCGGGGACTTAATCGTCAAAGCAACCACCGCAAAGTGTAATAATATATCTATAGTAAGATATTTGAATCAGATACTCCTCGAAGAATTGTTTCATACAGTTGGCAGACAAAGTCACAGTTCATAGTAATATATTCCTCTCCACCGGACCCTTGATTTCAAACAAGAATAGAATTTTTTTTTTCCAATGCTTACCCTGAATTGATTCCATGTTTCCTATGTATATTACTTCTATTTTCGAAACAGAATAATTCCACATAAATCTAGATTATTGTCACAAAAGCTTGAAGAGATGGGGAAGATAGACTACGTACAAAAGGGGTAAAGTGGATGATTCAGTGGTGGAAAATTGTCTCCATGGAACCTGCAGTCAATTCAAGGTTCATTGACGATTCTCAAGATGATGATCTCCAAAATGGTTTTGATTCAAAAGATGAAAGCCTTCTTTTCTAACAACGTAATGGAGACTATCTTGCCTGTAAAGACCTACAGAATATTTTTAAAGGGTGATGAAGGCATCTTCACTTTTTAAGTTTTAAACTTGATGCCTAAAACTTTAGCTTCTTTAGTGACATGGATTCGGTGGACTGAAATCTGTTCTACATAAAGATGAAAATGACATATTTTCCTTCCATTAAGAAAACATTTCAGCAATCCAGGAATTTTTCCACACTGTTCCATGAAATCCATAAGCAGCACTAACCAAATCCTTAAATTTATACTAGAATATTACACATCCATGATATGAATGAATAAAATAGAGAAAAAAATAATATATATATTTAAAATGTTACTTATGAAAAACTTGTGAACATCTTCTTAAAAAATAAATAAGTTATCTGATGATGTTCCATGGATTAATGGAAGAAGAATCCTCACATAAACGTTGCTCAAATGAATTTCAAATTCTTGGCTAGATACCAGGTGAACTTTGAAGGCCTCAAGTGTCCAAGAAATAAACATTTTCACTGCTTTGGCTTGGCTTGGAGCAAAGGGAAGGGCAAATGTTGCTTGAATTAGAGCAACATTTCTGAAGATCCCAAGAGTTTTAAGAAATGCAGACTGCCATCACTTGCAAAATGTTTGTAATATACCCTCTGACCCCAATATCAATGATTATCTGTAAGCAGCTTATTTCATGATTTAAGTCACATACAGAGATATCATCTCATTTTAACTATGAAATTTGTTCAAGCACCAGCAGCACTATCTTGCATGATCTGTTGGATCTGCTCCATGCCCTCGACTTCATAACTTCATCTGCGCAAAAATCAAGTACTAATGGTTGTATGATGTCATTTGTTAACTACTGATTAGAACCTCGCTGCTGCTAAATTCAGCATTCAATCGGGAGAAAGAGGCCAAAACCTGCATGAAGCAATGAAATTGAATTTTCAATTCGTGCTAGTCCTCTAGATCTAGAAGAGAACCTAACTCCTGGACAGAAATATCCACTCTAGAAGCTAGTAAATCCAACATGCCATATATTTCTTCACCCTCAGCGTATGATCGTTCACCAGCAACAAATGCAGAAACCCGATCCTTAACCTTAATCCAGGACCATCCCGGCTCCTTGATGACCCCTTTTGTCCTCATCATCTTCCTAACATCTGCTGCTTCTCTCCATTTTCCTTTGGCAGAATAAATATTAGCAAGGGTGATATGAGTCCCTGCACAATTTGGATTCATTTCAAGAAGCTTCTCCGCAACACGTTCTCCACAATCAACATTGCCTTGGACTCTACATGCTCTAAGAAGTGTAGACCAAACAACATCATCTCTATGAAATGGCATGCTTTTAATCATTTCCTCTGCTTCAGTTAGTCGCCCAGCTCGGCAGAGTAGATCAATCATACAACCATAATGTTCTTTTGAAGGTCTTATTTGGTACTCACTACTCATTAAATTGAAGTAGTGGAAACCAAGATCAGCTAGTCCTGCATGACTACAAGCAGTAAGGAGACCAATGAAGGTCACCGAGTCTGATTTCAAACCGACCTTGGAAAGCATCTTGAACAAATTAAAAGTTTCATGTATATATCCATGATCAGCGTATCCATTAATCATGGCTGTCCATGTCACAATATTATAATTCTCAGCCTCGTTGAAGACCTTTTCAGCATCTTTAATACACCCACATTTCGAGTACATATTAACTAAAGCACTCTGTATCATTTCCTCTTGTTCTAACCCAATGGAAAGAACGTGTGCATGAAGCTGCCTCCCTTGCTCCAGAATCGCCATATTTCCGCAGACACTCAGCACACTAGAAAAGGCAAATTGTGTCGGCTTTGGCCCTTCCTTTCTCATCCACGACAAATGCTCAAAAGCTTCTTCCCCGTAGCCTCCTTGAGAATACACTGCAATTATAGTGCTCCAGGAAATGGTATCCCTTCTTGTCATTCCATGAAACACCATTGCAGCAGAAGATATCTGTCCACATTTCGAATACATGGTCATGAGGGAATTAGCGACTGATAAAGCATCTCCAACACCGATACGCAAAACATGGGCATGTAATTGCTCACCCCAACTAATTCTCACAAGACCAGAACAACTGGAAATAACAGCAGCGAAAGTAAACTCATTTGGACTCACGCCTGCTTCTTGCATACTTGTAAACGCCTCAATGGCATTTGCATCTTCTCTCATCTGAACATAAGTCGTTATAATAGATGTCCATGAAACCACATCCCGTGTATTCATTTTGTCAAACAAACGCAAACCGTAATCTAATTTGCCACATTTGTTATACATAGTAAAAAGAGAATTAGCCACATATGAAGTATCATTAAAACCTCTCTTTACAGTATGAGTATGAATCTCCCTACCAAAATTCAAAGCACCTAAACAAGCACAAGCCTTCAACACAATAGCTAATGTATAAGAATCATATTCCACTCCAGATTTTCTCATTTCAGATAAGTAAACCAAACCCTTCTTATAATACCCACCATGAACAAGCCCTGTAATGATAGCGGTCCATGAAACCACGCTTTTTATAGGCATCTCATCAAACACTTTGATCCCCAGCTCAATTTTGCCAAATTTTGCGTACATATCTAAAAGGGCACTCCCCGCGAAAACTGAGTTAATAAAACCAGATTTAACTAAACAGCCATGAAGCAATTCTCCATAATTCAAATTAAATTCCAGTGCACAAGCTTTGAGTGCAATGCTAAGACAGAAGGGGTCCATGGAAAGCCCTGGTGAGACCCGCATTTTGGAGAACAAACGTAATGCTTCACTTGATTTCATGGCCCTGACGTAACCAGAAATTATGGTTGTCCATGAAATTTCGTCTCTTTGAGGCATTCCGTCGAACACTTGACGAGCTTCGTGGAGATCACCCGTTTTGACTAGATCTTTGAGAAGAGAGTTGAGTTCGAGCATGTTTATAGCGTTGGGAACATGTTGTCTGCGAGAGGAGTTGATTGAGGTTGTTGGTGAAACAAGGATGTCTTTGTTTCCAATGAAAGCAACGTTTGGAACTGTACATAGTTTTCTGAGATTGTGAGCTCTGATCGTTGATACCATGTTTCTGTCGGAAGAAGTGGCAAAGCAGGCATGACCCAATAAAGCTTGAAGTGTTGTCTGAGGTATACTTGGACCAATGACGGAACTTAGCCCATAACCATTGGGATAGAGATATACACGTATCCTAGAATTTTAAGTGGTTAAATTGTGGTTTTTCTCCTTCTATTATAATCAAATTTCACTTTTAATCTTTATACTTTAAATTAATATAATTAATAGGTTAAAAACTTATGGTATTATGAAACCCAAAACATAAATGTAGAACTGAAAATATATACACGATTTCTCACGGGTATTATCACATAATTTGTGTATAAATTTTAGTTGACAGTAGTTCGAATTCGATCTTTCAATAACACGAGTGTAGGTAGTTAGAGAGAACAAGAAGAGGCCTCGACTCTCTCTTAGCGAAAGAGTATAATATCAATTTCGATCCCTTCTAATTATGAAGTTTTCAATTTGAGTCGTTTTTATTCAAACTTTTTCAGCCACGAACAATCACTCAATTTCATAAACAAGAACTAACATATGCCTTGGAGATTAATGACTGTTTTCTTTGAGTTTGGCATTGAAATGAAAAGGAAGAATGCCAATGAACACCGGTTGCTATATATTTTCAAACTATTTGTACTATATAGTAAGACCTAGTATATATGATGAAACACAAATTACGATACCCAATGCTTAGCTCTAAAGCCTACTCTCCTGGAGGAACAAACCATTCATCACTCAGAGAGTAAACCCTCTTCCAAAACCCTCACTAACTTGAAGCAAACACAGTACTGCAGTTCAATAGTAAAAATGCTGCATGTTGTTGTTTATTTTTTCAGTTTCCAATGTGCCCGCCCCTGTTTCTACCATGCCATCCACCCCTTCTCTTGTCCCTTGCCCTCTTCCATCGCCGCACATTTCTCCTTCCAGTAAATATCTTACGGATTTGGTCCAGCTTGTGAGATTGTTGGGCAATCACATTAGCTGTTGACGACCTCTCACTCAATGTTATCTCATATCCATCCCTGAAAGACTCCATTCCTTGGCCTAGAAGTTGCCAAAACAGTCCACCAGATGCAGGTCCTCCTGTTTTAGCCGACCAGTATATTTTGCTGTAGACGGTGTTGAACAGTTGGTCCCTCTGGTAAGTGTTGAAACCAGGGTCTTTCCACGATTTCCCAAATTCGGCGAGGAGTATCGGCTTACGGAGGACGATTCTTGCGTCTCGGATGTGTGCATCGAGCCAGTTGTTCAAGAAAGAGAGCTGATATTGTTCACTTGAACTGGATAACCTGCTCATGCAACAATGAAGAACCTAGATCAAGGCTTTGTCACATTTTTTTTAATAACTGGGTTTAATTTTCATTAAGTACCATTGGTCAGGGTATGAGTGGACTGTGGCAAAATCAATGCCAGGAATCTGATTATTTGCAATGAAATCTGTTCCAATATTCAAGCTAGGATTGAGCCTCTTCTTCTGAGGAGTTGATTGTCCATAAAATCCTTCTAAACCAGCTTCCAGCAGGTGGTTTCTGTCTATGGACTTAACATGAGAAGCCATTTCCATTATCCAGGCCTATCAAAATAAAAGCATCATTAAATGAGTGGCCTGGATTTAGAATCAGTCAATCAAATCTCAAAAGGAAGTTTTTAGCTTAAAAGCAACAGGTTTTAAGATAAAAGTCAAATCCAGATATGGAAGATTGTCAAAACCTGAATAGTTCTTCCAGAAGGATCTGATGTACATCTAGGCTCATTCATCAGCTCCCAGGCCATTATTGTTGGGTCATCTTTGTAGTGCATTCCAGTAAAGCTATTATATCTGTTGAGAACAGTCTGCCAAAAAAAAAAAGTATGTAACATATATATCAGGTATTGTCAAGGAAAATATTGATTCATTCCTTAGCTTACCTTTACATGATTCTTATAGTAGCCCTTAACAACAGGGTTTCTGAAGAAATCATCATCAGAAGTAAGGTACTGGCCTTGGCTTCTTGCCCAGTTTACATATTGTTTCTTTCCTCCAAAGCTTTCATAGTTATTAGCTAAGCTGAGGATGAGCTTGATTCTGTACTTTCTTGCCTCAGCTATCACAAAATCCAATCCCTTTTAAAAGCATTCCAAAATGAGAAAAGACCCAAATCATCAGCATTAAAAACTGTAAAGATTAATATGTAAACTAAGTTATGTAGAAGGAGATCTGCATAAACGGTACCTTAAACATCTGTTCATTGTAGGAACCTGGGGCATACTGTAATGGTCTATAACCACCATCACTGAAAGCCCAAGTTCTGGCCACAGTGAGACCATGAGCTGCGGCTTCACGAAATACAGCTGAGACTTTAGGCCTCTGAGAAGGATCAGAGGCCACATACATCAACCAGTAGGCATTGAAACCGTTTGCAAAGTAAGGGTTGCCGTTCAAAAAGAAATGAACCCCTCGGGTTCTTACAAAATTATCCCCGGCTTCAACATGGACAGTAAGAAGGTGCTGGTTGAACAAAGCAGCAAGAAGAAAACCCAAAGCCAAATGTAGTTTCATTTTATGTGTATCTCTCGGTTTCTGTTTTCTCAGTGGAGAAGGGGATTTTTGTATAGTAGAAATGGTCCCAAAGCCAAATGTAGTTTGATTTTATGTGTATCTCTCGGTTTCTGTTTTCTCAGTGGAGAAGGGGATATTTTTGTATAGTAGAAATGGTCCCAAAGCCAAATGTAGTTTCATTTTATGTGTATCTCTCGGTTTCTGTTTTCTCAGTGGAGAAGGGGATTTTTGTATAGTAGAAATGATTGAAAGGGTGGTGTTTAAAAGCTGCATAAAAGAAGATGAGGCGGTTGAAGCAGTTTTGTCTTCATATAACTCTCAAAAACTCATGAAAAGTAAAAACACCCACAGTAACTGCCAATGTCCCTCTAAGGTTAATTCCTTTGCTGTCTTGTAAAGGAAAACATGGCATCCCTTATTTCACTCTGTAGCCTTTCAAGCTTATATCAGAAATTGAGACTGAGAGGCTCCAGTGCTTGTGGTTGGTTTCTCTTCCATGGAAAACCTGCCAAAAGGTTAAGCAGAGGGGCTTCCCACTGTGTCTAAACGTACAGATCTTTTAGAATTTAGATTGAATGGAAGTGTCTGTATTGAATTTGAAGCACCACGCGGCATGTGAGAGTTGCCATCACCCACCAACCAAACCAATTATTTCCTTTTAGGATAAGGTTTTAACACTTTAGTGGACTCCATGTGCCGATGCTCCATCAAATTCAACCACTCAGCATTGTGCCTTTTCATCGAACCTCTTCTTTTTAACTCTCGTCTACCAACATTATCACTTCTCAATTAACTCCATTTTCTGTATGTAACTTTTGGCTAAACGACAGGCTTAGCTTTCAACACTGTACTGAAATCTGGATAGTCATAGATTTGTTGAACCGACAGATTTATGGGGTCATCTTGCAGCAATTAATGAAGTTCAATTTTGGACCCAAAAGCATTGGCGCAACCTTGGGATCTATCACCTTTTGCCGACATGATCTTGCTGCGATGTCTACCAAGTGAAGGGTGCAGGCAGAGCAGAGATTCCAACCACCGCTTTAAGTTAAAACCAGTTCTACCAATGCATACCACGTAAGGTTCGTGATATAATTATAGAATAAAACCCTTTCAGGCTTTTTACCTTTAAATTACCTTTTGGACCCCCCATGGCCCCTACTCGTCAATTTTCTTGCTCATACCGACAAGGCAAAGCCAAATTTCTTCGGCTTAGTCATCAATTATACTCTGTTAAGTTAAATGGAAAAGTGATGGGATAGAATGAAGAAATGGAAAGTGAAAAGAAAATAAGTTTTTAAGTATGTTTGGAAGAAAAAATGACGAGGAGAAGGAAAATAGCAGAGATATTATTTTTCATCATTATGCATAAAAAATAATTCTTTAAATTGAAATAAAGAAAGAAAATGAGAGAGAAAAATATATATTAGTTCAAAAGTATATACTTTTTAAATATTTTTTCATTTTTCAATTTCATCAAACAATGAATGGAAACAAATTTACTTATTTTTTTTATTTTCTTTTATCTTTTTCCACCAAGTACACTGATAAAAAAATATTTTTTAAATTTATAAAATTTAAATTTCATGATTATATAGAATATAAAATGATAGGATATATTAATTTAATGATATAATAATTTAAATATAATAAATTAATTTTATTTTTTTTGTAAATAATTAAAAATAATTTATTATGTAACACTAATATTGTAATTAATAAATTAATTTCAAATCATGTTTATTTTAGTAAAAAATTATCTATAACATAAACTTTAAATTTTAAAAAGTTGTGGAACAATTAAATTAAAAGGTAAGATATAATGTCCAAATAATTTTTTTAAAATTAAAAAGAGGATATTCGTAAAATCTTAACAGGGTTAAATTGATATATTCCCATCCAAATTGAGCTTTCAAGCAAGTGTAGCATCCAATTTTTTTAAGTAAATTAATTAGATTTGGGATAATTGTACAAATTTAATTATTTAATGTTTATGCATTTGGTTGTTGTATACATTAATATATTTTAGGTTTGATTTTTAAATAATGCGTATAATATATCTGAGTTTGAATTCGAATATAAATTTTTAAAGTAATACATTTTAATAGGTTTTTCTGGTGAATTACAAGAGAAGAGTAAAACCTTAACAGCAACGCGACTGATGCAACTCGAATTCAGATAATACTTGAGACAATAAACATTCTTAACCATCAGGTCAACACAAAATGTTTCTTTTAATCTTCAAAACTTAAAAGTAAAAATAGACCTAATTCAAGGATTAGTATTTGGTACATTGATAGTATTTTTTTATTATTTCATAAACAATCTTAAAAAATTGCCATGTGTCTTTTTTTAACATTTTACTATACCTCCGTAAGATACTTTTCCACTCACTTACTAGTGGAGTTTAAAAATCCCACGGACAATATATCAAATATTTTCTCATAATTTAAATTCAATGTCGTAATATAATAAGTAATAAATAATATTTTTTAAAATTCAAAAATTATGTATAGAATAATTACTTGTAAGTTAGATTATAGTTTAGAATAACCACTTGTAAATTATATTGATTAAATTATTATTCATATTCATAATCACAATGTTTATATACATATAGTTTTTATAAAGTCGATATACATTTAATTAAGCATAAATAATATATATAATATAATTTTTTTGAATTGTATAATATAATTTTTTATAATCATATAATATGCTATAATATAATAATGCAAATTATAACAATAAATTTGTATTGTATTATCATCATTTAAAAATAAAATTACTTACTTTAAAAATAAAATTATTTAAGTTCAAAATATTTGAATCTAAGCGGCCCAACCTGGAGCAATTCAAATATATAAAAAAAAAAAAATTAATCTCAACAAAATTCAAATTCAAGTTTGAAAAAAACTTAAGCTCAGGTTGACTCAAATCTGAAAAAATCAAACACCAAAATATTTGAATCCAAAATTAACTTAATCAGAATCCACCGAAAATTCACCCATTTGCCACCTCTACGTTTTACTCTACAAAGGTACATGTTCTTTTACAAGGGTAAATTACATTTGATGTCGTTAAATTATTAGTAAATTTATAATTTGATCATTTAATTTCAAAAAATTATAAATTGATTATTGAACTATTCAAAAGTTATAAGTTGGTCACTAGCTTATTAAGTTCCTAACGAGCATTAGATGTGAAGATAAATAAATTTACAATATGATCACTCAATTATTAATAAATTTACAATTTGGTTGCTCTCAACATAATTTAATATTTTTTAATTACTAGCAATCTTGTAGCACATCTATTTAGTTATTAATTAGATAAAACAATGATGATAAAAGTGATGTGAAGATCATTAGCTGCTAAACAAGAAGGAAATCAGTCACTGTGAAGAAGCTTCTTCTTTTCCTTATTAAAAAAATAATTTAATTGTTTCGATTACAAAATGATTAAATTATGTCAAGAATGATCAAATTGTAAATTTACTAATAATTGAGTGATTAAATTGTAAATTTATCTATTCTACATCTAACATCCATTTGGACTTAACGAGTCAATGATCAACTTATAACTTTAGAATAGTTTAATGACCAATTTTTTATTTTTTAAAGTTAAATGAATAAAGTGTAAATTTATTAATAGTTGAGTTATCTTAAGTGCAATTTACCCTTATAAAACAGAACAAACAAATTTGAAAAAAAAAAGGTCATGGAATGAATCAATGGATAAGGAGTTAAAGACTATGGGCCTAGGAAAAGCCCAAACTAATTCAGCAGGCATTGACTTTTTTCTTTTTTAAGTATATAAAAAGAAGGGATCTTTACTTTTTCATGGAACTCTTAACATTCTAGAATGCATCTCTTTTATTGTATTATTATTTTTAAATTAATTATCCCACTCATACAATCTTAATGTTGTTGACTTGCCTTTCTAGATTCTACTCGAATTCACTAAATTCTGTTGAAAAGCTTTCAGTATTATCGTAATTTGAATATTAAAGAAAAGTGATATTTGTAAAAGAAAAATGTAATTAATGCATTAATTTCATTTTAATTCAATAAAAAATTCATTGCAAATTGGAAAACTAGAGTTGACTGTTAAAATAACCCATATATGGAACTGCAAAAATCAATGGAAGTCAGGGTTAAGCCAGAAAATTTTGAGACCATTGAAATTGAATGGTATATTTTTATAATAATAAAAACATAATTTTATTATTTTAGTAATCTATATTTTTATAATTTTTTAAAAGATTAAATCGGAATTTTATTATTTTAAGAGAGTCAAAAAGTATAATTTTATCGTTATAAATTTAAAATTTTAAAGGAATTAAATGAAAATTTTTCATTTTAAGGATGAGCCCCGGCCACCGCCTGGATTGGCCACTGATGGAAGCTTAACGTTTTGAAACTACGACTACATATTGAATCAACTAATGTAAAATCAAAATACTAGTTGACAGCCATGCTACAAATTCTGGGTTTGATTGTGTTATTTGCAAACAAAACAAGAACAAAAGAGAACACTTGATCATTTGTAGTACATGACAGGCATATTAGCATTCATGTCCCACATCCCTCCTTCCTTCAGATACTTTACATACCTACCAAATTCTGGCTTTGTTGTTGGTTTCTTCTTACGACGAACATCGAAGAGACTGAAAAGTGGGTGAATAATACTCTTGGACTTGGAAGTAACCTTTTTGTTAGTCGACGAAGAGGATTCCACTCGATGATTCTCTGGCAGGGCCAATATTTCGGAAGTAAACTTTCTTGATAAACCGAAAACACTGGTAGGCACGCTTCGAGCCCTTTTCAACTGTGCTTCGAACTGGCTGGTGCTCGTAACGTCCTCATCAACTTCAAGTAACCGTTCATAGCCAAGACGGCTTCTTCTTGTGCTGAAAGCTCTGAGCATGGCCATGGGATGATGAGATTGAAGTGGGATAAGCTTGGCTAGCTCGTAAATATAGGCAAAGAAGGTTAGGTGACAATTGTTGACAATGAATTATAAAATATATAGCTTTTTCAACATTTTCATTGTTAGGTGGGGCGTTCCAAGAACATGTGAACTGCGGAAATCCTTTCCCAAACTGACATTTATTGCTCCAATGAAGACTTTGAATTCTATTGAATAATATTGCTCATAAAAAGGGGCTGCCTAATTTATGCATTTATTAGATTTTAAATTAAACATAACAATCACATTTTCCATGTATAATTATATGTTTTGTGGCTTACATAGTTACATGTAGCAGTAGAAATATAAAATAGATATGACGATATCTACCTTGTTGACAGGGTAAATTTACATAAACATAGTTAATTCATATAAAGACTGCACTACCGCTCTTCTGAGTTGAATTTGTTCCAAGCTTCCTGACATCAAGAAGCAAAAAAAAGGTTAGCTTACAACATACCATCAATGTCCTTGATTTCTAAAAGCTCCCATCAGTTATTAACAAAGTCAGTTCCCAAAGTGTAACATGAGTAAACGGACCTTTAGAAGATCGAAGACTTTTTCACAAATGTACTTCTGCTGAATACTTGCACCCCGTTGCTGTAATTTGTCGGGGTGAACACAAAGAGTGGCTTTCCTGTAAGCTTTCTTTACAGCAGCTGAAGTTATGACTTCAGTTAGTGGAATAGGATGCCAACTACTGTTAGGGCCAAGGATCTGTCGATGAAGAAAGTTCTTAGGTTTTATATAATTTCTGAGAGCTGTAAATTGTGAAAACTGAAGATAGGATGTCAAGTCAAGATAGGGCACCAAAGTACATTAGCAACAAGAAAAATTGATAGATCAATAATTCGAATGAATACTGATGATGGTAACCTAGGCATCAAGCCAATAAAATGCCTTTGTAAATAAAGGAATTGATGATAAATGCTCGGCTGAAAAGATATTGGATGCTATAACATACATATTGTAAAGTTGAAAGCAAGGCGCGCAGGTTCCCTTCTTTCCCACTAGACCACCTCTTGACATCAGCATCCAGAATTTCTGCCAATCGCTGCAAAGTGCAAAAGTTAAACAAGACAGTTAGTGGACAATGCAAAAATCTGTAATCATGAGACATATCACAGGCCTGGACAATGGAAAATACATTTCTTTCTGCTTGCTCTCTTTGAGCAAGAAGATCACGCATACTCTTTTCTTCAAGAGCTTTTGCCTGCAATTAGAAAAACTTCATGTTATTCTGCTATGCACATATAAGCATTAGAGATTTTGTGAAAGAAGAAATCATACCGCACGTTTAGCTGTTCGTTGATATCTCTCCATTCTAGCTTTACACCTCTGAGCTGGTTCTCCTTCAACCCCTTCATACACAAAAAGGAACTTATTCATTATCAGAAAAGAAAACTAAATTGTTTTCTCTCTAAGTGATCTTATAAAGCAGCGTGTTAAAAGGATCAGCTATTAATTAAAAAATAAAAACTACCATTATATGCAGAGGCATATGGGACTTGAAAACCACCAAAAGTGCTGGCGCTCTGAAAATGCTGATCTTGAAGATCCTGAGAATTAAGGTCCACTTAATTGCTGCCTCAAACCATGGAATTCATTAAAAAATACAAATTAAGGATAATCTTACAGAGGACGAAGAGCTTGTTCTCATTCCACTGTTTCTAGAAGTGGAAAATTTTTGTGACATGGACTGATCTACTTGCTCTCTTGCCTCAAAAGCAGCCCTTTCAGCCATCGCTTTTTCCACAGCATGCTCTCGAGCCTCTGTAGTTGCCCTCTCCACAGCAGCACATTCTGCTCTGAGTCTTGCCTCCATAGAAGACTTCTCCCTAGCTTCTGCACATGCCTTCTCTAATCTGTCATGTGCCTCTGCCATTGCTCTTTGACGAGCTTCTGCAGTTGCTCTTTCTAGAGCAGCCCTTTCTGCCTTCTCACGAGCTTCAAGAACCGTTCTGTCAACAGCCATCCTATCTTTTTCCCTTTCCCTCTCACTTTCTTCTTCTATTGTTCTAAGACGTTTGTTTTCCAGTTCTCTTTCTCTTTTCAGCCTTTCAACCTCCTCTTCAGGTGTAAAGCTGTCGTCAATATTCCTGTCTTTCCTTTCTGTGCTCTGGCTTACCTTAACTTGATGAAAGGTCCCGTGAATGCTTCCTTTAGCTATCACAGATGCCTTAGCAGCTTCTGATTTCCTTCCAGTTTCAAAAGACTCTTTCACCGCTTGAGCTGATACATACTCATCCTTGTCTTCTTCTAGATGTGAGGGAACCTGGGCCTCCTTGATATTCCTTGCTCTCTCCCTCCATTCATAAGCAAATTTCAACCCTTGCTTGTCACTTTCAGAGTCTCTTCCAGGGGCATTGTTAATATTCTTAGCATTTCTTTGTCCTATGCCAATTCTAGATTCACCAGCTTTCTTCACGCTCTCATCTTCAGGACACAGGATGGAGAAATCAATCTTTCTAAACTGGTTAACTTCAAATTCTAAGTCAGAAGGTGACATTCCTGATGCTTTGAACTTCCCATCAACATCCCCTTTCACCATTGCTTCTGGATTCTTTTCATTGCACCTAAATACAGTCTCCATCTTTCCATTTTCTAAAAGAATGAACTCTTCAGTTTCTTCCAGCTCATCACAGTTTTGATCATTATTTCCAAGCAATTGATTTTCCTGATGTTTCTTGCTATAATCCAGTTTATTTAGCACATCAGATTCCCCATGATGCTCTCCCTCGACATGCTGATGAGTTCCTTGAGCTATTTTCTGTTTCTTCCCGCTTTCATGTCTTTGAATTTGCTGGTACACATAGTTTTCTCCCTTCAATTCTTCAATTTCTTCCTGCTCAACTACTTTTTGTTTCAGTCGATCTTCTGTACCTGGGACCTCTTTCGCTTGTTTGCTGTAATTTTTTTTCTCGTTTGCCTCCTCTAGCATTTTCTCAATGTTTTCTTTTTCACAAGCCGCTTTGAGCCCTTTGTCAATCACTTCTTTTTCATAAGCCTCTTTTAGTCTATTCACTGTTTCCTCCTTTAGTTGTCTCTCATCCTTTCCTTGTTCAGTAACCTTCTTTGCTCTTTTGTTAATTTCATCTTTCTTACTGGCCTCTCTTCGTTTATTCACTGTATCTTCCTCTTTAAGAGCATTTCTCATTCCTCTCTTATTTTCTTCCTGCAAATGTGCTTGTTTTAGTCTTTTCTCATTCTCTAGCTGTTCAAGAGCCATTCTCCATATCTCACTTTCTTCTAGCTCACACACGTCCTTCTCTTTCTTCTCCTTTTCTTCTCGTTCACAAGCTTCCTTCAATTTCTTCTCTTTTTCTTGCTGCTCAACACCCTCTCTCGGCCTCTTCTCAGGTTCTGTTTTTACAAGAACCTCTTCGTGCTCTGTCTCAGTTCTTTCTTGCCCAAAACTCTCTGTCCAGTTTTTCTTCTCATCTTCCCTTTCTTGACACTTGTGGACTCTTTTCAGATTTTCATTATTTTTACCAGTCTCTTTCTCCTGCAGTCCATTCTCTTTCTGTTCCACGGCCAGCCCAACTTCAAGTTCAATGTCGTTTTGTTGAGCATATACCCCTTTCTCACATTTTCCTAATTCATCAGCTCTAGTTGATTGCTTACAATTTTCCAAAGGTTTCCGTGCTGTTATAAATTGCCCATTCTCCTCCAGTTCAGTGACATTTTGAGCTGCTTTTACTTTTTTCTCCTGCTCTTTATGCCTGCAAGCCTCTTTAGCTGGTTTCGTTATGGCAGGGAACTCCCTCCTTCCACAACTTTCTTTAGCTGTTTTCATATATTTTTCAGCTTTCTCCAGTTCACGGTCTTCCCTGACAGCTTCTACTTTCATATCACTTTTTAGTTGATGCTCCAATTCTCCAATGCTGGCCTTTTTAGCTCTATGCCGAAGCTCATGAGATTTCATACACGGAACCAAAACCTCCTCATTGTTTGTCTGCTCGAAACCCATTCTTGACTTATCAATTGTAAAAAATTCAGAAAATTGAGTTGCTTCCTGCCATTCATCAACTCCATCAGTTCCATTAAACTCTTGAGTTGATAGGGAATCCTTCCCATGCACCTCAACTGCAAATCTTTTGGGCACATAACAGAGCTTTTTGCCTTCCAGTGACACAAGTACCTGGCTTTTCAGAGCTTTTTGACTTTCCTCTCTAACAGGTATTTTCATGCCACTGTCTTCTTTTCCGCAAATGCCCTCTGCCCTCTCATCTTTTACATCTCCGGACCCATCAACAGCCTTACCGACCCTTTCCTTCTTAACTTTTCCATCAGATTTTGAGCCTAGTTTTGTAGAGCTTTTGATGCCATCCCTCTTCCTATCCAGTACTTCTTTCGCGTTCGTCAGCTTTACTTGAGCTTTGTCCATAGCTTCTTTCACAGCAGACACAGAGGACACAGCAGCTGAGCTCGCATCTATCTCAACATCTAAGAAAGGAGGTGAGTTATCACCCAATCTCCCTCCAGAAGGATCATATTGACAGCCACCACTTTTGACATTGACAGGCGGCGGAGGTCTAGAGGGAGGTGGCACATGTAACGGCACCGTTCTTAGGTTGATATCTGAAATTGTTACAAACATCTCATTAGAAAAAGTGCCATTTCTTCCACATTCTCTTTGGATCAAATCGTTTGTAAATATTTGTTCACCAGTAGTTCGGCTAGAAGGATGGGATGCAATTCTTCTAAGCTGTTTTTTCTTTGTAATTCCCCCAGTGACCGCAAAATCAATATCATCAGTCACATGCAATGGTGGATTCTTATTGTCTGCCTTTTGCAAGGGAGTATCTATTATGCAAGCATATTCAGGATCAGCATGCAGCCAAGCAACCTGCCTAACCCCATTCGACATACCCCAATTGCTTCTAAGATTAGCCTTATGATATGACATATTGAATCCCATAGTGCTATCAACTGGCTCATAACAACCTCCATTGGAGACGTACTGATATTTTCCAGAATGATCTGATCCTCCTGACAGATACTCAGTTTCTGCCTGTATCCTATGAGAGGAAACAAATGGATATCTATCATCAAAATTTACTCCTTTTTACATTGAAAATTCAGTCATGGAATCTCAAAACGTCACATATCCAGAAGTTCTACATAGAACACATAGAATCAATGTGTGTTGATGTGCCTCAGCTCTGCCAAGAGCCCAAGAACAGGCGGTGGCATCAACAAGCCACGTATTGTGTTCTCACTGCTCCGTTTCACTCACTTGGGCTCTCGACAGAGCCGAGGTACATCAACAATGTGCATCAATTCTTGTTCAAAATAATGTTGATTCAAACACCAAAAGAACAGGTCTACACTTCAGCGAAGAACAAAAAATCCAGAATCCAAGAACTACAGGTAGATAAACTCATTCAAAATAGCTCCCCATAACAAGTAACCAAACTACAAACCTCATCTAAGTTAAGATTTCATTAAGACGAAAGTTCATTCTGTTAAAACCCGCAGATAAAAACATTAAAGATTAATTACTAAAAAATATGAATAGAATTCAAAACTTTACACTGCAGCGGCTATCATATTTAATTTCCTAAGCAGTAACCACCAAAAAAAGAAAAGAAAAAACCAATATTTGCTCATTTCTAGTTGTAAAATTGGCATAAAGCTAAAAACTAAGATAAAAAATAAAAATAAAGATATTAGAACATTAAAAAAGAAGTAATGAGCATACCAAGCTTCTTCTGATGAATTACCATCCAGATCATGACTATCATCACCACCATTGGCCGATCTAATCAGCTCCTCGTACGAAGCAATGAATTCCAAGCCGTCAAATCCACCGAAAACGTCACCGTAGTCAAACCTGGGGTCCCGTACATCAAACATCACCTCGACACTGTCGTCTACCGGCGGAAGATCCAATACCGGAATCGACGCGCCACGAGATGCGAGGAATCCGTTGAAAACTTCGGTATAGTCCTCGGGCCTCGGCGACAAAGCCGGGCCACTACATGTACCGAAACTCAACGGACCACCAAAAACGTCGTCGTACATGGTTTTGCTGGAGAAGTTGGTGGATGCGTTGCAAGTTGTTGTTCGCTTGGTGAAAGTAGCTTGAGAAAAATCCCTGTTTGGTTTCCGAGAATGCGAGAGATTTTCCATGAAAATGAAAGTTTCAAGGTTTCTCTCATCGAGAGAGTTTTTTTTTTTTTTTTTCCTTAAAGCAATATATTATTTACAAGAGCCACTGGCAGACTGAAGAGAGTGTCGGAGGGACAACGATGGAAAAGGAAATAATAAAAACAATTTGTATGAAATGACGAAAAACGTCTTCGGATAAATATATTTAAATTACCTAACCTTTTTACCTCTATTAAAAAGATCAACCAAATAAAAAATAAAAAATAATTTCGAAAAATATATTATATCAAATAATTTCGAAAATTAAAAAACATAAAATTCTAATAAAATTAAAATATGTATGAAATTTAAAAAAATTATTGTAAACATATATTAATTATATAAATAAAAATATAATACACAACTAATTCAATAATATTATTTAAAAATTTAAACTTTCAAATATATATAAATAAAAAATTATAGAACATATATAGAAAAACCAAACAAAATTAGATGCTTTTAGAAAATTTTAAAAATATATAAAAATTCGATATATTTAAAAATATATATATATTCAAATTAAGTTTGATTAGCATTGACTGATATTGTCTAGCGTTGACCGCCTTGGTCAAGTTTTAATTTGAATTTTTATTTTAAAATTTTATATATTTGAGTTGTTTATATTTTACGTAATTATTTATAATAATTTTTATATACTTTATATACTATAAAAAGTAAATTTAAAAAAATGAATCTTATATAATTTTTTAAATTTTATTTATATTTTTTAAAAATTCAGAATTTTTAAAAAACATATTTTAAATTATTTGTATTATATATTTTTTAAAATTTTATTTCAAATTTTAGAATTTTTCATTTTTTTTTTGGAATAACTTGTAATAAATAATTATATGACAATGGTTATATATGATTTTTATGTGATATGTCATACTAAGGGTGTAAAAGAGATACTGATACTCGCAAGCTACTCAAGTTCGATTCGAAAAAAAAATTTTGAACTCAATTTGATAATTATCAAGTTGAGTATGTTGAGTTGTACACAAAGCTAGTAAAGTATAATCTTGATATTATTCATCAAAAACTTACTTCACATACACAGTATGCTCAGCTTATATAATGAGAAGCATGAGCAGTTTACAAAATCAGTTAATAACAACTAACTAACTTAACTAAACTAGCTAATTACTAACTGTCATTAACTACTCTATTATTCTCCTGGTTTTGTCTAAGCTAAAAAGCTTTGTCTGAACAATGCTCATCGATCATTGGCATAACACGCAATGCATCACGAAAGGGAACAAATTGACTAGGTGTGAGAGGTTTGGTGAGAACATCAGCCACCTGTCTATCAGAAGGCACAAAGCTATAATTGGATTTGGTTCGATTATTGTCAGCCTGTTTAACAAGATTGGAGTCGAAGGTTCAAGTTTTACTTATTTCATTCAACATATCTCTACCAAATAAAAAGAGAAGAAAAGAAGAGTGGGAAACAATATTATCATACGAATGGAAACGTTGCTTGGTAAAGAAACAAAACACAGTGGAATTGGACCCGCGCATCTGAGTGGTTGAAGTGGAGCAGGTTTGGTTTCGGAACATAAAACATCAGAAGGAACTACTTACTGGTCTTACAAGTTTGGCAATTGTTTAGAGAGAAAGGGAAGGGAAGCCAACAACCAGGACCAAGGACAGATTATGGGATCAATGTCGTTATTAGGGTAAATGCACAACGATTATCAGTAAAAGTAGGTCCGGTTGGTTGGATGATTTGTAACATGAATATGATGTTTGTCATGAGTTCAGGCAAAAAGCTATAGAGTTGGCCATCCATATTCGACTCCCAAGCCCTTTTCTGGTTTAAGAAACATTCTCGATGGACCATTTCTATGACTTTTTTTTTTTTTTTTGGTGCAACCATTTCTATGGCTTTTCCTACCCTTTTCTTCATCTTATTAATTACTACTTTAAATTTCATTTTCTTAATTCATCTTTTTTGTCGAGATCGAACCGATCGGACCAGTTGAATTCGAAATCGATCAATATATCAACCTGAAAAAAGAGGTTGAATTGGTACGAATTTGGTTAAAAAACGAATTCAACTCAGTTTTTTTTTTTCTTATTCAATGAATTTTTTTTATTTTTTTATAAATTTTTAATAATTTATTTAATCAATCAAATCAACTGCTCGAATTGATCGAATTGGAAATCAATGACCTGATAAAGTAGTTTTCCTTTTAAACAAATTCACAGTATAGCATTGTATTATTTAAATTCTTCCGTATGCCTGATAATTAATTTAAGCATTAAATTTTGATTCAAATATATCGTGCAACATATTTAAAACACATGAATTAAATTGTAAATGCATATATACTTGCCTAATGAACAAACTGAATCTCAAATATTTAAAGACAGTATCATTAAAATTTTAAAAAAAAAAAAAAAAAAAAATGTCGATCTGAACTATCCAAATAATAAGTAGGACATATTTTAAATATGCTCCATGAAATATTTGAACTAAACTTTAACACCTACATCAATGACTGAACTAAAAAAAATAATTTGATGGATACGACATTAATATTTTAAAAAATAATTAAAATGTTATAAAATTTGTGGGGAGTATAAAAGTTTAAAAGTTGGGCTATAATTTCAATAACTTCTTGTTGAATTAACCTTAATTATTACTTTCATAAATTAAGAAAAGCAGTGGTAATTACTACTATAAAGTAGGGAAGTAGACACAAGTAGTATATATTTTGCTTTAGCTAGAAGCAAGCTAATGCTAACGGAGGAATATGGTAAACACTGCTGTTCGAATAGGATTTTGCCAATCAGTTGGACTGGTTGGATTAGAATCAGTCGAGAAATCAGTTTAGAGAGTGATCTTAAATCATGTAGATTAAAATATTGAATCAAATATTTTAGTTTTTAATAATTTTTTAAACGAATTGATTGAACTAATCGAACTTATGAATCCATCGTCTGATCAAATTAATTATTGATCCGATTTAAATAAGACAAAATCTGGAGGATGGGATGGTGGGTGAAATAATTTAGACATATTGAAGAAATGATTTTAGCATGCAGATGTAATTAATTAGATATTTTTTCACCGACGTTTGAGGAAGAAGCTTCAGTTTCATTAACCATATAGTGGAGGTAGTGGCTATTAGGAAGAGACCATTATGATTTATGAACATCGATAGTGGGTTTTGAGTGAAATGGGTGGCTGTGCTGCAATTATGCACATCTGTTACCGACCAATAAGGACGCTCTTTCTTTGCCTTGCCTTGCCTTGCCTGATAAGGTTTTAAAACTTTGGACATTGTCTTAGGTACATTTCCAGGGAGAAAATATTACATAAAAAAATATATTATTCTCATTCAAATCATATCATTATAATCACATTTATAAAAAAATGTCAGTCACTCATTATGCATAATTACATGATAAAAAAAGATTTTAATAAATGATTGAGGTTTTTTTTATAAATGTAATTCTGGGATATAATAATTTCATTATCACCCAACTAATGAGGGTGGGACTCGGCCCTTATTCTAAACATATCTATTCAAGCCTAAAATATGCATCGGCCTTCATTTATCTCCATAATCGGGCCATCTGCAAAATTTTGCTTCACCATCGGCTTTAAAATGCAAGGCTTTTGTCATTTGTTAGGGGTGCATTGCATTGAGAATGAGATTTCCTTTCTAATAATATGAGAAGAGTAGTTTGAGATTGAATCTAAAATTTTATCTTTACAATATAATACTTTTATCATTAGGTTATTAGCTGCGTTGTGAATGATATTGTTTTCCTTATTTCTTTTCTTTTTTTTTTTTTTTTAAACAGGAAGGAAGAAAATTCAAAATTTTGGAGATGTATCAACCCTATACTTGCAAAATACGGATACCGCATGCCACATTAAAAAAAATTGTCCAACACATACCAAATTATGTCTTAACCTAAAACTAATACATATCTAATAAGAAAAAAGTTTTAAATGGGTTTTGTAATTAGAATTAAAAAAAAAAAAAATCAGCACATAAAAAAGTAGCAAATGCTAATCTCTCGGGAAAAATTGAAGTATTTCACAAATTTCACCCTTAGTGTTGGATATTGTAAATAGAAATGGACCGTTTAGTTTTTTATTTATTTAAAATTCTAAGAATTTTGAAAATTCAAATATTTATTTTACCAAGCAATGAAGAATCACCTCAGAATTTTAAAAAATGCTTTGGGATCCTCAAACACCAGTTTGCAGCATAACTGGAAACAACTACCTCCACGTTCTTATTGCCAGTAAACATAATCAAAGCAATTGAGATCAATTACAAATACATAAGACACCACCTAGGATGACTTGGAACATCCAGAGATTAGTTTGCAGAATGTAGTTCAACTTCTAAGTAGCCAAAACGGATGATAAGGTTAGCCGAATGAGTGTGCTCTATAATTCAATTTTCAACACCTCAGCCAGCATCACCAAAATTATTGCAACTGAAATGCAACCATTCTCAGCTGATTACAAAATATCCAGTAACATTGAATCTCAAAAAAAAAAAAAAAAAAAAAAAAAATTGAATTACCACTCCTAAGCAGCTTTTGGTGCTTTATCTGGCATAATGTTATCGGGAAGGATAAGCTCAGGAGGTGTCTCCCGAACAACCCCAAGCATTGAATCATATTCCTCATCACGGCGTGCAAATTTCTTGCGGAGCATCGTCTCTAACTCGATTTCATCAAAGCTCTTTGCATTTTCAGCTGCATGAACTTGCGCCAAATTGGTATAATTTAGAGCCGACTGAGAAATGAAGGCCATCTCTTCTTCTGTTAGCTTTCTTAGGAACTTGGCAGGGTTACCTCCCCAAACCTGTATTTGTTAAGGAAAATATATGTTAACAAGTTTAGAACTTCCTTTACAATGTTTGCTTTTTGAGCTAAAAGTTGATCCAATTCATTTCCACCCATGCTAATCTAAAAATTTTAACTCGGAGAGGACCACGAGCAAAGCCACCACCAAGGTTTTCTTGTCAAAGCTTGGCAATGGCAGGCTTCCTCACTCCACATTCATAGTAGCTGATATGAGAATGCAGGTTGGCTCAAGCTTCAACTTTTGAAAGTGGTAAACCTTACCAGTTATGACTACATTCTCTGGCTTTTAGCAAATGAATCATATTTATTGCTCAATGTTGTCTTCAGTACTATCATATCTATTTTACCTATTTCATATATCTTTGAACTATAAAATTTACATCTAACAAGAAATTTATGATATTAAATAGAATCTATAAGATTTAAACCAAGATTAACACCTAAATGTCAGTGAAGAAGTGCCACTAACCTCTCCACACAGAATCCTAGTGTTCTGCGTCACAAGAGCTCCGGCAGCAACCATGGCATGCTTCTCAACATAAACACCATCTAATAGGGTAGCCCCCATACCAACAAATGCTTCATCCTCAACAGTACATCCATGTAAAACAGCACTATGACCTGTCCAGTTTTTATCAGTGATTACTTTTTCATGATACTAAAACCACAGAAAAGTACCACTTTTAAGGATGGATCACTCACCGACAGTAACATTACTTCCAATAATAGTTGGTAAAACCTTCCCGCTTAAGTTAGATTTTGCAACATGAACAAGGGAGTTATCTTGGATATTTGTTCCAGACCCGATACTGATGCTATTGACATCACCTACACACATCAAAAATCAGATTCAGAAAAGGAAATCGAGGATGGACTTATAGCATGGCACAACACACAGAGATGAGGGAGAGGAAGGACTCATAAAGCTCCTTAAGAAAGAAACTGAAGAGTTTTACATTGATCTCATTTTTCAATAGAACACCATAAAATGGATGGATCAATGAGAGATCATGAATTTTGAAGTCTCTTATCCTGTGATATTCATATTTTTATTTGTCATAGAAGAAACACAATCCAACACATACTGAGTTAAAGGCTTACGGCTTATGTGACTTTAGTAAAAACAACAGATGAACTTTGCTATTTTGTCATTAATCATACAGAATACAGTTTAACTACAAGTTTCTAACGAACCCCAGCTCCATCATTAAATAATCCTTAGTTTTGCCCTTATGCCACAAGATGTCATAATTTTAACAAAAGGATTAAGAACTAAGATCATCATATCATACTAACACGTTCTTTACAGTCATTATTATCGTGGTGATCATCTCATCTATGTGCTAAAACATATCCTTTCGCCTAACCACATAATTGCTTCCAAACATCAGCACTGTTTGGGACATCAGAAGTGTTTTCAAATACCATAATGGATATTGATTGTAAAAAGGTCCCATCTTTGAGACAAGAAGTGCAATTTATGATTAAAATACCAAACAACATTTGCTGCATGCTTGATATAGAATACCAAACAAACATCCTTAGCTTCATTTTCCTAAGACAATAATGATTGTAAGCATGCATTCGGAGCTTGGTTTCAGAAATTAAATTAATTATTAATCAAAGAACAAAACTAGTTCAACTATAAAATCCTCAAACCCTAAACTTCCAAAAAAAGTGACCTGATTTACAACATAAATGCGTTTAACACTCATCAGCTAATTAAAAAAAATGAGACTGCTTACCTCTCAAAACACAGCCATACCAGATAGAAGAACCCCGTCCAACCTGAACATCTCCGATGACAGAAGCGCTAGGTGCAACAAAGGCACCTCTATCAACAACTGGAGCTTTGTCGAATACGTTCATCAACGTCCTATGCCTCGACACTGAAACAAACCAAATCCGAAAAAATTAATCAAAGTCTACTCCTTTTCGATTTAAGAAGTAATTTTCTTTAAATTATAAAATCGCATTTGAAAATGAAGCATATATTCGTCGAGAAATCGATCAAATTATAAAATTGAAAGAAGGGGGAGTTAGGGTTTAAGGGCACCCACGCTGTTCTTGGAAGTAGTAATTGCCTTGGAGGCGACAACCAAGGCGATCGAGGGCTTGGCCGGTTTCTCGGATCCAGAATCCAACCGTGTAGATTGCTTTCCCCAATGTTCCCATCTTCTTATCCTTATTCTACTTCGGATTGACGGAGGTAATTGTTTTCTCCTGAAGATCTGAGGGAATTTTTTTTTTTTTTTCCACAGCTGAGAAAGTAAAAAGCTTTGAAGTGGAGAAAAATGGAGAGAGACCTATCCCCCGTGTCCAGCAACCATCCTCTCCTTCCCTACGGCTAATTGTATTACAGTATATCATTGTGCCTCAATTATTTTCTGCCACGTGTGTTTTCGCTTTGTCACATAGGAACGCCGTCGTATTGACTACTTTCCTTTTCTTCTTTAAATTTTTACTATTTACCTTTTCAATGCCTATATTTCTCTCTAATTCTAAACCCAATGCCAACTTAAACTAAATTATTGGCGTGGGTGAAACTAATTGTGTAATAAATTTAATAAAAATTGATACAAAAATTAAATGTGATTATAGTTAAAATAGGTAAAATTATGATGTCATCAGTTTAAATCGGTTCATGAATTATTTACTTAAAATTTAAGAGGGTTGGAGCAAAAACAATAAATTCAAAAAAAAAAAAAAAATCTATTTTAGGGAGGGTTTTGCATATAAATTCTTCACTCTTTTCTTATCATTTTTAAGTCATATTTTTTTTTATGGTCTTGATTTTCTGGTCTCCTAAGAGGGCAAAATGATCCAACATGTTTCATATCTATAACATCTATAATCCATAACATAGTTAAAAAGAGAATACACTAACTACTGTACCAAGTACTGTGGAAGTAAGGCCCTTAAAATCGACACAAAGCCTTTCCTTATTTCTTTTTTCTCTCTTGGCTGGGCAGCTGAAGGAGTGACACGTGTCATTGTTTTTTATATAATATTTAAAATTATTTATAGCAACGTGTTTTCATGCATTTAAACTCATATTTTCTTATATTAACATATTAACAACAATATTAATATCAATTCAACTAAAACTCAATCGACATACGTACTATTTTTTCTTTGCTCGATCGTGTGAAAATGATGGGGAGGTAATAATAAAAAAGAAATGGAAAGAAGAGATAAAAAATGAAGGAAAGAGAAAATCGTGGAAAAGATATATAGAAAAGGAAAAACAGTATGTTTTTTTATTAATTTTATTTTTTATTATTATAAATTTTCGAATAATTTTTTTTTATAATATTGGAGTGGGAAAGAGTGATGAGATTTGAATTTGTATAAAATGAATGTTTGATAACAACTTTACATATCGTGTCGTATAAGTCAAGACAATAATTTTATTTTAATATTTTTTCATGCATTTTAATACATTTATATATTTTGTGTTATGATTATTTTTTGTTGTATTTTAATTATATAATTTATGGTGTATCCATATCATTCAATGAAGTGTGCAATTCTTTTAATTATTATTCAAGTTAGAGAAAATTTATGCTGATCATGTATAGAAAGAATTGTGTTGATCTTTCTAAGTTTAATATAATTTTATTTTATATAGATTTTTGTAAAGTTTATATATTGATGTAGCATCACTTTTTTTGTGTGTGTGTCATTTCATGTTGTTGATACAATGATACAACAAGGAAGACGTAAGTGAGTGGTGGTTGTCATGGAGGTTCACTCCGTTGAGACGAAGAGCCGGAAATTATAAAAAATGAAGGCATGGAGAATGCTAAGACCGAAAGCTGGAAGTAAGTTGATACAGCATAGGATTGGTATCTTTTTAAAATAAATAATTTCTAGAGATATTTATAGGTAGGATTCCATGTAAAATAATGTTAACAGGTTAGACTTGTTATCTGATTATTAAAAGACGCGTGGGACGAACGTCTTTAATGAGACAAAAATAGTTGTCCATATGATGTTTCATGACCAATAATATCACACTCTTAATGGAAGCTTGAAAGTCTGGGCATCGAATAACTTGCACTTGCCCGAATAATTGTATTGAAAGAGAGGGTTTATGGATGACTTCCCGAGTCGCTGTCAACTGACTTGCTGCTCAAGTGTCCTTCCGACTAGCCAATTTATTTCACGTTTTACCTAAAATTTTAAGTTCAATAATAATCATTTAATAAACTTAAACTTAAATTTATTTATAAATATTATTTAAATTCCCATGGTAGAGGGATGAAAATTCTAGTTTATTTAAAATAGCTTGAGTATGTGATATATGAAACTTGTTCAAATGATTAACCTGTTTTAGATGACTGTCACATGAAGAAAAAGTCTTTTGCATTTATTTATGTAAAGCACATTTTTGATCCATTAAAGGGTAAAATGATCAAAACAAAGAAAAACCTGGGGAGATCAACGGTGAGAAAAGAACAACAACACTACAATATCATCAACTCATTTATTAATACAGAAACTTTAGCACGAAGCTACTAAGCTTTGCTAAATAGAAGCCAAAATCTTTTGCCTCCAAAAAAACAAAAGGGACTGCACTTATTACATTTACTATGGAAACTGTACAATCTATGCTTGAGGAATTCAGGCAATGCTGAGGTGTTGTTTAGCTATCCAAGACTGTTCGGGCTCGAGCTGGACGGTTCCAATCTGAGTGATCATTAATAAAAATTAAAAACATCAACGTGGGAATAAGCAGTAGATAATGCCAAGTGCAGCTTAAGAATGGTTTCAATCACTTGATATAATTTTTTTGGATGTATTGACTGAACATGTTACTCATACTCAAGGGTAAGCATTGGATACAGGTATATGTTCAATTTTTTGAAGTTCTTTTTTCATATATTTCAAGCATCTTTGGAAGGGTATATCCCCACAGCCAAGTCTGAATTTGAGTCAGGCAGGGGTATTTCAAGCAAAATGAAGAGTCTGAACGGTGCAGCTTATTAACAAGCCAAAAATTTGAATCATGAATATAACCTATCACCCACTAAGTTTATCAAGTAACTATTGAAGAAAGTATGTAAGTACCTTAGCATTTTCAACACAAACAAAATCTTTGTAACATGCTTCCATCTGCAGATGTGGGTTCCATAGAACAGCATCTGACCAACTGCAAGGGCAAAGTAGAAAGATGAGGAAAATATTTTGACTTGCTTCTAAAAAAACAGAGATGCGAGACATGGATTCACGTACTTTGTATTCCTGATGGATATTACATCACCTAAGCCATTATCGAGGTGCACTTCATTAGGAGCATCAAGGTAAATGCAATCTACAAATCCAGGAAAAGATTTGGCATCCCTGAGTTGTGAACATAACAGTTAGAAGGTGAAGGAAAATTTTTCTCACAAGTACCTTTAAGACTCATATTCTCAAATAAGTTGCGAAAAGTAGAAATATAAAGAAGATAAGAGTTGATAAATTTTCAGTTCATAAGCAAGCTAGTCATTGTCAAAAAAAAGAAGAAGGAAGACCTAGAGATCTTAATATCTATGGTTTGAATATTTGTACTCAAGTTATCCTCCACTAATAGTTCTGTGCACAATGCACTGATGACTGACCTTTCCTCCCTACCCTCAATCGGATTCTTAGGATCGGGATCTTTATTCAGAGTTTTGCAACCTTTCAAACCTTTCACGGATACCCCTGTTATGGATGCCTGCATCAAAATGTCTTAACATCAATGTCTAACTAGCTTCAATCAAGTTTAAATGCCATATAATTCAATTATAAGGCATAAGACGTAATATACATGTTTAGATGTGTATGTCGTTTTCATTTTCCCTTGCCAAATAATAAGTTCTTTTTCCTTTCATTATCACCAAAAATAAATCTCCATTCTTATACAAGGAAAATGTCAATTTGGAAATGTTAAGAGGAACTGCATTTATCAACCACGGAATTATAGGTACTTACACGAAAATAGGAATGCAAGGCAGTGCTGAAAGTAAATGGCTTTTTGTCTGTGTTTGTTACTTTTAGTTCGGTGGAAAGGCTCTTTGTATTTAGAGCAACCTGAAGAAACAGAATGAAACGAAGTGCCAATTTAATTAGTAAACATGACTTACAATTGCATGGATTAATCAACATACCTACTCTGGACTATTCCAGTTACCTTTAAACTAATGCATAAATTAGCAAAGAAACTACTGTTGTCATAACTCATAAGCATAATATCATTGCCCTGCTCATACTGGCAAGTAATTGATAACAGACCTTATATCTAGCCTGAAAACTGAAATCCCACATGGCTCGGCTGTAAGGACCATCTTTTAGCTCAAGAGTTACATTCGGGTTGCCATCTACGTTTTCAGAGTCCACAAGGGACCAATCCATATTCCTTGCAAATCCATGCTGTGAATCACATGAACATTTACACAGCCAAGAATAACATTAGTTCCGATTGTTCCTTTTCATTTTTCTGGATGATCTTTTGCAGGCATAAACTAATGATGATAAGAACCAGTCCTCTAGTATCAATTCTTGAAAGGATATTAACCAGGCCTCACAGACCACTTTAAATGGCTCATGAGAAACAAAAGGAACTAAATATGAAATGCAGCATAATTAATGAAAGCAACTAGAGGTTTTTAGAATTTTGAACAAGAATTCGAAGGGCATACCTGCTGCATTAGACCAGGTCCAAACTGTGGGAAACAATGTGGAATACCTCCACTATCCAAATAAAAAAAATACAGTTAGTATCTAGGAAAATTACAATTTATCATCTGTCATTAACATGTTTCTAAATTTTGGTAATGAAGTGGCTTAAGATCAATTTCTAGCCAAAAAATACAACCATAATCTACTTCTTTAATCAGCTAAATTCTAGCAAGCTTTACCAGTGGCTTATTAGAAATCACAATAAGTAGAGTGAGGGATGGAGAATCAACCTGATTGGCTTCTTCTTGTCAAATACAGCATCAGGCCGTACAAATAGAAGGTCTCTCCCACTTGGAACTTTCCAAGATGTAATGCAACCACCAAAAAGATAAATCTCAGCTTCACTAAAACACCCAAAAACAAAGACAGATAAATTTCCTTCAGACCCGAATCAATGAAAAAGAAAAAAAAATTGACCCATCAATTAAACCAGCAAGGGAGTTGAATAAATTTGGAAAAGACCCAGAAAAGAAAATATTGCAAAAAGTGCGTCATATTTTCAAAATTTGAAGATTTGAACATTACCTGCCATGATTAGAAGTGAGGAGAAGCTTGGGTAAATTGCCTTCCCCTTGTGTTACTGTGACCCCCAAAGCAACAGCATCCTGGTTTGAGGCTGCAACAGCCATGCCTGAGTAACTGCAGAAGAATATGAAGCAATTGGATTCAAAGTTTTAGGAGCTATCTAAGCACTAGAGTTAAAACTGGACATTGCTTGTTGCCTCTGAAAACATGAGAGAAAACGGGAACTAACCGCTTGGTGGGGCGTAGATTAGGAGAATTTAAGGAAGGGACAAAGAATTTCATCGAAACCATCGCCATTCTCTTCGATTATAAAGCAGAAGGGTCAATGCCAAATGTGAAAGTGAAATGGATGTAACGAGCAAGCGAGTCTCTTTAAAACCAACGATTCAGGAGGAGGTTAAAGCTTTGGCCTTCGATCGTTTTATTTTTTGTGGTTATGTCATGTTCGAAAATATTATGCGCATATGCTCCCCTTATTCAGTTTTTTTTTATTCGTTGACACCAACATGATAAATAAAAATAAAAGCTAATAATTTATTTTAATTCTCATTTTTTAATTTTTAATTTATATTTTTATCAAATCACGAAAAAATTAATATTTTTTTTAACTTTACTAATATAAGATACATCTGGATAATATGTAGGCATTTAATTAATTTTTAAAAAATTTAAAAATTAAAAATCATTAAATTCATTTTAATGTGTAAAAATTATAAAAAATATTTTTTAATATTTTTTTAATTTTAAAAATTAATTAAATACTGACATGTCATCCAAATGATAATTCACATGTATTTCAAAGTTAACAAACATTAATTTTTTCATCCATTTTGAATGATTTAACAAAAAATGCAAGCTCAAGGGCTAAATAAGATAAAAAAAAATTAAATGGAGGACTAAAATAACTTTTTTGCAAAATTAAAGAGTCAAAAAAGTCATTATGTCAAATAAAAATTCCATATAAAATACAACATATCACAAATAGAGTTGTTCAGACAATCTACTCGGCTGGTAGGTCTGGCTCGACTTGGATAAATTTTTTGTATCTCTAGCCAATCCAATCCTACATAAACTCAATTTAAATAGTGTAAAAAATTAAATTAATATTAATTATAAAAATATATATTTATTATTTTTTTAATTTTAAACTGTAAGATAAATTTCTTATTCGGGTCGACCAAGCTTGAAAATAGGAGCAAAATCAGAAAAGTTTTTAAGAGAGCCGGAAATAAATTCTTTTATGTGACTTTTTGAAATTAAAAATAAATCACTTAATAGTAATGCAATAATAAAAATAGTTAACAACATTAACTATTTAGACTAACTAATTACATTATAAAAGTAGATGGACTGAATTATGTAAAAAATTTAAAGTATATAGATTACATATCAAGTTTCAAAATAGTTTAGAGTCTAAAATTGAAATTTGATCATCGTCTTATAATGTAAAAAAAGGCGACACAAACCTAAAAAGAAACAGGAAGCCAAGTGTCAATCTTTAAGACTCTTATGGTATTCAAATTATATATAATCACATAATGTTTTAACCGAAAAGTTAATTATATTGACTATTTGGACTAATTAATAACATCATAAAAATATAGAGACCAAATATGTTAAAAATTAAAGTATATAGATTAAATCTCAAATTTAGGCATATTAGAGGGTCTACCACTTAAAATTTACCTTTTGTTGCAAAATGTAAAAAAAATGGTTGGGAGAACTCCTTTTATATATAGGTATATGGATTTGGTTCCTCAGGACATGTCCTTCAATACATATATATTGAGAAATACATTTCACACACAAGCTTGCTTCCTTTTTCTTTTTTTGTTGAACATTGACAAACATCTTCAAACTGTTAACAAGGTGGCAAATCCTTGGATGGAGGCTGAATTGATTGATCAGCTCCTGTTCCATCTTCAACTACAAATGCCATTTTCAGTCCCCACCCAGTGTCAAGCTCCACATGACAACGCATAAACCAATAACCATACACCTAAACCAGCAAAATAAAATCAAACTCAAACCATATTCTTTGCTAACATTATTAGTAACTGGATTGTCTGCTCTAAGCCGAATGGCGGTCCAACCCCCAGTAGGAATACCAACAGCGTTTCTTTCAACCGGATCAACCAGGTTGAACTTCGATGGGTCGTTGACGGGATCGAATTTTCCGATCCCGGTTCCAATGACGAAGAAGTTACAGCCATGGAGATGGAATGGATGTGACTCAACTGTTAGGAGATGGTGTCTTGTAACACAGACTCAACCGAGGAATTGAAGGCAATCTTGCTTAGCCTTGTCCCATGTGCAGGCCAAGGTCGGCAGTAAGGGGTGCACCAGTGTAGTTGAATGGCTTAGGAGGTTTGTCTGGGAAATCTGTCCTTAAAACCCCTTTCGTGTCGAAGTAATGAGCTTGGAGAAGTCCGATTTTGGGCATCACGAAGGAGATATTGTTCAATGAAGCTAATAGTCTCGTTCCTTTTACGCATGTCGTGCAGAGATCTTTACCGAAACCGACTGTGTAGAAGAGTTTTCTATCAACTTTAAGGGGCACATTTGCAGGGAACTTAGCTGAGTTTAAGCTTCTTAGCTTTTTGTTGTAGCTCAAAGCGAAATCGGTGTCGATGGAAGCCGGTAATTCAGGACGTGTAGGAAGAACAGTGTTGGAAATTCCTTTGCATTGGAGTGTTGCTGTTGCTGTTTTGTTGTCAACTGGAAGTGGTGCATCCATGAGAGGCCTAGCAGCCATGAAATATCTGCCGGCCAACCAGTTGGCTCGTACGAGGACGTTGGTCGTTTGCTCCGGTGCGATCAGGATAGCTTGAGTCATAAACGGCTTCGTATAATCTGCATCAACCTCGACTAACATCATGTTATGACCCGAAATCGCAAAGAAAAGGTCATCATTAAGGGCAGCATTGATGATTCTTAGTAGGTATGTCTTCCCTGATTCAACCTCCATTGCAAATGTATCTGTAAACATCATCAATAAACAACAAATTAAGTATAAGTTTTATTTTAATCTCAAATTCCCACCATATATATGGTTTAAAGTGAAAATGGTACCAATGAATAGACATGTTATATTTTGCATGGTTTGTGACATTGACGATAACTCTGTCTCCTTCTCTAGCATAGATTGTAGGCCCTGGAAACCTCCCATTTACAGTTACTGTTGGCTTAGCATGGCACAGTCTGCTAATGTTCTTCACTAAGATCTGTTTAAAACACATCATTGAAATTCAACAGCTAAAGGAATTAGAAGATCATGAGAATTTAATAAATTGAATTTTCATTTCAGATTTGACTCACATTGAATTGGTACTTCTTTACAGCAGCTTCTACTGGAGACGAAATGAATGCAAGGAACCCGACAAGAAAAAAGGGACCTTCTGGCACATAAAGCCATTTGTCGAGGTGGAAAATTTGTAATAATTACACTTTTTTTTTTTGTCTGGATGAGACATGAAGGTGAAAATATAAATATTTTATATAAAGCATGAAAAAGGGTAAGTAATGGCAGTTTGTTAATGTAGATGATTAGGTAGAAATTACAAAGGAGTTGCCATATGTTAAAAGCTTGTAAGCAAAATACATTAAACTATGGATTTATATTTAATGCATTACACTATATAATAAATTTGGCGATGCCATATGTTAAAAAATTAATCAAGTATTAAAATATATATATATATTTGATTTTAAAGATTTTAATTTAAGGAGAATATTTGATGCACTGATGTGTCATATTATTATTTATTAATAGTACATGAAATTTATGCACTAACGATGCAACAAATATTACTTCTTTAATTTAAGGATATTTCGAATATATAAAATTTATAAATAAACGCATTCAATATATCGTTCTATTAATAAGCTGCTTCTGTACTGCCCTAATGATTAAATTCTTTGGTAACATCAGAGTTGAGGTTTTTACCATGGTTTGAAGCATTAGGAGAATTACAATTTAACAAGGCTTACTTCTAAGCATTTTGTGGCATCTCTTTGATTATTTTATGTACATATACCATTTATTAAGATGGTCTGTAGAGAAACTTTGTATTGCTTCTAACCAAACCATTTTTCAAACTAGTGGAATGAGATAGAAGCTTGTGATAGTACTTCAATCCAGATGAGACAGCTGCTATCTATACATGTTAATCAGATTCATGCAGGAGTGTCTGATATATGTCCAAGTTCCATATATATATATGTTCCATTTTTTCATATATTTCAAATACCATTATATTTTCATACTCCTATTTAATGTGAGTGTTGGATATAGATACTTTAAGAAAAAATAAAGAGTTATGAGTATATAAATTATTGTCAGTGTCAAATCTCATATCGCCGACACAAGTATTTAATATAATTACTTCAAGAAAAATAAAAAAGTTAAAAGGAGTAATATAGATTGTTATTATTGTCATATCTATCACCCGGCTAGAATTTTAGTCTCACAATCCATGCGATCTTAAGTGATTTCTTTGTTTCAAATCCGTCTAGTCAGTCTAACTCTCGCAAAGTGAAAATTCTCAATACACTGAAAATAAAGCGGAAGTAACTTGAAAACAAAAGAGCAACAAAAGATTAAAAAAGTCACAAGACACAAAAGCATGTCAAGTATAGGAGAAAGTCTCTATTTATAGTTAAAGCTCTCCCAGATCGAACGGTACAGTTTATTTTACATCAACGGTCAATATTAAAATCTATCTACAATTTGAAATTCTTAAAGGATTTACATGATCCGCTAAAATTACAAAATCGAATCTTATCAAGTTACATATCTTCTAATATTACTTTTCATATTTACCAACATTAATCTTAATTTTCCTTAACTGCTTCACTAGACTACCAAGACTTCAAGTAGATAGACTTTTTCACATGTTCCACGCATCGAATTAGTTCAAATGGATCGAATGAGTCTCATTTAAGCAACTGACTTTCATAAGACACTTTTTATGTGTTAATCACGAATTTTGATCCGCGACCCGTAACATATCTACCTTCTTAAATGAGTTACACCAATAGTCACATGATTATCTTGCCAAAGCTGCACATGTACTTGGGCGCAAAAACGTGGGAAAGAGCTAGCAGCTAAAGCATGGAAGCATGTCATTACAAGTAGACATTTTGGAATAGGCCAACGATATTAATCCAAGTTTGTTTAAGAAGGCAACAGATTTTCGGTTGAACCTATTATTTTGGTCTTTTCCTAAAGTAGGTGTCTTTTGGTCTGATTGCCTACAGATCACTGTATCAATGTTGGAAAGGACAGTTGACATATTGTGGGAAAAGAAGGCACAAAGACAAACTACAACTCTCGCCAAAAACTATATAAATTTTTAAAAAACCTTACAATCAGATAATGACAGCAGATACATCTTACATATGATCAAATCCAAGAAACTATATCATGGAAATCAATGTCGGAGTCAGACAAATTCAACAACGACTAACCACCTTTAGTTACGGTATGATGATATTGGCGCCACATCCCGGTAAGCAAACCCCCAACCAGGCAAAATATCTGTCAATACCAAAGTCAATTGAGAGCTGAAAAATCCATGTTTCATTTCTTCTTTTTTGTTGGGATGTATTTTGAGAACATTGGCAATTTCACTCCAAACAGTGCCTTGTGAGACTTCTTGTCTTTGGCATTGTCGTTAGCATCTTCAGGTGCAACATTGTCAGATTGAAAGCATTCTTGTCGTTCACCATCGTAGTTGGCATCCCTTAGTAGCCGTAACAATTCCAATGCGCTTGCCTTCCCTTTTTCACTCCCATTAATGGATAAATTGAAAAGGGCGGGGAATATATCACTCTCATCCTCCACTAACTGACAATATTCAACACATTGCGAGCACAACAAAAGGAGAATACCCAACACATTCTCTTGATCCTCGTGACTGTTGGCCTCGAGTAATGTAGCAACAGAACCAATGCATCCAGGAGTTTGAGCGATAGAAGCCCTAGCCACTTCGTTACTGCACAAATTTCGCAATACCACTATACAGTGCCTTGCGAGAGTGGTGTCTTGTAAGAATGGAGCCAATTTTGGGATGCACTCCAAACGCTCCAAATTGGAACAAACATCGGTGCTTGAGGACAGATTGCGCAAAGTTTTAATGGCTCGTTCTTGGAAATCTGTGGTATTCAAGTCAAGAATATTTAAAAGGGAAACAAGAGCTCCAGATGCAGCAATCTTGGATTTACAACTGCTATGGCAAGAAAGTACTTCCAAGACGTCGAGAACCTCTCGAGTTACTTCAGAGTCAAGGAACAATGATAGCAGACTATATGCATCTTCATTTAGGTATGTTATACCATTTCTGCAAGAAGCTCACAAAGCAATGAAAAAGTAAGCCCCTCTATTCAAGTAAAGGATAGCAGAAACTAACAAATAATGTTTTAAAAGATCGAAAAGACGTGCAATTCTTCAAAGAAAAACGAAAAAGGAAACACGCAAAATCATGACATTTCACATGATAAAACATGATACAAGAACCACTGCAACACCTGCTAGAACATATTACCTGTTTTTGCGAAGAAAGGTCGACAACAACTGAAATCCAGCTCTCTGTGCTCTTACATCATGTAAATCATGACCGGTGCTCAAAAACTTAATGAGAGGCTCGATGAAGTTCTTGGATGACATAGAAAAACAAGCAAGCTCATCACAGTCCAAATGATTTTTCATATCTTCAACTATCTTATATTGTGCTTCCCAATCAAGCTCAAGAAGGCTAGATAGAGACTCCAAATCCATCTTACTTATGTTGCTGGGAGATTGATATCCGCAAAGATCATCACTGTTCTGCTCTGGTACCAAACTTAAGCCATCTCCATTCTTTTTACTAGAAGTATAACTAGCATCTAAAGATCCAAGTGATATATTGCTGATGTCCACTGGAAAGCGCAGATCATTTATAGAACTGCCAAAACTAGCTGTGGAAGTGGAAGTTTCCAACAAGTGAGACACATCAGGTTGGCTGCTTGGGTCCTGAATGGTGATCCCATACTCCAAACACCATTTTAATATCAGTTCCTTCATGGTAGAATTTGGAGTAAATGACAGCTGGGCCAGTTTCACTCCGGTTTTTGGGCACGTATCATTACCATCATCAAACCACTTTTGGATCAAAATCCTCTCAAATGTTTGTCCAGAAGCAATGATAACAGGATCATACATCAATCTTGAAGATATGGGGCATTTAAATTCGTCAGGAAGAGTAGCAATACTTGACTTACCGGCAAGAGCATCATGCTGCTTATACTCCATACAAGATTCCGCATTAACCGAGTGAGTATGCATAAAATTATTACTAGGGTTGTTACTTGCAAATGCTCCTTCATTCCGATCAGTTTTGTCGTCTGTTTGCTCTTTGATAATAAGTTTTGAATACTTCCTCAGCAGATACAAAAGACATCTTAAGGTATATTTCTTTTGTTGTTCAGAGTCACAGACTTTTTCCAGCAACTTCCTAATAGATCTCTTCTCCGTTAAGATGTCTGTTGAAGATGTAAAATGAAGTTGTGATGCGGCAGTTTGAAGAGCTTTAATTTCATCACAATCCATTGAATCCGACACTGCAACTCCCTTCAGGAGCAATTCTCTTACAACCTTCCCGACCTCTGCTTCAGATTGATCAGGGATAAAATTTGCAGCCCGTAGATCATCAATAATTTGAGAGATCTGCAAAAATATTTCAATGTCAGCATGAACAAAGAACATTACCCTAACTAGCACCACAAAGAAGGGTGACTATAAGCTTAATAGGACAAGTGATTTGACAAACCTCGACTGCCAACATAACTGGAACCATGCTCTGAATTTGGCATAAACCTTTTTCCAACAAGTTTTTTGATTTTTGAAACCTTGAAATTAGGACATCTGTTGTTATTGCCTGAAAGTAATTGCAGAGAACTATCAACCAAAAAGTATTAAGTTGACCAATCAAAAAGTTCAACTCTATGGAAGACTATTTAGCATCAGATTGTCATAAAAAACTGGCCTTCCAAGAGCCAGGTCATAAACTCAAAGGGAAAAAAAACTCGCCAGATAGAGTTTACTGGATTCACTGCAGTGCTGAAGAAGCAACTTTGCTCTGTCAATTGCACTGATGAGTGAGCATAGTGCATTTATTCCCGAATTACATCGAGGTCGAGCAGCTTCGATTTCTGGGAATATCCTTATAATCCTATCAACCAACTCCCTAAATTCAGTGCACATCACGTGATGCACCTACAAATATAGTGTCGGCAGTGCAATAAGTAAAACATACTCATATGAGATGAATATCAAACACCTTAAAAGCAAACATGGGTACAATGATATGATCCTCTACGTTTAAGCAAATATATATGTTTTCTTACACAGTAACAATTAATTTGTACAGGCATAGATGAATTATATAAGATCTATTTTCTAGCTATACTTAAACCCCAAAAATCCCATGTTGAACCAGAAAAAGAAAACCACACAAAGTAATTATTTGTACCTTAAAGGGACTAGGATGGCATGGAGTCTCCGCTACTTGGGCTGTATCGATTCCCATTCAAGAGGTAGTATACTGATTAAAGAAACTGAAGAACAAGTAGTTAAACAGATCAGAAACTGCTGAACATAATCATATATAGTTTTTCAAATATTAAACTGTAAAAGATGAAAAGGGGTTTTATTTCTTTCATTAGGATGTGAGATTTTTTTTAAGAGAAACTCACCAAGTGATGGAGAAAATGGTGCAATGATGAAGAGAAGCTTTTTCTTTTTTTTTTTTTGGTTAATTGTATGTAGCCACACCAAATATACAGAAGTTGAACCACAACCAGAGGCAAATACAGCAAAATAACCACAACCAGATACTTGGCCACTTAAATTAAAGAGGTAAGCACTTCAGAGAAGATATTATTGCAGCCACCACAGGAACAGTGACTCACGCTTGACAAACAGCCAGAACCACCTCTTTAAAAAAAAGTAACTTAATTTTTTCAAACCAAAGATGAGCAAGGTGAAAAGGAAACAATAATTCAAAGAAAAACAAAACTCCCAACACTCAAAGAACCATGTCAACAGCCATAGGTCAATATATTGTAAACGAAGAATCTTGAAAGGGAAGACAAGTCCACAAATGAGAACTCTTGTTATAACCCAACAAAAGAAAGAGAGCCAAATTCAACTTTAGAGCCCTCTTAGACAAAGCAAGCAAGAAAAATCAAGAACCCTTTACATCAGGAAAGTAACAGTTGCCTGAGGGGGAGGACTGGACATGGAAATTCTTACGAATGAGAATTTATCCTAAAAGAAAGTTTCTTTCTTTCTACCTTTTTTGGTTTTTTCTTTTTTAGGCTTTATGATCAGAGGAATCATCTACTTTCCCCCACCTATATTATTATAATTGCTTGTACAATTAAAATAAAAATTTAATGTATAAATTTAAAAATGATCTATCAATTTTACAGATAGATGAAATTCATGAATAAAAAATGCGCAACCTATCAGGATAATCCATCATCATATGATACTGAAGATAAGGATAAAACAAAAACAAAATGGTCAAAGGGATTATTTTCTCGGTCTGTAGACCAGGGTCTTATTTTGACTGGTTAAGCTTTACGACAACGTTTACGACAGTCACAGGACTGCTTTCCCACTTGCCTATGATTCTGTGATGATTTTGTGACCGTTGATGTTTCATTTGCATTGTATCAACGGTGATTAAGGTTTAAGTGGTAGTTCGTGTATTGACCAAAGCCAGGCTTCTACGCAGTCACACTTGAATGGTAAAACGGGAAGTGGGAACTTTGACTTCAACAAATCAAAAACGTCAACAAAGTACAAAGGTAGATAAAAACTCCCAAAACTGTAAATCTCAACTACTAATTTTATTCATGAGATTCAGATACCCAATTTTTATTTCTTTTAGAATACATAAAAAATTGAATTAAAATTATTAAATAATTCTCACAAGTATTATTCTCATTATAAATCGTTCGCAATTTGGTATAACAAAAAAGAAAGTAACAAATTTCTTTCTCCAGCCATTATTTTCAATTCAGAGAAGAACTAATTTATTAATTAAATTATTTTTTTGGTTAAATTCTGCTATTAGTTCCTATATTTTAATTTTTTCTATTTTTAGTCTTTGTATTTTTCAAAATTTTAAAATTCCCACTCTCATCAAACGATAATTATTAAATTTGTTTAATTAAATTTTGCTATTCCCAAAACTTGATGAGGCAAACATATTATCATATGTGTAATTTCGTGTAAACTTGTCATTTTCACATATTAGTCACTAAAAATTTAATTGGTGGATTAACAATAGTCTTACGTGTCAAGATTGAAATTTCAAAGATCGAAAAGTATAAGGGCTTAGAATGATCAAATTAGAAAATATGAATTGAATCTACAACTATATACATAATACAAGACTAGTAATTGAATTGAATCGAATGGATTGAGCTGCTACTATTAGGATCAAGACTAAAATTTCAAAGTCAAAAAATAAAGGGACTAAATAGGCAACTTTTATAAAATATAAGGACTAATAGCAGAATTCAACCTTCTGTTTTTAGCTTTTTTGTCAAAGCCTATTTGGCGTTATCTAAATTCGATTGGTCAGTTAGGAAAGCTCAAACTAAAAGCAAATGGGGGGTCGGGGGGAGAGGGGTGCCTGATAAAAAGGGACAATTTCATGGGACCTACTCGAAAGCCGGCGCACACAGAAAGGGAGATGTATTTTTTTTGGTTTAATATAATATTTGATACTTGAACTTAACAAATTTTCTTAATTTGGTACTTAAACTTTTTTTATTCAATTTGGTATTCAAACTTAACATTTTTTTTAATTCGGTACTTAAACTTTTTTGGACCCAATTTGGTACCTGAACTTGGCATTTTTTCCTAATTTGGTACCTAAATTTATTAAATATTATAAAAATAACACAAACAATAATAGTGTTGATTTTTTTTTGTTATGCTACCAAAATATTATCAGTTTTAAAGAAAATTTATGTTAAAAATAGGTATTGAGCTATGCTTAACAAATTAATATTAAAAAAATATTATGTACCAAATTAAGAAAATGATTCAAGTTTAGGTACCAAATTGGATTCCAAAATATTTAAGTACCAACTTAAAAAAATGTCAAATTTAAATACTAAATTAAAAAAAAAATATCAAATTTAAGTATCAAATTAGACTATAAAATATAAGTATCAAATTAAAAAATCAAATTTAAATATCAAATATTATATTAACTTTTTTTTTTACCAAAAAAGGTAAAAAGCCTAATTAAGGCCCAACACAAGAATTTGACAGAGTCATCATCATGTGAGTTTTGAAGTTACAACCACAATGATTTGGCACTATTTATTATGATTTCATTTGGTAGTACGATGATTTTTTTCCTTTTCTTATCATAACCTTGCATGTATAATGTGGTGTGAGTGTAGAGGGTTTTTTACATTAATAATATAAAAATAATACTCTTCTCATTATTTATCAAAATAGTATATATGGAAGAGTGGTGTCTCCTAAATAAGTGGCACCACTTTAAAATTCTGATAATTTTTTTATTTAATAAAAACATTGAGGGATTTGATAGGTAAATTTTTTAATTTTAGTGGTTGTTGAAAAAAGTGAAAGGACGGGTATCAAATTTTAAAATAGGGTTAATTGTTTTGTAAGTCTTTTTTTATTTATTATTTTTTTATTTTCTTTCAACACAAAAAATAAAGAGACTTATTACCAATTAATTCAAAAAAATTCTATCAAAAAATATTTTTGTAAAAAATTCAATTCCAACCGAAAATAAATTTTATTTGCTTTTCAAAAAATAATTTTTTTTCAAATAATTTTACAGTAATTTTTTTTTTGAAAAGTTATTCTAACTGAAATAAAATAATTTGAAAACAAAAATTATTTTTTGAAGAATAAATAAAATTTATTTCTAGTTGGAATCAAATTTTTATGAGTAAAAATCATAGGTTAAGGGCTTATTTAACTACAAGAATAAGTTAATGGCTTGTTAAAATACAATGTAGTGAATTGAAAAGGAATAAAAAATAATAAATAAGAAGGGCTTACAAGGTAAATTTAGGGTTGCAAAAATATTTTTTTAAAATTAACCACATTTTCGGTTAGAATTGAATTTTTTACAAAAATATTTTTTGATAGAAATTTCTTTTGACTAATTGATGATAGGTCTTTTTATTTTTTGTGTTGAAAGAGAATAAAAGAAAATAGTAAATAAAAAAGACTTACAAGGCAATTAACTATATTTTGAAATTTGGTGCAGCCTTCACTTTTTTGGACAACCACTAAAATTAAAAAATTTGCATATCAAGTCCCTCAATATTTTATTAAATAAAAAAATTGTCAGAATTTTAAAATAATGCCACCTATTTAAAAGGCACCACTCCCTAAGTGTACTATTTTAGTAAATAATAGAAGAGTGTATTATTTTTTTGTATTATTTATTTAAAAAAAATCGAGTTTAGATGGATGATATGATATGCTGTGTTTAATTTATTTTTTATCTCACGTTGTATTATTTAATTTTATTAATATTATTATTTTTACACTAATCACAAATACAATCATTATCTATCCAAATCTATCCATAAGAAGAAATTATTAATTACCATAAATTATTTAACTTTATATGAAAAAAACGAAAATAAGTATTAAAAATTGCAACTTTTAACTTCTATAAATAATTGTCATGTGAATTCGATGTTCATAAAATATTAAGTGCATCCTGCTAGAGTTAACAATTAATTATCATAACGAAAAATATATTAAAATTATTACTTTGGACATATCTTGTATTCGTTGACCCAATTTTAGCTATATTCAACGACAATTTTCATTTTTTTTTATAATAAAAACTTTCACAATATTCCAAATTAAAAAAATGCGTGTGGCAGACAAATCTTAGTCATTTCCTAGACATAATAACTACATTATTTTATAATTACAAAAAAAAATTATAATTATAAGATAATTGAATGAAAATATAATTATAGATAATAATTACATTCTTTTATAGTTACAAATAATTGTAATTTTTTAGACGTGTTTAGTTGACAGAGTATAATTATATTCTAATTCATCATATCATGTTTGGTAATATAAATTGTAAATACATAGTTACATAATTTATATATTAAAAAATATTAATTACTATAAAAAAGGTATTAGTATGATAAATTAATTTTTAACCAAGTAACAAAAATTAAAATAAAATTATCGTATGTATTATGTTAGTCTAAAAAAGTAGATGATAATACGATTACTAATAAAAATAACAAGAAAAATAAATATAATATGCAATTTTATCTAATTATTTTAGTGCATATTTGTTGGATTATTCCATATTTAATATTTAACATGTGCTTCTTATATCAACTATTAGTCATTGATCGAGTTCACTATTATCTGAATTTAAATCTACACCATTAAGATTGCAAATATCTTCTTCTTTCGTGTAGTTTTCGGAGTATATGAATCATCTCAAATCCACCTATGATTAAAGTTATAAAATATGCAACATGGTAATACGATCAACCTTTTTTATGTTATATTAAGGTGATATTATTAATATGAGAAATATTTTTTTAAAACAAAAAAAATATTTTCTCAACCACATTCGAAGCCTTGATTGTGTCAAATTAAAGAGTTTGTGACTTGTCATTGGTGCTTGTGTTTGACATCATCCTCTTAAATGGTATTATACCCCACTATATGATGTAAGAAAACTTTTTTTATATGCATAATTAGCATCAATTTTATAAAATTTAGGTTCACAATTCAAATAATTATATAAACTTAATTTGAAAAATAATTTATGCTAAGTTATATCCATTTTCATAATATACAAATTAAATCAAAATAAACTTTTATAAAAAAAATTATAAATTACTCAAAACTTTCATAGCACCTCTTATAATATATATATATATATTTCAATTACTTTAAAATTTTATTTTTGTAAATAAATTAAAAAGTCGAGAAAAAATCTACTTTCCAAAAAAACCTACAAAATAAATAAATAAATAATATCTACAAAATAAATAATTTAGATGAATTCATACTAACTCAACTAACAAACATATCATATACTTTCCACATTCATATTTGTTAGAATAAAGAAAGACCAGTTCTTAAAGTCATTTTTTAAGGCAAATGGGTTAGGTTAAAATCAAACATATAATTTTTTTTAATAAAAAAACATAAATAGCGATAATATGAGGAAGCATGATACACTTAGAGTTTTAATTTAGATGAATTCATACTAACTCAACTAACAAACATATCATATACTTTCCACATTCATATTTGTTAGAATAAAGAAAGACCAGTTCTTAAAGTCATTTTTTAAGGCAAATGGGTTAGGTTAAAATCAAACATATAATTTTTTTTAATAAAAAAACATAAATAGCGATAATATGAGGAAGCATGATACACTTAGAGTTTTAAACTGTATTGTCTCAAAACAAAAGTCAGAAATTTACACCTATAAAATATTATTCTTTATAATAAGAGGAAAAAGTTGCTAGTTTCTGGAAGGGCAGTTAAAAAGCTGATTTTAGTTTTTAGAAAAACCTCCACATAATAATAATAATAATTATTATTATTATTATTATTTAATTTTTACTTAATCCATCTGAACTAACAACGGAGACTACTGACCGTAATGAACTAACTCCAATTTTTGTTTACATTTGAATGCCCCGGGCTTCTAGAATCTTGCTGAAAAATAGAAACTCTTTAAAATTCAAAAGAAAATAAAAAATTAAATAAGTCATTCAAAAAGCTCATAAAGTTATAAAATATAAAAAATTTAAAAAAATGATATTTACTTTTTTAATATTAATAATATCACTCTAAAGTTTGAGTTATTCATTTAATACATATTAAAATTAGATATAAACAATTATTTTGAAAATTGAATTGAACGAACATCACAAACTTTAAAGAGAACTTATTACAATTTAAATTCATTGGTACTTTTTGAAAATTTTTTGAAAGTTTATTTAATTAACTTCATCTTAAAATATTTTCTAAATATAATATCATTTGAAATAGAATTTTTACCAAGTTTTATTTAAAATAATTTTTTATTTAAAAATATCATATTTATTATGTCAAAATAATTTATCAAATAAATTTTGCTCAATAATCTCAAAAATCGATCCAAAACCCTTTAAAAAACTAACTTCTTTTACTTAAATTTAGCCAAAACAATTATTCAACCTTTGTTATGTTTGCAAAATTAAATGAAAGGATAAAAATTTTAAATAAAAAAAATTGCACGGATTCAGTATCTCACAATTAAAAAACTAAAATTTGGATTTCAAAAAATATAAAAACGTCGGTCATATTTAAAACTTTTAAATTGTATATTTATAGACAAATAAAATATTTTTATTTTTGTTATATAAACTTTTGATACATTCATATTATTTTATGATATGTTTATAGGTTTTTTACTAATTTAATACAAAAAATTATTTATCTATCAAATAGTACCTCAATTTCATTAATTGTCAAAATGGTATATTTAGTTAGGTGAATGATTTTCAAATGATGACACCAGTGAATTTTTCTGACATGATTTTTTTATTTTTTAATTAAATATATATTTAAAAATAAAAAATAATATTATATTAATGGAGGTTTTTGAAATGATGGCACGGAAAAAATATACATGCAAAATATACGAAAAAAATATCTAACATAGATGAAGGGTTTTGAAGTGGCGGCAATCTTTGAGGGTTTTGAAGTGGCGACACCTTGGGGTTTTTTTTCACTTGTCTGGCCCCATTGTACCGTGCGTGTGTGTGTGTGTGTGTGTGTGTTTGTGGGTGTTTTGGGTGGCAGAATTTATTTTGGAGGTTGGGAATAATAATTTAAGTGAAAGTTTTATTTTGTTATAAAATAGAGAAAAGGGAGGACCAAACGGGCACCAGAGAAGAAAGAAAAAAAAAAAAAAAAAAAGAAAGAAAGGGAGAGGAAAGAAAAAATGAGGGAAAGATATTAATTTGGTTTTGTGTTTATTGTGAAATTTATTTTTAAAATCATTTAATTTGTTAGTTAGTAGTAGTAATTTTAATTTTATTATTTAATGTGATTGATTTGTTATTATAATTTTATTTGATTAGTAAGTTGATTAAAAGAGTAAAAGGTTAAAAAGAAAGGAAAATGTAAATATTTTATTGGTAATTTAAAGTTATATTTTGTTTAGTATTTATTATTTTAAGTTATTTGTTTTGTTTAATTTAATTTTTAATTGATTTTTTATTTAATATTTTTGTTTATTTGAGTAAATTAAGAGGAGAAGAAGTAAGGTAAGTTTGGTTATTTTTAATTTTATTTTATTTTATTTTGTTAGTAAGTAATTTTATTTTGTTAGTAGTAGTAAGTAAGTAAGTAATATAAATTAATTTAAAAATTAAATATTAAAATGAGTTATTTATAAAAATGGTACAAAATAAATATTTATATATTAAATTGGTATATCCATCACATTTTCGTAATTAATGGTGTGTGGATATTATTTTGGTATATAAATATTTATTTTGTACTATTTTAGTAAATAACCCATTTTGTTATTTAATTATTTTTTTGTATTATATTGGTAAAAATAATAAAAATCGTAAAATTTAATTACTTATATATCGAACTAATTAATTAAATTTTTTTCAAGTTGCAGAATGGATTCATTAATTAATGACCAACTTCCTCACATAGCAAAGTCGGTGAATGAGAAAACACACCTAGCCAATATCAATGTAATAAAATTATTATTCGTTCCTTATGTCATTTTCAAAATTATTATTTGTTTACAAAATTAAATTAAGTTATACGGACTATTTTTGTAAATTAACAGGGGGAGCTCCAGTACCGCGCATTAAGGGGTTGTGCACAGGGCCTCAAATATCATCCTCATGCACGTCTACTTCCATACTTGCGGGATGTCAAATTTGGATCTGCAGCATTGATCCAAAAATTTGAGTTATAGTATGATTTAATAAGTGCATTGGTGGAACGTTAGCGTCCGGAGACCCACACATTTCATCTATCGTGTAGGAAGTGCACTGTGATATTGGAGGATGTTGCACTGCAACTCGGGCTCCCAATCAATGGTTTAGCGGTCATCGATGTTAGTTTGTTTCAAAAGCCGTCAACGATGTGCAACGAATTACTAAATCGCTCACCTAATAATACTAACGATTTTACATAGTCAAACTTTACGTCGTTTAAAATTATCGTTTAGAACTTTTAAATTATATGTTTATAGACAAATAAAATAATTTTATTTTTGTTATATAAACTTTTGATACATTCATATTGTTTTATGATATGTTTATATCATATTTTAAATAATTTTGAACACGTATAAATATTAATGAAATATTAGTCATTTAATTTAAAATCCACACAGCTGATAAGACTATAATTTTTGATAGTGATACATGAAGGAGATGGGAGATGAAGGAGGGCCCAGCTGCTTCCGGTATGTGTGGCAGAAAAATATTTGCTAAATTCCTTGTACCAATGTTGAACTTCATTTTCACAAGAAAAAACAAAATAATATTTTCAGTATTATTGTCATTATAAAAATACGTGGATTCGAGTAAAAGTACATAAATTCGAGTTCATTAAAATACATTATCTTATTATTTAAATATTGAAAAAAACTATGAATAATTTTAAGCAAATTTCTCATATAAATTATCTCATTTTTTTTTGTTTTGTTTTAAAAGAATTTCGGAATATATATATATTATGTTGTTTAACTCGAAATTTACTCATAATGTTAACAAGACTTCAAAATGAATAGTTTAATTTTTATTTTAATTTAATTCGAATAAATTTATTTAATTCAACGCACTTAAATTTCATTTCATTTTATTTGACTTAATTTAATCAAACGTTGACCTTTACAAAAATTTATCTCCCTAAAATTCATTCAAATAAATGAAAAAAATTCGTATCTAACACTTACCGAATCCAAAAATAAAAAATAAAAAAAAAATCCGTATTCTATTTTCTAGGGTTCATACACGCTGTACGTTTAGATATAAGGATAAGCAACCCCCAAGAAAATACATACTTTAATTTTGATATGAACAAGTGGTAACATGAATAAAATGCAACTCACTGTTCACATGGAGATAATCCCTCACAAGTTACAACCTCCTTAGATCTTAAAAAATAATTGCAAGAAGACTTATATGCATGGCATCACTTTTGTAAAATTTGAAAATGACAGCACCTCAACTAACAATATTCTTGGGGTCCATTTGTTTGGATATAAAATATTTTTCGTAAAATATTTTCATAAAACATGTTCATTGTTTTATGGTGTTTGTTTGGTGAAAAATGAATTATAAAAAAAAAAAAATCATTCTCCAAAAAAAGGGTAAACTCAAGACTTTTTTAAGGAAAATATCTTACCAAATTTCTTTTTGTAAGACATTTTTCAAATTGATAAGACTCTGTTCAGTGTCTTAAACTTTGTTTTGTACAGTTTTGCAAAACAATCCATTTTCTAAAATTTCTAGATTTTATAATTTAGTCCTTACGATTAAAATTGTCGAAATTTTCAAAAATTAGTCATTGATTTTTTAACAATTAAACTTTCATATTTTATTTTTCAGAACTGTAAATTCTCAAATAATGTAAATTAGTAATTAAACTCAACTTTTAAAATATTTACAATTTAACCCTTATAGTTTCAAGCTTTACTATTTTATGCTCAACTTTTCAAATTTTCATATTTCATAATCACATAATTTAGTTACTGCATCAATGTTTTAGATTTCACTACTCAAACCTGACATTATCTCAGACACGTCATGTGATTCATTTAGGTCTCGAGATTGGGCCAAGCATGATGGGCCCAAATTCAAGATGAAAACGTTCAAAAAGCTCGTGCAACGTTTGCATGTGGGCTTTTTAAGACCCAAAATCGTTCATTTTATTTTATTAATTACACCGTTTTTTAAATTTAAGTTTACTTAATAGTTGTCATTTACTTGATCTTTTTTGTTATTACGTCTTTTTAATTGTGAATTAAAATTATGGAGTTAATTATTATTTTTTGGTAGAAAGAGACAAAACTAGATGATTATGACAATCAACTCATAAATGAAAGGATCTAGACCCAGTACAATCTTCAACCAACAAATCTCTAACTGAAACCGACACCATTGCAAATAAACGGAGCAAAGAGTCCCGTGTATCAGCATATTTAACCATGTGATCTGCAACCTTATTTTGATCCCTTGGAATATATCAGACACGAACCTCCCATCTTCACCACAACAAATGATGTAATAATCTTAATTCCACTAAACTACTATTGGCTCCTCCACCATTCGGATTAATTCCACCAACAAAAATTATCACACTCAAATTCAACCTTACTAAACCACCTCTATCATTCCAAGCATCCTCAACAACCATGTGCTCCTTGAAAATTTGAGAATCACCCTCCATAAGAGTTTTCTCTTGGGTCCTTTCAACGTCACAAACAAACCCTTCCATTGCCAATTTCAACTCAACTGAATCATGCAAATGATTCCCCATCATCTCATCCGGTGGTCTCCCTTGCTTCCCGGAACTTATATTATGAGCTCTCGACTGCAACTTTTGAGAGGCGCCGCTTTTTCCCCCAAATATAAACATCTCATTTTCTTTATCGTTATACGAATCCATATTTTTCCTTTCCATTATGCGCGCTGCAACGTGCTTCTCTTTATTTAAAGTCAGTGATACATCTACAGATTGAATGACTATGTTTTTTCCCCGACCAGCAGCACCATAAGTCCCAATTTTGATCCATCATCAAACACCCCATGCCCAACATTAGCCTTCATTATGGAGTCAATTATTATGTACTGTTTTATTACATGTTAAATTGGTGTTTAATATGTGTCTTAATATGTCTTAGTTGCGTCTTTAAGTAGTCCAATTTTACTACAGCTTTATTATTACATTTAGTGTGTCTTAATGCAATTTTAATGCGTCCTAGGAAAGTCAATGGCTAACCACCTTTTTAAAGAGACTAAAGGACTGTTCATTTGGCTAAAAGGCATCAAAGAAGTTCACACACAAGTGTTCGTTTAGTTTGGCATGAAAAGGTGCCCATTCATTCAACATGTACTTCACTAAATGCACTGTCCAAATTGGGTGATGTATCAGACTCTTCGGCAGCATTCTAGAAGATGACTATTGATCATTCCCATGCACATTAAGTGCCACCGTCCAACAAAGGAGCTGAATGTGTTCTTTGAAGATTCATTCTCCCTTAAGCATGCATGTATTCGTCCCTAGGCATTAAATTCAACCACCATTTTTCAACTCCAAGGTGCATGGACGGCTAAGAGTCATGAACACAAGATAAATTCCCATTTAATTTATGTAATTCACTTAAAGCCCGAATTGCCCCTTTGTATTCCTTTTTGGCTGATATATAATTCAGTTCTATCTCTTTGCAAAAGTTAGACATCTTTGATTAATATACATTTGAGAGTTAAACTCTTTGTTCTTTTCATAACTATTTTTCGAACTTATCAAGAACTCGTTTTTCTTGTGACGTTCACGATCGATCTTATCACATCTCGAAGTGTGACAATCAAAATTTATATCGTTGGTTACTATCTCTTCTATAGATAATGAGTCATGATCGTTCTATCAAAACCAAATTTGTTAAAACTTAACTTTCTTTGTAGAAATCATGTCACACTATTTTATAATGTTGGTTCATTTTTGGGACAAGTTATGTTTTTATAAGTTTTATCCATTATCTATCCTTGTTAAGTATTTCATAAATCTATCATAAAATTCCAAGTCCTAAACTTAATTATCCTCTTTACTTTCGTAAAAGTACCTATTTAGACGATTAGAAATTCAAATCGTGAATCAAGTTCCAAACGCGTAATTGGGTTCACGTCAAAACTCTTATAATTCAAAATTTTACAAAATTTACAATTTGGTTATTACTTCATTTTTTATTAAATTAAATCATTTTTTAACTTGCTCATATAAATAATATTTAAAATAAGTATTTACCATTTTCAACTTAATTAAACATAAATTTATATTCTCTAATGTACGGAAATTACAATTAAGCTTAATTAAGTAAATTAAGATTGATTGAAATTAAAACATGATTAATTAAAATATAAATAAATTTTATGAAATAAACTCAATTAAACAATGAAAACATAATAAAATCTCAAATGTATGTTTGTTTTATTGAATACAACTTTTATGAAATATTTTTAAGAAATCTATCAAACAATAGAAAATATTTTACATAAATTTATTTAAACATCAAAAATATTATTTTTCGAAAACTTTTTTAATAAAACAAACCGAGCGCTATATATATAAGAGACATTGCTCTAATACTTCACTTTTGTTTCAATACCCATATTGAAGATCTGTATGTTCAAAGCATATCCAATCTTAAGTATCACAATATGGCACCTCTAACACTTCAAATGCATGAGAGAACTATTTAAAACTAAGCTGCTGTACCCATTTTGTCCTGTAGTTTCTCTTTGATAGTTCAATTTACAAGCTGCTTTGCCTCAAAATGAGAAATGAAAGGCAAAACAGGGCCACGATGAGAATGATGAATGAAACATCGGAACCCTTGGACCACAGCCAAACCCAATAGGAACTTGCAGCTTAAGAATACCCAAAGAGACCCAAAAGACTATTAAGCCCGCAGGCTGATGACCTAAATAGATATTCACCCAGAGACGCAAAGCAAAAATAAGTGGTGGAAAAGTACTGCTGCCAGTTGGGTTTTATCATGGTCTTTGATGATAATACAATAAGTACCGTCTCTCAACCTCCTCACAATACTCCATTCAATATCTTATTCCATTATCAATATATCACCTTACGAGTCCTTAAATTGGTTCCTTGCTTTTAACATCGACTAATGCCTAAATGTGCATGAACACACCATTGAGTGGTGCATGAACCCTATTACTACACGTCTACGCTTTTGTAACCTAGACAAAGCAAAGAAAGATTTTTGAAAGATGCTTTGCTCCCCAAAAAAGGTGTATTGTCCCCACGCTTATGATAGCAGATGTAGACTAGGCAAAAATAATGGATTTACTTTCAATAACCAAGCCCCAAAAGGTTAACCTTCACAACTTGATTATAAACCAAATTTCTGCATGGGGACATTTATGTCCTCTGGACATAGAATCTAACCACAAAGGACTCATAAAGGCTGCTAGCTAGGCTAGGCTAGGCATCTTTTGACAATTTTGTCACTTCTTTAGGTAAATATTAGAATATAGCATTAGCAACCATAAAATGAGAACAATCTACACCCAGGGGGAAAAAGAAAAGGGAAATCCATCCATTTTACTTTGGAATCCAAATCTTTGCAAAGATAAAGTAAAAAAGAAACACAAGTTCATATTCGCCCTACATGTACCCAAGCCACTGTCATCCAATGATTAACGCCCAAAATTACTCCTTCTATTATTCTTTGACACCAACTAACCAAACAATACGGGATTTAGCATTGTTTTTTAGGACTGCTTTTAAAAAAAAAAATTTAAATGTGATTTTAAAAAATACTTTTAAAAAATTTGATTTAAGTGTTTAGTATAGTTGTCAAAAAATTCTTTTGAGAAATAAAATGTCCATTTTAGATATGTGTTATAAAGTAATAATTAAATAATTAAATAATATTCAAATTAGTTAATACTATGATATTTTAATAAGAATATAGAAAATAGTATATTATATTTTGTTATTAATATTTTAATATGTAAATTATAAACTTTAAATATTTTTTAAACAATTAATCAAAGAAGGGAAAGTACTATGTGTTGAAAGGTTGAAAACGAAATTGAACTGTCAAAAATGATTTTAAGATGAAAAAGCTAAAAATTTTAACTTCTCTATTTGAGGAAAAATATTTTCTTCGAAAATTACTTGTTTAACGTTAATTTTGGCTCAAAAGTATTTCTTATCTCAAAATACTTTAAAAAAGTGCTGCTAAATAAAGTTGAAATATTTGTGAAGTGAGAGTGAAAAGATCCAATTGTACGATGGAGTCATATGGTGAGAAATTATAGCTAAGCCGAGTATAGTGGTAATAAAGAGTGAGAAATTATAGCTAAGCCAAGTATAGTGGAAATAAAGAGTGAGAAATTATAGCTAAGCGTACCTTTCTTTTGTCTGGAAGCAACTTCTAGATTCTAGCAATGAAACAAACACATGATCACAGTCCCACTTTCAAAAAGGCCAGTCCATCACCACACACAGTCGGCTAGCAAGGTTCTGGGTATCTGCCAAGATATTATCTTTGGCTGAGAATCAATATGCCTCACATTCCAAGCGATAATTTACATTTTAGAAAGAATTCAGTCCATATCTTGATTGGAATAATAGAGAGTGGAAAAAACAGAGGTCGCAATCTGTGTATCATAGAGGGGGAAAACGATAAAAAAAAAGCCGCAAATGATAAAAATCATAGCAAGAAGATCTTCCAAGATTTGGTGTAGCAGTCCAGCAGGATTCTGATTGACAAATTTCTTACTTTCTATCAGGATTGACCTTGATTGTTTAATATGCAGAACTACAACATGCACAGATTCAAAAAGAAGAAGAAGAAGAAGAAGAATGACAAATCTAAGCCGTCCCCTTGATAACATTTGCTAGCCTAGCCTGGCTTTAAGGTAGTGAACTTTTGACTGTTACGTAACATAATCTCATGCACTTTATTTTATCATCGTCAACACAGTTTTCACCTCCAGCATCATAATCACCTCTTAATCCTAATGCATTTATGGTTCACTGTGGAAACAACAAGATAAAATAGACAGGCACGTGTAACAGAACTTGATGCAATTAGACTGGGGTGATTTCTCTAGATCAAGCTTGCGTAATGGCTTAACATTGTGCCAAATCTTAGTACATGTCGGAAAGATACGGAGTCGTTTTCAAAAGCTGTCATAACTCATAAGCTTCATCTGCCTGAAACCATGCAATTCGTGGTTTATACAGTATTAATAGATGGTTGCCCAGCTGACCAATATGAAGAACCATGGTATTTCCATAGATGTAAGCAAACTCTTTCTCAAGGTATATGACTCAATTAATTAGTGTTGCCAACCTAGTTTTCTGCTGCTTCCATGATCATGACAACTCGGCTGGCAGGTGATGGCCCTATGGCCCTATTTCTTCTCTAGCTTCAAGAGAGAATAACTCCGCATCTTGTGCTTATGGTGCACAACCAGAATGAGTAGTTAAGAGCTGCACTTATTTGAGAGCTGAGCAGAAAGACCATTAATTAGCACATTAAGCAACTATGCTTTGGCCACTGGATTTAAAGTTGGCACCAGATTGAAGGTTCAAATTCTCTACAACCTCTTCTGCTCCTCGAAATTGGCCCCCAAAAACAATAATATTTTGACAGATAGCTCATGGGTTTCAATTTCCATTTGAAACAAAGTGAAAAGCATATTGTTCTTTATAACTTCAGTCCAAACAAAACCGAGTCCAAATAGATTAAGATATTGCGAAAGATAGTTGCCCATCCTAGCTAACGCTTCTCCCTACCCCAGCCAGCACGGAAATAAAGGAGAAAGGGATTATTCATAACAAAGTGAGACCGATTGCCCCTTATCCAAAAGGACAACTACCTATTGCTATCTTTTTTTTGGGAACTGGTTGCATTATGAAACTACCCATATACAGATTTAGCTCTGCAAATAATTACACAGCTATATCACCAACAAGAAATAAAGATCATCTGCCTTTATTGATTGCAGATGCAGGAATTCTCACTCGGATTAGTCCACACACTCGTGGAACAATGCCAAGTCCTGCTAAGGGAGCCATACGAGTTGGCCGGCTAATTTCTGACTGAATAATAAGGCAACGAGTTGTCTGTTTCTGAACAACAGCTAGAACCATTACCAAAGGCCAACTAAGACATGATGAAAATTCTTCAGGTGCTTGTGACACAAACATTTGCCTATTGACCTCACGTTTTAATTATCATCAATAACCCCTTCCGTACCAAAAGAAATGGATTACATTAGCTTTAGCTAATAATGCAGCCACTGGTTTGTTAATTGATGCATAATTAGAACGCAACAGAGGATGAGTTTGGTACAGCTAATTGCATCTACATCCGCTTTGTTTTTTCACTAACTAGTAACTAACAAGGCAAATCCCACTTGCCACCGACCTAATCAAGGAATACGGTTTGGTTTGAAAAAAATAATAGTGTCCTTTGATTCTGATTCTTCTCTTTTACTTCTTGTTCGTTGTGCTGCTCCATCTTGTGGTTCCTAAGGAGACGGGTCATATTGTACTCTACCCTTTTGAAGGATATATTCACCCAACTTGCTCAACCCCACTACACTTTTCCTACATCTTATAAGGAGCTTCTATCATGATATCTCTCACACACCGCACCTTGACTTGAAGTAACCTTTTGAGAGAAAAAGCCCATCTATTCCCTTCCATCATCACCTTTCTCTCAAATTCAGTCACAGGCATATTTCTTTCAAGTTTCACCCGAGCTTGTCGATAAATCCTCTGTTTTCAGTAGTTGCATTTGGATTTTCATCAAATGGCATCCCATTCTCTCAGTTCTTCACGCAGCTCTAACTCCTCCTGGACACCTAAGCAAAACAAATTGTTCGAGAAGGCTCTGGCTAAATATGACCAGGACACTCCTGACCGCTGGATTAATATTGCTAAAGCTGTGGGTGGAAAGTCAGCTGAGGAAGTCAAGCTGCACTATGAGATCCTAGTCAGGGATGTCAAAGAGATCGAGTCTGGACGGTACCCTGATCCATATCCAAGTGGGAGCAGCAACTAAAGCAGTGAGTTATCAGCTTACCGTATCCAAAGGGTAATGTGCTAGTGACTTTGTACCACTCAGTACCCAACCTAATAAATAATCAGCTCACATCCAAAACCACTTTATATTCACTTGTCAATATCTGCAAGTTATCCATACACATTTTCAGATAACCAAGAAACACAAGATCATTTCATAAGCATGAATTTGGCATTCCTAACAATGCAACTTCCTTTGGTTTTTGTGATAAATAACCAAATGCTTATACTTCTGTGTCTAAAGAAAAAGTTATCCAGGAAGTATATCCTAGCTCCTCCACAGCCCCACAACAACTCTTAAATCATACACTGTCATTCCCTAAGTCCTTAAACATTGATAGCTGAAGTCACCTTGTGGGTCCGTAGAACATAATCCAGAAAAGTGGGGAATATCTTTTCTGTGGTCCATCATTTTGTTCTATTTTACTTATATTTCTTAATGAACATTAGGCAACAATCCCATTCACCTAACCCAAATCCTAATTGGAAGTGCTTTTCCTGTTTCCAAGCCAAAACGAAACCCATATGAGGCTTAATCTTACCCTTTGGGATAGCTTGTTAATGGCCCTAAACATTACCAATTCAAACCATTCACGGGTGAGATATTAAAATAAGAAAAAGTTTACCTTCTTTCAATTTACTCGCAACAGTATCTTTTATTATAATTCAGGCTTCATACTAGATCAAACAAATTGATTTAAACCTATATGCAATAAATGATTGCATTGTCACCCGAACTTTAATACATTTATTTTCTTTTAAATCTTAAACTTTTTTATGTTTTATACTAACTTTTTAGAATTATTTTCAAGGTTTCTATGGAGTATCGATTATATAAAAGATTAAATAAATTTCTTTTTATAATGTCCAACCTATTCTACTTGTCTTTCAGGATCTCTGAAGGGTCAAAGATCATAGTGAAAGAACATTGTATTATGCAACCAGAGACCTCAATTGCAGGAAGACTATTACAGAATATTCCCCAGAAAAATATTATTATTTGCTTTATTTATCTGTTTGTATTGTCTTTGACCTTGTCTGGTTAGATTAAATGTTAAATATATTTTATTGATACTTATATCGAATTTAAGCTTTTAAAAAATTGGTGTCACGAATTATTCTGACACAAATTCAGTTGAGAACTGATTAAAATACCCTTTTATATAAATTAAATTATATTACTGTGATGGTAATTTTATCTTTTATATACTTGACTATACTTTTAATAAATATATTTGTTACCTAAAATTGTTATTCTCAAATCGTGGCTGTAAAATAACCTAATATAATTTATTTTGTTTATTGAACATTATTAATTTTAAACGGATTGCAAGTTACAATTAAAAGATTAAGCGGTAAATAATCGAACGACATATATGAAAATTACAAACGAAGCTGTTACATGATCGAGAAACAAATCATGTGTACTTATTCATAATGTGACTTAAGTTCAAATCGCACTGATCGCGTTGTTATTAAAATTTTATCCTCGTGTATACTTATTCATATTTGACAATTATTGGGAGATACTTATTCATGTAACAAACCATGTCCTGACCTAAAACTGGGCTGGCTCGCTTTAATATTCATAAATTAATAAAAATAAAATATGTTTTATTATTAATACTTTATAATTTAGTTTAAACAACAATATTTTTGTATTATTTAAATTTAATCCAGGCCGGCCCAAAAATGAAAAAACTAGACCCGGATAGAGTTGAGCTCACATTCTATGCCCGCGTTTCGTCCCTGCGCAAAGTTTCGCTCAACTACGCTCTTTCCATTCATTGGAATTTCAGCTCCCGTTTCTTCATAAAAATAAAAAAAAAGTTCCCCTTTCAATTGCCATTCTTTCGTTTCTCTCGAAATTCGTCGTAAAGAAAGAACAGGTTGATTCTTTGAAATGGAAAATGGAACCGGTTGCTCTAAAAATGGTCGAAAACCCTCGTATCCATAATCAGGTCTGATACTTAATTTTCCTTGCATTGCTATTTACTGCACGTTTGCTTCTTGAATTTATGGACAACCTTTTCTCTTTTTTCCGGTTAAAATTGAATTAATTGACCGAAATGATTTAATTTCGTTAATTGGTCAGTGATCAAATTTAATTCGGTCAAAAGTTAGTTAATGATTTTTTAAAATTTCGATTATTAGATAATTTAATTCGAAATCGAATAATTAATTGAATTAATTGAAATCAATAATATATATTATATACTATATTTTTTATATGAGCAATGTAATTTAGTCTTGTTCGGGTTTTAATCTGTTATTGTAATTCACTAAAAAAAATTTAATATTAGCAATGTATTTTTTATATGTATTTTGAAAAAAATCGATTCGATTAACGGTTAAAGATTATTACATTTTGAATAATTCGATTAATAATAATTCGATTCAATGAAAAATCGAATCGACCGTTTAAACTACTCTAAACATGAAAACTGTGAATAATTAAAAGCTCACCAATCTCGACATCCTCATATTAATAAAAAAAAATTAGATAAAATAATTCTAAACTCGTGTTATATTACAATAAAAAAGCCAATACTATTGATCGTATATAGGTTAAAATATATCATAAGTCTCTATATTTTTCATAAATGTAAAATTTAGTTTCTATACTTTTATTGTTGAAAATTTAGTCTTTATGCTTTTCAGATTTCAAAATTTAGATTTAATTGTTAACCTTATTAAAATTATTTTATGAAATTTAAGTTCATCACACCATTATTTTTTAAAACTTTTTTTTAAGTTACATAGCTATCAAATGAATTTTTTTTTTTTTTAATTTCAAAATCTCAAACTAACACATTTAACAAAAAAATCAATAATATTAATTTTGAAATCTAAAAAATAAAAACTCTTAAATTCTGAAAATAAAATAATCATGATTATTAAATGATTTTTTTATTAAAAAGATATTTTTGTTTAATTTTAAAATAAATTAAATAAACGAAAAATAATACTGAAACTTTTAGGGCAGGTTTCGGGTCCTAATTGGATTATTCTCCAAGAAAAAGTTCCTCCCTCTTGGGTGAAATTTCTACCGTTTAAACCCTAGCAAGCAGCAACCAGGGTTTAAGGTGGCTCGCTTGTGCCCGTCTCTGGGAACTCGCTCTTCCATCCGCTTTGCCCTCTCTTTATGATTCGAGATCCAATCGTACTTCATCTCTAATCACCCAGCTTACTCAATTCTTTTTTTTAAAGTTATTTTGCTTAATCACCATGTCTGCTTCTAGATTACCATCATGCGTAGCATTAGCCGCCACCGCCGCTGCTGCCGCCGCCTCCACGCTTCAGAACCCTGCGTACGCCGATTCTCCATTTCGATTCAATCCATTCTCCTCATCCTCTTCTTCTATTCCTCCTGGTTCACAGGCGGACCAATCATCAACTGCCAAGGAGGAGCCCGAAGAGCCCAAAGGAGCAGGGTTTGATCCAGAGGCTCTTGAAAGAGGCGCTAAAGCTCTTCGCGAGATTAACAGCTCTCCTAATGCCAAACAAGTAACTTTTCATATTTAATTGCCTTTTTGTTTTCTTTTTTGACCAAATAGCGAAACAAATGTAGATTTATAGAAGGTTTATTTTTTGCTCTTGATTTCGTTATTTTGCAACGGAAATAAATTAAAGGAAAACGTGTAATTGACTGGGGATGTAGAATCAATTGTGTTGCTGATATGACAATTTGCTTCTTTTGTTTTTTCAGGTATTTAATCTTATGAGAGAACAGGAACGTTCACGGCTAGCAGAGTTAGCTGCTGAAAATGCTCATTATGAAGCAATCCAATCGCAGGCTGATATTGTGAGTGATAAGCTAAACCCTTCCACAGTTTCTATTTCTTTTCTCTCAGTCCATTGTTCTAATCATGTTGTTACAATTCTACTTAGCAAAGCAGCTTGTACAAATACTTCTATGATTTTAGCTTATATTATGACCATCCATTGGCAGGAAAGGCAACGGAAGTTGGCTGAGGAGCAACGTAATTTAATGCAACAACAAGCTCAGGCAAAAGCACAAATGCTACGATACGAAGATGAGTTGGCCAGAAAAAGAATGCAGGTGAAAGGGGCTTGTTTTTCTACTTGCTTATTTTACTCTATGCTAAACTTACTAAAAGGAGTTTGAACTTAGACACAATGAGTTCTAGTCTTTGAAGCTGAAATTAGACTACTGTCCTACTAGAAGAAACAAAGTTGATTAGACTCAGGCACGAGTGTCATGTATGGGTATGTGTCTGACATGGGATGTTCAAATTTTTCTTAGTTTTTTAGAAATGTTTGGAGGGTCCTTGGTGTATTATATCTTCATATTCATATCTAGAAGTGCATTGGACATAGGTAGGTCAAGAAGAATGAAGAGTTGGAACAACATAGAGAAAAAAGCACTAACATGCTTTTAGCATTGGTTGGTAATATCTAAAAAAAAGTCATATTTTAAGCATGCTAACTTAACTATCAACTATCTTAGTTCAATCCTTCTATATTTAAACTTTGGTCAAATTGACTTAAGAAGCTGTAATGTAGTATGTCTCTTCTTGATGGAAATGACAGTTTGGTTTTGACTTTCATGTAAATGTTCTTTTTCTATGCCCTTCAAGCATCAAATTTGCTATTTCTCTTCTATCAAACTGTTATATTTGCCACCTTATCAATCTTTGCAGACAGATCATGAAGCTCAGAGGAAACATAATGCTGAATTGGTTAAGATGCAAGAAGAGTCATCCATCAGAAAAGAACAAGCAAGACGAGCTACTGAAGAGCAAATACAAGCTCAGCAACGCCAGACAGAGAAAGAGAGGGCTGAAATAGAAAGGGAAACTATAAGAGTTAAGGCCATGGCTGAGGCTGAAGGACGTGTGCATGAGGCAAAGTTGACAGAGGGTCATAACAGGCGAATGTTAATAGAAAGGGTGAATGGAGAAAGAGAGAAGTGGCTTGCTGCAATTAATACAACTTTTAGTCACATAGAAGGTACATGATGTTTTTGGTGTTCTTTCTTCGTTCTAGTGGTATTCGTCTTCTATCTTTATGACTATTAAATTAATTGGACATTCTCGTATGCTAATATTTCCTTGAAATGAAATGTACAGTGGGATTTAGAACTTTATTGACTGATAGGAATAAGCTGGTTATGACTGTTGGAGGAGTTACTGCATTAGCTGCTGGTGTTTATACAACAAGGTATATTTGCCTTCTTTTGTTGCTGCTGTCATCCGAAGTTTGGTTTAATGGATTAAACAATTTAAAAATTTCCTCCCTCTTATTTCCCCCAAATTTTGATGTTGTTCTACCAGCATATCCAGTGTCTCCTTATTTGCAAATGGAAATGCCAGTTTTCTTTGTCGCAAATTTTGCTCAGAAAGCTCTTTTCAAATGCTTGAGATACTGAAAATAAGTTTTCGTGTAGTCCAATATAAAACCATCTGCATAGAATGGACTTTTGGGATATTTAGCTGTGGTGGATGCTAACGTCATGTTGACTGCATTATAGACATGTTATAAAAGCACATGTTTGGCCAAAGCACTGTATCTGCTGTATAATGAATATTACTAGCACAGCTGATGGCTCCTTGCACTCTGCCATCACTAGCTTCTCTTGGGGTGGCATTATTGTAATGATAAGTGTATTGCTACAGTGTTTGGTTGGCATGTTGGGCTGTGCCCATTTCACAAATTTATAGGGAAGATGAACAGTTTTTATACCCTCAATAGGCTATCATATTTACATCACCAAATACATTCTTACTTTAATCTATGGGATTTATTCTCTTAGTACGCTCCTATTAGCATCATGTTAAGGTGTGCCTTATTCACAGATTTGTGGGAAAGATGGATAGTTTTTATACCCTCACTTGCTTCTCACTTTTGCATCACAAAGACATTCTAACTTTAATTGGTAGCCGGTTCTTATCATGTTCACAGAGAAGGAGCTAGAGTCACATGGGGTTATATTAATAGGATACTTGGACAGCCATCACTGATACGGGAGTCATCCATTGCTAAATTTCCATGGTCGGGCATGATGTCTCAAGCAAGGAACCGAATTTTAAATTATAGTACAGCAGCACCTGTGGAAAGCAAAAAGAGTCTTCAGAATGTTGTTCTCCACCCCTCACTGAAAAGGAGAATAGAGCATCTTGCTAAGGCTACAGCAAACACCAAAACCCATCAGGCCCCATTCAGAAACATGCTATTTTATGGACCTCCAGGTACCGGTAAAACACTGGTTGCAAGGGAGATAGCCCAAAAATCGGTAGGTGGTGATTGATTGTTTCATTTTTCTTCCTTCATATATACTGTGAGATACTTGTACCATACCCTCTAATTGCTGTCTCAGCAAGTTGTTTCTCTGGATGGAGTAATTCCTATAAGCTTCATAATATGTAATACAAAGGAAAATTAACTGAGAATGTTGAATTTCATAGAGAATTACGCATCTATCTGAGTTATAGTCTTTTCTATACATTTGAAAAAAAAGAAGATTACAGTATGTCCTATAGAAATAAATAGAGTGAATGAATCAATGCTGTTGGAGTATTTCGACAATTTATTTAGTCTTCTTGACTTCCCTGTTGCTAGAATAGATCCAATTTTCAACAATACTTGCTGCTTATTTCCTGTGTTTTGACCCTATATGTTGCAGGGATTGGATTATGCAATGATGACTGGAGGTGATGTTGCACCACTGGGTGCACAGGCTGTCACCAAAATCCATGAGATATTTGATTGGGCTAAGAAGTCAAAGAAAGGTTTACTGCTTTTTATTGATGAAGCTGATGCTTTTCTTTGCGAGTAAGTTACCACATCCCTGGCATGTTTCAAGTTTCAAGGAGGAATTGCAGTCTGCATTTTACCGAGTCCTTTTGGTGATGGTGTTAATAACTGTGTTGTTTATGCATGAATACAGGCGTAACAGTATACATATGAGTGAAGCACAGCGGAGTGCTTTGAACGCATTGCTCTTTCGAACCGGAGATCAGTCGAGAGATATAGTTCTTGTGCTTGCCACAAACAGACCTGGGGATCTTGACAGTGCTATCACTGACCGTATTGATGATGTGATTGAGTTCCCACTTCCTGGGGAGGAAGAACGGTTCCAACTTTTGAAGCTTTATTTAAACAAATACCTTGGTGGAGAAAGTGACAATACATCTACATCTAAGTGGGGTGCTTTGTTAAATAAAAACCCACAGAAGATAACCATAGAAGATTTGCCAGAAGATGTAATCCGAGAGGCTGCCAAAATGACAGAAGGTTTCTCTGGCCGTGAGATAGCAAAACTCGTGGCTAGCATCCAGGCAGCCGTGTACGGACGCTCAGACTGTAGATTGGATTCTCAGTTGTTTAAGGAAATAGTAAATTACAAGGTTAACGAGCATCACCAGAGAATAAAATTGGCAGCTGAAGGAGGGGTGCCATCTTAAGAGTTTTTCTTGCAGGATAGAGTGTGCTTTCGTTTTTTACCCCTGAAACCATGGATGTGGGGATTTTGTTTAGGAATGATAAGTGGATACATGAGTAGTAGTAGGCACACTGTTGGGATGAGACTGGATTATGGTAAATCTTAAAATTGGGTGATGAGGTTTCTGAGAATGTGTTACGTTCATCAAACCTTGTTGTTACCCCAGACATGGATGAAAGGCTATTAGATTCATTGCAATAACATGGTTCTGTCTTATTTATGCGCTCATCATTGGTTAAAGTTAGAAACTTTTCCTAAGGAGCTCAAATTGAACAGAAGAATCACAAGAAAATAATGCACATTAATTGTTTGAGCAAATGCTCTTAAATATATTCAATAATTATGATTGAGATGATTATAAATGAGGGAGAATGCTTTTATTTATGGTTGATTTTCATTAAATCCAACGATATAGTTTAAATTAAATCGATATTCAAAATTAAAATCTATTTACAAAATAAAAAATTTAGGGGATTTAAACTTTATATAATCTTATTATCTCTCAATATTTACAATATTCATCATGATAACTTTAGTTTTACTATAGTGTTTTACTAGTCCACTAAAGCTTCAAGTAAATAGATTTCAATCAATTGATTTCCATGAGATGTTTTGTATGCATTCATTATGAGTTTTGATCCGCACCCCATGACACTGCAATGTTAAAGAAATGTGGAAATAAATATTCAGATATTTTTTACTATAGCATCCTCAACAATCATTTATTACTAGAAAGTGAGCAAAAATGACTATTGATTATTACATTTATTACTTCTCTTGATAAATTATTAGTAGATAAGCAATTTAGTATTATTTTTGAGACAATTTAATCCCTATACAATTCAAAAGTGAATAACTAAAAATAATTGAATCACACTAACTATATGATTTGTCGAGTTTAAAAGTATACACACGTATAAAAAGAAAAAAGAAAAGAAAAATAGTTACTTTTTTTAAATTTAAAGAAATTTTGATTTTTTAATTTTTTGAAATTTTATAATAATTTAAACATTTTTTTCAAAATATAATATGGATTTTAAAAAATATATATACTTTGAATTTTTAAAAGATTTTATTATTTTTAAGGATATTATATAATTACATTTTTTTAGAATGAACTATTTATGAATTACACATCGTCTAAATTTTCATATTGGTATTTTTTCTTTTGGTAACAGTAGCATTTCCTATAAAAGATATTAAGGTTGCTTCAATTATATTTTACTACTCAATTTCCATTTCCAAAATTACAAGGAATAATACGCATTGTTTATTTTGATAGGGATAGATTCTCCCTTAATAGTCCCATTATCAATTATATTTGTTACACCTTCTTTGAATTACTCAGAACATGAACTCTCATCAAATATTGTAACCAAACCCTTAATCTTAATCTCACTAACAATCAAATCACATGAAATGAAGTCGTGCAATTCCCATGAAATACAAATAAAATTTGCTGACATTCATCAATCCATCACTCATCGAGTCAAATATCGCACTAACTAATCACCTCACACTCTAACACTTGCATCTATAAAATGGACTACTCAATAGTTGAGATATATGTGAAACCAATTAAGTATCCTACCATCCAACTCTAACACTCCAATCTCAGTGCCTTTTTGCATTATCTATGATATGAACTACCAATATGATCCAATCCAAGACCTTACACTCTCCAATTGATTGTTACAATCATTATTAATTATTTCGTGAAATATATTTATTGCACATGTATCTATGATCTGAACTACTAATATTGTCCAACCCAAGACCTTACACCCTCCAATTGATTGTTATAACCATTATTATTTATTTCGTAAAATATATTTATTCCATATGGATTTGTGTACAGCTTGCTTGCATTTCACTGCTCGGCCTAAAATTTCCTTTGCCCCTACCGTACTCCAGCTTACTAGTTTCCACCACCTGTTCAGAGTTGAGTTGGCGGACTCACCTACAGACGCTTTACGCCTAATCATTCCGAATAACGCTTGCATCCTCTATATTACCGCGATTGTTTGTACAGAAATAATCGATACCTTTTCCTCAAATACCGTCATTGCTTCTTATCCAGGAAAAGAAGTTCACGACCCATAGGCCTTCTACCTCCACGCGGCATTGCTCCCTTAGGCTTTTACCCATTGCAAAAAATTCTTCACTGTTATCTCCCGCAGAAGCCTAGATCGTATCTCAGCCTCAATGTAACTGGTCAGCCTCTCAGACGAGCTACTCATCATCGCCCATTATTCCAACAAAATAGTGAAACGCAATTTGTCCGAGTGATTGTGGCACTGTGACCCGACAATTTTGCAAATCATCCCAATGACCCATACTGTCCGGAATTAAAAAAAAAAAAAAAGCGTCACAAACGACAAAATGAACAAAGCAAAAAGGATTGCCTGTTTGGGTTATATTCCTTTCTGGGCCATAAAATAGAATAAAAGTAGAACCAATGCCCGCCACCAGTGTCCTTGCCTTGCCCTAATTACACGTTGCATGCTGCTGGCACCATTTCTTCTCCCCTACTCAGCCACGTTGCCCCTGACAGCGCCACGTTTCTAAAACTCACCTCTTTCTCTTCCCCCGTATCACCCTTCTTTTCCCTTCTATAATGTGAGCAATAGCCGACACAATCATGTAGGGTTTTCAATTTTCTGTTGTTTTCTTTTTTCCTTCCACTCTAGTTTTTGTTACCGCAACTCCAAAAAGAGAATAACAAAAAGATGTAGGAGAAGAAAACGGTGGTGGCGGTGATGGTAATAGATTAGTGTGTTATCGGTGGGGATTTACCGGGGATCAGGTTGGCTAGAGGAAGCAGAGGAGACGGTGAATGCTGCCGCAATCGAAGTAGAAAAAATAACAAGCAAGGTGCATTGCCGCTTATGCCATGCAAGATGCCGAGGACTCCCGATCTGCTTCACAAGATCCCTGAGTAATTCTCAAATACATTAACTTAAACCATCCTACCATATGTAGAAAAAAAGTGTGTCTATAATCTGTTTATATCAGTCTCTTAACATTATTTTATTGCTTATGTTTGCTAATTCGGTATTGCAAGTTAATTAAATGTTAAACTATATTTGTTTTTGCAAATTAGAGGAAATTCAATTTACTTGAACGTTTTAAGTGCAAATGAGGTCCTAGCATGAGGATAGGAAAGGTGGGTGCCTAGAACCCAGTGATAAATACACTCGTCTTACAACTCACACGCACATATCATAGTTACATATCAAAGTAGTGGCTCAAATTCACGACATGAGCAGTGCAATGGACGCCCATGAAACCAATAGGCCAAATGTTAGGGATCAATCCTTATCTAAATTTTGGCGTTTTGTTTCATTTTGCTAGAACTTAATGTGGTTGATTCAAGGCTAGGTTTTGTTTAATGTGGTTTATTTTACTGGGATTTGTATGTTAAAATATAGGTGAATATGCTTAGGGGAATGAACGTGATTGAAATTTGTAGTAATTATGATTTTACTCAAATTTTAGTTTGAAATTTCTATCTATATTGTGTATAAATTATAAGCCTGATGCAAGATTAGTTAGTCACTCGTTGTAATTAGGGTTTAAGCTTAAAAAATCTATGATATTGAATTGGTTAGATTGAGGCTTGTCTTTTTGCTTTTCCCTTAATTATTTCCATGAATCCTAAATTATATTTATGAATTAAATATGGTTGATGCATGTCTGAACCCTTTTTTTCTTAATTTAAGGAAGGAGAGAAACTAAAAGACCATTAATGGTCTCTTGTGCCGGATCAGTCGACCATATCATGACCAAATTAGCTGCAAAAAATATTACATTATTATGATTGATCAGCCCAATTGGAGACCGGTTTGGGTTAGTTTAGTTTATTAGTGGAACTTGAATAGAATAATACTAGTGTTTGATGCAATGTGACATTATTAAGAAAATAAACATTGAGAAATTATATATAGGATAGAGCTGGAGATGCTGCCTCAAGGACCTTGGATGCACATCCATCTGCCTTCACCAATTAATTCGTCTTATTTCTTTTCTAGCCATTGAATGTGTAGCCAAAGTTGGTTCTTCTAATTATTCGGATTTGTTTTTTGTTGTTGTTGTTGGTATGTATGACGGAAGATTACTTATGTTCTTAATTATGTCGCTAATAAAGCTAGAGCAAATGTCATTTATTAGGAGGCTGGTGATAATGGATTTGATAATGCTAACCAGAAGCTTGACATGGTTGCATATGTTGCTTCTGATCAGTTTGTTAATGTTTTAGATACAATGGCAGGAACAATGGTCTATAGGAAAGACAAAAAACAGTCGATGTCTTGGGCAATACTTGTCGGAAGATAAGTGTGCGACTTCTGATAAAGCTGATGATGCCAAAAAGAAACAATGACAGGAGTTATGCAATATGTAAGGGATAAAGCAGCCAATGCCTATGAAGAAGGCAATCAAAAAATGAATACAACTTCATATCATGTTATTGTTGTCAAGGAGAATACTGCCAAGCTGTAAATTATGGAAGTGATAAAGCATCAAACACCTATGATGAAGCTAAAGAGATGATGGAGAATAAGGTAGGAGAAACATATGCTTCATTTTCTACTTGCCGACTTAGTGAATCAATCTGTGAGTCACTGTCATTATTATTACTTTTTCTGTTCTTGAAACATCATCTTTCAAAAAAAAAAAAAATTCCCCTTTAGTATTTGAGGAATGTTAATCCTTTCCTTTTATTTCCTATTATCTAGAAATTGACATGCAGATATAGTTGTTGCTCATGTTGGTAGTATGTTTAAACAAAAAAGGTATTGGAAGCATAAAACATAATTTCTCCCCATGGCAAATTTCATGTTTATGTTTTTCCAACCCCATATCAAAATTGTAGTGCCTAGTGAACCTGGGCTGTGGAAGATTGACAACGTAGTGACCTGGGCTTATCCTTGATATTTGGAAACTGGACTATTAAGCCCATTTGCAAGAAGATTTTCTCCATAAATTGTTGCTTCCTAAATATTAGACCCAACAATTCCTGTATTTGTTCATCTGTGTCTTATTTTATTTTGTATTTTAGTTACTTTTATTATCATGTTCGTATCACTTAGCAACATATTTTAACTTGTCTGCTTGATATGATGGGAAATGAATGAAATTTGTAGTTTACCAAATATTGTAGTCATTTTCCCAATAAATTCCTCTAGGACTTTTTCCTTCTTTTTTTTTTGTTGGGGGGGGGGGGGGTTGGAAAATGTAAATCAAGTATCTTAATGAGTTGCACAATAAGAATTAGTTGATTAGTTTATTTATTTACAAGTTATCATAAAAAGGGTTACAAGTGACGCATGTGTATATAGCATAGTTGTTTAGTTATATGAGAAATTTCAACAGATCTAGGACTAGGAGTTGATGAAAATGGTGTTTATAAATACTATTTACCTATTGGAAAGATATGAATATAATTAGTTTTTTCATCCCAAAGTTTGAGTTTACCTACTAAAAGTATTTGTATTTGACAATAGGTGTAGACAGAGGTCTTGGTCTCATTACACTTTCAAAATTGTTAAGTTCTTAACCTTACCATACTCGAGAAATGATAATTTTGGATTGAACTCCAGGTTGTGAGAGGGTTAACCCCGGTAAGTTTTGAACTTGGCTTGAGTAATTCTCCTCTCATTTTTAAAGAACACTTCATAGCGAACAAAGTTCATTCATGTAGTCTCTTCTAAGAGATAGACAAGTTTAGGATTTTTGTTTATTAAATTTGAGATTGAAATATTAGCATATGTAACTCTGTATAAAAACAAAAAATAAATAAATGGCTAGGCTTTTCATTATGCCAACCTTTTCTTTATAGATGTCCCTTTTTAAGTGAATGCACGGAATTCATGTGAGTTGTTCTTAAATGCCAGTGAGAGGCTATGACCTTCCCCTACGGATTATGTGTGGATCTTAGTTAGCTTTTCTCCCAACATCTATATGTGGACTGACTTAATTACCTTCTTTATTTTTTTTTCCTCCCAATGTTTCTATTTCTTCATTCAACTACTTGTCCCTCTAGACTAGAGTTTTACATTGTTGAGCTGTGCACGTAAACCCCTACTTAATATTTATGAGGCTGAGTATTTTGAACACTAACCCTACTTGCCTTCGATCACCTACTTATTATAGCTCTACACGTTTGGTTAGTATATCTCCTGTTTTATATTTAAATATTAATTATGTTGTATGCTTCAATACTACTTCATGTTTGCATGTTCCTTACTGCCATGTTCATGCAATTTCTCAGCTTTGTGGTCACTTTTATGGTTGATTGATTTGAATGTGGATATACTTGTCAAATTGTTTGAAATATCCTTCTCTTTCGATGCATGTGATTGTTATGAATAGACTTCTCAAATTATTTAAAATGCATAGGAATTTATTATATTATATTATATTATCTTAGAAAAGGGGATAAAAACAAAGAAAGAAGCTTAAGATTAAGCTTAATTCCACTAGCTTATGATTATGACTTATCACATATCTATTGTCCATACATGCAACAAACTGTGTTGGCAACATTTCCCATATTTACACCTTTGATTGACCAAGTAGACAAAATGGGGTTTTGTTTTAGATGCATTTTATAACATGTATGGCCCAGAAACTGAATAATTTGCAACACCAAAACAAGGAAATATTCAGAGTTTGAATCTATGATCCAACTTGGAAAAAAAATCCTTAAGCATGTAAAATGCAAAAAAAAAAAAAAAAGGGAAAGGATTTGAAAGAATGAGATTTTTATGATGCCTGTTAATCATGTCAGTATCGTAAAACCCCATCATATTCCGTTTGCTCTGGCTTTTTATGATTAATGGGCCAATTTGAACACTTTGGAGGGGGGAGAAGGGGGAAAAAGAAATGCATACATTATATTTTATTCATACATGTTTTTTCCATGGAGAAAAGTAATTGTAGTATATGAAACTTTGTAGTTTAGTGAAAGAGAGCTTAAGCTGTGATTCCTACAGTTTCATAATCTGCAATAGTTTCTGAGAACTGTAAATAATAAGAAGGATTAGAGAAGAAAGATTGCTTAATTATGGTAAGCAAACATTTCTTACAAATCAGGATAAGTAAATATAGTAAGAATCTATGTCCTCCTCCATCTCTATTTTGTTATTCACATTTTTATATCCAAAAATTATTCTCTAAATCAAATGCATATATATATATATATATATATATATATATTCTGTATGAAATTGTTGTGTTTTAGGAAGAAATTAGATGTTTCTTACATTTGTTTTCTATTCATGGCTTGTTTATTGTTGTGCATCCAAACTTTGAGAACCTGTCTCTTTACTCCCACTTGATTGCAAAACTGTTGCACTTGTTCATCATCTTGTTTCTGGATTTTCCACCCCAATTTGTCAGCAAATTCCATCATCTTATTCTTTTGTTCTTGGCTGAACTTGGTTCTGAATCTCTTCTTTGATGAATGTGGGTCTGAAGGTTGTTGCCCTCCTTCACTGAAATGGAACATATTGAGATCTTCGCTCGAGGACTCCGCCGGGCCGCCGCCACCAAAGCTCATCATCAGTGGTGCAACCGACATAGCAGGAGGACTGGCAGATAATCCAAGGGAGAGTCTTTGATGGTGAAGAGGCGTTGCTCGTCGAGGAGGACGTACAGTGTTTCTCCTTGTGTTGTTGGTATAATAATAACTGATCGGTGCATACTGTGATTCCCCGTTGATTTCTTTCCTGTGAAAACTCCTATGGCATTCACAAGCCGCACATTTCAACGCTTCCGGCGTTCCTTCTTCGCCGCTCGGCATGAATTCCCCGCAACCATCGACCACATGGCCGCCCATACTGGCGGCATGGTTCTTCAAACATTCTTTATACCTAATCAAAGGAATGAAGCTGATTGTTGCCGACGTTGGACCAGAGACTGGTTGGGGCTCCGGTGTTGGCGGTGATCTGCTATCTGCCGCAGCTGCTATCTCACCGGTGGTTGCGGTGGAAGCTGAAACTGGATCTGGGTCCGGATCTCTTCTGGGGTTAGGTACTGAAGGTGGATCATCCAGGGTTCGAGGTAGGTTGGGGTCACCATGAACCGTTCGATCCCTTCTTTCTCCCGTAGCCGAATTTACAGGTGCTGAAGAATAAGAGTCTTTGTTGAGTTGATTTTTGTAACTAATAGAGCTTGGCATCCCCATTTCCTTATTATCTTGGCCTCTCAGTTCCATCCAAACCTTGATCTAAGCCTTCGATCTCAGTTTATTATTAGGGAATTAATGAAGTAGTAATCTGTATGTTCTCAAACCCATCATCATGACCACATGCAATATTTTCAACCCTAATTCATCACCACTTCTTCACTTAATCAAAGAAATAATTAGTGGGAAAGACAAAATTATCCCCGACTTTGACGTTTTAGTGCTAAACCCACCAACTCGTTTCATTAAATCCCCATTTCCTGTTCCTGAAAAATTTTTGAAGTGACTATTTTAAAATTAATTATAGATACATACACCCCAGAAAAATGATAAAAATATAGTAGGGGGCTATGATATGGGGCCCCTTAGCTGAGACAAGTTTACAAAGAGCTTACCTTGATGAATTAAAGCTTGATCACAGATGTTTTTTTCCTGTAAGAATCCTCTAAACTCTACTTAAGACCAAACCAAGCAGGAAAGCTTTGTTTTTAGCATAGATTAAGGAAGGCGAACCAAGGAGATGGTTGGCAGGAGAAGAGAGGGATAAAGAGAGATTTGTGAAGGGGGTTTGTGTTTCCTACCACCCAATTGACCCCATAAAATCCATCAATCAAAGCAAGCAGGTGGGTTTGGTTTGTACCCTCAAAAACCAGTGATGAGCGTTAGAGGATGATGACACTGAGAGACATGGTACAACCGACAAGCCCTCTCCGAGCCTGCACACTGGTCCAGCTCCTAATTATTGCCTCGCCCAACACATTTCTTTTTGGCAATTGATCTAGTCTCTCTCTCTCTGATATTATCCCACTCTTTGTAACCCTAAACAAACCCCAAACAAGCAAGGCAAAGTAAGATTCTATGGAGGCAATATATATAGCGTGCGTGTGTGTGTGTGTTGATAGATTTGAATTGAAGGGGGTTGTTTGGTTGGCCACTCTAAGACAGTTCCATGACAAACAATAGCTGATTACGGAATCTCTTAAAGAGATAATCAGCAAGGAAGAGGAGGAAAAAACAAAAAATAAAGAGGAGGAGAGGAGAGGAGAGGAGAGGAGAGGACCCCCTTTTATTATCTTTTGTGGGCTTGCAGGAATTAAAGTGAAGATATGGTGGTCCACAGCACTGAACTTGTCCTTTTAGTGTGTCTCAGATTCGCTTTCTCTCTTGAACCATGTCCTGTTTCAGTCCAGCTACAGCAATTTTTTCCGGGGTTCTATCCCTACCTGGATTAAAGGGTTTAGCTATATTATTCGGTTGGTAACTTAAGTTTAATAAAGTTTCACTTTCACCATAAAAAATAAAAATTTTGCAATATGAGTGCTATTGTTATATATTTTTATCATTTTAATTATCCGTCATTAGTTTGACCTTATATACACTATTTTAGTAACCAAATTAATTTTTTATTTTACTCACTTATTTTATCTTTTTAATTTTTTTAACAATTAAAAATTAATTTTTAAAAAATAAAATGAATTATCAAAATGAAAATTTACTGAACTTGAGTGACTCAAATGAGTATATGTAATGAAAAATTAACAACAGGTAACTCAAATGGTAAAATTATAAAATGATAAAACAATAACGCCCATATTGTAAACTTTTTATTTTCAGTACCTAAAATAAAAATTTATAAAAGTTAGATGACCAACCGTCTAATTTAAAAGTTTGAAGTCAAGAATGGTGGAACCTCTAGATGGGTACGACTCCTCCTGATATTTTTAGACAAGAGTTCCAAACCTTACTTGAGGAATATATCGAAATCTTCACCTTTGCGTACATTGTTCAGCCATTCTATTTTTCGAATATATAATTTATTATATTTTTTCAAATTTGTTTATAACAGATATAAAAATTAGTAATTATTAAATTACTACTAAAAAAGAGAAATTATTAAGCTGATGAAATAACAATTTAATAATCATTATACTACTAAAATTACATCTTAAATGAGTAGGTATTAGCTTGATTGATATGGACATTATTGTCAATAAAGAAAAACGTGAGTTCGAGTGTGCTGAAGCGCATTATCTTCCTATTTATGGATTGGAAAGGGATTACGAGTAACTCTAAGCATTGTGTGAAAAAAAAAAAAAAAAGGGTAATTTACCAAAATAACCCAAAAATTTTGATTATTTATGAAAATGACCCAAGTTCAAAAATATACACCAAAATGACCTTAAATGAACAGTAAAAATTGATATTGATGGCCGACACCACCTGGCCAATAATTGGTGTCAGACATAAAAATTTGTGTTTTTTGGTATTGGCCATGCAATGATAGATGTGAAATATCAAAAGCTAAATTTAAAATTATGCCTTTATTTTTTCTTCAAATTATATTTTTCTTCGATTTAATACTCGTATTATTATGATTAGATTTTGTCACATCTACCATGCGGGTGAAAGAAATAATACCTTTTTTAGTCCCTTTGAATTCTACTCAGTATACTCCTTTTTAGCTTTACTTATATGTAAAATTTACAGTTTTTGTCACTTTAAATATTAATAATTTAATTTCAATCATCTTAACATAAATAATTTTCTAAAAAAGTTAATTTCATTTCTGTTGTTGGCGTCGCCTCTGATTATTACATTGTTTTTTTTAAAAATCACATAAACTTACATTACATATTATGAGTGTGGCAAAAATTAGTTTGTTATATATGCCTACGACTGCGATGACCCGAACAGCCCCAACATGGATTTTTTTCCTGCGTTATAAGCTTTTCTATAAATTGGGTTATCAATGTTTTCTGTAGTTAAATTATTTTACTTTAAAATCAACAATGATTTAATGGATTAATTATAATTTTAAAATTATTAAGTACGGAATCTCATGCGATGATTTGATAATCAGAATATTAACCACTTCAAGTGTTATTTAGATTCGAATCACGCTAATTGTATTTCTTATTTTACCTTACTTAATAATATCATATTGTTTAGTTGAATAAAATAATATTATAAAATAAATAAGAAATTTTCTTTATATTTTGGTTTTCTTCTAACTTTTATCTACCTTTGTAGCACGTTTTTCCTCTATTTTGAGGCATGTTTTTGTCTTATGGAACGTTTTCGTCTACTTTTATGATAGATTTGCGTTCGTAGATAATTTTCTCATAATTCTCAGCTTTGATTTGCGATTATCGGTGGTCTTTCAGTAATTTGATCTCCTTTTTATGATTCATTTCTCGATGCAATCAGATCGGTTTTGTGAAGCAACCTACAAGATTGTTGGTTTCGCTCACCACTCCTACTTCGATCTTTAAGTGTTTAGGTGGATATAGACAAAGAATTTTGTTTCCTGCTTCTTTTCTCCCGTGTTTCATCTCATCCCTGTCATTGCAGCTTATTGGACTTGTTTTACTGGTCTGATGTTTCTTTTTTCTATTTTTTAGTTTCTTTTTGTTTTGTTATTTTTCTGTTACATTTTAATTTCGTTTGGAATGTTTCTCTATTTTAATTTCTAAAAAATTCAACTGGCATATTATTTAAAAAAAAATTCTATTATTTATAAAGTTTTTAAAATACATTATATTTATTTCTAAAATATATATATTTACTAATAAAATACAAAATCATTATAATAAATTATTTATTAAAAATTTAATATAATTCATAATAATATTATTTCATACTAAAAATTATTTTGAAATAGAACCAACATAATATAATATTAATAAAATAAAATATCGTTTTAATATTATATTCAATATTTATGTATATAATTTTATAAATTATTAATATGTTTAATGATTTTACATTTTTACCAATATATAAGTTTTTTTTTTCATTCTAACCTTTTATTTCTCTCCCCACTTTACCTTCTCACTCAAATGTAGCGCACTGTCACAATGAGCATCGTGTACCGCCATTAGATGATTTCAACCTCGATTTTAGCTAAATACAAGGCCAAACTCTGTGTTTTACCTAAATTTCATATCTTTACACTAAAATAATTAAAATTTAAATGTTTCAAAATTTTTAATTTTCAAAATATTAATCCAAATGTTTACCCCTTAATATTTACATTCAAAAATTAGAAGCCGGATTTATAAAAGTATTATAGAAATTCATGTATTAAAAGCTAAATTATATTTTACTATCTTTATCTCTAATAAAAATGGGTAAACTTATCTTTTTACATTGAAATAAAAAGTAAAATGATTTTTCTATTAAAAATTTTATTCATTCTTACTATTAAAAAGTAGTTCTTATACATTAATAGGGTTAACAGCCATAAGTAAAATTACGCGGAGCCAACCATTGCTAGGTGATGTAGTCGAAACTAATTAAAAATATAATTAATGTAAGTGCAAATATCAATTAATAATATAATTATCGTGAGCACAGATATCGTTCTCACAAGGACTAAAAGCACTAGTAATTATTGTTTTTCTATTATTTACATGATAAATTGGAGAGCTTGATTAAAACTAAAATTAACTAAATTAATTAACTAAGAACATGACAAATAACAAATCAATAAAACAAAAGATTAACAACCAATAAGCAAAACAATACTCAGGAAAGAATCCACCTAGACTTCATCTGTCATTATCAGTTTGAATCAAATAATTTATTCACTTAGTATCTTGATCCGTAAAAAAGTTCTAAATTATGCTAATGTCTCTTTCAAGACTAAGAGCAACTGACTCTAAGTTGATTAATTAAAATTTCTTTCTAATTAAAATCCCTATTATCACATTAACTCGATCTATGGATCCCCTATTAGATTTGACTCTAATCCGGTAGATTTATGTTGTCCGATTTCTAGGATTGCATGCAACTCTACTTAATTATGCTAGATTTACTCTTAAACAAAGACTTTTCTTCCTCTATTTAAGCACATCAAACATGAATTAATATCCTAAAAACACTAAATAAGAATTAAGCACACAGAATTAAGAATAATATCTAAGTATTTATTGTGTAAAACAAAATTCATCATAAGGTTCATCTTTCTTAGATATTTAGAAAATTAGTTCATAATCGCAAATAAAAATATCTCAAAGAGAGTATAACCACAAGGAATAAAAAAAAACTCATAATAAAACTCCAAAAAATTAAAAAGAGATCTTCAATCTTGATGGAACTATGCTTCAAATATGACTTTAATGGTGTTTTCCAAGTTGTTTTTTTTAATATTCTTTTACGGTTTACTCCTCAATATATAGGTTTTACAATGCCCGAAAAATCTAAAAATTGCATTTTATGTGTGTATTGGAGTGCAGTTCGCGAAATCCACATGGCCTGACACATGGCGATGTAGCTCACATTATCGTGTACCCAGCTATGTGGCTCCTCAAATCTGCTCCATTTTTTAGATTTTCGCTCGTTTTTTCGCTCATTTTGCTCTCAAATGCTCTCCTAAATATAAAAACATGAATTTAAAAGATTAGGAGCATAAAATTTACCATTTAAATCAAATAATCATCCAAAAACACATTAAGAACAAGAGTAAAAATTGTTACTTTTAGAATTTATCACTAAGGTTGTAAATAAACAGAGCGTTTGATGAACAGTTCATGTATAGTTCGGTTTTTATTAATTTAAGTTCGTTCATTAAGCTAAATAAATGAACATGAACAATATTTTGAGGCTTGTTTATTAAACGAACAAAGCACAAACAAAACTTGTCCAATTCATTTATATTCACAAACAAACTCATTTATGTCCATTTAAAACTTGTTTAATAAATTATTTAAAGCTCATCTATTGTTCCCTTAGTATATGTTAATAAAATTATTTGTTTGTACGTTTTTTCTTTATAATATAATTATTAATATTTATCTTTGACTATTTTATAATAAAAAATTATATATTTATTGTTTGTTTGTTTGTTATTCATGAACATTATTTGTGAACATTAAACAAGCAAATATAAATACATTTAATTTTAAATAAATAAATACAAACAAAAATTTCAAAACTCTCCACGAACATAAATTAAATACAAATAAATTTAAAATTATATAAACAAATATAAAATAAAATTATTTATTTAAATTCGATTCGTTTATAATGATATCCAATTTGGCGTACAAAAGTCCAGCAGTCAATTCGTCTATAAATTGTTTATGGTTAGTTGGTTTTAATTTATATGATTATTGTTCAATATTTTGATGATTTGAGTTATAAAAATAAAAGTTACAAATGCTACCTTTAGAATTTAATTTAATTATTTTTAAATTGTGACATCTAACAAATTCAAATTTTTGTTTTTTTGAAATTTTGAAATACCACTTCATTTATAAAAGAAAAAGAATAGAATTATATAAATTCCCAAAGATAAAATTTCTTTGATGCTCGTGCTAAGTCATGTAACTAGAACTTTAGTTTCGCCGTGTGATTTTAGATAATTTTTTCATTTCAAATACGCCTAAATCAACATAACTCTCACAAAGTGATAATTCTTGATAATCACTGAAAATAAATGGAAAAGACAAAAGAAGTTCAAAAAACTGAATCGCCACAGAAAAGCAAAATCACACTAAGTTTGAATGAAAGCACTTAAAGAATTATATTACCAAAGAATGAAGTGATTACAAATAGGGGTGTTCATAGTTCGGTTAAAATTAAATTAACCGACTGAACTGATCTAATTCGGTTAACTAGTTGATGGTCGAATTTATTTCGGTCAAAGTTGGTTAATGAGTTTTTGAAATTTCGATTATTAGTTATTTCGATTCAAAATTGAGTAATTAATCGAAATAAATAATATATATTATATACTATATTTTTTTATATTTGCAATGTATTTTTAACTATTATTTTTATAATAATTGAAATAAATAATATACACTATATATAAAAAAAATTTTGAACTATTAAAAAAATAAAATGAACATTAGAAGTGTATTTTTTTATATGTTTTATACTTATTTTAACCAAAAGATAAAAACATATAAATTTCGATTAATTCGGTTAATGTATTTGAAAAAAATTCGATTTGGTTAATTCGTGTGACCTTAGGCAATTTATTTGCTTCAAATACGCCTAAGCTAACCTGACTCTCGCAAAGTGAGAATTCTTAATAGAAATTCTGCAAGACATCGAAAATAAATGGAAACAACACAAAGATAAAAGAAAGCTAAAAGAATATAATAACCACAGTAAAGCAAAAGCACACTAAGTTTGAGTGAATGCTCTCAAATAATTCCAGAGAATGAAGTGATTAAAATTGAGGGGGAGAGACCCTATTTATAGTTGAGCTTCCTCAAATCCAACAATACAAATTAAAGTATATCAACGATTGAGATTAAAAACAATCTATAAATAAAATATCCTATAATTTATAGAATCAAATCTTCTAAGATTACTTCTCATACTTTCCATACTATGTAGATGGGCCTTTAATATCTCTAAGCAAAGGATCAATCTATTGGGCCATGTGACCCTTCGTGAACAAAATGGATGATTTAAATGTGCCATAGTTGCAAGGTCCCTTGTGCAGCCCGTGACACTAACAAGTGATCAAATTGATCAAAGATAAGTTTTTGAAGGATAAAAATGGTGTTGCTGTACCAATTAATGGTCATCAAATATGTGAGAGCAAGATATCAATATTTAGGGTGGAGCAAAAAAAAAAGACATAATGACAAAATTAGCCCCTAACGTTTGGGTGTTTGGTCCCTTTGACCCTTAAGGTTTTTTTGGGCTCACTTTCATACATAATCTTTTTTTTTTGTCAAATTGGTCATTTTTTAACGGTCTTGTTGACTTGGTCGTTAGTTGACTAACAGTCAACATAAATCGTTGACGTGATATCCAAATATATTTAAATACTGATGTGACACTATTTTGTCTTATATACCATGTCAGCAAATGATTTTAAAATTATTAAATTATTTTTTAAGAATATTAAAATATTAAAATTATTTTTTTGAAATAAAAAAATTATTAAATAATTTTGATTTTTAATTTCCAGATTTTCTTCCCCCATCTTCCCCATTGTTTCTTCCCCATCTTCTTCCCTTATCTTTCCCTTATTATGTCTTTGATGATTTGAAACCCTAATTTGAAACTTTGGTCCCTTCAGGTTGTGAATCATCACTCACGATTTGTGAATCATCCCCCATGAAAAAACTATTGAAAGAAGACAAAAAAGGATGATGATGATAAAGAACATAAAAGGATTTATTATGAACCCATATTTCAACTACATCAATTCAAACTTTAAACTCTTCATATTCCCTCTATATCAACAAATTAGCAATACAAAATATGAAACATCATTTCTTGAAACCAATGGGAGACACTATTCTTTCAACATGTAGGTAGGCTAGTCAAATGGCAGACACTAAACGACATCAAACATATTCAAATTAGGAGAGATGATGATTTGTCGAACTTTAATGTTGCAGATACATGTTTCTTCCCCTCGTGATGATGAAACAAACTTCGAATAAGAAAACTTTTCTATTGATGGCTTCCAATCAGTTTTTTCAAACAATATTTTCGAAGAAGATGGGAACCCACTAATTTCAAGCTTCAATTTCTAAAGAATTTGAATGGATTAGGAGAGGATTTGGGATTTAGGGTTCTTCAAGGGGAGCTGTTAATTTTTTTTTTTACTTTTGCCCATGTGTGTGTTAGTTGTTTTGTTTTGTTTTGTTTTTTTTTAATTTTAATTATGTTTTTCACTTAAAAATTTTTTTGCTGATGTGACATTTTTGTCTTATATGCTACGTCGGCAGCTACATACGTGGAAGTGTCCAGGTGGAAAAAAATTTACCACGTCAGCTCCATTAGTCCCTTAACGGTCACGTTAACAAAACCGTTAAAAATGATCAATTTAATAATAATAATAAAAAGATTATGTATGAAAGTGAGCCCAAAAAAACTTTAAGGGTCAAAGTGATCAAACACCCAAATGTTAGGGGTTAATATTGTCATTATGCCAAAAAAATCCTATACAAGTTTAAAATGTGTTGTTAATAGAAATGAATGTTTTTAATTTTGCTTAATATAATGAAAAGTGAGTGTAAAATAATTAAATAGTTAATTGAGTTTTCAATTCAAAACAATATTCAATTGAGTTTTTAATCGAATATAAGTGATCAATTAAGTTATCGAAAATCAAATTTTGTGTAAGCCTAAATAATTGTTATGTTTGCCGTGTAGCACGTCAAGATGAGGAGACCCGGTAAATTCTCTTTAAAATGTTAAAAAAACCATAAAAATCATAATAAAAACATGAAAGTTCGTTTTTCAAGGTTTTAATTGATTGCTTATATATTCGATTAAAGACTCAATTGGATGTTATTTTTATGGTTTAATTGATTGCTTATATTTGATTATTAAATTAAATCTTTTAATTATTATGATTTAAATATAAATATTTTACATTTAAAATATTTTATATTTAAAATAGTGAAAATAATTTAAATTTTTATAAAGGAATATTAAAAAAAACTATATAAGAGTTATTGATTTTTTATTTATTTGAAAAAATATAATTTATTTTTAAAAATATTTATGAAAACGACATCAAAATTGTTTTATAAAAAATAATATTTAAAAGCCATAAAACAAAGGCTTTGTTTAACATTACTTTTCAAAAGTACTTTTGAGACAAAAAGTATTTTTGAGATAAAAATATTATTAAACAATGTGCTTTTGAGTTTCTCAAAAATGCTTTTGGTACAAAAAAATATTTTGAAAAAAAATACTTTTTTAACCAAAAAGAGATCGACAAAATTTTAGCTTTGTATCAAAAATAATTTTTAATTTAAAAACATTTTTAAAAAGCATTGCTAAACAAGCTCAAAATTTATTTTATTAAAATAAACCCAAAAACCTAAATCCAAAACTTATATAAAAAATCAGAAAGCCAACCAAATCAAATTGTCATGAATGGTTTGAAATTGTAAAAAAAAAAAAAAAAAAAAACTCTTAAAATGGTAACTACAAGAAAACATTTTTAACACTTTGATCAAAATGAATAAATCTAAACATTAGATTTAAGATTTAATATACCTCACCAACAGCACAATACCCAATCCCCCCCCCCCCCACTTTTTTCTTTATAAAGTTTTAGGGTGAAATTTTTTTTTAGATAAACTCTTACTTTTAAATTTAATTTTTATTTTAAAAAAATCGAAAGCGGATTTACAATTTGATGAAAAGTAAGATATTAGGATCCTCAAGATTAAACAATTTGAGTATTCAATATTTATTTTTCTTTCTTGAAAAAATAGAGAATTTAACTTCAAAAATTTTGGGTATTCAATATTTGGTGCTTGATTGTATTGCTTGAAATTCTTGAATGCTTTTCATTAACATCAACCAAGAAAAAAAAATCTCAAATTCTTTAGAGTGAAATGCTCTGCATTTTTTTAGGGATGAAAAACAAATACCAAAAGAAAAAAAATATTAAATACGCTTAATCTTGATAACCCTACTCTCTTACTTTTGATTTTGTTGTAAATTTGCTTCCAATTTTTTTACTTAAAAAATAAATCTGAAATAAGAGATTATCCGAAAAAATTTAGCCTAAAACTAGTATTGCACGGTGAAAAGGAATATATTTTTTTATTTAACAAGCAACATTAAGATTTCGACATATGTCTCTTCTTTTAAAATATTTATTTTTTAATATTTTACTATACTCTTATAAGATATTGTCAATCCTTAATTTTACCGTAGAGTCTAAAAACTCCATTGATAATGTACCAAATTATTTTCCTTAAAAAAACAAATAAAACATGTATTAAAATCTCAACCCGTGAAAAAAAAACCTTTCACCGCTTTTACCAATTGATTAACCTTAAATTAAATATTAAATTTAAGACCTAATTTTTTTCATTTTAATTTAAAAATTAAAAACATTTTTTTTTTTTTTATGTGTTATAAGAGAAAGATAAAATCCTAACAGCAACGCGATTAGTACAACTACAACTTAGATCACACATGTGATAATAAACACTCTTAACCATCAACCAACACAAAATTCAATTAAAAACAATTTAATTTCCATAATTCTTATTTTAAAAATTCTCATTAGCAACTCATCCTATAAATACTAAATAGCGTAGATATTTTGCATGTATTATCGATTTTTTTTCTTCCTATTTTTATTTTTAATAAAAAGTAGAGAATCTTAAATATTACAAGCTATCTTTCATATTTTAACTAGTGGAATTTTTCCATTGAATCATCCATATAATATAAAAAAAAAAACTCTAGATATTTGATATAATTTTTCATATTTGAATGAGATTTAAGTTCCAGCAATGGTTTCATTAGATATCTTGTAATTAGAATTTTTTTTTTTAAGATTCAATTTCTTCACCACGAACTCATATTAGATTTAGGTATGATATCTATTATTTAATTTGATATAATTTTGATTCCTTTACAAAACATCATTAGTTAGTTGAAATAATTTATACCCTTTAATTATTCTAGTCAAAATGTTGATTTTGATTTTTTTTTCCTTAAAAATATCCATTCTAACTTCATGCAATATATAAATAGTGTTAGAAAATTATTTTTAAGAGAAATTCACATAATCATTTCAATTGATATAATTAATGATTCTAATTATTTGGACTAACTAATGTTATTATAAAAATAGATGGCTAAATTATGTCAAATTAAAATATAATGACTAAATATCAAATACGAGCATAATAGAGGGATCGAAACTGCAGTTTTACCATTATATTGTGACTAAAAAAGGAATTGTGTCATTAGTTAATCCAAATGTTTAGCATCCTTGATATTTTTTATAGCCGATGTGAATTTCTTTTATAACACTCTATTCCAATTCATCAAGTTAAAATGTTTTTTATTAGAATATTTTTTAAATCACCATAAATAATTTAATCAAAATAGCTAAGGATGTTAATTATTGGACTAACTAATGTGATTGTAAAATTTGAAAATTAAATTATGTCAAATTAAAATATAAAATTTAAATCTCAAATGTTATTATAATAGAGGGACCAACAATGAAAATTTACCATTATAAGTATAATGGCAAAAGATATAAAAGACACGTGTGAAAGGCCTTCCTTTAACATAGAGTTAGAGTTCGCCATTATTCATTTATCCAATTCTATTAAAATTATTCAAAAATATATATAATGAATAAAATTAAAATGCAAAAAAAAAAGAAAAAAAGAAAAAAAGAAGCAGTGCTGGTGCCGAAAGCAAAAAGATGTTCTCCAACGATAATAATGAATTCGATTGATGCAGACATTAATTTTGATATTAATTACTAATAAAAATAGTACTATTTATTTGGTTGAGTGTTGATATACATAGCAGTACCATATTATAATAAGTTTTTAAGGTGTAATTAAAAGAAAGTGTAAAAATTAAATCATTTTAATGTAATAAATTGCATCCTCAAACCTTCAGTTAAATAAAACCAGTTCTGTAGGTCATGTGTTAATGACGTCATAATTTATCAATTTCATTCTTATTATTCACATAATAAATAAATTTTAAATTCAAATTATGAAATTTATGTTCCCAGATTTAAGTTTGGTGAATATATTTTAGAATTAAATATAAAATTGACTATTTATTAACATATTTTAATTGAATTTCAAATTAATTGGATTTTAATAAAATTTGCAGGTAAAATATGGTCATTCTCTCTTGGACTTAAAAGGGGACATTCAATTGGGGGGAGGGGTTTGGGTCCAATAGAAGAGAGCACTTAAAAAAGGGCTAATTGATCCAAATTCTTACAAAGCGGCTCCGATTGCAATGGGTTTGGGCAGCACTTTGAACCCATACAAGAAAACTAAACATCAGGCCGATGTATGCGAAAATCATGGGTTGTTGCCCGAAACGACAATCCTCAACCAAACGAATGGATAAGCCCCCGACCAACAAATTAAAATGAAGACCGCTACTCCATCCCACGTGCCGTTTTTCTCCCACAAAATGTTGAATATCAAACAACTCCACACTCATCATCCTCGTCATCATACTAATCTTCATTATTTTCATTTCTGCTCTAAAGCTTTTTTAAGTATTTTTTTTCGCCTGGATATTTTGATCTATTTTCTTCTCCGTTGTTCAATTTAGAGCGAATTGGCGATGAGTTTCCGGGACGATAATGATGAAAGTCGGGATCTCAAGAAGCCCTTCTTACATACCGGAAGTTGGTATCGGATGACTTCGAGGCAGTCCAGTATTATGAGTTCTTCCGCTCAAGTCCTTCGCGATGGATCTATCTCCGTCGTTCTTTGTGTCCTCATCGTTGCCTTGGGTCCTATACAATTTGGCTTTACCGTACAATAATTCTACTCCCCTCTTCTCACTCTCATTATTGGTCTTTTTCGCTTTTCCAGTTTCATTTTTAACTGTATTTTTTTCTTTTAAAATTTGAATATATAGTGTGGATATTCTTCTCCTACTCAAGCTGAAATTATCAGTGATCTTAAGCTTTCGATTTCAGAGGTATTGATTTTTGAATCACCCAAATCCTCACCCCCCCCCCCCCATTTTTTTTTTAACTTGAATTGATTTTATTCTGTTGTTCTTTTAATTAAATCAGCCCTTTTTTTTTCTTTTTTTATTTTGGGGCCAGTTTTCTATTTTTGGTTCGTTGTCAAATGTGGGCGCAATGGTTGGGGCAATAACCAGTGGTCAGATAGCTGAATATATTGGTCGAAAAGGGGTAACTTCTTTACTTCGTAATGTGATTTACCCTTTAATTAATGTATTCTTTAACCTTGGAGCTGAGAAATTATAAATTTAACCCATTAGTCTTCCAAATTTATATATGTAATTGCACTGATATTGCATCAAATACGAATCCTTTGATCTTTCTTTTTTTCACTTCCACAATTTAATGCTGTTTGTGGTGTTAAAATCTGCAGTCATTGATGATTGCTGCGATTCCAAACATAATAGGATGGCTGGCCATATCATTTGCCAAAGTGAGTGGCTTTTAGTAAAATTTTTGTACTTGTAGTTATGTTTCCTTTGCAAAGCATGTTGCTAACTTCGTACGCTTTGGGCATTTGTAGGATTCTTCATTTTTATTTATGGGAAGGTTGTTAGAAGGGTTCGGTGTTGGTATTATTTCTTATACGGTACCTTGAAAGCTTTCAACTGTTTTTTTACGTTTCTTGGATATTTTTATTCCTTTTACAAGTAATACTTGAAACGGAAATAACACCAAGATTTTTTTTTTTTAATTATGTCTAGGTGCCTGTGTATATAGCTGAGATAGCACCCCAAAACATGAGAGGAAGCCTTGGATCAGTGAACCAGGTTTGTTGTACACTAGTATCCCTTATTTGCTTCTGTCTACTGATTAATCAAGTGAACATCTTTATTGGATAGCTATCCGTTACTATTGGAATAATGCTGGCGTACCTGTTGGGACTCTTTACAAATTGGAGAGTACTTGCAGTTTTGGGTAAGCGGATTAAACTTTGCTCACCTAGCCCTTCTTTCCAGAAAGAGAAGCACTTAATGCTGTTGAAGAAACAGTGTATTATATATTTTTTTATTCGAACAAATTCAAATATCTTTGAAGATTTTGTATTGTGCATGGCCGCATGCATCTTGTGTGTAATTGAAGTTAACTGTGTTCTCTCCCCCCCCCCCCCCTTCTCTCTGTAGAAAATTATTTCTTGTGGAAATACCTTTCCTCTAAAGGGAATTAAATCTTTTTTAAATTTAATAGAGATAGATGGCTATTAGGCTCTAAAGAGACTACTTTTTCCCATGACAATGAAGTTATGGCATCATTCGCATATGCATTAGATCACCATGGTTCTGTTGAATATGAACTATGGCCATTGTGTATCAATAATCAATAAAATTTGTTATTAAATGCACAGTTATCATTAACAAACTGCTATGTTTCTTCTTTGTAGGAGTATTACCTTGTACAATATTGATACCTGGCCTATTCTTCATACCAGAGTCTCCTAGATGGCTGGTAAGAAACAAGTACCTACTATCATTTGAGTGGACCTTTTAAAACTTCTTCCTTTTTCCTCTTTTCTTTTGTATTTAGTATTTTGTCTATGTCTTCTGAATGGGTTGCATCCAGGCAAAAATGGGAATGATGGAAGATTTTGAAGCCTCTCTGCAAGTTTTGCGGGGCTTTGATACAGATATTTCTGTTGAAGTTAATGAAATCAAGGTATTGAACTGAATCATTTCAATATGTCTTTTTCACTTCAGCCAAGGCTCATGCTTTATGGATTGTACTGCGAACCTAAGTTCTTATGCAAAAGCTTTAGTTGGTTAGCATAAGGTTTTTTCTTATTGGCATTTTTTTTCCTATTCTACTCTTAAAAGTTAAGCTCTAATTGGCACCTCTGCAGAGAGCTGTAGCATCATCAAGCAGGAGAACAACAATTCGATTTGCAGATCTCAAGCGAAAAAGATATTGGTATCCCTTGACGGTATATTCTTTTTTCTTATTTCACTTATAGTTTTTTTCCCCTTTGCCCTTAACATTGATTGAACCCCCCGTTAGTGGTAATTGGTATGTTGCAGATAGGGATTGGGTTACTGGTGCTTCAGCAACTCAGTGGCATCAATGGTGTTTTATTCTATTCCAGCAATATCTTTGCAAGTGCTGGTTAGAACAACATTTCTTTGATATTTAATTTTACTATTAATTGAAGCTGTAGATGGTGGATAATAAATTCTCAAAGAAATGGATACTTCACCATGTATGAACCTCATTACTGCATTTTGGATAGCATGAATTATACAAATTCAAATTTGGTAAGACGAACTTGTCATTCAAAACATATTTAGTGGATGTCTCAAATAAAGCAGGAAGAATGCATTTGTGGTCTGTTGGATATTAGCTAGTCTTCTATTTGTACATCTTATTGATGTTTTTATCCTCTTAAGAATATGAAGGGAATCGTATTAATTGTTTAATTGCACAAGTTTAACAAAAAATGAATTACCCCTTCCCATCTCAATGCTCTCATTCCATAACCATCATCATGCATTATTATCATAAATTTGTGTATGTTCTTAAGGTTGCAACAGCTTTAGGTATCGTTTATTTATTTTTGCCTTCTATTTCACTAATTTGATGGTGCTATAAATTTTTTTAGGGGTTGCGTCTAGTGATGTTGCGACATTTGGGGTTGGGGCCATTCAGGTAACACATGCAGAGTCTTATTTTGCCATCCAGGAGTTCATATATTGCGAGGGAGCTTTATTCTGATTGGTCTAATAGGAATCTGTATTCTGCTAGGTCATTGCAACTGGGGTGACTACATGGTTGGTGGACAAAACTGGCCGCAGGCTTCTTCTTATGGTGTGTTTAACCGTTCACCCCATATTTGTTAATGAGCTACAGTGATAGAAATGAAGAGGATCAATAATCTGAAATGATTTTGCAGGTCTCCTCATCTGGAATGACACTGAGTCTGCTAATTGTTGCTGTTGCCTTTTATGTTGAGGTTGGTGAAGTTAGGTCCATTTATTTCTAATTTATCTTCCTTTTTCCGAAATCTTATAGAATGCAATTGTGAATACTTAAGCAATCTCACTCAAGAAACTCTTTCTTAAACATTTTGGCACTGCTTCTTGATACCTTCTTCTCCTGCTTCTTTTTCTTCACCGGTACCAGGGCATCGTCGCTAAAGATTCTGACTTATATGGCATAATGGGAATTCTGTCATTGGTTGGTCTTGTGGTAAGATTTCTTTTACACATGGTAGAGTTTGTATGCATAAATACAATATATATCTCATGTACTCTACTTCTGTCAAGTAATTTCAGTCTGATTGATTTTCTTTTTCCATCCAGGCCTTTGTGATTGCCTTCTCACTGGGAATTGGAGCAATTCCATGGGTTATAATGTCCGAGGTATTCAAATTTCTCTTGTATTTCCACTTTAATGTAAATAGGAAACATTCTTATTTTTGCTGTTGTTGGATTCTGTATGAAATACTTGATATGATGGATGACAATATGTCTCATGAGTCATACATGAACTTGGTTGACCTTGGATCATTTTTAGTTGGAGGTATACATCTTCCCAACAAAACCAAACCTAATTGTTTTTGTGAGCATTATGGCTTTGTCAAGAGATAAAGCCGAGGTGTGATGGTTAAGGTAATGGCATATCTAGTGACGTATATTAAATCTGGTGTGATTATATTACATGTTCATCTGGTATTGCTGCTGAACGAGGTGTATGTAGTTTATACCATCATGTACTCTTATCATTGGTAGCATGTATGTATGCATTTAAGTAGTTTTTTTACTATTTGTATAGCGTTCATAGTGTTTGTGAACATAAAATAAGTTGCTCACAATGTTGGCGTCGTCTGGGTGAGGTGCTTATTTTTCTAAACTTGCGTCATTTCAGATACTTCCGGTAAATATTAAGGGCCTAGCTGGGAGCGTAGCAACATTAGCAAATTGGCTGACATCTTTTGCGATTACTATGACGGCAAACTTGCTTCTGACCTGGAGTGGTGGAGGTCTCTGTCTCTTCCAATATCTGTGTTTAGTTGCAATGTACAACTTGAGAAGAATCTATATAAATTAACATGCTTGCTTCTTATGAGCAGGAACATTCACTATTTACGCAGTTGTGGCAGCCTTCACGGTTGTTTTTGTGGCACTTTGGGTCCCTGAAACCAAAGGGAGAAGTCTGGAAGAGATTCAATCTTCCTTCAGATAAAAAAACGTTCTTCTGTGTAATGCATTTTTATCTTTACCGATTTGATTTTCGAAGTTGTTAAGAGTATATATGCGCAGTTTATGTCCAGCAAACCTGTACCATGTATTGTTTCCCTATTGTTTGATACCATGTTTTCACTACTATTTTAAAAGGAAAAAAATAAAGATAAAGAAAAAGGAATTTGTTCTTGATTATACAATCAATTCTCCTTATATACTGATTTATTTGTAGAAAATTTGGATGATATAGATAGATGATTGGGATACGTCTATTAATTGTATTCAAGACATTTATACCAGCATATAAAATTTAGATATTTTTTAGTTTTTAAAAATTAAATTAAAAAAAATATTATGTCAAAAGATTTTTTTTTATTTAATAAAATGTTATTAATATACTTTTATATGAACTTTAAACATTCAATTAAAATATTATAATTAATTTTTTATATTTCATTAAGAATAAAATTAATTTTATTAAAATTTATGATAAAAAAATATTTTTTTGGTATAAAGATAAGGGTCAAACCATAACTTAAACTATTTGTAGTCAAGTCACTTCCGAATAATCATGCAGTAATAATAAGATTTCATCCAACTGTTGCATGTAAAAGTACTTACCTATCGGTTTTGAGAATGCCATTGATGCTGATCCATCGATTACTTTGTTACCCTCTCTAAAGGTACGAATAACTTTAACCATCCAAAAAAGTTGCAACATATTCTTAATAATATTCTTTGTTGAAGCCCAATTTATTCGGGCCCAACCCGAAAAATAATAAAAATTTTAAATTGAATTTTAATTTAATTTAAAAGTTCATTTTACATCCAAAAATAATTAAAAAAACAAACCAGCCCAAATTCAAGTCAAGCCCAATAAACCCAAACATTAAACACATTTTGGAAACTCTAATTTTTTATGCTTCCCTCAGCGCCATTGCCACCCCTTCATGGCACGCCAGCGCACACTCCCGAGACGTTTCCTCTGCCCGAAGCACCCTTCTGCTGCCCTTACATCGAAATGGACAAGGCAATCTCCCCGGCGACGCCGTTGACTGTAGAAGATTACCATTTTGGTGATACCTGAAAATAAGAGAGAACACAGAAGCAAAATAGAGATTGAGATAGAGACAGAACAAGCAAAATAAAAATATGTCGAGCCTGAACCATCTCTGTAATTTTTTACACACGAAATACAAAAAAGAAAAACAAAGAATCAGCCCAATCAATGTTTTATCTTGCAAATTAAAGAAAAGAGCAAAAATCGTAGCATCCACAATTCGAAGGTAGCAACTTTAAACCGGTATATTCTCTTTATATATTTTTTAAATCGTGTATACATATATACATACTCATAAAATATAAAAAATAATAATATAAACAAAAAAGTACAAAAGGGTTTAAAACCTTAAAAAATAAAACAGGTTTCGAAAGTTGAATATCAAAATAAAATAGGGATTATCAAACTTTTTTTTTTAATTTCTATTGATCTATGTTTAGATCTAATTTTTTTTAGAAATATAATAAAGAAAAACGAACAAACAGATTTAAAAATGTGAAGAAGGAACTTTTTTTTTTTAGATCTGAGCTCGATCTTGAAAGATCCGAACCAGATATTTGTTTTAAAACATAATAAAATAAAAAAAGGAAGTTTTTATATCTATCGGCCGCCTTGCGTGGTTGACGGACAATGTCGGAGGTGACGGAGCAACGACGACAGGACAACGCTCGCGATGATCGGAGACGATGGAGCCACGGCGGGCCGAAGCTGATAAACGATCGGAGATGGGGGTTTTTCAGAGAAAAATGAGAGAGCAAATCTATTTTTTGGAAGGAGGAGGGGAAAAATGAGTTTTTTCTAGAAAATTTGTTTTAAATACTAATCCTGGTGCACTGCCGTTTTGGCAGCCTGTTTTCAAAATAAAAATGAAAAATTCTTTGATCAACCCCTCCGTTTTTCTCATCTATTTGAAATTAATCTTTTTACCTTTAAGTTTTCTTGACATTTAGCCACCAAATTTTATTTTTTAATTTGATCCTGTATTATTTTTTGGAAATAATTTCGCAAATATAGAAGTCTCCTTTTTTAATTTTTTAGATTTTTTTTAAAAAAACGTGGCTTTCCTTTTTTTTTTTTTTTTCACATCTTTTAAATCTTTTTTAATTTTTTTATACCCTTTAATCTTTTTAATTTTACTAATTTACTTTTAAACTCTTTTAAGTATAAATTTGTATAGTTTACCTTTAAATTTTTTAATTTCGTTTTATCTTTTAAATCTATTTTCCTTCGTTTTTGTCACTGGTTTGATTTTTTAGTAAACTTTTATGTACTTGTTTATTTATTTATTAGTATATTAATTTTTTAAACATGTACATTGTGATCTTGTTTCTTTGTATTTACGATTATGTGTATTTATGTCATGATATATTTGGTTGTTGGATATGTATATTGCTTAATAAAACTTATCATTTTTAAAAGTTTAAAATACAAAATGATAAGCATTAGCGTTTGATAAAATAAAAATAAAAACTGAGGTAATATTCTTTTGTGTGAAAATTTCAAAATATTATGCCCTAACGTGTTGGGTGTGATTTTTTGTAGAATTTGCACAATCGAGTATCTTCCTTTAAATTGTTCAAAATGTCATTTAATTTCGAAATTTCGAGAACATCATGCCCTAACATGTTGGACATGACTTCAATTCTTGGTTAATTCGAAATAAATGGACTTTCTTATCAAATTCAATTTTAAAAATCTTGCATGAAATAAATTATGTATTTAAGGATTGTATTTTAAATTTCACTTGAGTTTTCAATCTTTTAACAATTTAGACCCTAAAATAAGCGACATGGTACCAATTTTGGGCCTGTGTGGGTGCTAATCCTTCCTCACACGTAGCCGACTCTCGAACCCGTTTTCTGGATTTCGAAGACCAAAATAATTTTTAAAACGGATTTTAAATGTTTTGTGGTGATCCAATCACACCAAATAAAAGATTGGTGTCGACTCCCATTTTTCGATATAAAGAAAAATTAAAAGTCGAGACGTGTTTCAAAAGCGTTTTGACAGCTTGGCGACTCCACTTGGGATAATAAGAGAATCAAGCCAAAAGTCTATTATTTTCAGGTCCTTTAGTTAAAAATTTCAAAACTCAATTTAAATTAATGTTTGATCCTTTTGTATTTTCATTAAGATGATCCTTTACATTTTCTATGGAGTACCATGATAATATTATTGCTAGTGTAAAGCTCGCATTCATTTGCATTTGTTACTTCACCTTTTAAGTGAAAGTGGAAAGCTACTCCTTCGTGAGGTTTTCACCTCTGTGCAGGATAGTGAATCGCTTTCGGGATTACATCCGTACTTATGTTTTCGTGAATTTTTCACTTTCGTACAAACATATGGGAAATGCATTCCCCTAAATCGAACTTGTCCGTATGAGCCTGTAATGGGTGAGAATCGAGGAATCTACTGGTTTATGTACCTTACTCTAGAATGAGCCTTAAGTGCCTGTCTTAGGATAGAATTACACCAAAGTTGTTAGCAGTCTCCCAAGACTAGATTTTTTATTTTATATCCTTATTTTGTTATTATATTGACTTGTATTCTCTTTTGTTATTTTGATTATTTTTGCTTGCATTACATCCCCATACAAAGAGAGGTATAGTTCTAAGCTCAATTACTAAATAGAAAAGTTGGTCATAAGAAAATGGGTACCTTGATAAAATAGAAGACAGTATGGTCGGGCTTACATGGCAAAGAAAGAAAGAGAATGAAAATCGATGATTTTCCAGATGAGTAAGATGAAAACAAAGATCGCATAACCAACTGAGCTTTAGCCCAAGTACGAGAAGTGATCGATCACTCAACCTTTTCAAGCTGATATTGTGGACCGAAAGTTAGAGACGAACCAAGACGATTTGAATGACTTCCTACAAAGATTAAGACTTTTGAACACCGCGACACGACCATACACGTATCTATTTTATGTAAAGGAATTTGATTTCTAGTCTGGTTTTTCTAATAGAATTGAGCTATAAGTCAATACCTTTCTTATGCATACATGCATTCATAAACATATTTCTTAACATGCATTAAATTCTAAAAACACACACCTAATTAATTAAACCTAAAACAGTTATATCGAAACCATTGAGAACCCTCGTCGTTACAATACTCGAAAAGCAATGGATCAGAGAATTGAACATTTAGAACAAATGCAGAAGGAAATACAAGAGAAAATGTAAGTGCAGCTGCAAAACCAATTAGAAGGTACAGTAGGATATGAAGGATCAGATTTTAGAATCTCAACAGAACATTATAAGTAAGCTAACTCGCTGAATGAAAGAAGGGGTCGATAAAGGGAAAAATCCTATTATAAGTCTAGGGGATGAGAATGAGGAGCCAAGATATCTCCCTGACTATGCTTTTGTGCATATTCAAACGCCGCAAGAAACATACCCACATAGGGTACCGGTAATAATGAGGGCACAGCAACACCCCGACGACATGTCAGGGCCAACCAATTTTCAAACGGGATTTGGTTTCAACCCTAAAGATAATATAGTTAACCTTCTTATCCATGATTTGGATGACGTGGAGGAAACGAAAAGAGCAACGCCTGAAATCTCTAAACAACTAGAAGATAGATACAAATGGCTAGAGAAGAAAATAAAGGCGATGTAAGGTGCTGATACCTTCTATGGGATTAATGATAAGGAGTTGAGCCTCGTTCTGCACCTAGTGCTCCCCCCGAAATTTAAAACTCCTGATTTTGATAAATATAGTGGGACTAACTGCCTCGAGACATACATTACAATATTCTGCAATAAGATGATTGGGCAAGTCCATAATGACCAGTTATTAATACACTGTTTCCAAGATAGTTTGGTAGGATCTGCTGTTAAATGGTACAACCAACTAAGCCATGCCAAAATCAATTCGTGGAAGGATTTGATACAAGCATTTATGAAGCAGTACAGTCATGTAGCTAACACGATGTTCGATAGGCTAACTCTGTAAAATATGGAAAATAAGGCAAATGAGAGCTTTCGACAGTATGCCCAAAGATAGAGGGACATTGTAACATAAGTGTAACCACATGCTGATGAGTGCTACTAAAAGCTTCTCGGACATGGTTATGTCCGGAGAAATGATCGAAAACGCTATCAAGAGCGGAAAGATCGATACAGGAGAAGGAGGCAAGAAAGTAGCCTTTGGGAAAAATGAAAATGGGATAAACAACGTTTGTCTATATAGCGAGACAAACTACTCAAACCCGGTAGTAATGACACAACCTAGGGCTATATCAGCTAACAATAGAGGAGCCCCGAGACAGGAAAATAGGTCAAAAAATGAAAGGATTTGATTCACTCCCATTCCCACGACATATAAAGAACTTTATCGACAATTGTACGATGAACACATCGTATCGCCATTACATGTAGAACCAATCCAACCTCCATTTCCAAGTTGGTATGATGCGAACGCCCAATGTGAGTTTCACGGGGGAATAACCGGGCATTCGATCGAAAATTGCCTTACTTTTAAAAAGCTGGTCGAAAGACTCATCAAAAGGAGAGTTGTGAGGATCGAGGACTCGAGAAAGACCAACGTAGAGAAGAATTCATTACCCAATCATACGAATCAAGAGGCAAAATGAGGGCATTAATGTTATTTCCGAAGAAGAGAGTGGATAAGAAATTCTATCGTGTATTCATTCTTATGCTCCTGGAAGTATTCCGAGTAATTGGACTATAAAGGGAACCCCGTTAGCTTTGGGACATCTTTGGAGTAATACTTAATGTAACACCCTTATATCCGGTTCATATGCATAAACCTGATATAAAAGTATTACATTAAAATAAACTGAGTCATGCAATTTTTTTTTATCCAAAATACCTCATTTCATTCCATCACACAAAACAACATTTTTTTTATCTAATAAGTACACATATAAGTTCCATAGTATATGTCATTTTACATCAAAAGTAATATACCAAAATTTGAGCTCCAAGTGATGTGATGTAATAAGAGGTCCCGATCTACCTTCTTGTATTCTTTGTACCTACGCGTTAAGCCGATGAAGGCTTAGTAAGCACTACAAAAGTAATGAACGATCATTTAAGTACTCATGCATATAAACTTCTTGCTTTTCTTACATGTAACCTATTACTTACCACAATGGCACAACTTACACTTTTATCCACTTTCTGTAGTTTAGCCCTTAGTAGACTTTCATAGAACCTTTAGGATATACGGAACAAACAGAGAGCACATAAGTGCTGGGCAATAGAGAGCACACACAGTGCTAAATAAAGAGTACACAAAGTACTAGTCAGAGAGCACACAAAGTGCTAATCAGAGAGCACACACAGTGCTAATAACAGAGAGCACGAGACATGCTAAACAGAGAGCACACACAGTGCTAATCAGAGAGCGCGCTAATGTTCCTTAATGGCATGCCACTAATATCACAATGGTTCTAATTTGTCTACTTGGGCACAATCTCAATTAGCATCATTTCTCATAAATGATATATCTCACATAAATACATCATCAAATACTTCACATTTATATTTTCAAAGCTGTACACTTGCGTCACAGTCTCTAAATTATTTATATCTTGAGCTACAGAATTCGAAATCATAATCCCTTGATGTTTCTGAAACTAGACTCAATCATATTTTTACCATAAAATTTCCAGAATTTTTAATTTAGCCAATTTGTACAGTAAATTCATTCAATTTACCCCTTCACTGCTGTCTGACAGTTTCAACCTTTCTTTACTAAAAATTATCTATCTTTTAGTAAAAAAATAAAATATTGTTCCTGTATGTTTCTATTAAAAATAGACTCATTAAGGATTTATCCATATAAATTTCAGCCTATAATTATTTTTCTAACTGTTTCTATGATTTTTCAAAGTCAGAACAGGGGAACTCGTACCTACTCTGACCTTGTTACACAAAATCAGTTGTATCTCAGAATATACAGATCCATTTCCATCACTGTTTCTTCCATATGAAACTACACTCAATAAGATTTAATTTCATATATAATAGGACCCTTAACTCTTTATATACAATTTTTAATGAATTTTCGAAGTTAATCCTCTGTTCTGTCCAGATTGTTTTACTAAATCACACATTAATCCCTTCATTTAATCATTATAAACATTCAAATCATGTACCTATCTAACAATTTCTATGCTAATAATTCATATACCATTAAAGAAATTAAACTATAGTTCAAAACTCTTGTAGTACTTACAACAAAAAGGCTGATTTCCTTCTCTTTTACCCCTTGTTCTATTATTTTCCTTTGTCTTCAATTTGATCCTTACCTCTCTTCTCTTTCTCTTCAATTTCACACAAACACATGTAAGCTAAATGCTATAATTCAATGATTTCCATGCTAAATAACAATAAAATACATGTATATCATGAGAATTTAACCATTTCTTACCTTAACCCTTGAATTCAAAATTTCTTGATTTAGTCCTTTATCTCTCTAACACCTCAAAATTAATTCTATAAGAAGTTTAAGGTGTCTACTAACTCTCTTTTATGACTTTCTTTCAGAAATTCCAAAGAAAATGGAAGGTTTTGGAATTTGGAAAGCTTAAAAATGATGGAAGGACCTATTTGGAATAAAAACAAAAGTTGGAAATGGAAGAAAAGGCCATGTACGGCTAACTTAATGAAAAAGATGATATTTTCATCTTTTTAACCAGCTTTTTCTTCTCTCAAATTCTCTAGAATTTTCACTTAAAATATCTCACTTAAGAAAAATGATAAAATTACACTCTTAGTCCTTGAGCTTTCAACTTTACACTTTGGCCCAAAACTTTGCCTCCAAAAATATCTTCCACCAAATTACTCTTTTGCCCCTCCTCAATCAATCTAATTCCCATGATGACTCAAAATTCATTTCGGATAATTTACTATTTAATCCCCCATATTTTCTCTCCTTTACTATTTAATCCTTAAATTTTTCTAACCTTCCTTACTTCAACTCAACATTTATAATTCTCTATTCTATTTTATCACTATTCCAAATCCGGTTCAAACACACAGATGTTACACTTAAACTACACCTATTGCTCTAAGCTTGAGAGCAATAAGGATCCTTTTGTAAAGGGCATGTAATCCTTATCTTTTATTTTAATAAGAACTATGCGTTTTCTGTCCCAATTGACATATATTTTTAATACATTGGACAAAATATTCTTTCCACGCCTTATAAATAATCATCCTAGAATTCATTTGTTCTCATCCGATTTGAATAGATGTTTTCATGCATACTCATACCGTGCAGTAATTCTTAACATTCATTTATTACTTTGGATCTCTATTGGTTCCTTTAACAAGTCATTTGGTATCAATGATATGAGCAACACTGCTGTTGACTTAGATCCTTTTAAGAAGGGTGTGTGGTTTGGAAAAACTTTAAGACTTTGAAAATGATCAAGGATGTAACTTGTTTCCCGATCTGTTACGGATGCTTGAGCAAGACAGGGAACGAATATCACCTCGAAGAGTTGTGATTTTAGATAAGAATTGAGGCATGTGTCTTTGCGAAAACAAGGTAAGATGTTCAAGAATCCAAAGGTCTTTACATGGTCCTATCAAAACATGTCGTGTTTTAAGAACTGATGTCGTAACAATACAATCCAATCCCCCGAAACTTCGAAGAATGAGGCTTAACTTGTGACGAAAGAGAAGGTCAAAAAAAAAGGAAAAAAGAATAATAAGAAATAAAGAAAAAAGTCAAAAGAGGGTCGAGATAGAAACCCGACAAGGGCATATTGAAACCTAAGAAAAAAAAAGAGAAAAAGAAAGAAAAGTCAACCCTCAAAGGGCATTTTGAAAAACCTATGTATCTCTTTCACCTTTTCACGCCAGGGCTTTTTCTAATTTGGTACATGGATATCACTAAGCAAATTTTGCCAAAAGCTTTCAATGAGCATCGATTCACTACTTCACTGAATGGGTAGAAGTTAATTCTCATGCCAATCAGCGGTTATGCAGATCCTTGAAAAAAAAATATGGAATGCCAAAAAAGGATCATGTCCAACGATGACTTGAATTTGAGCAACAGCACGATAGCAAAAGCCTACAGCCAATTCAAGAACAAATATCACAACTCAGCACCACATCGCTAAAAATGAATGAGGAATTAGAGGTGACCAATAAGAACATCAAAGGATGCATGGAAAAGACCTACAAGGATTTACATGAGAAGTTATCATCTACTCTCTACGCTTATTGAACATCAATCAAGACTTTGCTGGGGTAACACCCTTCCCGATGATTTACGGAATAGAAGCATTCTCGCCCATTGGAGTCGAGTTTCTTTCCCTTCAAAATTTTGTTAGAATGAATAAAGCAGAGTTGATCCACAGTGGAGTCTTGATTTTGAAAAAGATCTTGCCAACAAAAAACTTCAAAGAAAATTGATGCCAAATTTGGAAAAGCCTCATAAGATAAAACCTTTTGAGAAAAGCTTTGATTTTTTATCGAGATCGACGGCAAAGACCTGTTCAGCCTCATGAACTCAAACTCGGTGAGAAAAGATTTCACCCAAAGAGAAAAAAAAGCAAACAAAAAGAAAAAGAAAAGAAACAAAAATGAGAGGTCAAGGTGAAAACCTGTAAAAGGGCATCTCGAAACCTAATGAGACTTAATTGAAAACCTAAAAGGGTGGCTCAATTTTGAAGAAAGAGGCATGAAATGATCTTCTCTCTCAAAAGTAGCAAGGTGGATAAACTTTACACCTTGAAGCATCAACGAGGTACTTCAAGTTTCATGAACACATGTCAGGCTCAAAATGGCCCTCATCAAATTTGCTCAGCGAAGCTCCTACTCTTATATCTGGGGCACCTAATTTCATTCTTTGATTTGATAATTTTTTAGCAAAGTTTGCCATTTTTTCGATATTTCTTTCATTCAAGTTTTGTCCCCAAAGAAATTTAGCTTTATCCCTCTTATGACCTTGTTCAAGCATTGTTGCATTAAAATAACAGATAATGGATTAAATATGAAAAGATTTTGTGTATCACTTTAGAAGATTCCCAAAAGGTACAATGACCTGAAACAGGACCACCGGTTAGAAAGAATCACGCTTGAGGATTATAAATTTCCCCGGAGCAAGTAGTTCAGATTGTGATTCGCCCATTGATTTTCATGTCAAGGATGTCATACCAAAGGAAGAACATGATAACACATCAGTGATAAGACTTAGACAAACAACGAACAATGTTGATTGAAGACCAAAAACAAAATCCTTTCTCAAAGATGACATTTTTGCATTCCTGCACACTCATTTAGTTAGTAGCATTTGACTCATCCTGATCATGACATCCTAATAATTTGGCTTACATAGAGGCTCATTAAAACATATTATATAGGTTTCATTACCGCGAGATGACGAAATGAACTAAGGAAAAATGAAGATTTGAAGGGAAAGGTTGAGGCCGTAATGGCAAGCTAGATACCTTAGGAAAATGATGAGAAAGATTGAAACCGCAACGACAAATCTTCTACCTCGAAATTGTAGTGAAGCAGATCAAAACTAATAGCAAGTCTTTATCTCTCTAAAGTTATAGTAAGAGCAAGATAAAGCTTCAACATCAAAACCTATCTCCCTGAAGTAGCAGTGGATTAGAGTGAAGTTACATCATCATTCAGTTTTTTACCCTTAATCAAGAAGGTCAAATTGAAGATTCCAGTCTCTTACCCTTAATTAAGAAGGGCAGATTGAGGATTCCAATCTTTTACCCTTAATCAAAAAAGGCAGATTGAAGATTTCAGTCTCTTACCCTTAATAAAGAATGGTAGATTAAAGATTCTAATATTTTACCCTTAATCAAGAAGGGCAGATTGATGATTCAAGATTCCAGTCTCTTACCTTTAATTAAGAAGGGCAATTTGAAGATCCCAATCTTTTACCCTTAATTAAAAATGACAGATTGAATATTTCAATCTCTTACCCTTAATTAAGAATGACAGATTGAAAATCCCAATTTTTTACGCTTAATCAATAAGGGCAGATTAAAAATTTCAGTCTCTTACCCTTAATTAAAAAGGGCAAATTGAAGATTTCAATCGCTTACCCTTAATCAAAAAGGGCAGATTGAAGATTCCAATCTCTTACCCCGATAATGGAACAAATTACAGCCATCTGATCTTTTTCTCTGATCATGGGGTAAATCAAAACCATCAAATCTCTTACCCCGATCATGAAGCAGATCACATTATTCAATCTCTTACCCCGATCATGAGGTAGATTGCAATCATCAGATCTCTTACCCTGATTATGAGACAGATCAAAACCACTATCCAATTTATTACCCGTAGATTGCAATCATCAGATCTCTTACCCTGATTATGAGACAGATCAAAACCACTATCCAATCTATTACCCTCAAATCAAGAGGGCAGATTAAAACTATCATCTCACAAAAGTAAATCTCAATCTCTCTGAAGTTGCAATGGAGTAGAGTAAAACTTCGAATCCCATCTTCTTAACGAGATATAAAGAAGTGGACCAAAATATAAAGCTACGACACCAAATCCTTGAAATTGCAATAGAATGAAAAGGAGCTACAACAGCAAATTTTATCTTTTGAAGTTGCCATGAGGCAAAATAAAGTTACAACACAAAATCCTGTCTTCCTAAAGATGTAAAGAAGTGGATATTGTGAAGTTGAAAAACTGATGAATCAAGAAGTAGATTGTTTGAAGAAAGGGGGGCTAAAAAGACCAAAATCCAATGGAACCGAACGAAATTGATCTTTCTTAAAGTCTTTGCTCTGTTCCCGTTACACAACAACGGGAAAAGAAAAGCAACTGTTGAAGCTTAATTTGTCCGGGTCCAACCCAAGATATAAAATAAAACTTGAAAAATAATAAAAAATTTAAATTAAATTTTAATTTAATTTAAAAGTCCATTTTACATAAAAAAATAATAATAAAAAACAAATCAACCCAAATTCAAGCCAAGCCCAATAACCCCAAACATTAAACACATTTTGGAAACCCTAATTTCTTATGCTTCCCTTAGCGTCGCTGCCACCGCTTCATGCCACGCTAGCTCACACTCCCTAAACGTTTCTTCTGCCCGAAGCACCCTTCTGTTGCCCTTACACCAAAATGGACAAGGCACTCTCCTCGACGACGCCGTTGACTGTAGAAGATCACCATTTTGGTGATACCTGCAAATAAGAGCGAACACAGAAGCAAAATAGAGATAGGGATACAGACAGAACAAGCAAAATGAAAATATGTTGAAATATTTTCGGCTATAAAGAGCCTGACCCATCTCTGTAATTTTTTACACACACGAAATACAAAAAAAAAACCAAAGAATCAACCCAATCAATATTTTATCTTGCAAATCAGAGAAAAGAGCAAAAATCGTAGCATCCACAATTCGAAGGTAGCAACTTTAAACCGATATATTCTCTTTATATATTTTCGAAATCATGTATACATATATACATACTCATAAAATATAAAAAATAATAATATAAACAAAAAAAAACAAAAGGGTTTAAAACCCTAAAAAATAAAATATATTTCGAAAGTTGAATATCAAAATAAAATAGGGATTATCGAACTTTTTTTTTTAATTTCTACTGATCTATGTTTAGATCTAAATTTTTTTTTTTAGAAATATAATAAAGAAAAACGAACAAACAGATTTAAAAATGTGAAAAAGGAACTTTGTTTTTTTTTAGATCTGGGCTCGATCTTGAAAGATTCGAGCTAGATCTTTGTTTTAAAACATAATAAAATAAAAAAAGGAAGTTTTTATACTTATCAGCCGCCTTGCGTGGCGGACGGACAATGTCGGAGGTGACGGAGCAACGACGATAGGACAACGCTCGCGATGATCGGAGACGATGGAGCCACGGTGGGCCGTAGCTGATAAACGATCGGAGATGGGGGTTTTTCAGAGAAAAATGAGAGAGCAAATCTGTTTTTTTGGAAGGAGGGGAAAAATGAGTTTTTTTTTAGAAAATTTGTTTTAAAAACTAATCCTGGTGCACTGTCGTTTTGGCAGCCTATTTTTAAAATAAAAATGGAAAATTCTTTAATCAACCCCTCCGTTCTTCTCATCTATTTGAAATTAGTCTTTCTACCTTTAAGTTTTTTTGACATTTAACCACCAAATTTTATTTTTTAATTTGATCCTGTATTATTTTTTGGAAATAATTTCGCAAATATGGAAGTCTCTCTTTTTAAACTTTTTAGATTTTTTTTAAAAAACGTGGCTTTCCTTTTTTTATTTCACATCTTTTAAATTTTTTTTAATTTCTTTTTTTATACCCTTTAATCTTTTTAATTTTACTAATTTACTTTTAAACTCTTTTAAGTATAAATTTGTATAGTTTACCTTTAAATTTTTTTAATTTCGTTTTATCTTTTAAATCTCTCTTCCTTCATTTTTGTCACTGGTTTGATCTTTTTAGTAAACTTTTATGTACTTGTTTATTTATTTATTAGTATATTAATTTTTTAAACTTGTATATTGTGATCTTGTTTCTTTGTATTTACAATTATTTGTATTTATGTCATGATATATTTGGTTGTTGTATGTGTATATTGCTTAATAAAACTTATCCTTTTTAAAAGTTTAAAATACAAAATGATAAACATTAGCGTTTGATAAAATAAAAATCAAAACGGAGACGATACTCTTTTTGTGTGAAAATTTCAAAAAATTGTACCCTAATGTGTTGGGTATGATTTTTTGTAGAACTTGCATAATTGAGTATCCTCCCTTAAAATTTTCAAAATATCCTTTAATTTCGAAATTTCGAGAACATCGTGCCCTAACGTGTTGGACATGGCTTCAATTCTCGGTTAATTCGAAATAAATGGACTCTCTCATCAAATTCAATTTTAAAAATCTTGCATGAAATAAATTATGTATTTAAGGATTGTATTTTAAATTTCACTTGAGTTTTCAAATTTTTAACAATTTAGACCCTAAAATAATCGACATGATATCAATTTTGGGCGAGTGTGGATGCTAATCCTTCTCACACGTAACCGACTCCTGAACCCGTTTTCTAGATTTCGAAGACCAAAATATTTTTTAAAATTGATTTTAAACGTTTTGTGGTGATCCAATCACACCAAATAAAAAATTAGTGATGACTTCTATTTTTCGATATAAAGAAAAATTAAAAATCAGGACGCATTTCAAAAACGTTTCGACATTCTTAATCACTTGAATAGTTTCAGTGATGTACAATTCGGAAATTATTCGTTTTAATCCAAAGTTACCGTCCGAGTTATAAAAAAAAAATAGCGAATGGTGTGTTTTATATTTTATGGCTGTTATTTTTATTGATGAAAAAAAGTTGTTATGGATGCTGAAAATACAAAAAACAAAAAAAAAAATTTCACAATAAACTTAATTGCACTGGATAATTATTTCTTTGCTAGAAAACTGAAAAGTTTTGTTATAAAATAAAAATCCACTACAACAAAAGTCCCTTAGCACACACACCCCAGCCCCTTAGCAAAGTTTGTCACGGGCTTGACAAACCAGAAACTCATTTGTTAACTTGTTCGGTAAACAGTGAAGCCAGGAAATGCTTAAGGCAGCTGTTGTAAACACAGGGTCGCTCCAGATGAACCAAGTGACCTGCCTTTTTTATGCCTTCGAATGTTGTATTTTCTCCTAGTTGTCTGCATCATCAATAGAAAATTATATATATCCAATTATCCAGAAAGAAACAAAAAAGAAAAAGAACCCTCAAATCTCAACTTGTTTTCTATCTATTCGTTGAGGTCATAAAACATACTCTTTCATGTTGTGAGCAAGCTCCTGCTTGAAGATCTGATCTTCTTCACCCCACAGCAGATGTATTCTCTGCCAAATTGTAATATAACAAAACTGGAGTAAGCAATTTCTTTTCTAAAAATCTACCATTAAAAAAAAAAAAACAATAAAGGCAAGTGCAGATAACCTGTGGAAAAGATGGTATGGTGGCATCCTTATTACTAATGACCAAACCCTCCAGTAGTTCAGCTCTCTCTTTCCTGTTGGTAAACATCACCTGTAATTCCGTCCAGGGTCATTCATGATCTCAGTTTCAGAAAGTTTCCGAATATAGTAATAGCATTTTTGACTCTGTATTTTCTCTCTTGTTTTTTTCCTGTGAAAAACTTCATTTTCTAATTCAATGATCCATTAAATTTTGCTAGGACCACCTCTACTTATAACTAAAGGGAAAGGCAGACCTGTGGGTTAACAAATTGACTTGGTGTAATGAAGTAGGTACAGTTAGTTGAGCTAATTATAATCCTAGTACTTCCAAACATGTTTCTCATTCTTATATCTTACCGCCAAATTAGTTTTGTCCCTTTGTGTCGAAAATTTACCTTATTCATTTGCGTTTATATGTTCAAAAGATAATGAGCCAACATACGTAACACTAGAATCCTAATACCTGCCTCATACATGGACATTGATCCAAACCCCATGAAAATCATGTGAATCACCAGCCAGCCATGCATGCAAAATGTTCATTATGAGCGTATAAACATTGTTGATGATGATAAAGAGTAATAATATGTAAAGGAACCTCAAGAAAGTCTTTGTGGAGGCGATCAGGGAACCAAAGCTTCTTGTAAGCAGCAACGGAAAGAAGAGCTTTAAGACCCTTGACAGAATTAGGCAACAACAGTTCTGCAGAAGACGAGAACCCTAGCCTGTTTAATGCATCCACGCTTATGGAATCAGTCATGGCCAGGATCGAGCCAGACACCACCATGGCCTCCACCATGTGAGGGTACATATCCGCCATCTTGAATGCCACCATCCCACCATAGCTGAACCCCACAACCACACACTTCTCCACACCAAGTTTCCTTAAACCCTGAACCAAGTACTCGGCTTGGAAAGTCGGTGACCGGTCTGGTTTGTCAGTAACGGAGCCACCGAAGAAGAGAAGATCGGGTACATAAACCGAGTACTTCTTCGTCAAAGCACCCACTTGGAATTGCCATGTGACAATACCTTCTGCTGCAAAGCCATGCACTAAGACCACCACTGGTTTTGTTGGTTTCTCCAAATGGATGACCTTTTTTTCACCCTTTCTGGGCTTCTTGACTGCTTCACAAGGAACCCAAAAGTTCATCACCGTGCCTGGCTCAATCTCCACCGAGTAAGGCTGAACCCCCGCCATCTTCATTAACCCATTCAACAATGGCTTTTGTGCTGCTACAAGATTCACCATTTTTTTCTCTCTCTCTCTCTCTTTCTTGATCTTCGCCTACTTTTCCCCTTTATTTAAAGCAGAGGTGTATAGAACGTAAGCTAATCCAAGGGATTTAAAATTACGAGGAAAGCCAGGTTTGGTTATTGGTTGTTATCGGAAACATTAAAAAGGTCAGAAATTTCAACGCACTTCATTGCCATTGTCGGCTTGGTAACCAGCTCTAGTGTTCTTTGAATTGTTAAAAACCAAAACCAATAAGGATGACCAAAAGCACCACTTTCGAAAACCTAGTCAAAATAACGAATCCAAATTATAGATCCTATAGTTTCTTACACGAAATCCTTATTACTCAAATGGGTACATGTCTTTTACTAAAGTAATTTAATTTACAAGGTTGTTTGATTTTTGATCACCTACACTACCAACTCACAGCAGCATATTTGCCCGGATCCTTTGAAATCCTTCCTTAAATTTATAAGCATTTTAGGTAAGTAGACCATCCCCGTCTTCACGTTTGCATGTTTTCCTTGTATTTATGTTTTCAAATCCTGCACATAAAATTTATTGAAAAGATAGGGTTTCTTTTTTTATATGCATATACTGAAAAGATAGGGAAACTTGAATCGTGATCAACTATGCAACAATTAATTAATTGAATAAAATGTTTGAATGATATTAAAAAAATCTATTATTTTATCTTTTAAATGGTGAAAAAATTGAAATTTTTTTTATATATGTATAGCTTTGTATTTCATGCATCAATAGTGTATGAAATATGCAATATGAAAATATCCCATTGTTTCACTGCATCATTTCAGTAATAAATTACAGGTTAAAATAGTAAATTACCCGGACTGAAAGTACGTTTAACGTGATTTGAAATATGGAATAACCTTTCGTTCTGAAAACTGGGCAAAAGAAATATCGCTTTCAGAAAGCTACCAAATACTTAAAAAGATCTAGTCAGTGGTTAGCTAGTTGTTGTCAAAGTTAATTACGATTAACAATACTTTGATCAAAGAGATGCAAACAATCAATCATGCACCTGGTTAACAGGTGTCAGCCTTGCACAGAATTTGATCCAGAAATATTAATATATATATATATATGCATGTAAAAGTATTATGCAACTTCTTTACCAAAACTCGAGTTTAAAAAATGGGTAAATTAGTTTTTCTTTTTTAGATTAAAAAATAAATTGATTTTTCTATTAAATTTTTTTTTTATACCTTAACATAAGTAATATGTGGCACACCAAATGTTTTTTTCTATCTAATTATTCTGTTAACCACATTAATTTTTAATCATACAGAGTGAAATTTTTAAAATACATTATATTTATTTCTAAAAAATATATTTACTAATAAAATATAAAATCATTATATAAATTATTTATGAAATTTTAAATATATTTTATAATAAAAATTAATATGACCACCATAGTATAATATTAATAACATAAAACATCGTTTTAATATTATATCAATATTTATATGAATATAAATTTATAAATTATTAATATGACCACCATAGTATAATATAAGGGTTTTTTTTTTTATCACTTCTGACCTTTACATTCTCAATTGAATGCTCTGTCCCTCTCCTAATTTAAAAAATGAATATTCATTATCTTCTTTAAAGTCGCAATGACCATCGTGAACCGCCGTTAGCTGGCATCCTTTATTTCTTAGATTTGGATGATTTTTTATTATTTTATTTCATCTTATTTTAAGTTTTTTTTTTTAATTAATAAATATATTATTTTTAAATTTTATTTTTTAATTAATAATTTTTTATTTATAAAATCAAATAATTATTATCAATTATATAATAAAAATATATTTTTTATAAAATTTATATTTATCATTGAGTTCAATATATTTTCTTCTTTTAAAATCATCAACTAATTTTTTGATATATTTTTTTTATATATAATATTTATATGCCAAATAGTTGTTTTCTACACCTATATTGTAAGTATGATGATTTTTATTATTATAAAATCAAATAATCATTTCAAATATCATTATTATTTTTATATGTAAAATATTTTAAATATCATTATTTTTCATCTACATTGTGAGTATGATATTTCAAATATTTTTATATGTGAAATATTTCAATTAATTATTTCAAATATCATTATGTTTATATGTGAAATATTTCAATTAATTATTTCAAATACACATACAAAAATATATATAATACTAAAATTATTACACTCACCATGATATGGATTAAAAAATAAATATTTTACATATAAAAATTATATTTACTAAAAATAATGATATTTGGCAATAATTATTTGCTTTTATAAATGAAATAGTACATTTATTAATTAAAAATAAACCTTAAAACAATATAAAAATAAAAAACAAATGTGCATAGAACAATAATTGAACTTGGGAATTAAGGATAAAATCACTATTATTTAACCATCTAATCAAATGAGCTAATGTATTAGAAATAGTAATTAAAAATAAAAGTAAAGTTTAAAACAACATGAAATAAAAATACAAATGTGAGTAGAAAAGGAATCAAACATGAGACTCAAAGACAAAACAACTAACATTTAACCATTTGACCAAATGAGTCAATGTGTCAAAAAGTCAAAAAACACATTCTATGGGGCGCATTTTTAGTGACATGTCAATAAAAACACGATCTATTGGACACATTTTGACTCTCCCTGAATGTACTAACATCTAGAGTGTGAATATTACTACTAAAAATATGGAATTTGAGGCGGTGTCTGCAAGTATACGAATTAAGATATAATTTTTTACAACGAAGTAGGTGAATACTCCAAAGATCATACCCAAGGGAAGCAAGTACTAAATTAATATTAACCTAAACGAAAATAGAGTTAATTAGTACTTTAGATCAATTATATTGCAATAAGACATAAACTAGAAAATAGTTGGGTTTTATAAGAGAATAAATATCATGGAAAATAAAACGAACACTGAAAACTAAGATGTAATTCAACCAAATCTAAGCATGGGTGATTAGCTCACTTTGGTGGTTATAACTAATTCGTATTTTGTGTTTCTATTTAATCAACAAGTCATTACACTAGTAGGATCTCTTGATCTTCCACTAAACTAACGAGTCGACAAGAACTACTTATCTCTCATCCTCACAGTCTAGATTGAATTGGGGTAAGGGGTTCACGAATAAGTCATGCTAATTTTGGATTAATTTCCACCTAAATGAGTTCCTAAAGTTGTCAGGCTGAGAGTTTAAGTCTTTCCTATCCTAAATAGTTGATCTGATAATAAACCCTACATAGAAATTAATTAATCACACCTCCACTCACTAATCTTCCATAAGAGGATTAGTTCCTTGTGGATTCGATAAACACTATAAACTTGAGAAAAAAGTAAACATAAAGATTGAATCAAGAATAAGAGTTTAAGTGTTTTGAGGATCGTACTTGAGGGAGGACGAATTAAATCTGAAATCTATTCCAACAATAACAAGTCTAAATAATAATAATTAAAATATATATTATGACAAAGAGTAAGATAGGTAACAAACATAAACTAAATTAAATAAATAGAAAATAGACAAACAATTAAATCAGGTTAACAGATAGAAGATTAACTTGTTTTAGTGGTTGTAGTTGACATCAGAATTTGGGTTTAAATGAAATTAACTAATATTACCTCCCGGACTCTACTAATTAACTAATCGATAGGTACTCGCTTATTTTCCCATTAAGATAAACAACTATTTATTCAATAAATTTATTTCTCAACCTCGTTTAACCTAGATGACTTCCTACGATTGTCAATCCTAGGGTTTAAGCATATATAATTTAAAACCAGTTAATTCCTACGGGAAACCCGCATTCCACCATTAATTACTCCTATATCCACTCGTTAATCTTCCTAGAGACTTAGCCTCTCATGGATTTAGATGTCATAACTCTTAGATTTAATAGGTTAAAAATTAATCTTTGCCCTTTAAATCAATGAGCAAATTGATCTTTTTGTTAAAAATTTCATTTATTTTTACGGTTAAAAATTGATTATTATAGGGCGATATGAGGTACATGTGGCACATTTTTTAAACAAAGAAAACAAAATACAATCTAATAATACATAGGGATGGAGATTTTTAACATAAAGGACCAATTTACTTTTTAATCCAACATACATGAATTAATTTATATTTTTTAAATAAAAAACGAAGTAAAATGCAATTTAATTTTTAATAGATGGGTTTGTATATTATTTTTACCCTGCTTTGTATTTAAGGAAGTCATTTTAATCGAAGACAGTGAAGGCTGACCTAAAACCTTAATCAGTGAGAGGCTAAATCTCTATCCTAACCTCCGTGGTGTTGTCATCCCCACTTATAATTTATTAGGTTATATAGTATAAATTGTATGTGGAAGATTAATGGAGTATGTAAATTTAATAATCACATTGTAACTAATCGATCCAATTTTAAAAATGCATCAAGGAAAATAAATATGGAATTCGTGATTTTGGAATTTAATAAAACTATTGGAAGATTTTAAGAAAAGAAAATTAATTACAAGTACCTATAAGCAAATTTGGAAACTTTGAACATATGAAGATAAAATAAGAAAAATTAATAAGCTTGGTATGATCCAAGTAGAGGTGCTCATGTCGGGTCGAGTTTGGGTCTGATTTAGGTATGATATTAATATATTTTATGATTGTTTAAATTTGGTCCTACCTTAAATTTGAACTTAAAATTTTACCTAAATTCGTCCATATTTACGAAAAAGTAACCAAGTCATTTTAGGTCCGTCCATATTATTTTTTATTTTTTCTTGACAAATATTTATATTATATTATTTTAATATTTATTAATTTTATACATGTTTATTTATTGAATTTTTTTTATATCATAACATTGTTTTGATGCTTACATTAGAGTATTATTATATATTTAGTATAAGTTTGTTTTTTAAAGTGTTCTAAATTATATAATATATAAAATAACATAATATAAAGTATTATAAACTTAAAATGAGTCTGGTCGAGTCAGGCTCAGGTCTTGAATGTTCAAGTTTGAACCCGATATATATTTTAAACGGGTTTAATTTTTTTGTTCAAGCTCATTTTTCGAGTTTGATATTTTGGGCCAAATCTTACAAAATTTCGGACGAATCTTCGGTTTTGAGCGGATAATCCAACTCATGAACAGGAGTAGATCCAATACACGTTTTGCGTAAATTAATCTATTAAAAAGGAAACTGAAATTGAAAACAAAAATGTAGTGTGTGCTGGGCCTATTTTCAAAGAAATAGCCAGTCTGCAATATGGTGGGTAAGGCTTTCTTCTTTCTCATCGTAAAAATAATAAATTATTTATTTATAGTTGATACAAAATTACATGTTATTATTATTATTTGTATTTAATGGTAAATTAATAATTATGATAATATTTTTTATTATTTTATATTTAGTACAAAGTTAAAGTTTTAGATTTATTTAGTTTTTGTTCTTGAAATTAAATGGCTAAATTAAAAAATATTTTTGGGCATTTTTATTTGGTGGACATATACAATTAGAGATGGCAGAAAAGATGTAATAAAAAAATAAATAAGACAGATGTTGAAGCTATAAAGATCCAAGATAATGTGTGGGCATAGAATTTGATTATCGAGGATAGACAACCTCTGCCTAAAAATTTTGAAATGTGGGGTCTGCTTGCCCCATCCAGGGTTGAACACTACCACTTTACATGTGACCATCAATTCCATATTCGCCCTATTTTTCTAATTTGACTTCTCCTTAACAAACATTCTTTTTGGTAATTAGACTTCCCCACATGCACCATCTTATCTTATCTTATTCATAATTCCAAATTTCAAAATTCATAGACCTTCTGAAAAATATCTTCCTTTTTAAATGGATTTCAGAATAAACTAAACGGAAATAAATTAACGTAAAGCTAAAATAGGGTTTGCATATTGCAGTGTGACCCAAGGTGTGCATTAGAGGCCAATTTGACGGTCAATATTCAAGTGTGTGTGTATGTTTCAGACATTGTCGATTTGCCCAAAAAGCCTAATGCGACAAATTATTGCATTGCTATGTGCCCGAACCGCACAGTGTTCTCCGCCTCAGGACAATCACAAATTGTTAATTTTCCAAGTATTTGGACCATTACATTTATCACTCTACCTAAGTATTCATTTGAAGATTAAATCATGAATACAAATAATATTTACTTAACTCGACTACTAAATCCCCAAGGCATTAAACAAATGCTTTTCTCTTTCATCTTAAGTTGTCTAGCAGTTGTGAAATTGAGAGAAATGGAAAAAGAAAACTGAGGCAGATTCAGAGTCTCAACAGGAAAAGCAAACTCCAGTTTCATAAACATTAAAAAAGAAAAGGTACCGATGTTGCATTATGTAAGCAAAACACGTACTTCCTATATCCTTACATTACATCAGGGAAGGAAAGAAATATCAGTAATTCAATCTAAAGGTACTGCTCAACTCATCATATATATGATCTTGATATCTCATAAAAATGTTTCACCTAGTGGGATGATGAAGACCAAGAACTGGGGGATGTCAACAAGGGGATGATATGTGAAGAAAGTTAAAACTCTAAAACATAACTGAAGCTGAAAGAAAAAGGTTCAAGAACATGATAAAAAAAATCAAAGTCAAAAGCAACTAAGAACATAGGATGATCCCGTTCTTACACCATCTATTGAAGACAGACAAAGGAGACAAACAAAGAAAAGCAAAATTTAAAAAAAAAAAAAAAGAATTTTTGACTGGACGCAACGAAGACCATGTAAGCGTCACCATCATCGTGATACGTTTCAGTCATTGGTGCATGATCTTGACCGTCAATGGGAACCAGGGTTTCTTTTCCTTTTCTTTTTTTTCTTTGTTCTTTGGTTTTCTTTCTTTTCTTTTTTTTATCTTGTAAAGTCATGGACAAGGCTTGTTGGCCTGTCTGTGACGTTGAGTCTCCAAGAAAGGTAGGGGATGCCAGTATCAGAATCTCGATCAGTATCTTCAATGAACCTGAATTCATTAAGAGGGGAGAAACATGGCATTTTTTGGTTCTGGTGAACCCATGAACTGTTGTGGTGATACTGATAGCCATGGTGTTGCTGTTCCAGCATTGAAGCTGTTGCACTCGATGAGTTGTTTGCATTTGCTGCTGTAGCTCTTCTTTCTTCTTTTTTGAACCTAATTCCGCAGGCATTGCAAAGTGACTGCAATTAACAGAAACAAGGTTATAAGGTTGTTTGTTTTTTTATCCCGGAGAAACAATGGAGAGACTGGGATCTGGAAATTTTGGTATACCTTCGGACCCCTCGGCCCGTTCCTCCAAAGTGGGGTTGAAGTAGTGTCGCAGTTGGCGCAGCGGCGAGCTAAGAGAGGATCGTTGCCTGAGCCGTTACTGCTATTTCCATTGCTTCCACGGCTAGCTTTGGTGGTTTGGTGTGAATAAGGTGCGCTCTTGTTCTGCAACATGTCCCAGCAATAGTTGGAAATGCAAGGGTTACTACGTTCATGGCGGATATGCTTGTCGTCGTCTTCACAAAGACGAGTGGATGGAGTTCCCAAAGAGAGAGTGCAATCAACGGAAGAAGATGAAGAGGGCATGAAAGGGTACATGTTGGTTTCATCGCAAGATCGGTGGTTCGGCATGGAAAATAGCCACGAGGAGTTGCTTTGGCTATGATACAGGCCACATGAACATGGACCTACCGTGTTTCCCTGAGAGCTACTGCACCTGTGCATTGTTTTCTCAATCGGTTTCTCTATGAATATGTGTCAAAGGCCTAACTATACCCACTGTCACCTCAATTTCAGCACTATAGGATGACCACGAAGATCGAATGGGGGTAGATTCAGAATGATAAAAAAAAAACCAACCAACAATCGCCAACTGATCAGTGAGAACAAAATGAAAAACGAGGGAACAAAGGGATTGAAGATGAATGGAAAAAGAACAAGCTAATGCAATTGAAAATAGAAAGAATTTGATGGTGGGAGTGTATAGTTAAAGGGCAATGGCAGGGTAGTACGAGCCAAATAGTAAAACTGAGAGGCAACTGCAATAATATAGTGTTTGAATAATAAGTTGGGAGGAAAAAGAGAGAGAGAGAGGGGACTGAGAAGAGTTGTTGTCTGTTAGCTTTATAAGCTAATAAAATGTCGAAATACCAGTCAGCACCTGCAGTCCACGTTGTCGTCAAATGCAAATGGAGAGATGTACATGCTTGTAGAGCAAGAGAGACATAAAGATACAGACAGAGAGGGTCCCAGGTTGCATGTTACAGATAGAGAAATAAGCTTTTGGAAAACCTCTCCAGAAAAAAAAACACAATAAACTATGCATAAATATAGTTAAAATACTACGAGTATACTTGTACTCTTAAATATTAAGTAAAGAGAAAAGAGAAAAATAAGTCGGCCAGTCAGAGTCTGGGTCAGGGTGGAGGGGATAGTATAGAGAAATAACTAATAAGGCTCTCCTATTTGCAAGTTGAGGACTTGGTGTTGTTGTGGGCAATGGAATTTATACTCCAAAACTGGAGGGGAAAAGGGTGGTGGGGGAGGGGGGGCGCTCGTAACAAAGCAAAGCAATGGGTTGGTCAGTGGGTAGTCAAAAGAGGGCCACGTGACTAGCGGGAACAGTCTTCCATGGATCTGCCTTCTCCGATCACGAGGCCCTATTACTCTCAAACCCAATACATCAAAACCTCTGTCCGTATCCGTATCTCTGCCCCCTCTCCTCTGTCATTGCCAGCCTCCCAAGGAAAATGGAACATTTCAACCCCCCACGCCCCTTCTCTCTGCGGCGTTTTTCCCACGCTCCAGTCCCCACCGCCGAAGGGTATTATTCGTTCCCAGGATTTTACACCTTTCCCTCGTGCTCTCAGTATAATAAAAATCACCACCGTTTTTATTATAGTTTGAAAGAAAAATTAGTGTCTGAAGCTTAAATTTGTTGTTTTCCAAGTTGGATAGAGAATAAAGACATATTTTGTAATTTCCCAGAAACATTGATCAATTAGTAATACTTGTTTATTTAAAATTTTTGTTGGTTTGTGATAGCTGAAAGGTTTCAACTTTAAGTATGTCTTTAATGATCAGGTATACAGGAAGGAGATAGTGATTGTCACGCACAGGTTTGGGCAGTGGGGGAAGGATAAATTAAGTTAATAAATTTATTTATAAGTGAATTCAGCAGAGCTATGAACACTGCTATTATAACAACGGCGACTCCGTTGGTTGTTATAGTCATAGGCAAGTCCAATCCATTCGTCCCTTCCAAAAGAAAAAGGCAATCAAGTTTTCAAGGTTACTATGATAAGAACCAAGCCGTACCCTGGAATCACGTGAACCTCTCTCAAAAATCCAAAGCCAATATCGTCATGATAATCATCTCTTCATGCTCCGTATCTAAAACCCATCACCACCACCCCGAAAAGGCCTTTTGGTTCCTAGTATTTTGTCTTAGCAAATAGTAAAATCCCCAACACTGGAAACAAGGCTAAAGGGGAAATGAATCGAAATAAAATAAAATAAAATAAAATAAATAAAGGTATCAAAATGAGATACTCTGCAATCATCAAAGCAACAAACATCTCTGTTTCTACTTAGCTTACCAAGAGAGAAAGAAAAGAAAGATGTTTGAGTCAAAGATGGGAAATCACAAAAAGAAAAAGGTCAAAAAAATTTGAGAAATTAAGAAACCCAAAATAAAAAAGGAGGAACACTCAGAAATGACCCCACATCATCATGGCTAAACCCCAAACCAAAATAAAAAAACCCACAAAAATATTCAACTGATCTAATGAAGGATATGATGGAAAGATTCAAAAAGATATGAAGAGAGAGAAGGAGAGGAAAAAAAAAATCAGATCGTCTAGAGATTGGTGAGGGGCCTTAGTTCGACAAACGGGACGACCACCGCTTTCCAAAAGATGCTCTTCTCACCGCTTTGTAAGCCACGAAAACACACACAAAAAAACCCTGTGAGTAGCCCGAGACAGTGTCGCCATTTCCAATCATCATTTTCCGCCACGCGACCCACAAATGATCGATGCGAGCGTGGAGAACACGCCGAGGAGAGGAGAGTGGGGGAGGAGCTCAAATGCCCATAAAATTCGAGGAGATCTTTTTTAATGGGAAACTCTGGGATTTGCTTAATCATCTCAACCCACAAAACCCATGGAAGATGATTTCATGTTTTTGATGCTGCCGAATTTAATCATGATGATGTTATGTGACTCGTTGGATTTTGTCCTTCCCCACTGGTGGGGTCCAATAAATTTAGGGTTTAGGGGGGTGGTGGCTGCGTTTGTTTTTTTTTTTTTTTTTTTTTTATGTTTTTCCCCCTAGGGAAATCTAAGCAGATCGTATCAGGGTTTTTGATCAATTCTCAAGGTGCCACGAGGGTAACGGGAGGGTGTAGATTTGGTTTTGTTTTATTTTAAATAATTGTAGAGTTGGGTTGGGTTTTGCATGGCATGCATGCAAAAATGTGATAAACAAGGAAAGAGCCTTGCAACAGGCTTTTAAATAATGAGAGACCGCATTAATTTAACATTCCTCAAAAGCAACGAGAATACAACTGGAATGTTTCTTGGGAGATTGAGTTTTTATTTTATTTTATGATGGATGGGAAAAGAAAAAGGTAAGTTGAGAAAAAGGAGTGTTTGTTTGAAGAAGCAGAAGAACAAAAAAACAAAGGATCCGACGACCCAACGGATCAACACTTAGAAAAAGGAAACAAATATATTAAGCCGTCCTATGAAAGATAAGTTGTTGTCAGTATCGATGGGCATCTAATCTAAGGGTCACTGTAACCTCTAGTTGTCGCCTCTAAGGAAGTCTAGTCACTATACGTTCAATTTTTGCACCTTTTTCTTTTCTCTCTTTACTCTTACCAGTCTCCTTCTTCTTATGCTTATCTCCATTGCATTACATCATCTATGAACCCTAATTTTAAAAATAATACATGGTTAGAAAAAGAAATGGATGAATGCCTTGGAAGGGTTAGGTATCATTGGACTGGATCTAGTCTTCCTTGACTGTCGTTTGTATGCATGTCCTTTACGTAAACCCTTCCTTTTTTATTTTTATCCTTCTTTAAATACTTTGAATCTCTATCTGTAGCCCTTTTTTCCCTGCAACAAAACACAAATTTCCAAACCCGAATATTTACTCTTTTCTTCTTTTTTCATCCATACTAAAATATTGAATCATAACGTTGAATCAACAGTAAGTTCTTTTCTTTGTGTGTGTGGCAGTAAATTCCATTCAGTTGTGCCCTATAAGGATCCTATTTGTATTGAATATAATTTGTTGACTGGTCTTTTCCAAAATCTTGTCTGCTGCATCTTTATTCCTTCTGGCGAAGGAAAAAAGGTGGATGATCTGATGGCAGAAAGCTTTGCGATTTTAAGTTGTTTATATTGCAGCTTCTACCTTACCTATTGTCCTATTGGTTTTTAGCAATGTAAAGCGTGATAAACGTCAGCCTTTATATATATATATATATTAATTTAAGAGGTATTAGGAGATTATTTTTCTTTTTTTCACGAAAAATGACAATTGATCATCATTCAGATTCCAGTTTTGAGTTCACGGAAAAACTGCACTTCTTCTAAATATCTGTTGGAAGATACGCTTACTTTAACTAATATTTGATGCACTAACCAGGTTTAATTTTATGTATTATTAATAAAAGCACATCGTGATACTTCATTAAAAAAATTGTAAAATTGTACACCAATTTTGATTTAACGTGCAATTTAATGCTTGAATTTTAAATTTGTACAATTATACATATCAAATTTTTATTATGATTCAATTATACACATTATAAAAATGAATACATTTAACTTATTTTTATATTAGATAAATATAATTATTTGTGTATGTGATATGTAAACACAAAATAGTATTACATCAATAAAGATGTTAGCAATTTATGAAAATTGAATCAAATCAAAATGTCATATATAAAATTACACAAAATTAAAATTCATCTATAACATTGCACTTTAAACCAATTTTTATGGATAATTTTAACATTTATCCCTTTAAATTATGTGATATCGTTCAATTCATTATTTTATTTTAGAAAAAGTCGAATTATAAACTATTAGTCTTAATTTTTTAAATATATAAAAATAGAATATATATATATATATATATTTGAACAATCTCATTATAAGTTTTAATCGTATCTACTATATTTGAACAATCTCATTATAAGTTTTAATCATATCTACTCTTTCTGAGGCAATGTGTACAACTACCCATAATCCCTCTTCAACACATAAATAAAATGATAATACGCTTCAAGATATTCAGATTCACATCATCTTGCATTGATGACAAGAGAAAAGATTGTATGAAACAGAGATATTATCCCTTTTCAATAGTTTTATACCGCATCAACAATTTCATCCTAAATTTCAGGATTTTAATTTTAATTTGATTTTTTCAGGATGAAAATATTGAAATTAAGAATGAAAATACTGATGTGACATAAAACTTTTGAAAAATGGACACAAATGACGTGATGTCACCGTTTCATTCAATCATTTTCCTTGATGACAATATTCATGTGAATCAAGTTAAGACTCAATCGGTATAAAAATAGAATATTTATCACAAACTCATACCCAATCCTCTGGATAGTCCATTAGGGTAAAGCAAAAGATGATGAAGTTAGGTATAGGACACCAATCTTAGCCATTGGAAATGAAATCATGTCGATATCGGAAAAACCATAAAGTTCAGGATCTCATTTTCAACTGATAATGATCAAAAATCAAAATACAACATGAAGAAAGTTGTAATTTTGTCAGAAAAAGAGAAGTCCTATTATGAATCAGAAGAGTGGAGCTTTGGGAATCAGTCAGACGTAGGTGTATGGATATGTGCTGGTGCTGGCAACAGTATTGTTCTGGAGATCTTTTTGACGCTTAAGAAACTTTGTCAATTGGAACTTTACTTGACTGTTCTTCTTTGTCAGCAGGCATGTTAAAAGAATAATATTGAGTTTAATGGAAGCTGATGAAGTGAACTGTTAGTTCATAAATCATGAGATTCCAGATCTGTGCCTAGGATAGCTACATTAGGAGCTTCCTCAAAAGCTTAATAATAATTCCCCTGCTCGTTATAGTCACCCTTTATCGTACACATAATGATATAATTAAGAATCATTCTGTACAAATCTCAACAATTTTGTAGTAATTTTATGGAAAAATGATAAACAAGTAGGTACTTGCTTTTGATTAGTATTATTTTATCTCTTAAAATAGATAAATAAAATCATATTTCAAGGAATTACGCTTTCAAAGTTAATAATAGAGTTAATCCAGATTAAGTAGTAGCATGTTTCATTTAATGTCTCTTTTGGAAAAATAACTCTTGTTTTTAGAATGATTGTGGTTCAAACCAATTGTTGTTTGAAAATAACTATGTTCGGGATAGTTATGTTCAGAAAAGAGTTCCAATTTAGAGCGATTGTCATTCGGTGTAGCCATCATTTGAGAATAATTAATGTTCGAAACAACTCTTGATTAAAATAATTGTGCTTCAAGAACAATTATGTTCAGAACGACTATTGTTTAAAACATGTTTTATTTAGAACAATTGTGTTTTTTTTAGAAGACCCATAATTCGAAACAAGCACTTTCAAGAAAAATCTCACCATAGAACAACTTTTATTAAAAACAATTCACGTTCAAATTAATCCTTATCCAGAAACAATTTTCATTCAAGAATAACTCTTCTTTTAAAAATAGCTTGCATTTCAAGAGATGCTTGGTAGAAAAAATATGTCACAAAATATTGCTTCACCAAGTTAAAAGAAGTAGAAATAATCTCTTCACAATTACCAACGAAATATTGATGCCTTTGTAATTTACAACATCATTGATTATTCCTTTTTTTTAATATACGAGTGTGATTATATGGTAATATCTGTTCATACTTTATTAACCCTTTGATAAGGCACACACACAAGTATTCAAATCCGGATCTCTTAGGATGAACAACATTCTATTTACCACTGGAACCACTTGTTAAGTTCTCATTTATTATTACTCTTAATTGCTCAACTTTATAATTACGATCTTTTGAAGGGTTTTTTTTTGACATTTTGACTCTCAAAGCTCTAAACTATAATTTGAAGTGTATGCTATAATGAATAATATATTAATAGTGTTATATATATGTATTGTATATTATTTTATTATGCAATATTATATCATATACTATAATTTAGGGATAAATTTCAAAATTATATATGAATTTTGATTTAATGTGTAATTGTATACATCAACTTGAATTTGGTGCAATTATACACATGAAACTCTAATTGTGGTTCAAATGTATACTTCAAACTTTAATTTTGATTTAATCATACACATTTAAAAAATAAATACATCAATTTATTTTTATATTAAATAAATATAATTATCCATGTATGCAATATATAAATATAAAATGATGTTATATTAATAATTGTGTTAATAATTTACAAGAATTGGATAAATCAAATTTTCATGTATAAAATTACACAAAATCAAAATTCATATATATGATTGCACATTAAACCATTGGAACTAATCGAGTATGTAAATTTAATAATCACATTGTAACTAATCGATCCAATTTTAAAAATGCATGAAGGAAAATAAATATGGAATTCATGATTTTGGAATTTAATAAAACTATTGGAAGATTTTAAGAAAAAAAAATTAATAACAAGTATCTATAAGCAAATTTGGAAACTTTGAACATATGAAGATAAAATATGATATAATAAAACAATTCATACAAATATGAATTCACAAATATATTTTCATTTTATGAAGTATGAGTTTTATTATATTTAATACAAAAGATATAAAAAAATATGAATTTACGAATACATGTCATAGAAAATAAATAGTGTCATATTAACATAAAGTATAAGTGAATTGTCACACTAATATTATTAAAAAGTTAATAATTTAATCCGTATTTTTGTTAAAAAAAGAGATTTGATTCTTTTGAAAAAGTTAATGATCATATATAACTAAAAAAAAAAAAAATTTCTGATTGAAAAATTATCACTATACCAAATTTAATGTTATGCCAAAAAAAAGTGAAATTTAATCTGTTAAACCTAAAATAAGAATAATTAATAGGCCTGGTATGATCCAAGTAAAGGTGCTCATGAGTCGGATCGAACTTAAGCATGATATTAACATACTTTATAATTGGTCAAACTTGGTCCAACTTAAAATTTGAGTCTAAAATTTTGCCTAAACCCGCCCATATTTGCAAAAAAAAGTAACTCAAGCCCATTTTAGGCCCGTCCATATTATTTTTTAATTTTTCTTGAAAATATTTATATTATATTATTTTAATAGTTATTAATTTTATATATTTTTATTTATTGAAATTTTTATATAGTTATAACATTATTTTAATGTTTACAATAGAGTAGTATTATATATTTAATATAAATTTATTTTTTAATATGTTCTAAATTACATAATATATAAAAACAACATAATATAAAATATTATAAACTTAAAACGGGTCGGGCTGAATTAGGCTCAAGTCTTGAATGTTCAAGTTCATTTTTCGAACTTGATATTTTGACCTGAATCCCGCAAAATTTTGGACTAATCTTCGATTCTGAACGGATAATCCGACTCATTAACAGGAGTAGATCCAATACACATTTTGAGTAAATTAATCTATTAAAAAGGAAACTGAAATTGGAAACAAAAATGCAGACTGTGGGCTGGGCCTAGTTTCAATGAAATAGCCCGTCTGCAATGTGGTGGGTAAGGCTTTCTTCTTTCTCATTGTAAAAATAATAAATTATTTATTTATATTCAAAATTACATATTTTTTATTATTTATATTTAATGGTAAATTAACTATGACAAAAGATTATTATTTTATAATTAAATCAATTAATATGAAAAATAAAAAAACACATGAATAATTGAACTCAAAAAGTGATTCCAATGATAAAAAGATGTTGTTCATCTTAAAAGATTCGAATTAAAACACGTGTATATAAAATATGTATGCGTTGTCAAAAAATTAAAAAAATTTAAATAAATATTAACATATAATTATACGAATATATTAAAAAACAAATAAATAATTAAAATTTAAACCAAAATTTTATTATTGTAAAAAAAAAAGAAAAGCGGAGGCCAGTAACTAAAACCCTAAAACGGCGATGAAAGAAATATTTTTTTATTCTCAAATGTATATAGATTTTCCCTATAACAAATAAATTTCTTTCCCTTCAGCCGCGCTCTCCTCTCTCACTCCTTTTTTGGGCCAAACTCCGACCACCTCGTAACCCTAGCTGACCAACTCTCAGCAATGGAGACTGAAACTTGCATTGACTCTATGGACTTCAAAGTTCAAGAGTTGTTAAAGGAGGTTCGTCTCGAATGTTCTTCTAAACTTACCAAGCTCGTCGACGACACCGTTTCCGCCATCAAATCCGCCATAGATAAAATTCCTGAAGACCTTCAGGTATTTAAAATTTTATTTAATTAGTTATTTTTTTGGACTCTTTTTTCATAAATAAAGGGGAGGGAATAATACTGGAAGATTTTTGAAGGTTACCGCGGATTGGGCTCCAGGTTTTGTGAGAGATGTTGGTGCGGACAAAGCCGAATTTAAATTTAAGAAGCCGAAGTCTATTGAAATTGGTGGTAGTTATTCAATAGGCTGCATAGCAAAACCAGAGGTTAATGTCGATCTTCTCCTCCGCTTACCAAAGGTAAGATTATTTACAATTTGCAATGTTTTATTCACTGTAGTATTCAATTGTAATGCATTTATTTAACGTGTAGCATATAAGAAGTTAATTTATAATTTTGTTTATTGCGTTCAATTTTGCGTAGCATTACTTAAAATGCTTGAATTTTGTTTTTGTCATTTGATGAATTCGAAATTATTAACATGGCTTTAAATTGGTCAGATTATTACATTGATACGAAGTCAAAGATGCTGCTGTTTAACAATTTTTAAAATATGGCAGGAATGTTTTCACGAGAAAGACTATCTAAATTACCGGTTTCATGCCAAAAGATGCCTTTACCTCTGTGTTATTAAGAAGCACTTGAAATCTTCTTCATCAATTCAGAAGGTTGAATGGTCTGCTCTGCAAAACGAGGCTAGGAAACCTGTATTGGTTGTCTATCCAGGTTTATTTCTTACTTGAATTCCCAATAAAATCACCTTTTTCATGCTATCACAAGTTGACAGTTCTCTAAACTTTCAAACAAATCCCTGATTTAGTCAAATTTAAATAATGGCATTGTAGCTGCAAACCTTGGTGAAGTTCCTGGGCTTTTTATAAGAATAATTCCCACAGCAACATCCCTATTCGATCTTTCCAAGTTGAACATGAAGCGGAGCAATGTACGAGCTCTGAATGCAGGTAATACATAACCATTAGTTCTTCCCCCCCTCCCCCCACCCTTGAGCTGTATGGTGAATGTCCATCTCTTCATACCAATAATACATGTCTATAAATCTTATGAAGGGGATGATCCTCAGCCTACACCAATATATAATTGTAGCATATTGGAAGACATGTTTTTAGAGGAGAACTCAAATTTTGTTAAGAAAACATTTTCTGGATGGAAGGAATTGGGAGATGCCTTAATCTTGCTGAAGGTATTATGCCATATACTTGAAGCATTTTAAACATTGAGTTTTTCATGGCATTGCATCTGAAATTTTGGTATATTGTTGGTGCAGGTCTGGGCTCGGTTGAGAAGTTCGATATATGTTCATGATTGCTTAAATGGGTTTCTAATATCTATTATAGTGTTGTACCTTGTGACAAAAAATAAGATTAACCGTGATATGATGCCAATGGGGATATTTCGTGCCACATTGAAATTTATTGGTATGCTTTTAGCATTTAATATATACCTGTAGAGGAACACTAATCATCAAATTTAGCTAGAAACTCAAATTGTTTTTGTTCCACAGAAACTCATCCATTGTGGAAGCATGGGCTTTACTTTCCAATGTCAGACCAGAATGCTTCTTCTAAGGTCTGTTGTGATTTACATTGGCGTTCATACTTTTTGGTAAACAATCCTTGAAAGCTATCCTTGTAAACGTTTTATGCTATTAAATTTTACCGTTATTAGATCCAACATGTAGTGGATGCCTGTGAACTTCCATTTTTAAATCGGTGATTGAAATTGGTAAAGTCAAACATGATACTCTTTTGCGAACCTTCCAGTCCATAGTTGAGCATCAAATGTATTTTGTTAGTCTAGATATTATGTTTTTAAATTTTTAATATGTAACATAACGTTGGCTGGAGATGCTAATTAATTCATGAGTTTCCGATTTAACTTTCTTACCTTGTATTTTACATGGATGTACAGTACACATTGTGTTAATTCCTTGAATTTTTGAACAGGGAGATGAGCAGCTTAATTCTTCAACCCGCTTCAATTTGGCATTCAGAATATCAAGTGTTGCTTATCCTGAGGTATCCTCTTGTGATTCTTTAAAAGATTCCATGTCTATATTTGACTTTACTTCTATAACTGAAGACAAATTTTAAGTTTCTGATTTATTCTGATTGGATGGAATTCTAATATGAAGTGTGTTTTCCTCCTACAATCAGCTACAAGATGAAGTTGTGTTGACACTTAGGTGTTTAGAAAAATGCAGAGATGGTGGATTTGAGGAAATTTTCACAACCAAGATTGACAATGCTGCTAAATACGATTATTGCATTAGGTATGCATCGATAAGTTGATGGCTCTTTCTTTGTTTCGTCTTGTCTCAAAGAAAATGATAGGTTGTAAACTGTAGTTAGTTTGTTTCCTTCTGTTTATTGTTATAAAATAATTGTGTTTGAGCATTTAGAAGCTTTTTATACCAGATATTATTTATTTATATTTACATTCTGTTTTGGTCTGATAGAATCAACAAAGAAAGAGACTAAGCTTTTTCTCTGATTAACTTGCTGTTGTTATTTGATATATATATTTTCAAAATTTGAAGTAAATAATTTGTTATCTTACTGAATGCATCTTTTTCTTGGAGCCTAGCTGTTTGAAGCAACCACTCTTTCAAATGATGCATTCTTGTCGCTACTTGTGTTTTTTATGCTTGTTGAAGGCAATCTATCACTATTTTCACCTCTTTGTAATGACTATTTACATCTTTGTACTTATCAGATTGAACTTGAAAGGAAATAGTGAGGTTTATTCTCTGGGAATTTGCTTGGATGAGGAATGTTGGAGAGTGTATGAGCAGGATGTACACAGTCTGCTTAATCAAGGATTGACTGATAGAGCGAAGTTTATCCGTGTTATTTGGAGGAACACTTATTCGGACTTTAATGTTGAAAATGTACAGAATCTATTATTGACTAACTTTAATTTTTAATTTTTTTTATAGTTCTACTTCTAACCATAGGTCATGAATCCAGGGCTTATTGGCACTTGATAGTGAGCCATTATTTGTTGGAATTTCAGTGAGCTCTGTAGAGAAGGCTTTTAGGGTTGTAGATATTGGCCCAAATGCTGAAAAGAAAGACGAGGTATTGTTTTCATTTCTTTTTGTTGAGAAGTGTGTGTTGATTGCCCGAATCATCTAGTTTGGACTCATCTTCATTTCCTGCAACAGGCTCTCATGTTTCGAAAATTTTGGGGTGAGAAGGCTGAGCTTCGGAGATTTCAAGATGGTAAAATTGCAGAAAGCACAGGTGAGAAAGTCATGGTCCTGTATTGGCTGATTTGAGAATTAAGTTGTGTAATTGCCCTTTCAGACTCCAATCTTCAATCCAAATTGGAAAGTTTAGCCTGACTGCTACCCCCTTTTTTCTAGTATGGGAGAGCCAGCAGGGGACAAGACATCTCATTTTAAAAAGAATTATTGAGTTTTTACTGGGACGCCATCTTTCTTTATCGAAAAAGGATATTGTCCCAGTAGTGGATCAGCTTGATTTCTGTTTGCTACGTGATGGTAAAGGTAATTGTATTAACCATTAAATGCTTGCACTTTTTGTTTGTTTATGCCTTTTGTGGTTAGTCATGCAATGCATGCGTTGATATCATTTTCTCAGACCCGGTATCACATTCCGTAAAACTGCTTGGAACTTTTGAAGAATTATCTAAACGATTGCGTTCTATTGAAGATGTTCCCTTGAAGATATCTAGTGTGCAGCCTCTTGATTCTGGTATTTTTTTTTTAATTATAAAAGCTTATCTTTTTAAATCTTTTGAGGAATTTTTTTGCGGTTGGGCTCTAAGGGGCATATTCTGCATGTCCTTTGAAGCAACGGATAAGCTGGTTCCTTCTGTTTGAATAAGCAGTCATGATTTTTGGCATAATTTATCACATTCGCAGCTTTCAGGTTTACATCTGTATTTCCTCCTGAACCTCATCCTCTGGCAAATAAAAAGGTGGATGTGGCAAGGTTACATAATTTGACCCCATTCTGTGTTCAGTCACTTGAAGTTATGATTCAGGCATGTTATTATTTCGTCAAGTCATTTTCCCCCCTCTTTCATCATATTCAAACAGTTGAGTTATTATTTATTTATTTTTATTTCTGGTGATTTAGTTGGAAGGTTCTGGGAATTGGCCAATGGATGATGTCTTAATTGAGAAAACTAAATCAGTTTTCCTTCTGAAAATTGCAGAAAGGTAAGTCATTATAGCAGCATTTATCACTAGGCTATGTTAAATATATCAAATGTTTCTTTTTGTTTTTTGAAAAATCTAGTTAATGAAGTGTTATGGCAGTCTTCAGGATAAGTGGGGGATAACATGTACTGCTACTGAGGAAGATGTGGATGTTTTCATGGATGGGTATGCATTTCGTCTTAGGATTTTGCATGAGAGAGGCCTAAGCCTGGTGAATAAAGAAAGTATGAACTCTCATCCTGATACATGAATTATTTATCTTGAACTTTTGTCACGTAGAGTTATAGATTTCATTTCTTTGTAGTTGGACGTGACCAAATGAAGCGGGTTTCATCTGCTGATAAAATGCTTTTTGTTCGTAGTCAACATGCAAGCATGATAAATGGATTACAGTTTCGTTACCCGATATTTGGGCCGGTTGTTAGGTGCCAAATTGACTCGTTTTAGTTTGTAGAGTACTTTCTTTTGGATTTAATTATTGAAATTTATTTTATCTGGTTGAAGGAAAAGATTAATCATGTTGATTTTGTTTTAATGTTTGCGAAGGCTTGCAAAACGGTGGCTTGCTTCACATCTCTTTTCAGCTTGCTTGGCAGAAGAGGCTGCTGAGCTATTAGTTGCCTACCTCTTTTTGAAGCCTCTACCATTTAATGTTCCCTGTTCGTGGATCACTGGATTTTTAAGGTTGACTTCTCTTTGTCACTATGAAGTTTCATTTGAAATAGTTAATCTTGAAGTTTTCTTATTTTATGCAAATAAGGTAGTAAACTTGTGCCATTCTTAACCACATTATGTTGTATGATTAAGCTGTGCTTAAATATAAATTTCTAGTTTTGATTTAATATGGGATTTTCTATTGCAATATATTGAAGTTACAATTACTATAATTATAAAATGATTAGGATGTATCCTATTTTATAGACATTGTCAGGTGACATATATAGCTCTTTGCTGTTGATTGATTCAGCAACACTTTGAAACTGCTGTGAAGAGATTACATTAACTGACAGTTAATGTTCCTTTGCTTTTCCCTTTTTTATACCTTGAATATCAGGTTCTTGCGACTGCTAGCTGAACATGATTGGGCTTTTTCTCCATTAGTTGTTGATATAAATGGTGATCTGAGCCAAAATGATGATAAAGAGATTGATGTAAGTTTTGCAGTTCAGAAAATGATTAATAATTAAGAGTATATGATGTTGTTCTTTCATGTTTGTTCTTCATTAAGCAGCAACTAATTAGTACGTTGCTTGTCTAGGATAACTTTACGCAAAGTAGAAAAGCTTACGAAGAAAACACCCAAAACGAAAGCAAGGCCATGTTCCTGGCTACTGCTTATGACAAGGCATCTGAAGCTTGGACTAGATGCTCACCAAATCCATTGGTTAGTGATCCCTTTGAATTGAATTTGGTTGCATTAACTCCATTTACCTTGAGGCTTTAGTACTAGTAGTAGTAGAACTGCTTATATCTTTTAACTAATGTGTTCTTTTTTATGCAAAAGGAGCTCAAAAGGTTGGCATCTTATGCTCGAAGCAGTGCGAGCTTGTTGACTAAACTCATATTTCAAAATCAGACTGATTCCCGTGGATGGGAGGTGCATTATACACTTATTGACTTTTGGTATTCCATTCCTGTTTTTTTGCTATTGCATTGTTTCTAAACCTATACTTATATTGGCCATTTTTGGCTTGCAGTGCCTTCTCCGAACTCCACTGAGCCTCTATGATGCTGTAATACTTCTCCATGGAGATAGATTACCTTACCCAGAACGTCTCCTCTTCACATCTGAACTGGATCAAGGTATATTCCTTGGAGGCAAAGGTTTTCAGTTTCAACCACTATTATATTAGTTTGATTTTATCAATTTCTTCCTGTGTAATTATTACTAATATCAGTACTGTTCTGTTCAGGGCGGCATGTGGCTCATGGCAATGCTAGCACTTGTTTCCACCCTTTCCTATTGCCTTCCGATATGAAGGGTAGTAGCTTAGAGCAACTTAAAACCAAACTAATGGTCAATTTTGATCCACTAAGGTGCTTTGTTGGAGATGTAGAGGTAAGTATTTAAGAAAACAGCTTAGATGTTGATCTTAGCATCACCAATCTTTTGTGCTTACATATTCTTTACTTCCGTAGAAAGAGTTCTCCAACAGATTGAAGTTATGGTATGATTCATTAGGAGGCGATGCTATCGGTCTAACATGGGAACGATCAAAGGTATGATGAATGACACATTGTTTTTCTGAATGATAGTATTTCGTGATGTAAAACAATCTGCAAATTGTTTTGAATTCTAATTTTATACATTTACTTTTGGAAGAAACGAGAACGAGAAGAGGAAGTGACGGACGGAAAATATCCGGTTGATTTGTTGAGAAATATAGGTGAACTGGGGAAAGGATTTGTGAGAGATGTTTATCTGCTCAAGGCTCCCAGGCTTTCGAGTTAAGGAATAAATATTTAGAACGGCACCAACCCTTAGTATCTGAAAATACGAGGTGGCAGCATAGGCTCGAGCAAGGGAAACCAGTGTTCAACTTTTGTAGTATAGATCACCAATCTCCAGAGCCGTTGCCAAACCCCTTCAATTTTGTTGTTATATTTAATGGTTTTTATTGCTAGAATTTACTTTGTAAAATGCTGATGTAATTTGAGGAGAAAGGTTAAAAACAGAGTAGAAGAGTGGAGGGTATATCTTAATGGAAAAAGTGAGTTAAAATTTTTTTTATGGATACGTCTTATATTTTCTGCTTTGGACTTCGCCTGCTGTTTCATTTTTATGCTTTCGATGGGCTTGCCTTGCTCTTCTCTGCTCACACGTATAATATATACGAGTATGCAACCCGCACTTTGTGTTGGGTTGGATAAGTCTATTATAAATATAATATGATCAAAGAGGAAATTAGAAAATCTTTTAGGAACATAAATATATTTTTATGATAGTAAAAATGTAATTTCATAATTTTTAAAAATTTAAATTAAAATTTATCATTTTTGGAAAATAGTGTAATTTTATTATTATTAATTTAAAATTTTATAAATAAAAAAAATTTTAAATGAAGAATTTTCGAGGCCACAGTGTATTTAGATGAAGAATTGTAAAACTTTTGTGATCTTTTAAATGTTAGTATTTTAAATTTATAAATTCAAAATGTGAATATTTTATTTGGATAAATAATTGATTTAAAAAAATTAATTTAATGGAATTTTATAAATTTAAAAATAATGATAAAAAATAATAATTTATTAAAAATAAATAATATAAAAATATTCAATACAAGTATAGTTATATTTGTAAACTTTAATATGGAGAAACAAATAATTATTTTATTTTATATTTTAGTCATTTAATTTTAAAAATATGACAAAATAATTTTTTTTCACGTTTTTCGTTATAGATGTCACGAAATAGTGACATGGCAATTGACGGTGTCGGTGGGGTGTGAAAAACGTCCAACTGGTTGGTTACGTTTAATAAAACAGTCACTCAATTTTGAAAATATAATAAAATAGTTATTAATGTTATCAAAAAGTGATAAAATAATCATTGATAAATAATTGCACAGATAATTTATGGATTCCTTTCAACATTGATTTGCTTCATTTTCTATCGGTAATGAGGTAAATATCTAAATCGAGTGATTTTGGTGACAAATGATAGGGCAATCTACACATTTTGTATTTTATGAAACTTGAATAATTCGAAATAATCAAATACTTCTCATGACTTTTAACCTTTCATCAATCATTACAATAACTTCATCATTTTTAAGCGTTCTTCGTGTTTTGGATCAAGTTTAGGTGATGTATAAGAGCCATGGAGGTTCTCTACTATGTACTCCTGCAAAAGATCATTGTGAGATTTACTCAATAATGAGTAAAAATCAAGATACAATTACAAGGGTATTCTCTCCATTTTTACCTTAGTAAGTTCCCTCTTTGTAAGAATGTGATGGTGTTTCTGCCTGATTCGCTAAATTGCCATCGTGGCAACAAACAAACCATAAGCTATCCTTAGAATGACAAAGATTACAACAAAAACCATGAGTGGTTCAAAGCAAGCTTCCATAAAATTAGGAAAGCAATCTAAGACACCCCAACCAGAACAACAATTCTAGCGTCCAGCCATCCGTGCATCATTGCTATTGAGGGAGGTGCAATGTAGTATGAGCCCAAAAAATCCAAGCAAAACAAAGAAGGCCAACATACCTATAAAGCAAAGAGTTTATCACGTTATTGTGGTTGAAAATAGCATATACTGCTAAAATTAGTCATTAAGCGCTATAAAGCACAAAGGGACATTTGATGAGGTTCAAGCAAAAAATCAGGGAAAGCTTACCAATGCAATAATAAAACGGTATAAGATGTTTTGATGGCAAGCGATCCCAACCATCATTGAATGGATTTCGAAAAGCATCATCTTTGTCCATGACATATGCAAAGCCTCCTATTGATGCAAAGCCTCTATGATTTCAGTGATTGTTTTGTCACTTTTCGATAACATCGGTGACTGTTTTATCATATTTTCGAAGTTGAGTGTCTGTTTTGTTAAATGTAACCTACCAATTGGACGTTTTCCACACTCCACTGACGTCATCAATTGTCATGTCACTGTTCCGTGACGTCTGTGACGAAAAACGTGAAAAAAAGATTGTTTTGTCACATTTTTAAAGTTGAGTGACTGAAATATATATAAGGTGACTATTTGTTTTCCTATATCAAAATTGAGTGAGTGTTGATGTAACTTACCCTTTTTCTTTTTCTCTTTTGATACAGGAGTTAAGGTTTTATGCAACGGGGGATTTCTTAGGTTTTTGGCCTTTTGTTTTAGAAGAATTAAACAATGAAAACATAAATGAAATTGATTTTAATGAAACTTGAGAAACTACTACACTAAGTTTTCGGTGCTTATTTTTTAAGCATTTATGTATCAATTATCAAATGTTCAGACTTATTTGCGTATATATCATAGACAGTTGTCTTCTTTTTCTTCCATTAGAATAAATTGATGAAAAGCATTAATATGATTATTAATTACAGTTAGTTGCTTATCAAGATTGGTTTGCTTAATACTGAAATTAAGAAAGACTTGAAGAGATGTTTTACCCATTTAAAACTTATCCACTATCTACACAATCCATCATTTATGTTTTTCTATGACCACATGAAACTTCACTCATTATTAATAAATTTATTATTTTTAAATAATTAGCTGTTCTTTTTTAAAGAAAAAAGAATCATTTTTAAATATTATTTATTTTTCAAATATAATTTTTTACATAAATTTTCTTTTACTCACTTTGTGGACGTCCAGTGATCTAGTTAAAATACAAATCACTAGATTAATCACCAAGATACATTTTTAGACGAAAATCTGAGCACTAGATAGAAAAAAGATTTAAAAAAGAAAAAGAAAAGGAGATAAAAATGGAGGGAAAATGAAAAAATGGAACGTACTTATTATTATTATTATTTGATCCCAACACAATATCGTCCGAAGGACACTGCTATATTAACTTCCCCGCAAAATCTTGAAACCAAAATCTCTGGATCTGCAGATCAATCGAATTATTATTATTATTTTTTAGTTCCTTTCTATCTTTGCTGTAAGCAGTAGAAATGGGACTTCTTAGTATCATTCGGAAAATCAAGAGAAAAGAAAAGGAAATGCGAATCCTTATGGTGTAAGTTTCGCATTTTTCTCTCCCTTAATTTTTTGTTTTGTTCATTCGAAAATTTGTATTCATAATTATACCGAATTGTTGCCGCCGCCGACTTGATAATTCAGGGAAGACCACAATTGTTTTGAAGATTAACGGAGAGGATACAAGCGTAATTAGTCCCACTCTTGGCTTCAACATCAAAACCATCACATACCAGAAGTAACACTTCCGTCTTTTTTAACAATTTCTAATCATTCACTACCTGAGCTCACCAAGTGTTTGAAAATAAAATATTCTGGGTTGTTTCCTTTCGTAGTTTTCTTTATTATATTTATGATTTGTAATGTTGAATTAGATTTGATTTTGGGTTTCGCCAGATATACTCTGAATATATGGGACGTAGGTGGTCAAAGAACTATAAGATCATATTGGAGGAACTATTTTGAGCAAACGGATGGTTTGGTTTGGGTTGTTGATAGCTCAGATCATAGAAGATTAGATGACTGCAAAGTGGAACTGGATAATCTTCTAAAGGAAGACGTAAGATGTTAATTTGACTTGCTTTTTTCTCCATCAAATGCACGTCTTATATTCATTTCAGTGAAGCTATCCATCATACGATAACAGGTTGCTGCAATAAATATTAGAAAACGAAACCTTGCAAGCTAATGCCGTGCAATGTAAAGTGGGGCTTATGCTTTCTTTGTGTTGCAGAGGTTATCAGGAGCATCCTTGTTGATACTAGCTGACAAACAGGACATAAAAGGTGCTCTTACACCAGCTGAAATTGCTGAAGTAAGATTACTAGTTGATAATTAAGTACTTCTTCAGCTTGTTAATTTTTTTAATTTCGTTGTCGTTGTTTGTTAGACTGTAAACTGAGAATGCGATGTTTAGTTCTTAATTTATGAAGGACCCATAGTTATTTTGCGCACGTTGTGTTCGGATGTGTTGCATGTTTGCTAGAAAGGTTTCGTATAAATGCACGACTGGAGACTAAATTTCACAGTATGAGCTTTTCTTTTGGCTTCTACTTCACAGATTTTCCTGCCACTAAGACTAGTATTTGAAATGCTGGTTTGCTGTAGGCATATGAATTTTGTTAAAAGTCATGTACTTTGAACTCCCCCCCCCCCCCCCCCCCCTTTGATTTTGGTCATAAAATTGTGCTGTGCAGGTGCTGAACCTGGAAGCTATGGATAAAACTCGGCATTGGAAAATTGTTACGGTGTAGTGCATACACTGGTGAAGGGCTTCTTGAGGGATTCGATTGGTTGGTGCAAGATGTTGCCTCGCGGATTTACATGCTTGACTAGCCTAAATCTGATTGATATAAAATGTTATAATTCTTCATTTGAGAGCACAGTAATAGATTAGGAATCTATCTATGTACTTTGGTTGGTTGACTTCTGAAGCACAAAAACATTTGAACATCTTTGGAGAATTTCAAATATCAAAATTGAAGATCTGAAGTACTTGTATTTATCAAATATCTTTGAACACTCGATGTTCTAGTAAGTTATACCAATCTGATAATGGTTTCTTTACAGACCGGTTGCCTTTTTTACGTCAACAAGACTCAAAAGATACCCCATCAAGATAAATTGTCTTTTAGCATTTATTTATGTGAGAAAGTCTGTAGCCAGGAATTCAACAGTGGTCCCATGGTCTAGTGGTCAGGACATTGGACTCTGAATCCAGTAACCCGAGTTCAAATCTCGGTGGGACCTTTTTTTTGCCCAATTTTCTTAAAATTGAAAATAACATATATATATTTTGGTAATTAAAAAACATGGGAATTGCAATACATGGATGATTATTTATTACTTTGACAGCATCTATTGTGAATAAGAAGATTAGAGAAGGGACCAAATCCTTGGATATCAGTTGGTAAATTGTAATATTTAGTTCCTACGGCTACCATCTTCTCATATATGCTTTTCTTTAGCCTGCCTTTTTGATGGATACGTCGTATATTTTCTGCTTTGGACTTCGCCTGCTGTTTCTTTTTTATGCTTTCGATGGGCTTGCCTTGCTCTTCTCTGCTCACACATATAATATATATGCGTATGCAACCCGCACTTCGTGTTGGGTTGGATAAGTCTATTATAAATATAATATGATCAAAGAGGAAGTTAGAAAATCTTTTAGGAACATAAATATATTTTTTTATGATAGTAAAAATGTAATTTTATAATTTTAAAAAAATTAAATTAAATTTTATTATTTTATTATTATTAATTTAAAATTTTATAAATAATAATAAAAATTTAAATGAAGAATTTTAGGGGCCACAGTGCATTTAGATGAAGAATTGTAAAACTTTTGTGATTTTTTAAATGTTAGTATTTTAAATTTATAAATTCAAAATTTTAAGATTTGTGAATATTTTATTTGGATAAATAATTTATTTAATTGCTCGATGATTGCCCGGTATTTAAAAAATAAATTTTTTGGGGCCACCACTATATTCGATGGCATCAGTATTATTTTTTTCAATTACACCTTAAAAATACTGATATTTTGGGATATAAAATAATATTTTAATAGGTGTTGGTGTTTTATAAATTAAAAAATAATGATAAAAAAAAGAATAATTTATTAAAAATAAATAATATAAAAATATTCAATACAAATATAGTTATATTTGTAAACTTTTATAAATAGTTTTAATATAAAAAAATTTAAAATATATATTATAATTAAGCAAAAATATTTTTTTTGAACATTAAGTTTTGATCTTACAGTGAGACCATGTGTATTAAATCAAATAAAATTAAAAGAAAATTGAAAGAATTTGAAAAAATGAATTTGAATTATAAAAATTCCCTCTTGAAATTACACAAAAATTTTGAAAATTTTCAATATATTTTTAAAAATTTGAAAACATTCCTACAAATGAAATTCTTCATTCAATTTCCTCACTTAAACACACCCTAAATCTCTTTACTTTTCTCAACAAAAAAAGTCTTTATACTTTTCATACAAATACAATTTAGTCTTTATACTATTTAAATTAAAAAATGTAAGTATAATTTTTAACATTTTTTTTTTTAAATTCAAGTTCATTACGTCATTTTTTTAATTACATGCTACCAAGTAATTTTTTTAATTTTAAAATTTTATACCAATAAATTTAACAAAAAAATTAATAATATTAATACTTGACTTGAATTTAAAAATTTGAAAAAAAAATTTTCTTACAAATAAAATTAAAAGGACTGCATTTTAAATTTTACGAAAAATATAGAGATTTATAACCTATTTTAACTTAAATAATATAATAATCCAGACGTCGACTTTACCCTGGACGAGCCCTAATAAACAAACTAGCTTTGAAATGGAGGGAAGAACTTTGTGACATTGGCGGCGCTAAAGCAACGGAGTACAAAATAAATGGCTACACAGGAAGACGATGACGACTATATAAATCCCATTGAAATGATCTTGCCTGATGAAGAAGGTGAAGGGAAGAGCCTTACCATGCTAGGTGACGGTGCAGTGACGCAACAACTGCAACAACATTGTATCCGTTCGATCGAGTCAACGATGGTGATTAGGCAGCTTCCTTCGAAAGGGATTTCTTTCCAGCTTTGGCCAGCCGCTACGACGCTTGTTACGCTCCTTGAAAACCATCGCCGTTACCCTAACAAAAACCTCCTAACCGCTTTGTCCACCAGTGGAGGTAATGATGATCGGAAACTGAAAATCCTTGAGCTAGGGTCCGGTACTGGGCTCGTCGGAATTTCCGCAGCCGTCATGTTCAGAGCTAATGTGACGGTGACAGACTTGTCACAAGTCGTTCCCGACCTACAATTCAACGTTGACGTAGTAGCTCGAAAAGGTGGGACCGTCAACGTGGCTCCATTGAGGTGGGGAGAGGATGATGACGTGAAGGTTATTGGGCGGGAATTTGATATCGTTTTGGCCTCCGACGTGGTTTATCATGCTCATTTGTTCGAGCCGTTGATCCAAACGCTACGTTTTCTGTTCAATGGAGGATGTGAAAAGATGGCTTTCATTATGGCTCACTCGAGAAGGTGGAAAAAGGAATCTGTATTTTTCAAGAAAGCGAACAAGTTTTTTGATGTCGAAACCATACACACTGATCCTCCGAAGGAGGGATCTAGACTTGGAGTAGTTGTCTATGTCTTTACTGGGAAAAAGCTAAAATGTTAAAAGGAGTTTGAATTGACCAAAGATTGCCGACAAGGTTATGGTGAATGAAGTTCGATTTCTTACGCATTTCTGTTCTATTGTTTCATTTCATAGTTCAAATATTTGACTGGTTGCTTCCTGCCTCCGGTACAACACTTGCCAGCATCAGTGTTCGAACTTTTAAACTGGACTGAGAGCGATAAAATTGAAATCTAATGAACAACATTTTTACATCAAACCCAATATACTGTGATTGTGCTTACAGCAAAAGTACCAAAACCCATGTTGATCATCCATCGGGAATACCTGGAATGAAGTCTTTGAAACAATATGGAAAGCGGAAAAAAGTGTCCTAGAATCTACGTTCACACAAATGACAGCCATGCTCCCTTTCCTGTTACTGGTGGTCTAGTCACACTTGAAGCATTGCTTTCACCATTCACAAGTTACAACTCTTAGAAATAATAAATGCCTCCAAAACTGATTCCGAGCTTTGATTCTGGGCATTTGAGTGCCATCTTGTCATAAATAATAGCAATACATCCCACTGTTTGGAGAGAATCAAAATCATCGCTTCCTTAGTTGTGAGACTTTGGATACAGCTTTCATACTTTGTGAATCTCTAAAACAAACAAAGTGGACCAGTGTTGTCCCATTTGGATAGACGGCAAATACACTTGTTCCCAGTTTCTTGTTGCAGAGAGAGCACATACTGTCACTTGATATCTTCACTACAGCTTTACGTTGGTTGTAGAGTTCATCTTTCACCTGTTCCAAATACGACTTCAGATAGAAGCTTGAATGAAAGAAAATAAAGACGAGAGTACTTTCCAAGGAGCCCACAATATTCATGACGATGTATACTATGCAAGTTATTTTATGCACTTAAACAATTTACGTACCTGTAGGTTCTCACTCTGCCTCAAGCTCTTAATAACAGAGAAGTTCCTGTATGCTTCACTGGATTTTTTCAGAAGAGGTCCAAGAAATGGAAGCAAGTTCTGCAGGCAGAAGACAAGTATCTTAAGAAAGAGTTTATAATTGATCTAGTGATGCACTTGATGGAAACTAACAACGTAGATATCAATGATTATATACACTAAGACGCAACTGCATCGGGAGCTTTGCAATCGACTCAAGATTTTAGGACATACCTGTAGTTTAGTCTCCCTGGGTAACAGTCTAAGTGCCTGAGCTCCATTGATTCTATCCCATCTTCGGCTCAAAATATCGAGTACCTGATCAAGCATGATAGAAGAACCTCCCTCCTCGTTAGATTCTTCAGCATCACCATCACCATCACTCCTACTACTGTCAGTATTACTGGGACTAATACGCATATCTTCTGCACCTTCTATTGAGGCAATTTTCTTTCGTCCTCCTTTACCTTTAAATGAAGTTGCTGAACTAATCTTCGGGATGCTTGCATTTGGGGATGATACTAAATTTGTAATTCTCTTTTCAAAGTTCTTGGTTGTCTTTTGAGGATTCAGATATATCTGTAACAGAGTGAGGTATATATTGCCAGAAGATTTTGCTGGTGGTTGATGAACAGATGACTCATAAACCCGATCGCAATAGGCCAGTGCCAGTTCAGGTACATTAAGCTATCAAGATCACGAGAAATCAATTTACTATGAGCATATTAACAATGAAGAACAAGCAATTTAAAAAAAAAAAAATGGGAGGGGGGTATCAATGAACTAATACCTATGCAACTGTTTTAACAAAAATAAGTTGTGGTAACCTTAGATAAATCAAATATTCAACAACTTTTAGCTTTTTTTTTTAGCCATCTTTCTTAAGAAGGAAACCAAATGAACCAAGCCAAAAACTACCTTATGAACATATAGTGATAGAGCAAGCTCATGTTGGTTCATTTTTCCCAACAGAATCGCACGCTCTTCAAATAGAGCATCTGGAGGAAGACGTTTCAACAAAGCGTCAGGACTGTATCCTGAGATGCTTTCTAATGCAGACAATAGTTTCTTCCTGGTTGGTGAATAAGCCTTCTCATCCCATATCTGTTGAGCACTTAGTTCTGAATACCATTCAAGTACTTCAGAGAGATAGATTTGTACCTACATTAGTCATTACTAGTAATATTAGCTAAACTATCACAAATGCAAATGGCAACAATGAGAACTCCAGTGGCTTTGAACACAATTGAAATAAGTTAGTTTCATAACAAACAAAAAGTGCTTTACCATTTCATTTTGCAGATTCCCTGAGATCCCATTTTCATTCATGGCAAGCATAAGCTCCAAGTACCTGCCCTGCATGTTTGGAGCATGCTGCTTCAAGTAAGAGTTGACCAAGTCTGCTGGAATATTTCCAGACAAAAAAAGCTCAATGGTTTGTGTTGGACAGCTTTCAAGAACAAGCATTGAGAACTCAAGTACAAGCATGGGATCACTGCCACAGAGAGGCTGCAAATAAACAAGACAAAGTACTCAGCATATAGAAGTTCTATTACAGCATGTTCTTCTGACCATGGAATAAATATTGCATCAAATAAAAGCAATTATATATATAATGCTAACAGAATATGGTCCAGAAATCAAGCCATAAAAAAATTAACATTATCTTCTCATATTAGTCCTTCTATGTTTCCTTTTATCCACCACATCCAACCCAACACGTAATAAGAGCAAGTTTCCTACTAACTGATAATCTGACCTTGAGGTATTCAATAATTGCCTCAGGACTGAACTTTTTGATGGGTTCAGCCTGCAATTGGTTTGATTTTGACTCTTCTACTAATTGGTGTAGAAGTGTTAGAGCCTCCCGATGCAAGGAGTTGCTTCTGTAAAGTTCTAAAAGAGCTGCATAATGATGCCCTTTTTGAAGGATCTCCTCACATATTTTTGCATCACAATAGTTAAGACCTTTCAGCAATTCAACAGCTGCTGAGGATTGTCCGGTAAGAAGCAGAGCTTGGAGGAGGGCTGTATCCAGTATAGCTGCCATCTCCCTAGCAGCTGAGTTAATTGGAACATTACCACGCCCCTAAGAGATAAAACATAGTGTTAGATCATCAATTTATATAATAGATATAAATATTCTGGAATTTTGGAGGACAAAGATATTGGACATTAACAGAAAATCATTGCAAGATTCTTTTATCAACGTATCATGATTGAAGTTACAAATACTTTAGTTGGTTTTTGTCAAAAGAATTTGCACTTCTGCATAAATCCAAATCCTAATGTATGAATTGACATAGAATCACAAAATAAGCTTCGCAGTACAAATCATACTGTCATTTACAAAAAGTGAAACTAGCCTCACCTTATTTGATTTCTTAAACCTTGACGATGTAAAACTATCCTCAACAGCATCTAAAACTACCTCTTCAGTTCCCTCAGCAGCAGCCTTCTCTACAATACTGTATCTCTTCTTCTGTAGGAACTTAATAAGAGCCATAAGAGTATTATGGCTCATTTTCTTGAACTCAAGCGCAGAATTCTCATCAGACTCTGATAGTTGTGGAAGGAAGGTTTCCAGATCATCTGACATTCCAGATGAACCTCGTGAAAGTTGTGGAGCGTCCAGAGAAAGGTCCATCAGCTTCTCTGGCTCTGGAACTGCGGTTGTTTTGGGAAGAACAATGGACTGATACAAAGAAAGAACATAAGTAATATCCACTTGAGATGCTAAAAAGTGCTCCATTGCTTCCTCATAGAACCCATTGTCAAAAAGATAATGAGCGTATCTGCGAAACATAAACATTTAACCAGAATGTATCACTTGAGGAACATACAATAAGCCTGAATAACCAGTTGAATTATGATCATATGCCAGGGAAAATACAGTTTTCAAGTAAGAAACAGATGTTCCTTATGCAGTATTTTGTTATGATTTCTTGAGAAAATAAAGGTGTGACCATCTGCAGTACAATGATCTGATTTTAAAGATAATATAAGCTTTGCGAATAATTCACTATTTCTTATTCAACTTGACATAACCACACATAACAATAACTGCTAATGAGGAAAATTCCACCTTATATGAATTGAGCTCTCCTTTGCAGCTCGAAGACTTGCATCTTCTGGTGGAAGCAGCTTACACAAGGCCAGTGCTTCTTCAAAATTTCCAGATGCTGTTAATTGGACAATCTGCAATGCAAGTTGGAACCTTTTAATGCAATAATCAAAGCACTTCAAATAAGGGCAAACTGTGATGTTAAAGCATAAAGAAAAAGGATCAAGATACATAAGAGAACACTAAACTTCTTAAGTATACTAGGAAATAGGAATACCTGTGCACCAAGAGGAACAGGAAAGAGTCCATAAACAGATTTTTCTAAGGCTACAACAACGGCATTGTTACTTTTTGTAAGACGACGAGCACCGGGGAGTACAATTGTCTGTATCAATGGATAAGGAACTCGAAGAGAGCGAATCTGCAAAGCATAAATAAGTGAAAGTGCTTAAATATTAAGACAAGCAAAAAACCCCTTTCTTTAGCATTTAATCACACCCACCTCAACACGCCTAGGAAATAGAGCTATAGCATATGGTTTCTGAATGACAACAGCAGTAGGAGCTTCTGACCAACATATCCTATCAGCTTGAAGAAGCTTTCCATTTTGGTCCACAAAGACACCAATATTTTCCTAAGTGACAGCAGGAACCACACTCGATATTACTCTTCGCTAGCTAAAAGGTCCATAATGTTTAAAATAAATTATGAAACTAAGTTGTTACCTTCCCAAGAATAAGTTCCCCAGAGGGAAGAGCAACGACCAAAGGTGGTGTTATCTTCCCTGAAGAAAACACCTCTGACAACGCACCATTTGTGGCATTTAATATCATGTATTCCTTTCTAATACCTAGACATATGTTCTCACCACACCATGACATTGACTTTACAGTATCTGGTACACCAAAATCTTTCACCTCCACAAAACCTCGCCCTCCTGCACATTAATTTTCGTATCAATTTCATTCAACAGTCAGCAGGCAATAACCATTAATTCCGACAATACAAAACAAATTTACCAAATCTGAATCAAAAGATCACATCCATAAGGCTTGTTTGCTGGTTGTTTGCTTTTTGATTAATCAAAATTATTCAAATGCCACATTAATTGTAATAAATTGTTCTAGATTATAGTAAAATCATGAATTCGTTATACAGAAATAGTACATTCAAAAAAAATTGTTATTTGATTTTCAATTTTCATTCAAAAACACCATTGGACTTTATTCGCTTCCTTTTTAATAGAAAAAAGAAATTGAAAAACTATTAAATTAAAAGAATTGAAACATTAATTTATTGGAAACTAAAAAAGAGAAAACAGGAGAAATTCAAAGAAATTACCGTCGTGCCTGAAAATACAGACTCTCTTTTGCCTAGCAAAGCAAAGGAAACCTCTACGGTCATCCCAAGAGTAGACATTAGCGCCTTTAGCTTTGGTGATCACAGCAATGGTCTCCAAATTGGGGAGCCGATGAAACGCGATTGATTCAGAGAGTGATAACAGTAGCTCTCTCGATTCCAGTACTTCCATTGAAATCAGAGGCTTCTTTGAAAACCCTGCAACGGTTCTCTCCAGCGCGTAAGGTTCCTTCCGCAACGCGTGCGGGTCGGACGGTGGAGATCGGTCAGCGCCGGAGGAATCGGAAACGTAGATTCGAAGAGAACCATCGGAGCAGCCCAGCAGCAGCTTCGAGCCGTAGGATTCGATGGCGTCGATTTTAGTGCTACAATCGGTGAGGAGCTGGAAGGAATCATAGGCGCTGTGCACCATTTTTGCTGATCGTTTCCGCTCTGTTCTCAAATCATTGGAGTTTTACTCATGAGAATGAATATAACTACGACACCGTTTCTCATCAACCATGCATCCAACACCAGCCTGATGCGTTGTCCTGAGGCCCCGCGCTTTTTAGTACTCATAAAAATCCAATTACAAGTCGCCACGTCGTGTTCATAAGTGCAAAACAGCCATGGACCCGGGGTGGTCGGAACCAATGAACCAAAAAAATCAAGGATTAAGCGACAAATCTCCTTCAATGTTCGGCCCAATTCCTAAAGCAACGGTTAGGCGGCCCACATTTAGATGATTTTACTTTTTTGGAACAATTTTTCATAACCTTAATACATAATTTGAATTTTTTTCTAATGCGATATGTGTATTATTTTTTTATTTAATGTGGTTTTCGTACTTGATAAAAGTTATAAATTGTGGTATTTAAAGGAAATGTTATTAATCTTTTATTGTTTAATTTAAGTTTTATAATTGATTCGATGATAGTTAGATTTGTTTTTTGGTCGAGTCATTCGGCCCAGCCCGAAAGTCCGCTCGAAAAGTGAGAGGGTTTAGACAAAAATATAAGCTTGAAAAACGGAGTTGAGAAAAAAATAAGGCCCATTTAAAAAATGAGTCGAGGTTTAGGTAAGGCATTTTTTGCTCGGGTCTGGTTCGACTCGAATTCACAGAAGGACAAAAAAATTTTGTTATTTTTTGTTGTTGTTTTAATGTTATTTTCTTGTTGTTTCTCACTATTTTGCTATCATTTCACTATTATGTTTCTACTGTTTTATTGTTATTATTTGAATATTGTATAATACTTGTTTTATTGTTATTTTTATTATTATTTTAAAAATTATATAAAAATAATATTAAAAAATTTAATACGGGAGGATCGGGTCGGGTCGGGTCAGGATTTAAGCATTTTTATCTAAGTCGGACTTGGGTAAAATTTTAAACCCATTTTTTAAGTCGAGCCTGGGTCTAACAAACGGGCCTAAATTTTTAATTAAACCTGACCCGACCCATGAACACATCTAAATTGATAATTCATAATTAACTAATAATATTAGTAATTAATTTTCATTAAATCAACTTTAAAACTTGAATTAAATGCTAAAAAATTATTCTTGGTTACCAAAAAATATATTTTTTGTCACATATAGATATCAAATTGGATAAAAAAAAAAACTCAAGTACCACATTATAAAAAAAAAATGTTAAACTCAAGTGATATCTTAAGCCATTTTCATATTAGTTCGATGATGGTAATAGTACAGGCATCCCTATATTATATCTCATGTTACATTTTAGTCACTTTTTTTATGAAAGAGTAAAATAATTCTTCGGTTAAAATTATGTCATTAAATGCTTATTTTGGTTTTTTTTTGTAAAAGGGATAATAGTAAATCTAACCACTGATTGTTGACCAAAAATAAATTAGTTAGTAATCTTTACACATTTATTCAATTTGGCCCCCACTTTTTTTAGTTGGAAAAAATTGGTTATTAATCTTTCATTATTGACATGACACTATTTTATCTTATATACCACATTAACAAATAATTTAAATTTTTTAAAAAATATTAAAAGATAAATAAATCACAAATAAACATTATAATTCCAATAGTTATGAAAAAAAACTCTTCAAAAAAAAAAAAATTCCAAAAAATTATCCCAAGTTAACCAACCAAATTTTTTATTTTTTATTTAAATACATTTTTAATTTTAAAGCAAGCATATATATATATAAAGTGTCAGTATTTGATACTGTAAAAAGAATTACATTATTTAGCCCCATTTAAGGAAAAGAAGGAAAAACAATGTAAACTTTTAATAAAGAAATGGGTGGGCTCTTTTTTCTGTTAGTATCTTTAAAATATTTACAATTAAACAGAAAATAGCATTATCCCTTTTATGTTGTTATGAATAATCAAGATGAGCCCTACTTCAAATCCTCAAAGCCAACAAGTATAAGCTTATTTCTTATATAATTTTATATAAGTATATAGTTAGAAATTTAAGGGTATATAATGAATATCTCCTTTGTAAATTGTTTTTTAATTAAAAAATATTAATTTTTTTAATAAATTGATCAAAGAACGTATGTGACTAAAGATAAACACATAATTATACCTATTCTAATATATACTTAGCTTCCCTTTCCATCTAGATTGATGTCTCATCATTCACATCAGATCACATTAAGCTTTGCATCTATTCTCTTAAGATGTGTACATCATCCAACAAATGATTGTGAATTCAGGCGAATTGGAAAATACTTTTTTCCTAATTATAGGCTAATTTATCAAAATAACCCAAAAATTTTGATTATTTACGAAAATAACTCAAGTTCAAAAATATACACCAAAATAACCTCAAATGAACAGTAAAAATTGATATTGACCATCTAATGGGCTACACCACCTGGCCAATGATTGGTGTCAGACATAAAATTTTGTGTTTTTTGGTGTCTGTTATGTATTTTTTTAAATACGATATTTTATTGATATGCGAAACTACGAGAATTTGAGAAAAAATACAATTATTTTTGTGTTGGACATCAAATGGCTGACACCCCTTTTTCTCGAAAAAAAATTGCATTTTTCATGGCCGACACCCCTTTTTTGAGAAAAAAAATTCAAAATTTTTTTGTGTTGGCTATCAAATGGTTGACACCCCCTTTTTTTTTAAAAAAAAATTGCATTTTTGGGTGTTGGTCATTATATGATCGACACCCCCTTTTCTTGAGAAAAAAATTTCAAATTTTTTTTGTATTGGCCATCAAATGGCTAACATCCCCTTTTTGAGAGAAAAAATTCAAAATTTTTTTGTGTTGGCCATCAAATGGCTGACACCCCCCTTTTTTGAAAAAAAAATTGCATTTTTGGGTGTTGATCATTACATGGTCGACACCCCCTTTTCTTGAGAAAAAAATTTCAAAATTTTTTGGTATTGGCCATCAAATGGTCGACACCCTTTTTTCTCGGAAAAAATTGTAAAATTTTGGTGTTGGCCATTGCATAGTCGACACCCCCTTTTCTCGAGAAAAAAATTTCAAAATTTTTTGGTATTGGCTATCAAATAGCCGACACCCCCTTTTCTCGAAAAAAAAATTCAAAATTTTTTGGTGTTGGCCATGCAATGGTCGACACCTCCTTTTCTCAGATAAAAAAATTACAATTTTTTTTGGTGTTGGGCATATTATGGCCGACACCCCCTTTTTATTTGGTAAAAAATTAAATTTTTTGGTATTGACCATGTAATGGCCGACACTAACTTCTCCTCATTCTCTATAAATAGAGTTTAATTTTTTTATTTTGAAGTTGTAAGTAAGAAATATTTCTCTCAAAATAACAAGAAAATGAGAGTGTTTTATTATTTATCATTAGATGAGTGTTTTGTTTTGGAAGATAGTTGTGAAGTGTACAATCGAATATCGGGGTTGACCTATATACTGTCATGTGAAGCGACAAAGATATGTCTTCAGTGGTTAGACAGTTTTTTGCGCCATTAAGGAAAATCTTATATGTATGATATAATTGTCGCTAAATTTAACTATGTGGTATAACCGTAAAGGTTATGCTATCAAAGGTCGGATTGACGGAACTCTACCATTGAACGGTCGACCGAGATGACTTGGCTTGATATTCATTCAATATGGACCGGTATTACTTGAGGGTTAGAAGAATTTATTGAAATTGGTCAGGTTTTCAGGCAGATGGACATTATCTAATCGAGACGAGTTGCGCAAGTTTAGGGTATTATAGGTTATTTTGTATTATTGTTTAAAATTTAAAATTTCGTGTGTTAATATTAACAATTATTTATAATTGCATTTTATCTGTAAATTTAATTTGTATTGTTGTAATATTCAACAAGATTTATTATTTTATTGTATTAATATAATTTTGATTTATTAAAAAATATTAAATATTTTGTTGTGAAAATGTTAAGGAATAAATATTATCGATAAATTAAAAATATATTAAAAAATATTAATTACAATTAAATTTACGAAATAAACGAAAATAATCAAAAGAAAAAAACACTAGTATAGTTAATGGTCGAGATCGACTTTTAACTTCAGCATCAGATATATATAACCGTTAGTACTAAAATTTGAGTTTTTTGTTCTCATTAACAGTACAACAATTTCTTTGTTTATGTTCCTTTTTTTATAATCTCAAGTTTTTTCAAGTTGAGTTCCAACATTTTCTTTGTTTATGTTCATTTTGATGGAAAAATTATCAATACAGACGATGAAGGTTGTGTATTTGAAAGCATAGAAAAAATCGGAATGAGACTGAACAAGCGTGTTTCGTTGGATGAATCGAAATGGAAGATCAATACAAAGATGCTACTTTTTGTGGGAAGCAAATGTTGAGACTGTTTTACAAATTTTCGGTTTCATCAGATCCGATAAAGTTCTCCGAAATGGAGCTTGTTGATAATGATGATCTAGGGACAATGATTGAAATTTATTGCCTATCTAAGATCGAAAATCCATGCCCCATTGAGTTGTTCGCAGAGATATCACACCCCGAACCAATTCAAGTCTTCAAATCCAGTAAGCTAGCGTTCTAGAATAGATATTGATCTTAATGTATGCTGGGAAGATCAATCGGGTTATGGAGGGTCCACTCCAGAAAATCCAAACACCGGTGGATGTTCGTATAACATCCAAAACACGTGTCATCGTCTACAATTTCATCAAGAAATGTTGGACCCAATAGAAGATGAAAAAAATGAAGCTTTGGAAGATCTCGATTTGGATGACATCCCCGAAGACTTAGATGAGGAGGGGTCGGTAGAGGGTGATGATGTTAACACCTATTTAGAAGGAAATACAAACTCGAGTATAGTTATTAGGAATAATCCGAGGGCCTTCATGAGCGACGTAGAGCCAAATGCGGGTTGAGCTCGAGAGTTTCCGGAATATAGAAACATAGTTCCGGCTCACCTACTCGACAAACAAATTAACGAAGAAAAGTTGTTCGTAGGACAACAATTTGAGAACAAGAAGGACTGCTTAAGTGCAATAAAATAATACAGCTTAAAGTTAGCTGTGGATTATAAAGTAACGAAGTCGTCACAATCTTTGTACATCGGAGAATGTTTGAAAGCCGAGAGTAGGTGTAAGTGGCGTATCCGAGTAGCGTTCATGCAGCGAACTCAGCTGTGGACAATAAGGAAAATGGAAGGTCTGCACACATGCACCATGGCTCGTATGACGCAAGACCATCGGAAGTTAGATGGAAAAACCATATGCAATTGCATCATGCCTATGGTGAAAGAGTCTCCATTGAATAAGGTATCGGTCTATATTTCGGCCATGCAAGCTCGCTTCAATTATAAGGTTTCGTACCGGAAGGCATGGTGGGCGAAGCAAATGGCGATGTGGGAGTTGTATGGTGATTGGGATGCGTCATACAATGAGCTCCAATGGTGGATAGCCGCAAAGCGAGAGTATGTGTCTGGGACTGTAACTGATTTATAAACACTGCTGAATGAAGGTCCGGACGAGGTGATTGATCCGGGAAAACGACATTTTCACCGATTATTTTGGATGTTTGACCCGTGTGTTAAGGTCTTCCCTCACTGTAAACCGATGGTGCAAGTTGATGGAACCTAGGTGTATGATAAATACACAAATACTACTGATTGCTGTTGCACAAGACGACAACCGAAATGTACTTCCGATTGCATTCGCCATAGTCGAGAAAGAGTGCTTCGAGTCGTGAGAATTTTTCTTAAAAAATTTGAGGAGGCACGTTGTTAGGCAAGACAACATTTGCCTTATATCAGACAGATCGAAGGGACTACTTGCTGCAATAAGGCGATTGAAGGTTCCGTGGAGGTCCGTTTATTGCATCTGGCACATGTCGGCAAACTTTCATAGTGATTATAAAAATAAAGAATGAAAAGCAGAATTCGTGGAAATGGGTAATAATTATTGTTTGTATTTTTTTATTCAATTTAATTTTAAATTTTATCAGTTTGTGAAATATAAAAAATACTTATTCGAAATTTCATATGCATATGCAGCTCATCAATTTGAACCGCGGAGATTCAGACAAAAGTTCGCAAAGCTTGAAGCTAAGATGAAACATTTACTAAATGAAAAAAATCTTCGTGGGTGGTTAGGTAGCGTCCAGACGTATCAATGGACACAAAGTTACGATGAGGAGGCTCGGTATGGCCAGATGACGACCAACCTGATCAAGTCAGTTAACTTTGTCTTGAGGCGAACACGACATCTACCAATTGCTGTTGTTTTCTCGGCAACCTTCTATAGGTTGGCCACATTGATACCTACGATAGGGCAGTGACAAGTGGCGTAGATAGAGGCCGGACACATGTACGTTAAGGACATTCGAAGGGCCATGACGGCAAACAGTCAGAGAGCTCGAACGATGAATGCTGAAATTTATTCGCGAGAGTTGGAGATTTTTCGGGTTTCAGAGTACACCGATCGTTGCTCGGGTGTTCTATCGAGGTCGTACGCAGTTGATCTGGCAAACAGGTGATGCGAGTGCTTTAGATTTCAAGCTCTCCGATATCCTTGTGCGCATGTTCATGTAGCTTGTGCGACTGCAAATTTAAATGTCGACCAATTCATAGACGAAGTGTACACGCTATAACGCACATTGCGCATATGGGAGAATGAATTTCTCGTAATGCTCGATGTATCGAACTGGAAAGTTCCACCCATGCTACCGAATCATACTCCGAAGAAAGCCTAGAGGTCGACCACCTTCGACGAGGATTCGTTCTGATATGGACATTAGGGAGACGGGGAAACCGAAATTGTGTAGTGTTTGTCGAAGGCCTGGCCATAACCGATCCACTTGCCCACATCGTGTTTATATTTCCGGTCAATCCTCTCGTAATGCCGGATTGTCCGACGAAGAATAAGCGCATGTCCGACGAAGAATATTTGTGTAAAAATTAATTTAAGTTGAAATTAATTTGGAAATTAATGAACATGTTTAAATTTAAATAATTTAAACTTCATAATTATATAAGTTTGAATTTAAAATTCTACTTTAAATTTGAAGTTGAAATTTAAATTACATTTAAAATTAATTTAACATTATTTAAATAAAAAAGATTATTATTATATTACAATTTATATAAAATATTGTGTTAATTTGACAATACATTATTTATCAAATTTTCATATTTAAAGTATAAATTATTATTATATTACAATTTTTATTATATAATGTGTTGATTTGACAATACATTATTTATTAATTTTATATATTTAAATAAAAATTATTATTATTATATTACAATTTTTATCAAATAATGTGTTGATTTGATAATACATTATTTATTAATTTTATATATTTAAATAAAAAATATTATTTTTATATTACAATTTTTATCAAATAATGTGTTGATTTGACAATACATATTTTAAATTTATTAACCAAAATAACCTTGGACCACCCAAAAATTATAAAAATGTCATTAATGGTCCCCTACTATAAATAGCATTGGACCACCTAATTTTCACCTTACTTAAACCAATATTCCAGCTCAGCAAAACCGAAATTCCAGCTCACCAACGTCCCGAAACCTCCGTTGACCGACTTTGTCTGCCGTTGACCGAGTTTCGTCCATCATATTATGGATCCCAACGTCATTCTTCATAGTCATGACAAAAATCGTGTGGGCGCGATTCGAGCAAATTCGGAATTCTATAAGATGGTTAGATCCCGACATCATTATCCGGGTTATAAGACCCATAGATTGGCTGAACAATATATCGAAGATGCGGGGTTCGGGATTGCTGCCTGCATTAAAAAATGAATATTCGGGCCGATTTAATAACGGCCTTAGTCGAAAGATGGCGTCCCGAGATTCACATGTTTCACCTCTCGTGTGGAGAGGCAATAATAACATTAGAAGACGTTGCAATCTAGCTCGAGCTACCCGTTGAAGGTGAAGCGGTAACGGATCCGGGTATACTAGACGATCCTTGTGACACTTGCTATCGGTTACTTGGCAAGGTGCCTCCGGATACTGAAAACGGAAAATTACCGTTTTTAAAGTTTACATGGCTATACGAAAACTTTAGACATCTTCTGTAAAATCCAACGCAGCTGAACATTATCTACCATGCTCGCGCTTTTCTTCTGCAATTATTAGGCGGTATCCTTATTCCGGATACTAGCCAAAATAGAATAAGCATCATCTACCTCCCATTGTTGGAAGATTTCAAGGCAGCCGAGAAATTAAGTTGGGGCTCGGCAGTGTTGGCGACATTATACCGGGAGCTTTGTCGAGTGACAAATCCCGCAGTTAATGCCATGAGCGGCTGTACATATTTGCTCCAATCATGAATATTATACCGACTGCATTCCATCGCCAACCTCAAAAACATGCCATATTCGATGCCACTAATTAATAGGTGACTCGATGTCTCGATTTTATATTTTTTAAATTTTATTAATTATTTTTTTTTCTAATTATTTTTCAATTTTTCAGATGACATTCAATTTTTCTAATAAAAAAAATACACACATAGCCTCCTGTGAGTTAATTAAACCTTGTGTGGGTGTTGCAAAAATGAAGCTTTTGTGGGTTCTCTTAAATGTAGAATATCCAAGCACCCACACCATTGTTGGATTCTTCTTACCACTACAATATGCAAAGGGGAGGGGTGGGTGCCATACATATTTGTTGTATACATATAAATAAATGGGGAGAGAGGTATTAACCCCTCGCAGAGGATTTATCCTTTTAAGTAAAATATATGGTGAGTAGAGTTTAGTCATTCAATGGGTTTCCGCAAAAACACAGCCACAAAATGCTTTGTCTCGATGTATTAAACGCCGGCTAATATCAATTTTAAATGAGTAAACTATAAACATAATCACTTTTATTTATTTTAGATTATATTTTAATCACTTATATTATCATTTTGTTACGAAGTGATCACTTTTCCGTTAAGTTTCGTTACATCCTTAATGATAATCCTATGTGACAGTCCAAATAAATTTTAAATGTCAACTTGGATGTCCAATTAAATTTTTATTTTCAATTATAATTAATTTAAAATTTTCAATTAATTAAATTTATTTATTTTCATCCTAGCTGGATATCTAAGTTGGCATTTAAAACTCATTTGGACTGTCATGTAGGATTGTTGTTAAGGAAGTAACGGAACTTAACGATAAAGTGATCACTTCGTAATAAAATGATAACACAAGTAACCAATATATAACATTTCAAACAAAAGCGACTAAAATGTAATCTTAAACAAACAAAAATGATTATTTTTATAGTTTACCCATTTTAAATCTACGTTTACCATTAAAGTGCTTTCATTAGAAGAAGAGATCATTTGTTCAGTCCACACACATTGCAGCAGAATGTATCATTTTAAAAAATATATAAAACAATATATAAAGTCACTATAGACATGTGGTCTCCAGTAGCTGAAATTATGCAACCAACATGAATGAAAAACGAGAAAAATCAAAATATAAATATTTACATGAAAAAATCATTCCGAAACATGCAAATAAAATTTCACTAAAATTAACAAAAAAAACCGAAAAAAGGGAGTACAAGATGGAGAAACAAAAAATAAATTCGAACCCAAAATACAAAGTTTTCTAAAAATTTCAATAATCTCTCTCTTAATTATGTTATTGAATTTTTGTCTTTAGGATTGCTAAAAACCCTATTTATAGGTTACAATTTATGATTAATCTAATTAAAAATATCCTAAAACTATTAGAATTCGACAAGAAAAAGATAATTGAGTGGAGAATATGTCATCATGTCGTGACGTCATTATTGGATCATCAAGACATCACTTGTCGCATCGTCGGGAAGTCGTTTTCGCGTCATCAAGATATCAACTCTTCCTCATCACGATATCAATTCTGTTTCATTCGAAATACGAGCCACATTTCACAATTTTAAGAGGAAACTAAGGGAAAAAAAATCAAATCAGTGTATTTGTTTATTATGTTATTTTTAGGTTACATTTTAACTATTTTTTGGAAATAATTTCTATGTTGTGCTATTTATAATTAGATCTATATATATATTGGAGTTAATTGAAAATGTAGGCAGTGTGGTAAACACCTATGATTAATAAATTAAACACTGATGTTTACGATATATTTAAAGATATTGCTTGACGAATTTTATCTGTTAGTTTGATGGTTAAAATATTTATTGTTTTAAGTGTGATTTAGGTTTAAATCGCGCTAATCGTATTGTTGTTAGAATTTTATCCTCTTATTGTAGTTCACCAAAAAAAATATTGCTTGATTCACATATTGATTTAGATTAAAATTGAATTTGTTTGAAAAAAATGTTAACTTTTTATTTTGTTTCTAAATGATGCTTAGTATTTACTTAGGAAATTTAGTATTCATATTTAATCCACACATTAGTTTAGATTAATTTGTATTTAATACCAAATGATTATCATAAATTTAATTTCATAATTAATAAAATATATTAATATATTTTTAAAAGTTCTAAATAAAAAAATATTACTTACTAAAATTTATTATAGTAATTAAAATTTCATTAAGAAAATTATAAACGCCAACGTAAGTGGGGTTTAATGCTAGTTATTTATCATTTAAGCATAAAATTTAAATAAAAACCTTGATATTTAAATAATATAAAAATAAAATAAATCTTGGTAGATGTAAAGTAAGCAGCTTATATACATGTCAAACTATCACAGCATTAGGAATCAGAGAATTACTTTCATATAAAAACTACATTGTGTACCCGCTATGTTGGGTATTTAAATAAAATTTTTTAATTATCCATCATTATTGTCAATAAAAATATTATTTTATATGTTTAATATTTTATAAAAATGAATTTGAAATTAATTTAAGATAAATTAGTAAAATATGAGAGTGGATTTCTAAAAAAAATACCCTTTTTAAAAAATTATCAAATTATGTCATTTTTTTCAAAAAATTACGAGATCATGTCGATTTTACGAAAATGATTCTAACTAGAAGCGTTTTCAACTGATTTGCAAAAAAAAGCTTCTAGCTAAAAGCATTTTCAACGTATTTGTAAGAAAACACTTTCAATTGAAAGGAGCTTTCTACCCCGAATATTTTTTTTGGTGCCACCTCTCGTGAAAATAAAACTTAAAAATAATGTCTTTATATAAATCTTAAGTCACATTTCCATTGTTTTCTTTTGCGATAAGTTATATGGGTCTATATAAATTCATAATCTATTTGCAGTTTTCTAGCTAGCTATGAGGGTTATGTACCAATAAAAGCTCATTTCGTAAATTATTTATGGAAATGGGTTGTCTTAAAAATTAATTACAGGTATAGGCAAAAAACACAAAAACGCGATTATATGATGTCTTTTTCAGGGGATAAATCAAAAAAAGGCTTCCACGTAAGCGTTTTTTTCTTGTATTAAGCAAAAATGCGCTGACATGGAAGCGTTTTACAAAAAAGCGCTCACGTGGATGTGCTTTTGCCCGTTGGGGGAAAACACAGGCAAAAGCGCATTCACGTGGGTGCTTTTTTGAAAAACGCTTTCACATCAGCGCACTTTTGCCTAACACAACGAAAAATATATTTACGTGAAAGAATTTTCCTGATTTATCCTTTGAAAACGACGTCATGTAAGCACGTTTTTGTGTTTTTAGCTCATACCCATAATTATTTTTTAGAATGATCCATTTTCGTAAATAATTTTGAAAATGAACCTTTAATGGTACTAAACCCTAACTATGAAGCATGAACATAGACACATAATACGAATACGACATGATATGAACATGATGACACAATAATTTTTAAAAAATGAGGACACGAATACGGCATGATACAATAATAAAAAATATTTTTAATATTTATATATATATATGTTAAAATACTTCTATTTAGTTTTTAATATTTATTTTATTTTTTAAAAAAAATCCAGCCCAATATTTTAAATTAATTTACAAATAGCCCAAGACAAACATTGGGCTGTCCACAATAATAAACCAATAGATCAATCCAACCCAATATTTTAAATTAATTACAAATAGCCAAGACAGATCTTGGATTGCTTCAATTTTGTTTGAGAAAAATTTTAAGAAAACCTTAAAAAAAACCTTTCTTTTAAGAAAACCTTAAAACTTTCAACCTTTCATTTCTTTCACGAAAAAAAAAAAGGGAAAAAAAATCTAAAATTCTGCTTCTCCTTTCATTCTCAATTGAGTTTTTTTAATCCAACACCTCTATCCATCGTCACCATGTCGAGATCATGTCCGTTTTTAGACATCCGTGTCGTGATCGTGTCTGATTTTTTTTATGTATTTCGGCGTGTTCGATACGTATCCGGGCGTGTCGAATGAGTGTTTGTAACGGACACACGTACGACACCAATACGAGGAGGGATGAGCTGTGTTCGTGCTTCCTAAATTCCTAAATAACGTGTGATTGCTTACTCTTTTAACTAACAACATAAGATTAAAGGCTACACTTACTTTTAATAAAATTAAAGACAAAAACTTTGTATAACATTAAACTTTAACAAAATATAACATTATAAACTCTTGTACAAATATTATCATTGTAAAAAAGTCAAATAAAAAAATAAAGACAAACTTACACATATAGTAACACATAATATTTTATATATAAATATTAAAGTGTAAAAATTAATAGAGATAATATAGTGACACATATTTTAGTTTTTATTTTTGAATATGTTAATTATAGATATTATTGTATTAATTCGATATGTTTATTTTTAAATTTTTCTATATTTCTAAAAGTAAAAAGTACATTAGTCAATAAATAATTTGGTGACAGAATTTATATTATTATTTAGTCTTTTATTAACACATAATTTTATATTCAAATATGGAACAACTCTACCTCTCTTCCTATAAAAAAAAAAAGAAAAGAAAAGAATTTGTATTATTGGACTTTTTTTACAACGATAATATTTGTATAAGAGTTTATAATGTTTTATTTATTAGAGTTTAATATTGTATAAAGTTTTGTTTTTAATTTTTTAAAATTAAGTGTAGCATTTAATATTATGTTGTTAGTTAAAATAGTAAGCAATCCCACGTTGTCTAGAAACAAATTGCAAATGGATTATGAGTCTATATAGACCCATATCCCACATCGCTTAATAAAATAAGGAAAATGAGACTTCGGGTTATATAAAAATATGTTTTGTATATTTTATTTTCACAAAATGTGGCACTAAAAAAAAATGAAAAAAAAAAGAGAGCAAAAAGCATTTTCAAATCGAAGCATTTTCTTGCAAATACGTTAAAAACACTTCCAACTAAAAACGTTTTCGTAAAGTCGATCTAATCTCGTAATTTTTTTAAAAATCAGTATTTAAGAAATTCAGTTAAAATATGAAATAAATTGATATTAAAAATATGATGAGATAGAATTAAAACATGACACACCATTTAATGTGTAAATCAATAACTTCATAATATAATTTAAAAATAAAATAATAAAATAAGTGATAAACTAGATTTGTCTGTATACATACAATTATTAACATAAATTGTATAAATAATTGTTGAAAATATTAAATTATGTGAAAAATTCAATATACAGATAAAATCTTAAACAAGCATAGTAACAGAATTAAAATTGATTATTGTTATTTAATCTAAAAAAAATAAAGGGATTGTAATTGAAATTAAACTATCAACTTATATTAATTTTTATATTAATTTTTTAGGGTAAACTATAAAAATAGTTACTTTTGTTTGCCTTAGGTTACATTTTAGTCACTTATGTTTGAAATATTACGTTTTAGTCACTTATGTCTGTATTTTGTTACGAAGTGATCACTGTGCCGTTAAATTTCATAATCTCCCTAACGGTAATCCTACGTTTTAAGTGTCAACTTGGATTTTTAAATAGAATGAGAATAAATCTTTAATTAAATAAATTTAATTAATTAAAATTTTTAAACCCTAAATATTAATTAAAAACCCTAAACCCATTTTCACACACCTCTCTTCTTCATCTTCATCTTCATCTTTTTCCCTTCTGATTTTAATATCTTTAGTTATAAATCTGTCTCAAAGCTTGAATCTTTGAAACTCATTAACCCAAAGAAACTTAATGGAAAGAAGATATTGGAATCAAATATATTGTATCTTTAGGTTAATGGATTTTAAAGATTCAAGCTTTGAGAGATAGATTTGTAACTAAAGATATTGAAATCAAAAAGGAAGAAAATGAAGATGAAGAAGATGTGTGTGTGGAAATAAGTTTAGGGTTTTTTCAGTTAAGGTTTAGGGTTTAAAATTTTTAATTAATTAAATTTATTTAATTAAAGATTTATTTTCATTCCATTTGAAAATTCAAGTTGACACTTAAAATCTAGTTAGACTGTCACGTAGGATTACCGTTAGGTAGATAACGGAACTTAACGGCACAGTGATCACTTATGTAACCTGAGCAAACAAAACAAAAGTGACTATTTTTGCGGTTTACTCTATTTTTTAAAGAAAAAATAGAACACGTGTTTTATAAAATTAATTACGTGTCCTGTAGGAAGGCCTCTAATCAATTGTGCTACAAGACCAACACAATAATAAATAAAGATTTAAAAGATTTTAAAAATGCAGATGAAAAAGGGAGTAGTTTATACCATAGCTAACATTTTAAACTTAAAAATGTTTATTAATTATAATATCGAATTTGAGTTTGACCATTTTTTTAATGTAGTATTTATGTTATTTTTTATTTAATATGGTATATATATTTGGTAAATGTTATACATGTTGGTATTTGAAGATAATAATGTTAATTTTTTAGTGTTTAATTCAAATTTTAAATTTGATTCGATGAATTATTGGTTAATTATGTATCTTCATCAAATCAACCTTAAAACTCTAATTAAATCACATCCATCAATATGTATTTGACAAATTAAACAAATTCACAATTATTACTAAATTTATTATATCAAAATCATTAAAAAAATTCAAAACTAATAATATTAACAATTAATTTGATCAAGTCAACCCTACAATTGGAATTAAATACTAAAAAGTGAACATTGTTGCCTTTGATACAAATATATATAAGTTTTGCCAATTACAAATATCAAAATAGACAAAAAAAAAATTAACACATATATCACATTAGAAAAAATTGTTAAACTCAAGTACTAAGAATATAAAAAGATAAATCTAAAATTAAATGTAAGTTTCTTTTTTTAACATTAATCTCTTATTATCATATATGTTTTTTTTAACACAATGCTTAAAACTACTCATAATCTCTCTCAAACCATTAAATAGGAAGATAATACGCTTCAACGCACTCGAACCTACATCCTTGCGCACTCAAACCTACATCTTTTTGTACTAACAACAATACCTATCTCAATCGACTAAGACTCGATCAATAAAATTAAATGTATAAATTACACTTAAAAGATATAAAAATACAAATAAATAATTTAGATGTAGGTTTTTTATATTTAAGTTTTAAACTTATAAATTGCACCTAAAAAATATAAAAATACAAATAATGAATTTACATGTAGGTTTTAATAAAAAAATTTACACGCTGTTGCAAACCATTTTGCTTGGAGGCGTGAGATGGTTGATTAAAATCAATACAGATGCGGCGGTACTTGGAATAGATGGCAGAGTTACTGCGGGCGGCCCAGCTCGCGACCATACTGGCTGCTCCGCGTGGAGATTGCTTCAACGCATCATGTCTATCTCTGCCAGACCTTCAATTGTTGCATTCCCGTATGCTAGACGTGAAGCGAATCAGGAAGCTGATCTTGTGGCGAAACTTTCGTTATATGAAACTCCAGGTTATTTTAAATCCATTTTTATAATCAAGTTGATATTTAATTAATAAATAACCTTAACTCTTACATAAGAAGATTGACAACTGGCCTAATCAGTACCTAAATGAATTCAGAGGAGATCTGGATGGATTCGAACCACCAACCTCTCGCTCCACTCATTGCGAATGGTATCGAGCGCTCTACCGTTTTGAGCTTACAGATCTCTTTTTCTGCGTGCCCCTCTGGCCCTTCATAAATTAGAGAATAAAATTATAATTTATTTGCACGTTATTGAACCTTAAATTTACAACTAAATCAATTAATAAGAAAAATAAAAAAACAAATGAATAATCGAAATTTAAACCAGAATTTTATTGTAAAAACACAAAAAAATACGGAGGCCATTAACTAAAGCCCTTAAACGGCGATGAAACAAATAAATTTTTTTATTCTCAAATGTTTATAGATTTTGCCTATAACTCTTTAAAATCAAATAAAAAAGTTTACATTTAAATATAATTATAAAGAGTCATTTGGAAAAATTAATTAAAAATAAACAGTCTCAAGATCCAAAGCGAAAAATTTTCCATTTGGTACTAATATTAAAATGGATTAAACATTTTATTTTTGTAAAAGTAGTAAAAAAACAAAAAGAAAACTAGTTTTCTAAACTCAAAGCAGTGAGCATAAACAAGAGGCCCATAATACTACATGAATTTACATATATCCACCATCAAAACCTAAATATTTCAGACTTCCAGCCAAGGTAAGAGCCCATCAGGGATAAGGCTTCAACCTGCAGAGAGAACTTAACAAAGTACTAAATAGCTATCGTCAAGTAATTATTGTTGCAACGAACAAAGGAAGCGGAAAAACTAAATATACAAGTAACCCAACAAAGATGGCGTAATACAATAGGAAAGCAAATGGAAGCTTTTTTTCCATACCTGCTCTAGGCATATAAAATCTGCCCTAAGTTGTATTTCAGCGTATTTGTTGAAGTGCCAATGAGCAACATTATCGTGCAATATGAATGTAAAACAAGACACCAGAATTTACGTGGAAAACCCCTTGATATTTCAAGGGGAAAAACCACGGGACCGTAGTCCGCTGAAAATTTTCACTATGTAAAGGAACTTGTTACACAGTAGACATGTACCTCGTATGACCAACTTCAACAACTAACAGTAGTTCCTCAACACTAAGTAGAGCGCTGCACCACGTAAATCGAGAGAGGGGGGGGGTTCAAACAATTAACTCTGGCTTCAAAATAGCAACTAATGAATAATCATCCAAGAATAGACCTGCTTGAGATGATCATCACGACTAGGAGCCTCCAAAGCTTTGATCCCTTGCCTCTTATGTCTAACCATTCCTTCTGACATAAATCTTGAAACTTGGCAAAGCTAGATTTACAGTTCACCCTGTAGGCCTTGATTTCCAGTGTTAATATCAGAGAGAAGAAACTGCACTGGCCAACATGCTTGCCATGGTTCACCTTCAAATATCTAGTGCTAGTGAAGTCCCAACCTTCAATCCATCTAAAAAAGAAGCCCATGCAAGGGCCTAAAGAACTACAAAAAGCAATACACACAAAAGTACATATGCTGCCTCAACCTGTATATGGCATTCTCCTACAAGTACAGAGTTCGGTAATGCACTAGCAAAAATATACAGATAAAATACCATAGGGTTTAAAGGGCATTAAAGTAGTTGCAGGCAAAATGATATGAGATGGAAATAAACCTTGAAATAGAACAATCATGATAGAGACACTGGTAATTTGACCCATAAATGGTGGAAAGCTTTAACGTGAATGGCCAAGAATAGAAGTACTTTCAATCTGTAGTATTGGCAGCACTTTTGAATCAATGATGAATATCAATTGAGAGATTGTGGAAATTATGGGATTTTTCAATGCATCTTAAAGAACAGTAGAAACTGCACTATTTCTCTATATGAATCACGGCAATTGGAGATGTTCTGTTCAACTCTTCATTGCAAGTATAACATATAACCAAATTCATTTCAATGCACTTTAAATTAGAACCAGCTTTTAATCAGGCTACCACTTAAATGACGTTACCAAAATGATAAATTTATCTACCAATATTAATATTAATTACTTCTTTCTAAGTAACGTTAAATGAAATTGGTTTTAAAAACAAAGTTTTTTAAGAAAAAGAAATTGGTCAAAGAGCAGTTAGTTAACATTCCTAACATTTTAATTTAATTAATATAAAATTGTCAGTAATTCTTTATAAATAAGCTTTTCTAAGAAGGAAAAATTAATCAGAGTTATAGCAACTTGGTAAATCTAATTTTGAAAACTATTTTTGTTATCATACTGATAAGACCAAACTATTGTTTTCCTCAGAATATAATTGCACTGGAGAGCAACACAATTTTATCTCAAGATACTGTCAAGAGGTACCTCTTTATAATTGAACAAACGATCCCATGACCATAAGGAATATAGAGATTATGGGTTCAAACATCAAGAGGCATCTCTTCAAAGTCGGATATAAAAACGATTGCTCTTCATCACAACAACACTCAAAAGAAAACAATTAATATCATATTAAATTAGCTTGATACTTTTTAAAAAAAATAGTATATAAATTTATAAATGAATTTATTTTGAATTAATTATTAGTGAATTACTTTAAAAAAAAGTTATGAGTGATTTTTAATACGAAAAAATGTTGAAAAGTAATGAAAATAGTTAGACTTGTCAAAATTATAGGTAACCTACTTGCATAATATAAAACATATTTAAATTTTAAAAGTAAAATTAGATAGGGTAAATTTTGGTTTTAAATATGTAAAGAATACCTTGGCCTTGCGATTGATGGTTTGGAGATCATGAGCTTATTCCATGTTGAGCATGATGATGGTGATGATGAATTGGATCATGAATCCATCCCGAATGGCGTAGAGTATCAAAGGAAAATAGCGGAAAGCGAGAAAAGAGAAAGAAAAAAGTAGAAGAGCGGGAAGCACCACACCACAGCAGAGGGGAGAACCCGGGCAACCCCGTGCGAACTCCCCTCAAAAACACCAAAAAAATAAAATTTTTATTAAGTTTGGGTGACCTGCCATGCAAGCGCACCTGTCATGGCAAAGGTCTTGGATGACAAAGATAGATCAGGACTCAGCCCCTTCCAATAAATATTAAGGCCCTTTTGCCCTGACATCTTACACATCCGTTTATAAGCATAACAACCTGTGAATCCCACATCAGGCATAGATCAAACGCCTGAATTAGAACATCGGAAGAACAACGCCATCGTCCAAATCCTCATCCAAGTATCTAATCTTTCACCAACCCTCCCTGAAAATGTTAAAATATTGCAACATCGACAAAGATGGCCTGTGAGAATGATTTTCGGCCAAAGAAGATAACGAAACATACGTAAAAGGCAGAGATCTTCCGAATTAATATACACCAAGCCATCTGTTGCCTGCTTCCCAACTCTAAAGCACCTGAAGCAACGTAAAACATAGATCCGGTGACAATAATACTCCTATCGTACAAAATCTTACATCAAATCGAAGTTCGCGAAGCGATGCAATCGACTCCGAAGGCAGAAAACTTGAAAGAAACATCACGGAAGATAAATCTGATCTGCAAGAAAAAGTAAAAGGGCAGGGCAAGAAAGAGATAATTAGAGGGATAAGAACGAAACAACTCTCCCAAGAAAACATTAATAAATAGGGAGACTTTTCAAGAATGGACGGTCAAGAGAAAAAACCTCTTGGAAGATGAATGGGTGAGATGGGTACACGTGGAATAAGTGGGAATATTTTTGCAGAAAATTAGGTAATGGAAGGAAAGGGTAAAAGAGTAAAACCATTAGGAAAATAGTACCAATAGTTGGGCATCACGTGGTGAATATGAGTTGGTTACAGGTCAGTGTGAAATTGCGTTGTGTTTAGGTCAGGTTGTTCTTATCAGAAACACAGAATCTACAGCCATATATACCTCTTTCGTTCCGCTTCTTTGGTTTCACAAGATTGACAGCTTCCACCTTTGATTTATTATTTTTTCTTTTTTTAGTTAATTCAACTACCCTTCCTTAAATTATAAATTTTATTTTTAATTAATCTCTAAATTTTGAAATATTTAATTACATCTCTAAATTGTCAATCTTATATACAGTGGCAGATTTAGAAATATAACTTAGAGACGGGAGTAGGGGTAAAGTCAAAATTTTTGAGAGAGTGAAAATTAAATTATATTTTTATGATAAAAAATATAATTTCGTCATTTTAATAATTTATATTTTTATAATTTTTAGGGTATTAAATTAATTTTTATTATTTTTAAGGGATCAAAATATAATTTTATAAATTATAAAGAGTTTAAATGAAAAATTTTTTATTTTAGGAAAGTTCATTGCCCTGCAAGCCTCCTATATTCGCGCCTAGTTATATCAATTAGATTTTTTAGGGTAAATTATAAAAATAATCATTTTTGTTTGCTTCATATTACATTTTAGTCACTTACGTTATCGTTTTGTTACAGAGTGGTCACTCTGTTGTTAAGCTCCGTTACCTCTTTAATGATAATCCTACGTGGCTGTCTAAATGGATTTTAAATGCCAATTTAGATATCTAGCTGAGATGAGAATAAATTTTTATTAAATAAATTTAATTAATTGAAAATTTTAAATAATTACAACTTAAAAAAAACTCAGTTAGACATTCAAGTTGACATTTAAAACCATTTGGACTGTCACATAAGATTGTCGTTAAGTTCTAGTGACTACTTCGTAACAAAACGTTAACGTAAATGAATAAAACATAATATTTCAAACATAAATTATTAAAATATAACTTGAAGCAAATAAAAGTGATTATTTTTATAGTTTATCTATTTTTTATTATTAAAATTGTTAAATAATAATATATATTTAACATAATTTCAAATGAAAGTTAAAAAAGTAAGATAGTGACGTAAGTAAAAATTAAAAATAAAATAAACTTGTAAAAAAGTGAATTAAAAAAGCTTCGAAAATCTTAAAATTAATATTTTTACTAGATTAATTTTTGAATAACAATTTTCCGTTGAATTTTTTATATCATCTCATGTAAGATTTAGCATTTCATTTAATAATTGAAGTTATGATTTTAGTAACAGAAAAACCTAATTTGTATAATATCAATTATTTGAGAATATGTAATTAGAAAATTTTAAAGATTGAAGATCAATTTAAAATAAGAATTATAGTCAAAAGTGTTTTTACACGATAAAAGCAACTAAGAATATTTGACTTTAGGAAAAGTTGAGATTTTTTTTTTTTTTTTTTTTTGCGTTTGGATGTAAAAATTATCAAAATATTTTTATTTATATTAACTATTTAAAAAAGTATATACAAAAATTGATTTTCTTTCTCATGCGATGGGTGAATTGTACTTAATTATTAAAATATTATATATATATATATATATATATATTCATATTAGTGTTTTTTATATTATTAATTGTCGTATATAAGCCAATAACATTTAAAATCTTGAGAACTTCATGTAATGATCTGATAATTAAAAATGTTTATTATTTTAAATGTGATTTAAGTTCAAATCACGTTAATCACATTAATTATTCGAAAATTTTCCTGTTATTTTAATTAAAAAAAACATTTAAAACCTTAGAAATGTGGAATGATGTATACGTTGCCTTGGATGAGCAAGCTACAGTACTATTTCTTCCAAACTATTATACATCATTCTATGGATGTGTTCTTACTGTGATTAAAAAAACGAAATAATCATTTGTTACAAATTTTAAATTAGCATTTAAAATTAATAAATGAAATTGTATCTGTTTTTGAAAAGGCTTTAAATGTTGAGGGGGAGAAATTGGCATTTAAAGTCAAATTTAAGGTGAGTAAAATTAGATTCGATTAAAAAAAAATTAAATTTCGAGTTATTCGAATTATTCGAGTCAACTTGAATAACTTGATTCGAGTTTCGAGTTCGAGTTGAGTTGAATTTCACAATTCAAATAATTCGAATAACAGATTGATACAAATACCCATTTAGTCATTGTCAACTTTGAAAATAAACAAATTTGTTTATTTTTCAACAAAAATTACCAAAAAGAAAATCAAAATAATTTTCAAAAATTTAAAATATTTATAAAAATTTTAGAAACCATTCAAATTTATCATACTCAAGTATTTTTTTTATTTTGCTTTAAACAATGTTCACATATATATAGTTTCAAATTTATGTGCTCTAATATAGAATTAATTATACTGTAACAATATTTTATTTGACCTATTTATTTTTTTTAATTTAATTCGAACAATTTCACTCGATTCGAAAAAATTCAAATTGAGTTAGGATGATAAAATAAGACTCTTGAACTTGATTAACTCAAAATCTTTTCACTCAATTCGACTTAATTCAATCGAACACTCACCCCTAATCAATTTAGTTAATTAAAAAAATAAAAATTGATATTTTATTTTATTCACAATGCAAATAGGCAAAATGCAGAGGGGTTTTTAATGTTATTTCCCCATCCCTAAATAGCAAATCTTTTTCTAAAGCTAATTTTTACCAGTGGGTTAACACATTTCGATATATAAAGATTTTTTTTTCACATATTTGTAGAGATATTTTAGATATGTTTTAGATTATTTGGAATAATATGTTTTCATATTTTGTAGAAATATTGTCTCAAAAAAAAATTATATTATTTGTTCCTTTTAATATATTATTATTGAAATATTATTTTGTTTTTCTTAAATATGGTAGATATCCTAATTTAAAAAAAAAAAAAAAGACTTATTGTATATTTTAAAAAGGTAAATTTCATTCCTATATTAGCTTATAAAATGTCGGTAATTTAAACACACTATAATTATAATTAAAAGTTTTTGTTAAATTAACACATTCTTTTATATTTATTGTTTCTTTTAATATGTTATTATTGAAATATTTTAGACATATTTTGTCTTTTTTTTCCAGATATACTACCCTTAAAATATGGATTTTCCTTTTATAAAATATTTAATGGTATGAAACTGATTTTTTCAATACAGTTTTTTTTTCCAAAATTAGTTTATTTAAATGGTAACATCCACAAAACTCCATTGGTTTAATAGTGTTATTTTGGGTAAATACGAGTGGGATTTTTTAGAATAAATAAATTGTGAAATATTGGCGTTAGTATAAAAAGTAGTAGAAGACTAGAGAAAATTGAAAAGATTGATATATTAAGAGATAGTAATTCGGAGTATAGATTAAATCGTAAGATTTTGCAAAGTGTATGGGTCAAAGTGAGAAATCTAAAGTATGAAATGATGAAATTGAATTGACAGGGAGATGTGGAGAGCAATTTTTACCAAAAATGAATGTGTAATTGTTGATATTTTTAATTAAAGTTAAATAGTGAAAATATTTTATTTATTATTTTGACTAGATATCAAGAACTTTCTTCATCATTCATTTTCTATTTCACGCCACTTCCATTCTCGTGGAAGGGAATTTTTCTTTTCTTTACAAATTAGTCCTCCTTCACCATTAACGCCCCTCCAAGCCAAAAATCACCAAATTTTCATGAGAATCCTTAGTGAAACCAAGATACCCACAACCTAGCAAGCTTAGTTTTTTAGACTGAAGTGGTGTGCTCATGATAGAGGGGAGGAAAAAAAAAATCAAGATTAGGTGGAACCCAAGGCATACAAGATAGAGGTAAAGCAGCGGAATCAAGTGAAGAAGACAAAGGTAAACAAGTAGCAAAAGACTGAAGAGAGGTAGGAGAAGGCATAAGAAGCTCAATCAAGCATATACTCCTAGAATTCTATCTTATGAAATTAAATTCAAGTGTGAAATATGTTAAAATAGTTAAATTAATTTTTATATGTTTAATTTATACACGATTATGATAATATTTAATCTGATAGAGATTAAGAGAAGTGATAGCATGATTTGAAAATTTATTTGCAAAGTGAAGATGTTATGTGTGATGAAATTTGTAGTAGAAGCCAACAACCTCTTGACCCAATGATAAGAGCATTATATTGTAGGCATGAGATTTTGAGTTCGATCTTAAGCAATCCATTCCCCTCCTCTCAATCAATTATAAAAAAAATGTAGTAGAAAAAACTAAACTGTAGAGTGTATAAAAATGACTATGTGAAAGCTAAAATAATAATGTATTTTTTAAACTGATTTGTAGATTTTGATCTTTTGACAATAGATTATGGAATGTGCATAAGTTAAAACAAAATATATATACAAGATTTCTAGTGAAAATACTTGAAGAAGAATCATAGCCATATTGTTAACCTTACATACTTGGTTAAATTTTAATTGACTTATATGTTATATAATGTTTTGATGGGGATTTATGTTTTATAATGTTTAGAAGTGTATCGTTTTAGATGTTTTTTAACATATTTTGTATAATCTATCTTCAGTGTCGCGATATTGAATATGTAATTAGAATAATATGTTTTCGAGTCGCGACATCAGAAGCTCAATGTCGCAATATCAGTTAGTGACTTAGTGTTGCGACACCCACTTCCAATGTCGTGACATTGATCTTGTTTAACCTGTTTTGACCCAAATAAGTCTCGATTGGCCCCCATTTGTAATTAAACTTTAAAGAAAGCCTAGAAATGACTTAAATAACTTCAAAAGAATCAATTTATGTTAAAACAAAGTTTTAAATTTGATGTTTGACTTGAATAACCTTAGTGTCAAATGTAACATCCCTTACTCGTGATGTACCGATTCACTCCAGATAAGGGGTGTTACATAAATACTATTATTTAATTATGTAAAACTCATATATTACATGATTTACAATATTGGGTTATTTTAATTAAATAATCGGTATTCTTTTTATGTACATAATTTTATATTTTGAATTAAATTTAGTATATACAATACTTATATTCAACGATTAAATTTTGGGAATTTAAAACTTTTTAACCTATGCCATGGAACGATTTTTCAATAAAATTATAGTTTAAATAAGAACCCAATACAAACACCACAATTAATTTACTTAGAACTACCAAAAAAGTCTTAATGCTTAATACTACTATTAAGTCTTGAAAAATTAAGTTTGTCTTATGACACGAATTCTTTCTCTGTCTTATGACACGAAGTTCTGATTTTTTTCTGTCTTGTTTGTTTTTTGGATTTTCTTTTAACCTTTTATTCTAGACTTTTACGTGATTCCTCTGTTAGGTTTCAATGGAAGATGAACTTGCTAATCTCAATCTGGTGGACAAGGAAGAGGAAGCTTTTCAAGAAGATCCTACAGTTGTGCAAAATGAATTTCAATATTGTTTGGTGGGGCGCTGCCTAACAGATAATGTGGTTCATTTCCCTTCACTGCGAAACACAATGGCTAATTTATGGCACCCCATTGGAGGGATTTGTATTGCAGATTTAGGAGATAGAATATATCTTTTCCAATTTTTTAATGATGTTGATAAAAATAGAGATCTGTCAAGGACTCCATGATTTTTTAATAACCATTTATTGATTCTTAGTCAAATCAAACCTGGAGAGAAGCCCATGCTTGTTTCATTATCGTCATCAGAATTTTGGGTTCAGATACACAATCTCCTTTTAGAATTAATGAATGCTCAAATGGCGAAACAGTTTGATGATTTTCTGGGTGATTTCATTTAATATGATACCAAAATCCCTATGATGAGTATTCAAAAATATATGAGGATTAAAGCGAGAATTGATGTCAACTTACCTCTAAAGAGGAAAAAGAAGATTACATTTGGCCAAGACCACACACTGTATGCTCGATTTCAGTATGAAAGATTAAGTCTTTTTTGTTTCATATGTGGTAAACTTGGCCATGGAAAAAGTTTTTGCCCAATCAGAGTAATAGTTGACCCCTCGAACATTGTTTTTAGGTAGGATGAATCTCTTCGAGTAGCTACACGATGGAGAACAACCACAGTCAGCAAATGGTTACATGATGCTGATGGGGCTGTTTGCCGGTTGGTGAATAAGGAAAGTGGGGATGTAAGGAGTAATTTTAGGGATGAGCCAAATTTAGAAGATAATAGAGGTAGTGATATGGTGGATCACACTCAAGAGGCTAATATTAGAATGATTGGGATAAGGAATAAAATGCCAATTGAGGGATTTAAAATATTTAAAATAGATAATTTTCCTAAATGGAGTGATGATCTCATGGGTCCTACACATTTGACTTTGGAAGATGAGAATAATCTTTTACAGATTGTTGAAGGGAAAAAGCGCCAACGAGTTGCAAGGGAGGTACTTCCGATTTATGAGGATTCTGACCATGGCACCAACATTGACAAATTGGCTGGGTCCATGGAACAGAACAATCGGCTACAATGAGGATTATAAGCTGGAATGTTTAAGGTGTGGGGAGACCTCGAAGTGTAAACAGACTAAAAAACAAGATACGAGTATTAAATCCCCAAATTTTGTTTCAATGAACAAAATTAAGTTCGAATAAAATGGAAGCTGTCAGAAAGAGATGTGGGTTTGAAAATGGCATTGATGTGAGTTCATTTGGGTCTAAGGGTGGTTGTCATTAGGATGGAAAGGCAATTTGTTGGTCTCTCTCATAAGCTTTTCGTAGAACCATATTGAAGTTGATATTCATGACATCGACAGTGATGAGAAATGGAGGATGACAGGTTTTTAGGGGTGCCCAAAAGAAAGTAGCAGACATCAGTCATGTGAGCTACTTCGACATCTTAAGAACGGTTTTAAGGGTCCATGGTTAGTGGTAGGGGATTTCAATGAGATTATATTCTCTTTTGAAAAACGAGGAAGAGGTATTTGACTTGAAAAACAGATGAAAGACTTTAGAGTGGCTTTAAATGATTGTGGCCTATGTGATTTGGGTTCTACCGATTGATGGTACACTTGAAAACGGGGGAAATTTTCTTCCACTAATATCAGTGAGCGATTAGATCGAGGTGTTTCATCGCTAGATTGGTGGCAATTGTTCCTGAATTTTTTGGTGGAGCATATACCACATGCCTTTTCAGAACATTGTCTGGTTCTAATTGATACTTTCAGCAGATTGAAAGGCGATGACTTTATAAAATCAAAAAAATTCCGGTTCAAATCAAATGGTGCCTTGAAGAATCGTTTGAAAAGGAGATAAAAAAAAGGATGGTCTTTTAGTGATGATCATGTTCCTAATAAATTATTGCATTTAAGTCACCCTCTTACCCAATGGAGTAACAAATTAAAGCATGATACAGGGAAGGTCCGTAAGATTTTTGAAAAAAGACTAAAAAATCTGTATGATCAAGATCCGATAGATGACGTTTTATCTGAAATTACTGATATTCAGATCAACCTTAATCTTAAGGCTAATAAAGAACATTTTTGGAAGCAACGAGCCCGAGTTAATTGGCTGCAACATGGGGACAAGAATAACAACTTTTTTCACAAAATGGCCTTAGGATGTCAGACCCGAAAAAAGTTTAAGGGGCTAGGAAATGATGCGAGACGTGGGTTACTGATGGTGATGAGTTGTTAAATATTGCAGCTTCGTATTTTAAAGATCTTTTTACAGCTTTTACTGCAGTTAAGGATGAAGGTTTTTTTGCCCTTGTGGAGAAACGGGTTTCCTCGACTATGAATGATGCTTTGATGAAACCTTTTATAACAGATGATACCTGGCAAGCTGTTAAATTTATGGCACCTTTGAAAGCACTCGATCTTGATGGTTATCAAGCACTTTTTTTTCAGAAGTACTAGCATATTCTTGGTTCACATGTTTCTAAATATTGTTTATCAATTTTTCATAGTGAAACGGAGATGAGGGATATTAACAATGCTCACATCGTCTTAATCCCTAATATTGATGATCCTAAAAATATCACCCAATTTTTCTCATTAGTTTATGTAACGTCATTTATAAAATCGTTGCTAAAACTATTATGGATCATATGAGTGATGTTTTGGATTTCTGTATTGATGAAGCTCAAGGAGCCTTTATCCCGAGAAGACAAATATTCGATAACATTCTTATTGCTTATGAAGTGTTACACTTACTTAAGATGAAAAAGAGAGGTCGACAAGGAAATTTTGCGCTAAAACTTGATATAAATAACGCGTATGATAGGGTGAAATGAGATTTTTTTGCTAGGATGATGTACAATTTAAGGTTTCATGTAGATTGGATAGCTTTAGTAATGAGATGTGTTTGCACTGTTTCCTATATTGTTGGGGTCAATGGCAATTTTAGTGATACTTTCTTCCCATCAATGGGCTTGAGGCAAGGTGACCTTTTAAGCTCGTACCTCTTCCTACCATGTGCAGAAGGATTTTGGATTCTGTTAAAGGATGCTTGTTAGAAGGGAAGACTGAATGGAGTTCGTATTGGTAGAGGGGATTTGGCGATTAGTCACCTTTTTTCACCTATGACAGCATTTTGTTAGGTGATGCGACCAGAGAAGGAGCTATTGTTGTTCGTGAAATTATTAAAAATTACGAAGCCCTTTCGTGTGAAAAAGTCGGTTCTAACAAATTATTGTTGTATTTTGGCTCTAATGTTGATATTGATAAACGTCGAGAGGTGGAGGCCATTTTGGGAGTTCGAACGGCTTTAAATCCAGAGAAGTATCTAGGTTTGCCTATGATGGTTGGACGAAAAAAAAGAATTGGGCATTTGCTTCTTATGTGGATAGATTCAAGAAGAAGATTGAGTGTTGGAATAATCGATAACTTTCTATGGGTGGCAAAGAAGTTTATATTAAAGTAATGCTTCAAGCATTACCGGTTTATGCTATGCAGTGTTTTGCTTTGCCAAAACAACTTTGTCGTAAATTGGAAGGTGCTTTAAATAAATTATGGTGGACCAACATAAATCTCTAAAAGGAATTTATTGGACGAGTTGGAACAGTCTTTGCAAACCGAAGGTTAATGTCGGGCTGGGTTTTCATGATCTTTTCCTTTTTAATAAGGCGTTGTTAGCAAAGCAATTCTGGCGTCTTTTATCCCAGCCCACCTCCTTATTAGCCAGTGTTTTTAAAGCTCACTATGATCCTTTTTCGAGTGTTATTAATGCAAAGCTCAACTCTTACCCCTCTTTTACCTAGTGCAGCATTTGTAGCTCGAAAGATATCTTTGAGGAAGGTCTGATTTGGCGCATTGGTTCTAGGGTGATGGTGATATATGGAATGATCCATGGTTGCCTGGCACGGACAGAAACACAGTGTCAGTACAACATATTGACATAAGATACTCTACTATTGCGGATCTTATTAACAATGAGGAAGGTACCCGGAAGATAGTTCTTTTAAATGAGCTTTTTGAAACCTCCAATGTTAATCGTATAATCAGCATTCCTTTATCTACTGCTTCTGATTCTAATACTTTGGTGTGGAAATTTGATGCTTCTAGTGAATTTACAATGAAGAGCTGCTACAGGTTTTTGGCTTCTAAGTCCCTTACAACCATGGCTGACAGTAAGGGTGCAATAGGGGATGCAAGTGATTTCTACAAATCTCTTTGGGATCTAAAACTACAATAAAAAATCAAAATACACCTCTAAAAATTGCTAAATGACTATCTGCCCCATTACACTAATGTAGCTACCAGAAGACTTCCGGTTACAGTTGACTGCCCGTTGTGTAAACAAGCTCCTGAGGACTCGAATCACCTTATCTGGTCCTGCCCGGATTTACAGCATGTATGGAGGCTCTTAGGTATTACACAACACCCACCAGCAGATACCTCAGATTTAAAACAATGGTTAGTAAATTCTTTCATCAAAATGGATAAAACAAATAGACAGTTACTAGCCATTTGCTACTGGGCTTTCTGGCATCGAAGAAATAAATTAGTGCATACTGGAGTTAAAGAGTCATTTCAGGAACTCATGGGTTTTATTCATGGCTATAGCAGGGAAATAAATCTGGTTCACTCACTGTACCACCTACGCTACCGAGGATTAATGAGATGTGGAGACCTCCTGATCCGGGTTTTATAAAAATAAATTTTGATGCATCTTATTAAAACCAAACATCTGTGGCATCTATTGCAGCGATTGCGAGAAATGGAAGGGGGAGATAATGGGTGCCTGTTCTTACCCTCTTTTTGGTATACAAGATGCGTTTGTCGTAGAGGCCAAAGCTTGTGAAAAAGTCGTCTTGTTCCCGTTGGATATGGGTTTCACCAATATTGTTGTTGAAGGCGACGCACAAACCATCATCAAGAAAATCAGACAACACAAAGAAGATATTTCGATTGTTAGACATATTATACAGAGCATCAGATCTTTAAAAAAATATTTCGAGAAGATTACCTTTTGTTTTGTCTACAGGGAAGCGAACAAATCTGCACACGCTCTTGCTTTTGATGGTAGTAGATGGACAAAGCCACTGTTCTGGGTGGAAGAAGCCCCAACTAACACTACCGTTGTGGCTGCTAGTGACTGGGAATAATGGATTTTGAAGTCGACCAACAGATAATTACAAACTTTGAAAAGGAGAAGGTTCGTTTTGAATCTCCTAGTTACATGTCAAAGTTTGTCTCCTCTCTCTGCTATTCTAAGTATTTTCAATACTACCGTGGCTTGCTGGAGAGAACTTCTGATATTTTGGCTTTCTTTATTATTTGCTTTTTCCTAGTGTTGTCTTTTCAGCTGCCTTTTGCAGATTTCTTTGTTTCTTGGTTCTATCAAGCCAACCGTTTATGCCATTAATAATATCGGTTTCTTTTAACTAAAAAAAAATTACTTAGAACTAAATATTTCCATAAAAGAGTTTAGATAAAAAAAGCTCCGCTTTCTAAATGGATTGGGTTTTAGATAAGCATTTTTTAGCCTGAACTTAATCCAACCCGAATTTACAAAAAAAATAACTGCTACTGTTTTTTACTGTTTTACCTTTGTTTTTTATTATTTTACTATCATTTCGTTATTATATTATTATTATTTTATTATTATTTAGATATTACATAAATTTTATTTTATTATTAATTTTGTTATTATTTTAGATGTATTTACTTGTTAAATTGCACTTATCTTAGTGTTATTTAAGTATATATCTTTTTAATTTTTTTGGAAACATTTATTTTAATGTTTTTAGTGTAATGGATGTATTATATTTTTAAATTTATTTTTATATAAAAATTATAAAAAAATTAATACGAGTAGACCGAATCGAACTCGGATTTTAACATTTTTATCCGAACTGAGCTTGAACAAAATTTTAAATCAATTTTTCGGGCTGACCCAAGCCTAAAAAATAGATCTAAATTTTTTACTTGGTCCAACCTGAACCTTGCTCGACCAAGCTCGATCCATGGATAAGTCTAGAATATATATATATCATATGATGGTAAAAAAATTGTAGATTACAATTTTCCTTTAATTTTTTTTTAATGTTACCGTGTAAATTTCTATTATTTATAGGTTTGTACTATAATTAATACATTAAATTTAGGAATAACTATGTATTTTCTTTATTTTCCCCCAAATATGGACGAAGTCGATATTTTTCTCGAAACTATTGCTCTTATAGTAAAAGAATTTTCTTTTCAATTCATTTTTGTATTAGGTTTAATCTAAATTACGGTACATAATAGCAAAATATCAAGAGACAAAGCTTTGTTAACTTTTAAAAAATTAAATTATCGAACTCAACAAGTGGTTTTAGTGGAAAAGAGGATGTTGTTCATCTTTGGGATCTCGGATTCGAACGCCTGTGTATGTGTGTTGTCAAAGAATTAAAACATTGAATTATTTAAATATCACTCATTAATATATTAAATTATTTAAATAATATAGACATTAACTAATTTTTTTTTCTATTATCTTGTTTAAAAAAATATTTTGAACTTCCAAACTACAACTTTTGACAACGACGACGATTAAAAATTTACAAATCATATTTCTACCATATATTTGGGATTGCAGTTGAGCTGCTAAAAGCAGTTTTGCACTGCAGAAGCAGTCCCAAACATTTGGGGATGAGAAAATACAATCACACTCTTATTAATTCATTTTCATCTACCCAAGTAGAAGCATGTATTCAAGCTTCCAGCTGCTGCTGCCATTTTGAAACATTCAGACCCTTTTCTACAACAAAATTGCAGAGCAATTCTTCAAGGTATGCCCAACTCCTTCATCAAGATGAGTTAAATCTGTTGGATGTTTGTGGTTCGAATGTATTATTTTGCTATTTCTTGGTCTGTTAGTGTAAGAATAACAATATGTACGGGTTTAGCACAAGCACTCTTGTTGAGTATTTTTCTTTGTATCTTTTAAGGTGATAATATTTTTTATTTATAGATATAAGTGGGTTATTCTATTCTAATTTATTTATAGATATAAGTGAGTTATTCTGTTCTAAACTTAACACATATTTATAAGATTCTATGCGCGAATTCGAGCGAATATAACAAGTATCATATATAACAACTCTATATTCTGTTTATTGAAATATTTGCGTATTTGTTAATGGTTTAGCTATAGTTTGGTATCAACTGAATTTGTCGATCCCTATTACCGTAAAAACCGAAGTCAGACTTAAACCTACCTGCATAGTGTGGCTTCGTTTTTTATAATTGTATTTTACTTTTTGCTTTTATTTTGTGCATGCAGTTGGCCATATATCATCGCTTTCTTACTTTTTTTTTTTTTTTTTTTTTGAAACAATCTATCGTGTTTTACTTTAAGATGGTGCTACTTTTATTTATATATAAAGGAGTGAAGAAAGCAATCAACTATATATATAAAGGTGGAGAAGATCGAAATTCAGAACATCAAACGAAGTTCCCCAAGGAACATTATTACACATTATTTAATAAAAAGATAAAAAAAAGCTTATATAGAGACACTACTGATATGTAAATTGTCCCAGTTAACTCGAAGCCTTAGTTTGATGCCTGGCTTTTTCCTTCTCCTTCACTTCACTCCCCTGATTCTTGTCATAAGCTTTCATTCATGCACCCACAAAAAACCCAAAGTTATTCAATTTAAAATAAACTACAGATGAATGAATTTTCCCCTTATGTTAATATAAGCATACCTGGATGATTTTCATGAATCTCTTTGTCCATTTGCAAACTAGATTGACTCCCTCCAATAGTCCCTCCAAACCCTTCTTCATCTGATCTCGTGGAATATCCATCCCCAAATGAATGAGACATCGCATCCCTTCAATTCAACATAGAATCAGTTCAGACAAAAGACAAGGAAACAAAACAACATAAAAGCTGTGTTTGTCCAATCTTGTTTTCGGTGCTACCAACCCAGTCGTTGCCTTTGGACTGTTTTCTGATTTCTGGTCCATGTTTCGTGGAGTTTCTGGACGACTGCCTGAACTTGTGATACTCTTCCTCAAGTTGGTCGTTGAACTTCTGTACAATAATAAAGACTGCAGAGAGAAAATTGATGGAGATCGAATTGCTTGATTCATTTCGCCTTCTTCCGACGATCAATGATTAGGCCAATAAATACGTAGCATTAGAAGCTAAAAGACTTTACATCTGGCCTTACTACAAAACATACCAGATATCTTGTTTCTTGCTAACGACACGCGGAGATGTTGATGGAAACGTGTCGAGCTCTTGCAGAGATGATTGTTACGTGGGGGACTTTTAGCTTTGCATGCTGGTGACAGTGAGTTCTCTCACCCTTCCTTAGGCTAAGCTAAGCTTGCTTTGTGGATGAGGATACCAGAGCTATTGTAATGCCACGAGTGACGAAGGCCAATGAAATGCTTAGAAACACCTGACCTTTAACAGGCAGTGCTGAGCGGCCTAATGAGCTAAAGATCCTACCCAAATGCGGCGCTAGCATATGAGTCGGTTCTTGGCACTGTCCATACGGTACGCCAAGCCCCGCGTTGCCTACAATCACTCTACATTTGATACTATATTTCTTTGTTAAACTAAACAAATGGTCATTAAACTATTTCTTTAGTATTTAACTATTATCTTTTTATTTCGATTTTTTTTGGTTTAATAACACATTTAGTCCTCCAATATTTACATATAATATCTATTTGATTTTATATATAAAATATTTAATCAATTTAGCTTTCAATATTTACAAAATTTGTCATTTTAATTTGAATTTTGAAAATAAATTTAATCCTCAAAATTTATAAATTTGTCACTTTAATTCTACTTCTAAAAAATTCAACAAATTAATTTTTGACCCTTTACAAAAATCAATAATTTAAACTTATTAACCCAAAAATTTTTGGATTCAAAATTTTATTATTTTATAATTATATTAAATTATATTTTAATTATTTCAAATATATTTATTTTTTATAATATATAATAAAAATATTACCCATTAGACACAGCCCAATAACCTTAAACCCAATAAATCTAATAAAGCACAACCCAATTTAAAAAAAAAATTTGAACCCAAACCTTAAAAAAACTCAGCTCACCCACATCTTCCTCAACATCTTGAATAAGCAATGAAACTATAAAACCCATCTCTCAAAAATATTTTGTGGTATAATTTTGGGCTTCTCTTAAATTTGATTCAGTTTCCTCCATTTCAAAGTTACATGTCTGGTTGGAAAAGTTGCTGGGGAATCACATTGGAATTTAATTTCATATTTATGTCTAAATTATATGATTTAAGCTTGATGAACAATAAATCAATAAATGATTGCTTGTGGGATGATTATTTTCCTAAATTATTTCATTTAAGTAGGAATTAAAAGAAGTATTATTATATTATTAAAATTAGAAAAAGGGAATGATTTTATTAATCTAACTAATTCAATATGTCGGTATGGTGTTGGAAAAATCGATTTAGGAAATAATGTTTAACAACAAATGTTTAATTTTTTACTTTTAACATCGAGCATTGTGATATTTATATAAATAAATTTTTATTGAATTTGTACTTATACTTTGAGTGAGGTGATTGTTTCCTAACTTTCTACCAAATAATCTTTTCTGTTATTCAAAAACCTCGATTTTCTAACCGATAGTACAAAATGAAAATTTATTAATTTTCGGTGAAAAATTAAATCCTCTATAAAAACCAAAAAAAAAAAAAAAACTTTAAGCTTTCAAGAAAGTAGAATTTATTCTATAAATAAATTTTCACTATTTTTCTAATAGAGTAACAACACTCAAACAACGCTTAAAATATGAATAACTAATGTGTCCTTAGCTCATCCGATTATTCCTATTTATAAGAAAATGATACAAAAGTTTTACTTAAACAATGAATAATTAAATAATAATATTCTAATAGAAAAATCAGAATTCTCATATTTGGGAACACTAGGGGCAGTGTCACACCCTAATACACATTAGGGGTTGCTGCCCTTTTCACTTGAGATGGGCTCTCGAGCTCGTCTTGTGTACTAAATACAAGTATTTGTGTTATTTAAGTTTTTGATCCACACACACACAATTTAATCAATTCAATAATTACTTTTTCTATTTCCCAACATATTATTTATTTATTTATTTATTTTATTCAATTAAATTATTTTTTAATCAAATTCTAATTTCGTTAAAATCATGACGATTTTATTGTATTAAAATCTATGAAAAATGTACTTAATTATCGCGTTCAACAAAATTGTGATGACTAATTAATTTAAATGCTCCTCTTAAAAACGAAGCATCTTATGCATGGAAAAGTATTTGGTCAACAAGGAAAACTATTTCCGATGGATTAAGTTGGCGTGTGGGGAAAGGGGATAAGATTTTAATTAGTGATAATAATTGGATTCCAAGTTCGTCGTCTTATCATTTGCAAGATTGTGACAGTATTCGAAATATAGTTTATGTGGCAGAATTAATTGAGCAAAATAATAGAACATGGAGGAGAGAGATGGTTACTAGTATGTTTAGCGCTGCTGATGCTGAGTGAATCCTCTGTATACCTCTTGATGCTGTCTCAGAAGAAGATGTCTTGGTTTGGAAGCTTGACCCCTCAGGTGAGTACTCGGTTAAGAGTGCTTATAAACTATTACAAAAAAATCCCTATGATCCTAGTAATTATTTACAACACATCTATGCTACTTTTTACAAGCGATTGTGGCAGTGTGATTTGCCATCAAAAATTAAAATTACAGTGTGGAGAATAGCTTACAAATTTATACCTACTTTGGCTAATCTGTCCTATCGAAAACTAGTTATGAATGGTATTTGGAGACGGTTGAACATGTGTTCTGGATCTGCCCAATTATAGTTGAAGTGAGGACATTATTAGGCTTGAACTGGATTTTAGAATCAGATAGCGAAATATGGATGGAATGGCTCACCCGGGTTGTTTTGTCCTGCCCAAACCCCCACTCGAGATTGTTTTTCTGCTCTCTTTAGGCCATTTGGAGTTTTCAAGACAAATGGGTACATGGTAAAGATCGAAGAAACAGTCAGGAAGTAGTAGCGTTCATTCAAGGATATTTAAAGGAAATAGACCCAGTAAAAGTTAAGCATGTCACCGGATCTTGTAAAGATATTTCTTGGTCACCACCTCAAAGCCCTTTTGTAAAAATAAATTTTGACACAGCCTTTAGTGACAGTTTACATCAGGCAGGGATAGGAATCGTAGCTCGTGACTCGACAGGCTCAGTATTGTTCAAGCGGTCGCTCCTCAGAAAAAGGATTGCTTCGGCCTTCGCTGCAGAATCACTTGCATGTCTATCTGCAGTACAAACAAGTTTAGATCTCTGTTTTAGCAGAGCTATTTTGGAAGGTGATGCCCTTTCAGTTATTAAGGAGGGTTCTTCACATCTGACGGATAGATCAAAAATTAGGGCTTACATTCAAGATATAAAGAGACTATCTTTGGGTTTTCAGAGTGTTTCCTTTAACCATACAGGGCGATTGGGGAACACAGTGGTTTACACCATCACTAGTGATTGTCTAAAGACGAAGGAAGAAGTGTACTTGGTGGCTTCATCTTTAGATGTTGGCTGAAGGACGGCGTTCGATAGCTTTGTTAGGGAATCGGACTGAGGGTTTCATGGGATTTCACCACCACTACCTAAAGCAACCAGACGGATCTTCTAGATCTGGAAGAGAGAATTCTACTAGGCTATGTGGAAGTGAAAGATTTTGAACGGATAAGAATAAACCATCTACTGCAGAAATGATGTTTTCTTGAGAGATTGGTTTCCTTTTTCCAAGGAGGGTTCTTTCATTTGGTTTCCATTTGTTTTCAATTTCAATGTAATTTCATTTAGGTTTTCCTTTATTTTATTTTCTAAGGCTTAGTTGGTTTGCTGATTTGATGGACCAAAACTTGGACCTATTTTCTGGTCTTATTTTAGTATTTTACAAGGAAAGGATGGTGTACAATTTACAAGGGAACGAGAAAATAAGATTAGTAAAAAGACTTGAATAATTCGAATGCTTTGTTTAGGTTATAATTTGTCTTTTTATTAGAAATTTTAATAACTCTTTTTCATAATATTTGGAGTTCATATAGTGTCGGGATAAGTATCACGTCGCTCTTTATCTTTTTTATGTTGACACGTGTGATGATAATGATGAATTTTTGTTTGCTTGTGGTAGATTTTTACCAAGTAGCTTGCCGTGATATTTCTTCTGACACTCTTTTTTTTTTAAATTAGTGCCTTGATTTTTCTTCTGGAATTCTTCCTTTTTTGATCTGGCACATTTCTTATCTTTATTTTAATGTGGTAGTTTCCACGTGTTTGTCTAATCTCTCTGGATGTTATCAAGATTCATTTCTTCAATTTCATTCAAATTTTATGAAGCATTGGATATTCTGGGTGAATTCCAATTTTTTCATGTGTTTTTGATATCTTCCATAATGTTTGATGGAAAATCATCAATTTCCTTATTAGCTATCTTTTTTAATAGTTGAATAACTTGCTCATTTGGCTCTTCTTGCGTGTTGCAAAGCCATAATCATATGCAAATATTCTTTTTCCATCCGTCCAAATTGATAGGTTGTTTTTGTCAAAAGGTTATTAGCTTTGATCATAAAATCAATTCCAAATTGATATGCAAAATGTATTTCAGATATCATTTTCTGAATATTTTTATCAATATTTTGTTTTTACAAACATTTTGGGAGAAAAAATTTCCTTCTATAAAATTTAGACTTCATCATGAACCATTTGATATATCAAGTATTGGATGGGGTTTTGTTAAAGAACTCACAATTCAAAACTTTTCTTTTCATTTAATAAAAGATTTTTCAGCATTTATTAAATCTATGATAATACGTAGAGCACAAAAAAATGACTACGTAAAATATTATCATATTGATATTTGTAGCCTAATTGGTATAGCTGAAAAAGAAAAATTTTATCAGCCATATCAAATATGGGATTTTAAAATTTTGCTTGGAGGACTTTTACAATGAGTGCTTGATAAAATACATTGACAAGTGCTACAATAATCTCATATACTATCAAATCCAAACAGGAATTGATTTTATGGTCAAAGCTAATGACCTTTTGACAAAAACAACCTATCGATTTTGGATTGATGGAAAAATAATATTTGCATATGATTATAGCTTTGGCAACATGCAGGAAGAGCCAGATGAGCAAATTATTCAGCTATTAAAAAAAATAGCTAATATGAAAATTGATGATTTTCCATCAAACATTATGGAAGATATCAAAAACACATGGGAAAATTGGAATTCATCTAGAATATCCAATGCTTCATTAAATCTGGATGAAATTGAATAAATGAATATTGATAACATTCAGAGAGATTAAACAAACATGTGAAAACCACCACATTAAAATAAAAACAAGAAAGACGTCAGATAAAAAAAAAAGGAAGAATGCTAAAAGAAAAATCAAGACACTAATTTCAAAAAAAGGTGTCAGAAGAAATACAGGGTAAATTACTTGGTAAAAATCTACCACAAGCAAACAAAAATAAAAAAGACATCATCCTTATCATCACGCGTATCAGCATCAAAAAGATGAAAGGCGATGTAATACTTATCCGGACATAGTAATAAAGCCCTATCCGGTTATTTTAAAAAAAATATTAATTATTATTTTATAAATTTTGAATTAAAATATTTATAAATATATGAATATTACATAACTTTTCTCAATTTTTTTTTCAAGTTCGTTCTGTTTTTGTAAAATCCAAATAGTTTTGCGTTTACCCCTTTCGTAATTATGTTCATATAATTGTTACCAAAATTAATCAATACAATGCAGAATTACAAATACAATAAATAAATTTATATAAATATGACTTAGATTCAAACTATTTCAATATACAAATAAACAAACAGATAATTAGAATATGTTCCGATCTAAATCAAAATAAATATGGATAAAGTTTATACATAATATGTTTTAAATCGAAATAAACTTAAATTGAAAATTCATACATAATTTTTTAAGTACGACGAAACTTGAACCTGTGCACTTAAGTCCAAAGAATTCCCATCGTAAAATTTTCAAGGCTTCATTGGCACAATTTTTTTTCTTTTGTTGTTCACATCAATTTTTATGAAAAAAAATATAGTATCGCTTCTATTGTTACTATTTGCTTAATTTTAAATACTATAAAAATTAAAATGCTGCATTTATTTTGATATATAATTTTTTAAAAATGATTAACGTTACTATAAATATCTTTATTTATTATTATTATTTTTAAGAGAACATGAACAAAATTATTTTATTTATATTGAGGAGAATTAAATTATTTCTGATGAATATTTGTTAGTGTTTAGTGTAACTATTTTACAATTAATGTAAAGGTAAGCAATTAAACAAATTCCAAAACAGTAGTAAGCAGAAAATAAAGGAAAAATGAAATGTTACTTTCATTTTAATGGACTTGGGCTGGTCCATCAATTAGAAAAGGCGTGCAACGGCCTAATTGCAATGGGCCTACTGTTGTTGAATGGTGTCTCACATCGCTATTATGAAAACCCGGTGAATTGCCAAATTGTCTCCGTGTCGGTAGTTCAGTAGCTATCATTTCCCAACAGGGAAATTTTGGCAAGATCCCATCTCTCCCCACTCCCCTCGCGACCCCATGCTTAAAAAAAAAAAAAAAAAAAAACTCACAGCAAGGCCAACGTGCAGCTTCAGGCACCACTGCCTTATAGCACCGAAACCCGATGTTTGAGTTTGACACACGACATAAACAGTGACGCATGATATTGAAATCATTAAGGGATAACATCAAACCCATATAACGCATTGGAAAGTGAAAGGAAACCTAACCAGGATGAGATCGAGCATCGAGGCCTAGACGGCAGAGGTGAGGTGATGCTTTCCTCAGCCACCTAATCCCATTTTACAAGGAATATATAATAAAAAAAAAATATATATATATATATGTAGATCATGTCAAGATATGGTACCATTTAAGTTCTCGACGAGCCCTTCTGATGTTGGTGGTGCCCTGCGCCATCATTCCTTTTCATTCCGGTCGTTGCCTTTTCTCTTATTGAATTGTCGTGGGATATATTTGGAATATAATTGCTTGAGTTGGTTCATTTTGGAAGCTTCAACCAATCTGCATGATAATGCAGGTGCTTTATTAATGTCCATGCCATCTCTTTTTGGCTAAATTGCACCTATGGTCACTTTAAAATAGCTTCTGTCTTATTTTCATCATTTAAAAAATTTTCACTTTAAAATCAATAAAAAAAATACCACTTGTTAGTCACTCAATGTGTTAATCTCTTACATTAACAATTTTTTGAAAAAATGCAAAAATTTTACCAACGGTAACTAATTCGCACAATTATCTTTTCTTTTTTGAATATGCAGAGGCTGATTTAGTTTGGGGTTTTTAAGGAATCAAAATGATATTAAAACCATGATGAACAACATGGCCGACATTTCAAGAAAATTTAATGGAGGCCTTCTGTCCTGTGACTTTTATATGAAACTCCACTTATTTATTTTTCTTTTCTTTTATAATATTATTGTAATAATTTTAACATGTCAAAAGTCATAGCTAAATTATAAGAGTAGCCCTATATTCAAGTTGAAAATTTTTAGTGTCCCCATTTTTTTTCTTTTTACTTCTATTATTGTAATAATTTTAACTTGGTCGAAAATGATAGGTTAAGTTACAGGAATAGCCCTATATTTTATTCAGGTTCAAAAGAGTGTAAGATTAGATTAAGATTTTTAAAACTAAAAGGACTGATTTTGTGACCATTAAAATACATGGACTGATCTAATTTTTAACTCATTCACCCATTTCTTTTTTGTTATATAAATATTCGTAATTAATATAAAAGTGGATAGATGTGGGTAGTCGGAAAAGAAGGCGAGGGCAGGGCAACGATGCTGATGGGGGAGGGGAGGAAAGGACAGGACAGGAGGAATTAATAATGAGAAGCGGGCCCGCAAATAATCGAAGATATGCGGATTGCATGGTGCCAAAACAAAAACCGTTGGAACTACATTTTTCAAACGGGGGGTTCTCAGACAAACGTCCAAACGGGGGACACTTCTCTTCCCTAACGACAAAGTCCAACATCCTCTTTATTTAATTTTCGCCTTCTTCATTAATTAAATTCCATCTGCCCTTCCTTTATATATACCTATACGTTTTATCAATGGAGACAGTAAACCTCGCACCAGTTATTCTATACAGTATTCATTTTATATATCTCACTCCACCTTTACTTTGTTTTTATTTGATTTATTCATCCATGGATATAGCTTTGGCCTCTGATGAGTTTGCTTTTATAGTAAATCCCTGAGATTGAATCATTTTACTTTTAACAGTGTCGTTGAAAAATCCAAATAATAGAATTTTATGTGTCGGTTTGTTGGTCAAACATGTTTATTATTTCAAATATGATCTGAATTCGAATCGTGTTAATCGCGTTGTTATTAGAGCTTTACCCTCCCATTGTGATTAAAAAGAAAAAGAAAATACAAATAATAAAAATAAATAACTAAAACCAACCTGAAAAGCAAAGGGAATTACATATATAAATGAATACAGATGATAATAACTAGCTCCCAGAAGGGACCAAAATAAAATTAAAATTTACATTAATATGGTGGATATGAATATATATAAATATATACTTTGAACCTGTTTTGTCTTCCCTTTTTCTTCATGTAATTATACTATATATATAAATGTGGAACAACTAGAACGTTGAAAAATACGAAAGCCACTATCGTCTTTGTCTTCACGTACGTACAGTGCAGAAGAATGGTGATAGTAGGTAGCTTGGGGGTCCAATTTTAAATTAATGCCTATATATCCACTATATATATTTATATATACGCAGCAACACGGGCGGCTGAGCCGGACTGCCTGCCTGTTTTAAGATTTGAAGACTCTTATGGGCAGGCCTTTAGGGAAGTCGACAAAAGGGAAGGCAAAGGCTTCATCCGTATCGGCTAACTCCCATTGGTAGTTGAGGACCAAATGGTGGATGAACACCGCCATTTCCAGTTTTGCCAGTTCTGTTCCTGCACATAGCCGTGGTCCTCCCCCGAATGCCATGAAGTAATTGCTGCTGCTCGCTGATGACGTTGTCGTCCCCGCCCCTCGACTCCCATGATTTTGCTATACCATAAGTCAAGATTACATCAAAAATGAATCTTCAAGATGATTCAAATATATTATCTATCTGTATAGCAATCATGGTAATCTTAACCTTTTAGATCCCCCTCCCTATTTGCGTTATGACTAGAACAGTATTTTGTTTAAAGCAAACTGTGTAGCTATGAACTGTGATTGACCCACCGGAAAAAGGAAACGCTGGAACCCCACCACACTGCACGTGCACGCGGGAACCCCCACAGCCACATGGGGGAGAGGGGGGGGGGGAGGGGGGCTTTAATCATCATCATCATCTTAAAACCCCCCATACGCACAAGAGTGGCTTGCTTTACCTTTTTTACCAAGTTACTGCCTGGGTTTTGCCGCGTCTATTTTCCTTCTTTTTTCCATTGATGGGGGCCTACGTCCGTACAGTATTGCAACAAGAGGGGGTCATTGATGATGACAGCTCATGAGTTTAGAGGTTCCATTGGATCATAGCTTATCTTTCAGATATCTTGCCTATACGAATCCTGATACGACACTAATCGACGGCTTTGATGGAACCTCACACATCATTTAAATTATCAATTCCTATTAAATTTCCACACCGCTGACAATGATGAAAATTTGTGTCCATGTTTTACTAAAAATTAAATTCTAAACGAAAAAGAAAAATAAAAAGAAAAAGAAAGAAAAGGGTTATGGGTAATGCTATCGGTCCCCCGAGAGAACATACATACTTTATCTAAAAAGAACAGAACAGAAACTGTAGGTATTAATGTCCAAAAGAATTTATTTATTAATCGAATCTATTGTATGCTCTTAATAATTAATCGTGAATAGACCACCTATCCTGTGCTGCCATACCACAAATATCTTAATTTAATGTTTTAGTTTCTTTTGTTTCCTGTTTCAGGAAATTACAGAGTTATTGTTAATACTAATCCATAAATGATAATTTAGAGTTCTTGGATGAATAACGTAGCGTGAGGTAAAAAAAAAATTTAAACGAGTCAGCTCAAAAAATAAATACCGATTCAAAGAAACCCTTAGTCAATGAAATCCGAAATGCTACCAACTAAGTACATATTTCATCACATTTTATCTATTTAAAGTCAAGTAAGGGGAGTTTAAACCTTAGACGCATCTTTCTTATTTTTGGAACATAGACTTCTCTCCTGTCTTCTTCGAAGCCAACATAATCCAAGTTCGTTACAAAATATAGTGATAAAAATTGACCAAATTTAATTAATTTTATTTTCGTTTTAAAAAAGGGGTTAAAATTCTATTTTAAAAAAGAAAAAAAAATATCTAAAAATTACAAAAAGAGAAGAGAGAGCATGGGGTGACTGACTGACCTGCCATCGCCATGGATTGAAGAGTTGAGGGTGGTCAAAAAGACAGGGATCCAAGTGCACTGCTGCAATCACTGGAAGCACTTTCCACCCACATGGAATATCATAACCTTTTCCACCACCCCCCAATAAAAAATAAAAAAAAAGGTTTTCAAGCTTCATTTTTTAATTAAAAAATAATTAAAAGCAATTAATGAAATTAAAGTAATAGCATGTTTTAAACTCACCTTTATATCTAACATCTTTCATAGCTTTTCTATGGAGAAATCTGACGACGTTACCAAGCCTAAGTGTCTCGTTAATAACCTATACATATATATATATATATAAACTCATGTGAAATTAACATATAGTAAAAATTAACACAAAATAATGTTTAGAATTAAACAAAAGTTAAATTTAAAAGAGAGAGAGCTTACACATTGAGTGAACTCCATTTTCTTGTAATCATCCCAGTTGAGTTCAGTCTCTCCTGATTGGTTCTTGGCTCTTGCAATTTCAAGGTGTTCTTCCTGTGATTCAAGTTTTTATAAAACAAAATATTCAATAAAAAAGAACAAAATAGAGATGAAAGATTTGGAGTAAAAGAGTGTGGCTTACTCTCAACTCTTGAATGGCCAAGGGACAACCTGGCAAGAAGTAGATGGCTAAGGTTATGGCTACCGAGGAAGTCTCATGTCCAGCAAAAAGCAAGCTCAGAATCAAGTCAAGGATTTGCTCTGTGGAAAGATTAGAATGCTTTAAGACCCATTCAAGAAGATCATCTTCCTCTGAGTTTTCTTTTCCTTCCTTCATTTTCCCTATCCTTTCTTCCATTTTCTTTTCAATAAATTTCAGGATTGTTGATCGAGACTGTCAAACCCAAAACCAGAACAAAACCCATCAGATTCATCACTTACCCACAGTTTTATAATCATAAGAAAAAAGCCAACTCCTTTCATTACTTGTAAGGCTTTTCTGTATGCAGTTCCAGGTAAATTTAAAGGAGCAGAAACGACTCCTTTCATGAAAGTAACATATTCTTTCTTCAGCTGCTCCGTCTCTGGTTGTCCAGGGTCCATGCTCATGATATTTTTAGCCATCAAATTGAAAGTGAACTGCAAAAGCAAAACAAAATCAAATCCCTTTTGTCTTTTTTCCTTCAATTCAAATTTAAAACAAACAAAAAACTCAATATTTTTAAAGACCTTTTTTGCTTCATCCTGAGCTGAAAATATGCACTTCTCTTTCCAAGTATTTAGAACAAGCAAAGTATGCTTCTCCACTTCTCTCAAAAGATGAGTCCTCAGCCTGGCGTTGCTCAAGAAGTTGAGTGATATAATCCTCATGTCTCTATGCATATCCCCAACCAAAACCAACATCGACCATTTCCCAAGAATGCCACCAATGCTTCTCGGGTAACTGCACTCGAATAATCTCCCTTCGTTTTGTAATATGAACTTGTTCAACCCAGCATCTGCAGACACTATTGTCTTCTCACCAAACAAGTTCGATTTGTAGATATTCCCATACCTGAAAAATGTCGAGTTTGATTCAAAACTTAAAGAAAGATTTTGTTTTTCCAACAGTGAAAGAAAAGAAAGAAAGGGGGAGTGAGGGTGCTTGCCTTGATATGTGCTGGTGCATGAATTCACCTACTGAAGTAGCAGAGTAAGGCCTCAAGTAACCGATTGTTTCACCGAAAAAAGGCCACCCCATGTTCCCTGGTGGAAGATTATACCTTCTTCGCTTTCTCTTGATGAGAATGAAGAAGAGAATGAAAGATAAAATAGATGGAAGAAGCAAGAAAATAGGCTCTGAGTCAGGCATGGAGACCGACCCTTTTTTCTTCTTCAATCCTTTCCCACTCCCACTTGTTTTTCTTTTTTCCTGAGCTTAGCTTTCCAAGAAAAAAATCAGATATCTTCTTTTGTTGGTGTTTTTCTTGAAAAGGAGATCCTATTTCTGGAGCATTTATAGTCACTTGCGGTAGCTTCTTAAATGAAAAAAGCTTTGCATTTAGAATTAGCCAATAAGCTTACTTACTCTCTAATAAATTTGGGATCAAAGCTTTTGATACTTTTTTAAGCGGAAAGTGTCAAAGACTGAATTGGATTTTCACTTCCGAAAAAATAAAAATAAATTTCCGGACCTTCTTTCCTTTTGTGATGAAGACGTTTTGCTGCATCTGTTTTGTTTTTTTGTTATTAATTTGGGGTGAAATTTCACCTCTCTTCCTCTTTGGAAGTAATTTGGGGTTTTGGGAAAAGGGTGAAATGAAATGGATTCGGCGAATGGGATGAGTCAAAGGTCAAAGTGTGATAATTACGGTATAGCCCAAAAGCACTCTGAATGGACAGAAGACCAACTGAAGCAGGCCAATGCGGATTGGACAGTCAAACAGACTGATAGCCCTTTTCTTTTCTTTTGTTTTTATAGGAATTATTTTATTTGCCCAAAAGAAAAAAAAATTGCCAGAAACGCGATTCAAAAATTATTTTTCTTATTAATCATCTACTCCATTTTTATTGATTTTCTTTTTCAAAATCATTACAGTTCAGAAATTTGTTTTTAATTTCCTGCCAATTCCAACTTTGTCGAGGTACACAGAAATACACAGGATTTATTTTTCACACAAAATTTTGATTTTTCATTCTATTATTAAATTCTATAATAATTGAATTATATTTAGATTATAGTAAACTAAATAACAGTTTTTGATTGTTATTAATAACTTAACTATAAGTTAGTTTGATGGTGGATTTGGATGGGTGGTATGTTTATTTGTAATTAGTGTAAAAACAACAGCGACAATGAGATTAAATACTATAATAATATTGTAACGTTAAACAAAAAATAAGTTGAACGCGCTGTACCATCCATCTAAACTTACCTTGGGTTCATCAAAATTTGCATTTTTAAGCTCAAACAATTGAACCAAATGCATTTACAAGGGATTTGTTTATTTTGTCCATTATTTAGATTCTTGATTATAAGATTTGACAAATGGATGTCAAGACGTCATTTTTAAATGGTTATTTTGAAGAAAGTGTTTTTATGATGCAACTCATTAGATGCATAACCAAATTATAAGAATATGAAATTTGTAAATTCTAAAGATCCATTTATGAACTCAAACATACATTTATTTATAGAATCTAAGATTTGATCAAACAGTCAAGATTTTCGAATTTAAGCAAAACAATGATTAACCTTGTGTTTATAAACGTATAAAGGATGGAAAAATGGTCTTTCTTGTTTTATATGACAATATTTTTTCATTGGTAGTGATGTAGGGACATTAGTGTCAATTAAACTATGGTTAACTTAATAATTCAAAGTTCAAACTTTTTTATAGAAGCATTAAATTTAGGTTAATCTAATTATGTTCTGCATATTCGAATCATTAGGGATTGAAAGAACAAAATGGTAGCATTATCTTAAGCTTTATACGTAGATAAGATTCTAAAATGTTTTACATTGACTAGTGCGAAGAAGGGTGCACAACCTTCTGTATCAAGGCTTCATCTTTCTTTAGATGACTATCTTAATATGACAGTAGAAAGAGTGCATATGCATTAGCGGTAGGAAGCCACACACCCAGATATCTGTTTTGCAATTGAAATGATGAGTTGATATTAAGCTAATCACATAGGCATTCGTAAACAGTAAGCGTACACTCAAGTATTTTTAGAGAACAAGTAGTTATATGCTTGTATATTCTAGCAGGGACCTAATACCCTTTGGATATACTGATTTGGACTTCCAAACTTGTAGAGTTCAAGGAAATCGATATCAGACTATGTATTTATCTCAAGCAACGGGGTTGTAGTTTGTAGAAGTGTAAACAAACTTATACTATTGAATTGACTATGGAAACCAAATATGTCGTTGTTTTTAAAGCAACCAAAGTAATAACTTGACTTCGAAAGTTCTTAATCAATCTCAAAGTAGTTTCTAGTTTGGAAAAAAAAAACTATCATTGTAACAAAATACACTGACTGCAAATATCATATTATTAGAAAGGTGGTAACTAATCGAATAGTAAATGTACTTAGAATCCCATCTAATGACCACTTTATGGATATATTTACAAAATTTTGGAGGCTAAGAGTTTTGAGAAAGGTATGAGAATGCAAAATATGACTTATTTACTTCATTAGGGCAAGGGGAGATTGTTAGGATTTGTGCTTGAATGTAGTTAGTTTTGTCATGTCTACTTGTGATTTTTTGAATTGATTGACTAAATAAAATTTTGACATGTTTACTTAATATATTCTTTGTAAAATTGTTCTTAGTGGTTTTTGCATGTAAAACAAAATAAATAAGAAAATATTGACTGATTGATTATATAAGGTTTAATTAGTATTAAGTTGCATTATATAGTCGAATTATAATGTGAGAAGACAACTTATATTAATAGGTAATCTAATTTTTTTGTATTTCATGGTCAAATTAAGCAAATGACTCATGCTAAGGTTATTATTTAGTCTATAAAGCCAATTGAGGAGATTTTTTATCTTGGCTATCAGAGTTGGATTGGCTCTAAGGGCAAATCTAAGGGGGCTGGCAAGGGCTCCAACCCCCTAAAATGATTTTTTTTTTCATTTAAGCTTTTTAAAAATTTTAAATTAGTAAAGGTAAATTTACAATTTGGTCCTCAAAAATGATAAAATTTTGATTTAATCCTTTAAAAATTACATTTTTATTATCGAAAAATTACAATTTAATTTCGTCCCCTTAAAATATTTTTCTGACTACACCCCTGATTGGCTCCTAGAAATAGAAGCATAACTGCAATTATCTATATTGGCAATACATTGAACATGATCCAAGATGAATATATCTTAGACCCATTTATAAATTTATTCACTTGTGACGTTTATAACGTGGCTTACCTAAATCTTATATAAGTGAATGACCCCATTTGATAACTCATGTGCTTTGGTATATTGAAAACTTGTGCTCTCAAGGTAGTGGTTCAAAAGTTGGTATATTGGATACATGATTTATGCATGACATGACTTCACACACAATAGTAGAATCAATGCTCAATAAAAAAAAAGTAAATGATATCCTTTCACTAGCATTGTATGGATTATGAAAATGGAATATGACAAAAAGTTATCACATTGTATTGTGACAACAATGCGACAATAGCTAATACCAAGAAAACTAGAAACCACAAGAAGACAAAACACATTGACAAAAAATATCACATCATAAGAGAGGTAGTAGTAAACAAAATAGTAGATGTAGTCAAAGGCGTATTAGAGGACAACTTTACGGACTCGTTTACCAAGACTTCACTAGTTAGGACTTTTAAGAAACACATAGAGAGCATGTATGCGAAATATGACTCATGTACTTCACTAGGGCAAGTAGAAGATTGTTGGATCTGGTACCCTAAGTGTAGTATAGTCGTTTGTATACTTGTATTTTTTTTCAAACATATTGATTTAATAAAATTATTCATAAATTATACCTTTTGTATATTATCATTAATGATTTTTGCATGCAAAGCAAAATGAAAGCAAGTATTAGATCATTAGTTTTTTAACGTTTAACTAATACTAAGCGACATTACATGATCTGATCGTAATATGGAATGATAACTTATATTAGAAGATGAACCTAAACATGTCATTAGTTTAATCGAAAATGAGCAAACCAAATGAAAGACTGATATGTTGTCTATCAAGTCCAATTGAGGAGATGTTTTGTCTTGGGTATCAGAATGAATGACTCCCAAAAGATAGAGACATGGATGTGATTTATTGAACTAATAGTACATCAAGACCAAAGTAGAATAGATCTTGAATCAGTTTATGAATTTATTCACTTATGACGTTCATAATGTGGCATATCTTAACCATTAATGGATGATGGATTATATATGCATGACTCTTATACTTTGATGCAAGTAAAAACTTATGTTCAAATAAATAATGAATCCAAAACTGGTGTGTTGGGTATACGACTTCTGCAGTATGTAGCATTATTCACAATAATAGAATTCATAACCCAAGAAATGGATAAATGATCTCCTCTCATTGGCGTTACATGATAGATGAAAAGTAAACGTGGTCACGAATCACTTGTTTCTGTGATAAATGAATTTATTACCATTTGATTATAATTGACTTTTCATGAAGGAAGATGCAATGATTACTATAAGAAAAAACAAAATCATATTGGGAGAACGAATTTATCCCAAAGAGATTAATGATATCCTTTAAGGGTAGCACACTTATAACAAGGTCATTGGACGAGCACCGATCGAGTAGCTTTCATAATGATATGTAATTGGAGAGAGCTTAGTCACGATACTATAATAGAGTGAACTCATGACTAAATTAGTTTATAATTAATATGCGAAAAGCTGGAACTTAATTATAAATCATTTGAGGCCTAGTTACATATGTTTAATCGGTCCTTCCGTTAATTTGTTGAAACTAGAAATTAATTGTTTTTAGAATCAAATCAACAAAAATGGATAGAAATGATAAAGTTAAAAAATTTGGTTACATTCGGAAATGAATGTGGTTTCTCATTGAGTATAGAAATGACCTGAAAATTAATTTAAGTTTTTCAATTTATTATTTAATCAAATAATTAAAGTTCAAAAATAAAATTGAATCAATTAGTCATTGTGAATTCGTTGAATATGGAAATTAAATATATTTTCTCATAAATTTTTTAACGGTAAAGTTGTTATGACTTTAACGGAATTAGAATTGGGTTAAGAAAATTATTTAATTGAAAAAGTAAAATAATATTTATTTCCAGAAATAGAAAAACATGTATTAGGTTGGATTAAATTATAAAGTGTTGGGTTAGAAATTCACGAAGCACATATAATTGAATCCAATACAGGAAAGACTCAAACCCCCTCATAATAAGTATGAAGGGTAACAATCTTAGTATAATTAACTAGGGTTAGTCACCCCCTCTCCTAGTATAATTAGGGGACTAGTTTTTCTATCAAATAAGTATTATTTGTATAACTAGGGCAACAATCGAGATTATTTTATCTTTCCTTATAAATAGATGGCACTGGTAGGGCTAAAAATACATAAGTTACACATAATTTTGAGATACTTTTATTCTTCCCGAGAATGCTCAAAAAAAATTTTAAGTATAAATTTAATTTTTTGGGAAAACAATTCTATTGTTTTCTATAGAAAGAAAAAAAAAATACTTTCTTACTAAAAGTAAGAAAATTATTTATGGTTTTGTGTTTGATTCGTAATTGATCGAGTCCATATTCAAATCGATTTGTGGTACAAGAATAGCGGAGAATGTCGTTCGATTGAAAGTCAAGAACGACTAGGGTTCGTCTTGCACAAATCACAAGTGCTTTTTAGGAAAATTTATTGTTATAAATATTACAAACCGACTCGATTTTTAAATTTTATTTTTCGTTGTGACAGAAAATCGTTTTTAACCATGCACCAACTCGGCAATTATGAAAATGTCCTTCCATAATTTAAATAAGTTATATTATTTAATGGTATTTTATTATTTTTACTTAAAAATAGTTAAAAAAAATGCATGTGGTTGGATTTAATCTCGATATTATTTTACCCTTAAACTAAATTTATTTTATTATAATATTTACATTTTAATTATATCATGTGTACTTTATTTACTCCATTAATTGTATTTACTGATAATGTTATTGATTGAGTTAGTGTTGAAGTGTCACAAATCAACTCGACACTAACTCAAGTTTGATGACAAAACAATGATAAATAATTATAGTGCATTTAGTATTCTTACTATGATGTATTTATGTGTTTAGATTTCATTTTACTTACAATTTAATCTATTTTTCATTTTAATATCGTACTTATTTTATATGTTATTATTGATTAATTTTAAACCATACATTTCATTATTAGTTATATGTTATTTTTAAACTAACGTTTGTTTCGTTATTAATTATATGTTATTTTTTTTTATATATTTTAAATAGAATGCAAATACTAGGTCAAAATTTCTCTCTAATTTCTCCAAAGATACGGTGATTGCTGAGGTTGAGGCGTGAAGGAGAGGTGGCTTTGTTTTTACGATTATTGCGAAAGAAGAAATATCCTTATTGGAAGAAGAGATGCTACAACTCTCTGTTAGAAGTTCAAAGTTGGTCCCTGGGTATCGTCCTACCTTAGTCTATTCGGTTTAGACAAAGCGCTTGTTTAATTTTGGTAGTTTTCGTGCTCAGATGAAGAGCGTATGGAAAACCAAGAAGAATTTTGAGATTAAGGTGGTAATACAGCATTTATTTTTGATTGAATTTGAAGATTCGAATGATTTGGAGTCAATACTAGAAGGAAGGCCTTGGCTTTTTCATAAGCAAGTTGTTTTGTTTAGTAGGCTAACAGAATCTATTGATCGTAAGAAGGTTCGGTTAGTGGAGACCCTTTTGTGGTTGAAAATTGGCCCGTGTCCGTATGAATGTGATAAAAAGGATCTGGTTTGTGCAATTGGCTCTACTTTTGGTGGAATTACTCGATCAGAGATTCTAGGCAATTTTTGCCGTTTACGAATCTAGGTAGATGTGAGAAAACCATTAAGAAGGGGTATCCTGGTGATGGTCGATTTTAAAATAAAGTTGTGAGTTCCTTTCAAATACGAAAATCTACCAACCTTTTGCTTTAATTACAGGAAAATGGGCCATGGGGTTCAATTTTGTGATTTATTGTCTAGTGATGAGAAGGAAAAAATTGAGGATGAATTTTCATTCTCAGTGGCACTAAGAGCTGAGTCGAATCTCCTTGGGAAAGAAAATTTCCAGGTTAAACTTTCAATTAGAAAATCTTTATCCCAGTGTCATTATACGAGTGTGGAGAAGGCTGAGGGAGGTATTGAAATTTCCCTAAACGTAGATTACTCTGTTCGAAAGTGGGATGGGCTTCTAGAGAATGCTAAAGATGAATCAGATGCTGTGGTTTCTGCTTCCAATTTGGGATCATTGAAAGGACGTCATAAATCAGTTTTCGAATGTTCTTCCTGAAATTTTGGATCGTCTACACATTTGCCAGATAATAGAGATAGTGTTGGAGTAGGAGTTGGACTTTCAAAGTTGGCTGAATTTGCGCCTCTTGGAATGGGTACGGATAAGCTTGTTTTGAACATGGAGTCTACTATTGGAGCGATTTTAGGAGAAGTAGTTTCTTATTTGGACTCTTCAACTAAAATGCTCATTAATAAATTTGAGAATTCACTCACTAATGTTTCGACAGGTATAGTGGAGAATGCTGACACTTTATTAGATTATTTCAATAATGGGATGGACTGCTCTGATGTTTCACATGTGGATGAGGTTAGGGAGGTAGGTCTCATAGGTCGGCCTAATGTCTTTAAATGGAAGAGGAAAGCACATGAGTGCATGGGAAATAACTTGGCTTTGGTTGGGTTGCATGGCAAAAGGAAATTGGTACAAGATGATTCTTACAACGTGGATGTAGGTGAAATAGAGATGACGGTTTCTAAAAAACATAGATTCGATAGCAGTAAAGGATTTGATGATAACGTTTTTAATAAGGATACAATTTTTAAAGATGCTGAGAGTAATTTGCAGGAAATTCACATAGGTAATGGTAATTCCCTAGAAAGTAATGAAAGTGCAGATTTGAATTCATCTTTTTTTTCAACGGTTGCTCCAATCGCCATGAATCTCCTAAGTTGGAAGGTCCGTGGGTTGGGGAATCCACGGACCATTCGAAATCTTCGGCATGTGCTGAAGGTTTATAATCCCTAATTAGTCTTTTTTATGGAGACTAAAATTAATAAAGTTCAGATGGAAAAGATTAGACGTAGTTTTGATTTTTTACATGGTATTGATGTTCCCGCTAATATTGATGTTCCCGCTAATGGTTTTAAATGAGGGCTTTGTTTAGCCTGGAAGAATAATGTTTCAATCTCTCTAAATTCCTTTTCGGGTAATCATGTGGATGTTGTTGTTGAATATGTTAATGAAGTAAAATGGAGGTTGACGGGATTCTATGGTTCTCCTTATGCGAATGAGAGAGTGGTGACTTGGAGTTTGCTTCGCCAGTTGAGGCAAGATCATAATCTTCCTTGGTTTGTCTGCGGTGATTTTAATGAGATTCTTTATGCTAATGAAAATATTGGAGGCGTGCTGAGAGATGAACGACGAATGGAAGAATTTCGGGAAGTTTTGGATGATTGCGCTTTGATTGATATAGGATATAAAGGAGTATGGTATACTTGGGAAAAAGGTAATATCCCTACCATGAACATTAGAGAAAGACTCGATAGAGGAGTAGCAAATTCTGCTTGGAGGGAGCTATTTCCTTTTGCTTCTGTCTCACACTTACCTCATTCTTACTTTGACCATTGTCCTCTCTTGATTAAATTAGAGAATGGTGCTCCTTTCTCCTCAGTACGAAATTTTAGTTTTGAATCATGGTAGGTTTTGGAAGAATCTTTTGAAGAGGTACTACGTCAGTTATGGAGTTTATATGATAGAAATTTATTACAAAAAATTGATCGAGTTAAACAGGGGTTAAAGACATGGGCTGAAGGTGTTCGTAGAGATCGACATGGGCTGAAAAATCATTTGACTAAAACTTTGGAAGAATTTATGTATGATGATGTCACTGATGCTCAAATTGTTGATTTAATTAGTACTCGTATCCAATTAAATTTAGAAATTGACAAAGATGAGCTTTATTGGGAACAAAGAGTCAGGGTTAATTGGTTAAGAGTGGGGGAAAAAATTCTAAATTTTTCCACAATTATGTGTCGAGCAGGAAACGAAGGAATAAAATACATTGTCTTAAAGATGTGTTTGGGGTTTTATCCATTGATGATGGAGACATAGAGGCGATTGCTCGGAGATATTTCATGGATCTCTTATCCTCTAAAGGGGTGAGAAATTTATCCAACATTCTATCTGGGATTAATTTGTGTATTCCTTCAACAGTTAATCAAAAATTAACGAAAGCTTATATGAAGGACAAGATCAAGCAGGCTTTCTTTTTAATGAGCCCAACGAAGGCTTCTGGGAATGATGGGCTTCCTACTTTGTTTTTCCAAAGATATTGGCATATTGTGGGTAATGATGTTTCCAACTTTTGCTTACAAATTTTGAATAAAGGATTGAATATGGCTCCTTTAAATACCACCAATATAGTTTTAATCCCCAAATGCAATTGCCCTGATAGTTTATCCAAATTTCGGCCAATTAGTTTGTGTAATGTGCTTTATAATATTTTTGCTAAAACCATAGCAAATAGGTTCAAGGAGGTCTTAGGTCTTTGCATTGACAATTCTTAGAGCGCTTTTGTCCCAGGCAGGTTAATATCTGATAATGGTCTTCTGGCATATGAGTTATTACATACTTTTCGTTAGAAAAGATTGGGCAAGAAACGTTATATGGCTCTTAAACTTGATATGAGTAAACCCTACGACCGAGTTGAATGAGTGTTCTTAAAGGAAGTTATGTTACGTATGGGTTTTGATGGAAGATGGATTGAAACAATAATGAATTGTATTTCTTTTGTGTCGTATTCAATAGTGATTAATGGTAAGATTGGAGATCGTTTTCGACCTAGTCGGGGACTTCGACAAGGTGATCCCTTAAGCCCTTTTCTTTTTTTAATTTGTAGTGAGGGCTTGTCTTCTCTAATGCGGCCAAGGGCTAATTCGGGGTGCAAAAGCCAGTCGACACAGACTTCAAATTTCCCATCTCCTCTTTGCTGACGATTGCATTTTGTTCGGCGAGGCTTCTTCACTATAGCATTAATACCTTAGTTAGTAATAGACGTTTTGTTGAAGGTATTCTTGGGATGAGATCTTCACTAAATATTGAGCGATAACTAGATTTGCCAACCTTTATTGGGTGAAATAAAAAAGCTTCCTTTATAACCATGAAAGATCAATTTAAGAAAAGAGTTTAGGGTTGAAGTGTTCGATTCTTATCGCAAGGTAGAAAAGAGGTTTTTATCAAGTCAGTACTTCAATCCATCCCTACTTATTCAATAGTATGTTTTCTTTTCCCTAAATCTTTATGTGAAGATTTGGAAAAAATTATTAGTAAATTCTGGTGGCAGAAAGGGGTTGAAAAAAAAGGAATACATTTGTGTGAATGGCATAATTTATGCTTCCCTAAAGAAGATGGTGGGTTAGGGTTTAAAAATTTAGCCACTTTTAATACTTCTTTGCTTGCTAAACAGGGATGACGTATATTAAACTTCCTAAACTCTTTGTTGTCTAAAGTTTTAAAAGGAAAATATTTTCCCAATTCAAATTTTCTTCAAGCTGAGCTAGGTAACTTGCCTTCCTACTCTTGGAAGAGTATTTGGGCTTTCTTTTAATCAACAGGCTCTGTTGGAGAGTTGGTTCAGGGAATCGTATTTCTATTCGGGATGATGTATAGATTCCTGGGTTGAATAGTCAGAGAATTAATGAACCAGTTGTGAATGATAAATTGAGGTTGGTTTCAGATGTAATTAATGCTAAGAATAGGGAATGGAAGACAGACATAATTAAGGAATCCTTCACCAATGAGGTGGCATCAAAAATTTTGCAGATTCCTTTATCTAAAGTGTCGCATGATGACTTTTGGGTTTGGAGAAGGGAACCTTCTGGGGAGTTTACAGTTCGAAGTGCATATAGAATTTTACAAGAAAATAGATTATTGACAGTCGATCATACTTCCCAAATGGCTACTAAACAATTTTTTAACAAACTATGGAGAATACAGGTACCGTCTAAAATAAAGATCCTAGTCTGGCGTTCTTCTTGGTACTTTATGCCCATACATGCACAATTGCGTCAGAGAAGATTAGTGGCTGATTCTTCATGTCCTAGATGTGGCTCTTCTGATGAATCCCTCATGCATGTCTTTAAAGAATGTCGAGTCTCTATAGAGGTCTGGTATGAACTGGGGTTTAACTGGATTTTAGCTAATACTGCATCGTCCTTTTGGGATTAGATATCTTGGATTTTCCAAAACTGTTCAGATGTGAGAGCCCAAGTATGGTGTTGTGCAATATGGGCCATCTGTTATTCACGAAACCAGGGTTTGCACGAGAATAAGTGGAGTGGCAGTAAAGAAATCTCAACTTGGGTTAGGAATTTAATTTAAGAATTAGAGGCAGTTCGAAATAGGTGCAGTACCTTTTCTATTAATCTTGATGTCTGGCTTCCCCCTCCGGATCCCTTAGTTAAAATCAATTTTGATGCTGCGTTTAATCAGGCTCTTGGTACTTCTTGTTCCGGTATCATTGTGCGTAACTCGCAAGGGTTAGTGCTTCTTTCCAAAGCCTTCTTACATTGGAATGTCGGATCTCCTTTTGCCGCTGAGGGGCTTGCCTGTCTACAGGCGTTGGAATTAGGAATTCGAGAAAATTTTCGTTATGCTATTATTGAAGGAGATTCTAAGTCTGTGATCAAGAAATGTAGTTCACAAAATCAAGACAAATCGGACATTTGTGGGATTATCTCTAGTATTCAAAATCTCAGTAATTATTTTTTAGGGATTTCATTTTCGCATGTAGATAGATTTGGGAATCTTCTTGCCATTGATCTTGCCGCTAGATCTTTAAAATCAGGAAATGCATCTTACCAAAGGGGAGCTGTGATGGCCTACAACGTTGTCAATAGTCGCAACTTTCCCCCTCACGAGCCAGATTGAACCCAAGGAAGAGAGACTATGAGACGACGGTTTTGCAGCAATAAAAGAGTTTCTCAAGATGGCTGCAGGTTTTTTCAACTATTTGACCACCAAAGCATGAATGGATTTTATCTCTATAGGGTCGGTTCTATTGTCTAATTGGTGGACTATTATTATAGTCTTTATGGTTTTTCTCTTTTAATTATTAGGAATTATTTTATTATTAATGCTGTTTAGGCAAGGTTTCTTTTTGTTGGGGCTTTACCCCATGTTGTTGTACTTTCATTTTAGTCTTAAACTATTAGTTTATTTAATGAAATTTCAGTACGGCATTTATATCAAAAAAATTATATATTATTTTTAAACTAACGTTTATATAATTTTCACACGTAAGGGTATGATAAAATATTTAGTTATTTTTAATGGCCATCTCACACAATAAGTAGATATATGTTAATTAATGTCAACCTCACCCAATTAAGTTGATAATTATGTTGTATGAAACAAAAGTACGTGGATGATCTTAGAATCATAATTTCTAAACCATTAACCTTTTATTATCACTAGAAAATACTATCGGGAATTTAAGCTAAATTTTAAAAATAAATTATATTAATTATATCAATATATTAGGCATGAAATCACATAAATTTTAAATAAAAGACTTTAAAAATAAAATTGAATTGATAGGGATAAATATCAAATTTATACTTATGAAACTTTTTTTTTTTTATAATTGAAATAGGGGAATAGAGTTGTTTGAGATCATCTCATGCCTACAGTATAATGCTCTTGTCACTGAGTTAGGAGGTTGTTGGGCTATATACATGAAGCTTGAATTGTACACATTTAAAGAAATAAATAAATACATTTATTTTCATATTTGATTAATATAATTGTTTGTGTACGCAATATATCAATGTAACATGGTATTAGTGATTTGTGAAATTTGAATCAAATAAAAATTTCATTTATAAAATTGCGCAAAATTAAACTTCATGTATAGTTTTGATATTTATCATTAGATAAGCCATGCAAAATATATAACGAATTTAAATACTATATAAGAAAAAAAATCAAAGCAATCAATTAGGCCTCAACATTATTGGCAAAGGTTAAAGCTTTCGTGCTTTAGTACTTAGGTTAAAGTTTTGAATATGGGTGTGTAAGTAGTGATGATGGTGGAGAAAAAATTTGAAACAAAACAAAAAAGAAGAAGTTATCACTGAATATTGAAAGTTTAGTTTAGTTTTGAACTAATCCAATTTTGAAATTATAGGTATTCACGTGAAAGCTCCTTCTGCCAACATATTCAACAAAACGTATAAGGTTGAACTACAAAGACGATTTTTTTTATTTTTTATTTTTTATTTAAAGAATAATTTTGCTGGCAAACACAAGGACAATTCACCAAATCCAGCCTTCAAATCCCAAACTGTACTTACCTGAAGAGAAAAAAAAATTAGATAAAAAGGGGAAATAATATTATCTTTTTTCTTGCTTTTCAGATTTATAAATATTGTAAATTTGATTATTTCTGTTTTATGATAAAGAAAAAGATTAAAAAGCATTATATAAAAGCTTTAAATGTATATATTGCATATATTTTACGCAGTGACTCGTGCGGCTGGGGCAGACAATCAATGATTAGAACACTTTCAGCAAATTATTTTAGGTGTATAATTATTTTTGTTGTTATTAAATATAATTTAATAAAAATGAAAATAAACAATTTAATTATATTTTAATATAATTATTATTAAATATAATTTAATAATAATAATATAAAATTTAATAATTTTTAATATAATTGTTTTTATATTAAATTATTTTAAAATATTTCGAATATTTTATTTTATATTTTATGTGTCCAAATTTTAAAGGACTAATTTAAAAATTAATTTTGTTTCGTTATTCAAAGTAATAGTGTAACACCCTAAACCCGATCTAGAAGTTATGACCGAATCTGGCGGAGATACATTGTTACTAACAGATCACAAGTATCGAGTTTATAACTTACTACAGACCATGTGTCTCAAAACCATGTACCCACACCCGTGCGTCAGCCCATGTGTAAGCCCATGTTCCCTAGAACAATATACACACACCTTGACGCACGCCCATGTGTCAGCCCGTGTGCCCTAAAGCAATATGCACACGCCCGAATTCTAGCCCGTGTGCCTCTAAACAACATAATCACACACCCTGACACACGCCCATGTTCTAGCCCGTATGCCTCCAAACAGTATAGACACACACCCTGGACACACCTCTGTGTGCCTTCGAAAACACCATTCCAATGCGAAAAATGTAAAAAAAATGCAAGCAACTCAAAGGGGTTTTTATATCCACCTGTTATGCGAAGCAACCACTTGTGATTTCCAAGCCTAAACAACAATCAATTGTTCAATCAAATCTCTTAACTGAATTAATTCGCAAACTAACATCAAACCAAACCATGTCAAAAACTTCGACGTAAAATCTTTCAATCGAAACTTACCGACAATCGAATTAAACTTAGAAAAAGAGGTTTGAGCTCGTATAGAATTACTTTATCGTAAGATGGCAAAAAGGAAAGTCATTAAAAAGAAGAGAATAGAAACCGTGAACAAAATGGAAACAAACAAATGAAAAAGAAGAAGTGTTCTTTTCTTTCCTTTTTGATTTAACCGTAGAAGTTACAAATTGTTTAAAATTCAAATTAGTTTTATAAAAGAATGCAAAAATATATTTCCTTAAAACATACGAAGAGGTTCAAATACGGAACCAGAGAATAGACAAATACTTAACCATTGAACCACTAAACTTATCGTTGACATCAATTGATCGTAATATTTTATAATCCACGTGATCAGAGGTGGAGGTTTAATCACTAGACCAAATCAAATCACTTGTCAAAATTTCTCAAAATATAGCTCAAAATTGAGAGATAACCACTTATGGTTCCAGTAACTCGATTTCTTCTAACCCGATTTTTGGGATGTTACAAATAGAGAAGTAATAACTATTCCATTGAACGAATATTACATTTAACCAAACGAATGAATGATTTATATCGTAATTTCATATTTTTGAACCAAAGTAATAGGGAATGCTATTTCATTCCCCCCAACCAAACGTGCCGTTAGATTCTTAATATTTTAATTATATCGTAATTTCATATTTCTGAACAACGTTTAAATGTTGTAATATAATGTGCAATGTTATTTGGATTTTTTTAAAATTATCTAAAAAATTGAGAGAAATTTAAAATTTTAAATAAAATTATTTTTTATTTTTATTATATTAGTCAATATAGCCAATTTTTTTCACACAATTAATTTTGAAAACTAAAATATAATTCAAATTTTAATATAAAAACATGATAATTCAATTTAAAAAATAGAAAATACATTATAAATAAAATAAATTGAAATTAATACTTACTTTTAATATAAGAATTAAATGTTTAAAATTTTCATCAAATAGATTGCAATCACTCTCCCAACAAGTGTTGGGTGTAATGGCAAGGTACATAGTACTTTCAAGGAAAAAACGAGATTCAAATATTGAAGTTAATATTGTTAAAAAAGACAATCATGAACCTCAAACATTGAAAAAAAAAATTATTAAGTTGTTATAATTTTATGAAAAAATTGAAACTAAAAAATATTTGTACAAGACAAAATTCTATTACCATGACCATATAATAAAATTTGCTTTTAAATAATATAATATTTTATCAACCAAACAGTTAAATATCATATTTCATCTGTAATTTTATTACAAAACGTAATAAAAAATTTAACAAACCAAACACACGTTTAAAATATTTTACCATTACAATATCTTTTACCATAAATTAATAGAGTCTTTAGATGATTTTTTTATTCAATTATTATTTTTTCAAAATACGAGTAAATGAAAATTAATTTTTAAAAATATGGTTTTTTTAATTACACTCACAAGTGTTGAAGATTCATGTAAAAGTTTAACTTAATTTTTAGACTAATAGATGTCAACATCAAGTATACTTTTATGAGATTCTCAATAAACTTTTATTCCCATTCGATATGAAATTAATTTATCCTTGGTACCATAAATATCGAAATTAAGTTCAATTTTGTACTATTCTATTTCCCCAACAATGTAAATACACTTAACCCCTTACCCTTTTCAATTAAATCCTTAACTTCAATTTTACTCAAACTTCAAAAATTAAAATATTTTCAAATTTCACCCAAAATTTACAAATGTAAGTATTTATTAATTTTTTTAAATAGATCAAAATTTTTATCTTATTTGCTAACAAAGAAACTTAGAAGTGAATTAATGAAATAAAAGAAAAAAAAAAACATAGAAAGAAATAAATAATTTCCTGATATAGTAATCGATTAAAGAATGAAATTTGTTGTGCCGAATAAATTGAAAGCCCAAATAAATAATTCAAATCTCAAAATTAGGGTAAGATAAGAGCAAAGTCGGATTTGAATACTAAAAATTAAAGAAGTAAAATAAAGAACTAAGCAAAAAAAAAGTATAAAATTGCCTTATGAAACTCTTGAAAGACTTGCTCCAAAAAAGTCAACGACTAGATGTATTTTTCCCTATGAAACTCCATAGAGAAGGACTCTTAAAAACATTGATGATCGGGCTTTAAATGTTGACAACTTTGAAATTTTGGAGAACTTCAAGAATTATCTCAACTCTCAGAATACTCTTTGCATCTCACACAAAAAATTCAAAAGATTTTTTTTTTTCAATTCTGTCTAATTTGACTCGTCAAGTCTCCTGCACTTACATAATAAAATTTAAAAGAAATATAAAATTTTAAAAAATATTATAAGAAATCTTCTATTTTCAAGTCGTTAGTAGTAAATTAACTGCAATCAAGTAAGATGAATTGTTCTTCAGTATGCGTGAATAAATGAACGAACGTAACATTGAAGATAATGTGTCAAGTACAAGTGAGTCATTTCATGTGATGTAAATCCTACCCCAATGAAATTGGTGAGCTGCCGTAATACCTACAAGTCCAATGTAAATTTCGAACCATAAAATACAAGCATGATAGCGTTATGTTGATAAGGTATGAAAACTCACTAAATTCATTAAAACTTACTTGTGTTATTATGTATTGCATATATTAAAGGAAATTCGAAAACTCGATGCGAGACCAAGCCAAAATCCGCCATGCTCAAACAATTTTGCTTCTTGTAGTAACGCACATACAATGGGACAAGCTAGAGGTAGGGTCTTAGAGCCAGACATGAGTTGTAATTATATGGGAGCGTAGGATACATTTCTAAGACTAAATAAATTTGTTCGTACACTAAAGCTACTCTTGTATAATTTTATATCTTAAAAGTATTTGTAGTGAATCCATATAATTGGCCACGTTAATTATTTAATTGGGTATTAAATTGATATTAACATTAAATAAATCTATTTGGGCGGAACGTGTGAAATGAATGTATCAGTTAAAATTAAAAAAAGGAACGTAGCATCTTGCAATTCGAATTCGACGATCGAGTCGAGTATAAAATATTACATTTAATATATTTAATAAACAAGCTTTAAAATATTGTTCAGTTTATTTAGCTTAATAAATCAACATAAACTAAACTGTTCATGAACAATTTATTCATTTACAACTTTAAATACAAAAATTAATTTAAAAACTTTGGTTCTCAAATATAGAATTTTGAGAAGATCACTTGCAACCAATAAGAAAAAAGACAATTTGGATTATGTGTAGCGATTGAAACTATAAAAATAGGGTTTATGTTGTTCTAATTGAAGAAATCGTGAATCTATATTATAAGACAAAGGCTAAGAAGGTGACACTGTCATAGTCGAACAACGCATGCTTCTACTAATAAATTTTGATTTATGGGACTATGATTTTGATATCGGGTTACATAAAGAATTTTTGTGATTCATTGTTGTAACTATGAACATGTGGTAATTTCTTATACTATGCTTAAATATTTGTGAAAAATCATGCTTGAATATGAATATACTTTCTTAATAATTGATGAACCTAATCATCTATGATGCTTGTGAAAAACATTTAAGTTCGGAGAGATAAATTTAACTATGTTAATTAATAATTAAGATGTTGATATTTGCAATTTTTTTAAACATTTGATATAGCATCTAATAAAATAAAAGTTAATTAATTAAATAAAAATACATTATAATATAAAATAAAAAAGTAAAAATCTATACAATCATTCAGGGTGTTGGGGCAAATGCCTTCCATACGTTGAGGGTCTAGAATGACTAGATTCTATCGTAGTTTTGGCTGCTTCTGAGCTTTAGCCTCACATTGATCTTCATCTTGAGGTAGCAAGCTAGATGGACTTGCTTGTCGAGCCAATGGGATAAAAGCAAATTTGAGGAATTTGTTGGTGATAAATGATGCAATTGATAGAGGGGATAAGGTTTTGACGAGCTCTCCATATTCATCAACATCTAAATAAATTCAGGTTAGATACTTGAAATATTCATTGTCGGCGTTCTCACTCAGGAATGGATCATCGTCAGACTAATATGATTATGCAATTGCGGGTTCAGTTTAGGTAGGTTGGCTAGGTTCGATATGCGCTTCTTGTTGATTTCTTCGTCGGTAAATCAATAGTATGTATTGTTGCATGAACCGAAGATACTAATCTTTCTTAACAATACACTTCACCTTAATTTATATAATTTTTATATGCTGTTAGTGATGTGATGTTGACGTGATACTTTCTCAAAATATTACATCATCATCTATTAATGTTGTTTGACGAAACCTAAATTTAGAGATTAATATGGATACAAAAAAATTAAGGGTTGAATTGAAAAAATATTTAAATTTTTTGCCTTAAAGATTTATAAAAAGAAAATTGAAGGTGGAAAAAAAGGAAAGTGGGAAGTTGTCTTTGCTTAGTGCGGGAAAAGAAATATTGAATCATTGTCTTTGCTGAACCTCGACACACACGTAGTATAGATGTGGAGGTCTGCTATTTGATTCAATTATTATTTAATTGGAAGATTTGGTGTAAGATGATGAACCCACGTTTATTCTTTTCATCTACAATTTTGCGTAATCACTCTTTGTCTTGAAAAAACTGCAACTTCCACTTCCCAATCACTCAAAATTCTTAAAATAATATTCAAACATCCAAAAATTATATATACTTCCAAAATCATTGAGAAGGATAGAAAGCCCGTTGACGGAATTTCTGTAATATACCTCCAAAACACAAAATGTTTTGTAGCTTTCCCATACCTATTGTGTCTGTTCGAGAATTTTTGGACTAACACAAAAAAAGAAGAAGAAAATGAGAAATTGGGGTCCATAAATATGCATGCTTGAAGTAAGCGGCAGCAGAAACCTTCAATCCTCCGCATCAATTGTAGATGATTGTGATTTGTGAGAAGGAGCTCAATGATTGCCCACGCCCTGGGTGGCCTGCCTTCTTCACCATGCCATCATACATTATCATTCATCACTACCTTCTGCTTTTGTTTTGTTGTTGAAGCGGGTATTTTTCTATTCTGGTCAAGTAGCCCTTTTAATAATATCGACTTCAAAAATCGAATTTAATTCAAATGTTTAGAAAAGAAATCCAAATTTCACAAACAAAGATTAACTATTCTAATGGTATGAGATTTTTCCAGGCAATTCAAGTGGATTATTTACTAATGACAGCCCACATATCTTCAAAACTTGTGCTTTACAAACTTATATTAATAATTATTTTTCTTCCTTTTTATCGACTTTATCACGTTTGCTTCTATTTTCTTTTTCTCATCATAACTCATATATTTTAAAATAAATTATTCTAATAGTAGTCTCGTTACTGGTAAAATTTTTTAGTTATTTAATTATAAAAAGTTATAAAATAGTATTATCAATTGTTTTTAAAAATTGAAATAATAGTGAATTTAATTTTCAACATTTATATATTATATAATTTGATTTTTTTTGTAGTTTCACTTTTCTTTGTAATGCTGTTACCAAATAAATTAAAAAAAACAAATTTATCATCTAAATTTGACCGAATATATACAAAAAATAGAAACACTATAAAATCCAAGATAATAATTTTCACATTTTCTCATTATTTTAAAATTAACCCTCAAAGTCATAAGAAAAATCAAAACTACGAAAAAGACCATGTTACACAATGTGTAAATATTGAGGGTTGAATTTTTTATAATAAAGACTAGATTGACACACTGTATAAACGTTAAGAGTTGAAATTGCTATTAAGCTAATTTTAAAAGCTTCCAAGCTATCTTTCCATTGGTAATTTAACAGTACCCTTTGTCTCAGAGTAGACCAGATCACATTAAGAAGTATTCAACAACAGTTAAAAAATATAAATAAATAAAAAGGTATAGATGTCCAAGGGGGAGAATGGGATGAAGTATGAACCTTTGCCCATTTGGAAAACCATAATGGCACACGATCTAGCTTTTGCTTTTCGGCTTAGTTGAATCTTCAATGAATGGTTGTCAAATTATATACTTAATCAAGACTTTGGACAATACAAATATATTCTATGTTAATGCTGAAAGATTTGGACAATCATTTTCTTGGTTTTAAAAAATTGCATGCATCCCTTCTTGCTGCCATGCCAATACCATGCTTTTGTAAAGCTACTTTGCAGGGCCACTCTACTTTTTGCCATTTGCCATGAACCAGTGTTAGTCCGGTTGGTATATACGGTTGCCGATATTTGCAACCATTAACTATAGTGAGTTTAGGGAGGTCAACCACAACAAAAAGTTGGACAGTAATGATATTCTAACTCAACAAAAGGGGGTTCTATCATGAAACCAGAGACACTTAAAATTGATGGACACAAGAATTAAATATCAGCATTGTTCACAGCCAACTAGCAGACAAGAAAGAAGCCCCAACCCCAACATTCCTTTAGAATGCATGTGTTGGAGGGCCATATGCTCATTAATTAACAGCAATCATGCCTTTTCTTGTCACCCATTACCATCACTTCATTTTGTTCTCTTACTTTTTCTCCTTTCCTCATCATCATCCTTAGCTTGAGCCATATTTAAGGTGAGCCAACAGAAATGGTCCCTTATAGGGGACCATGACAGTATGTATTTGTTAACTGAAAATTTACGCCAACAAGCAAAACACATTGTTGCTCTGTACTTGCTACGCTTCCCAATATTGGTTCTAAGTTGAGATTGAATGCAAACAGCAAATTAAATCACAGTTTAAAGTTCATCAAAGATTGAAAGCCCTGACATCTTATGTTATTCAGCCAAAAGGGTTATTAATTCTTACATATTTGTCAAATAAACAGTTTCTATTTAACTAGGAACCATAGTAAAATAAGATGCCTGGGAGGTTTTTGCAAACAATGGACCAGAAATGAATGTTCAGCAACATATGTAAACCCAGATCTTTCAAGTGAAAATAATTGACCAAATAGTTGGCTCTGGATGTATCTGATCTCTGCTTAAGAGATTCGACCTGTAATAGGGGAAAACAGAACTCAAGCCTTGCAAAGGTTTTCGAATCCCATATATTCTTTGTTCGCTAGCTTTTTGACCATATCAGCAATGCCAACTCCACCTGTAATATTAAGGAAATTGTAGTGAGCTTCTGAGCATTTTGAGAAGTTATAATTTAAGTGACTTGCTTTTCAAGTTAACATAATTATAAGAGGTATAGGAAGCATGAAAGTGAGCTGTTACCTAAACTGATTGCACTGATAAATATTGTCAAAGCTAGTATGAAGATTATTATCGATGCTCTTCCAATGACTGCAATAATCCTTCTGACCACATGCTGGCCAGCAAAGGCAGCGATTGTTGCTACTAGAACAAAATAAGCAGCTGCATGGGACGTAACAATATAACCATAAGGCTGATGAAGTTAGTGGTCACAGTTTAGATGTTTCTATAATGGCTACCGATAGATTCTAATAGTAAATAATTACTGTATTGCAACTTATTACCATATGGGACTGGGAAACGATTGAGAAGATAATATTGTACGACTGACATCGAAGCTGAAAACACCATAGAAAACGTTGATGTTGCACTAGCTACCTGCAGAAGCAAATCAGTTCCATCAAACTCGGTAATTTGTGGGATCCTCACAGATATAAAAAGGTTGTGATCGGTTCGATAATGATAGAGAGATATTGCTTCTTCAGTTTTGGTGTATATCCATTCCCCCCACCTTGTTTATGATTTAGGTTAAGTAATTCTAGGTAAGCATACCTGTGGAGGTATCCCCAGTTCGAGGAATAAAGGACCCAAGATGAAGCCACCTCCTAGTCCTAGCAGCCCTCCTACCATGCCAGCTATCATGCCACAGGAACAGTAAAGAAGAATCTGATGCATCTTCCAGTTTGTGATTTCCTTTCCTTTGGATGCAATCACTCTGGTCCCTTTGCATAAGCATATGGCTTCAAAGATTGTCACAGAGGCAGCAATGGGTATCTATAGACAAAAAGGAAACACTCTAGTTGAAGAGATTTTAAGCCCCAAGAAACCCTTAATTGAATCTCCATTATCTAAGATACAAATTTCTTTCTTGCTTTCAGATTAAAAGGATTGGACATGATTTTGCTTTCACTCATTTGCTAAATCTTCAAGAGACCAACCTTAGAAAACAATAGATATATTTGAAGTCTGATTAAACTTTTATCTATCCATTATCTTCTATCTGTCTAGATTCTAGAGAGTTTCTATGTAGAATTTCTAGTTTCTACCTGCAAGGAGGTCACAATCCAGTACATGACTGAGCAAGTTGGAAGATATTCCTGCAATCACAAACATTTGGATGACAATTAGCCAACACATGAATGACTTCACATGAAATGTTCTTTGATAATATTGGACCATGAAAAGATTTAAGATCATATGGAACTCAGAAAGAACAGACCATATTACCATACCTTAATGATCTGCACAATAAGAAAACCAATCCACACATACACGAGCAACGATAACTCTTTCCAGTATATGTTTTGTAGGAGGGGAACCTGAATTGAATGATCACAATAATATTCAATAATAACAAAGATAAGACCAACATTAAGAGTACTACTTCTTGTATGAAAACCGAAATGTTCTTCAACTCACTTCATCTTCTGGCCGGTTGCCAGGTCCACTAGGTAATGGTTTATAATCTTGAGAAGATCCATCTGCAGTTCTCGAGTTTAGCACAAGCCGTTTGCAATATTTCAATTACCAAAATGATTTTCTTTTCTCAGTAAACCTCTATTAAATGTCATTAACAAACTGTCATTTGAATCTTAGTCTATTTCCTTTTAATGGCAATAAGTCATTTCAAATTTGGTTATGCACTCACCAGCTGGTTTGGACTCTTCTGATTCCACCTTGGCAGCTTCCTGCAAATAGAAATCTCAAAATCCCCATTAATAATCTTTATGCCAAAGGGAAGAAATCCATGGAAAACTAAAGAAAAATTGGAAAGTTTTACCTTTTTTATCATTGTCTCTTTCTTCCATGTGTCTATACCTTTGAATAAGGCTTTCGTTGATGTACCTGCCATTGTCAAATTTAAGCACCCATATCAGAGAAAAGAAAACCTTGTTACAAAGATTATGAACTTGTGAAAGAAAAGAGATAATATATGTTCCTATCTGGATTGTCAGATTCCTTGTTTGATGTATTAAGATTTAAACCTGGATCCTGCCTAATGCTATCTATTTCCCTATTGGATATGTTGTTTACATTGTTAAAACTCTGATAGATAATCAAACTACTTATGATTCCATTTGTTCAAAAACTGTGTTCATGCAGTATCATTGGACTTTCATTATTGATCCTGAAATTATTGAGATTTGAATTTGTGAAGAGAGAAAATACCAATGAAGAGAATGATAAGCAGAACCGTGACCATCCAATCAGCAAACATGACATTAAGGGCAACTCCAATGCTGATTCCAAGCATAAGCATGGGCTGAAATAGCAATGCCAAGTCATAATCTATGAGAGGCATTTCCAGTGTTGGGTGCCTAAGTCTCAGGTTATAGTATACAGTTGATCCAGCTGCTCCCATGATCATACCTGCAACCGAAAGAAAAGTTCGTTGTTGTCCGTACACATGATCACTACAGATTGTACAAAATATTCGGAGGATTCTTCAAATATCAGATTAGCCCAAAAGCATCCAGCTAACCGATGTTACTTATGTTTATGTTATGGCCATGCTTGTATGCATTCTTGCATGTATCTACGGTATGTTCCATGAGAACAAATATATTTCTAGGAAAACAGGATTATAACATGATCAGCAATGGTGAAACTCACACTTGGAAATGGCTGTGGAAGACTTGGGGTCAAAACCTATTATGAGACTGAGCATCGGAACGAAAATCCCACCACCGCCAACGCCACCGACACTACCCAACGCTGCACCAAGGAATCCAACAATTGATCCTACAACTATTTTCCAACCAAACTTCATCTCCTGCTCAATCAATGACCAACTTTCAATACCAAAGTAAACAAACATAAAAAAGATTGCTACAATGTTCCAATCACCATCAGCTGGTGCAAAAGCCAATGCATTGATTGCAAAAAAAGAGTTTACAAAGGCTAAACAAGCCTAATTGACTCACCGGCCAGACAGGTTCATAGGCAGACTTCCCATCTTGCCAGAGGAAGTTGGCCACTCTAACAAAAAGTCCCCGTGTTTCCTCGTTTTCTTGGTTCCTTTTGTGCTTCAATAATCTCTCAGCAATGCCCACATCGCTCATAACAAGAACCAGAAAGAGAATCCATGCTACCATTGCCAAGCCTCTCAGGTTTACCTGAATGCCACCCATTTTTGGCTAATGCCCTGAATTATATTAGCAAAGAGGGAGAGAGAATCTATGACAAAAAAAAAATAATTTTCAGGCTTTAAGCTTAATAAATTCCCTTCCTATTTCCTCTTTGCTATCAATTCAGTAGCATTCAAATCGAAGAAATAGTGAGTTCACTCCTTTAGTAACTCCCTGATGTCTACATTATAAATCCCTCTATTGTACGTTCGACCATGGGGTCCAATGACCCAGTTCAATTTTTTTTTCAAAGTCCAGTTTTCCCTTAAAAAGAACAGTGAGTACAAATTAAAAAAATAATTTATTTATTTTCAGACAATAAACATTCTGTGTTTATACCATGTTTTAGGATCAACCGATTGTCCCCTTCTGGAATCTGTACTGGTTTTTTAACTGTTTCATCTCTATAGAAGTTTCCAAAATTTGTACGAAAAGAAAAGAAAAGAAAAGAAACAGCATCCTATTCATTAAACAAATTACATAATGGGTTTCTAATAATTGCTAAAAAAATTTACCATATCCGACGCTGATAAAATGAAATTTGCATGAGCAACTGAGAGAGCCCAGACCTTCAGTTTTTAATGTTTTTTGTGTTTTATTTAATCAATTATCATCACTTGTTTTTAGCAATTTTCAAGGTTATTCTAACAGCAGATGATCTAGGCTAATCCAAATCCGTGCATAATGGAAGCTTCATGGATGCTTCCAAACTTATCGGATAACGAAATTACTTCCATTGGATAAAAAATAATTAACAAAATGATTTTAGTTAACAGTTCACCAAAGTATCCAACTGCGATCTTTCATCCCAGATGTTTAGAGTTCGTAATTATTCCTTCCCTGGTTCCATGGTTCATTTACATCTATCGCCCTGAGATTTCCTTTTTATGATACAGTGGTTTGTTAAGTGAGGCAATCAAAGGTGGTGATAAGCGAAAGCAAAGGCAAGTGAGATAGGAAGGAAACTTCCCAGAAGTTTACGGACATTTTTGTACGAACCAAGCAGTAGCAAACCTGAAACGTTAGATGGTAAAAGGAAGAATGTGTGTTGGAGTCGTCCTTATTTTGAATGCTGTTTTACGGCAAGCCCATGAAACTTCATGCCTACTACAATCCATCTTTGCCTTTACTACCCTACAAATAAAACCATTTCCTTAGTTTAGTTCTATTATATTGTATCCCTATCCCATGTCTTTTTGCGGATGCTTCACAAAGCCTACCTTCACTTTTAAACTAGCCGTGAACCCTACACATGATGTTGCAAAAAGGCTGGGGTAATTCCACAAGACATCCTCCAACTATGTGTTATATTCTAAATCAATCCCTAAATTATAAAATATTCCAACTAAATCCCCATACTATCAATGTCATTCCATTAGCTGTTACCATTTGGTTGCGCACTAGAGAAATGACTATATGAAATAGGAGTGTTATCCATTCCCAATAGTTCAATGCCACATCAGCAATTTCATCGGATTTTCATTTGGATTTGATCTTCTTCAAGATAAAAATATTGATGTCCCATTAAATGATTGAAAAAAAATAATACAAATGATATGGTGTCACTATTTCATACAATCTTTTTTTTTTAATAGAAATATATTCAAATATATATGAAACATGCTTAAGTGAGCTCATATTTGTTTGACATGTGGTAGTGACTATTGAACAACACGTGTCACATAAAATATATTGAATGCCCCTTAATTTTTATATTTGCGCATTACATCATGGAAAGATTTTTTTTTTTCATTATGAAAAGATTTCAAAGGAAAATCATAGGGATAAATTGCATCCAAAGATTAAAATGTGCTTATATCACTTAATTATTTCTAAATAATTCAAATATTATGATTGATCAACGTAATAATGAAAGGTTATTTTAAAAAAAACCTAGTAATGGAAGACTATTTTTAAAAAACGTAATAATTATAAGAATTGAATATTGTGATCTAAATTAATGAAAATAAACTTTACTACCATTTATCTGACAATAAACTTTTTCTGTTTGCTTTGATTTTATTAATTAATTTTTTTTGGAAAGATTATTAAATATTTTTTCTTTATAAACAAACCTTTTGCTCATCAAATGTTGTTTTCTAAATAAACCTTGCAGTTTCCAAGTTTGGAAATTTTGTTTATTTTTAGTTTTATTAGTTTCGTTGGTTTGTTTCACCCTTTGGTGTTAGGTATTCGTGGCATAAATATAAACTTATATTTGATAAATTGTTAAAATGAGTAAACTTATTATTCATGAAAATATATAAACGTTATTATTTTTTTTTTTTGAGATGTTTTCAATAGTTTTGCATGTAAAGCAAATGATTAAGTAAATATTGACTTAATGATTACTTAAAGTTTAATTAATATTAAATTTTATGTGATGGTCTGATCATTAAGAGTGCTCATCGTCAGTGGCGGAGTCACGTTGAGGTTCAGAGGGGTCATGACCCCTCCAAAATTTAAATTTTTTTTCAATTTAGTTCATTGTAAATTTACATTATGACCCCCTCAAAAATATAAGTAGTTTCCTAAGATTTAAGATTTTTGCAATTTTCAATGGTAAAATTTTAATTTAGGCACTTTATAATTTATAAAATTTTAAATTAATATAGGTAAAATTACACTTTGACCCCCTCAAAAATGATAAAAATTTAACTTAATCCTTTAAAAATAATAAAGATATAGGGTATTAAAATGATGAAATTATATTTATACTATAGTGAAAATATACAATTTAATTTTGGCCTCTCCCCCAAAAAATTTTTTCTAGCTCCGCCATTATTCAGCGCCTCAGACATGACCTGGATTCGAATCGTATTAATCGCATTTGTTGTTCGGGTTTTACTTTATTATTGTAATTCACTAAATTTTTTTTAACTAATATCAAGTTATATTAGGAGTGTATATAATGTAAAAGACACGTATATTAATAAGTAATTTAAATAATTTTTACATAGTCCACGAGATCATAAATGAGCAAATAACTTATGTTAAAGAATATTTTATCTACAAGTCCGAAGTTGGATTAACCTTTTTTTTTTTTAGTTTTATAATTTTCTCTCACTTCTCCAAATTTTATGCTAAAAACTGCTCGCAAGTAGATAAAGAAAAATCAATTTACCGCTTTTAAAATAATTTAAAAAATTCAATTAATCCTTCACAACCATTTTTCATCGTCATGTCAAGAACTTCAACAAAGATCTATATTTCAAGTTCTCTGTTGATTGCTTGAATGAATAAGTTTTCAGTTTGAATTTTAGGGATCGATTCAATCTAGAAATGAATAATAAAAATAAAATAAAATAAAGAAGAAAGGAATTAAAAATAATAGAAGAGGAAAGAATCGCCTTAGAAGTGTTTATAGGTTGGGTCGAGTACGGATTGGATCTAAAAATGATATTAACATATTTTATGTTTATCTAAATTCGATCCGACCCAAAATTTAAGTTTAAAATTTTGGTCAAACTCACCCATATTTGTAAAAGACTATCCCAAACCCATTTTAAGCCTGACCATATTATTTTTAATTTTTTTTAAATATTTATTTTATTTTAATATTTAAAAATTGTATAAATTTTTTATTTATTAAATTTTTTATATAATCAACTTAACAATTATTTTAATGTTTATATTAGAGTAGTATTATATATTTAGTATTATAGAAAAATGACTAATCATGTTTTACCTCTTGATTTTCAGTTTTTTTTCTCCTGAAAAAAAATTCAAATCCAACTAAAAATGCTGAAAATCAAGAGGAAAAAATTGATTTGTCATAGGATAAGGATGACGTGGAATCATAATTTCATACAATCCCTCTCTAGTATCGTTCTTCATTTTCAATCAACCAAACAATATAATTCCGATTACTACTCAATTTTATTCTCACTGCATAACTATTATAATTTTTACTCTACTCCATTCCAACGAACCACACCTACCATTGCATTATGTTTGATTGGGAGGAATGAAAAGCCCATTCCCTCTCTATTCTTGGATACGATAAAACCTTATTTTGGTTCGTTAAATAAGTTATTTTGAGGAAGAGGCTAAGAATAGTTATAAAAGTACGACGAAAATCTCTATATTAAGAATTAAATTGTTTTTTACTTTTTATTAAAAAAAACAAGTAAATTAATTCATATATGTTATATTAAAGAGTAAATAAATTTTTTTTGTTAATTTTTTTTTCAATTATTATTATTAAAAAATAGTGTAACTAATGGAATAATCAAATAATTATACCTGAAAACATATAAAAATTAATTTTTAGTAATAGAAATAAACGAAATTCTTAATAAAAAAACTAATTTATTTTTTTATCTAACATACATGAATTAAGTAAAATATAATCTAAATTCTAAATTTTAATATAAAGAAGTTTATGATATTTTTATCGCTATTCTTAACCTCCTGCACCAAATAAGTCATTTAATGAACCAAAATGAAGCTTTACTGTATTCAAGAATAAAACCTAACGGAAACAACCAAAAACAGAAAAGCATTACGAAAAAAAGGGCTAAAGAATCCTCAAAGTCTATTCGCTTCTTATAGAGTAATATTGAACACAACAGTCCCAATTTGAGAAATAAGAGTATCAATCTCTTGGAGCATAGGCCGCAACTTCATGGGTCTGGAGTCGTAATCCTGTATCCATTGAACAGCTGTAGTCGAGTCAGATTCAATAATCAATAAAGCCTCCCCCTTCCTTGCAGCTTTTAAGAAGCTCTCCATTGCATATTTAATGGCCACTAACTCAGCTGTGTTTGAGTTCGTTTCTGGTTCACCTGCTTTGATTTCGGATTCAGATGCCTCAGGATGACTTTCCATTTTGTCCGCGCTTCCTTCCTCTGAAACTTGAATAATCTGTTTCAATCTCTTCACCACCTCACTCATCTTGGGCCGCCCTTTGGGACTTGTTAATAAACAAGCATCTGCTAACTTAGCAAATTTTCGAGCTGCATCAATCGAATACTGGTTTCCAAGTCCAGGATCCATTATCGAGCTGAACTTTTTACTATCAGCAGGGAACCGTTTCATCCAATGCAAGAGACGTTCCTCCGCTTGTGGAAGCTCTCTGTCTATTGACTGCCTGCCTGAAAGAACCTCATATAACACCACACTGAAACCCCATACATCACTGTAAACTGTTAGATGTCCTGTCGCCAAGTAACAAGGATCAGCATAACCAATAGTCCCAGAAACCTGATCACAAGTGATAAAACCTTGTTATCATCATCATCATCATCAAACAACAAAGTAAAATGACGTATCACGTTACTCCAAGTACAGAGAAGACAGTACTAACATCTGTTGAAACATGTGTATCCCCTGCCATTGGCCCTTCTGTTGCAAACCCAAAGCCTGAAAGCTTTGCATTGAACTTGTCATCCAAAAACACGTTGGACGGTTTGAAGTCTCGATGTATGACCTTGCATTATTATCAAACCATGGATTTAGATAACCAAAATGCGAAAAAAAGAAGAAGAAGAAGAAGAAGAGGAAGCAGCAACGTTAGTCTTTCAGAAAGGAACCTGCAGATGTGCTAATCCTTGTGCTGCTCCAAGTATTATTTGTAATCTTGTTTTCCAGGGAAGAGGTGGGAATGCGCTTTGGAAAGATGATCATTTAAGCTCTTATTTTGCATAAACTAGTACACCAGAAGACGCTGGATCTCTTTTTTATCATCCACTGCACAGTGTCCAATGAGTTTGATGAGATTCGGGTGCTCGACAACACGAGAAGTTGAACTTCTGCCAACCATTCCTTATGTCCCTAAATGGATATGGAACGAAAATATCTATAAAAACCTTTCATCTCTCAGTTACCATTTAAGAAAGAGAAACAAGCTAAATCAACAAGCTTCTTGTTAAAAGGAGACATGAGTGAATGATGGTGGAAGAGAGAAGATTGATCTAAGCCTTGCTATGGATATATACTGTCTCAACAACTTTCAGAAACAATTTTAATTGAATCTGTTGCTGGCTTACGGACATAATGAAGATAATAAACTGAACCATGAAATGAGCAAGATAACTTTTTAAGTAAAATAATAATAATAAGAATTTCTTATTGAGAACATCATCAAGAAGCCGAAAAATACATTCCTGGATCTGATAGAGGGAAAAAAAGAAACTTACCTGCACGCTACCCATACGAAGCTTTTTAATAGCAACCACCAAAGGCTCACCCTTTCCATCAGCAGGCTTGATTGTACCTTTGTAGACGTCCACAAAGCCGCCTCTGCCAATCGCAAGTAGCGGACCGAAATCACGAGTTGCTCGTCTAAGCTCTGAGAAAGATAAGACCCTCAAATTGTGAGCTTTTGCTTCGTACAACTCTGGTATGCTACGCGGAAAAGCTTCCGAGAATAAGTACTTTGTGGTCCGGTCAAGCCCTGAATATTCCTCTGATTTTCTTTCTTCTGTTAACTCTGGGGCTGATCTTTGCCCCTTGCTTCTAAACTTGTCCTTGAAATACTGAAAAGTCTTCATTGCAGGATAATTAAAGAGCAAGAAGAAACGCAGGTCTTCTCCCACTAGAAAAATATACAAAAATAACACTGCATTTAATCAATAAACTTAAGCGACAAGACAAAGGAAGAGTTGAAAGACCAAAGAACAGAAAGGTGTTGAGATTCCACGATGCCGTAAGTGAAAAATGAAAAATCAACTATATAAAGAAAAATATTAAAGTAAAGCGAGAAGGCTGAAGACGAGGAAAATCAAACTAAACCCGATCAAGGAAATAAGGTGCATCAGTCAACGCACAAAAACCTATGGGGCTAAGAGATGGCCACCATAATAAAAGAAAATTAGGATAAATATTTATTTCTATTAGAATTAATTTTATTTTAAAAATCAGAATGTTTAGAAGTACTTGAGTTATTCAACTGTAAAGATGCAGCTTAAGTTTTTCCCAATAATCAATTACTTATAAAAAACCTAAATTTTTTATTATTGAAAATAAATTAAAATTGGTTTTTCCTCTAAAAATTCAAATTTTTTCCTATAAAAATTAATGTTATTCCATATAAACCCCCCAAAACTTACTCTTTTATTGAAACAACTAAAGTTAATTTAAAAAAAAAAAAAGTTAAAAAGATAAAATGATTGACCAAAATGAAAAGTTATTAAAGTTGAGTGATTAAAATGAGTGTATAATAACATTGTTTAACTCCGAATTAACAACGTGTGATCAAAATGAATACGATTTGTAGCAACAAATTCTTTTTGCAAATTTTTTTTATTTTTATGTCTAAAATGAAAATTTACTAAAGTTGAGTGATCAATGTGTGAGTTGAGAGGAAAAATTCTCTCATCCTTTAGGATGAGCCTGGAGGAAGGTAAGTATTCCGACCTTGCATGTTAAGCTGTCGGAGAGCAGTTCTTTAAGCTCAGTAGAGCAAGCTTGGTAGAGCCTTGCTACGTGATTTTAGTGTTTAAGTAGAAGGAGAAATGAGTTGAATGAGTGGATCATGATGTGTTTTCTATGGTTTAACGTTTAGGGGCTGTCGATCTACTCGAAGGAATCCCAGATCTAGCGTTTGAAGCTGCTAAAAGTGAGCAGTAGGCGAGGCTCTGTAAAGCTCTGTTCATATCATGTGAGTTATGGTAAGAATCATCTGTTTATTTTGTAAGAATCTCTTTCGTGTAAGTGGTAAGATAAGGTGAGAAAGTTGTGCATGTATCTTGTGAGGGTTTGGTGAGACCCTATAAACTCTTGATTGTTTTGACTGTTAGTGCATGTATGTGTATGTTTGTTCCTCTGTGCTATGTGACCATTCTTGTGATGGAAATGGAAATGTGAAGTATGTGTGATACAATTATTCTTTGGAAATGTGTATCTGATTTGCTTACATGTGTGGCTTAATGCCAAAGTGATAATATGCCTCTAGTATGAAAAGAAAGCATGAGATTGAAGTAAATGCATATGGTCAATGTGTCTGTAACAAGTCTTTGCATGAAGAGTCATGCATGAGGATAAGAGAAGTGTGTCACATGAAAGAAAACGAGTATATGCATCTGCATATTGAAGTCTGTTGTCAAGAGCCAGTCATGCATAAGTCTGCATATCGAGTCTACTTGCGTGTGCGAGTCAGTCGAGACAATAAACATGAATTCTGATATGTGGAAGACCATGACCATGGCAAGTGAAGACCATATCGTGTAAGACTTAGTACGGGACTACGACATCATATGGGGAAAGAAAATCCATATAGTGTAAGGCCTAGTCATATTGTTATGGCATCATATGGAAAATGAAGACAACATCGTGTAAGACCTAGTCTGGGACTATGGCATCATGTGGATATATGTATAGAGGATGGTTGGGTGAGTACCAGGCGATGATGGGTAAACCTAATGATGATGAGTTTAGGCGAATCCCTATCATCAAAACACCAAGTTATCGATATGTGAAGGCCTTTGTGATTATTCTAATATGTGAAAGCCTTTGTGGTTGTTCTGTTACGTGTGTGAGCTTTTGTGGCCATTCTCTGTTACATGTGTACCTTAGTGGCGGGAATCTGTTATATAAGGGCCTTAATGGTGAAAATCTGGTGCATGTGAGCCTTTGTGGCGAAACCTGTTATATTTGGAAACCTTGTGGTTGTTCTTATTACATGTGGGTCTTATGGCTATTTGTTAAAAGCGCCTTCATGGCGATAACTGTTTGAATGTAGGTGGTTGTCTTAGTGGCTATCTAATGATGTATGGATGCCTTTGTGGCTATCTCAGTTAAGTGGACACCTTCATGGTTATCTGTCAATCGAGTGTGTATCTGTAGCTTCCGAAGACAAGAGAAGACGCTTGAAGTGAAGTGTACACCTTAGTGGCGCAATCCATGAAACGTTCTCAGAACAAAGATTCAAAGGCAATGCCAAAGTGGCAAACTCTGAAGAAAGAGTGAGTTATCAGAATGAACTTGTAAGTGAGTCGAATTACACCAACTGAGGTAAGAATGAATACTGATTGTGGAGGAGTACCAGGTAAGTAAAGATGCAATGATGCAATACTTGTTCTGTGCTGAACTTGATCAATGCCTGACTGGTTCTATGGAGTATGTCATGATGATGTATGCTTGATATATATATTGATGAATGTATGTATGATAACCCCTCAGTAAGTTCTTGTGAACTTATTGTTGAAGCCTCTGATTGTAGGAATCGTTAGAATGAAAGAATATGAGAGACGATGCCAAGGCTACACCATAGAAGCGGCAGTTCGTGTTGATATGCATACAGAGAAGATTAAAGGAAAGATTGTGACGAAATTAGCCATGATGTATAAGTATGAGATAAGCCTTAGGGTGAAGTTAAGTTTGCGCAATAGACGTGACACTCTGATTGTATGTGTTGCTTGATGTAAGGCGAAAACTATAGATATTATTCAAGTGGTAAAGGAAACATTACACTGTACAAAAAGTTATACATAATAGGAATACACGAGGTAATTCAGCTAGAAAGACTTAGAAATTTTATTAAGTCGTTACATAGGCAGGTAAAGGAGTCCAGGTTGCGTCTGTTTAGGAAATAACACCCGCTGCTCGGATTCAGTGATTTGGGTCGGGTGGAGGGCGTTACATAATGTATTGTTGCTATTCATTATTTCAGATCAAGAAATCATCAAGAATCGATCTTCCTATACTTCAATCTCTTTGAGCGCTTGTCTATCGGTTCTTGAATTACTAATTTGATGCTTGCTGTCGGTTGCCCTATTGTTCACTTGGTTTTTCATTTCAAGTTGCTTGCACGCTAAGTAGGTCTTAATTCATATTCGATTCAATTCTATCTTCATTCAAACAACTCAAATGTGACCTTGATCTGCTGCCTATATCATTAGGTCAACTAGATACCCTCAAAATCTACATTAATCTCTTTTTTTCATTCTCTTTTAGAAAATCTTCATATATATTTTTTAACCTTGTGACAAACATACGCAATTCAAATTTTGTATTTTTTTATGCAAAATGATTAAATATGACCACTCTTGTTATTACCATTAATTTTAGAAAAGCTTCATATAGATTACACCATACATATTATCATTATTATTGTTAGTCATTATAATACGTATAAAGTAGAATACAATTAACACACACATAAACAACAGAGGCTGGATGTGGTAGTACACTTGATCAACTCAAGTCCAAGACATCAAAGAATATATATACACATACATATATATATCCCGATATTTAAAGACAAAACACTTGAATGCAAAGGGAACCTAAGTTGAGAGTCTAAAATGACCTGGAATGGAAACAATATTTGATCCAGCCTATAAACCAATATCATTCTGCAAACAGATCACTGTTTTCCTTTCCTTTCCTTTCCTTTGCTTTGCTTTGCTTTGCTTTGCCTTGTTTTGTTTTGCTTTTGTCATTCAAAAGCTCTTGGGTATCGGTTTTGGTTTTACGTGTTCTACTTTCTTGCCCGTCCAGGTCCCATCTCTCCCGAGTTCTCAGTGCTGGACATTCCGTAATCGCTGCTCGTGAACTCCTGGCTGCCAAGTGCCAACTGTCTGAACCTCTCCATGTCAGCATTGTATGTACTGGCAGTGTACTCTCCACTGGCACCAAATATTGTGCTTTGCCCTGGCTTGGAGCCGTTCTCATTCAGGTCATCCAGGGAAGAGTCTCCTTCCAGGATACGCGCTATCTGCTTTCCATCATCATTTCAGCATATATTTATCACATATAAAGAAGCTATTGTAACAAGGCAAGTTATCAAAGTTTGGACCTGGCTCATTTTTGGACGCTTTCTTGCGGAATGTCGGATGCTTGCAGCAGCGCAGGCTATCATGCGTTGCATTTCGCTCGGATTGTAGTTCTTCTCCAAGCGTGGATCAACCAGCTCATCCACATTGCCCCCTTCTAGTGCACGAGTCAGGAGTGGTCGAGCCTGCTCATAAAAGTACACCAATTAATATACACCTTGTATAATTCTATATGCTATTTATTCATTATACACCACTCGGCTAAATCATATTGGTAAGATTTGTTAGTTTTGGTGATAAATGAATCTACTTGCAAGTAAGAAATTTGGAGACTATAAAGGGGGACGAATAGGTACGCACCCAATCTACTAAGCTGTCGTCCATTGAAACATCAATAGGTTGCTTCCCAGTTATGAGCTCTAAAAGCATGACCCCAAATGAGAAAACATCGGATCTATCTGTTAACTTGCCGCTTGAGGCGTACTCCGGAGCCAAGTACCTATATTGGATTGAAAGAAATCAAAACCATTAGCAAGCACTTCCGTGTTAAGTTATGAGATGATGGATGAATCAACATCTTCAGACGAACTATAGATTTTGCAGTTTCAGTCTGCTTATATATTCAGTCCTTACCCAAATGTTCCCATCACCCGAGTCGAGACATGAGTGTAGTTATCAGTTGACAACTTAGCCAATCCAAAATCGGCAACCTATAAAATAGGCTCGTGGTTAGTTTCGCTAACATAGATATCCGGAGCTATTATCTTTGGATAATTGAATTTCAATGTAGTATAGTAGACACTGATTCAATTTTAAGAGAAGATACCATCGCCTCAAAGTTACTATCAAGTAGAATATTAGCTGATTTGATATCACGATGAATAATGCGAGGATGGCCTGCATATATAATTCAATAAAGAAATGAAAACCTTGGGGAGAAATGGAGTAGCAGAAGAAAAAGAAAGAGGCAGGGAACTCCTTACAGTCTTCATGGAGATAAGCAAGCCCTTTCGCGGAGCCTAATGCAATACGAAGTCTAGTGGGGAAATCCATAACAGGACGATCCTTTCCTGCAATGCAACATTTGTAATGACTTCAGGCCTCCAGAATTTATGATCAAAAGCATTGCTATAAGTAGTTTTGCTGGTATATTATCATCCTTGACCAAACTCCGGTATATTCTCGGAACAATTCCAATGTTTCATGCTGAATTTTGACAATGAAAGTATGACATGAAGCAAATACCAAAAGGAAAAGGAGAAGGAATAGTGTTACCATGGAGATGATGTTCCAAGGTTTTATTTTGAACAAATTCATACACCAACATCCGTTGCCCGCTAGCAATGCAATACCCAACCAGTGACACAAGATGGCGATGATGAACACGGCTAATGATTTCAACTTCAGCTTGGAATTCTCTTTCTCCTTGTCCACTACCACTTTTTAAACTTTTAACTGCAACCTCCTTTCCATTTGGAAAGACGCCCTTATGCACGTATCCGAACCCGCCTTGACCAATCAGATTGGCCTGGGAAAATCCGTTGGTTGCAGCAAGCAGCTCCTCATAACTGAAAGTGCTCTTATTGAATCCAAGAGCAAGGTTTGGTGATGGAGGTGGCAAAGGAGGAGGATGTGGACCTGAGAAGTTGGAGCTTGTTTGACCACTAAAAACCGGTGGTGCTTGAGAACCCCAGCCGCCACTGTAGTTAGCACCTCCTGATGGTGGGGGTACTTTTACAACATGCTCTGGCCCATTGGGACCATTACCCCACTGTGCATTCTGATAGTTGTTATAATAGTCTTTACCGTCACCTATGCGCAAAACGTACAATACAAATATAGCTTATGATCAATATAATCATACTATATATGTACAAGATTGAATAGAAGATAAATACAATAATATATTGAATTTTCTTCAGTTTCATTGGATTATAAGGGAATTAACTCTACTGTGATAAATATAAAACACAAGCCTTCATGTTTGTTGATAAAGGATGAGAAGTTTACAGGCAAAAAAGGGAGTTGTTTAATAATACCTTTAGCATCATCATAGTACATCACTTGCCTCTGGGCTTTCTTCTTCTTCTTCCGACAGCAACATACTATACAACTGATGATCAAAAGAAGCAGCACCAATCCCACGGCCACAGCTGCTACAATAATGATTTTTATATCTACGCCGCCAATTTGGTCGGTGGAATCTGAGGATGGTGTATGTTTAGAAGAGGAAACTTGCTTGGTACCACTGCTTTTGTGGGAATGGGAAGAATTAGAAGGGGGAGAGTGGTAAGTGCGCCGAGTTGAAGGAGCATGAGAAGAAGAGGAAGAAGAAGAAGAAGAAGAAGAATCTTGTTTGCTGTCAGATGATGATGATTTTGCCCGAGGTGGTGGGGGTGATGACGAAGACGGCGGCGAGGAGCGTGGTGATGAGGATGATGATGATGAATTTGATCTAGATGGGGAGTCCTGTGATGAATTTGAGTCTGATGGAGCAGGTGGGGAATCTTTTGATGGAGAATTCTCAGGGGATGAACCCATTTTTGCGTTAGCTTACAAGCTTTCCAGCCAAGAAACTCCACCCACTCCCTTATTTGCTTGGCTCAAACAACTGAAGAACTCTGAACAAAATTGGCAGGTTAAGTGCAGCCTATTCTTTTTTTCTTTTTTTTTTTCTTATAAAATCCAGGCCATGCAATGCAAGACCTGCTACTATTATTGCTTTATGACACAAAACTACATGTTAAAAAGCATTGATATATCATTATATGATGAAACTCGTTAATTTGATCTTAGCATATGCTACACTGTTGATGATGAATGCCTCTATACAAATACAAAATAAAAATATTTAAAAAACAAATTGAAAGAGAAGAGAAAAGAGGTACGTACCTGAATGAAGAAGAAAGAAAGGGTTCTCAAAGGAAAGAGAGAGAAAATGTGGGCAAATTTGCCATCATTCTAGAAAGGGGACTCTGTCGTTGCCTCCCCGCTGTGGCTTCCTACAAAGCAGGAATTTTGGGCTTTATTTTCTTTTTATTTATTTATTTTTTTCCTCACCTCAAGCGTCTTCTTCTCTCACTCACACACACCATTGATTCGTTTTTTGTTGGTTATTTTCTTTTTTAGTTTTTTTCTATTTCCTGCATTGCCAGCCCCTTTGCTAAACTTCTGCCAAGTGCCATTCTTTTTCCCCCCTTGGTTCTACAACAGGCTTAAACTGCATAGATTATCATTTTCAGCTGCAAAACCTCCTACATCCCCTCTTTTTTCAACACCTGTATCAAAGCATGCCTCCCACACACCAACAGAATCATTTACCATTTTATTTTTCTTTTGTTTCATTGCATGAACCGGTTAAAACTAAGTCTTGGGTGTGTCAGCTTTAATTGTTTTGTTAGGAACATCATTAGCTTTGGTTCACTTAAAGATGATTGAAGATAACAATTTTTGGATGATATGAATGTTGAGTTGTACCAAGCTTGGAACCACCAACACTTCTAGTCTTGTATGATTCAAACCATTTCTGCATGTCATCAAAGGGGAATCCACATATCCATTCATGTAGCAAAACATATATTAACATAGCTTCAAAATTTGACGTTCAATACAGACATAAAACACCAGAAGTTTCCAGTTTCACCAAACTCAGAAAAAGTATTAACCTAAAACCAAGCATCTAGCTTAAAGAGAAGATCAAAGAGACCAACAAAGGTGAATGAGTGTTGGTTTTACGAGACAGTTTGAGAGTGTCTGTCTACACAATTAGGCCCTTGTCTCTAATCAATGGATGCCTCACCGATACAAGGCTGTTCACATACGGAATGTATCTTGTACATGTGCCACCGTCATGTTGGCTTATCAGTTCCACTTTCTGTTCTTTAACATGATAAGAAATCACCCTAGTCCCCAGTGCAAGTATCAGAATGCCACCATTAATGAACCCCAAAGCCCTGCAAACACCAAATGTGCTCCCCGCATCATAAGGAAGATTGATTACTGACTTCAGGCTCATATCCATATTCCCATGAATGTTTACAGTGCAAACATTATCTTGATAACGAGGCTGAATGTAACACAACTCGCCATGCTTCATGGCTAAAGCACCATTTCCATATCCTTCATCATTGGCAGGAAGTGGCAGAAATCCGTATTGCTCATCCCTCAAACCAAACGCTAGAATGACCCCAGAAGGGGATACCCAGTAGACAACTCCCTCCATGTAGTACCCACCATCATGCAATCCCAAACCATCAAGCTCATAGCATATAGTGTCAGAGACTCTCCAGGAGCTTGACCTTGATGAGTAAATCTCAAAATAGACAATTGGATAGTCGGGAAATGTGACAGCACAGACAAGCTCATAAGATTCATTAAAATTGAGTAAATAGGGTTCAAAAGCAAGTACAACGGCTGTCTTGGCCCCATGACACAAGTTTGGCCTAGGAATCTTTTTCCATTCCTTCGTCACAGGGCTGCAAATGTAGTAGGTATCATCCTCAATACCCTGGCAACAAAGCAGACCGTTGCAAGAGCTTCTGACTTTGATAGGCTCGGGCAAGAAGCTTAAAGAAGGGTCAGGCATGCCATAAGCATATTGATTGAATGATATGAAGGACGGACTGTAATCAGCAACTTGACAAAAGAGACCAGATACGTTTTTGAAGTAAGTAGTTTGCCGGTGGGCAAAAAATGGGCTACTTATCCACTGATCCCATCTTCTGGAAACAGTTTTGAACCTAAAGAGTGTTTTTGCAGGGAGTAAATGAAGAGCATGGTCCCTCAAGACATCTTCTAACCCTTCTACCTTCCTGTCTACATATTTGAGGGTTCTATTGTTATCCACTGGACTCTTCGCTTTAGCCTTGGGTGAGAGGATTGGAAACTGAAATACAAGCGGACCTCATCATATTGATAATCAGGAAGTTTAAAAAGGTGATGTGGTGATTGAAGACAGAGAAGTAAATAACTTCAATCTCCATTATTGTTTGTTTCACAAACGCAGAAAAGACTAATAAGTTATTTCCATAAGAGATAAAACAAGAAAGTGATCAAACAGACCTTAGTTCAAACTATATTCTAGACCTTCTAACTTACAAAACAAAGCTTGAAGAAGACAATAGCACAAAAATCTATATGGGCAACTCGACATTGACATGTTCTCACGCTTAGAATTAAGAGTGACAAAAAGAAAAAGACTAAAGACATTGCATACCTCGTAAAAACGTTCATCAACATCCCCCTCTAAATCTGCATCTTCAAGTAAACAAAAGTCATCTTCCATTGTTTCTCGATTATTGCCCTCGAAATCGGCCATAAACCTACAGGCATATGTTTGATCTAGTCAGTAAATGACAAACAATGCCTTGGTAAGCTTGTTAACACCCTTGATTGCTGTACGCGCACACACAAATATTAATACTGCAACCAAAGTCACACCTTAAAATGGCATGGTTAACATTGAAAAGCATATAACAGAGAATATGAACAAAAACAGAGTTGAAATATGATTATAGACATTAAGGAAGAAGAAGCAAGGAATTTATCAACAGCTGATAAGATAGAAACAAAATGAACCCAAACTAATCAATCCTATGAAACAAACCTTTCTTACCTTTCTTGATTCAAGGAAAGGATAGTCAAGAGTAGAGAGAAAATGCTTGATAGAAATAGAATGCTTAAAAGTAGAAACAATGAAAAGAAATAAAGAATACCAAATTAAAAAACAATTGTTTGGGACCCACACAAGAAACTCAACACGTACAAAACTTGGCACGAAATTTACGCCTTCAAGAAACTACATAGGAGATTCAGTCGAAGAAAATTCTTTCCTTAGCCCCATTTTCTTGTTTGATTTTTATTTCTGAGCAAACAAACAGAAAGAACCAAGAAAATTAATCCCAAAAAAAGGGGTTGAAAAAAGCACACAAAAGCCTTTAAATGAAATTTAGAAAACACTAAACCACTCAAGTCAAGTCAACAGAAAAAGACAATGAAACATAAAGTTTAACACTTTACAATTCTTAGTTTTTTTTTTTTTTTTTTGGATACTACACGGAAATCCTATTATCGAAAAGTCTTCTCCTTTTCCGTACTTGTTATCCTTAATTTTCGAAGCAAACAAACAGATAGAGATCAAGAAAACAAAGCGTACTGAAGGAAGCAGAGAGTCCGAGCGAGGCAAAACCCTGAAAATGAAAAAGATTTGATTAGTTAATTTCCCCTCAAAGATGCTTCAAAGAGTTTGAGACAGTTTATAACATTGAACTTCCTTTTCGGGCTTGCGACTAACGCGACACCTTACTTGGTCCTTAAGTTTTCTTAGGTTTAACATATGATTGGCTGCCTCGATGCCCACTTTTTTAATTATGGAACACTATTCGCTTGATGATTGAATTTTAAAAGATTATAATATAATCAACTTATGAGAAATTAAATCTAGACATATGATAATCCAAATTCAGACTAAATGTAAACAATCAAATATCTAAATTCATTTAAAATAATTTTTTTTAATTATGTAAAGTTTAAAAATATTAAAAAGTTATATTTTAATTTTATTAGTCCTTTTTGAACTATATAAACATAAAATATAAATTATTTAAAAAATATACATAGACAATCACAATATTTTAGAACCATTTTATTTTAATAAATCCATCAAATTGTTGTATAGATTATGCGCAAAACGGTTCTAAGATATGTCATTGTCTGTATATCAACTTATTTGTAACAAAAATAATCATTGAAAAGGAAAAGGTGCTAAATCCAACAACATTCTATAGATTTGCAAAAAAAATTAATATGGTAAAGATTACATTACAAATCTATTTTGGGTGATCTCCGAAGAGGCGAATAGTTAATCATGAAATGTATTTCATTTTTATGAGCAGGGATCAAACTCCTGATCACATAATTAAAAAATAAGTGAACAACCATCACATCACATCTCGTAACTTTACAAACTTTACCTCTCTAAAACATGAAAAAAAAAAATCCCAATAATTAACTATTAAACCAACTTTGTATCATAGGCAATCCTTACTACAAAAGGACCAAAAAATATTTAAAAACAAAATAAAATAAAAGACACAATAAAAACAAATTTACAAATGTCGGATGGACTAACGAAATATTATTCCTGATAACGAGAATAAAAGAGGGAGATTGTGTAGGGTGTTCTTGTGAAGGCCGGTCCATACAGACAGCAGCGCATGGCCTTAGAGCCCAACAAGGCTATTCACATACCCAACAATTCCTGCCTTGGTATCAATATCCAGTTCACCCAAATCTTTAGAGGCCCTATTCTTCATGTCATAAGAATAAAACTTGTTCCCATCACTAAACAACACTACATCCCCACCAATAAACACTACTCCTCCATGCCCATATCCATACCTACCCGAAGCATTATTATTAGATGATGCGGGTAATGAAATATCAACATGAATCTTGGGTTGCATTTCTTCCCACATCTTGGCATGGCTGTTCATTTGCATGGTATTGGAGTGAGTATTAGATAGCATATTCACGACCAAGTTTTGAGCACGTACGTAAGCCGAACAAAGCTTCCCGTTCCTCATTCCTAAGGTCCCAACTGTACTATCGAGGAGCTGAAACCGTTCTGAATTGAGATCAAATGCAGTAATTCCAAAGCCCATCGTCTGCCAATAAACAGTTCCATTCACATGAATACCTGACTTAGGCATGAGCTTCCTCTCAGAAAAACAAATCTCACCAGAAATTCTCCATGATCTTTTCTCAGAGGAATATATCTCAAACTCGTATCCATCAAGTTCGGATGGAAAAGCACAAACCAACTTATAATCAGCAGTGAAGTTCAGCAATGATGGTTCAAATACAAGCACTACAGCAGGGTCAGACCCATGATCAGCATCTGGTTTTGGAAGTTTCTTCCATTGCTTGGTAACAGGATTGCAGATGTAGTAAGCCTTGTAACCATTATGCCCCTGGCAACAAAGCAGCCCATTACAAGAGGACCTAATATCAACAGGTTCAGGCAGAAACTTCAAAGACGGGTCTGGAACACCATAAGCCACAGGGTCAAGAGACATGAATGACGGCACGCCTGCTTGTTTTTGGTAAAAGAAACCCGAGGCAGAATGGAAAGAATTTGATTGATTGTGCGCAAAGAAAGGTGTTGATATTAGAAGCTTCCAATCCCGACAAACTCCGAAGCACCGGAAAAGTGATTTAGCAGGAAGGTAACGAAGTGCATTCTCCCTTACAATGTCATTTAGATCCATGTAAATCTTGCTGTTTTTGTTACCATAGAAGTTAGTCAGCTTCTTTCCTCGATCCATTTAACTTGAACTTCCCCCACTTCTGACACTGCAGCCAGATATACAACATTACCAAAAAACCATTTAAAAAAAACACAAATAATTACCCTAACAACATAGAATGGCAAAAGCCTGAAACAAAGTTACTAATACCAAAATTATACGTCCATAAATGCTTCAAAGACTATTCACGGTTCAAGAGTGACTTGAGATGGGTTCACTTACGAAATTTACCTTGAGATATCAAGATTTCTTTTTCAAAAATAACGTCAATCTTCCAAATTTTCAAAAATCAAACTTAATATCAGAATTAGCCAGACCTCCAACGCACCCAATTTCACTTCGATTCCTTTTATTTTCTTTTTCCAGTATTCAGAAGTACAGAATTTAATAATTCGAATCCGCAAATTCAAAAGGAAGGGGTTTCATTCCTTTTCTTTCTTTTTTTTTTTAAGTTTTCTTTTGACTTTCCCCTATTCATTTTCTCGGCAACCAAACACATTCTAAGCGCATAAAAACCTAATGAAAAGCTAAAAATTAAGAATTAACTAAAAAATAAGGTACCACTCGTAAAAAGAGGAAACCGAAAACAGCAAACAAACAAACAAACAAACTCAAGAGAGACGAAAGCAACATTAACTAAAGAGCAGAAGCGTAATGAACATAATTAAGGAGATAAGCAAAGGTAAGAGAGCGATTAAAGGATAAAAAAGAAAAGCGAAATTATTATTAAAAGTGAGTGAGAAGCGATACCTGGAAGATCTCTTACTTGGTTTTGATGTAGTTGATCTGACAAAGAGCTTTTTCATGGAAACTTTGGAGAGAAGATTTTGATGTTGCTTAGGCCCTTCCTTTTTCGACTAATATATAAAATTAATAACCTAGACCAGCTTGACTTCAAGTCTTTATATATTTATTTATAAGTGAGTGTTTGGATATATAGATTGTATAATAAAACTGCCACATTGTTTTATTTCAATGGCCAAAATGAGGCTTATATGCCGTTTTTTATTTTTGCTTGGGGATATGGAGTGTTTGGATATATAGATTTCATAATATAACTTTGATATTTATTTATATATTTATTTATTTATTTACTTACTTATTTATGTATTTATTTACATCGTAAAATTTATAAAGATAAAAATATTGTATGAATGAAAAACATTGATTTATTTATTAATAAAATATTTTTTACATCACAAAATTTAAAAAAACACATCAATCAATCAGCTCGAATTAACCAAGTTGTTGAAGAGAATGTGTGCTGCAAGACGGTGGACGACGATCGCATGGAGGATTTTTACGTACCACGAGTCATACAATCGCAGGGTGATTCGGAAGTGCGGGCCTGTAGACTTTCTTGTCATCGTAGCCATCAACTGAATACGACATTAGCCCGACCCTCTAAGCAGCGTCATTATCTTCTTCGTTTGTCGATTGAGTTGTCGTCCTCGCTTGCCATCGTGTATCTGCCACTCCCTCGCCCGACCATTGCGACGATGATCCACCAACGTAAAATAACGACATGAGCGGTGTTTGACCCACTATAAGGCTGTAAACATGAGGTACCGGGTACTTCTGAAAGGTACCCGTCATCGATTGTTCAGTCGGCATTTGCGTCGATATCGTCGTTTGTGACGGTGCATAAGTCGACTTCTATCCCGACATCAGTATCTGCATTATTGGGGTGTAGTACGTAGGAGACATCAGTGGCACGAAATAGGTTCCTACATGAACTGAAGAATCGGCCACGTACGGCAGTGCTTTGTAGTCTGGTGGTGCTTGTGAATAATACATGGAGTTAGATAATCGAACGGGAATAAGTGGAGGAAACTAACTCGGAGGAGGATATGTCGTGGACACAAACGGCGCATCTTCTGTTGGAGCAGATGACGAACCCATCATGTGACCACGTCCTCTCTTATGATGTTGTGGCGATCGACGTTGCCTCTTATATCGAATTTATCGACTCCTCTGCTCAGGTGTTAACATATACGGCTTGTCGAAGGATTTGAATCATGGCATGTACTTATCATTTGTCGCCGTGTCCGTTGAGTAGAATTCTTTGCGTAGTGGTAAGTATTGCATCCTACGATCCCACGCCTCAATGTACTCTCGGTGTCATTGCGACCAATCAATGTCGTCCTTGCCCCGCATGTCAATCTCATGCAACTTCTCTAGGTCTTGCGGTGGCGGTGGAATTTGTTGCTTCCACCCAAACTGTCGCAACACTCGGTCCGATTCGTGCATTTCTACGATCGCGTACACTACCATCCACACCTTCGTGTCCCACATCCGCCTGTTGGCCAACACTTCCGGCGATATGCAAGATATGACATTAATGTTGGCATACGACATCCACTCAAAGTGAAAAACAAATTTATAAATATAGTTATGTATAAATTTTTGTAATCAATCATAAAGTAATCAATAAAGTATTGTATGAATAAGTCACTAAACTTGCTTTTCGAAGTATTGTATGAATAAGTCACTAAACTCGCTTTTCGAAGTATTGATTTAACAATAACCTTATATCTTCTAACACATAGGGCATATCCATGTAGCTCGGCCCATGGTTCCACCTGTACAAGCAATGTGTTAGTTGAAGCGTATAATAAAAAAAATACTTTAAATACTATGTATTTGTTAAGAAATTATGTTTACCTCATCACTAACGGAAAAATGTATGGGTCAGTCACCTTGGGACATAGGAACAGTAGTCACCTCCAAGCCCAAAACTACAGTACTAGCAAGCAATCACCGATCGATGCATCTTGCGAAACCGTAGTCCGACACATCTCTCGGTATAACGTCGCCAATACAACATATCCTCAACTGAATTTGCCGCACTCCTCGAAGTCCACCATATGTAAAAGCCACCTTACATGCACCAAATTACGAGATTTTTCGGGAACTAAAATGCCCTTGATTAATCTCAGAAGGTACGCTCGGGCGTATTGTTGTATGACCTCCTCCGTTGCATCTTTAGGAAGCACGTCGAAATTTCTCTTCAACTAGATCATCGAGATCCGACCACTTTCAAATTGATCTGGGATCTTTCGCAACATATTCTAGTAGAGGGACACTTTACCAACAATGATAGATGCTCCCATGACAACTGGCCCGTCCTCTGACAAATCAAGCTACAGCGCTACGTCCTCGAGTGTGATTGTACACTCGCCACATGAAAGGTGGAAAGTGTGTGTTTCAAGCCTTCATTTCTCAACCAATGCGTTGATTAGTCGGAGATCGAGTTTGTAGCCCCCAAACATGCGAGATGCATGTAAAAAATCCAGTCTCTTGCATGTGGCCACGAATTTTAGGGATTAGAGGTTTTCCCATATTATGAATGAAGCTCTCAAAAACATGATCATTGATCTGTTTGCAAAAATATATATTAAAATTAATAAAAATAAATTTAACAGTATTTAAATTAACGAAATTTAAATTTTCGTATTACCATTGCTAATTGGGCATAAAAAAATATGCGGAATTTTGGATCTGAGTATAGAAGCAGGAGCAGGAGCAGGAGCGACCATTTTTTTAATATCGAGTTAAAAAATTGGTTATTTGAAAATATAGAAAATAACTAAAACGAAAAAATAAAAAAAATTGATCGTGTATTTGAGAGAGTTTGAGAGTTATTTGAGTGAAAAAAATGAAATGGAGGTTGTCAATCATTTGCTCATTATCAAAAATCATTTTAGTAAAATTCTCAATCACATACGACAAACCATAATCTAAAAGTAAATCATACAAAAAGGTTATGATCAAATCAGTCTTAGAGCTAAATATAAGCCTTAATTTTTTTTCTTTTTCCTCGTAAAGATTCATAAATACTATAATATAATTGAAGTTTCAATACAGAAAAAAGAAAACAAAATAATAGAAAATAAATATAATATGAAAACGATATAATATATAAATGATTAAATATGCATATAAAAAATAAAATTAAAAAAACTTACTTTCCAAGGATTAAATTATATTATATTAAAATCCATTTAAATTAGAGTTGATCGTAGGTAGGACCAGGCCGGGTTCGAACCGGACTTCAACAAAATTTTAGGCCTAATTTTTAAGTTTAGGCTCAACCCGAATTATAGAAGTCAAACTCGACCTCGACCTCGACCTGACCCGACCGATATTAATTTTTTTAGATTATTTTATTATGTATAACAAATTTGAAAAATATATAATATATCAAATAAACTTAAAACATTAAAACAAATATTAAAAAATAAACAAATTTAAAATACATTAAAAGTTCTTTATATTAAGATAGTTACAAATAAAATAGTGAAAAAATCAATAATAAAATAAAAGTTCTATAAAATTCAAATAATATTAAAAATGAAAGCGAAACAATAGTAAAAATGCATAAAAAAATAACAACAAAAATAACAGCAAAAACAATAACCAAAATAGTAGCAAAAGCAACACCAAAACAATAAAAATTAGCACCAAAACAACCAAAACAGAAAAAAACTAGAAAACAACAAAAAAAGCAGAATATAATTTTTATTAAAAATGGTTAATTTTATTTGGGCCGAGCTCGAGCCAAAAAATCTTACCCAAGGCCCAATTTGTTTAGAAAACGGGTCTCATTTTTTGTCCAAGCCCATTTTTCGGACGGACCTTCGGATCGGATAAGACAACCCAACACATGATCAAGTTTAATTGAAACCACATAGAACACAATTTACTTAATCATTGAATTCCCTATCTATTGCTCCTTGCATTGTTATCAAATCATTCTTCCAGTAAGTTTTATGGTTGCAACGTCAAGACCACTTATTAAATTAAAAAAGGTCAGTATAGATATAACACTTTTATATTATAAGTATTGATTGAAAGGTTAAAGGTTCCAACAATTACCTTCTAGCTTGTGGAAACATTAATGATATGATGAGTGTAGGCTCAATGAAGGAAAGTCGATACCACCTCCATGATTGTAAAATCAAAAGGCAAGCATTCAAGTCCTAATTCCCCACTCTATCTCCCTTCTAGATTAAATTCAGAGTTTTCTGTTACAAAACGTCCATCCACTAGAAGCCTCGTCAACAATGATACATCATCTAGCATTATTGTTGCATCACCGCATGGGGGATAGAATAAATGGGTCTCTACCCTCCATTGTTCAATCCAAATAGATATGAAGGTTGAAATGAAAGTAACTCTTTAAATTGATTTGCATGATAGAAACTGATGTCCCAATTGAGGAATTTATTCTCTCAACAAGCACATTCAAACTCATATTTTTGAGAAATTGAGCCATAAGAAAATATTACAACATTGTTGATTCTCGAGAAACATACTCTTTTGGATCTCAATAAGTTGGCAACCATTACTATACAATTAGATATTCTAGAGGTTATTAGCTATGCAGGGTTAGGAGGAAAATGCAACACACTAATAGTTTTGATTTTATCATATAGATCACCTATTTGTAGGTTAATTGTGGTAATTTTGAATATCTAATATTTTATATTATTTTGAATAGTTTTGAGTAGAAGTAAAATATAATAATTTTAAATATTTAATATTTTTTAAAAACTATTTCAATTTTTTAATGAAATAAAATCAACTTAATATTTTCAACACTATCTATTTATATTATTTAACATTTATTTATTGGAAATTGCATGTTAAGTAAAAAAAAAACTAGAATAGTTATCAAACATATTTTAAATATCTATTTTTTAAAATTAAATACATAAAGAAATATTAAAGGAACGAAAAATTTTAATCATTTATCAAACACACTCTTAGATTAAACAGTCTAATTTTATAATATTTTCACTTAAACTTTGACACTTATATGTGCCGATATATGTACATCGAACTCAACCATGAATGTCAAGATAATCCCGAAAAAGAACATACTTTGGAAATAAGATTCCTATATTAATAAATAATTACGTTTTCTATAAAAAGAGTGAATAAAAAAGACACTCCTTTTTCTCTTTTACAAGCAAAAGGCCCCAAGATATTGGGCTCTTCCGACTACAGAAATAACTCTCAAACTGGGCCACACCAGAATTCAGCCTCGTCCATTTTGCAACATGGATTTCATTTTATCAACAAACTTTACAGCGTCCAAAAAGAATAATAAATCAAAACCGTTCAATTCATATACATAAAAAAAAAAAAAAAAAAATTGTCAGTCAAAAGGAAAACGTAGCATATGTGATTCTTCTGCTATCACCCACTAGCTCATGAATAAGAATAAAATTTAGAGATATGGATTCCACCAATAGCAGCTTAGCGTGTGTTGTGAAATTGGCCTGAAATCCCGCTTGGAGCCGAGCCGAAGTGAATGATAACAAACGAATGCTATCTACAAAAAAGTACAACCGCTTTATAACTTATTACAGAATCCCCCTTTTAAAAAAAAAAAAAAAAAACAGAGCTTTTTATCAAAGGTTAGTTTTCCCTCCAATCGACCAACCTCCTGACCTTGACTTAAGAACAGGAAAAGGGCGGTTAAACACTTCATAACTGCCATTTGAATTAACAAATAAGTAACGGACATATTAAAGAGAAAGGGAAACGCCCTAACGACTTTTTGAACTCCATCAAGTACACAATTCCTTTCACCCTAAACATTCTGTTCGTTCAATAACACTGCCAGCAGCATCATCATCTACCACACTCTATCAATCAACCATTCTAGTCTAGGATTTAACAATATATATCTAACTCCCCTTATCATTAACACCTAACGATGCTTCTTCGAACACTTGACATCATCTTCCTCCTCCTCATCATCCTTATCTTCCCCTGCTGCATCATCACTTCTCTTTCTCTTAAGCTGTGAAGTTGATGGCACCTCCTCGTCATCTTCAACTTCTTCCTCCTCTTCTACATCATCATCATCATCATCGTCATCATCTTCTTCTTCTTCATTCCCTGGGTCCATATCACTACCTTCAGCATCATGTCCTTCGGCTTGGGCCACTGGTTGAACCAGGTAGCCTTCACCATAGTCTTCATCCTGTCATTCCAGTCAACCAACATTAGTTTTAAAAACATCAAGCTGAACTTAAAAACATCACAATCCACCAAAAAAAGCTGAAGTTCATTAGGGATAAAAAAAAAAAGGGGGGTAATACCAGATACCTAAGAAGCTAAGATAACACTGCAATCAGTCAAACTAAACAAACAGGCAGACATTAAAAATAACAGTAGCACAGCACCACAACACAAAATATCTTGGCTCCAAAGGCTCTTCCACAAACAATCAAGTATTACGTATAAATAACAAGTTCTTACACCTAATCCACAACCAAAGATACTCCAAAAAGGTCATATGCAAGATTAGAAAAGCCAAATAAGCTAATAGGAACATGAGATTATCAACTAAAATTTCCAAAATCATCAATACCCCACTCAGAATACCATAAACAGAAAACTAATATAGAAACTTCATTAAAAAAAGGCAGTCATGGCACTAGGAAGTAGCTTATCAGCTTTACAACTGTACTTTAGCTACAATCCATAGAACACAAAGTTTGCCAACAAAGTTGACAGAGATTTGTTTATGAAATGCTTAGTGCGCTAAACCAATATTATCATAGAGCCAAAGACAAAATTAACAAATAACATTGGATCTAACCAAAGAAAAATATTTTCAGACAGAACCTACAAACTTTAGTCTGGTAGGGTCATTGACTAGACAGAACAAGTAACAGATATACTCTCATGACAAAGAACTTGGTCAACAAGAGATTAAAACAGACTTCAAAGACAACCACAATTCATCTTCATCAACAAAGAGCATATATGGCAACAAAAGTCAATAGTTTGAGGATGAGGTAATAAGCTACAATTTTTAAAGACTTGAAGAAACAAAAAAGTTACCTAGGTTTCCTCCCAATTAAAATTCCGAAACCAGAATACATTAAGGTAATTACCAAACTGTCCTCAGCATACAAAGACTTACAAAAAAGATGGAGAACCATACAAACTGTAAGTGCACAATGGTTTTTCAACAAGGGAGGAATCCACGTGGATAATTTGTAAGGGAAAAAGAAATAGTAACAGTTATAAAATGCTAGAACCATGAACAAAGACCATAAACTTATAATGTGAAACACTTGAGTGGCAGTGTGACAGAAGCACAACATTTTTTTCCTGATGTTTGAAAGCAAACATTAGCACCTGGGACAAGTGCATGTGAGAAAGTGAATAACAAAATAACAGCATTCAAGACATAGCCGCAAGCCATATATTTACTTGAGAAAAATCTAAAAAAGCCACTTAAATCAAACAATTAACTCAAGTTATATGCGATAACAACGCAATAAGCAGAAAAAATAAAGAACCTAAAATAAATCAAATAGTGTAAACAATAGAAGTATGACTGGTAGCAAGTATTGCAAGCTATATGAAACCTCACCTCCTCCTCACCCTCTTCTTCATCTTCATATTCCCCATCCTCTTCAACAGCTAACTCTTCCTCACCAGTCTCACCATGATCATCATCATCCCCATCTTCCCCATGTTCATGCCCATCAATCTCCCCTTCCGTGCTCATCACATGCACGGTACTCTCTGGCTCAGGAAAATCACCTTCATCATTATCTACCTCTTCCTCCTCTTCATCCTCATCCTCATCCTCATCATCATCATCATCATCATCCTCTACCCCATCTTCCTCCTCATCATCATCACTATCCACAATATCATGAACTTCCACCACATCTTCCTCCTCCTCCTCATCATCAACTTCCTCACCTGAATCATTCTCATGATGACCATCATCATCTTCTGCTCTCCCTACTTCCTCAATCCGATACCCATTGACCTCATGGCCTAACCCATTTACTCTTCCACCCGTTTCTGTCTCTTCCTCATCTGCATCACTCTCTTCATCCTCATCAACATCAACAATCCCTTCACCTCCTTCACTATGCCCGTTATTCATTCTGTACTGCCTATCATCACCATCAATCTCCCCACTCCCAGGATCATCTTCATCATCCTCATCCTCATCCTCTTCATCTTCCTCTTCCTCCTCATCATCCGATTCTGGCCTTTCATTTTCCTCGGCGTCCATTTTATCTAAATATTTCAACGATTTAATCAACCCAAAAACCCTAGATCGATAATCCTTGACCCTGGTAACCGGGCACTCATATAGATCGAGGGAAACAAGCTTAAGCTTGGCAAGCGGGGCAAGAGCCTCTATATATTGAATCCGGTTATTAGACAAGTCAAGGTCTCGGAGCGAGTCAAGACCAGCTTCAACGAGGAATTCTAGGCCACCGGCGATTCTATTGTCTGAAAGAATTAATTTCTGGAGATTTCGAAGACGAGGAAACTGTTCTAGAGATGAAACACCGATATTGGCAATTGAAAGGTGTTGAAGATTCTCAAATTTTTCCAAGAGGCTCGGCGGCGGGAGGCGACCTTGAACACACTTCACCGCACCGTCAAGTGTCAAGGTTTTAACCGCCGCGTGGTCCGCTTGCCCGTCTAACGCTGTCTCCACCGCTCTCTCCCAGATCTCATCCATCAAATTCCACACCCTTTTTATCTCATAGACCCCCTATTTATATAAACGAATACCAAATATAAAGGTTGTTTCTTATATTTCTAAAGTCAAATGGTTCAAAGGGATGGTTCGAAAGGGAAGAGATCAAGGAATGTCATTCCAGAAAAGAGTAAAGTTCATAACAGTACAAGAATTTCAAATGAAGGAAACTACAAAATTTGAGTAAAACTTAAACGAAACCCTAACCCTAGATTTTGAGTATCGAGGAGAGGGACTTCTATTTTAATCTATTTCGGACGGCTTTAAACCCTAAATATTTTGATTTTTACCAGATGTACGGAATTTGTTCTTTCTAGTTCCCAACTTGAAAATAAAAACACAAACACAGAGATTAAATAAATAAAAAGAACCCTAATTTCAATTTCCTCTTCTTTTCTTTTTCTTTTTTTTTCCTCTCTCTCTTTTCCTTTTTTATTGGTTATAGGAGTGGAGGAGTCGGGATAAACCTCGAGCAGAGAAGGTGGGACCCGGGGTGGGGGACTAGACGGCTCGTGGTTCGTGGCTGCGGTTTTGTTTTAGCGGGGGAGGTGGTTTTGTGAATTATTGGAGGAAGGTGAACCAATGGATTGAGGAAGACACGGATCGTTGACGTGGATAAAATGAACGGTAGAGATTTGAGGTAGGTGTGTTTGTTCTCGAGAAGGATGTAGACAGATGAGAGATAATGAACTGGAGCGCAGGTTTGACACGTCACTTTGATTGTAAATATCGGGAATATTAGGAGAATGCCTATCAAGTTAGTGGAAATTACGGAACTGCCATCCGGCATTGTAATTAGCAGGCCCAGCCCACACTCAGAATTTCCATGACAATGACGATAGTAAAATAACAGCAATAGGAATAAATTCCTAGCTTTGCCACCAAGAAGATTTTAAATTGCAAACCCGAAGCGTGGCGCTCATCGCTGAAAGGACAAATGATGCTATCACTGTCCACACTGAATATCGATGTAAACCATGAAATAACGATCGCAATGTGACATTACGAGCGTGATTTTTAATCTTGCAAAACTCGTGAAAGTATAAGCAGATGTATATAACAGGAATAAATGTAACGTTATTAATTATGATGTTCGACAACAATTCAAGCCAGGACCAGTTCTAAATTATCACTTGGAATCTCCACTCGGATTGGTAACGTTACTTCCGTTTTGAGTCCCGGATCCTTTAAGCTCAGCAAAACCTGGTGGCAACTTTGGAGAATGCACAATAGGCATGTTTGACGAAGGCCCTGATGAGGCTGGCGAACGAAATGGCCAAGTGATGGTACTCACATTTGAAGCAGGAGAGCTTGAGAATTGGCTGGGCCTTAGAGAACTACTAGCACCCTTGGCATCTATCATTGGCATATCTACTTTCTGCTCTGACTCTGGACAGCTTGGTTGCACTTCATTAATGTCTCCTCCAATGGTAGTCTGGTTTTTATCTCCTACCGTCCTCACATTGGGTGCCCCAAACTGAAGCCAGGGCTGCCTGAAATGGGGTGACCGGTTCAACATAGCAGCATGGGTTCCAGAAGAATTTCCATTGTTTTCTACATCATCTTTGCCTCTAGCTTGAAGGCCTGCTTCTGACACGTCATTAGGCTTAATTGGCTTTGAGTCTTGCTGCTTATCTCGGTCTGTTGTAGAACTCAGATCAATTGAATCAACTCTAGACACTGAAGATCTGCCTGTGGCAATTGTAGTTGTAGGAAATGCTTTCTCGGGAGGGACAGCTGGAGTATAATTAGACGGAAGTAGATCATCCCAATTCTCTAATAGCTCCTTGTAGACTTTTCGGAGGGTGACTTCTGTCAGACCTGTCACCTTACATATCTCAGCCTGCGTCTTCCGTTTGTCTTCTAATTGGCATGCCAGATATATAGCAGCTGCAGATATACTAATCGGATTTCGGCGAGTGCAAAAGCATTTGTTGATCACAACTTCTCCGATATGAGTTGCCAGCTCCTGAAGACATGAAGAAGACTTCATTATATCCTTCTTCAACGAAAATCAGATCATAATAGGAGCTTATGGAAACAAATAAATCAAGGTCCGTTTCTAAAAGAATCCGTAGGCATCACAACTTGATTTATTCATACATAATGTTTAAGCCACCACATACAGACACTGATGGATTATACAGTGAATAAATTTATGATCTTAGTAAAACTTGCCTGACAACTTGTATCCATTGCAAGATGATTTCTCACAAGTCCTATCCAATTTTCGACAAATTTTAATTTCTTTTAACATTTATCTGCAAAGTGTTATACTGGTAATAGCTACAATTCAACTTCATCAACTAAAGGTCCAAGCTGCAACTCTTGAACCGAAAGGTACCTGCGCAGATTTATTGAGCTGGAGAAGAGTGCAAAATCTCGGCATATGAACTGATATTGAATTACTATTGATAGGTTGACTTAATTGTAAAGCTTCTCCCAGGATCTTGATGTACTTCCCAATCTCTTTCTGTGGTACATTGGCAGCAATAGAGATTTCCTGTCATTTTACAAAAGCATTAGAGATAAAAGAAAAAGGTGGGGTGGGGGGAACCACATGCAATAGTGATTTCATGTCATTGGATATGGTCTACCCAAGCAAAATCATCTCTGTTAACAGTCAAGTACTCACTCCTTACTTTGACCACTTTTCCATTTCAAGGGTCAAAGTACAAAAACAACATTGAAAACAAAACTCTAAGCAATTAGTTCCAAGATTTTAAATTCTTATTCTCAGGAATTCTACACATCAGAACTCCAGGTTTCTAGTTTATGTTCTTCTCCATCAACTCAAATCCTCGTAAATTTTCACCCATACGCAGTCATCATTCTCTTGATTTTCCTTAATGCTTGCGCAGTTCTCCTCTCCACTCAACTCCCAACTTAAACTTTTCATTTCCATACCAATCAAATTCTCATTTATTCATAAGAGCGACCAGGCAGCGACCTCTTGGCCAACTAAAATCTCGCATTACTCTGAAGAATGATATCTAACAAAATTTAGCAGCAGCTTAAAATAAGCTCACAAGATTTACAGGTACAAAACTTTATAAGAAAGGTAACCGGAGATAAGATATAGATCCTGTCTATACTAAAGGAAAAGACCACAAGATGCATTTCTCAAACTCTACAAGCAGAAGTTGAGAACTTAATATGCAAAGCAATAGCATCTTGTCACTCATTTCTTTCTCAAGTCTCACTCCACAAGTAATCAACAAAATATGCAAACACTTGGAACAAACCAAATTAATAAATACAGGATAAAAGAATAGCTATGTTACAAAATCCAGCGTAGCATATGTACAGATACACAAACATTAGGCTTCAAAAATTGATCAAGGGGTCTTAAAACCGTAAACAGGCACAATTCTCAGCTATGATAACAGATTAACTTGATTCCTAGTAATATAACGTTCAACTAAATCCGCCTTAACACTAGACTACTTTAGTATAAACAAGTCAACCGTAAAACCCCACTCAGAAATGCAAAATTACCTGGAGGGTTCGAGGCTCTTGAGCTTCCCTAATCGCCTGAACAAGAGCAGCAGTAGCAAGCGCCTCAACACTCCGGTTCCTCAAACAGGTAGCCGAACAACAATCCCTAAACAGCTGAAACGCGTGATCCGATATATCACAATCCAACCCCAAAATCGACGCTACGTCAAGAATCTGCATATACGCTCTCAAATTATCCACCACAACCGTCGAAGACGAAGTTGCCGAAGGGGCTGAAGACGAAGAGAGTTCTAGAATCCGCTCGAGCTCCGCCAGGTGGCCGGAAAAGGAGAGAGAGGAGCGGAGGAAGAGTGGGTTGGGTTCGAGGGACCATGTGGAAAAGGCCGTAATAAATCCCGTGGGCTCAAAGGGGTCCTCTTCGTGGATTTGGTAAGCGGAAGCCGGAGCAGGGATGTCGGAGGTGACGAGGCAGAGAGGGGTATCTTGGGCACGCACGTGAAAGAGGTGGTGGTTTTGGAATTGGCGCTCTTCGACGACACGCCCGCAAGAGGTGCACTCCGTTATGGACCGGCCGGTTGTCGTGGTGGCGCACCGACCTTGCGCCGCCGAGCAATACGGACACTTCATCGGTGATTGTTGTTTACTCTTTATTACTACCGCGAGAAAGAAAGGGGGTGTGGATTTACTTAACTAACTAACAAAGAATTCAACTCTTTTGAAGCATTTGAATTTTAATTTGAAATTTTACATTTTCCTTCTTAGAAGTATACTTATGCTTACATAATGTACTCAACCAACCACTTAAAAAGCGAAACATTACTATAATTCTTTCTTTCTTTTTTGGTAAAAAATATTAATATATTTCTTTTGTGTAAATTTTTTTAAATAATATCATTAATTGTAATATATGTATAAAAGAAAGTTATATGGTAGTATCTGTTAATATTTTTTTAATTCTTTAATAATGCGCACACACACGCACTTTGCACACATAGGTCTTTGAACTTGAGTCTCCTAATATGAATAACACTCTCTTTACCATTGGAGTCACTCGTTGAGTTCTAAAGAATATGATCATCTTAAATACTTAAGAAATTAAGATGAGATTATAATCAAAAATATGGTATGCATGCTTAATATAAAGTCAAACCATATTAGACAAAGCAAGCTACTCTTGTAATAGGCCTCTACCATTTAAGGGAGAGCAAAGCGGTACTCAAGCCACTCCTCAGACGAATCTAATACGATGGGATAAAGACTACCACTAAACAAAGCGAACACATCATCTTGAATCGTTAAGCCTCTTTCCATGTCCTTGCTCTAGTGGTGATGGACACAACATAACGAACCTAAAAACAACAAATGTGCAGTTGCTAAAAAACAAAAATAGTCAAGATGAGCCATAACTCGAGAAATCGGAACATATATTATCCAAAAAACGCAAGCCTCTAAGGCTCGAGAAAACCTCCATGAGGGAGGACCCAAAGGAAATCTTTATTACTCCATGAGGGAGGACCCAAAGGAAACCTTTATTATGTCGAGAAAAGGGAAAGTTATTCTCCACAACCATTAAAGGAGGAGTTGATAATAGGGAGAAAGAAAAGAAATGGTAGGGAGGGATGGAAGAAACGGAGGGCAATGGAGAAGGGGAAGATAAGTGTCAACACCAGAGAGCACCGACCGACAAGAGAGGGGAAAACCTATCAGCGCACGACCCACTGGCAAAGGGAGGAAGAGAAAAACAACCGAGGGAGAAACAAAAGGAAAAAAAAAAAATAATAACATAGGGAATGAAAGAAGAAAGAGGAAAGAATGAGATAAGAGAAATAGATGAAGGAGGATTGATAAAAAAAAAATCCATTGCCAAAAAAATTTTGAGGGGGAACGAAATTAAATTGATAACAGCGTGGTATTTGTTGTTGGGAAAAGGTGATCTAGTGTGAGACAGACCCATTAGAGTGACAATTGGCTAGAGTCAGGTTCCTCTAAAACTATATCCGCAGCTGGTGGTCGTAGGGGTCATCTTCCACTATAACTAGCTTATTCGGGCACGAAAAGAACCATCCAAAGTTTATGATTGAATCAAAGAAGAATCAAGATAACCGAAGATTGGATCTTTAAATATTGATAAAACTCTTCTTCTTTTGACTTATTTATTTATTTTTATTTCGACACTCTTATTTTCTATTTCTTTTAATTATGTTTTCTTTTATTTTTATTGTTCCCCAGATCATGCCGCTTTTCTTGGGAAAGATTTTACTCACGATCTCGACAGACAAAATTTTTTACGACTCTCCAGTCTCTGAGGATTAGACCCTACTTCCCTTTATTGTTATTTACTTTAATTTTCAGAATATGTTATATTTGATGTTCCCGACGACACATCAAGCCTAAATGGAAAATTTTCATTTTAGGAAAGGCCAAGGCCTCTACCAGCCTCTTGGATTTGCCATTGATCCACGGTCTATTTCTTAAGAACCATAATTTTGGTAAAAAAAATAACATTATATATTAGATATATAATATCGCATCCATTCCCATATATAACTCAAAACATACATAAAATCTAAAGAATATCAATTTCTATGTAATCGAATCATTCAAGAAAAAGAGAAATTTATTTTGATTATATGTTTAGACTTATAGATAGAGCACAACCTGAATTTGATACTCATTGTTGGAAAATCGAGTTTGGACAACACAACGAAAAATATATTTAAGGGAAAACATAAGTTTTAAAAAATTTCCAAAACAAGAACTTAGTTTTGTTATCTAAAGTAGTAAAGACTTAATCAAAATCGTACCTTTGAATTTGTCTAGGATGAATGCTTTGATCGAGTAGTTTTTTTCGTTATTTTCAAGCTCACGTCTATCGAGTGTGAGCTCACTTTGAATCAGAAAATTTTTCACAAAATTACCAATGAGGTAATTTTATAATTTCTCTAACCTTCTGGATCAAGTTATAAATAAGAATATTATATTATTTTCAAATTAATAAATATATTATTTTCAAGATTTTTAATTAATAAATATATTATTTTCAATTTTTTTATTTTTAATTCATCTTTTTAATTAATAAATGTTTTATTTATAAAATCAAATAATTATTACAAATATAATATTTTTTGGTAATTACAAACAATAACTAGTGTGACTCAAACCCAGGTCACATTAATGAGTGTAGTAAATTTTAGCATTATATATTTTTTTGTGTATTTCAAATATTTCACATATAAATATAATGACATTTGAAATAATTAATTAAAATATTTCACATATAAAAATATTTGAAATATCATACTCACAATTTAAATGAAAAAAACAATGATATTTAAAATATTTTACATATAAAAATAATAGTTATATTTGAAATAATTATTTATTTTATAATACGAGAAATCATTATACTTACAATATACGTGGAGAAAATAAATATTTGACATATAAATGTTATATATAAAAAAAAATATATCAAAAATATTAGTTGATGTTTGTATTATATACAAAGGGGTTATTAATTTTAAATATTTTTAACATAATAATATATGTAAAATTTATATTTTTATTATATAATCATTATTAGTTAACCATTTAATCAAAAGAATTAATATGTTAAAAATATTAATTAAAAATAATAAAAAATTTAAAACAACATGAAATAGAATATACAAATGTAAGTGAAAAAGAAATCGAATCCAAAACTTAGGGACAAAACCACAATTTTTTTTTTAAATATATTTTTTTTTTTGAATATATTAATATGATTACATGATAGTATCTATTTATACTTTTTTAACCCTTTGATTTTTTTTTTCTTAAATAAGACTTAAAAAGCTTGTCTGAACACGCTTTCACATATTCTCTTTAAAAAGTAATCTATTTTCCTAAATTAAAAAAAGACCTATTTTGCTAATTAAATTTTTTTCAATATATTTAGCTAATTTAGGTGATATATATATATATAAAATAAAATTTGACTTTATTTAACTTCATTTTACCATGTCAACTTAAACGTCTTCGTTTGCTTTTACAAAAGATATTTGTCGTATGATTTTATTTTCTCATAGTGTACCATAGTCTATCCATGTTGTTCGTCACATTACCACATAATGTGAAAAATAAAATGAGTGGGAAATAAAGTTATGAAAATTTTAAATAAATATCAAATGAGGCTTTTCTCTAAAACAAATATAAATGTTAAAAACTTCCTACTATAGTATTTTTATAAAATAAAAGTATTTTATAAGAAAAACACCTTGAACAAAACGTATCAGTTAAAGGAGGTTCTTAACATAAAAAAGGAACGAATCATTTTTTATTTACTCAAAAAACAGGCATCCATAATTTACATGAAAAATATAAATCACACAAAAGGTTACAAAATTTTGTAAGGTCAATTTAATTTTATACTGAAGTAATAAAAGGTTCTAATAACAATTATTACGATGATGTAATAAAAATCTGTTCAAAATATTTGTAGCTTCAGTTTATGTGGGTAAAGTAGGATGTTGTTACATCCCAATTCAAAGGACTGAGTGCAAAATTTTCAAAAGAATAGAGAACCTAACTAAACAAATACATAGCTTGTTTCTGTGAGAAAAATGTGTTAACCATCAGACCCGACCAGACCACACTATTTGCTCTCTTAAACTTGGGCAGCACATCACCAAAATGAGAACACAAACAAAAGTAGTAAAAAAGATTTGAAGCCTCACATCATCCTGCATTTCTTCCTCACATCATTCACCAACTCCACTTGAAATCAACTTCAGTCTACCTTTCTCTGCTCCTTTTACACCCTTCTGCCAAAAACATTAAAATTGTAACAACGCACTGAGCTAACAAATGGAAACAGCATCACATAAAGAACTTTACTTTTTCTTTAATTTCATTCATTCAATTGCTTTCTAACTGTAATTTTGAATGATATTTTACCTCTGAATCATGATAGGTAACAAAGTTTTCTACTATATGACTGTTCATTGAGACATTGAATGGTGTAAAAGTTTAGTCATGAGCAGTCAATACCATCCAACCATGATCACATAATGACTATATAACAGTTTGTGTATTCTATAGTATCCCCATGGTTGATCAAAGTAAAGTCAAAACAACAGGAAGAATAACTGAAAGTATGACACAAAATAATTGGTTACATGCGCTTCCTTAAATTAACCAGTGAAACCCCAAACAGATAAATAAAATCAAATGACACTTCCGCTAATTCCATTAAAGGATAACTCAGAGTAAAAGTAACCACATTATCACGGCATTCCAATTGAAACAATCATTAAAAGACAGGAAAATAGAAATTATCAAGAGACTAAACATGCTGCAACCAAGCTCCAAGTACAAGAGCATGTAACATGGTTAAGTTACTCAGTATAGATCCCAGCATGAACAGGAAGTCCACAATATCAAATCACGGGAACTCGTAGAACACCAAAAAATAAGGGGAGAAGAACGCATAGTAAGAAAATAAAGTTTGCCTCAGCTCATTGTTCATTTGTCTCCTTACAAACACACTAAATACAGCAAACAAAGGGTGTTTACAGCTGCAAATTCATGTCAAATTCAGATATACTGCAACCGCCAAAGAGGTTGAGAGGCACAAACCTACCTATTTCAACTAGAAACTTTACCAAGCTCTGATCTCAACCAATTGACCTAATCTCTTATTCATTTTGGCCATATGTACCAAAGAATTCCATAATACAAAAACTTGAACCATCAAACCTTAAGTTTCCATCCCCTTACATGTTTTGAAATATACCAAAGTCCTTGCACCACCTTGACAAATGCCACTTAATTGGACCTCAAACCCTAGAAGGCTAAAATCATCCAGATTAAGATTATCTTTAGCTTTGGCAGAACTCAGAACTGATTTCCCACCAAAAGAGGCAAGCAGGTCGCTAGCAATCATCAAGGACTAGACTCTAGTGTGAATTACTAAAAAAGAAAACTTGATATTTCTTAATCCATAAAAGAACCGATAAAGCTAGAAGAGCAACTTAGCTAGAACGGCATAGCATGAAAACAATGACTAGAAGATTAGCAACAAAATTTTAAAGCTCCTGCTAGGGTGCTATGTGTATCCAACTTCTAGATCCCACTCACTTAATGCAAATTCCCCAAAATGAAGATGAAGTTTCACAACAAGATCAAAGAGCACAAAATATACTTGAATGAAATGTAAACTACGTATAAAACCCCAGAAGCAATTAAAGAAAAAGCTAGTTGCTTTTGTTCATGTAAACAGTATACTGAACAATCGCACGTTAAGCAAAGCATGTGTTTAATCAAATGCTGAAATGCAAAAATTATTCTAGATCACACGAAGATAAGCATAATTAACAATGAGAAGAAACCTAATCCTCACCGTTGGTTGGACTGGAAGAGGATCAAGATCCAAGGAGCGTATGGACATCTTAGCGATCTCACTAACTGCATCCTCTCTAACCCCAGGCACATCACTGGTCAACTCCTCGTAGGCAGCCTCAAATGCCTCTTGCCAAAACCTCGGTAATCTAATCCGACGGCTGTTAGTGTACACATCCCACATGTGTTTCACCACCTTCTCTCTCTCCTCCATTTCCTAACCGAAAATGAAACAAGAAAAAGAAAATAATTGAGTAGCGAGAAGTGAGAACAGAACTTTAGGCAAAAGCAGAACTAGAAAAAGAAAAAAAAAAGGAGAAAATTTGTGGGGAACATACGAGAACGTCTAGATCGTCGTGAATATGGCTATCAAAATCATCTGAAAAACGGTTGAGGTTGCCGGCTGACCACCGGAGAGTAACGGTTCCGGTGAACATCGACCAGAATGCCAATAACAAAATCGCCGCTAAAGCCCAGAACTTGTAACGACCTTTACCAAATAAACTCGAATCTGAGCTTTCCTTCTTCACATTCGCTAACGCCGTTGTTGTCGTTGCCGTTGTCGTGGGCAGACTATCGTCATTCTTCATTTCCTTTTTTCTTCTTGAATTTTCTTCTTGCGTTCTTTGTTTAGTAGAAATGGTCTGGACTTGGATTTGGAAGGAAAACGACAAAAGGAACTGATCTTTGATTTGCCGTTTTATAAATTAGTAATTGTATGTAAATGTCATTATATGCGGGACACCTCGCTTGATTAATTTTAATCTCGATTTTGTTAACCTTTACCTGAGTTGTGGACGATATTGACCGTTGATGTGAATCTGATGATAGATTTGACGGCTTTGCCAGTGTTCTTGTCAATTTCATTTCTCATACAATACAAGATAACCCACCGACTCCACACGGCGCCGTTTCTCACTTTCAGATCGCTTTTCTTTATAAGGTCAAATTCTGCTACTACTCCTTGTACTATGCTTAAATTGTGAATTATTCTCTAGTTTCTAATTTAATCATTTTTAATCTTTATACTTTTCAAACTTTGAAATTTCAATCTTGACTTAAACGATAACCAGGGGTGAAGTCAAAAAATTTTTGAGGAAGATAAAATTAAATTGTATGTTTTTACAATAATAAAAATACAATTTCATCATTTTAATAGCATATATATTTATAATTTTTAAAAGATTAAATCAAATTTTTATTATTTTTAAGGATTAAAATGTAATTTTACCATTAAAAATTTAAAAATTTAAGGAGCTTAAATGAAAATTATTTATTTTAGGGGAGTGTTGAGGCCTTACCAACCTTTCGGTTCGCCATTAATAATACCCATGATAATAATATATTTATTGTATTAAAATTTGAAAATAATATAAATTAATTTAACAAATTTAATGATTATAATTTAATCAAAATTGAAATTTCAAAATTAAAAAAAAAAAAAACTAAAATGCAAGAATTGATAGCATAATTTGACTTCATAACACATGCCATTATTCAATTTTGACTTATCCAAGGTAAAAAAAAATAACATTGGAGTTTTCGAATTAGCTTTTTTTAGTAGAAATATTAATTTTTAAATCATGTTTAACAATAAAAACTTTTTTTTTTTCGAGGGTAAAAACTTTCATTAACGAGGTCAAATAAAAAATAAGTCCCAACCCAACATGCTTATCTAATACACCCAATGCAAACTCCATAGAGACATTGAAATTATTAGTAGCCAAATCCAAAACCAAAATGGAAAGAAAAGAAGGAAATTCATTCCAACTAGAACGAAATGCTGATGATAGTGAGCTGCTCCATTAGCATCACGTCTTGTCCACCGGAAGGATATTAGTCGTTAACAATGGAAAGCCTCCTGGCAATCGGTTTCTAAAATAAACCTCTCCAAATTCAGTTCATGCAGCCAAGACACAGCCTTAAGCCTCTCTTATCGACATCCAACGATCCAGACAAGCCTTTGACAAAATGGCCAGAGGGTCAGGAACAAGAATCCCAAAGCTCGAGCGCTCCTTGTCTGCAGAAATAGCTCCATCCACATTGCATTTCATCCAACCTTCCGGCGGTCTTTCCCAGCCATTTGAAGTACCTGCAGCTGTTGGAACTAGTTTCTGCACGCGTCTGAAACTTTCCTGAGCATCGTTCCAATCCTGCACATAACCATCAGCAAAAGACACAATTCAATTAGGAGACTCGTGAACAGCTTTCCAGTAAAGAAGGTTTCGATGGAACTATAAACTCCAAGCTATAAGCAAAACCCGATTCTGCTGTGCAAGACCAGAATTTGAAATATAATACACAAGAAATTCATGCACCGATTGGAAATTTGTACTAATACCAACACACAAGCAAGCGTCGACAGCCTTAGAGCAATGCAACAAGATTGTTACGGTGAATTGATTTCATTTCTGTAAAATTCCCCTTGCCAGATTGTTAAGGTGGACGGTGGACTGGGAGGAAAGGTCATTTATTTTATTTTATTATATTTTAATAAGATGATGACTTGGTTAAAAATTGGCTAACATGTGTCTTTTTTAGGGCACTAACTGCATGTATCAATTTCTGTAACGGAATTAAAGTTTATATTTTAAATTATCAAAATATAATATAAGTACTTAACTCAAATAAATCTAATAGTTTAGGTACCTCTTATTAATTAAGCCTTTATTTTATTTAAAAAATATTATGCAAATACTACTTTTTCCCATATATATATATATAATAAAAGCTTAAAGGAGTGTATCATTCAGTAGGCCAGCTTGTAAAGTTCTCTCTTTTTGAATTTTTAAATAATAAATTTTACACAAAAGTGAAAAAAGAAAGCAGAAATATCAAATAGCATTAAGCATATCGTAAAGCAAATGGCTATTTATTTTTTAAGTTGATGTAAATTATGAATCAGGTGAACAATTCAATTAGAAAATTATATAAATATTTTCTGAAATTAAAATAAATTATATTATTTAAAGATAATTTTTTTATTTTAAAAAATTAATAAAAAATTGCATATGGTAAAGTTTGAGATCAAACCAATTTTATTTGTAAAACTTTTAATGTAACACTCAACTAAAGTTTTAGTTTGATATTTTTATATATTTCAATTTTTATTATGCACATTTTATTACATTCATCAATTGTATGTTAGACAAAAGACAGTGTGTAAAAAATATAAATATAATTTAAATTTAATAATAAATTTAAAAATAACTAATTAATATATTTTACGTAGTATTTGTAGATGGATTGAAAATAAAAATACGTTGAGACCTATATAAACAGTCTCTTTAAAATAGATTCGCCCTCTCGTAGGTGCTAAAGAACTTTGGACGTCTATCTCTCAAAATATAATAACGAACACCCATCAAAAGTAGCACAACTTTCAGTAAATAGGCGAATTTTAACCAAGTCTCTTCTATCACCAAGCAAAACCAATATTTTGAGAGAAAACTAAGAACATGAATTTGAAAGAGAGCAAAAGTGATTGTTCTTCACTTGATATGTTCAAATGAAAACAAAAAAAAGTTATTTCTAGTGAAATTTTATGAAACAGTTATACGAAATTTAAAACAAACATAATGATGAAAGTTAGAAAACTTATGAGGAGAGTTATAAATATAATGTTTTGTAGGTTACAAACATGGTGAGTTAAAAAAAATTAAAACAAATAAAACTATGTAACTGCCTTTGAAACAAAACTTATGAGGAGAGTTACAAACATAATGTTTTGTAGGTTACAAACATGGTGAGTTAAAAAAAATTAAAACAAATAAAACTATGTAACTGCCTTTAAAATATTAAAAGATAATTCTGTTGAAGAAGAAAAAAATATTAAAATGGGCTAAAAATTTCAATAGACCCAATAAAACTCAGCCGATCCAAATATTTTACATTGCTCACATCGTGCAGGTGTGCCCCTAACCCATTTTTGACTTGATCAACACCCCTTAAAAAAGAACTTTGGTTTAGTCATTCATTTATCAATATGTTGCTTTAAGCTTATAAACTTTTCTCATATACCACACTTTTAACAATGTGGGATATGAGGTTTTAAGCACCATTTTCCCTCAACAATAATTTTCATGTAGCTTACTTTAAGCTTCAATTTCTCATTCATTACTCAATCATTTTGAGCATATTATATATTGTTTTAAAGGTCTAATGGAGTAGAATATAATAATAAAATTTATTATTCAAAAACTCCAATTTTACCCATAAATAATATGCCTCAAAGTTCTTTAGTAAACATTATTTTTTAACATTGTACATATATATTAATGTATTTGATCGAGTTAGTGTCACAAGTTAACTCGACATTTCAAGCTTGATAACAACAGTTACAACACTATGATAAATAATTTTAATCTAATTTTTTAATTTTAACATAATACATATTTCATGTATTATTATTAATTAATTTCAAATATACATTTTATTATTTATTATATATTATTTTTCGGCACACATTTATATTCTATATTTATAATTTCGATAAGTATACGCATATAATAAAATTTTTAATATATATTATATTTTAATTAGAATATATATCCATTTTATTATATTTATATTGAAAATTTATTTAGATAGCATGCAATGTATACCATATTTTGATTTATTTTATTTTATTTTATTTTCTGTAACAATATCAATAACCTTACCGGCTAATATATCACTAAGCTTTGGCTTTTGTAAGATTAAATTATGTTATTATATCTTATTGTATGAGTTGTGGATTTAGTACATATATCTTAATTTAATTTTTTTAATTTTTGTATTTTTAGAATTTAAAATTTTTAATTTTAATCAGATAATAACTACTAATTCATTAAGTTAAGTTATGTTTTCTTTTTAAAAAATTTGATCTATCAAACTATTATCACATGTGTAATGCTATGATTGTTTGTTATTTGGTTAAATTTTGCTATTAATCTCTATACTTTATGAAAGTTATCAATTTAGTCCTTTTATTTTTGTTTGATCACTTTTAGTCCATATACTTTTCTAATTAGTCAATTTTAGTCCTTATACTTTTCAAAATTTAAAATATTAGTCCTAACCCAGACCGTATCAATTAAATCCTTTTGGTTAAATTTAATTATTAGTCATGTATTATGTGTACAATTGTAGTTTTAGTCTATATTCTTCAATTGAACCATTCTAAGTCCATAGTTTTTAATTTAGAAATGACAGTAGTTAATCCATTAATTGGAATTTTAGTTAGTAATATGTGAAATTATAAGTTGATATGACATTACACATATAATAACATATTTTAGAAAATTTTAAAATTTTTAACTTTTTTTTATATATTCTTTAGAAATTTTTTTAAAATTTTATATTTTTAAAGATGTAAATTTTGGAATTTTTATAAATATTTTGAATTTTAAAATTTTGAATTTTTTTTTTTTTTTTTTGTAATTTTTGTTGAGAAAAGTCCAATTTGCTCATTTTCAAAATTGACAGAGACCAAATGAGTATTTACACTAATCTGTTATTCGAATTGTAAAATTCAACTCAATTTGAACTTGAATTACTTATTCAAATTGACTTAAAAAAATCGAATAACTTAATTCGATTAACTCAAAATTTAATTTTTTTTCGAATTAAATCAAATTTTACTCACTCCAATTTATGACAAACAAGTTTAGGCCTGTGCTGTTCTAGAGACAGAAAATATGAATGGTTAAGGCATCTTTGGTTAAAAATAGCCCACAAATGTGTTCAGTCAAGGAACCTTCAACACCATCTGTCCTATTGTCCATTGATAGGCTATAACGTTCGAAACCTGACTAGGTAGCTAAGAGCACCCTAACTAAAATGGACCTTCGATAGATTAACACTCAAAATTTTTGGAAAAAAAAATCCGATAATTTGAGACCTGGGGAGGGAGGGGCTAAACAAAGACTAGGCTGGGGAAAGATGTTAGGAAATATATTATCGCAAGACAAAATCGTTAGTGTTAATAGGAAATCAAATTAAATGTGAATAAAATAGCAATCACTATGTCATGGAAGAATCATTGTTTTAGAAGTAAATTCGTCTCGATCGGTGTAATCGTGTAGTAAACGTTGCCCTCCAAAGTTAACACAATACTTTAATATTCGTACACCCGAATAAAGAAAGTGGAACACAATTGACATTGTTCTTCTTGGAAAATCACAGTAGAAACAATTCACAGGAAAAATTTGAGAGGTTACAGACGGTCCCATTTAAAACCTAATCTCCTAAACGGAATTTTTCTTTCGTATAATTTCGCAAAACAGCAGAATTTAGAGAACAAAGAGAAATTATTTTTCTCTTATTGTATTCTGTGTAAAATGAGGAGAATGATATCCTATTTATACAGTTTCAATTTCCAAAAATAACAGATGATTTTTCTCAACTGAATATATTCCGAAAATATTTTTTACAATAATCAGAGGATTTTCCTCAACTGAAAACATTATTTTGCAAAAGAGATAACCGTGCTGGAGACAATTGAGTGAAAAAGAAGCCTTTTGTTTTAGCTTTTGCCAAAACAAGCCCATGTCCCCTTAAAAGGGATGATTAAAGCGGAGGAAAAAAAGGGTGAAAACATATGAAATTTGGATGACTTCGTTTCATTGGATCCCACCATGTGAAAGACTTACATATCGAAGATAAACTCGTGTAAATAACAAATAAGAAAAATAATGAAGAAATTGAAAAGATTGAATACACAAATATTACGTGAAAATATTTTTTCGAAAAAACAGAGAAAAACTGGAATGATATGGCATTTGCTTTGGCCATTGCAGGGATGAAAAGGTTAGAGTTGTTTAAAACATGGTGGTAAGTTGTGAATGTTAGTTAATAGATTGTCTTGATGGCATATAAGGGGTGAGTGATTGTTTTATGTGGTCTTTTGTAAGGGAGCCTTGTTTTTTGCATTTCTGTGGTGTTTGGTGTGAGAGGCTTAGCTGTTTACTGCAGTTTTTGCTGCTGAGACTATGGCTTAGGCTTCCTAATTATTATGTAGATTGTATTATGATTGAACAAAAAAAAAATCTTTCCGAAAAAGATAAAAAAATCACGAGGTAAAAATAATTTTATTAAATCGATAAAAAACGAAAAGTTTATTAAACCTTGAAACCCAAAAATAAGAACCCTCTAAATTTAAATACAAATTCCCTGAAAATTTGTAAAAATTAATACCTGAATATGGGTTATTCTTTTTAGGCTATAAAAAACCTATTTATAAGCTAAATTCATAGGTCAAATGGAAAACTAAAACAATATTTAACTGAAAGAAGTAAAATCAAGAAAATTGAGAAACACGACGTGATTTTCTTCTCGTCGTAACAGTATGGTCGCATCGTCGAGACAAATTTTTTTTTTTCTCATTGTAACATCGGTTGCTCGTTGGGATGAAAAACTCTTCTCCGTTGCAACGTCACGCACTGTTTATGCTAAAATGAAAAGTATACTCGGCAAACATGATATTAACAAACTCATAACTATTTTACCAACTAAGTATTTGGCACACTTAGTAAATTCTCATGTACTATATGGTTCATCGGTTAATTAACTAACATGATATATAAAAGTGCTTAACTTTAGTGGGAAAAATAGTTGATGTCTTTGACAAATGCATATGGCTTCAAGGCATACTTAAACACAGAGCTACTCAAAAAAAATATACAAAAGTAACAATAGCGAAAAGCTTCAAGCTTAAGATATCGCGTGTCTTCTTCCCTTCCTTCCAATCTTGTCGCTCCAAAAATCCTTCTGATTTCCCTAACCCTATGTTCAGTACCCTCCCTTTACCCCCAGCAGCCGCACAGCCATCGTCCTCAAAGCTTCCTCATTACTCCTCCCTCAAACGCCATGTTTCCACCGCGTTCTCCTCAATGGGTTGCGGCCTCCGATCAAGATCTTCTGCGCAGTGTTTCTCTGAGACTGACTGTTGCAATGACTCACCTCCGCCACCAACACCGGAGTTTCATTGGGAAAGAGAAGATAGATGGCACGTGATCACCAAAGTTCACGACGACGGCGACACCCCTCGTCGCAAAATCTACAATATCTCTGAAAATGAGGATGACTTTTCTATCTCTCCATCTAAGCCTCTCAACATGGAGATGAAGAGAAAACGACGATACAAAAAGAAGAAAACGACGCCAAGCTTTGACGATGAAGAAACAGAAACCCTAGTCTCATCTTCTGGGAGCTTCTCGGCTGATTCCTTTTCAGAGTTCAACGCTAACTTGGAAACCACACGTGAAACAATGCCTATGAGGCATGGAAAGAGGAGAAAGAAAAACAAGAAAGTGAAGAAATCAACTACAAGGAATGAGATGAGCGAATCGCCAGCGAGATTGTTAAGCATTTTGCAATGGGTGGTACCGTGCACGGTGGAAAGGAAAGTGAGGGAGAGCTTTGCAGTGGTGAAGAAATCGGAGGATCCCTACAAGGATTTTAAGAGGTCAATGATGGAGATGATATTGGAGAAACAAATGTTTGAAGATGAAGATTTGGAACAACTCTTGCATTGTTTCTTGGCTTTGAATTCAAGGCATCATCATGGGACTATTCTACAGGCTTTTGCTGAGATTTGGGAGGCTTTGTCTTCTCGAAGATCGACTAGTGTTGGAGTTTCTTGTGCTCTTAATTAATAAACTAAATCATTATCAAAATTAATATAATAAATAATCAAGCTTTTAATTTCTTTTTGTTAATGTTTTTTTTAATATATTGGTGTGATTACATGGTAGTATCTGTTTATATTTTTTTAATCCTTTGTATACACAGGTGCTCGAATCCGAATCTCTTAAAATGAACAACACTTTCTTTACTACTGGAACCACTTGATGATTTTTTTTTTTTTGTTAATGTTAGTGTGTGTTTTTGCAAAATTTCTCATTAGTTTATAATCATAGCTGTCTCACATCATTAACATTTCTTAAAATACATCGTACTAACTAATTTTAGTTGAATGTTAATTTGTTGGTGTAATTTTATTATATATTAAATTAAAATTTTTAAAATTATAAAAAAAATAAAGATAAAAATTTTCATTTTAGAGAAATCCTTAATTTTGTTACTGATTTGCATACATCTAATAAAGGAGTGATGAATTGGAGTGTTATTGAGACCCTACATACTATTAACATTACTATATATACTCACCAACCACTGGATTGGTTGATGATTTAAAGCTTTAACCCACTCATCATGTAAAATGTTGCTTAAATTTTGGATGATGGATATTTTCCATCCATGAATCCCTATCTTTTCCCCTTTGAGGATAAAAGTATCATAGATATTTTTATATTAAAAGAGAAAGTGTCGTTTGCTTTCTTTGTTTTAAAAATGAATAAATTAGTTTTTGTACAATAGATTAACGAGTAAATTGATCATTTTTATAAAAATTTCATTCATTTATACTGTTAAAAACTGGCAAAATTGACAGAATAATCAATATGTGACACATGCTCAGTATATCTTATGCTAACATATAAACACCAATTTTTAATAGTGAAATGAATGAAATTTTCAACAGAAAGATTAGTTTGCTCTTTGATCTAATATTCGAGGAGTAATTTGCTCATTTTTAAATAAAGGGGACAAAAATGCAATCCAACTCTTAATATAGGGACTTATATGGTGCTTTTACCCACTTTGCCCCATGTTTGTTCCCTTGCACATGCAATTTTTTGAAAGTCAATAAGGGTCCACTTATTTTACCCGGCCATCATTCTTTAAGCCAGTGTGCCCCTCCATAACCAAAAGAGAGAAGAACTTGGTCCCTATTCTGTCCCGAATTTAACTAAATTTTATTTTATTTATAATTATTTTTAATTTTTATGGTGTAGAAATAAATATTTTACATTTAATATAATAAAAATAATTCAAAATTTTTATCTAAAAATATTTTTCAAAAAGATATCATATAAAAGTTATTGATTATTTTTTATTTACTTAAAAAATTATTGTTTTTTTAAATACTTATAAAAAAAACCTTAAGAATTTTATCAAATAATATCCCAAAGTCATAAAATAAAATTCAATTTATCAAAATAAATTTAAAATTTAAAATAAAAAATTAATTTAAGAAAATAAAAAACCAAAACCAGACAATTCGAAAAAAGAAAACTAGATCCAACAAAAACGACATCACACTTATCCATAACCATGAAAATGAAGCGTGTAAGATGAACAATCTTGATTACTTAACAGTGTTGCATGCATGGGCTGCTGCATGTGCATAACGGTGTCTATCAATGATGAATCCCTGCTTACAGTTTCATAGGGTTAATTCTGTTTCATAATGGCACCCCAAAGTTTCAGAATTTCGCTTTTTTGAACCCTTCACCAAACAAAGGGAGAAGATATAGAATTTTAACTTTCTAGTGAAGGATAATTTTCAATACTGAAGACCATACATGATATCACAGATCCATTACCGACCTAAACAAACTGTTGCACTCCTCGCAACTAAAACTTAAAAATATATTTTCTTTTCTTTATATATATATATATATTGACTCACGCACTTATGGCAAGTGTGAAGTGTATCTCGCATTTATCGAATTGTTTGCAGACACTTACTGAAGATGGGCGCAATCAGTCACAAAGCAGGGGTGACATCATGATGAGGTGACTCATGACGTCGCGACGATTTCTCCAATTAAGCAATCGCATTTTGATAGCTCAGCAAGACTCTTTCTCCTAATCGAACTCTGATTATACTAAAGATATTTTAGTATGATTGGAACTCTAATATTAGTCTATTTAAAAGGGTCATTATATTTTTTGTTTTGACAGGTCAACTAAGAGGTAACAAGATGTACTCGCAGGGTAAAATTTAGAGAGAGCTTCGTGATAGCTACGGAGAGAACTTTGTATCCTAGTTAAGGCTTCGTATTCGGGGTTTGAATTTTGTGCATTTAGTACATTTAGGTTAATTCAAGTTTATCCCCAACAGCAAGAGTAAATGTAATCACCCAACATTTTTCAATGTCGAAAAGTTTCATTTTGTGCCAAAATTGGTAACCCAAGCTATTCTGGGAAGTCAAAATGAATATTGAGTCAGTCTTATTATTCGTGATTAGTGGGTTGTAATCAATAATTAGTTAAAATTAGATGGTTGGAGTTTTAAGGTATGTACTATTTTGTAAGAAAATTATAATTTATGGGGCAAAAGTTTAAAAGTAGAAAATAAAATTAGAAAGAGGTGAGGTCCTTATTAGGTGATTGGCCCAAGGGTATTTGAACAATTAGTTGGAGGTAACAATTACCCATTTTATTTTCACGATAGTTGCTATTTCTCTCAAACTTTTCTTCATTTACTCTCAAATTTCTACCAGCATTACCCATTGATTCTTAATCAAATTCAATTTATTTTAACAGGATACAAATTATTTCTAACTCTTCTCTTTAGATTTCAATCCTTAAAATTTGAATTTTCCATTTCTTTTCCATTTTCACCATTTTCATTGGATTTTGGATAGAGAGTTTGAATTTTGTTTATTTCTTGTTGTTTCTAGTTATATTTTGAGTGTTTATGAACTTAGATTATCATAGGATCATTAAGAATTAGATTTTGGCAGGGATTTGGTAAGTTCTTGAGGTAATTGAGAGAAGACTGTTGAATAATCTTTAGTTTCTTGAGGAATTTTGTATAGAGATTGTGTGTTTTTGAGTTGTTAATCATCACTAGATCATTAGATTTCAGTTCAGAATGGTTTAGGTTGGAGATTGGTTGAGGGCTCTAGAGTGCATTTGAGAAAGTGAAGTTAGGTTCTGGCTTTATCGAATTGCACCATTTCATTAGATTTAAGATTTTTAATTGATGTTTGATGATTTCCTGACTTATTTAATTGTTTTGACATTAAAATAAAATCTGAGGAGGTTGACGAATCATTGAAAGCCAAAAGGAAGAAAAAAGTAACAGAAGTGTGAGCGATTTCAATTTGTTCTCTCTAGATTTTTTTTTTTTTTTTTGAGTTGCTTGGTTAAGTTAATTGCTTAGGTTGACAGGATGAATTAGGTGAATATATTACTGTGAATGAATAATTGATATTGGATGGGGAATGTTGTTTGCTTATGCTCTAAGGTGTGTTTGATGTTTAACATCATGCTTAGTGTGCATGTTTAGTGTTTAGTGAATGGTTAATGCATGTTTTAACGATTAAATTTGGTAAGTATTTGGATATAGTTATCATGTCATAGAATATGGTGTATTGACGAGTTAGTTTGAAGCACTCGAGAGTTTTGGTGTGTTTGAAGGGTAACTTGTGTTTTGTATAGTTTCGTGTGATTGACTGGAAGTCGTGTTTCCATCAATTGAGGTACCCTCATCTATGTACTCTTCAAGGTTTTTGACGGAAGAATGAGACAGAACTCCAACACGAGAACAATACTTACCATTATTGAGGCTTGATCGATTATCTGGAGAATGACACTTCAAAAACTTTTTCTGAATAGGTCGTCCCGTCAACAAAGATTGTTCATTGATTATGAAAAAAAACTAAGAAAAATATAAAAAAAAAAAAAAACATTGTTTTGTTTAACCCAAAGATTGATGCCTCTTTACAAAAATAAATTTTAGAATGATAACTTAATAGTTTAAAGTAATAAATCTAAATTTGAAATGCATAAATGCTTTTTGGGACCATTCAGTCCCAAATTATAAATATAAAACTTTTTTACTGTTACACCATTCAGTGTTGTTTCGACGTAAAATGTCAGAATCTAAGAAGAATGCTTTGTTATTTTATTTTACTTTTTCAACAAATTATTGTTCTGCAATTATTTTACCTTTTTAAAAATATATAAACTAGATGCACAACTTTTGTAAAGTACGAAGGATTAACAGCAATACTTAACCTTAATATAATCATATGATCAAATGTAGTTTTGATAACTTAAATTAATCAAAATTAAAATTTAAACTGAAAAATAAATTTCAAATAAAACATTGGCACGTTCAATGTTTTAAGTGATTGATAGTTATTAAAAAAAAAATTCTTTACTCCAAACAAAGGTAAATCCAATTCATTACACAAATAAACTAGAACTATAAAAGTTTCAGAAGATTAAAATCGTTTTACAAGATATATTAACTTTAAATAATCAATTTTATTTTCTAAAAATTATATGGAGCAAATGAATTCATTCTTTTATATGCTTTATCAACGCTACATATGAAAGTTTCAGTTGAATAGAGCATCCCTGTATAAGACAAATTTAAAACTAGTTCAAATTTAATTTTACTAACGAGTACATATATTTATTATTTCTCACCTCTAATCATATTTAAAAATTTTAAATACACAAATTATGATAACTAAATTTGCACAGCCCAACCATGATGAAAAAATTATAAATAAAATTTAAAAAGCAAGCGCGACTATCAAAACCGAACAGATAATTGAACCGCTTAAATTATTAATTCTCGATTCAATTTGTTAATCTCGTATAAATAAAAAAATTATAAAAAAAAAAAATAAAAGAACAAGAAAAAACTGATTCAACCCATTTTTTAACTCAAATCGATTCGTGGATCTGATCCCTCAAACAGGACCAATACTCCAATCAATTTCCGTTAAAAAGCACCCGGATCCAACAACATTGCAATTTGGAACCCACTACTACGATTTCAATCTTAATTGTACCTTCGTGGGGGAAAAAAAGATTGTGAATTCCACCAGAAATTAACGAGTGCAATGCGTAAATTCCCATCCCACGTAATTTGGCCTATCAACTCACTGAATGTATATGAGAAACAAAAACAGAAAGCTATACATACCATCACAATACTATATTTTTGTTAATATATTTCAATTTTCAAGGTTAAATACCTCCTCTTTTGCCCTATTTTCATCAGCAATCCTTGATGAACATTATAATTTAGATCAAATTAGCTTGGCTTCCCATCACCACTTTTCAATACCCACCAGCTACCTTTATAGTCGCAAAAATCACTCATTACCTGCAAAAAGAAAAACAAAAACAAAGATGATATTATCTTTTATTAGAACTAAGCAAAGTTGGAATGGGAATGGTCAATGATCCAGTTGAAAGGAATGAAACGCCCTTTGATAATATATCTGATTACAACTCAAAGCTGACCCAGACAAGTAATTATTACAACTTAACTCGATAACCTAAAATTAAAGCACCCCCTCACTATTTAGAAGTAATCATTCACCTGGTTCGGTTGTACAAATTTGGCTTACAAAACGAAATTAGAGACACAACTAGCAAGATTTGGACAGCAATGTCCCCGTCAAGACTAGAAAAGTCTAGAGATCTTAACTCACAAACCACTTATTCTTGTATGATTATCTCTATGCTGTTCTAACTACTTCTCTAAGCTGCAAATAATACATTCTTCTCGATGTCAAATTTGTATTTGGTATAACAATGGAATAGAGTAGAGCAAATTATGTTTACATATACCTTCTTACATTTATGCATACCTCATGCAAACAATTAATCATGTCTCAACCTAAAGGCAATATAGTGAAGTGATATGATCATCTAAGATTCTGTTCAAGGAAGCATATCAAATTGTTATAGGAAAACAAGATATTATCTAATTACAGAAGATACCTTGTTATATTCATTATTTGTAATGTCCCTCTTAAGAGTAACTTGGGCAGCAGCTGTGACCTCAGCCTTCTTGAGCTTGTCTTTCACACGAAGAAGCTTAATCACAACTTCTCTGCATAGAAAATAACATTCTGATGAAAAAAAGGAAATCTGTAAAAGGAACATAGAGACCATAATAATTTATTTAAGCTTAAATTTTTAATTGAACAGATTTATGCAACCTCAATGGATCACATTCTGGATTCTCTTGGGATGACTTCATAACGAAAAGACCACCATGAAGTTCTACTGCAACTTGACTTACGACATCCTGTAGCTCATGCTCAGGTGCATCAGCACCATATGCTGCCTTAACTACCAGTCTAGCATCTGCCTTGGGAAGGGTAGACTGGGAAAGAGCCAAATCTCGTAGACCTTTTCGAATCAGTTGCAAGCTAATAACAAACAAGCAGTGCAACAAAATTATAAAGCAGCTTTCATCAGCATAAATAAATCAAGGTTTTATATATTCAACATAGGATGGGATGAATGAAACTAACAGTTATATTGAAATGTCTATGGTTAAAGCCTCTAACAATCTACCTGCAAACTTTGTAAGTTTGAAACACTTTTTTCAGGGCCTTTGGTATAGCTTCTCGAGTTTCATCAGACATTGTCCTCCCAGCATTTGCTCCAGGTGGAACCTTTCTTGCAACTTTATCAGAGTTCCCTGCTTTTTCTGACTTTATGACTGTGCCAGGCTTTGTTCTACTTGGGCCACCCTTTGCACCTCGCCAAATATGATTAGTTACATTGTCTTCTCCAGCTTTCCAAATCTGTTCTTGTTTCTTAACAATATCAGGATATTCTTTTTTGAAATTCTCATCAGTATTCTCTTTTAACTTCCAACCTTTCAAGGGAGGACTCTCAATGGCTAAGATTTTCAGAAAGCCTTTCACTTCTTCTCTGCGACTTGTGGAAAGGTTGTTTACTTTGTCATAACTTATGAAAGGGTTCTTGCTGAATAAGAGAAGCACATAGTCTCTGGCTAAAGATTTAGACGGATCCCCCGGAAATAATAATGAACTCTTGGGAACCCACAGTCCCTGCACTAATAAAGCATGCTTCTGAAGGACTTCAAAAACTTCTTCAATTGGATCATGAGGAGCATAGTGCCTTTTGAGAGTGTTGAAGTGGTGAAAAGGACGTCCCTATTGACAGAAAAAAAGGAGTTGGAAAGTTAAATGGAATAATACATTATAATATGACTCTAGTAATCCCTACCAAGGCTGGCTAAACAAAGTAAAATTTAACTGTCAATTCCTAAATCTTTCTTTTCCAAAACTCAATTTAAATGAGAAAAGGGGGGAAGGGGGGGGGGGGGGAATGCAAGATCCTAAAGATTCCTTAATTCAAATAAGATGCTATATACATTATAAGAACATGATCCTAAACTCGGGCAAGAAAAAGATGCATGTGAGCTAAAAGCCTAGGTTCATCGGGAATGGATATGGAAAAAGTTTATGATAGATCCAGCTTGCAGAGTGAAATTTTGTTTTTCAATCTACTATTTATGGGACAGCAGCCAAATCAGGCAGATGCCCAAACACACAGAAAAAAGACAAAGGTGGAAGCTTTAGTTGAACAGACCTCGGCCAGTAATTTCTTCAAACGGTCTTCAAGTGGAATTGAACATAACAACCTGAAAGAGACAATCTCATGGTCCTTAAATCATTAAACATAAAGATAGGATGATGATGCATTTTACACTACCTAATAAGGCCATGAACATATCGAACACATGAACAAGTAGCATATATAGAGAACACAGATGCAAAATTGCATCTTCCAAGTCACATAACTATGGAAGCTAGAAACATAAACTAGTTGGGTAACCATACCTTCTGGATAAACGTTGTGCTTTATTGTTGTTTCTTGATAGAGGACACAAGGAGTCAACATAATCATACCTAGAGATAATGAGAAACAATTCCAAGCAATAAACAGACAGCTTATTAATGCTTCAATACAGTAACTTCGAACTTATCTCAAATTCTAGCACAAGGGGCCAACAAACAAACAGGTAATAAGTTAAAAATATACGGGTTCAAAGTAAACTCAATTGGAGAGCTTTGTTCTGCCATCATTTTCTGCAGATACTGAGCAGAAAAATCACTCTTGGAGCTATGATACTTGAGCGGAACCCAACACTGGAAAGAGAAGGAAATGAAACAAGAAAAGAAGGAAAAAGAAAAGAGCGGATCTAATTAATTCATGATTTTCAGAACACGGAAATGAAGTCCACCAGTAACACAAGAGACTACAAATTGGTGAAAATTTAGCAAGCAGTAACAGTATCCTACAATTACAAACCATTTTAGTTGCTTGTGTATCAATGTAAATTTAACATACAATTGAAAATACTTTTATGCTGACAAAAAGAAAGTTTAAAATAGAAAGTAACACCTCTTTATCTTCTGCCTTTTGCTCAGTTGAGGACTGCACTTTCTGGTTCTGCGTCAAAGTAAAACTTGAAAATCATGTATAGAATTAATATGCAAAAGGCAACTACAGGGGTTAAACTAAAAAAGAGATTTCCCACGAGAAATTGCTCAAGGATCCAAAAGCAAGGTTCGTTTCTGTACGCATATTCTGAGCCTTAAATTCAAACATTTCATAACAGCAATAATCAGTAATTACCCGCTTGGTTGATGGACCAACTGCTTTCCCTTCGTTAGGTTCTACTTTAACAGTAACTTCTGCTTCAGCAGCCACTGTGTCCTTTCTTTTTGAGACACCAGACTTGAGATGTGCCAATGATGGTCGGAGCTGAACAACTGCATGAATAGGATTTAGGTGCAACTGCACCATAAAAATGACCTTAGAACAACAATATCCATCAAGGGAAAAAAAAAATTATATAGCTAATCTCAAACAAGCTCATAGACAGTAGTTGCACACACCTTGTCACCCATTAAAACTCCAACAGCATAGCCAGATGGACGTGGTGGCAGCCATGAAGAAGATAAGGTCTAAAAAGAAATGAGGACACAAAATTAGGTTATGCAGCTAAATTTATTTGGAAAAGACATTATGTAAAAAGCAAATGCGACAATGCAACTTATCAACAAATGCAGTAGCAGTATGTAAAAAAATTATCAAAGCAAAGCACTCTGCATATTTACAAATATATAGATTGATATTTGATTAAATTGTAATATCAGAGCCAAACCTGCTTCGTCATCTTCAATTTGTTAGCACATTCACTATCATAATTATTCGAATCAACATCAACAGACATGTCAATTTCCACTTCCCCACTATCAGGTTTCACCCTTACCTACAAAATAACTAAAGAATAAGATTGATTCGTACAAAGAAAAAGAAAAAGAAATTGAAGGGGAAAAAACAGACGAACCTCTTTGCATCGTTCATCCAATTCGTATGGTCGCCAGCAAGGCCTTAGAGGATATTGCAAAACATATAACTGCAATTTTATTCCAAAAGGGGGAAAACAATAAGCAAAACTGAAAATTAAACAATAAAGGAAATAGAATAATGCGATCACCTGAGCGTCGGCGTCAATTGAAGGAGTGAAGAAGACGTCAATTTCGCGAACAACCATATCTTCTTCTTCTCCATAATCTTCAGTCAATATCTCATCTTCTTTAGTTTCCTCATCAATCTCCATCTTCACCGCGCCATTTGATATCGATTGTTCGGCTTTCGGTTCAGCAACCATCGGCGGCTTGACATCCTCTTCATCGTTTTCTTTCTTTTTTGAAACTGCTTCCACAGGTGGTGGTTGGGGCTTGGGCGCGGAGTCTTGAGGCTCTTGTTTGGACGGGGGTTCAGGTTTTGGCTTAGAGGTGGGTTTGAGCTTGGGTGCGAATTTGGAAGATTTGGGCGCGAATTTGGTGGTTCGAGTATTAGCCTGACTTGAACCGTCGAGCTCCCCCAAATCATCCAGATCCATTTTCGACGTTTTGTTATCAGTGTTAATTCAGTCACCGGCTAGGGTTTCCACCGATTAGGGCTTGAGGTTTTGCAGATTTTGAGTGTGGAGATAGATTCTTATTAGAGGCTTCAGTGAATATTCGCAACCAGACGTGACCAAGATTTAAAATTTAAGAACGGTTTAATTGTGGGTTAAACACGGATTCGGTTTAATGGCCAGGTTTAGTCTTCCAATTTAAGATAGTTTAGATGTACCATCTGTTAGTTTGTTTAGGTCAGTATAAAAATAACGATAACCATAAAATTAAATACTACAATTTTACTGTAAGATAAAAGTAAAAAATAAAATTAAGTCAAATATTTCACATTGTATTGTCTTTCCAAATCCAATTTTAAATTTGTAACTTTGAATTTCGCACCGTGTTTTTAAAGCACCCCCAACTTACGGAGTCAAGTTCTATAAGCTTGGACTAAATGATAAATTTAACAATAATTCAATAAAAAATTAACTGGGGCAACATCCATAAACTTGGACTAAATTTAACAATAAGCCATAAAAAGTAATTGGTGTGTACCAAATGAAATACCAATTTTGTTCATGACTAAATATAAATTATATTTTTTAGAAGTTCTCTTAACTTTTGTACATCTTTTAAATATAAAAGTATAAAAAACTACATAAGATAAAAATTGAACCTATAATACATAAAGTTTTCAATATTTTTATTTTATCATTCCAATCAAAATCTCATTTATTTTTTATATCTTTTTTAATAAATATAATTGTTATATAATTTTAATTTTTATCCATAATGTGAATTTGGCATAATTTAATAAATATTAATTTTTATACAAAGTTTGATTGAATTAATATCGTAACTCAATTGAGAAAAAAAATTTAAATACAAATTTTTAGAAATAGAAAAAAATATATATTGAAAGGTTATTTATCTCTTTTAATACTTTTATTTTTTTTCATGGTGTAAGTTTAATCATATATATGGTATAAAAATTATTTGAATCGAAACTATAATCTCGAGAAAGATAAACACTAAGTCAATTGTCGTCAATTTAGATTCTACATATTTTTTTAATGAATAGCACATAATCCAACATTATATTTTGTTATACCTATGATATGTGAAAGAAAAACATAATATTAAATTATGTTTATAAAAAAAATAAACAATTGAATTATATAAAAATAAATTGTAAATAATTTATTTGATTGAATTGATGTATCACTTTTCTCTGTATCTATATGAATCCATATTATTACATTTCAATTCATTATTGATATCCTTAAAGAAAATCCCAAATTAGATTCCAAATTGACTGGTTAATGTAAGTTTATCTATACGGTTATGCGCTTTTTGAATAGGAATCCACTTTTTGAAAGATAATGGTTTTTTTTGCTTTGATAAGTCTTCGAAATCCTTTCGACGATCTATATTATGTTGAAGGAATATTTATATGATCCGATCAATTGTATAAAGCCCACAGTAACAACGAAATTAGGGAAAATATATGATCCGATCTAGACATTGTATAAAAAATATATATATGATCAGAACAAATAATGCGATTGTTTAAAACAGAACAATTGAAAGCTTAATAGCCGTCCTAGGGGTGAAGGGCAAGCTCCATGCCTAAAATCACTTGCAAAAATAATATTGCATGCATAAGCAAAACTAAAAAACGTGCTACAAAAGTATAATTTTTTTTAATAAAAGTAGACAAAAACTTTTAAAAGTAAAGACCGTCACCTATCCGTAACAACTTGTGAATACTACAAAAATATCCACAAAAATAGATTTGCAAATTGAAAAAAGAGAAGATACATTGAGTGAATGAGGAGAAAAAAAATAGATAATTGGTGAGAGGGATAGAAAAGTAGGCAACAACTGGTCTCGATGTTGGCATTCTCGCTAAGCAAAACAAAAAAGAATAAGCAAATAACTTTAAAAAACAAAAAAAGAGAAACTTTTTTAGGATTTTTGGCTATGTATGATTAACTTGTTCTTTAATTTAACATATGTGAACTAATTTATTGTTTTTTGAGTTTTAATCCAAAAGTTTATGATGTCAAACAATTTCAGTTAATGAAAACTAGATATGTTCATGGGTTAGGCCGGACCGGATCTAAGCATGATATTAACATACTTTATGTTTGTCCCAGTCCACTCGACCCGAATTTTGAGTTTAAAATTTTTCCTAAATCTGTCTATATTTGCAATAGATTAACCCAAGCCCATTTTAAGCTCACCCATATTAACTTTTTAATTTAAAAAAAAAACTATTTATTTTATTTCATTTTAATATTTAATAATTTTATATTTTTTTATTTATTAAAATTTTTTATATTGTCATCTTAACATTATTTTAATGTTTACGTTAGAGTAATATTATATATTTAGTATAAGCTAATTTTTCTAATGTGTTCTAAATTACATAATATATAAAAGTAACATAATATAAAATATCATAAACTTAAAATGGGCCGAGTCGAGCTGAGGTTGGGCCTTGAATGATCAAGTCCGAGCTCGACCCATATTTTAAACGAGCCTATTTTTTTTCCCCAAATCAATTTTTAAGCTTAATATTTTTGCCCAAACCCTCCCAAATTTTAAACAAGCTTTCAAGCTTGAACGGATAGTTTGATCCATAAACAAGTCTAATGAATATAGATCACATATCTATTTTTTTCATATATAATCAATAACACGGTAATTAACCTTTGAACAACTATTGGCCATTGATTGGTCATTGTTTGGTGCTAACTAGCGTCATCAAGTGCGGATGAACATTGACCGGTAAATTAAAAGTTTATTCTAGGGTTGAACGAAAAATTAGTATTCAAACTTATCCATTTCTTTCAGATTAGTATTTATTTTTTTGTCCCATATTGGTATTTAATTTTTTTTTTTCAAATAAATTGATACTTTAATCTAACGTCGTAAGTCTAGAACAAGTGGTAGAATAAGATTATGACACATGGCATAAATGATGTCATGATAACGTCTTAAATATTGTTAAGAAGAAACGACAGAAAAATTGCAGGGGAGAAAAGTAAAAAAAAAAGTTTTTTTATTTTTATTTTTATTTTTTTAGATTACGATGTCGTCATGATGCCATTTATGTCACGTGTCATAATTTTATTCTGTCACGTGTCCTAAACTTAACGACGTTAGACTCATGTACCAATTTGGTCGGCAAAAAAAAAGTTCGGGCACCAATCTGGAAGTAGTGAACAAATTTAAGTACTAATTTTATATTTAACCCTTTATTTTATGAATTTTATATATTTTAAATATTTTTAAATATATATATTTATTGAAAAATATACATCACTTGAATTTATATAATTTAAATATTAATGTGAAAACGAGTATAAATCAAAGCTCAAATGGTTACATAATCCAATAAATAGATATTGATAGTTAATTAATTACTCTTGTAGTCATAATTTATTTGTATTGCTTAAGCTTTTTCACATCAGGTTTCTGAATTAAATCCCTTTTAAACCTCTCATAAAAAAATAATAATGCAATACTACTTGGAAAGAAAAAAAAAAAAAGAGAGAGTTCATTTACTAATTTTATTTAAAGTTTGATATAATTATTGTATGTACCAAAAAAGTATACTGACATTAATTACGTTAGTTTACCGAATAAAATAACAAAAGTAATATCTCAACTTGATCGAGATGTGTTTAGTAGGTGGATGGGCAGTCATTCGATTCAGAGCTGATAATCCAGGTGAATTTCATAGCTAAAAACCATTAAAAGATTTCATTCAGTTTTGTTTTTATTTTATCACCTCGATTACTTATTATCTGCAAGGAACAATCTTATTTGTAATTCAGGAATGTGGTTCCTGCATTGCCACACAACATGGGGACTGTCAATGGCTTTTCTAGTGGAGAACGGGAAGGCAAAATGCAGACTTTGCCACCTCCGCCTCCTGATCTTCCACTCTGTTGATCTGTAAATTTGTGCCGGGTTTCCCTTTCGTACCGTTTATTTACGTTTGCTAGCATTTCGACTATTGCCCAAGTCATGTGGATTTGTTTTGGTTGTTTTGTTCGATTTTTGTAAACCGTAATGGTTTCTTGGGCTTGAAGTCCATATAGCCAACGAGTAAGATGTTTATCTGGGTGTTTTCCCTTTATTTCCTATTTTAATGGGCTCCATTGATTTTGGACCATTTTCTTTTACCATTTCTTGTAGCCTTTAGCATCACGCAACTGATAAATTGACTGATGTAGCCTCCTCTTTTAGTATCATTTAATTGAGTTTTTTAGAAGGAAAATTAGATATCCAATGGCTAAAACTTACACATTCCGAAGAAAAATCATCGTTGCGACATATACTTAGAGAAAAAAAAATAATATTGCAGATCACTCGATGAAATTAGGATTTATGTGGCAATAAGCCTATAAATCTTTGACACCACTCTTGATGAAGTTTTTGACATTTTTCAAGAGGACAAAGGGAGAGGTGATTTTCATCTTTATATTATGATGTAACATTGCTGTGTTTTTCTTTATCACCAAAAAAAAAAAAAAAAAACTTATACGTAAGTAGAGACAAAACTTTTGGATGAGGCAGCTCCACCACGACAACCTTGCTGTACCCCCAACCTAAAAAAGGAACGGACCTCGTCGCTTCTCTAACCCTCCACCCCCACCTCTGCTTTAAAATAATCAGTCACCAACCTATCGCTGACCCTCACCTCATATCTCACACTCTTGTTGTAGGTTCCAATTTTTTATGTAATAAAAAATACCACCAAACCATAAATACAAGTTCAAATAATTATAAAGTATTAAAATATTACAAACAAACAGTCAACAGCGGAGACTCGGGAAAACAGTAAAATTTTAATTTAGTTTCTTTATAATTTATAAAATTTTAAATTAAAAATAATAAAATTACATTTTGACATCTTAAAAACGATAAAAAATTGATTCAACCCTATAAACATTATAAAGATATAAACTATTAAAATGATGAAATTATATTTTTACTATATTCAAAATATACAATTTAATTTTGACCCCAAATAAATTTAAGCTCTACCACTGCGCAGAATTTAAGTTCATCACGATATAAAATCAAATCATTATATCATAAGCAAACTAGAAATTAATACAATCTAATCTAAAATTAATCAAACTATCAAGACTAAAATCTACATATAACAATTACACTTAAAAACTTGAATACCTACGCATACAACTACGCATGCTAGTATCCAACATGGTTACTCACAACTTTCACATATTTTTTCTATTTAAAATTAATCATTTCTTATAACTTATGCATGATAATTTAATTATGGAATTAATATTTTCTATTAAATCTCAAAAAAGTATTTTCTATTAAATCTAGGTGGAATGACTTGAAAAAAATACATCCAAGTCCTAAGACCAGAGGGTTAGGTTGGGTTGGTGCCCAAGAATATAACACGTGTTTATCCTCAATTCAGCGCTTGCCCTGTACAAAGTGAAACATCCGCAGCATCCGCAGAGCCGAAGGGAGAGAGGGAGAGGCAGAGAAGAAGCTCCGGAGATCGTCGATTCTCGTTTAGGTCGTTCTTCGGAGCTTCTTTCTTTCTTCTTTCTCTTTGCTTTCTTTCCTTTTTTGTCTCTAACATTCAGGTGTCGAATAATACCAGATCAAGGCGTTTCAACAGGTTCTTTTTTATTTATTCATTTATCAATTTTTGCATTTTATTTGGTTATTGTCTCCAGTTGTTTGTAGGTAGTTGTGGAGAGTTCTAGTTTTCGTGAATTATATTTCTCAGCATTTAGATTCTTTAAATTACCTACGTTTTTTTTCCTTCTTTTGATGATTAAAAATTTAAAATTACCCATGTGTTTTGTCATTGAAGTATGCAAAATTCATATGTTTTCTTTTTATTATATGCCAGAAATATTTAACCTTAAAAAGGGATTTGTAAACTTAAGCTATGTTTTGGTTACTCTTTTCTTCTAATGCTCAAAAGTTGCTAAGAAAAGAATAAAAAACAATGCACCCAAAGCCATTTTCATGAGCAATATTATTATTATTGTTAAAATTCAGTTAATATATTGTTTGGTTTTTTTTATTTAAATACAATTTGAATTTTTCTTGAGCCATGCGATTAGTTTAAGTGATTTGAACTCTTCCCATTCTTTCCTTTTTATTGTTGAATTTTGTGAGCGTTTTAATTTTATGCATCTTAGCTACGCGCCTAAAGACCAAACCTTAATGTACATAATACATATAATATAATATACCTCTATTTTGTATGCTATTTCAGGTATTGAGAGAAACATGCTCGTGTAACGTATAGCCTTTTGCTTGCAATACAATGTCTGGTATTCTCTCAAACGGTGTTTGAATTAAGGGAACTTGATATAAGGATTAAAGATGCCAGCAATTTTGTTTTCTAAGCTAAAACCTGTTGTATATACTGGTTTTCAAAGGTCACTTACAGGAAAACAAGTTCCGTTGTCCAACTCACCAAGTTCATTGCTTAGACAGCTCAAATTTTTGTCTGTGAATTCAGGGTTGATTCAGTCTTTCCCTTACTCAGGTAAATCTCTATCTGATAATAGGTGTATTCGAAACCCGTTTTGTCTTAGGGCAAAAACAATGGCTGTGTCTGGTTCCAAGGCTGTTTTCGGAGATGTTTATATGGATGAGTTGGTAGCAAGTTGTGGGAATGGCTTGGACTTCTTGAAACCTAGTGGGGTTTATTTTGCTGATCGAAGTCAAAGCAGTTGCCAAAAAGCTAGCCTGATTTCGAGAAAGCAAGAACAACACAACAATGGTCTTGTTTGTGGGTACAATATTTATGATGCAGTGCAGAGAAACACCGATATAATCATCCTTTTGGTCCAAGGATGAAAAGTATCCACACTTCATCTTTGTTGTGTACCTCTTCTAAGGCAGCTCATGATGTGTCATTTGATGAGAGTTCTAAGGATGAACGGGCTGCAAGTTTACCTGTACAGTATGTCCTCTCATCTTCTATTTATTTTTATATGTTACCATTTGTCCCTTCTTTTAACTTTTTTTCATTTTACAAATTATCTTTTAGTAACCTACAAATACAATAATCTTTATACTTTTTTGACATTGGCTATTCTCCAGCATTTTTAGGACAATATCTTCGCTTGTACTTATTTTCCACTGTTTGGTTCTTTGGTGTTGATTTCAGAACTATTCCAAACAAGAAAAACTTGAGACTAGTTTCAGGGTCTTGTTATCTCCCGCATCCTGCTAAGGAAGAAACAGGAGGAGAGGATGCTCACTTCATTTGTGCCAATGACGAAGCCATAGGTGTAGCTGATGGTGTTGGTGGCTGGGTGGAAGTTGGCATTGATGCTGGCAAATTTGCCCGTGAACTTATGTGTAATTCAGTGGCAGCAATTCAAGATGAACCAAAGGGTTCCATTGACCCAGCCAGGGTATTAGAGAAGGCCCATTCAAGCACAAAATGACAAGGATCCTCAACTGCCTGCATCATTGCCCTTACAGAGGAGGTTTGTTTTCTTTTATGTTAATAAAGATGAGCAGAGAGATGATCTTTAGATGAATTTTCTTTGACATTTATTGATGAGTCCACTAGGCTGCGATACTTACAAGGAAACAGAAAAGCTTTCTTAGATTCTTTTTCTTTCTTCTTCATGATTAACTTTATATTGGTTTTTATGATTTAATAGGTGTGGTGAGCTCTACCTAACTTGTTCCGCAAGTTTTTTAGCTTATTATGCCCACCTCCAAACAAAGAAAGAAGAAAATTCATTTTCTTAAAATATCATAGACTTTATTTTCTCAAGGAAAAGTAGTTAAGCTTTTAAATTTTACTCTTGGTAAAGTTGTATGTTGCAGAGTTTATCTATTCCTGAGAATTGAAGTCATTGCCACATTATTAATTTTTTTGTGAACTTAACAGGAGCATTTGAGTGCATGAGCACATGAGCCTATTGAAATATCTGTCTTTTCTTATTGATAATCATCAGTTTCCGTATCTCAATCCGTGTTTTAGGTGGATCGACTGCTATAATCTCATTCCTTGCCTGTATACCGGAATATGACTTTTTTTTAATGGCCCTAAAGAATTGATCTACCTTGATTTTTAGAGCTCATTGGATTACTCGGTTGCCCGAGTCTAAAAAGGTCGATAAGATTTTAGCGATCAAATTATATCCCTATGATATCATGTAGTTTACTACTCTCAACAGGGGATACATGCAATAAATCTGGGGGACAGCGGTTTCATTGTGGTTAGGGATGGCTGCACCGTCTTCCATTCCCCGGTCCTGCAACATGGTTTCAATTTTGCGTATCAATTGGAGAGTGGTGACGGTGGTGATCTACCAAGCTCTGGTCAGGTCAGTTGATGTGTTATGATATTCCACATTGATACAGGGGATTGATAGCAGTGTTCTTTTTTATTTCCCTTCTTTTTGACCTTAAGATAACTTTGAATAGGATAGAAACTCATGGCTTGCTTTCCTCGGTTTTTAGGATCTTTTATCGCTAAATGGTTAACTTCAACTAGAAGTAAAGATTGTTTAAGTTTTGATTGTTGGACCTCATCTAGCTGCATTTTTAAATGGTTTCACTGTGGGTGTTAAGAGTTATTATATTCATAATACTTGCTTATATCTTGTGAAGGCAGATATCAATTTTCTATTTTCCTTTCTTTATCTACTTTATGTTTGATGGGATGATGATTTTGGGATATTGTCTTCCGTAGAAGATATGAAGCTATTTTAACTATTCACAGTCCCTAATCTATCATTTTTGGAATAATGTGGCCAGGTTTTCAAAATTCCTGTTCTGTCAGGTGATGTGATTATCGCTGGAACAGATGGGCTGTTTGATAACTTGTATAATAATGAGATTACTGCTGCTGTTGTCCATGGTTTAAGAGCTGGCTTCAGTCCCCAATTGATGGCTAAGCAGATAGCAACATTGGCTCGTGAACGAGCAGTGGATAAGAACCGACATACACCATTTGCCAAAGCAGCTCAAGATGCTGGGTTTCGTTACTACGGTGGCAAGCTTGACGACATCACTGTTGTTGTGTCGCATATTGCTGGCTCTTCCATTACGTGAAGCCTAGTGAAAGAAACATTCATACTGGCCTTTCTTTATGCACTTGTGATTCACAAAAAGTTGGATCCTTGATTTTTGTTCAATAAGTAATTCCGTCGTTCCTCCTTTGACAACTTTCATGGATTTTTTCTTCCTCGTTGATATCATTTTTCTTAAAGCAGGTAAACCAAGGGGCGGAGGGAAATGGTGAAAGAAAACCAAAGAGCTTATTTAAGATCAAGACCCCAAAAAAAAACGATAGATTCAGAAAGCTTTTCACAGACCCTAAACATGGAATCTAATTACCTAAACTTAGATAGCAGAGTAGGGCAGCTCTTATTCACTACTGCAAAACCATCTGCTGATAGATTAAGACTAAATCAACCACACTTTCTTCGGAGCTCTTCTATGGTCACGGCCACTGTCGCCACCTTCTTTCTTTGCTCCGGCTTCTTCTGATCTCCTTTGCCTTTCTTCTTCCTGTCTCCGAGCTTCCTCTTGCTCTCTCCTTGCTGCTTCTTCTCTTCTCTCCTCTATCTCCCTTCTTGTAGCTCCCTCTTCCTCCTCTCTCCTTTGGGCCTCCTCTTCCTTTCTTCTCTTAGCTTCCTCCTCTCGCCTCCGAGCATCCTCTTCCTCTCTCCTTCTGGCTTCCTCTTCCTCTTCCCTCTTAGCTTCTTCTTCCTCTTCCTCTCTCCTCCTAGCTTCTTCTTCCTCTTCCTCTCTCCTCCTGGCCTCCTTTTCTTCTCTTCTCTTAGCCTCCTCCTCTTCCTCTTCCTCTCTCCTCCTAGCTTCTTCTTCCTCTTCCCTCTTAGCTTCTTCTTCCTCTTCCTCTCTCCTCCTAGCTTCTTCTTCCTCTTCCTCTCTCCTCCTGGCCTCCTTTTCTTCTCTTCTCTTAGCCTCCTCCTCTTCCTCTTCCTCTCTCCTCCTAGCTTCTTCTTCCTCTTCCTCTCTCCTCCTGGCCTCCTTTTCTTCTCTTCTCTTAGCTTCTTCCTTCTCCTCTCTTCTTTTAGCTTCTTCCTCCTCCTCTCTCCTCTTTCTGGCCTCCTCTTCCTCCTTTTTCCTCCTGGCTTCTTCCTCTTCCTTCCTTTCCCTTTCAATTTCCTCCATCATCAATCTTTCCTCTTCCTCCGCACACGATGTACAATCTAATATCACCGATTCTCGCTGCGGTTCTAGAAGCTGATCGATTGTTACGTTGGAGACATTGAAAGACAAAGCCAATATCTGTTTATCCATGATCCTTAGCGCAGACTTCTTCCCCACTAGAAACTGAGGATGGTTTCGCTTTGTTGTTAATGTGCTAAACCCCATGAAAACAAAAGAATCATTGTTGAATGACATCTGAGCCATTGGATGAAACCTTGGCACCGCAAATAAATCGCCTTCCGTCACTCTATACCTCATGTTCCTGCACTCACATTCCTTGGCATTGCTTGAGCAAACCACCCGAACCATCCCCTGGCCCTGCAACACTATTGCCATCTCGGAAGCTCTTGGATTCCAATGTGGCGCCATCATTGAACCCTTAAGAGAAAAAAATCACACCATTATAATAAATCATATTTAACGACGCCGAATGCTACTATTTAAGGGAATTTGTAGTAAAAACCAACCTTTGTTAAGTTCACCATGAAAAGTCCAATGTTGGAATGTTTCAATATATGCAAGTCTTTGCTGTCCACTGTTAGGCTCCACCCGTTACAGTTCTCGAAATCTGGATCTGCTTCTAAAACATTGTATGCTTTCAGTTTCTTCTTCGTCTTCTTGCCATTGATAGAATCGAAGAAGCCATTCCTATTGACCCCTAGAAAGGCTTTCAAGAGTCGAGCTTGCCATTTCACTAACATCTTCCCCTCCTTTTGCACCGCATGAATTATTGCAGGTGGCTTGCTTGCTCTCATTATTTCTTCTATCACACCCTCGGGTACCTTGAGACACAAGTTTCCGATGTATACACATATTAATAGAATTATGCAGGAAAAAAGAAGAAAACTAAGTTATTCCACCACTTAAAATCATACCTTAAAAGCTGCTTGGAGGACTCTGGGATCAAAGCCGAGAACCACATCAGTAATGCTTGAGTATGCCCCGACGGATGGCTCCTGGATTTTGTTAAATTCACAGACCAAAAAGTTCTACCATTATAAGCCGACAAGAAAGGGGAAACAAATGGATAAAAGAAATAGGTAAGAAGAAGATCATACATATAAGTCATCTTCTGCGTTAGTGAAGATAGCATAAATCCTAAGCTTCTCTCTTTCAGCCTCTAAGCTGCTTTGTACATAGAAAGCCGATCCTTCAGGCAACCTATATACATCTCCTTTCCGAAGGTTCACATTCCTTATATCTTCATCATCAGTCCAACTCAAAGTCCCACTCCCTATACCAAAATTTTCAGTCCAAAACTGAGAAGCTTATACACCATAAATTCATTAAAACATGCAAGTACCTGTATGGACGAAAAAAACCATGTCTGCATGTAGCAGAACCGGAAGAAACACGGAGTTAGGCTCCAGGGTGATGAATTGAAGATGGTATGGGCCTTTTGTTCCATCAGTGACTATAGCAGCTGAGATTTCTCCATGTTCTGTCTGAGTTAAGAGCTTCCTGTCGTGCTTAAGAACCAACTGACCCACGGTGGAAGCATGGCGATGCGAGTAAGATTCGACACCGAGGAAGGTGGGGGAAGCAAGAAGAATAATGCTGAAAACTGCGAAAAAGGAAAATGGGGAAACCAAGGTTCCCTTCAACCTCAGCATTGTTTAAAGAGGTTAGAGATGAGAATCTAAACACAGATGTTCTGAGTGCTGGGTGGGAAGAAGGGAAAAATTGGCTTGGTCTATATAGACGAAAGTGAGTGATCGGGGTTACATACGTAGTGTTATGGATGGACACGTGCAGGGTCCATGCAACAGGTGGCAGGAGCTTAAGACAACTCTTCCCGCTGGACTACAAAGTTGTTAAGGTCCAACTAGAGAGAGAAAGAGAGAGTGGGAACATTGTATTGCAGTTGCAGAGGATCGATAGAGTTTGAATAGAGACTGCCTTCATCTTCATAATTCCCGCAAACACCACCCCATTTGAGTATTACCAAACATATATCCAAAATTCAATTAATTAATTTAATTTAATTTAAACGTATTTGATGAGGTTCCTTTGTTCGTAAATTTAAAAAAAAAATAAAATCAAATTATAATTTGTTCTCACGGATAATTATTACTGGAAATGGAATTAAAAAAAAGTTCCACAAGCTAGATTAGTAAGTTGTCAAATTTCTTTAAATTATTTACACCACAAAAAAATTTTCTTTAAATTATATTAAAAGATAAAAGTTAATTAAAAAAAACACATGGCACCTGGTGTTTCTGCCGTTTTAACCAAAGATATTGTATATACATTATAAACCAATTCGTTTGGGATTGATCGTAGTCAATTTGGTTTAAAGTATAGTATTACACATTAATTGTAATTTACCAACCAAAATATCCAGTTTCCGTACATCCACCAACAAGGCAGACCAAGCTATTTTTGTTTGATTTTGGGCTTGAATTGATTCTACCTTTTTCGCACAACTTGACTCTAGAGGGTTGTAATCATACACCAAGTAATATCTAATTTCATATATTAAATAAACTCGGATCAAAATCTGAACGACGGTCCAATCAATTACATCAATACCACAATCTCACCTGGTTGAGAGTTGCTTCGGTTACAACGTCAAGTCTCTTAAGGGGATAGATTAGTAAGAAAACAAATGTCCTATTAGGTCATTGGCCAACGCTAAAAACAAAAAAAAAAAGAATATTACTAGATGAAACAAATTACTGCACTGCCTGCACCAAGTTATCTCTCTAGATTTCGTACTAGCTATTACCCTCGACAACTGAAGAGGGGTTCTCTTGTTCAAGCTTAGTACGAGCATCGGGTCCACAAATCCGCATCAATTCCTCCTGTTATAGAACAAACAAATCATATTCAAAACAATATGCGCAAGTAAGAACTGATTGCAACACATTTGACGGATGCTGGTAGTACTAGCGTATAATGATCTGAGGTAAAGGGTGCAGCTATTTATACACCTTAATTGAACTGTTTTCTGATGAAAGCTTCTCACATTCATCAGAAAGCTTCTGTAGTTCCCCTGTAAGGGTGCAGTTTTCGTTCGCCAAGTTTTCCACCCTTGCTTGTAGCTCTTCGCACTCCGCCTAGGGAAACACCAAATACAAGCGCACCAGGTCTTTAAGATTTGAAACATAGCTAAAAAATACTTATAATCCTAAATCATCGGTAGAGGAACAAATATAAAACAGTCTACCTGCTTTCGTAATCTTGATCTCCTGGCAGATTCCCTGTTAGACTGCTTCCTTTTCTGTCTTTTCAACTCGCGCTCATCCTGCACAAACCAACAGCTCCAATTTTGTTCAAAACATGAAACTGAATAGGTATGTCGCATCCAAAATGCTCTAGCTACTTAAAAGGGCACAATAGTGGAGCAAATAAAGTACCACTACAAGGGATGAGGCAGGTTTTTAACAACTCAGGAGCAGAATATTGGATTGCAAATGGAGCAAATAGTAATGATTAATGAATGAACAAGCAAAATAAGAAACAAAAATCAACAAGGCTCATACTTGAATCCACTGGTCATGCATTACAACTCCAGGAGCAGCTGCAGCTACAGCACCAGTCGCGTTGGGTCGCATTTTTGCAGCTCCTGTGGAAGCAGGGGCACCACTCCATATGTCCATCCCAATATTCAAATTAGTTCCAGGAATAGGGACTACGGGTTTCCCAGGAACCAAAGCCACAGCAGTATTACTCTGCATATTGGCTGGTACAAAGAGTGATTTGTAATAAGAATATAAAATCAAACTCATGTTTATTGCCATAAGTACACTTAGAAAACATAAAGAGAAACATTTTTTTATTTTCAAAATAAGCTGAAGCTTCTTTGATTGATTTATCCAACAATAAAAGCAGAAATTAGATAAGGAAACTTAATATACCATCTGCAAGCATCTGCCCAAAGCTTCCCTTTTTAGCAGCAGCAGGTTCCTAAAGAGAAAAAGAAGGGCACATAATTATTCGAAAGGACAATTCATCATTTTAATATGCTAGCCAGTAAATCATTCGTGCTCTTGATGACAACCAAATAATGATCATTACGCACATACTTGTTGATTATTCTCATCGCTTCCATCTGCTGTACCCTCACTGCCACTTTCACCACTGTTAAGAAAGCGACTAAAATTAGAAAAGGCATATACAAAAAAATCGAAGAAATTTCTTTAATCAAAATCCATGTTGAGAGTGAATATGAAAATTGTTTGAGGAAAGATTGGAACATCAAAAGTCTAGTGCACCTTTGAGAGCCGCCATCTTTTCCAGATCCGGAAGCTGCTTTTCCACTCTCTTCAACCTTGCTTCCTGAAGTTCCCTTGGATTTTTTGGTGGCACCTCGATCCTTGTCATCAGCACTCTTCTCTTCATGGTCAGCATTATTTGGTGCAGAACTTGGAGCCTATACAAAAAATTGCCATGAGGAAAGGCCTTTATTTTATGAACAACTGGGAATGCACTGCAAGAGGAAAACACATAAAGAAAGAAAAAATCTAATATTACAATGGCCTTATTTGGATGTGCATATACTCCCCCTGGAGGATATATAACTGGATACGGAACTGGGGTGCCATATGGAGGCATCAAAGGATGCTGAAAGATAATCAACAGAAAAGAAAAGTAAGAACCTTACTTGAATCAAACATTGAAAGAAACAAATGATTAGGCAATAGTGATTTTAAAAGAGGAATCACCTGGCCTCCCCATATATATGGATGCCGAGTTGTTGAAGCAACAGTTGAGGCAAAAAAGGGAGGTGGAGTAGCTCCGACACCATAATAAGCCTAAACAAGAAGATGAATTGTAAGCTCTAACAATTATTTAGAGGACAAAGACATTTTTAGGAAACTTCATAAATGTGATCGACAGTTGAAAAATGAGACAAACTGTAAGATTTATGTACTATACAAACCTGCATCTGGCTTGACCAATCAGGATATGCAGGTGTCGTAGGCATTACCTATAAGTAAAAAGTAGAAAAATCAGTACAGCTCAACCGCTTGCTAGTGATGAGAGAACATGAATGATATGGGCACATTATTTGTTCTTTTCTTTGGGTGGAAATAAGGCAAGTATGATATACCTGAGCTGAAGCAGTAGGTTTAGAATGCTTGGCAGGTGAGCTCTCTTCTTCTGTTCCCATAATTACGTTGGCAAACTTCGTAATTTCAGCAATTTTATAATAAAATTTGATTGTCAATGACTTTTATGAAGCATCTGAGAATCCAAAACTGAGTAAACACGTATATCAGAGATGAGAGATCACAATAAATTATCTACCAATGACACAGCTAACAAGGAGGGGGAGAAAAATGGGAAACTATAACTAGCTATTGGGAACATGCAGAAACATCATTTATGAGCTCATGGAGCATAAATCTAAATAGATTTCAGGCAGCATATTATCATGAATGGACTACAATGAGAAAAATAATTGAACCAGCCTCAACGCTCCGCAACATCGTAAACAACACTCACATGATACAACAAAAGACAAAACTTACCCTAAAATATTGTATTCCACTTACAACGGTTGCAGAATATATTAATAACCATTTAAAGAAAGCTAAAATCTAGAAATAAACTTGTTACTTTTTAAAGATCTTCTGTTATCTTGGTCACATCTCTAGCAGCAAATAAATACAAAATAATACAAATTAGGTTGTTAATTTATTCTTCCATATAAACTAACTTAAGACAAATCACACATTCTTGTCCTAACAAGTGAAGCACTCAGAGGAAAGCATCATGTTTGTAGTTAATTTAGCCATATGCAAAATAGAGGTAGAGTATCAATCGTTTCCATAAAGGGACAACTTTGAAATATAAAGTAATTCTTTAACTCTAATAATTTGTTAATTAACTCCAATTTGTTCCCTACAAAAAGAAAACTCTGACTTTTTCAACAATTCCTATATTAAACAAAAAATTAGTAGGGAAATAAGAAAGAAAAATCAGTAGAAATTGGCGGTATCTGTTTTAAATAGACCAAAGCTAAAGCTAGTCAACAATTAGCCCTCTTAATTCTTCATGCAGATTATAGTAAAAACCTAAAGTTGACCAGCAACTGTCGTATTACAGCTGGAATCCATACACCTTCTCCACACGTTAGAAAAAATAAAAGAAAGAAGAAAATAACATACATTATCAGTGAATGGATTCCTAGTTTCTTACTGATGAACATGCTAAAGAACTGGGTTTTTTTCTTTCTAAAATAGTAAAGCTAATTTTAATCTTCAAGCCAAAACCACACGATTTCTCATAGGCATAACACAGGCAAAACTTAAAAGAAACAATATAAAGATAAAAGTTGAGAGAAGAACGAGTAAGTAATACTAATCCAACCGATAAATCAAAGTTAAAAAAACATGAGATAAGAGAAAAAGAAAGAAATCCTGAAACAAAGTTCTTTGGTATAAAAAAAACTGAAATAGAAGAAAAGAAATTTAGCTTCTAAACGCGTTAAAATTACTTATAAAAAACACAATATTAAAAAGAACAAATTTGAAGAAGAAGGAGAAAGAAAGACCTGCTTTCATGGCGTTGAAAAGGGAAGTAAGGAGGAAGTCCAGGTGGAAACACTTTAAATAAATAAATAAAAAGGGGAAATTACCAAAAGGAAGACATTTATTTATATAAACAATCTTTTCTTTTTTATTTACATCTTATATTTCCTTATCCGACGGCTGAGAATAAAGGATAAAAAAAATCGTACGAGAAATTCAAGTACAATGTTCTTCGTTTAGTTTGGAAGGAAAGAAAAAGAAAGGGGGGGAGGCGTCAAGTTTTATAGCGAAACTACATCGTTTAGAGGCATTCGGCGTTTGAGCTTTTTTCTTTTTGTCCTTAAAGGTTGTTATCCGTATGGGCTTGTGTGGCTTCCACGTCACTGAAACATTATCCATTTAAATTGCACCGCCTTTGACTTCATTCTTATTGGCTTTCAGGCCTTTGTTGTTTACTAATTTAGCCGTACTTATGGGGCATGGCTCCCGTTGGTTTAACCATTTAGCCCCACCCCCCACCCAAAACATATTCCTTCAGATGGAAATTGGTCCCTCTCTCAGCCGGACTAAGACCAACCACGCTTCCCGTTCAAGAAATAAGTTCAAACAAAAGACATAAACTTTGATAAAAGCTTTCTGTATATTTAATTATATCTTCGATTGTTTCTGAGGTATATATATAAAAAGCATTGATGCCCAATTGTCTGTTCTGTGAAGTTTATGTTTACTGAAAGAAGGGCATAAGCCATTCATGTACATTTTGTACCCAAAACATGATCAGCCATCATCCTGCCTGATCAACTCGATAAGCAATCATCGAAGCAGATGAAGAATGAGGTATAAGACTTCGATTTCTTCTCCTTGTCGTTACACTTGTTTGTAACATGTCCGGGATCGACTGACTCCTCCTCTGCATGGTTTCCAGAACGATCAATTTCCATTTGCTTAGGAGGTGTAGTCTCCGGTGGGTTACTGATGCGGAGGAAGTTGGTAAGAGAGGCAGTGATTTCCTTAAATTCCGGTCGAATCTTCGGGTCCTCTGCCCAACAGGACTGAAGGAGAGATGCAATCTCTGTTGGAAGACCTTCCAGAGAAGGCCTTTCGTTCTGAAGATTGCAAAAGAGATATAGTTAGAAATTGTTAAAAGTAACGACAAATGACATGAGAAATGAAAGTTCAGCTTGCCTTTGCCGCTGCATATGCCGCTGTTACATTATCCCTTCCCTTGAATGGAGCTTTGTTCGTCAGTATTTCCCAAAGAACAATTGAGAAACTGTACACATCGACTTTGTGGTCATAGTGTTTCTTTGCTCCGATTGGGAGTGGATCTCTGCTGTATATCTAATTTGGATAAAAGAAAAACAAGTTAGACATTACCAGAACTAGGAAGATAAGCCACTACTAGATTAATTTTGAACCATTATAAGTAAAGCACCTCAGGAGCCATCCACCGGTAAGTACCGGCCTCACAAGTCATTCCATCCAATACTTCCTCTCTAGCTATTCCGAAGTCAGCCAGCTTGATGCACGTTCTATCCTCGGAGAGAAGTAAATTGCCTGTCATGAGATTAAAGGACATATAAGAAATAGATTGTCTTCAGGCATAATGTTTTCACTCAATGTTGAGGTATTTGTGTGTCAGTGAAGTCGATCACAATAAAAATGTACTGCAATGTCTAAATGCTTAGTATCAGCTTCTAAAGTCCTTAGGCATTTTGATGCATATCAGCAAAAACTTTCCGTTCCAGCACAATCTATACTTTGTTCGGTCACCTGACAATACTAGCAGTCAGTTTATCATCTGTTCAGGAAAACAATGGAATTTTGCTATATCTTAAGTGTTGGTCAGTGCAAGCAAGTGAAAGAATGAGCATATCATTAACTGTTTACCAAATAGCAGCAACTAGAATAATGAGATGAGAATAGAATGAATTACTTGGCTTCAGATCACGATGAATAATGCCATTGGCATGCAGGTATTCCATAGCTCGGGAAATACCCAATGCAAGACGTAAAGCAAAATCCAGTTCAAGACGCTTGGGGCGCATGTTCCACAGATACCTCTGAAGTGTATCACCTTTCATGAGTTCAGTAACTATCATCATAGTCGGCTCCAGGGTACAACCGACAAACTGCTTCAGTAAAACATATCTGAATTAGAAGGACAAGGTAATTAAATGCAAATATGAATGGCAGTTTCAGAGAATAATGTAAGTTAAAATAGCCACAAATATCAGAGTGCTATATGAACATCTTCCATAGATGGCTATATCATTGACTTGCAGGGAGACAGTATCCTCAAACCAAATCCAACAACTTAGTTTGCTTATGTAGCCTTTTAGCAGGTTGGCTAGTGAGGAGGATACGACTATATACTAGCAAACGATAATACTAAAACTTAATCACACGTTGCTGGCTGTTGGGAGCTCAAAATGAAAGAGAGTGAAGGTGAAAAGGTAAAATGGTAAGATTAGACATACACTAAAAGAGGTAAAGAGTAAGTTTTTAAAAACCTTAACAACGTTTTCATGGTCCATCCTAGACAGCAGTAAAACCTCCCTCTGAAATTTCTCCTTATGCTCGCGAATTACAGCTGATGGATTACTTGGCTGAATCATCTTCACAGCAACAGGTTTGGATTTGTAGCTTGAACAAAATGAAGTAACCATCAGTGCCACGGATACAAATTATTCGCTAACAGAAAATTGAAAATTATTGCAGCGGTATAGCCTTTCTAGAACACCACATTAAGAGCAAGCATCCAATCAAATTTGCACAATGCTAAACATAATATTGCAGAATTAGTAAGCATGAGCACAAAGGTATCGTTTCGTAATCGGAAACAAATAAACTTTTGCCTTTTTTCTCATGCATAACTGTTAAAATACAGGGCAATGAGGAATTCATTTACCACAGCATCCATAATAGAGAGGGTGCTTTAGCGTGCAAACAATATCAAAATAAGATAGCATCGAGGGAGTTCAACTTCATTGAGTTCAATATAAAACATAAACGATATTGTTTGATATCGACATACAACCGGCTGCTGAAGAAATTTGACACTATATCGAAGGATGTCCTGTCAACTAGCAATTAATCATAATCGATTGGATGATGAGTCCTTTAACCGTCAACTATGCTATTAACAAAGGTTCCACTGCAGTCCACATACACGTGGCGCAAACATCTAAATGTAATTAGAATCAATCGCAAATTGATTGGACGATGAGTCCCTTAACCGTCAACTATGCTATTAACAAAGGCTCCGCTGCAGTCCACATACACGTGGCGCTAACATCTAAATGTAATTAGAATCGATCGCAAATCGATTGGATGATGAGTCCTTTAACTGTCAACTATGCTATTAACAAAGATTCAACTGCAGTCGACATACAAGCGGCGCTAACAACATCTAAATGTAATTACAATCGACCTCAAAATCTTTTAATTGTCAACTATGCTATTAACAGAGATTGCACGGCGGTTCATATTACTTGTGATGTTATCAGCTAAATGCTGTTAGAACCTAAAACTTCATCAGTGTTCTCAAATCTCAAGTATCAACAACTAGCTAAAGTAGTAATGATCTAACTCATACAAATGCAGTGCAAATTCATTATCAAACAGTCATGTTTCCAACTAAAAAAGCTATATGACCAACACAATAGTCCTTCTATGATCTATCACAACATGATTCTAGAAATGTTTCTTTAAAATGCAGCAAAACAAGGAATCACAAGTCTATTTCCTTAGAACTTGAAGGAACTCCAAGGGACCCCAAAAGAGAAGATAAAGCTTGCTTCTTGAACACTAAACATAGTGATAAACAAATCAAGAGCATCTTACAGACCCTAAACTAAAAGGAATCCATATACCTTTACTAGAAGAACCCAATTTTTTTTCCGTCAAGATATATATGTTCGATCAAAATAGCACTAAGATCAGACTGAAGCAGATCAGTTACAGGAACTTGATAAACTCGATGAAGTTTTTATCAGTCCAAGAAGACAGAATTCAAAAGAAAGATGAAAACAAAATTAAATTCAAACAAAGGAGAAAAATCGAAACAAGCCCACAAAAGCCAAAAGAGCAGGAAAATCCAAGAACATGCAAAGAATGTGATTAAGCTAATGACGCCAATATCAAGAAAACCAAATATAAGACACCCCAAAAGAAAGCCGAAAGGAAAAAAAAAAGTAACTGAAGAGAAAAAAATAAATGAAAAAGAACTCACGATCCTTTATGAACAGTGGAGTAAGAGCCTTCACCGATCATTTTGTCAAGCAAAACAAGACGAGGATCAATTAACAAGCTTTCATCAATCTGGAAGACAAAACTGTTGTCTGAATCCTCATCTGCTGCTGCTTCTACTTCTTCCACGTTATTATAGTATAATGACGTCAGCTTGAACAATGTGTCACTAATATATTGAAGAGGATAAGGTAAAGCATACTCTAACTCGTCCCTTTCTCTTCCTTCCATTGCTGAAGCTTCCTTTTTGTAGTTTTCTTGCTGCATTACACAGTAAAGAGAAAAACAAAAAGGCTGAAAAAATGAGTTCTTTTATGGCCAAAAATTCCTGTATATTTATATGTGAAACCAAACCAAAAATAAGACAACAAAAAAAGATTTTTTTAATTATTTATATTTATTTATGAGATAAAGAGGAAAGGAGGGGTTTTGGCCCTTTGGGTGGGTTTTAAAAACGAGAGGGAAATTATGGAAACTATTTTTTTTTTTGTATTGTTTTTATGGAAAGTCATTATTTTTACTCATTTTTATTTTGGTTCTGGTGCATTGGGGGTTCATGATGCATTTTGTATCTGCATATGTGACAGATTTTTAGAGGATAGATTATTACCTTTTTCTATTACTTTGACAAATATGGAAATTGTTTTGAAAATAAAGGTAGTTTTTGGAGTATTTTGAACTCAAACATTAATAGTGGCTATCAAGGAAATACAAATGGCTTTTATATTATGCCTGATTCCCTTTTTTACATTTACTTTTATTCTATTTTTGAGACTTTTTACAATTAATGTTTTAAAAAGCATTTATTTTACATAATCATTACATCTTAATTTCATAAAATATTTATTAATTATTATTTAAAACAAGTAAATGATTCCTAAAATTAGAGTAATTGAGTTTTCGTACTTTTCTAAAGTTAATAAATAAAGATAATTAATATTGGTATTAATTATTTCGGTTAATAAATTAGAATTATGATTGGTTAAATTTAAAACAATTATATTAAATTAAAATAATCTAGACAAGTTCTAAAAATCCAATATATATATATATATATATATATATATATATATATATATATATATATATATAAACTAGAAAAATCTTAAAATTTTAAAATACAATAAAAATAAAAAGTATTACAATTTTCCAAAGTTTTGAAAAAAAAAATCAAAACTTCTATAAAAGAAAATATTTTTTGACCTTTTTTTTCCAAAAATGATATCAAATAGCTTTTAAAATTTAATAATTTGGCCGTTGTGGTTCCATCGGAATTTGTATGTATGTAAGGGAGTGATGTGCCAAGCTCTTATGTTGTTTTGTTTGCTCTCCTGTTTGCAGGATTGGGGCTGTTCGAAATTCTCCTTCGAGCGCCTTCAGAATACTCGTCAGCTGGGGAGGAGGCTTGAGTGGGTTTGGAGCTGCCCGGTGGGTTAAGTGTAATGTTGATGCAGAGATGGCTGCCCGTCGTTTGGGTGGATTAAGTGTAATGTTCATGCGGCGATATTTCAAGGTGAGTGTGCAACGAAGAGGGGGCGGTGTTGAGGGACGACACTGGGGTGTTCCAACGAGCTTGAATTGGTTTTGCTCAAGGGTTGTACGCTCCTCATATTGCAGAAGGGGTGTCGATCAAAGAGAATCTTTCCTGGGTAAAGTCTTTACACCTAGATAATGTAGTAGTCGAAACCGAAACCAATTGCCTTTGATTGGACTGGTAGATGTGCTAATAATGCGGCACACAACTTAGCAACAGCGACTTTATTGAGTACGAACTATATAGATCGGGTTAATATTAGGATAATAATTCGGATCATGGATATTCGATTTTGTCTAGCCGGTTATAAAATATTTAAAATTTTATTTTCAACAAAATTCTAACGCATGACATTTAACAATTAAATTATGTTTTAATTATTGTAGTACGTTTTTTAATCTTACTTATGCATGTAATCTTAGTTTTACAAGTGATTTTAAGGATGATTTTATTGTCGTCCTCTCTAGTTTGGTGAATGCTCGATTCTTCTGTCAATTTTTGCTTGTTACTTTAGACCATTCGGGGCTGGTTTCCTGATCATATTCAGTACTTGTAGTCACCCTAAATATGTCATGTTGTGCTTGAGTTGTGACAAACCATTTGTCAACGTGTCATGATGTTATATTGATATTGAGGCTAAAGCCTTTATTGTGTTGATGGAGCTTGTCCTTTGATAATTGTCAAAAGTAACATATTTTAATCTCGTTTTTAGTGCCTTCTTTGGTGATTATTCGATGTTAATGGTGAATTTTATGCTCTTAATCTTTTAAATTTATATTTTGATGCTTAAGTAAGCATTTGGGAGTAAAAAGAGTGAAAAACGAGCGAAAATTAGAAAATCGGAGGAAGCTATAAGAGCTACACAAGTTGGCCCATTCCACACGGCCTAGCTACACGACCATGAGGTAGGTCATGTCGATTTCACGAATTTGCAACTTAAACAACGAGAAATCTTGTTTTTAGGTTTTTCGGGCATTCTAAAACGTATATATGACAAAAATAAGAAGATAGGAGAGAGTCGTCGTAGAATATTCAAGAAAATATGTAATGACCAAAATTTAGAAATATCATAATAATATATTTTCGAGACTCTGTGCTCATAAAATCGGACCCGTAAATATGTAATAAAAATATTTACGGAAATGCATCGTAGAATCATTGATTTTTAATTGGTAAATTTAAGTGAGTAGTGTTTTTAATTGAATACAAGGATTAGATTGCGTGGGAAGTAAAAATGCAATTTATAAAAGGATTCTTTTTATTGAAATGAAATATGGAGACCTTAAGGAGTAAATTTCCTTTTTTTACATTCTAGTGCCATTAGGTGGCAGTACATGGCTCTCATTCTTTGTTTCAAATTTTGTGGTTCAAATAAAATTAATAAGGAAAGAAAAGAAAAGATGGTTTATTATATAATGAGAGTGGGTGGAAAAGAAAGAAAAATCTTTCTTTCATTCACCCATTTTCGGCAGAGAAGAGAAGAAGGAGAAGTTTGGGTTTGTTTAATTCCAAGCTTCAAATAGGTAAGGTTAATCAAGTTATTTTCTTGAAATTTTTACGTTTTTGGAATCTCGATATCTTAAGTTAATAAACCCATGTTATATCTTTTAATTTGGTTAAGAATTTTGAATGTTGCCATTGTTGAATAAATGGAGCTTTTGGGGTTATTTGGACATGCATGACTTGAAATAGAAGAGAAAAGAGACTAACGGATGAAATTAGTCATTAATTTAAAATAGTGAGGATCAAATTGAGGAACTTGTGGAGTTAGAGTAAGAATGAGAAATAGAGGGTTAATTTTAATTTGTTTATAAGTTCATGAAAATATGTATGTTTACTTCCGTAGCTAACGTTGACCCGAACTCTTTAAAAAAGAAAGGCAAAGACAAGATCGTCGACGAATAGTTCGAAATTTATGGTTGATATTTTTATAACCTAAAATTGTTTATTAAATTGTCAATAATAATTAATGGCTCAAAGAAGAAATCAAGGTATATAAAAAAATAAGGTATGAGACTCTCTACTTATTGGGTTGATTTGAATAAATATATTATATGAGGATTTTAAATGGTATATTTCTCCATATGTAGATGTAGAATGTGAAATTTGTGATTTTGATAATTTATGTTTAGTATTTAAATTGAATTTAAATGCATCTTTGTTGGGAACAAAACTAAACATTGAAATGTGGATTGGTATTTAATGGAAATGATTATCCAATTAACTGTTCGAGCTGAGTCGGATATAGATGGCATGCTGTAGGATAGGAAGAGTTCAGGGTCTTTCGACCACGAGTCGATGAGGCACTGGGTGCCAAATTACTTCGGTTTAATCGATGAGACACTGGGTGTCACTTTTATTATAGCGTTGGGTGCGATTATTATTTCGGTTTATCCAATGAGGCAGTAGGTGCCAAACTGGTGTGTTGGTCGGGTCCGTGTATCCGTCAGAGTCCGAGTCTTGTTAATAGGGAAAATTAAAATGACGAAAAATATATCATACATGTATGAAATGAATTTGTTACATGACAAATATCTTATGAATTTTACAATAAATGAAATATGAGAAAGCATATTATGAAATGTAAAATGATCATGGAAATGAAAGGATTGAAATGTTGAGTAAATAAATGAGAATTGATGAGTATATAGCTTTGGGCAATTATAATGATGATAGACTATGTGGAAATGAACATCAATTAAATGTATAATGTATTGATGGTTTGATGATGATAAGGGAAGGATCATGGTAGAGTATGAGTAAGAATTTAATTTAAATTTTTAAGCATATCTATAATTATTTAAAATGTTTAGGTTATTAAAATACCATCGCATTTTACTCAGCGTATGTTGGTTTTACATGCGCAGACTAGGTACATATTGATATTCGCTCGTTTTAACATCCAAAGACAAATCCCGTACTCAAACGACCTTGAGTCTTGTTTTATTTTTTGGTTGGCATATACTTAGGTGAAGTCTAGATTTAGAATATTTTGTATTTTGTAGGGAATTATAAAAAATGTAAAATCTTAGCTTCTTTGGGATGTTGAGGGGCTATTTGTGGTGATCAGTTGCCTTATCGATGTATATATTATGAAATCGTTTGACTTGATTCGGTAGTTTATTACTTGTATCGGTAGAACTTTTGTTGGATGAATTAGGTATCGATAGAAATTATCATAGTTTCGGTAGAAGTACAGGGAAAGGAGTATCTTAGCTAATGACTTATTTGGTGTCGATAGATGTTTTCTCAAGATTCGGTAGTATAGTGATTGTTGTGGTAGTTGAAATTTGAAGGTTCGGTAGAAGTCTTAGGCAAAAACTTAATTTAGCCTCTGGAACTTTTAGTATTGATAGTTACTTATGTGTATCAGTAGTACACAGAGTTGTATTGGTAGAACTTATTCAAGTACCAGTAGAAGTTCTTTAAAAATCATTAAAAATGATAATAAATTCACTTATCATCTAGATCGAATTACATTATCGATTTTCTTTTTTTTTTTGAATATACTGGTATGATTACATGGTAGTATCTACTCATACTTTCTTAACCCTTTGACAACTCACACAGACCTTGCACACATAAGTGCTCGAACCTGGGACCCCTAGGATGAACAACATCCTCTTTACTACTGGAGCTACTTGTTAGATTCACATTATCGATTTTCTAAATAAATATAACTCTATTAAAGTAGGGTTTTAATTAGTTTCTTATTATATTAGTATAGTCGTGGCATCTACTTACACGTGTTCGGTGATCGAACTGAATAAGGGAGTGTTACAGAATAACTTGAAAAACATAATTGAAGCCAATTTTGAAGCAGATTTCTGTCAAGATTAAAGATTCACAGATGATTTCTTAAGAGATTATCAGGATTTTTTTTATTTCCTTTGGTTATACTGTAGCTTGGATGTTTTTATTTCAAGCACGAACTAATTTTCTAAATACCTAAGGAGATGAACGCTATAATGAATTATGTCGTTTGATTTTTATTTTACGCAATATATACTTAGTTTTTTGTTCTCAATTATGTGTGCTTAATTTTTGGTTTGGTATTTCTAGATTATTAATCTATGTTTGATGTGTTTAAATTTGAGGTTGAATAGACTCTGTTTAAGAGTAGATCTTGCGTAATTTAGATTGATAGTAACAGATGAAATCTAGGTGAAATTTTTTCTGGGTATTGTTTCGCTTCTTGGTTTTTACTCTATTATTTTCATGTTTTGTTCTTTGTCGTGTTCGTTAGTTAATTAATTTAGTTAATTTTAGTTTTAATCAATCACTCGATTTATTCGGTTGAATAATAGAAAGACGGTAATTACTAGTACTTGTAGTTCTCATGGGAACGATATTTTCTCACCATAATTATATTATTAATTGATAGATGCACTTGACTTAATTAAATTTTTAATTTAATTTACGACGCATCAATAATATTATTAATTAGTTCAAATATCTACATCCTTAATTATTCTAGTTAAAATGTTGAGATAAATATTTCTTAACAATACCTATTATAACTATTTGAATTAACTAATATCATTATAAAAATAAATGATCAAATTATGTCAAATTAAAATATAAAAATAAATCCTAAATGTAAACATAGTAAAAAGATAAAAATTAAAATTTAACCATTTTCTTGTAATGTCTTAAAAGAACTTGACTGATGTCACCCTAAAAGAAGTAACGAAAATATTTTAATTATGAATAACTTGTAACTACAAAACCAGAAGAAAGTAAAGAAAATTCAGCAAAAAAAAAACAATGACCTAAAAATTGTTAAAAAAAGAAATGGAAATTGGTATAATTAGAGTTGAATTTGGTCCGAAATGAAAAAATGATTTAATTTAGGTAAATGGATGTGATATAAGTCTATGGATTTTGAATCTATTTCGAATGATTCACCGACCTTCATCGCGAACTAGATTCCCCTGAAACTAAATTTCATCATGAAAATTTTTTTGGTACAATTATTTATTTGTTAACTTTATCAAATTAAACATTATTACGTGAATGTTAAGTTAATAATTATTTAATTTTTTAATTTAAAAAATTCCAAAAGTTATAAATTTTCTTTAAAAAAATTAAAAACTGCAAAATTATTTAAAAACTATAAAATTATAAAGATATATATTTAATATTTAAAAATTTAATTAATTTTTATGTGACAGACACGTATTTCATGTCAATAAAGTCAACAAACACTGATTTTTTCATCCATTAATGATTTGATAAATAATACAAGTTCAATAATTAAAACAGATAAAAAATTAAATGAATAATCAAAATAATTTTTTTTTTATAAATTTGAAGGGTAAGCTTTTTTTTTTTTTTCAATATCATAACAACCATATTAAATTTTATATTGAGGATGGGAAATAGATTTATGAAGAATATTGAAATCTGAACATAGTTTCAATCTCAATGTGCTTGAAATCACATAAATTAATTATCGCTTTTAATTTTTTGCCCTTATTTCTTGAATCTTCAATTGAGAAAAAGTTTATTAGCACAGAAAGAAAATTTTAAATTACTACTTTTAAAAAGATATTATAAAATTAATTATTTAAACGTCAATAATACTATTGATTTTTAATAATTATTTTATAATCACATTTTGTTGGTTGTGTATTGTATTACATAAACTAAATGTCATTGCCAATATTTGTTTTAACAACCAAAAAATATGTTGTCAAATAATTTACCCTAAAATAATAATAATAATAAATATTTAATATTTCCAAATATTATTTTACAATAATGTCATGTTCGGTTATATCTAATGTTGCACAAAAATTAATTCTTATTTTGTAAAGCCAATTTTAGAAATCATAATATTTGGTTGCAAAATTTTATATACAAGGATGATATTATGGTTATTAAATTTTATTTTACACCAAAATTTTATAATATTGTTAATAAAAATATGTAATGACAAACTTAAAGAAATTGATTTAAAAAAAAAAAACAATATTATTTAATTGTAATTAAATTAAAATAAAAATTTTAAAATTTTATGAAATAATCTAATAAAAATAATTTTATAATTAAAATTAAAATAACCTATAAATTTTGAAATTTTAAAATTTTAAAATTTCAACACATATAACTACATTTAGATATACTGTAATTAAAATCATTACCAAGAAATATGAAATAAAAATTGAAGATAATGAAAAATAAATGTTTCCACCACCTAATCAATAACTATATGTTTGAAATTTGAACAAATCTTTATGAAATTTTTTTCCATAGTTAAATTTTATCCCATAATTGGTAAATTATACAATAAATATTTTGATATGAATAATCATATAATATATATTATATAAAAGAATGAACGAGTTCTAGGTTAATTTTTTGAGTTTCAAAATATTTCTTTTTTAGTTATATTTAAAGCGGCTTCCGTTTTTAGAATTAAGTTTTAAATATAATTTTCTTGCCAATATTAATAATGTGATATTACATTAATTTCAAATTCCAAATTATTAAACATTTTGAATAATTCCTCTATACACTTTTCCGTATTTGTATTATTGATCCCTAATAATTTATTTTGAATTGTAATTTATTACTAACACAATTTATAGCTAAGTCGATTAATTATCATAACAATATATAGTGAATATATTTACTACTTATAATATCAACAATTCGTTTCATATCAAACCTTATTCGCTGTAACCGTTCCAACCCGACTTAGATGATAAACCCGCACCGAATAAATTACATTAACCATTGAAGTGACTTGATCAATTTCAAGTTAAATTTTCGATTTTAAAACTATTTTATTCAATCAATTCTTTTAGCAAAACTTACCAAGAATATAGCGGCAGCAATTTAATAACATACATTTAAAATATATAAATATGTTTTCCTAATAGACATATATATATATATATACTGTACTTATATAGTCCTAATGATAACAATTAATCTAATCATAAGATTCCATAACAACTCCTACCATGCATCCTAAATTATTCAACTTGTAAACCCTAAATCCCAAATCATAGAATCCATAAATAACAACGACAATAATCATAAGAACGAAAATAATAATAATAACAAAAATAATAGCAATCTTTAATTAAGTTCGTGACAAGCTGAGATCCTCCGTGCGTCGAGTTCGAACGTAGTCCGTTGAATTATTTGAAAGGATGGAAAAAATAGGGGAGTGAGCTTAACAAGCTCAATGAGAGACCCTTTACAATAAACCCAATCAATATTTGAACATGTATGACAATCACAATAATAATAACAATACGATAATTTAGTATCCATTCAACATTCAAATAAGTTCAATGGAGTAACACAATTATTGAGACATATTATCATATACGCTGCACGCTTTTATCAATTTGGACGATTCATCAAATATTTTTCAATGAGAATGCATATTATGTTCATGCAATAGTCGTATAACATATCATATGGCATTCAAAAATCCTACCATCGACCACTAGCTCTCCAAATAGGGAGTCCCCCAAAACCCCCTCTACCTTTTCACTCCGCTTATACATATAAGTGCAAACAAGCTACCATTTGGTTAAGGATCCACAATTCCTCATAGATAAAAGCTGCCAGAGAAAATTGTGGATGTTCTGTACATATAGTCGCGGTTGGAATCTACTAAATTGTGAATACACAACGAACGAACATATAGCATAAATGAAATTGTCCTACCGAATCATATATGTAGTATAAACTATCGTTCCTTCCACCTTTCATAATTTTCCCCCATGCATATGCAAAGCAATCAGAGCTTATAGTTCGATCGTTCAGTGATCATTCAAAATTTCGTCTTATAACATTAACATATTGATGAGTGAAGCATTCACTCGGCATATATAAAATATTTAGTTTAAACATAATCATACACGAATTGAAATAGTTATTCCTTAAGTATCATTGATAATCATGAGTACCAACGTGGTCAATCACGACTTAACATAATCAGGGACTGAATTGCATAACATAAGTAAAGACAAGGCAAAACTAAATTTTTTAGGTTTCAAGGGCTACATGTTTGTGTGCGAAGCAAAGTGGTGCAAGTGCAACAGCCACACACGACTATATGTCCAGTTCATGTGCGAGCCTCTAGACTGTTTGCGATGGATCCCAGGCTATGCATTCGGCCGTGTGAGATACGATGGGGGAATCACACGACCGTGTGACCCACACAGGTGGGCCATACTCTCTTGTGATAGATCGTGTGTAGCTGGGCAGTTTCAAAGTTTGACTCGATTTTTCATAAAAAAATCACATACCTTACTTTCTCGAGACCTCAAATGACCACCCCACATTCATGCTCGATCCAAACACCAACAAGGGTATTTCAATTAACCAAACGTGATGATTATTGATGAGTTTCCAAGATTTGAGGGGGGTTTTCGACATAAACGTTAAAGATATAATATAAAAGTACTATTTTGATTAAGTGTTTATTACTTTAGATAACTCAATCGAGTTCTTGTTTTAGAAAAAACTAAAAACTTTGGTTTTCTCTTAAATCTATTTTCCGCTGCGTTTTCCAATTCCGATCTTCCAACATAGTTAAGTCATCACAAAGACAAATGACCCATGGTCACGTTTACTTTTCATCTATCATGTAATGCCAATGAGAGGATATCATTTACTCATTTCTTGGGCTATGAATTCCACTATTAAGAATGATTCTACATACTACAGAAGTCGTATACACAACACACCAACTTTTAGTTCCTTATTTACTTGGACTCAGACTTTTACTTACATCAAAGTATATAAGTCATGCACACATAATCTACCATCTACTCAGGATAAAGGTATGCCACACTATGAACTTCAAGTACAAGTGAATAAATCCATAAAAAGATTTAGGATCTATTCTACTTGGGTCTTGTCCGATGCCCAGTTAGTCATTTATGTCTCTATCTTTTGGGAGCCATTTGCTCTGATGCTCAAGACAAATTGTCTTTGCAATTGGACTTGATAGATGATATATTAGTCTTTTAATCACTTTGCTAATTTCCAATTAGATTAAGAACATGTTTAGGTTCATCTACTAATATAAGTTGTCTTTTCGTATTATAATCCAACCAGATAATATTACTTAGTATTAGTTAAACGTTAGAGAACCAGTGAGCCAAAATTTGCTTTCATTTTACTTTGTATGCAAAAACCATTGGGGACAATATACAAAGGTATTAATGTATTTTATGGATAATTTTATTAAACCAATTTTTTTGAAAAATATAAGTGAATATAGATAAAAAAATACTACATTTAGGACACCATATCGAACATTTTATACATTACAAATGCTCCTTATAATGCAACTTATTATTAATTGAACCAGACCAATATTTACTTAGCCATTTGCTTTTCATGCAAAACCATTAAGAATATTCTTACATAAAGATAATAAATTGATATTTGTATATTTCCATAAATAAATAATTTAGTGATTTTAATAATTTATCAAACATGATGAAATTACATGTACGAGTTGTTGAAGCTCAAATTTGTCTGGGCCTATTGAAATTTGAATTTATTTTAAAATTAAGTTTATAATAAATTTAAATTTATTAAATTTATTATAAATTTAAATTTAAAATATCCAATTTAAAGTCCAAAACAAATGCAAAGTCCGAATTACAATCTTGGACCTGAACTCGGCCCAATTACGAATACAAAACCAACTGGCCAAATTGACCCAAACTCTATCCTAGACACCTAAATACAAGTGGAGTCTGTTGTTATGCCAACTTGTACTGCTGTTGCCTCCATTCCAACCATTCAGAACAGGCCACGTCATCAATCTCATGACCATCTTCAACCACCATCTTCAGCATCCACTTGTCTCTGCAATAATCGCCACTGTTACAAGCCACTGCCATCGCCGGACCTGCAAAAGAAAAAGGATGTATATTTAGTTGCATAAGACAAAAGGAAATGATTGAAAAATTCGACTATAAGAGCCAAATTAAACGTTTGTAATCCATACACTGTTACAAGGCTTTTTTTTTAAAAAGAGATCGCACTTAACTTAAGCCTTTTAATCCATACACATGTTTTGTTCTTTTATCGATATCTAATAGCTCGAATAGGCACTAAGCAACCGAAACGGAGTCAAAATATCAAGCCTTGAAATCAACCAGGTACATTTAAGGTATTTAATGTCATTTGCGTTTCAAAATTCTAATATCATCATTTTTAAGTGCATATTAATACGTGTATTCAATACCCCTAAAGCATTTACTGTTTTTGTTTTGCAAAAGATACCAATAAATGTCATTCGTAATAATAATAGTCATAATAGCATTAATAATAATACTATAACATTAAATAATAACATAGTAATTAATATTAATAACTAAAAATAGAAAATGAAAGGACAGAAGTACTCCCTTTGTTGCGCCGTCGCCGGAGGTCCGCCGAAACCATCACCGAATATCACCCATGCCTTTACGAATCTGCAAGAAAATAAGGAAAATATTTTAAAACTCTTTAAAATAGCAAATAACAGAATCGTAAAAAATGATTTCCTAAAAAACTGTTAAAAGGAAAAGATCGGGGTTTGATCTTATCGGATCTAAACCCGATCTTTGTTTTAAAAGAACACACAAAAAATAGGAAGAAAAAGGGACGGTTTACCTTCAACGGAGGCGCGTGGCGCGTGGGAGGAAGCGCAACGACGGAGACACGGTTGGACCGGTGCGTGTGACTAGGTGCGGCGACGACGCACGATAACGCGAGGCCACGGACAGAGGCGAGTGGTGGCTACGCGCGACGGACGGCGATCAGTCCGACCAGCTGGAGCATGGTCGGCCGAGGAGGGGTGAGAGGTTTTTTTGAAGAGTCTTGGTTTTTTTTTTGAAAAGGCTAAAAAAATGATTTTTTTTTTTTTCTAAAAAGGGTTATTTATAGGCCCTCAAAACGGGGTCGTTTTGAGGTTTGAAACGGCACCGTGTCGAGCTATTAACCATGTCCGACCCGAAATCCGACCTGACCCGATCTGACTTAGGATCCGCGTGTTTTCGAAGGAGGGGTTATTTATGCGTTCGATCCTTCCGCTTTTTCTAAAATTTTCAATCAGGTCTTTTTTACACTTTTAATTAATTTTAAATTGGCCCAATAATTTTCATGGTTTTTCAATTTAGCCCCTCGACCTTTTAAAAGAACCAGGTGCTGCCACGTGTCATGATTTTGGCTTATTTATGCAAGCGATCCCTTTTATTTCTAATTTGTTTTAATTTAATCCTTAAATCAGGTTCGTTTTACTTACAAAATTACCCCAAAAATTTTCCATGGTTTTCAAAATAATCCTTTGACTTCAGGATGCCTGAGGGGTTGTCACGTGTCATCTGTTTTTTGTTTTATTACCTTGGAGGTCCCTAAATTGTCCAAAAATTTCATTTTTACCTCCAAACTTCCAAAAATCTCATTTTTGACCCCGAAACATCCAAAAACTCCATTTTTACCCCCAAACTTCCAAAAATCCTATTTTTGACCCCAAAACTTCCAAAAATCCCATTTTTGACCTCAAAACTTCCAAAACTTCCATTTTTACCCTCGAACTTCCAAAAATTCCATTTTTGATCTCGAAACTTCCAAAAATCCCATTTTTAACCCCAAAACTTTAAAAAATCCCATTTTTAAACCCCAAAACTTCCAAAAAATCCAATTTTTTCCCCAAAACTTTCAAAAATTTCATTTTTAGCCTCGAACTTCCAAAAATTACCTTTTACCCTCGAACTTCCAAAAAATCCATTTTTGACCCTTAAACTTCCAAAAATTACATTTCTACCCCCAAACCCTAAAAATTCCATTTTTAGCCCCAAAAATTCCATTTTTACCCCCGAACTTTCAAAAATGCCATTTTTGATCCCGAAATTTCTAAAAATTCCATTTTCGCCCTCTAATGTCTAAAAATTCCATTTTTGAACCTCGAATTTTCCTAAAATTACCATTTTGCCCCCGGGTATCCGAAAAGTCTCATTTTGAAACCCGATCGCGTCTTTTTTTTATCATCAATATTTGTGTTTATTTTAACCATTATGCACTCGTATTCTGTATTTTTGTGTTTTTCGTCATTTTATCTTCTTATTTATCTTGCTTCGCGTTATTTAATATCTATCATTAACTGCTTATTCATATTTAACTCGCATGCTTGTTTTCAAAATTGTTTTTTTTTTATAAAAGCTTTAAAAATCGAGGCCATATTTTTTTATTTCGAGTTTCGAAAATTTGTGTCTTAACTCACTAGGTGTAATTTTTCTTCAAATCGAAACAATCGAATACCCTTAGTCGAGGCAATGTTTCCTTATCTTCGATTTTGAAATATTGCGCCTTAACTTACTAGGTGCAACCTTTCTACAAATCACGATAATCGAATATCCTCTTCGTAAAAATTAAAAAAAAAAAAAAAGGTTTTACAAAGGAAAAATCATTATCTCTGGATCTCGAAATGTCGTGTCCTAACTCACTAGGCGTAACTTTCTTCCTTGATCGCTTTGAAATAGCGAGATTTCCAAACAAACTCGATTTCTTTTAAACTTAACTCATGGATTCGAGGATTGTATTTTAAGCTTTATTTGAACTTTTCAATGTTACAAATTAAGACCCGAAAATAATCAATACGGTACCAATTTTGGACGTATGAGGGTGCCAACCCTTCCTCATGCGTAACTGACTCTCGAACCTGTTTTTCTGGATTTCGAAGACCTACGTGTTTTCAAAACGGTTTTTTTTTTCAAAAACGTTTTGTGGTGATTCAATCACACCGAATAAAGGATTGGTGGCGACTCCCATTATTTTTTTGATTTTAAAACAACTTTTCGAAACACGTCGTTTTCCAAAAAGGGATGGTTTCGACACGAGTGATTAGGGATGAAACCATAAATTTTATATTAAAGGCTAGTATAAAAAATAAATTATAAAATTTCGAATTAAAGTAAATAAAAAATATAAAATTTTTTTTGAATAGAATACGTAGAAAAATAAACTACAAAGTAAAGAGCTAGTTTTGGTTCGGTTATAAATGATGAGATTTTTGGCTTTCAATAAATTTAACTTAATTTACTAATATTTCTTTAAGAAGATCTCGATTAAAACTCAGAAGGAACCAACCGTTTCATGACAGACAAAATGTTATCCCGTCCCTTTACTTCTTCAACCCAAATCTCTATACCTCCACCCCCTTTCAAGTCTCACTCTGCAAAAAAGATTTCCTTTTTATATGAAATAGACATTATTCAGGAAGAGGATAAGGTTCAGCTTACAAACCTTCCTATTGTAAATCCCTATTTACCATATACCAAATCTTCTTTTTCTCCTATAAAATCTATTAAAGCTTTAATCCAAAATACTCCTAAAAAAGTTAAGGAGTATGTTCAAGCATCCAAGTTTGACAGCTATCCTATACAAGCATCTACTGAGGAGCAGTTTGTTAACTTGGAGATTCCAGCTGAATTCCCTAGAGAATGGAGACAGGCAGGATATTCTCACATCCATTTTGGTGCTATCCGTCAGGCGTTAAACTATCACGGTACAAAAGGCAAACCTGTTGTGACAAGAATCGCTCTTTTGGATTCCAGATATTTGGAATACCAACATGCCTGTATAGCTACCATTGAAACAACTCTTAATTCTGGGCTAGTAATGGTCACTCTCTTTTCAAATTTTACAACGGCATTAGCAGATCCAAATCTGCTGTCTGCACTGAAGGTACAAATTCAGATTGTTGGAGCCCCTCAGATTCCAACTGCAATTGTGGCTATTCTTCACTACCAGACAGTGTACAGAGTTCAGGACCATGCCTTCAATCTAGCAAACAATGGAGCAGATGATTCGTTGCTCTTTACTGTGAATACAAATGACCAGTCTCATTGTGTTCATGTTCCCAGACATATACCAAAAGAAGAACTTCTACAGATGTTACCAAAAACTTGGGTAACCAAGTATGAATAGCTACATCAACACAGCCAACCCATTCAGTCCACAAGAAGTCAGATGATTTCAAGAAAGATGGAACCACAGTGATCAAATTTGATCATAACCATTTACAAGAATCCAAAGGGCCTTCTGTTTTCCCCACGCAACTCATGATGCAACCTAGAAACCCCCTTATGGGTCATAATAATGAAGATCAGGATTGTTGTTGTGAAGCATGTGTTCCAGGACCAGAAAGGAAGATGATTGAGCAATTCACCTCTACAGAAACACCTGTGCTCATCTTCAGAGATGAAGTTACAGGTCACTGTCCATGAGATATAGAATGTTCTTGTGAATTTTGTACAGATGATAGACTTGTCAGGTGGATTGATAATCTTGACAATCCAGTTCGAGATCAAAAGAAAGAAAAGAAAAAGAAGAAAAAGAAGAACTCAACCCAATCAGAGTTTTACAAAAGGTGGATGGCAGGAGATCCAGATATAGGACCACTAAGAGAAGATAATGGAAAATTTATTTTCCTTGTTGACTATTCAAAAAAGCCAACAAATTCTCCAGTTTTATCCTCACCGTCAAAATCACCCCCTTTACCTCATTCACCTCCCCCGGCAACAAAATCACAACCACCTTTTTCACATCAAGAAGAAAATCCTTTCCCCCAGCCATGTTATAAAAAGATCAAGAAATGGGTTCAGAAAAACCCATTACCTTCCCCAAAACCAATCCCTTGTGTCTCTATGATTCAACTCTCAAGCTCTAGTTCTTATGATAAGGAATTTCCTCCATTGGAAGAATTCACAGAGAAAAATTACATTCACTCTCCAAAAAACCCTTCAAAACTCCGGACTGATGCATCTGGCACGCTTTTAAAACCAAGTGCTGCTGAAGCAACCTTGAACTGGCAAACTGAAAATGCTTTAGCTCAAAATAAAACCTTGAAGCAGATAGATTCAAAGCTTACAAAGGTTGAGTCTAAAGTAGATGAAGTACAGATCTTGATCAGAGTCTTAAAAGGAAGAGTGGATGCCCTCTCCAAAGAAAGAGTCTTACCAGGACAAGATTTCTTTTCTCATATGGCTCAAAGAGAAAAAGAAATTCAAAAGTTGAAAGAACAGATTAAAGTGCTGGAAGAAACAAGGAAAATCCCTCAGTCTATAACAAGGTCGAAAACTGTTGAATTATTTTCGTCCATTAGACAGCAGAAAGGCTCTCTCCTATCTAAAGGAGTAAGAATTTCATTCTCTGATTTTCCTCCAAGAACAAAACCAAGCACTTATGAGATTTATGTGGAGATAAAGAAACAGGAGGAAGCAAAAAAGAAAAAGAAAGCAGAAAAAGCAAGAGAAGAAGCAAAAAGAGAAGAAAAAAGCCTTGGCAAAAGACCTATGGAATAAAAGACTCCTCCAACATCACCACCATCAAAACAAGCCTCAAAGTCCCTGATGATTCAAAAAGATGCTGATAAAAATCCTTTAACAACTTTTTTAAAGGATTATAAGGAGACTATGATTCCAAAGGTTACGGTTATACAAATTTCTAATCAACCTTCAAGTCCATCAGAATCAGAAAAATCTGATTCTTATTCAGATTCAGATTCTGATCCATCAAGAGAAAATTCCAGTGATAATTCAGAAGATGAAAGCGTTTCTAAAGTGCTACATGTAGAGCCTAAAGTGGAGGAATTTGAGGAAGAAGGTGAAAAAATGCCCAGAGCATCATAAACATCTTCGTCTCAAAATCATTCTCCTCCTATTGGAAAAACTTCCATTGGAAGAACTACTTTTACTCTTGATGATATTCCATCAGAAAAATGGCCAGACAGAATTCAAGAATTCCACTCATGGCTTGAAACCAGAAAAATCTCAGAAGAAAGTCACTACAACATCCTTATGGAATTCGTTTCTAGATTCACTGGAATGCTTCGAGATTGGTGGAACTCTATAAGCCATGCTGATCAAATGTAGTTTTTGGTCTTACAAGATATTGTACAACCAATCAAGATAATCCATCATCATTTAGTTTAAAATCCAGAAAATCTTTTGGCCTTGAAAAGAAGAGAATTCTACAGAAGAAAGTGTTGTTCTTATGATAAAAAAGACCTAGCAAAGCACTTCAAAATAATGACTAAATTATTTTGTGCTTTAGGTCTTAACGTCAACCTCAAACCAGTAATCCTTTCATCTCTCCCCGATCCATTACAAGTTGCAGTCAACCAGGCTTTACAGCGATAAAGCAGAGACATCCTGCATCTCACTATTAGAAAAATCTAACAAGAAGTTTTTGTTGCATTAGAATATATATGCAACAGGAGAAAGATATTCAAAGACTATCTCCATGGTGACAAAAGATTAGATCATGCCTGTGATGATTCCCATTGAAAGATTAAATGCTCGAGAGACAGATTTTGTGATTGCCGTCCGAAAAAGAAAAGGCATTACAAAAAATATCTTTTTGAGAAATCTTTAAAATGGAGAATAAAAGGTAGTAGGAGAAAGAAGTTTAATTGGAGATACTTGAGAAAGAAGCACCCCGGATCAAAGAAATCAGACAGATGTTATCTGTGCAAACAAAGGGACATTTTGCTAAAAATTGTCCAAAAAATAGAAAAGGTGCAAAAATGATCATCCAGATGATTTAGGAAGCTGGACTAAAGGTCAAGAAAGAAGATGACATCGAGTCAATTTGCTCCATAGATGATGAACCATCTGATAAAACTTTTGAAGCAATTCAAGATAACAAATCCCTTTCTTCCTCTGATCCAGATTCTAATTCAGACATTTAGATGATACTACAAACCTAGCATATCCAAAACCAACCAACAGTGATCCCACAAATTCCTGTCCAGATCATTCCAAAAAGTACAGTAAACCCATTACTGTAATAGCGTTTATGGACACAGGAGCTGCTGAGACGATCATAAATCCAGATGTTCTACCTACTAAATACTGGAGACCTCATGAAAGACATTTCAATTCAGCTGCAGATTATCCTTTCACCACCCATCTGATCAGTAAGCCCATAACCATACAGTTCTTTCCAAATTGTTCTATTAAAATAGAAGTTTTAGGTTCAAAACTTCCAGGGAAAAATATGTTATTGGTTTTGACCTATACCAAAAAGCCCAACAATTAGAATCCTTCCTGAAGGAGTTTGTTTCAAGTCCTTCTTCAAACCTTATGTCCCAATTCCTAAACTATTTTTCATCCAGCAAGACAAGATCTTTCAAATCATTCAGAAGCTGAAAGAAAAATCCTGTGCTGATTCCCATTCAGAATTTTTACTCAAATGTAACAATCCCTTGTGGAAAAATTCTAATTTCTTTATTTTTCTTCCCTTTAAGAAAAATGAAGACATAAACCCTACAAAAGCCAGCCATACCGGTATGAACCCAGACCATCTTCTGTTAGCTGAACAAGAATGTGAAGATCTTCAAAGACAAGATCTCATAGAGCCCTTTCACTCACAATGGGCTTGTGAAGCTTTCTATGTCAACAAAAGGTCAGAACAAGTTCGTGGAAAGCTCATATTGGTAATTAATTACCAACCCCTCAATTTTTTCCTCCAAGATGATAAGTTTCCATTGGCAAACAAAAATTATTTGTTCTTAAGCCTAGCAACAGCAAAAGTTTTTTCAAAGTTTGATTTGAAAGTAGGCTTTTGGCAACTTGGAATCCATTTTGAAGACAGAGTAAACACAGGGTTTTGCATCCCCAATAAGCACTTTCAATGGAAAGTCATGCCGTTTGGTCTTAAAACAGCACCATCTTTATTCCAGAAGGCAATGATCCAAATTTCCAACCCTTCTTGAAGAGTGCTTTGGTTTACATTGATTATATTCTGCTCTATAGTCCCAATGAAGAAGCTCATGTACAACTTCTACAACATTTTCAATCTCTTGTGGAGCAATATGGGATTATGCTATCAGAAAGAAAGATGCAAATTAAAAAGACAGAAATTGAGTTCTTAGGAATGAAGTTTACAGATGGACAGTATGTTCCAGGATCTCATATCGCTCAAGAACTCCTCAAATTCCCTGATGAAAACCTGTCTACAAAACAGGTGCAACAATTCTTAAGGATAGTTAATTACTTAAGAGACTTTGTCCCTCAGATCTCTAAGTACATTAATCCCCTAAGAAATATGCTCAAAAAAGATCCTTCCCAATAGTCTTTTCATCAGACCAAAGCAGTTAAAAAGTTAAAAGAAGATTTGCAGAATCTACCATCACTCCAGATTCCCTCTGATGGGAAAAGAATTCTTCAAACTGATGCTAGTGATAAATACTGGGGAGCTGTTCTCTTTGAAGAAAAACAAAGAAAAAGAAATATCTGTGGATTTAAGAGTGGAAGATTTTCAGACACAGAAATGCACTACCACTCAATCTTCAAAGAAATCTTTGCAGTAAAAAAAGGTATATCCAAATTTGAATTCCACCTTGTTGGATATCATTTTTTAGTAGAAATGGATATGTCCTCATTCCCACAAATATTCAAATTTAAACAAAAGAAAGTCTCTCATCCTCAACTACTCAGATGGGCTGAATGGTTTTCAAAATTCTCTTTTGAAACCAAACACATCAAAGGCCAAACTAATGTTCTTGCAGATTTTCTTTCAAGACCCATAGAAGACATCTCTACCTTTGGCAGAACATATTGGCCCAGACCCATAATGATGTACCGACCATCCTCTTCTTCAATCAACCCATCTTCAACCTCACAAAAAGCCTATCCAAATCCCCCAAACCTTAACCCAAAATTTCCTCCGAAAGTTCTTGATCTTGTGATTCAAAAAACTTTTCATCAAAAAACCCAAAAAATGATGTTTGAATATCAGGCACAAGTTTTCAGAAACTTTGGAGGATTAATCCTAAAACCATGGGGCGTACATCTAGAATATCAGTTCATCCATCCTATTCACTTTGAGTTCCTTGAACAACCTGATGAACTAAAATAGTTCTTTTGGTATCTCACCCATCTTTATCATATAGCCATACAGTTCCATGTTAATGATCACAGATATTACTTGCTGAAGGCAGTTAGAGGAAATGTTCAGCCTGAACATCAAAACTTCTTTACCTTCCTCAGCTAGTTTTATTCTTTAACTCAATGGCTAAATACGGTGAATGATTACAAGAAACCAAGAAGCCACCTAATCATAATATTTTACAAGCCTCAATATTTTGTTCAAAGTGGCAGAGCATCTCAATTAGGTACATTTCCTACAGCCTGGATTCACCAATCTTATCCTGATGACATAAGAAACCTATCACTTCGATATAGAGATCTCCAGAAAAACTTATGTCAGCTTAATAAGGTCATCTCATTTGAAATTTGGCCTCCTCCAGAAGTATCTGCTCCGTGGGACACTTGGCCAAAACAAGTTGAACATCAACCTTATCATGAACAAGTTATCAAAGAGATCAATATCTTTTATGATAACTTAGTTGATCCAAAAGAATGGTCTCAATATTATCCCTGGTGCTGTAGCCAGCTAAGCTCTAAGGATACCAGAATCCAAAGCCAACAGTGTGAAGATAAGGATAAAGACCATATGGATAATGATGAGGATTTTGATGAAGAAGCTTTACACCTCAGGATCTATCAGAAAAAACAATAAAATTTAGACAGAATTATTGAAATGAACATCACTGATGATGATTCGACCGACTATGGTGACTAAAAGAGAGAATCTTTACTGTTGATTTTTACTGTACACTCTCTTTATGTTACATATGCTTTTGTAAAATACTGTTTGAGGTTTGTCTGCTTGTATCACTCTTCTTCTATAAAAGGAAAGGTTGTATCAGTTATAAGATAAGAGTTTTCTAAAATAAAACCTTACGAGTGTTTTCTACTTATGGCCTTCTAAATCTTTCGCTCTTCTTTCTGAGTTTTCTTCTTGATCCATTAAAGAAACATGGTTTTGGTTCTCATCAACTACAAGCTTTCATAAGTATGCTCTGTACTTGCCATACTTGTATAGATCCTGTACATCAGAAATGAAACTCTGATAGAGATGAGATAATTGCAAAACAAGGTTGATTAAGCATATTCCTGACTTAGGATATTGCAACTAAAAGGTAGTGCCTGTTTGAAGGTCAAAGAGAAGGACCTGTGTTAGGCATAGCATATTTGTTGCAATTTTTTATTCTGGAATTTCTTATTCATACTTGTTTCAGCAGTTATCTTCAGTCTCACTCACGATTGGACACTATACATTGTTCAAAACCTCATTTAAATTGACAATGTGGCCCATATAATTTGCTTTTATTTTTCTTCCTTTAAGTTTATTTAGATACTATTGTTTAAAAGTTTGATTGAACGGTATCACTTATTAATCGAGTCACGTCATAATTTAATTGTGAAATTATCAAAAATTTATTATTTTTATTAGATTATATCACATTTATTATGTGAGTGAAAATTTCATGTAACAAATTTAAAAAAAAAAATCATATAACAATTAATCATGATTTTGGTTGAAGAAGTTGAGATGTTAAAGATCATAATATTTTGGATTTAAATCTCATCATGTGCAAATATTTTTCTAAATTTACCCTAAAAATAATATCTATTGCTTTGTAAAAATAACGAGTTTTTGATAACTTTATTGAGACCCAATTAATGAGTGTCACCAATAGTCAAAATTTTAAAAATAGTATAGATAAGAAACAAATATCATTTTGAAAGTATTCTTTTTATATATATATATATATTTATATAAAATATAAAAATAAAAATATAAACACATGATGAGATTTGGGTTATTTTACCGATACATGTTGAAAAGAATGAAATTTGACTATATGAAATTTGACTATCTATGCTGTTTTTTTTTTTTAATTTATCAATATGTTGTTATTTGATAGAGAAAGGAAAACGTTCCCTGTAAGACACATTTTCACTTTGTTAATTTTTTTTTTTACAGTTGAAAATTAAAAGTTTATAGATTTATTTTTGTCTGTATTTGAGATAGATATTATTATAGTTCCAAGGTTTGTTTGAATTTACGGTAATGTCGTGGTGCTCGGTGACCTATACATTTCATTTTCCATGTGAGTATGGAGTCAATACTTGAGAAACTAGCTCGCATTGCAAATTTACAACTCAAGGTCCCAATTGACGTTAATTATACGGTCTCAAATTGAAGTGTAACTAGGATTTAAGTTTACAAAAGTTATGCTATCAAGAGATGGAGCACAAATAAGCCCCAATTGACAATGGTTTTTAACAACATAATTTATAAATATTTTAATAGTATTACTAAAATAATTAAAAAAATTATTAAAATAATTGACAACATAATCTAATAATTAACTAATTAAAAGTAAAAAAATTCAGCATAATATTCTCTTCCTATTTGTAATTGAACGTTAGAGATGTTTTTGTCATCCAAACGAATAAGTTGATTTGTCATTTTAAAAATTATAAAGAATAAAATAAAATAAAAGAGAATAGGATTAAGAGAAAGGTTAAAACGAAATTATCAAAGAAGTGAAAATTAAAAATTGAGAATGTAGTTTGCGTTAAAAAGAATGAAGTTTGAAGGGGTTCATACGGAAAAAATATGGTTGTTGGAGTATTGTAGCAATTAGAAATGTGATTGTTCATTGGTCTGAAAATGCGTCTTACAAGACGTATTTTCAATGTTGTAACAATGAAAACGCGTCATGTAAATCGTGTTTTTATCTGTAAAACGTATTTTTCTTTCTCCCTCCAAAAACAACATAATTAATGAATTAAAAAAACATAAATGATCGAATTTAATTTTTTCAACATATATAAGTAAATCAACCATAAGATTTGAATCAAAGCATCGTAACTTTCACTATTTTAACTTTACCATTTAAACAAAAACCACATTCTATTTTTATATTAATTTTTTAAAAAAATTGTTAAATAAAATTTTCAACAATTGTGGTATCTTCTTTTAAGTAACCATTTCTCTTATAAAAACTACCGTTTGAAAAAATAAATATGCATTCTTTTAGGCTAAAATTATTTCAACAATATTACTAGATTACAACACATTCACGATATTTTTGAATATAAAATTATGTAATAAATATAGTCATAAAAATAATATAAATAATAAATGAAATATTGATTAAATGATAAAAACATAATTATAAATACCGAAATTATATTTGAGTTTAAATGGTATTATATAAAATATAATTATCTATTTTTTATATAAAAGATATAAATTTATAAAAATATAATTTACTTTATAAAATTCTCATCATATAAGGAATGTTCATCTTTTTGTAACCTGACATTTTTTTAAAACGTATTCAGACATACTATATCTATATAACCATATATAAAAGGAACTACTGCCACTTGTAAATCCCAATGCTCTTTTCTTTTCTTTTTTTTTTTTCATTTAAAAAAGAGTTAAATATTAGTTTTAATCTCTAAAATATTCTGAATTTAAAATTTAATTTATATATTTTGATTTTTAACGTAATTTAGTTTTTATATTTTTATAATATTTTAATTAATTCAAATAGTTAATATTGTTAACTTTTTTATTAAAACGTGATTATATATAATTTGAATATTCTAAGAGCTTTACATACTAACACGTAATTTCTTATTTATTTTTTAGATTTGTGTTGCTTTTTTTTTTTTTTTTTTTTTACATATAAGACAAAGGTCAAATTTTATTTTTGATCTCTAGATTATTTTGAAACTTGAGAATTAATTTATGCACTTTAATTTTTTTATATAATTTAGTCCATTTATTTTTATAATATCATTAATTAGTTTGTATAATTATTATTGATAATTATTTCAATCAAAATGCTGACATCAATTTTTCTCAAGAATACTATTTTATAAAAAATTATTTTATCATAACAATTACGAATGGGTTTTTTTAAAAAAAAAATCATAATAAGAATTTTCAACGGTACTTTCATTATTATATGACAATCAAATGAATATTTTTAAAAAAGTTCAATTTCATACCAAAAAAAATTAATAGAAAAATTTTAACAATGGTAACAATTGCACTTAAAACACTAAAAAACTAATAATAACAACTAATGACTAATAATAATCCTAGAGTTTCTTACATTTTGCTTAGTAATGACTAATGAGGAAAGAAAAGTGAAAGATGTAAAATTACAGGAGTAAAAAAAAAAAATCTTTTCATTCATTTGCCTGGTGGAAGTGATGAAAAATATATATAAAAAAATTCTATAGAATTTAGAAAAGATAGAAAAAAAAAAAAGTAATTTGTACCAGAGAAAAGAATATGATTTTTTTTAAAAAAAAGTGCATGGTTTTGTACACTTTACATCTCTCACGTTTTTTCCTTTCTATCTTTTCAAATTAAAAGGTTCCTTTTTTAAATTTTCTTTAAAAAATGTTATTTTTATTGATAGAGATGGAAAAAGTCCATCAAAAATTGATTTTTTTTTCTTATTCTACTCTTTTCACCCTCTTAAAAAAATTTAGAAATAAATCATCTGATGATTACCCAAATAAATTGAATTATCTTTTTATTTAATTCATAATTAATTTTAATTTTTATAATATAAAAATAAATAATTTATTAAATTATCTGATGATTAAGGGTGTTCATTGTTTCAAGTGCAACTTGAGTTTGAATTGTATTAATCGTATTGATTATTTGAGTTTTACCTTGTTATTATAATTAACCAAAAAAAACTTCAAAATACTATATAAAAATTATCTTCTAAAAGAAGATTAAATAAGAGTTATTGATTAGATTTTATGTATTTAATTCTTTTTAATAGTTGAGCCTACTTCTAATAGCACGTTGTTGAGTTGGCTTTTAATAACACAGTTTTAGTCAAAGTGGGTTTTTTTATGTATCGATTCCTCCGCGCAGCGAAAGGTGCAAGGATAGGATCGACGACGGAGGCAGTGAAATGGAGGAAGAAATGGCGACATTGTCTACAGTTGGTGGGGAAGATGAGGCTTGGCAGGTCGATTTGGAAGAGGGATCGAAGGAGGATGGGAAAAAATTGAGTGTAGTGGGCAATTTCCTAACAGCAAGTGTTGTGCAATTCCAAGCTATGCGTACAACCCTAGCTAATTTATGGCACTCTCTTGGGAGAGTGACAATTACAAATCTAGGGAAAACAATTTCCTTTTAAGTTCTATTATGAGATTGACACGGATAGGTTTTTGGAAGGGAGCTTTTGGGCGTTTAATAATCATTTGTTGATTTTCTACTTATTAAAGGTGGAGGAAGATCTGTTGTTTGTATTGTTGTTTTGGGTGGATTTTTGGATCCATGTTCATTATCTTCCGACGGGTTTAATGTTTAAGGTGATGGCGAAGCAGTTTGGTGATTTCCTTGGGCAATTTTTAGATTATGACGCTAAATCCATAAGTATGTGCTATCGAAGCTACATGAGAATCAGGGTACGGATTGATGTGAGGAATCTACTAAAGAAAAGGAAGAAGATTGTTTTGGGTAGCAAAAGCTGCATATATGCTCGATCCAATATGAAAGATTATCAGTGTTTTGTTTCCTGTGTGGACGGTTGGGACATTCAGAGAGATTTTGCCTAATGAGGATTGTTCACGGGAAAAGAAAAAAGAAATGGCATTTGAATGGGATCTTTCAATTAAAGCAGTTCCAAAATGAGAAATGGTGGCGTCAAGTTGTTGGTTACGTGAAGAGCAGGAAGGTTTGCGACTTAGGCTGTGTTTAGCACAACTTTTACAATGGGCTTTTTATCAAATAAGTCCTTTTGACTTTAAGCTTAACTAAACAAACATCATTTGGTTGTTTTTTTAACTTTTCAACTGGACTTTTACATCCATTACAGAAGCTGAAAATATCAGCAGTGGAGTCCCAAATGAGCTTTTAGTAAATTGAATTACTTTTTTAACATCAACATTTTACACGGTTTCTTCTTTTTTCTTTCATAATTTTTCTGCTCTCTTTTTCCTTCCTTCCTTCTCCCCTTCCATTTGCTTCCCATTTTCCATTTTCAAGCAAGTTTTTTATAAACTTTTTCGGCAGCCTCTCTTTGGCACTATGCACCCATCATCTTCTTAAAAAAAAAATTCCTTTTTTAAAGATTTTGTTTGGGTTTTTTTGGTTATTGATTTTTGCTATTTGGTGTTGCTGGAATTGGTTGATTATTAGGTTTTGTTTAATTATATGAATCTGGGATGATAAGTTTCTGTAAAACATTGTGATTGCTTTCCTCTCTAGTAAAACAAACTTCACTTTGAAGTTGTCGTCCTCTTTGTCTAATCTTCCTAGTTCGTGTTCTAAACACTACAACTTTTATTATTTTAGGAAGATTTTAAATATTATTATTTTCTGTAGAGAGCAGATATATAAGTAATTGAGATGAAATAGTTTTCTATCCGAGGAATTAAAGCTTCTTGGCGTTGACTGGTTAAAATTTGCTTACTCTTTTTTAATTGTTATTGTTAGGCCAATCTTGAACAAAATCAATTGATAAATTATTATATTTGCCTTCGTTTTCCTTTTATTTTTGCTTAGTCTTTGCTTTATTTCTATGTCTCTTTTGTGTTTTTGAAAAGTACTTTTCAAAAACATTTTTTGAGATGATTTATGGTTCTTAGTTTTGGGAGAGACCTTTAGCCTGCTATTATCTTGATTGGTTTTAAAGCTTATTTGCTTTGAAGATTTGTTTCATTCTTTGTTTTGGTTCTGTTTGATTCTAGAATAAGATTTCCTATACATGTATATTGTTCATTCAAGTATGCTATCTTAGTTTGGGAAGTACATGCACATTGCATCATCTATGGAAGATCTTTGCTATTTCCTTGGTTCATATGAACAGTTTTTGGAAGACATCATGAAACTGCTTTAGTTGTTGCAAAAGATGTAAACTTTTATTTTCTTACTTTGCTTATGCTTGTTGTATCGAGGTAGGCGAAGCCATGAGATTTTGCATGGTTGGCAGTTTGATTTGATTTAAATTAATGTATCTTCATGACTTCATTGTTCTACACTTTTATATCTCTGTTTGATATCGAGGTAGGTGAAGCCATGAGATTTCTGGGATGTGTCAAGGTTTGAAATCTTGGTTGGTTAGCTATTAACCTGAGGTCTAGAGTTCAATTTACAATTAGGGGCTGTTTCTGCAGGAGGTTGTGATTGCGTTTCTTGCTGGTGTTTTGTTGTCTTGTATTGTTGGTTTGCAAGATGTAGAAGTAGGCATTGGCTTGATTCTCTAATGCTCTCCTCTATAATGGTTTGATTGAGTAAAAAAAAGTATATAAATGGCATTTGCACTAGCAGTGGCAGGGGTGCGCAGAGTTGTTACTCTCATAGCTTGATGGTGATATTTCAACAGTTTAAGTATGGTCTTTGTGTTCGGTCTGCAGGGATGTGATTTGTTTGATCTGTAAGAGGTGTTTGACAGTTGTTGGAGGAGAAGTTTGTAGTTAAAAAAAAAAGAGGATAGAAGAGTGGTATGGCAATTTCATGGGCAAACACGGGATTGTCAAAGAGTTGTTTTTTAAAGATCACTGGTAATATGGTTCTTCTTGGTGATTTGATCTATTGCAGGGTGAAAGCTGTGTTTTTTAAGTTGTTGGTTGTATTGTTGTTTTTGTTAGCTCTGTTGTTCAGTTATTTCTTTAGTTTGTTCTCAACGTTTTGATCTTTTTGGCTCAAGAGTTTGTTGTAATATGTATCTGTTATAGAATTATGTGAAGAAACCGATTTAGCAATCAATGTAATGAGAAAGTTTAATGTGATTAAAACATAAATAATCCCCACAAAGTGAACCAAATTTCTTTTTCAACTATATGTATCTGTTATATTGATTTATGTTAGTAAATTTAATCCAAATGCATGTAATATTTTAATTTGTTAAGTTTATGTTTTCTATGTTATGTTAATATTTAAGGTATATATTCAAATTACATTTTAAAATAAAATAATACAATTGTGTTAATATTTAATTACAAATATTTAATGATTATATTTAAATATTTAAAATATAGTTTATATATTATAATTAAATTTTATAAATAATTAATATTAATTATTTAGAAATATTTAAAATTAATATTTCACATATTAAAATGTTAATAATAAATTATAAAAAATTATTTTTATATTCTTACTAAAATATTATAATATTAATTAATTTAATATTATTTAAGTATATATTTATTATTTTATACATATTTAAAATAAACATTTTACTTCTTAAAAGTAATTTTTGACAACAATGTTAAACAAACAAATCTTAAATCAAATTTTTCAAAAGCACTATCACACTTTTTAAAAACACTTTTAAAAGTAATGCTAAATTAACCCTTAATGATTTGGGAAAGTCAGTCGATAGGGAGGAGGAGGGTGAACAATGAATATACAGGGTCTTTTCAGAAATACTGATTTTTATTAAGCAAGTTGGTGCAAATTTAGGATTGAATATGGGAGAAAAGAAGACAAGTGATCTCGGATTGGAGGAAAATATGGATTCGAATAGGGATCTGGTGGAGGAGGACTATCAGATGAAGGTTGGGGAAGGAAAGAAACAACCTCGTAATTCATTGTTTTCTCAAGTTTCTGCTGAGTTGGATTTAAGGAAGACTTCTGATGGATATAATCATGTTCATATTTGTGAGATATCAGTTGGCTCTGCGAGGCAAGGCAGTCGAATGCAATGAAACTCCTAAATTAGAATGTTTAGGGGATGAGGAACCCCCGGACTATCCGTTGCCTTCGGCTTGTGTTGAGGGAGACTAATCTTGAGATGGTTTTCTTCATGGAAACTAAGTTACAGAGTTCGAGGGTGGAAAAAGTTTAGAGGAGTTGGGGTTTTTCGAAAAGAATTGATGTGAGTAGCGATGGTATAAGGGGTGGATTATAATTATGTTGGAAACAAGGGTTTAAGGTGCTGTTATGTAGCTTCTCATTGCACCATATTGATATGATAGTGGAGGGTGACACAGAGGATAACAAGGGGTGGTTTACTGGTTTCTACGGGCATCCAGTGGAAAATTTAGGATATCAATCATGGAATTTGCTACGAAGACTTTCGATGGAGAGCACTGAACCACGATTATTTATGGGTGATTTCAATAAGATAATGTATTCTCATGAGAAGCAATGGGGAGATTAAGAGATGAGAGGAGTATGGAAGCTTTTAGGTCTTCTCTTGATGATCGTGATCTCTTGGATGTGGGATGCCAATGGTTTAGGTGGCAGCGTGGAAAATTGCCTCAAAATAATATTCGGGAAAGACTTCATAGAGGGGTAGCAAGATCGGGGTGGCGAGATTTATTTTTGAATTATAGCCTTAAGCAGTGTACATGTTCGGCATATGATAACTGCCCATTATTACTTAACACTTTCGGATTGGACGGGAGGCAGGAGAATAGGTACTGTAGCTTTAAATTTGAAGCGGCTTGGATGCTTGAAGTGTCATGTGAGGAGGAGGTCCGATGACTATGGATTGATTCGGAGGGTTCTGTGCCTGATGAGATTAAGTCAGTTAGGAAGGGATTAATGAGGTGGGCAAAGTAGGTGAGGCGGTTTTCGAGGATGACCATGAGCAAATTACAACATTCGGAAGCGAGATGTTCGATGGGTGGAGGAGGGGTCGGTGGCGATTCGGGAGACTGTGGTTGTCGAGGAAAGGAATTTATGCAGAACCACAACAGTCACGGCTGAAATGGAAATAGCGCTACAACAGAGGATGAGATCTAGCGTTTTCATTGAATCGTTTTCAAACCAGAACATGTCATTGAGTCCATGGTGAGGGTTGAAGCGATTTTCTCGACTGATATGCATGGGGATGTACGGGAAGAAGATGGGTTCTTAATTTTGTTGTTTTGACGGTTATTTTATTTGGTTTGGTAAAGTAATAAAAGCATGCCAACACTGATTCAAAAAATAAATATATATACATATTTTCAGGGATATTTGTGAGAAAACTTAAAAATCTTTACTTAATAAAAATTCGAAATGTATAACACAGTTTATTTTTTAAAAAGTAAAATCCAAAAAAATGAGACTAAACTTACTTCTACCTTCACATTTTCAAAGAGTTTTTCATTGCGACAAGAGACCTTCAATTTAACTCGTTTCTTTCATTGTAAAGGTTCACTATTATTAGATTCCACTATCCTTGTCTATTTGTCTTTCCTTTTAACCAGCAAGCATAAGATGACCAGAATCTTTATCATCATAATGATGTGTCAACAATTTAGTGAAGTTGAGTGGGTTGAGAATTTGGGATATATGATGTGGAGGATAATCAAAGTTCCTAACCTTTATGAGATCCTCTGCTATCCTAGAATCCAAAAACCCTAGCTAATGGATTTTGGTGCTCTGTATCTGCATTGCTATACAGCATTTTCACTTTTTGCTTTACCCAAACACACACCTACTATTTTGTAATGGATTTACTTTTGCGACCTATCAACAAATGGGATGAATTGATATTATTATCCATGAAAATTTTCAAGGTTATGTACCATTAAAATTTTATTTCCGAAATTATTTACGGAAATGGATCAAAGTGAAAAATAATTATTGGAATAGGTCGTTTTTGTAAAAACGCGCCTACGTGGACACCATATCAAGGGAAATTATAGAAAAGTGCTTCCACGTGGAAACACTTTTCCTTGAAGTAGACAAAAACGCCTCCACATAGGAGCGTTTTTACCTTGGCTGAGACAAAAACAAGTTGAAAAACGTGTCCACGTAAACACTAATTTGAAAAAAACTTACACATTGGAGCGTTTTTGTCTCATTCAAAAAAAAGTGCTTCCACGTGGAAACGCTTTTCTACAATTTCCCCTGACATGGCTTTTACGTAGACACGTTTTTTGCAAAAATAACTTATTCCAGTAATTTTTTTTCACTTTAATCCATTTCCGTAAATAATCTCGAAAATGAGTTTTTTGACAACTAACCCAAATTAAGATAATTTTCTCTTTCTTTTGGTTTTTATAGGAGAGATGGGTGATTATATTATTATTATTATTATTATTTAAGGGCACGAAATATAATTAAACTAATTGATAAATATAACTTTTAAATTTAAAAGGTAATTTAAAAGATAAAATCAAAAGAAATAAAATAAAAGACTTGAAAAAGATATCTACGTTGAGTAATAAGTAACTTCTTATCTACTTATAATTTCTACACTTTCTCATTAAAAAAATTCAATAATTTTTTATTATGATTTATAAAATGTACTTAAAAAATAAATTAACTGAAAAAGGTTCAGTTGATTTAATTTTTTTTAATGAATTGTAAAGACAAGACCTAAAGAAGGTTACTGTTCAAAAAATTAATAATTCAATGTTCTTTCAATAACTCTACCGCTAAAAAACAGTAAAGATTATGACCCCATTTGAGAGTTTGATTATAAACATAAATGTGTAATACTTTACTATTATTATGGTTTGAAAAGTGGTTTTTTTTATAGAAAATAACATTTAAAATTATTCACAGTTCTTTTTCAATTTTTAAATAAGAGGATAATGTATTTCAACGTACTTAAACTCACATCCTCTTGCACTGATAATAATGTTAATGCCAATTAAGTTAAGACTCAATCGGGTAGAGAAAATAATTCTTGAAAATATTATGGAAAAGTGTTGTTTGTTAATCATTATTATAAAAAATTACAGTGAAAGGTTAAAATATTTATTTTAAATACGAGGTTGGAGATTAAAAATAAATTAATTTAAATCATATTTTAAAAAATTAATATAATGATGCAAATAAAGCGAAAGAGGAAAATATTGTCTAAGAGGACGAAAGAATAAATGAGAGGTGTTTCCATAATTTTACTATAAAATTTCAAAAGCCAAAAATTAAAATTTTAAAAATGTATTTCTATAAAGTTAATTAAAAAAAGATTCCTAAATTAATATGAATCTAAGTTAACATTACAACACTGTAAATATATATTTAAAATCAGAACATTAGAAGAGTAGTTAAGAAAAGAAATTAAGGATTAATTACAATGGATTTGGGCGTCGTAATTATCCATATCTACACACGCTAACTAGTGATATCATAATTACATGAAAAGATTCATCCACTCCATGCCAAGAACATAATTGTTTTCTCCAATATAGAAAAAATCTTCATATCCAAATTCCCCATGGAAAACTGGATCAATGGCTTCCATTGACAGTACAGATGAGCTTGAACTTCTGCTCGAAATCCCATCCACTCGCTCCGTCAGTTGCTGGATTTCCTTCTCTGCCTCCATAAGCTGCTCCTTAAGCTTTACCACCTATAGTTGTAACCATAGAACAAATTTCAGTCGAATGTAAAAGTGGGCTTTGGCTAAGCCCAACCCCTGCCACAAGACAGCATGGTGTATGGAAGTGGACCCTCTGTTTTTTTATTGGAAAAAGATTTCGACTACTTCTTGTTGTTCAATGAGGTGGCTGCTTGTTGTTCCTTGTCGATGTTTTCCCACTTCCAACTTGTATTTCTTTTAATTATGATCTCATTTTTAATAGCTTAAACCCAACGACATAAGTACATGACATGGTTCTTCGAGCCCTGAGCTCGTGCATGTTCTCATCTTGGTGGGTCACCTTCTCTTATTTTATCAAAAGGATAAAGATCAAAGAGGTTGCCACTTCCTTAATTAGTTTCATTTCCTTCGAACAAACGCCACTTCAAGTTTGAATTATTTTGTTAATTACTTAATCTCCGAAAACATACATATTTTTTCCTGTTTGGCTCCTAAGAAACCAGAAGGAAAAAACAAACCCTTAAAAATAGAAATGTCTAAAATAGAAGAAAAACAAAGGGTTTGCATTTAAACATCCAAATAAACTCAGAAGTGTGATTTAAACCAGATTGTAATTTTTTTTTTTGGGAGTTAAAATGATTTTCATTTGGGGAATAAAAGATATATGTATATTTACATACCTCGGATTCAAGTCGGCATTTGTCGAGGACAACAATTTCGTGAAGAGACTTGAGCCTGCTATACTCTTCCTCCAGCTTCTTGTTCTTCCAACGAGCTCTACGATTTTGGAACCAAACAGCAACCTGACGAGGGTCAAGTCCCACCTCTGAAGCAATCCGGTCTTTCCTGTCTGACTCTAGTTTATGTTCGTTACCAAAATTAAGTTCCAGAAGAGTGACTTGTTCCTGGTTAAGCTTCCTTTTTTTAGCCACCGCACACTGGCTGTTCTCCCCTCCCTTGTTCTTCTTCCGCCGCCGTCGAGGCTTCGGTTCCCCTGCTCAATCAAAAGCCTGGCTTAATTATAAAACAATGCAAGAATACATAAGTCCATGCCACGCTGATCATTACCTTGGTGTGTTGCAATTTGGGTGTAAAATCCAGGGTAGATTTGGGAGATAAGAGCGACATGATCTTCATGTTCACTCATTTGGCTTGTCATCACTTCGTAAACTTGGCTCATTTTCTCTTTCTTTCTAGCTTTCTCGAGTGTTTTCTTTCTGGCTTTCACTTAAATTGAGAGAAGGAATGGATGAGTTAAGGAAGTGATCTGGTTTATTTATAGGGTTGAGAGTAGGACTAGTTTTGTTGTCCACAAGACCTATGTATCCAATATCGGACATCACGTTCTTATGAATAACAACAATGCCATTATAGTATTATAATTTGGTACACTAGTTTGAGACAAGAAGAAGTACTGTCACATCTAAACTGTATCACTGAAGCCAAATTTGCCCTCCCCACGTCCAGCAAGTGGATAAAGTTAGACAACAAAACCCTAAAGTCCATGGCTTTTCTTTCACCATATAGCACAAATGTGTTTGATAAATTAAAATTTTTAAATATGAAAAAGAATTAAGCACTAAATTTTATAAATGTTGATTTATATTAAGAGTTTATTTGATAAAAGTAAATGCTGATTTTTAAAATATTATTTATTTTAAATTTTAATGGTAATTTGAATCTCATTTAGAAATGATAATTTATTTAAAATTTAAATAAAAATAAAATCAATAAGTAGCTACATATATATCTGGTTGAATTAAAATGATTATCAAATAAATTTAGAATATTGAATGTTAAAAATTTTCGGACACCTTTAATATACACAAACCTCTCTGATATTCTTTCATTTAAGTTCTGTGCATGAGATACGGATAAATTTTTATTTATTCTTCTTGAAAGCTGTAAACGAAATAATTATCCAGATTTGAACTTAAAACCTAACATAAATCGTTCTCTTAATTGTGATGTCCTTAGACAAAACTAGGATTGGTAGGCTTTCCAAATTAAGAGAAAAGATAAGGGGTGATGGTGGTAAGCCAGGAAGTAATACATAATTTTGCAAGTTAATTAAAAGGGGTTTGGGGATCCCAAAGCTGGCCACTATTGAAGTCAATAGACAAAGTTGGTAAACCAGGTTTGGCCTCTGGATCTGGGCAATCTAGTCAGCCATTGTTGCCCAATTGGGTGGTATTTTCACTTAGTTCCATGTGTCTGTAAAATGGTTATCACTAGGAGCCAATACTGGCTGGAGAGACGAGTGAAAAACATTAAGAAAAGTTGTGAAAATTTGGATTAGTTAGTACTTTCATTTTAAGTATGATCATTGTTTTGAAGGTAATTAAGAAATATTATTATTGCAGATGCATCGGGGAAGTAATCTTCTGTTTTTGAAAGAATATTAAGGTTGTTGGAGATATCTCTTAAGGTCAGAAGTAGAGAGGATATGTCGTCATTGTTGACGTCTTGATTTTATATAAAATTAGAGTAATGGCAGTGCATTTTTCATGTGAGGACAGTTTTGTTTCTAATTTTTGATTGGATAATGTTTCCTACATTTCCATCATTTCACTCTTACGATGAACTTCTTCACTATTGGAGTTTAAGCCAAATGAATATGGGATTGGGTTATGATTTTATAACTAAAAAACAAAGTAAATGAGGTGGAAGAGCTGCTTAAAACAACCTACTTTTTTTTTTTTTTTTTTTATGATATCCACAATTTTGTAATTGAAAAATGAGATCCATTGATAAAGTATTCGATTGATGTGACAAAATTATAATTTACTTAAACCTTACAATTTAACAATTCATACGTAGAGAAGAGATCATATGAAACTGTAATTTTTCGTTATCCCTATCCCTTAATTTTTAACCGAGAAATTCGACACCAGATTTTTGATGATAACAAAACTTGTGCACTTATTTACGTGCCATGGTTAGTTCACTTGACTGATGCTTTGGGGGAATATTGGAGTGGTGACAAGGACACGCGTCACTACGACCACTTTGTCTGTCTTTGGAAAAAGTCCCGTGTGTATACTTCATAAAGAGATTGATTTTTTCATGTCGTGAATATAATATATTAATGTGAAACAGATAAGGTGGAGCTCCCCCCATAAGTTCCATGAAGGCACTTGAGGGGAACATGAAAGCCAACAACTTTTTATTGATTGGTGAGTTGCATCAAGTCAGTAAGCAAAGGTCCTTTGTCCCACAGAATACAATGGCTGGATGGCAGTGGGAAGTTAAAGTTAGCTATAGCTAGCTAGGAGGCTAAGTGGCGCGAGGAACAAGCTGATTGGCACGGCTGGCGTTGGGCCGGGTGACTTAAGGGGTTCCTTCTTTTGAATTACCGTGGGACAGGACAGACACACACCCTGCTTTAACTTGGTACGAATGAAATGCCAAGGAAAATTATTTTGCCTTTACATTGACAAGATGCTCTTCTTTTTCTAACCAATAATCATTTTTCATTGACAGGTTTTCACAATGTAGTGGACTTGTTCTTCCCCCATCTCCTTCATTATCTATATATAAAATAAATATACTTACTTAACCAAATACTTGCCCCAAGTTGATAGTACCATTTACCCATTATTGTTATTGGTAAGTATGTTTATGTTAACAGGTTATTAACTCGAGAAACTTCACATCGGACAGAGAAAAGCTTTGCTTCCTGCCATGATATATATAATTGAGCTGAGGTGACGAATTCCAAAACCCAAATTTGACCAAGAGATAAAGATCCTGTGAATACAAGCAAGAAAAGAAAAGAAAGAAAAAGAAAATACAAAAGAAATGTAGTAGTTTGTTGAATTCCCCCCAAAGTTGGGGAGGCAAGGAGAATCTAATAAAACAAAGAACAGTTTCAGGCTTTACTAAATTATCCTAAGGTTTCCTTCAATCGAGAGAAGGCTCTTTTTGAAGTTGCAAGTGGGTTAACAACAGGGGAAGTCATCATCTATATTTTTATCTTTTCTCAAAATATCAGTGGAACAATGGTAAATGTTCTGCTTTTCTATGTGTCTTGTCTGACACAGATGACTTCAATCCAAACACTGATCTGATTAGAAAGGTTTCCAGTTTTCTACAAGGTCGACAAAGGGTGATTGTAAGAGCTAGCGTGGCTCAAGTTCAAGCCATGTAAGTGATGGAAAAGACCCACTTTGAGGGCTGACAATGACTGGTTTCATGGGCAAAGGGAATGCACATGGGATGCAACCAATTACAGTCCCAAGTTCCGACTCTTCTCTGAAACTTAGCTTATTTTGGGACCACCTCAAGTTCTGTCCATACACGTGTTCCTTTCCAAGAGATGTACACACTTAGGACTCTTCCAATGTCAATGCCTAGCCGCATTCATGCTCACATTTCATTCTTTGAATTAATCCCACTTTAACCATCACTTTTTGTTTTCTTTTTCATGCATGTAAACAAGGAGAAATTAAAAGGGTAAGTTCACCTTAGATGAATCATATCCTAAAAGATCAATCAATAAGTTTATGATGAATAATTTGGATGGGTTGGTGGAAAAGAAGATATATAGTTGCTATTAAAACACTCCATTTTGCTTCTATCTAAAACTGCTGAAATTGGTTAAGGGTTTCACTTTCTGCCAAGGACTAGTGCTAACTCTTAGTCGAAATAGATATATGACTGGGTCCCCTTGTAGCACCAATGTGACATGAACTTTCGTTATTGGAAAGGATGAATGATATAAGGTTGTTAGTGATCAAGACAGACATTAAATGGGTGTTAATCCCTAGCATTATCTCAGACTTAAATCAAGGTTAAACTTGGATTACTTAACTTTAACCTTAGGTTATAAGAAAGAAAGGATAAGGATGAAACCAGCAAGAGATATATATAGACAGATTCTTTAAGTTAATTTGAGTTGTACTTTTTGTCATTGTTTAATGAAGAAACCAGAAAAGCTAGGCTGAGGAAGATGCGCATGGCACGGGAAGGATTCCTTTGAATATGCTTTTGAGCTTTGTTTATGAATTCAATTACTTTGACTAAATAACGAAAATGAATGAGCTTAAATTAATAATAAATGGTTTTGTCATGTTTGTCCCGACACGTCCATCTCTTGTTTCCCTATCTTCCAACTTCGATAAGGTGTTAATTAAACAAGAATCGGCAAATCAAAATTTTGGCTAATGAAAACCCATCATTTTGATTAAGGAAATGGTGACCAACCCCGCCCCCCCAAGTCGGAGAGACTGTACAATGGTGAATGGTCCACGCCCTCTGATCTATCCACATTCAAGGCCTAACATCACCATCAATATTTTGACCATAATACAGCTCCAATATCATATTCTTTGTGTTGAAGGATAGTTAGGAAAATGCAAAAATATAGGCTACGTTATAGATTTCCTTTCTAGGGTTTCTTTGAGTTCTGTGTCGTGAAAAGGATATAAACCCAGAATTTGCAATCACATCAAATCGTGACAGATTGCACCGGGATTAATGCAACTGGCCATACATTTTTTTTTCTATACGTCAGCCAATAGGGTCTTTTCACAAGATAGATGCGAATAATATTGGAGGACCCTTTTTTTGGTTACCTCAATCCGTCCTACAGTTGAAGTAGGCTCCCTAAGCTGCATAACAGGGAAATGTTTGTTCTAGATGAATGTGAATTTTTACCAATGTCCATTAAAACTCCCCAAGTCAAAGATTATATCCATGTTTCCCTCCTCCCTTGCTAAACAACCCTTCACGCCTTGTCCTTTAAGTTCGTGCCCCTCTCTTTTTTCTTTTTTAACTTAGATTTCAACAACCCTTGAATTACGCCTTAAATTAAGCCATATTATCTAGGCGTGTAATGACGTTAATTGCAGTGGTTGAACCTGGAATGAAAAATCAACTCTCAAAATTATGTAGTAAATGCAGTAGGATGAGCCGCTGGCAGCCAGCACCGAGAAAGTTTGGGGAACCCTAACCCAAATTTCAGGTGTTGGTGGTGAAAAAGATGCGAGTAAATCCATAAAAGAAAAGGGTAGCTACAGGGTTTAAATCTTTTGCATTGGAAAGCAGACACTTGGCTTGTCGCTTTCGCTTTCTTTAAAGTCCACCAAGTAGGGGTTGTATTCCCCATACTTATAAAACATCTTTCCAACAGCTAAGTTTGAATCTTTGGGGGAATGGTTACAAAATAAAATGACCAAAGATTCTACAGTGTTTGATTAACTCCTTAATTTATGATTAAAACGTCTTAAAGAATATATAATTGCAAGCACTGCCTTTACGAATTCCAAGCAGACTCCCTCGATCTTTCCTTTGGATGAAGGTGCATGCGACCCCTTTGCTTTGGGGCACATGCTAACCATTATAATGTTTTTTCTTTTCTTTTCTTTGGTTTACTGGGGGTTATTGGTTGCTGCTATACCATCACTAAAAGGCTACATAGGTTGCTGTCTCAGATGACCTACATGACAATGGGATTTGTTAACTTCTTTTTTTCATTTAAAGAATTGTGCTATATGTTATGGAGCTATAAATCTTTTGGGTGGTCTATAACCATGGCGTTGCCACCTTGCTTCTCCGAGTAGGCAGCTGGGGTAGTCAATCCCTTATCCAATCTCCAGAAATCAAAATTTTAACTAATGATATTCAACTTTTCAAGAATGAGTTTAAATTAAGGTAAACTGTATATATAGCCACTCAATTATCAAAAATTTTTGTTTTAGACATCCAAAATAAAAGGTTTACAATTAAGAACTCTCGGTCATTTTGATGAATCCCGTTAAAATCACAAAGGGTAAACTAATGTAGTACCTAAAAAGATCGGTATAATAACTAATTTAGCCTTCAACTTTTGCATATTATATCAATTTAGTCATAATTTTTAAAAAAATAACTCTCAAGATTTATAAATATTTTCAATTTGATCCTAATTCTTCAAAAAATATAATAATATATTTAAATTTTTATATTAATATTGATATTAAATAAAATAAAATAAAATAAACCCTCCCCACCGTCCCCCATCCCCCATCCCCCTCCAAACTTTATTTGATCAAAATGTTTCAAATTTATTAATTTCATCAACAACTGTTAAAGATTCAATAACAGTCTAAGTATACACATGAAAATTTTTTATTTAGTAAAATGAATATTTAAATAGACGTAAATGTATCTTGAAGACCTCTGGTTTAATCAAATAAAATTGAGAATAACTCTAAATTTTGAGAGTCAATTTCTTCTAAGTTACAATTAAATTAAATTAAATCAATATATAGGATTGAATTTATTATGATATCAATTTTTAAAGTATCATATCAGTCTAAAAAGGAGTAAAATAGCCGAGAATTATGAATTTTATATTTTGGAGGATTAAAAAATATATATATATTTTTATATAATTGAGTGGATATGTGTATAATTTATGAAATTGTCAGAAAGCGTGAAATCAAGCGTGTAGTATGATTGGTTTGTGCGTGTTTTTGTGTCAAAAAAGGAAAAGGAAAGTAGGCCGTGTTGGAATTCTAAGATTGACTAGTTGTATGTTTGAGATGAAGACATCACGCAAGAGGAGGCGGACAACATTTAACAAACCAAATAAAAATAAAATAACTTTCTCCAATTACAGAACATTGTTTTACAGCAGTATTTGCGCTCAACAATTGTGGTGTATTTTAGACCGTCTATGGGAATTAGCCATACAAATCTAACATTTGTTCGTCCACTTGAACGTGCATGATTAAACTGGTTGTTATCAGTATAAAGTGTGGGTACGTTTCTACCTAATCCAGAGATTAGTGTGGCTTCATTATCCAAGGTGCAAAGTGGATGATGCAATCTCAAATAAAATAATAGATTACTTTTTTTTATTCTAATCTCCTGATTTTGTTTTGATTTTCTATTGTGTTTTACTCATTTGATAGTAATTGTTATAATTAGTTTAATTACTTGGAATTGCGACGTTTTTAATAATTTTATTATAGGTTCTGATCATATCTGAATTTTTTTTTTTTACATAATATTTAAAACTATCCATAGACTATCTCCAATCCATAAATAAGAGAGTACAATGTACTACATATGTATTGCACTTACTTATTCATAAGTTTTATCTGGATTAATGCATTTTTTTAATGGCTTAAAATAAATTGGTAAAGCAAATTAAAAAAAAATCAATTAAATTTCTAATTAAAAATTACATCTATTTGATAATTTTGAATTATAAATACAATTAATTGAACCTTTGAATTCATCATTTCCATTATGTCGGATTGTTAAGTGTTGAGGAGAATGGTAATGGTTAACTTGATAGTTGATACGAAAAAATATGATGATGGTGTGATATATTTTATTTTATATGTCATTAAAAATATACTTAAACTACTAAAACGGCTAGAAAAGTTGTAATATGAAAAATAATAAAATCAATAAATTTAATAAAAGAAACAAGCAACTGCTACGGCTAGATTCAATTAGAGGCTCTCATGAGTCGAGTTGGGTCAAGCCTAAATATGATATTAACATAATTTATACTTGTTCAAGCTCAGTTCGACTCAAAATCTGGACCTACAATTTTGTCAAAACCCATCCAAATCTCTCATATTTTGGGCGGACCTTCGAGCTTGAACAAGTAACCTGACTCATGAATAGGTCTAGACTCAACCAAAGATAGACCCGTAAATGAAGTCCTAGAAGCAGTATTACACTATGCATGGCACATTTTCTTTGTCCTATTTGGTATTTTTCATTTTTTTTTTTATGTAATTTGTTAAAAAGAAAAATAAATTCAAATTTTTAATAAACTTCAATTAATAATACAAAATGCTCAAATGGATTTAATTTTCAATCCTTTTAGCATCTAATTTAAAAAAAAAAAAAAAAACTTGTCGGTATAACATTGTTTTTTATCCAATTTTGTGACAACCAAGTTGTTTAATCTTTTGCCTACATTCTCTTAGAGGTGTGGTATTAAGTCATTTCTAATACTTCCTATCTATTCCATTCCACTTGTTATTCACTTTCTCAAACGACATGTATGATAAAGCATATATAGTGCATATGGTTGTATGCCTAAAAACAATATTTTTCCTTTCTAATTTATGATAAATGCATCGATTGAATCTTAGCTCGATTGGTATTGTCGTTGTTGCTAGTGTAGGAAGACATGAGTTCGAGTGTGTTGAAGGAAACTATTCTCCTATTTAAAAGTATGGAAAAGAAACATTGTGTCGAAAAGAACTTATACGATAAAAATCTATATTAAGATTATGTTTTAAAAAAATCATGATAAACGCACCCTACTACTTTTAAACGCAGCACCATTTATTTATGGACCATGATTTTAGTATTCCGGCCCATCACCTATCCACAACATTGGGCTTTTTATTAATTTTAAAGCCCTGTTCAGGTAGACTCTTGATCTTTAGTTCCAGTTAGATTGACCATGATATTAAAACTCAAGCCCATCAATTCCTAAATATATGGCATACCCTAGCCCTACTCTCTTCTGCTTCAGCTTAATGGAATCATGTTACCATTGTTTTAGAACTCAAGCCCATTCCTCTTCCAAGGCATGGCCCATTGTTTTACGCTCGGCATTTCTGCACTTGATAATTGCATGGCCTTTATTTTATAAATTTCTTACCATAACTCTTTTACTATTATAAAAAGGTACAGTACAAATACAAATATATATTTAAAAATTATGACATAAAATCAAATTATTATAAAGTATAGTGGACAGAGAATTGAATAAAACTCATTTATGGCAAATTGAAACTAGAGATTTATATATTATAATTGCATATGATGAGACATGAATTTGAATACTCAAAAATTCAATACTAAAACCTCATTGATCCTATTTTATTTTTATTATACACAATATATATTCTATCATATCAATTCACTCTATAACCACTCTACACCGTAATAAACATCATTACACGGGTTCTACTATGGCTCTTCTCACGATCTTTCTCTCATTTTATTTTTTATGAGAGAACCAATTGTTTTACGTACTCCAACCATTCATATTATCTATCCACTCTTCGTCGTATTCGAAGTAGGGTGAACTGACTAACTCAACCACCGACCAAACATTAGATCAACAATTCTTAATAACGCATGGGTTAGCAACCCATGTTGGTTTTTGCGTCCGAACACGACGTGCAGTTTTAGAAACATATGTAGTTTAATTATATCGTGGGGTGAAACTTTTGGCAGAATTTACGAAAGCAATCAAGCTTTGGAGAACTGAAATTAATTGTATTGAGAATGGGGAGATGGGAGTTTATGAATATGAATGAGAGAGCAACTGATTATCTTGACTGAACAGCAGTCTCAAGAGTGAAGCCTCAACCAACTAGATATATAATTTAGTGTTGGGGGGGCAATGGACAGTTGCCTAGTTAACCATCCTGGGGTTGCTGTGGTTAAGAGACTTCAATGGGGTTGGGTGAAGCCCTACCATGTTTTTTTTTTTTTTTCTCTCGTAAAAGGAACGGCCATTATTTAGTAAATAGTAATTGTTAATAATCACACAAGTCACAGCCCTTACAAACATTAGCTTTTTGTGTTTGGTTATGTCCAATTTAAATTAAATCAATATCGAAGTTGTACTTTTTCTCATATTGGTCTTCATATCCAACGTAATCATCGTTGATGGATAATATTGGGTTAAATATGCCATCCATCTTTAAACTCTTCACAAATTTAGAATTTAGTCACTCAATTTTTTGGGATTTCTTAATATTTTTAACTGTTTTCGTTAAATTTGTTAGTATGACATTTTAAAATTAAAAAAAAAAAAAAACTCATTTAGTAGTGATGTAACTATAAAAATAACGTTATAATAAATCTGAATTTAACAAAATAATTTTAATAGTATTAACGATTGAATTTTACTTTTGAAATTTAAAAAGTAGAGTGATTGTGATTTTAAAAATTAAAATATTTATGATATATTTTAACAAAAAATTGTCAATTTATAATCACAACTAAAGTTGGATATTATTATATATTTATATGCATGAGTTTTTATATTAAACCGCTAAACCAATCTCATATAATTTATTTCCATTAATAAATCTGATAAATTTTATTGTTAGAATTTGTCATGTGTCATTTTATTCTTTATAAATTTAGAATTTAATCTTTATGCTTTTATTTTTAAGAATTTAATTCATTTACTTTTTAAATCTCAAAATTCAGATCCAATTATTAAACTATTAAATTTTTTTTAAAAAAAAATTCATTTGAATGACTTTTTGAAATAAAAGAAACATCTATTAAGTAACAATGCAACTAAATAAATGTGTTATAATAAACTTAAATTTAACAAAATAATTTTAACAATATTAATTATTATATCTAAATTTTTAAAATTTAAAAATTTGAGAGATTAAATTCATAAAAATAAAAATTTAAAAACTAAAATTCAAACCACGGAAAATACGAAAACTTAAGATATATTTTAACCTAAATATTTTTATGGCGGTACCCAACCTAAATTTTTTTTTTATAGACACAGGAGTAGGTGATTTCATTTATTTATTTTTTAATGAACATGACGAATGTGACAACAAAATAATCGAAATTATTAAAATTATTATCAGATCAAGATCGTTAAATTGTCGAAATTAAAAAAATTAAACAGCATCGTTGTACTTAAAAAATTCAAGACACGCGTCGAACTACAAAGTCTTTAAGTCTACAACTAAAACTATTTATTTTTCTCACCTAATTTCAGCAAAATTAAATTTGCCACAAGTCCTTGTACGTTTCAAAAATTTGGGAATTTAGGTATGAAAGTGATAATAGTGAAGAACTGGGGAGACCATTTGAATGTTTAACCCAAATAGATATTATATTCATAAGTTAGTAAAAAAGCGTGCGAGACAGCAAATCTTCTTCTTCATCTATGTTTGGAGCTTGGATTCAAAAAGAAAGTAAGGTGAAGCCCTCTCATTAATCCTCAAGCCTTTATTTTTCCCCATAAGTCTAACCCCAGTTTCCCTTAATCCTCCATGGGCAAAGGCGGAGGCTGTGTCCCTAGCAAAAAGAGACAGCCTTCCTCTGCCGAAGGCTCTGCCGCTGCCACTACCGCCACCAACAACGCACCCATCGAAGCCGATGAAGAAACCCACGAAACTGCCAGTATAACTGTGAATTCTACGAATGCGCAACCAGTTACGGCCACTTTAAAAGTCTTTATTGTTTACTACTCCATGTATGGTCACGTGGAGAAACTGGCCAAGCGGATGAAGAAAGGGGTCGACGGCGTGGAAGGTGTAGAGGCGGTTCTTTATCGGGTTCCCGAGACGCTCCCGGATGATGTGCTGGAGCATATGGAGGCGCCACCTAAAAACCCCGAGGTTCCAGAGATTAAAGCGGCGGAATTGGCGGAGGCGGATGGGGTTCTGTTTGGGTTTCCCACTAGGTATGGGTGTATGGCGGCTCAGATGAAGGCGTTTTTCGACTCCAGTGGACAGCTTTGGAAGGAGCAGACGCTGGCCGGGAAGCCAGCTGGGTTCTTTGTTAGTACTGGAACTCAAGGAGGCGGCCAAGAGACTACCGCGTAAGTTGGAATTTTGATTAACTTTCTCTGTTTTTGTTGCAATTGTAGACAATTTCCATAAATTTGGATAACTTTAGATAATACATTTTTCCCCAAACCCCTCCACATCAGCAGAGAAATTTTCATCAATAATGTCGTTCTCCTGCTCTTTACCTTTGTTCTTTCCTGAATTTGTTATCTCACAAGAGAAATCTAAGAAAATTGGATCATGGAAAATACTTGTTATAACATATGCCATAGCCTCGTAGATGATTCATGTTACCTAGTTTGACATCTGGAGTTGAACAAAGTGCTAATCGTTTAGCTCAGAGGTTACAAGTTGTGGTAGATGTCTCATGAGATCAAATAGATGAAAATACAAGTTGGCTATAATAGTAGACTTATCCTATAAATTTATGTTTACTTGCAAGTGCAAAGATTTGTCTTGAATCTGCATAAGTTGGATGGTTTTGGTTGCATTTCAGAGGCTTTGTTCTTTCTATTACAAGTATACTGAATCCTTTGATTTGTAGGTTTTATTTTAAACAACTACGGTTTAATGCTTAGTTTAGATTAAAACGTAAGACAATTGCTTCCAGTTTTACTCATGGCTAGGTTTTTCCCATTTAAAGTTGGTGATTTTAATGTTGGTGTTTATGCTCACTGGAAGATAAAGTTGGTCTGACATGAGAATTTAATCTGATCTGTAGAAGCCTTTGGGCTTGAAAAAATGTTGAGTGGATGTTTCTTTCTATAGCGTTACAGCTTTCCTCCTCTTTTGTGTTTCAGTATTTTATTGATTTGTTATCAATACAAGATGCTCTCTGCATTTCCAGAGGATTCATGGTGCTTTTTGTCCTAATTTATCACTTATCAGAATTCATGCAATTTGTACATCACGATTATCTGTTCCTTTGATGTTTTTTGTCCTTGACCAATGTACTAAGTAAAATATTTATGAAGATTTATGCATTTCTTGTGCTTCCCTCTGGTTCAGTTGGACAGCAATAACCCAGTTGGCACACCATGGAATGCTGTTTGTTCCTATTGGCTACACTTTTGGAGCTGGTATGTTCAAGATGGATTCCATACGAGGAGGTTCTCCATACGGTGCTGGAGTTTATGCGGGTGATGGCACAAGAGAGCCAACTGAAACTGAGCTTGGGCTTGCAGAGCATCAGGGAAAGTACATGGCTGGTGTGGTCAAGAGGCTTTGTCAAGCTTGACGTTCCCCACACTTGGGGGTCGCATGCTTTGTTGATTGTTCATTAGGTGAATTGTGTTTGAATTTGTCCTTGGTCTTGCCATTTCTCAGCATGAGAGATGTCACTTATACTGGTATTTATTTCACCATTTGTTTTTGTCAATTCCATTCAGTTGAGAAAGATGTACATGATTTGATCTTCTTGTGTCTTGTCTTATCAAATAAGATGTATCATATGTGGCCATCGGGATTTTTGGTTTGTATAATTTCCATTGTGTAATTCACCACAAGATTTGATTTAATAAAAGAAATTTCATTTGTCTGTCTCTGGTGGATAAAGATGAGATGAATTGGCATAGGCACACTCAACCTGTCTGTAAATCTCTAAGTGCATGATTTTTTTCTTTTCGTAAATGATTTTGATTTGCTAATTTTGGTGATTTTTTCTGCTTCTGACTTCTAGTTGTTATTCAAAAACAGACATCGTTTCATCAATTCAGCAAGTGCATTATACGAAGATCCACCCTTCATCCAAGCCTTCTCTGCACTATGTTTGAACTCTTTCACTCTGCCTCCTGTTTTTCTCCCTTCTTCATAAAATATTTTCTTTACCATTCCCTCCCGACGACACCCTTGGACGGTATTCTTCTGGATCGAGCAGCTACTCCAAGTTCCCCCGTCAACAATGCAGCCTTCATTCTTTGCTCCGCATACAGTGACCAAGCAATATGGTAAGTATTAAGGTAACATTAAATTTGTAGACAATATAGCAGTAAATATTACGTTATATTAATAACATTATATTTAAAAATAAAATATATTTGTGTGTATATATATGATATTATGTTATTTAAAATGCCTTTCGAATTTACATATGTACTACACACTATAATCGTGAATGGCAAAATAGACCAAATTAACCATTAAACTGTTTATGAAGACTATTAACGAATTATGTACAAAACATTATATCATAATATGTGGTCTGTAAGTATTCTTTTGTTAGTTGCTAGAGGTATAATATTACGTGTAATGTGGCCTCTAACATTTTATACTTCTTGATGGTTCTTTCTTTTCCTCCCCCTCTCTTGGGATTACTCTTCGTATTTATAAGGCATGGTTTTTTGATGGGACGTGCAAGGGGATAACTAGGTGTCATGCATGAGAACAGGTTATCCCCCTTAGGCCTGACACGCATCCTTTGAGGGATTCCTCGGAGAGGTATCCTTGTGGGTATACGAATAACGAGATGGCGAGCTGTGGCCATTTGGCGGACGAGAGGACGGTGAGTTATGGACATCAGGCGGACAGGGGGATGGCGAGCTGTTCGGGTTTCCCTAGTCTAGACCGGGTCACAAGACATGTAACGGTAACAATCTGCCCCCTCGGCTGGTCGGAGAAGGGTTATAAAGTGACCCTTTTGATGCGTTTACACGTGTTGAATGCATGATGGTGGGTCTGGACAACAGTTTAATTTTGAAACTTATGGGATATATTTCTGTCTATTAGACGGTTCACGAAGATGACTGATCGTCCCCAAAATTTTATCCCTTCCAAATTTTCTGAAGCCTTGTTTCCTTACTTCAGTTCAATTTGGTTGATCCTTTTGTTGTTTCGCTTTTGAGATCATCATGGGTCAAGAGGTAAATCATCTATTCTTCTACCACTCTTTCCTTATTTTAGCACGGCTGTGAATCATGGTTGGGGTTACAATGGGTTTCGGGGGAAGGAATGGTGGTCGTGGCCAGTGGGGCATAAGGTCAGTTCAGATGTTGAAGGCGACGTCTTGCAAAGGAATTGCGATGCTAACACTCTTCTAGAAGCCACCGCATGCCGGTGTATGACCAGACATTGCAAAACGTTTCGAAATTTCATCAATGTATGAAGCTTGCGATAACTATCATCATTTTGTTCTCTTGATCTCTATAGTTTCGAATGACCAGAAGATAAATTAGCTTCAATCATTAATGCTAAATCATTGAGTTAATATGATAATGTTCTCACGTCAACATATAGAAAAACAAAAATCACATTTATGAACATAAGGTTCATTAACTTTTGCTTAAATCCAAAAGCTTCTTTTAGGTTAATATTCAACTCAAAATTTTTGTGTGTAAATATAACTGCTAATATTATTAATTAATTATGATTTTCATCGAATTAATCTAAATTCGGACTAAACACTATAATATTAACATTATTACTTTCAAGTAACAAAATATATAACTTTTACTATATACATATACCACATTGGACAACACATTAAGTAAAGTAATAAACTCAATTATTAAGCCTTTTAAAATGATTTTTTTATTTATTATATTTTATACATTAATTTTACTTAAATAAAAACTGATTAGTTAATGTTTTGCATATATGGCATGATTAACATCTTTATTTATTCTTAAAAAAAAAAGAGAGTCTCTATTTATAATATATAGTATACCAAGTAGCACAAATTTGTTCATATTTATGCACGGATTCCCAAATTCAGTTCAAATTTTTATCACCTCTTGAAATAGTTTAATTACATAAATGGATGATTAATTATATCAATTCAATTAGAGATGTGAAATGATAAAAATGTATTTGTATCTTAATAAATTTATTTATAAAAAACGAAATAATTAAACTTTTTTTCAGGTCTAATATAGTCTATCCCACAAGTACACATCACTTATTCATATAAAAATGATTTGGGACATTTAACTATTACTGGAAGGTCAATGACCAAAAAACCCGAGCTCCTTTGTAGGGAGGAAAAAATTAAAAAAGAAAACCTTAAAAGACAAGACACCACATATCCTGGAGCCATGACACCACCAATCCAAGTGTAGTTTGGATCCCATGAAACCAGCCTTCTACATCAAGCCCTCGTTTTAGAACGTAACCGGATCAACTAAACTACCTTTCTTTCGTTTTCCTTTTTAACTTCCTTGCTACGCCAACTTTGATTTTTCCATCGATTAAGAGTTCGGGGTTGTTTCCTTTTTGTGTTCTGTGCAAGTTCATTAATTATTTTTCAATAAATAAAAATTAAATATTGTATTGTTTGCATTGACCGGGAATCGAATATATATATATATATTTTTTTTTTTGGGTAATTCCTGATGAGTCCGTGGATGGTCGGAGTCTTATTGTTTCAACAAGGCAAGTGGGTGTTCCAGATCCATCATCGAAGTTGGAGATACATATTTCCAGGATTTTAGGGAGTTTTTCTTGGTAGTTTTATGGGCTTAAATCGAAGCCGTTTAAGATCTTCTGCTCCGTTCCACTCCAAGCCTTCGTTTCGTAGACATCTTCAAGCGATGAAGTAAGTTCCTTTTTCCAAATCTTTGTCTTTTTTTTTTTCCTGATTTTTGAGGCACTTATTGTTTGATTATTTGTTGATTATGGGATCTGGGTACTCGGATATATATAGCAAAGTAAAAAGCTTTTTTAAAGGAGCATTTTATGCTGTTAGATAAGCAAATTGATCTTTACCAGAATTATTCTATTTTAGTTGCTTTTTTTTTTTTTAAATGTTTGATTTCCTTGTCAAAGGATACTTTTTTTTTGTTAGGAAGCTGTTTTCCTTGTTTATGGAATCTGGCCAATGCTTCCACTTTTTGAATCTTTTATTGGAGATTCCTAGATATGTTTGATTTTTGGTATCTTTTGTAATGTCAACTGGTTGCGAAAGACAGCTTCTTCCATTGCTATTACTTCAATATGCGCATCTTCAGATATACATATCCTCAATGCATTCCCCTTTTCTATGTAATTTACCTTTGTTGGAAATGCTTATTTTTGTGTTGAGTCTAGTGGTGATATACTTCTAACATTCCACAGAACTACAAAGATCTTCGGCGTTTCACTTTCTATCCTCCTTATAAACTTGGCTGCCATTATGGAACGTGCTGATGAAAACCTCCTTCCATCTGTCTACAAAGAAGTTAGTGAAGCTTTCAATGCTGGGCCATCTGATCTTGGGTATCTCACCTTCGTAAGGAACTTTGTGCAGGGCCTGGCATCTCCCTTGGCTGGCATACTCGTAATTAACTATGATCGCCCTACGGTTCTCGCAATAGGTACGATGTGCTGGGCCTTATCGACTGCTGCAGCGGGTGGAAGCCAACAGTTTCATCAGGTTGCAATGTGGAGAGCAGTTAATGGCTTTGGACTCGCAATTGTAATACCAGCACTTCAGTCTTTTATTGCTGATAGTTACATGGATGGTGTGAGAGGGGCTGGATTTGGGCTGCTAAGCCTTGTTGGCACCTTGGGCGGCATTGGTGGTGGTGTTGTTGCTACCGTAATGGCTGGTCAGCAGTTCTGGGGTACTCCTGGATGGCGTTGTGCCTTCATTTTGATGGCAACTTTAAGTTCATTCATAGGACTCCTTGTGTTCCTATTTGTTGTTGATCCTAGGAAAACAGTTAGTGTCAATCGTGATGCCGGCATTAATTTAGAAAGGTACTAATTGCTCATTCGAAGTTTTTCGTATTTATCTGTTTCAGTATCTTATCACCATCTAAATTTAGTTTTTTGGGTTTGGCATTTTGATATTCTCATATACTGTTTTGGTGACTCAGCTGCTTTCTTTTGCAGGGATGAGTTGGTAGAAAAGGGGAATGGTCGTGTCTCGTCTGTTTGGTCCGAGTCCTGGATGGCTACGAAAGCTGTTATTAAAATTCCAACTTTTCATATAATTGTCTTGCAGGGAATTATTGGTTCACTACCATGGACTGCCATGGTATTCTTTACCATGTGGTTTGAACTAATTGGTACACAAATTCTAACCCATTTTATTGTTTCTTTTTAGCATGAGAAAAACATGGTTGAATACTACATAGTTTGCCCAATCACCGGTTTAGTGCTTGATGTTTGATACCTTTGGGTCTTTTTCTTTTTTCTTTTTTTCTTGTTTCTCAGGGTTTGATCATAATTCTACAGCAGTACTTTTAAGTCTTTTTGCTATCGGATGTGCGATGGGATCCTTTCTTGGTGGGGTAATAGCAGATAGGTTGTCACAAATTTACCCCCATTCTGGGCGTATTATGTGTGCACAATTCAGTGCCTTCATGGGCATACCGTTCTCATTGTTCCTTCTCAAAGTGATCCCACAATCAGTGAGCAGCTATTACACCTTTGCTATCACCCTGTTTATGATGGGCATAACCATCAGTTGGAATGCCACAGCTGCAAATGGTCCTATGTTTGCTGAAGTCGTCCCTTCTAAACATAGGACCATGATCTATGCGTTCGACCGTGCTTTCGAAGGATTGTTTTCATCTTTTGCAGCTCCCTTGGTAGGTATCCTATCAGAGAAAATGTTTGGTTACGATTCAAAATCCATCGATCCGATCAATGGTTCTCCACGCGAGGCATTTGCTTTGTCCAGAGGGCTACTATCTATGATGGCAATTCCATTTGGTTTGTGTTGTTTGTGTTACACGCCATTGTACAAACTCTTCAGGCAAGACCGTGAATATGTTAGATTGGCGGCTGTGAAAGAGGAGATGATTTGATCGAATACTTGGTTATTTTCTGAGAACTTGGTTCACAATTGCTTTCCACTATGAGACAGACATATACTACCTTCTATGGCAACATCTTGCTCATGAAGCTCCACCAACTTGTCAAGAAATTCATTACTCTGCTGGTCATACATTGCCAGCCTGTAATTGTAGAACCATTGCGATTTTATTATAAACCAGTTCTCTATCAGCTGCCTTGACTATATGCTCTTATATATAACTCAAAGCACTTTGCAATAATATCTCTATCCTGTAAGCTAATAAGCAGAATTAAGAGATCTAAAGAACATGCAATTGTAACCTAAGGTACATGCATAAAAAAATGATTCTTTTCAAAGATAGTTCTGAAGATGAAATCTGGTTCATGAATCATTTCAATTATGGGAATGATTTGTTGCTCAATGTTCAACAAGCACATAAATCCTTGCACTCAAAGCAAAAACAGGCTAAAGAAAGAAACAAAGAGAGGTATTCATTTTCAGAAAGAGACGGAGAGAGAGAGATGTCACATAATATGCAAGTGCATGAAATTCGGTCTATTGACTCTATCCTAGTTCCACATTGAGATGATATATGCGACAGAATCATACAACAGCATTGAGAAAAGCTAGAGTGAAACATTGATGGAATTTTTATCTGGTTGGTCTTGCAGGAAAAGTGAGAAAATCAAAGGAGACAATAGAGGGCAATTTGCAGGTAAATTATACAACCCATGGAAGCTCAAGTGTTTATGACGTGTGCATTTGCGCATCCAGCGACCTTGCTAAAGCTAGACACACCGTGGGAAAAAGGTTTGCCCAACATACCCGCCAGACATAGCCCTCCTCACATTGGATTCAAACATCTTTGGATTATCCCTCAACACTGCAGCAGCTTCATGATTGAGGGGATCCTCATAATTCGGTTCCTGCACACAAAATTCAAAGATTCAGCTATCAGATGGCAGCAAATCTAGAGAATTATGGCTATAATATACTAGGCATTACCGTGAAAAGATGATATAAACCATAGATTATGGTGTTTATATTGAGCACTGGCTTCCAATCTTCACGTAAGATGTTAAGGCAAACATTTCCTTCCAAATCAATATTTGGATGGTAGACCTGGATATTGGAGTGCAACATGATACAAGCCAGGTTATAACCAAAAGCATGCGAGACCACAGCTTGAATTTAGAAAACAAAAATAAAAATAAGGTGAGCCAGTCTACCTTGGTCTTGCACTTAACTTTGGGTGCCTCATGCGGATAGACGGGAGAAACTTGAAAGGAGAATAAAAATGTGCCACCGCTGTAACAGCAGCAGCCAATCAGTTTTATACTTGTTATAGCATTATTAATAAAAAAAGATGAACGTAAAAAAACTCTTATAAGCATGTCATGTCTTCTCCAATAAACAAAAATTTTAACCAAAAAAATTGTGCTAGAGAGCAAAAGAAAACTTGTGTTAAAATAAGAGGCATGAAAGAAACTCCTCACAAGTAATATCCTTCATCGGGTCGAATTGAAACCTCAAAATTCATCAGGTTATCCTTTCCATTTGGAAATGTTATAGCACAAGATTTGGGTAGGTTAAGCTCAGAAATATCTACATGTTGAAAGTCAAAATAAAACATGAGAATCACACTTGGATCAAACACCAGATGCTCTTGAGCCAATCGATTCAGTGCTAGAACAACATATAGTTGAATAGATCAGTAAAGCTAAAGAAAATTAGCAATCACACACCAACAGCACCAAATCATAAAAAACAATGGATCTTCATCATAGAACTAAAGGAAATTTAAACAACTCAATCCATTAAATATGAGAAGCAAACCTTTGTGCAAACGCAACTCTCCTGGACTTTGCTTTTTGGTAGGAGCTCCCCCATTTGCATTTTCAGCAAGTTCTCTCTGCTTTTCCTTTACCTTAAACAGCCGAATCATAACTCCTACATATATATTAAAATTTAAAGTGAACCCATTCATTGCCATAGCCTTAATAGCAAATTTCAGTTACCGCATCAAAGCAACATCCATTCAAAATCTAAAGATTCAAAACCAAAGCATTAAAACAGAAACACTTGTTCTTAACAAACCCTAACTGAAAAATCTAGCCTTCATTATCAAATTCGATTTCCATACTTTTGAGCTGTTGACAATCAGAATCCATTTTCTTTTAATAAGATCACTCATTTACCAGATCCGAAGCTATTTAACTCGTCCAATTTAAAACTACTTAAAAAAACAAAAGAAGTGCCTCTTTTTTTCCCCATCTTTGAAATAGAATTTGAACAACAAAAAGAGATTCAAAATGAAATTAATTCTAACAGATCATAATTCAAGATACAAGTAGTTGCAAAAATAGAACAGATCGTTAAAGAAAAGAGAAAAATGAATCTAACAAAATACTTAAGTAATCAAAACCGATTAAAAGAGAAAGTGAGAAAAAAAGAAAAGAAAAGAAAAGATAGTGCGTTGGATTTATCAGATTGTAACAAACCTGTTCGAAGAAAAGCCGATGAAAGAAAAGAAGGAAGTAAGGGATCTTTTTTGTTTTAAAGAAAAAAGCAGGAAGCAAGGGGAAATTGATGAAGAGAAGGGACAAAAGGAGGGGGATTTGGATATGGATGCCTGAAGGAAAAGTAAAGGACAGAGAGAGAAGGAAATGACACGAAAGCTGGACTGGAGGATGGACCCACTTCTTTTGTTTTTTTCTTGGGGTGAAAAACTAGCGTCTGCAGTTTTGCGGCCTTATTTTTGTAATCAAACCAATGTGCTTCAAAATTCAACGACATTTCACCCACAATTCGATTTTATTTTTAACATTCACTTGCACTTATTGCGACAGAAGAAGTTACAATACGACTTGTAATTCCGAATCTGTAGGATGAAGGTGGGTTTGTATGATTGGTATGTTTATTTGTGATTAGTGTAAAAATAACAATGATTATAAAATTAGATATTGTAACGATATTACAGTATTAGATAAAAAATAAATTAAACGTACCGTACCGTATCGTTCATCCAAACTCATCTTAAGTCTAATACAACGTGTTTTTAGCAATCCAATCCCAAGTGTCATTTTAAATTTTGTTATCTAATTTGATAATGGGTATGCTACCAATTGTGCTGACAAATGAGTCGAGAGTATAGGCTTCAGCTGCAAGTGTTGAGGAGGAGATCACTTGCTGGTTTGGTTCCTACTATCATCAAATCATGAATTATCATTGCGATGCTCGCTTTATAAGCTAAAGAGTTGAAGGCTGCGTCACAATTGAGCTTGAGATATGCAGGGGAGGGGGTCCATAGTGGGGCGAATTAGAAGCCCCCCATGAACTTGGTAAAACCATGAAACACATCATTCCCAATTTGGATCGGATCCCTTGCTATTCCTTCGAAGATAATTTTATTTCTAACTTCCCTATTTCCTAATAAATCCATGATATAAAGTTTTGCCAAATTGAAGAATTTGATATATAAGAGGGAGGAGGGGAGAGAGAGAGAGTGTGTGTTGGAGTTGGTTCGTGGGAAACCTCTCTGATACTCATGTTTTGTGGGGTCACTCTCACATACTCACATTTTGTTACTCATTACTTTCACATCCTTTATTTGTGTGATAATGAAATTGATAGTTTTTTTTATGAAAAATCATCAATATAAATACCTCAAGCGTAAGGTCCCTAAACATTAAAAATCTTTTAGTTTAGTGACAAGGGTATTATGTTATAAGTATGAATGCTTGGGTTTGATCCTAAGCAACCCCATTCTCCACTCTAATTATCAAAAAATATATATTATAAACAAGGTACACATACAATTACACCAATAAATCTAAAATGGTGTTGTTCTTATTTTAGTCATTCTAATTTTTTTTGTTAATTTAATCATTCTATTTAAGATAATTATTCGAATTGATCATTGTTGTTAATTCTATTAATTCACTAATAAATTGTTGATGTGACATTTTTTATTTTTAACTAAATCTATGGACTTTTCTATGATTAGTTCAAAACATTTTTTTGTTTATTTATAACATAAGAGCCATTAATCTTTATCGCTATCCAACACCTACCACAAGAACCACAAATCCAAATCATTACCCATCCCTTGCTCCCATCTCTATCGTTTCACACTCTACCATCGCCCCCGCACCATAAAAACTATCATAGAGCATGGATCCAACGATAAAGATCAGGTGGATCATTTGGTTCGATAGTTGTAAATGAGAAAAAATGGAGTACTTTGTACTAATTATAGAAAGATGTTTATCTTTTCTTTTTTTGAATATACTGGTGTGATTACATGGTAGTATCTGTTCATACTTTCTTAACCCTTTGACAACGCACACACATTTTGCACGCACAGGCACTTGAACCCGGGATCCCTAGGATGAACAACATTTTCTTTTCTACTGGAGCCATTTGTTGGGTTCAAAAAGATGTTTATCTTTTAAAAAAAAAATGATGTCAGCAATGTGTTAGTGGATTAATAAAATAGTAGTGATTAATTCGAACAATTATTTTAATTATAGTGACTAAGTTAACAAAAAAATTAAAATGACCAAAACAAGAACGATGTTATTTTAAAATAATTTGCAATGTAGTTTACTCAATATATAAATAAGAGCCTTTTGTAAATAGCAATTAAGCCCTGCTTTTTTTACTCAATTAGGTACTTTGTAATAGCTGGATTTTTAATGTTGGAAACAGTGGTTTCGGAACTACAATTCCTACAAGTGAGTACGTAAATATTATTATTTAATATTTACGAGTTAAGTAGTATGATATAGTGAATTTTGTCTGATAATTTTTATTTAATTGAATAATTAGTTAAGTGCGAGTGGTTTGTCTCTAAAATCAAGTGGTTTTAAAAAATGAAGTATCGAGACTTCGTTTCTATAAATCGAGCTCGTAAGTATTTTTTATTAAATATTTATGGAGTGATTATATAGGTGTATTAAAATTTGATCCCTAAATTTTGACGTTCGGATAGTTAATTAAAACGACTAAATTGTAAAAATTGTAAAACTTAATTGCCATTAGTTATTTGAGTCAATGAGCTATGAAACCATGGTTTGAGGGATTTAAATGGTATTTAATCCATAATTAGGCATAGTGTTGAGTTTGTCTTTATTATAATAGTATGTTAATTTTATATTTTAAAATAATAATTAAAAGTTAAATAATAAACAAAAGAAAAGAAAACATGGGCATTTTCATCATCTTTATTCTTAGGCCGATTCCAAAGCTTTCGGCCATCTTTCCTTGCTTTGCAATTTTTAATCCCCTTTTTTTGTAATTTTTATATCTTTTAGAGTATTTCAATTAAATCCAGTTAACCTGCATCTTCGATTACAAAATTATTAAAGATTTTAAAATTTGTCATTAATGAATCTTAGATGTTTTTTTTTTGTAGAAAATGGTAGATTTTGAAGCTATGAATTGTTTAAAGATTATTTTATAAAGTGTTTTTTTTTTATTAATTTTAAACTTAAGGACTAAATTGTTAATATCTTGAAATTGATATGTATTTTCCAAAGTTTTTTTTATAATAGGGGGCTGTAATTGAATGAATTTGAAATTGGTTTAAAGTTTGAAATCCAAATTGGAAGTTATGATAAGTTTGATTTTTGAGACTAAATTGAATAAAATGTAAAAAATTAAGAAAATTGTGTAAAATGAAATTAAAAAAATTATAAACATGAATTTGAGTAGTATTATGAGATTTGATATTTTAAATCGTCTTAGGTATCTAAATTGTTACGATTTTGTCAAGTAAGTTCATACCACCTTTCGTAGTTGCAAATTTGTTATTAAATGGTGACAATTGTTTATATACAAGTTGTTGAAATGAAAATTGGAATATGAGAAAATACATTGAATTCTGAGATAATTCTGAAAAATCGAATAAAGTTCTCATACACAAGGTTTTTGAATGATTTCTGTTTCGGACCGAGTTCCAGCATTTGTTGCGGACTCAAATATACATGTGACACAGATTTAGCTTGTACTAGTAATATGTTGTTGTTTTAAAAGTTTAGTCTGGACTGGTAACCTTACATGTATATATATAGCCCTGACCAAGCTATTTTTATATGTTGTCATTGGTTTAGCCCGGACAGGTAACCTAACACATATATTTTTGTTCTCGATTAGCTCAGACAAGCATTATCTATTTATGGACTTGTGTATTGAGCTCTTTTACAAAGTTCCATTAGAAGAATAAAAGAATGTTCAGTGTGAAATTATTTCTATAAAACAAATTAAATATAAATATTGAATATCCGTATGTTTATTATTTATTAACCCGAAATTGTTGAACTATGTCATGATAAGGTTAAGACATTGAATGACCATTTACAGTTAATTATTAAATGAAGATGGCAAGTTATTAAATTGAATTGTATGAACTTACTAAGTATTTTATATACTTACTACGACTATTATGTTCTGTAGATTTTGGATAATTGGAACGTGACGATCGAATCTACGGAGCTCACACCTACCATCTTCTAACTTAGTAGATTTTGATGTTTCATTTGTGGTTACTTGTTGCATGTATATAGGTTGCTTATTTTCAAGTGGTGAACATGTTTTGTTCTTGGTTATAAATGAACTTTTGTGCCATTTTGATGTGTGCTTTGTCTAATGCATATTTGGGATTCTAGTAATGTGTTAATATGAATCAAGTTTGATAGTTAATGGTGGTGTTTGTTGTGTTAGCAAGTTGAGGCATGAATGTTGAAATTTTTTTAAAGTTAGAACCAATGAATTGTATAAATTAATGGTTAGTTGTTTTATGATTGTAATATGGTATTATTGTGGTCCTAATGAATAGGTAAAATTGATGAATGAATTTTGTATGTTTTAGGTATAATTAAGTGGATTTGAACATGTGAATATGGCAAGAAATGTTTTGGCTTGGTACCTAAGAATAGGTTGATGTTTTGACTTTATTTGGAAGTTATTTTAAGTTCACACGACCTGGGACACCGGTTGTTACATGGTCATGTGTCATACACGGTCTCCTCACACGACCGTATATCTTATTAAATTTTGGTGCAGGATGATCCACACGGCATCAGTTAGTTACACGGTCTGGAGACACGACTGTGTGACCCTTATTTCAAACTGTACACAGTTTGAGGACTCCACACGACCATGCTTGGAGCCACACGGGCTGGCCTCTATTACATGGCCGTTTGATCCCTGTTTACACTTTTTATTCAAAGTTTTGTAAAAGTTTCATTTTAATTTAGAATTGCTTCCAATTTATTTTAAGTGTTCCGTAAGCCCAATAAAGGTTTCAAGATGATTGAATAACATGAAAATGGTTGTAATTTATTATGAATTGGTCTTTTTTGGCTCTGTTTGAGTGGTTGTTAACCCCTGATTTGCATTTTACCTATTATCTTGTATCATATTTGTCCCAATTTCGTTTTGAACTTGTTCAAAGCTCGACTAAGAGCCAATTTTGATTGTAATGCATGTTTAACATGGAATTAACTTGTATTTATTGATTATTGAATAATATTGAATGACTTGCTTGCGAATGTTTCGGTTTACTGTTGTAGCATCTAGGGGTGAGCAAAATCCGATTTGATTCGAAAAATAATTCAAATTTTGAATTAAATAGTTCAAGTTATTTGAGTTAATCAAGTTATCCGGATCAACTCGAATAAAAAATTAAATTTTTTGGTTTAACTCGAATATAAATTACACAATTCGAGTTATCCGAAAATCTGAATAAGAAAAGATAAAACTATGTCGTTTTGTTTATGTAGTTAAATAATATTGTACTTCGTCTATTAGTTAAACAATCGGTCCATGTAAAAGCAACATTGAGTATAAATAATATGATTCGTTAACTCGATTCTAAAAGTTCAAATTGAGTTTGATTGCTAAAATAAGATTCGTTAACTCGACTAACTTGAAATTTTTTTACTCGATTCGACTCGACTCAATCAAATACTCACCCCTAGTAGCATCTTATAACTCAAGTTCGACGACTAGACCGAGTATAAAGTGTTACATACTTGAACTTTTAAAATGTATCAAAAAGGCCTTTAAACTTTTTCAAAAAACTAAATTAAACCCTGCCTTTTTTTTACACTCAATTGGATACTTGAACTGTCAAAATGCATCAAAAAGATCTTTGACTGTTAACTTTAAGAGTTGATCATTAAAATTAATTGCTCTAATTTTTTTAGTTAAAGCCACCACGTTCCACAACCACAACGTGACATGTGACAAAAAAAGATAAAAAAATAAATAAAAGTTATAAAATTATTAAATTGTAATAAAAAATAAAAATATTAAAAATTAGAAAAAATTAGAAAAATTGTAAAATTTTATAAAAGTCATAAAAAAAATTATAAAATGCATCTAAAAGACCATTTAATCATTTACTTTAATCGTTGATAGTTGATAGTTAAAGTTAACGACTCTCCATTTTTTTTAGTTGAAGGGATCATGTGTCGCAACACAGCGTGACATGTATCGAAAAATAATAAAACTAAAAATCAATAAAAATATAGAAAAATTAACGATCAACTATTAAAATTAACGGTTAAAGGGCATTTTTGATATATATTAAAATTAACGGTTAAAGGGAATTTTTTATATATATATTAAAATTAACGGTTAAAGGGCATTTTTGATATATTTTGACAATTCAAGTACTTAATTGAATACAAAAAAAAAAGAGCAGAAACTTAATTGTTTTTTTGAAAAATTTTGAAGACTTTTTTTATAAATTTTGAAAGTTTAAATATAAAAAAAACACAAAAAATTTAATTTTTTTTTAAATTTAAAAACTTTTTTCACCCTTAAACCCAAAAAATATTATCACATATTTTCTGGTAATAATGAAGGAAAAAAAATTCCCTCCAAAATAAGATCTCAATTCCTCATCTTATTCGTCTATGGCTAGAATCTAGTCTCCCATAAAACCTTTTTTAGAAGAAAAATTTTAAATAGGAAACCTTGAATTTCTTTTTTTCTGAATGGAATCTTCATCTTAATTAGAGAGTCTTGATTTCAAGTGGGCAGTTTTGTTCTTATTAGAATTAGGTTGTGGACAAATTTCAATTATCAAACGGATCTTTCTAGAGATAGCAAATGATTTATTTTGTTCCATCCATTGATTATTTTATGAAGAAATATTATTCGATTATATTACGTAATAATTTTATTATAAATTTTAATTATATTATTTTTTAACATATTATTTAGAATTATTCATAGCTCTTTCTCAACTTATAAATAGGAAAATAATGAGCTTCAGCACACTCGAACATATGTTTTTTTACATTAACAACAATATTCATGCCAATCAAACTAAAACTCAATCGATTTATTTAATTTTTTTTTCAATATTATAAAGACCAAAATTGACTCATTTAATAGCAGATGGACTAATTTGGTTAAGTCCCTATAATAAAAGTATCGTGGTGATAATTTTAACCATTGTAATAAATGCAATACAATAACTACCTTAATAACATGTTGGAATTCAACATATATTGGAATTTCTCTAACACTTTTTTCATAAATTTCCATGTTAGTATATTTTTTACTATTTAATAAAAAAACTCATAATTTATTATTGGATTTGAAGGATAAAAAAAAAATTGAGGATTATAATAAAATAATAAATAAAAAAATAATTGGTGGGGGCGTTAGAAAAGATGCCGATGCTACAAGATGCCCAATTGCCCACCCAAATCCCAAAATCCAATCTTTGTCCTTCTTTGGCTGTCGTCAAAATAATGCTCATCCAATCGCCATTGCCATTGCCATTAATTTGTCCTTCTCCCTCGTACGTAAGAGTACTAACATTTTCGTCCAACTTGTCATTGCAGGGCTGCAGAATTCAATCTTTAAGTATTTGAAAAGTGGAAATTATATTAGAATTTGGTACTTCTATTTGTTTCTCTTGGCTCTCTATTTTCATCCCTGTCGAACTGTTATTGTGCTTCTGAAATCTGAAAAACCCAATCTTTCAAAATGGCTTCATTGAATCTGGGTTATTGGGTGCAGTCTTATTCCATGTCTAACCAAGTTTCTTCCATATCCAAATCCTTTCCTTTACCTAGATCTCTTCCCTTCAATCCTCTCACAACTCAATCATCTTCTACTCTGAAAAAAGTGAACTTTACTTCTCGTCCTTCAATTACCTCAGTCCTTATCAAAGAAGACATTGTCAAGGAAGAAGAACAAGACCCTCAAAAGTCAAGCTTTGATTTCAATTCCTACATGCTTCAAAAAGCAAGTGCAGTTAACCAAGCCTTGGAATCTGCTGTTTCACTGCGTGACCCTGTTAAAATCCACGAAGCAATGCGGTACTCCCTTTTAGCAGGTGGCAAAAGGGTACGTCCGGTGCTTTGTTTAGCAGCCTGTGGACTTGTTGGTGGCCAGGAATCCATGGCTATGCCCGCAGCTTGTGCTGTTGAAATGATCCACACCATGTCTTTAATCCACGATGATTTGCCTTGCATGGACAACGATGATCTTCGTAGAGGAAAACCAACCAACCACAAAGTTTTTGGTGAGGATATAGCTGTGTTAGCTGGGGATGCTCTTTTAGCTTTTGCTTTTGAACATATAGCTGTTTCTACAGTTGGTGTTCCGCCTTCCAGGATTGTAAGAGCTATTGGGGAATTAGCCAAAGCTATTGGAGGGGAGGGGTTGGTGGCTGGTCAAGTTGTGGACATAATTAGTGAGGGGCTAACAGATGTGGGATTGGATCATTTAGAATTCATTCATGCTCACAAAACTGCTGCTTTGCTTGAAGCGGCTGTGGTTCTGGGCGCCATTGTTGGAGGTGGATGTGATGAGGAGGTGGAAAAGTTAAGGAAATTCGCAAGGTGCATTGGACTTTTGTTTCAGGTTGTGGATGACATTCTTGACGTAACCAAGTCGTCTAAGGAATTAGGGAAGACTGCAGGGAAAGATTTGGTGGCTGATAAAGTGACTTATCCAAAGTTGATGGGGATACAGAAATCAAAGGAGTTTGCTGAGAAGTTGAAGACTGATGCGGTAGAGTTGCTTCAAGGATTTGACCCTGCCAAAGCTGCTCCTTTGATTGCTTTGGCTAATTATATAGCTTACAGGCAAAACTAACTTTTGTTTCTTGTTGTTGTATAATTTATAATCTTGATTTCACTAGACAGACAAAAGGCCATCACTCGCTGTTTCTTGTTGTGTTTGATTAAAAAACAATGGGTTAGATACGGAAGCAGGCGAGTTGTTTTAATGTTGGAAAAGTCTTCTACAGGGATAATAAAGATAGAATTTTGTTTTTCTCTCAAATGGAAACGTGTGGGATTAATCAGTTGGAGTTTTAACTGTTTTGGTCTTACGAGTTCCTATATATATATATACTGATCTCCATTTTCCTGGTTTCATGCGATGTTGATGACTTTTTAGAATGTACTTGTTGTTGTCTTGCTTTTGGTTCTGAAATTTTCATTCACAGATTCTGGATGAAAACTAGAGATTTTAGTTTATCAAGTGCCAGGGTATGTGTATCTTTCCATAAACTGCCTGCTTTGGCACTGCCTTGCTAGTCCTTTCCCCTTTCCTGTATGGAACTATCGAGTTAAAATACAAGATTAGAAGTTAGAACCAAAGCTTGTTCTGGTTTAATATTATACTCAGGTTACTTTGTTTTCAATTTCTGGCCTGTTTGCTTATGAAATTAAAGGATTACCCCAGGGAGAAATAGTAAGCAAGTACATGATCTATGTTACTTGTAGTGGAATCTTTGAGGTAAGCACTGCACAATAAAAACAAGTCTGGGAATCATGTTTGTTTACTTTTAGTACATTTGGTTTCTGAGAAGTGAAGAATTCAACTAAGTCAAGGGGTTGCAAACCTAACAACCGAGCTCCATCTGTCTTCAATGCCAATATTCTCAGCAATATTTGGGTTTTAAGTTACGTCTTTCACTTGCTGCAGGCATTTTGAATCTGGGATTTGTCTGCTGTGATATGTAGCCCTTGGGTGATTCTTGGTAATTGGTAGTGTTGTGCTAGTATTAGTTGAATTTCACAGCTACAAACTGTGAATGCTTGAAAGTGTTTTTATCTCTGATTATGGCACTTTACTGTTCAACGAATCACAATCTTTCTTCTTCCTTGCAGCAAGTCAACAACTGAGGCTGAGTTCATGTTTGTACTTCATCTTCCCTGAATGACTTTTCAGTTCAGGGGTTAGGCTGCACTATCAAAGCCTAGGACTAGGATCACCATTTGGTCATTGACCATATTTAATTAAATCTTCCTTCTTCATAGCAACTTGTCTGATACCAATCTACATTCTAAGCATCTTTTTCCCATTCCAGTAGTCGTATTTTCTGGTGAGATGTTCTCATAATAAAATATTTTTTGAAACAACATTTTTAACTCTCGACAAAACCGCCGAGAGGTCTGAAATTTATATACTATATAATGTTTCAATGATTGATGAACATGTAAAATCTGACATGCTCCAGGTGCATGTCCTAATCTATCCGTAGCACAAAAACATTGGAGAAGAAAACAAACCAGCCCTTATTTTGCAATATTTTTCTCAAGAAAAGAGAAGCATCTTTGAGGATTCCGCCTTGCCATCAAGTACTTGGCTTTGATCCAAAGCTTTTGCTTTCACTTTCGCCTTCACTTCTTACAAGAAAAAAGAATCCAAACTCTTTACCCTCTACACCATACAAGACTTTTTGACCAACCATTTCAAGGAAGTATATTGGAGAAACAAAAGCCCGCACCAAGTTCATTTTTTCTCTTTATCCTCTGTTAATGCTTTGAATTAGTCCCTTTATCCTTTGCTGCGATTTGTAACATCACAAAGTTGCCAATAGATAAGCCTGCATTGTTCTGTTTGTCTGCAGAAATACTTCGGTTGAATGAATATCTTATGTTTCCAAAGTTTGTTGTTATTAAAAACAGAAGAAGAAGCAATATTTATGGAAACAACGGATTGTTGAGGTGGATTTGATGGGCAGGGACCAGGATTGTAAATAATTACACCACCTGGGAACTGGAAATCATTGATTTGAACTGTGTGACGACCATTGTAAGCTGGAATATGCTGTTTTATTGACCTTCAAATACAGTGTGAAAACAATTATAGATCTTGAGAGAGATGCGTATCATGAGCTGAGACAAAATCATTTCATCACATTGGATGCATGAAAATGATTGAATGGAAATGAAGAAACCAATGTTGCCAATGACATCAACTATCAATTTTCAGAACATAATAAAGGCAAGTGTTTTTGATTATTGATACATTAGGCATCTACACCCTTTGAAACTTTACTCTTTAAGCATTTTAATGTCCTCACCGAGTACATATGCACATAATATATATATATTCAAAGAGAAAGAACAATACTGGTCTGATGAAATATCAGGCTTATTCCTGGAAATATTTTATGGCATTTATTCTTTTTCATATCTATAATTTATTCCTTCTATTCCTATTCTTCTAGTGTTGCAGATGGCAACAAGAGGCGGACCATTATGGTGGTCTAGGGGTCTTGGCCCCCCAAATATTTTGGGAAATTTTGATTTCTCTCTTGAAATTTTTAGAAAATTTTAATTAGGCCCCTCAAATTTTAGAAAGTTCTCATTATACCTTTTATTTTTTTGAAACTTTTAATTTGAATTCTCTTAAATTATTTGAGAAGTCTGATTAATTTCACAAAAATTTTAAAAAATTTAATTAGACTCCCAAAATTTTTCTTCAAAAAAAATTCTAATTTAACTCTTGAAACTTTTGAAAACTTCAGTGGTTGGATCCTGACAACCAAACCAAAGCATCCTCCATTCTCTAAGAAAATTGATGGATTTGATGATGTTATTCAATGGTAGGCGTTTCAAAAGCTGCCCAGATAAAGGTATTGAACACATTCAACTAGATTTCAATGAATATTTCAAATAGACCAAATTATTTTATACCCTAAAGTTGAGGATTATGTTTGGTAAGACCAAAAAGATGAATTGAGGAGCCAACCAGCTTTGAACAACCGAAGAAGATATAGAAATGAAGGCAGCTCAAAGAAAGGGTTTGCTGACTATACGAGATAACCATTGCCACGCTTGAGTCATTCAAAAAATTCCATCAAACTTTCACAAGTAGAGGCAACTAATCAATAAAGTGATGGACGTCAGGCGCAGTTCTTGATGTAGTCATCCAAATCATGCGAGGTTTCATCAGTTTAAACAAACTATAAACTTGAATAAACAATCCTATCTTCTCTATAGGAGTGGAGGCCTTTGTATTTTGTGCGTTAGGAGCTTCCCAGGCTTATTATTTTTTATAAACAAATGGATCAAGCTTCAATACTTTAACGATAAGGATAAACGTTTTCGGCGTTCACACTGCAAAAAGAATAAAGGAATGGTTAAATGCATATTTGACGAAATTCTCGTTTATCCAAACATAGAATAAGAACCCCAAGCTATTGCCACGTTAAGGCAGTCAAATTCCCCAGAATATATTATATTATAGAGAAATAATGTATGTGTGCTTGACGGTGGAGCGTTGTACAGATTCAGGAGGACCATGATCCATCATTGAATGTGCTATGGTTGGCGTTACTTCAATCTGATATCATTATCATTTTCATGACCTAGAAATCATTGTAGCAAGTTGACGGAATTTATTCTGTAAGGATTTAACAGAGCAACATCATCTGCTTTTGAGAATCCAATATCAATCATTTTCTATCTCAAGCAAAACTCCATCTATTATTTCTGAATGGAGTCTGGCAAATATAAAATTCCAAACTCATTGGCTGTTTTGCGGAACTTACTGAAGATGCCGACGATGTGAGAGCCGGCTTTGAATTTCGAGATTGTTTTCTGAGTTTTAAAATACTTTTTTTTTTTTTAAATTATATTTAAAGTGAATATTATTTTTAAATTAAATTTTAAATATAATTTTCTTTTCATTAATAATAAAATTTTAAATAATAAACATCATGAAATTATAATTAAAATTTAAAATTAAAATCTCAATACAAATCACAAAACAATATATAGCATATGCAACAATGAGATATAATAACATCATTGTTTTTTTTTTTTTAAATTCTTATAAAAACATCTTTTAAATATAATTTTTTTTTTTTTTTTTTTTTGTATATTTAAACAACATTATCGACTTTGAAAGCCTAACCGTTAAATTTAAAAAACTATGCATGCAATATATTCAAAATATATAAATATATATTATATTCCAAATAGTTTATATAAATATTTAAAAGGTGTATATCCATTTTAATTTTTTAAAATTTTATTGATCACTTAAATTATCTATGCTGGTGCGCAAAAAAAAAATATTGATAAATAAACTTCAACAATCTAATGAAGATTAATAATTGTTTTAGTTTTGCACTAACAAAAGAGTGCATTGAGCAATATAGAACTAGAATGTCAACTTTTATAAAAAATTTATATAGTAATTTTTTATACAACACTCAATTAATATCTATAGATTGAAGAATATAATGAAATTTTGTTTAGGAGTTTTTTTTTATGACATGATTCTTATGTATAGAAAATTTCGTATCTGGTCATATAAAAACATATTTTAATAGTCATATCTTTTATTGAGGGTTGTAATTATCCAAATAAGTATCTAACACCTCTTAATTAATAACTAATAGATATAGAGGATGTATGGTAAATCGAGTTTTGAATATTTTTAGTTGATTTGGTCACAAATGGAGGATTGGGTAGTCAAATCTTCTAATTGTATTGTTTGTTTGATGGAAGTTTACAAAAGCTTGTTGAGCTAAAACTTCAAAAAAAAAAAAAAAAAAAAAAACTAGGATGCCCAGATTTTTTCACAGTTGATTAAGAATGAGATATATGGTATGGCATATTTGACCATACTTGCTCAAAAATTACTTGATAAATTTATATTAATTGAAATATGCTACTTGACAAATTTATTCAAAGTGTGACATAATTATCACTAATTTACATATTAAAAACATGAACAGATACTACCATGTAATCACACCAGTGTATTCAAAAAAAAAATTATATTGATACGCTACTAATATTTATCCGTTTCCACAAGGTTAATATTTGCAAATAAGCAACTTAAGAAGTTAGTTTATTTAAAATTTTAAAAATATTCACTAATTAATTTCCATAAGGGATGTTTTAATTCATTGATAATAGTATTTTATTTCAATAATTTCAACCGATAAAGACTAAAGTATTATTTATCAGCTTTTAACCAAGTTTTATCAAACATTTTTAAATAAACCGTTAATAGAATTAGTCGGTCAAACTAGCTACTACAATTGGTTACCAAACAGGACCATAATTTTTAATAATTAAGAGACATAATTTATCTTTCATAACTCATCACTTATAATCTAGATGATAAATTTTTGAATTATTTATAACCCGTCACTTAAAACTATCGGAACATTATTAAAAGTTTGAAAATATGCCAACAATCTCTCCCCTCTTTTCGAATATTATAAATTTTGATAATCTTGAAAATTAATTATCTTATGGTTGAATTAGCGAACTAAATATGTTAAACTTAGATTGAGGAGGAAAGTGAAGTTGCACCAAATAGGATTATATGACGATGAATGTGTTCATCAGCCGAAAGGTATAATGATATGTTGGGTTAACTTCAATCTGAGTCCATAAGTTCCAATTTCGACCCATTAGGATCTCCGAACTTATTTACACAAATTTTTTTTTTTCAAAAAATAAAAACATGATTTCTTAAATCTTTAGTTTACTTTCAGTAGATTTCAAGAGTAATTTTCCTTTTACCGAAAGCGGTTCGGGATCTTGGGACCTAAATATATAGAATAATCCAATCTCGAATTATGATTAAATTAGGAATAATTTTGTGGAGGGCAGCAGCATTGATTGTGTGATGGAGAGAAATCATGTTAATCATACTCTTCCCACTCCATTCCGTAGACAAAGATGGTAAGTAAATAACGTCAAGAAATTACTTGGATTTAATCTTGGCAATATTTTATACGGAATTAATCCATTATTATTTCTTTTTCTTCACACATTTTAAATGAACGCCCCAACTTATTTAACTTATTACGGTAAGTTATTAAATTGGATTGCATGGACTTACTAAGTATTTTATATACTTACTACGACTATTATGTTCTGTAGATTTTGGATAATTGGAACGTGACGATCGGATCTACGGAGCTCATACCTACCATCTTCTAACTTAGTAGATTTTGATGTTTCATTTGTGGTTACTTGTTGCATGTATATAGGTTGCTTATTTTCAAGTGGTGAACATGTTTTGTTCTTGGTTATAAATGAACTTTTGTGCCATTTTGATGTGTGCTTTGTCTAATGCATATTTGGGATTCTAGTAATGTGTTAATATGAATCAAGTTTGATAGTTAATGGTGGTGTTTGTTGTGTTAGCAAGTTGAGGCATGAATGTTGAAATTTTTTTAAAGTTAGAACCAATGAATTGTATAAATTAATGGTTAGTTGTTTTATGATTGTAATATGGTATTACTGTGGTCCTAATGAATAGGTAAAATTGATGAATGAATTTTGTATGTTTTAGGTATAATTAAGTGGATTTGAACATGTGAATATGGCAAGAAATGTTTTGGCTTGGTACCTAAGAATAGATTGATGTTTTGACTTTATTTGGAAGTTATTTTAAGTTCACACGACCTGGGACACCGGTTGTTACATGGTCATGTGTCATACACGGTCTCCTCACACGACCGTATATCTTATTAAATTTTGGTGCAGGATGATCCACACGGCATCAGTTAGTTACACGGTCTGGAGACACGACTGTGTGACCCTTATTTCAAACTGTACACAGTTTGAGGACTCCACACGACCATGCTTGGAGCCACACGGGCTGGCCTCTATTACATGGCCGTTTGATCCCTGTTTACACTTTTTATTCAAAGTTTTGTAAAAGTTTCATTTTAATTTAGAATTGCTTCCAATTTATTTTAAGTGTTCCGTAAGCCCAATAAAGGTTTCAAGATGATTGAATAACATGAAAATGGTTGTAATTTATTATGAATTGGTCTTTTTTGGCTCTGTTTGAGCGGTTGTTAACCCCTGATTTGCATTTTACCTATTATCTTGTATCATATTTGTCCCAATTTCGTTTTGAACTTGTTCAAAGCTCGACTAAGAGCCAATTTTGATTGTAATGCATGTTTAACATGGAATTAACTTGTATTTATTGATTATTGAATAATATTGAATGACTTGCTTGCGAATGTTTCGGTTTATTGTTGTAGCATCTAGGGGTGAGCAAAATCCGATTTGATTCGAAAAATAATTCAAATTTTGAATTAAATAGTTCAAGTTGTTTGAGTTAATCAAGTTATCCGGATCAACTCAAATAAAAAATTAAATTTTTTGGTTTAACTCGAATATAAATTACACAATTCGAGTTATCCGAAAATCTGAATAAGAAAAGATAAAACTATGTCGTTTTGTTTATGTAGTTAAATAATATTGTACTTCGTCTATTAGTTAAACAATCGGTCCATGTAAAAGCAACATTGAGTATAAATAATATGATTCGTTAACTCGATTCTAAAAGTTCAAATTGAGTTTGATTGCTAAAATAAGATTCGTTAACTCGACTAACTTGAAATTTTTTTACTCGATTCGACTCGACTCAATCAAATACTCACCCCTAGTAGCATCTTATAACTCAAGTTCGACGACTAGACCGAGTATAAAGTGTTACATACTTGAACTTTTAAAATGTATCAAAAAGGCCTTTAAACTTTTTCAAAAAACTAAATTAAACCCTGCCTTTTTTTTACACTCAATTGGATACTTGAACTGTCAAAATGCATCAAAAAGATCTTTGACTGTTAACTTTAAGAGTTGATCATTAAAATTAATTGCTCTAATTTTTTTAGTTAAAGCCACCACGTTCCACAACCACAACGTGACATGTGACAAAAAAAGATACAAAAATAAATAAAAGTTATAAAATTATTAAATTGTAATAAAAAATAAAAATATTAAAAATTAGAAAAAATTAGAAAAATTGTAAAATTTTATAAAAGTCATAAAAAAAATTATAAAATGCATCTAAAAGACCATTTAATCATTTACTTTAATCGTTGATAGTTGATAGTTAAAGTTAACGACTCTCCATTTTTTTTAGTTGAAGGGATCATGTGTCGCAACACAGCGTGACATGTATCGAAAAATAATAAAACTAAAAATCAATAAAAATATAGAAAAATTAACGATCAACTATTAAAATTAACGGTTAAAGGGCATTTTTGATATATATTAAAATTAACGGTTAAAGGGCTTTTTTTTATATATATTAAAATTAACGGTTAAAGGGCATTTTTGATATATTTTGACAATTCAAGTACTTAATTGAATACAAAAAAAAAAAAAAAGAGCAGAAACTTAATTGTTTTTTTGAAAAATTTTGAAGACTTTTTTTATAAATTTTGAAAGTTTAAATATAAAAAAAACACAAAAAATTTAATTTTTTTTTAAATTTAAAAACTTTTTTCACCCTTAAACCCAAAAAATATTATCACATATTTTCTGGTAATAATTAAGGAAAAAAAATTCCCTCCAAAATAAGATCTCAATTCCTCATCTTATTCGTCTATGGCTAGAATCTAGTCTCCCATAAAACCTTTTTTAGAAGAAAATTTTTAAATAGGAAACCTTGAATTTCTTTTTTTTCTGAATGGAATCTTCATCTTAATTAGAGAGTCTTGATTTCAAGTGGGCAGTTTTGTTCTTATTAGAATTAGGTTGTGGACAAATTTCAATTATCAAACGGATCTTTCTAGAGATAGCAAATGATTTATTTTGTTCCATCCATTGATTATTTTATGAAGAAATATTATTCGATTATATTACGTAATAATTTTATTATAAATTTTGATTATATTATTTTTTAACATATTATTTAGAATTATTCATAATTTTTTTTCAACTTATAAATAGGAAAATAATGAGCTTCACCGCACTCGAACATATGTTTTTTTACATTAACAACAATATTCATGCCAATCAAACTAAAACTCAATCGACTTATTTAATTTTTTTTTCAATATTATAAAGACCAAAATTGACTCATTTAATAGCAGATGGACTAATTTGGTTAAGTCCCTATAATAAAAGTATCGTGGTGATAATTTTAACCATTGTAATAAATGCAATACAATAACTACCTTAATAACATGTTGGAATTCAACATATATTGGAATTTCTCTAACACTTTTTTCATAAATTTCCATGTTAGTATATTTTTTACTATTTAATAAAAAAACTCATAATTTATTATTGGATTTGAAGGATAAAAAAAAAATTGAGGATTATAATAAAATAATAAATAAAAAAATAATTGGTGGGGGCGTTAGAAAAGATGCCGATGCTACAAGATGCCCAATTGCCCACCCAAATCCCAAAATCCAATCTTTGTCCTTCTTTGGCTGTCGTCAAAATAATGCTCATCCAATCGCCATTGCCATTGCCATTAATTTGTCCTTCTCCCTCGTACGTAAGAGTACTAACATTTTCGTCCAACTTGTCATTGCAGGGCTGCAGAATTCAATCTTTAAGTATTTGAAAAGTGGAAATTATATTAGAATTTGGTACTTCTATTTGTTTCTCTTGGCTCTCTATTTTCATCCCTGTCGAACTGTTATTGTGCTTCTGAAATCTGAAAAACCCAATCTTTCAAAATGGCTTCATTGAATCTGGGTTATTGGGTGCAGTCTTACTCCATGTCTAACCAAGTTTCTTCCATATCCAAATCCTTTCCTTTACCTAGATCTCTTCCCTTCAATCCTCTCACAACTCAATCATCTTCTACTCTGAAAAAAGTGAACTTTACTTCTCGTCCTTCAATTACCTCAGTCCTTATCAAAGAAGACATTGTCAAGGAAGAAGAACAAGACCCTCAAAAGTCAAGCTTTGATTTCAATTCCTACATGCTTCAAAAAGCAAGTGCAGTTAACCAAGCCTTGGAATCTGCTGTTTCACTGCGTGACCCTGTTAAAATCCACGAAGCAATGCGGTACTCCCTTTTAGCAGGTGGCAAAAGGGTACGTCCGGTGCTTTGTTTAGCAGCCTGTGGACTTGTTGGTGGCCAGGAATCCATGGCTATGCCCGCAGCTTGTGCTGTTGAAATGATCCACACCATGTCTTTAATCCACGATGATTTGCCTTGCATGGACAACGATGATCTTCGTAGAGGAAAACCAACCAACCACAAAGTTTTTGGTGAGGATATAGCTGTGTTAGCTGGGGATGCTCTTTTAGCTTTTGCTTTTGAACATATAGCTGTTTCTACAGTTGGTGTTCCGCCTTCCAGGATTGTAAGAGCTATTGGGGAATTAGCCAAAGCTATTGGAGGGGAGGGGTTGGTGGCTGGTCAAGTCGTGGACATAATTAGTGAGGGGCTAACAGATGTGGGATTGGATCATTTAGAATTCATTCATGCTCACAAAACTATCAAAGCCTAGGACTAGGATCACCATTTGGTCATTGACCATATTTAATTAAATCTTCCTTCTTCATAGCAACTTGTCTGATACCAATCTACATTCTAAGCATCTTTTTCCCATTCCAGTAGTCGTATTTTCTGGTGAGATGTTCTCATAATAAAATATTTTTTGAAACAACATTTTTAACTCTCGACAAAACCGCCGAGAGGTCTGAAATTTATATACTATATAATGTTTCAATGATTGATAAACATGTAAAATCTGACATGTTCCAGGTGCATGTCCTAATCTATCCGTAGCACAAAAACATTGGAGAAGAAAACAAACCAGCCCTTATTTTGCAATATTTTTCTCAAGAAAAGAGAAGCATCTTTGAGGATTCCGCCTTGCCATCAAGTACTTGGCTTTGATCCAAAGCTTTTGCTTTCACTTTCGCCTTCACTTCTTACAAGAAAAAAGAATCCGAACTCTTTACCCTCTACACCATACAAGACTTTTTGACCAACCATTTCAAGGAAGTATATTGGAGAAACAAAAGCCCGCACCAAGTTCATTTTTTCTCTTTATCCTCTGTTAATGCTTTGAATTAGTCCCTTTATCCTTTGCTGCGATTTGTAACATCACAAAGTTGCCAATAGATAAGCCTGCATTGTTCTGTTTGTCTGCAGAAATACTTCGGTTGAATGAGTATCTTATGTTTCCAAAGTTTGTTGTTATTAAAAACAGAAGAAGAAGCAATATTTATGGAAACAACGGATTGTTGAGGTGGATTTGATGGGCAGGGACCAGGATTGTAAATAATTACACCACCTGGGAACTGGAAATCATTGATTTGAACTGTGTGACGACCATTGTAAGCTGGAATATGCTGTTTTATTGACCTTCAAATACAGTGTGAAAACAATTATAGATCTTGAGAGAGATGCGTATCATGAGCTGAGACAAAATCATTTCATCACATTGGATGCATGAAAATGATTGAATGGAAATGAAGAAACCAATGTTGGCAATATTTTATACGGAATTAATCCATTATTATTTCTTTTTCTTCACACATTTTAAATGAACGCCCCAACTTATTTAACTTATTATGAGAAGAAATTATATATATCTTTCTTCCAATCTTCATCTTTTAGTTAGCAGCAAAGAAATTTCTTGAATTTAATTTCCTTTTAATTCAAATTTTTATTTATTAAAACTTAAAAAGTTTTAAATAATCTATTATTATTTTTATTTTTATTCCAATTTTGATTTGGTTGAAAGAAATAGTGAGAAAAGAAAACGAAAAAACTTTGGTTTTTTTTAGGAGAGAGAAAATAAGAATGCCTTAGTAAGAGAAGGGGTGAAGCTAGAAATTCTTTTGGAGTAGGAATTGAGTTATGTGTTTTATAAGAGTTAAACTATAATTTCACCCTTTATTAATTATAATTTATAAAAAAAATCTAATATAACATTTTCCCGTTTTAAGGGCTGGTAAGAGATAATTTTATCTTTTTTGTTTAACAATTAAATTATTAACTTTACAAATATTTTTTAAATATTATACTCATTTTTAATCTTTCTTGGAAATCCCTAAAACCTTAATTTTATAATTTCTTTATTAATTCTCTACATAAATTTTCTTACTAATAAAATAAGTTTTATAATCAGTTGGATTTGCTTAAATTATTGTTGAAGAATACTTTTAAACATTGTGATCCAACTAATTATTTAGGAGTTATCTGTTTAACTTGGCAGGTTAGATCTAATAACGCCAATATTAATATAAAATAAAGATTTAATATCTTATCTTAAATTATCTAGAAAAATATGTATAATTTTAGATGAAAATATTAATCATGTGATTAAGTTGTTTTTTTTTATTTTATCTTATCTTTAAAATTAGTGTTGAATTCAAAAACTTAGCCAATCTAGAACCGAATTTGGTTATGGAAATAAAAAAAAAATCCAATAATCTATTATCTAATCTGGACCCCAACATGTGAACAACTAAAAAAATCTAAGCACCACATCACCTTCGTATGTTTCTTCTTTATCCTCAAATAAATAACATATATTCATGAAGCAGTCTTAAAACATTTAGATTATCTTTAAAATCGCAGAATGGATATTTAATAAGAGTTTTAATTTTTGTATTATAATAAAATAATAAATATAATAATTTAAGGAGTTTGTAAAAATAAAATAAAATGGAAGTCTAAATATTGAATCACCTTGGAATGGTTGAATATAATTTTCTCCCGACAGTCAAACCAAAAGAATATGGTCGGATTACAAATGCTTGGGAGGAATTGAGTTAGAATTAGTCGTGAGCTATAAAATAGGATAATTATGTTCACCAGATTAAGGGATTAAAAAAGTGAAAAAAAAAAAACAAAAAATTCAAAATGGTTTTAACCATCATATATTATTAGCTATTAATTAACTTGTGAAATGGTTTCTGTGATTTTTTTTTTTATCTTGCACTTGCCAGGTGGCAATCGCTAAATCAACTCCTTGACGAAAATTTTGTCACCCAAAGAAAAATAAAAATAAAAATAAAAATATTATCCTGGACGTAAACAACTTTAAAGTTTTTGTTTATTACATAAATACCAAAAAATATGTGGCGACACGTTTGTGTGAACGTCAATAGTCATCCACTGAACACCAGAAAGGAAATTTGTTTGCTTTCCACTTCTGTCTTAGCTGCCGTCAAACACACTGAAACTTTCGCGTGTAATCGAAACCATTCTATTTACTCTAGATTTCTTCCGCTAATAACGTTACACGTGTTAAACAAATCAGTGTATGAATTACAAAATGAAAGTCAACATCAGGAAAGGCGAGAATGATCAATTTTCATATGATCTGACGGTTCAAAAGGTGATTTCTAGTTCAAGCTCAACCCTCCACGTGTAGTGTGATTAGCTCATGCTCTTCGATATTTCCTCTCGTGGAATCGGTTCTCCAATTTCTCGTTCCGATAAATGGAAAAATATCGCCCTTAACGATATGATTCTATAAGCATGTTCGAAAATGTAAGGCAGGGAGTAATCTAAAGTGCGAAGCATGTTTTCAAATCTCTCAAATTCTCGCGTTATTTTTAATTTTTTTTTTTGTAAATTTCTATTTTTCTGTTTATCTTCCTCCATTGTTGGACACTATAAAACGGGCCAAAACTTTCATTGATTGTGCCAACACCAAGCGAGCAAAGCTTTCAAATCTTCTAAACTCTATCCCCTCCCCCCCAAGAAAAAAGAAAAAAAAACTTTTAAATATATTTTTTATTATTAGTTAGCTTCTTTAATTTCTAGCAATGGCGTTGAGGAAAACCTTGGCAGAGATGCTTTTTAATCTTTCGAAAATTTCTTCGCAAGCTCTTACTAACTGCCGGATTTCCTCACCGACGGTTCAGAAGCGGATCGCAAGAAAATCGGGGAAAGCAGCAACCGGTATGACGGTGGATCCAGGAGATGCTAAGGGTAACGGCAATGGCATGTTCAGGCGGTTTCTTCATAAAGGATCTATGGCTTCACCGGCGATGAGGAAGTTACCGATGGGGGAGAATTTAATGGAGAGATTAAGGGAAATCGATGTGTCCAGGGATCGCATCCGGTTAGACGGGTTGAGCTCGCACTTGGAGGCGAAATCGGCGGTTTCGGAGCTGCCTGCACTGTCGGTTCAGGAAGCGAAGAAGCTGTTAAAGGTGGCGCAGTTGGAGGTGGTGAAAACGAAGCTGAGAGAGACAGGGAAAATCTGGATTGCTTATTCCGACTTTCTTCGGATTTGCGGAGAAAGTTGTTCGGATCGAGAACAAGGATTGCAGTTCGCGAAATTGCTAGATGAATCAGGAACCGTCATCGTTTTAGGAAACATCGTCGTTTTACGATCGGAACAGGTAGATAATTTTTTTTCTCTATTTATAATCTCTTGAAATTTTAGACTTAAAGCAGGTAAGATCTTATTTATGTTTTGGCTTACAGACGATAGCATATATGCATACATTAAAATTACATGCATATGGTGATGAAAAGTAGGTCCCGAATTCAGGAATTCACTTATTATTTGCCTTTAAAAATTAGCATTAGAAGCTACCGAAAACTGATTTTCTGGTAATTTCAACAGGTTTTTTTACGACGGATCTCTAAAAAAGGTCTCACATTTGAGATGGTTTCTGAGAATTGAACTGAAGGACCCAAATTTTTTATAAATAAATCCCTTCGATGTTTCTACAGTGTGACCACAAATATCACAACTTTTTTTCACAGTCCATCTCCTGGGCTTTTATATATAAAGCCCTTCGATGTTTCTACATTTAGTTTTGCATGCATATTCTCCAACTTTTGAGTTTGTGATGATGATGATGGGAGTTACGTTTTAATTGGCAACGAATTGGGGGAGATGTGTTTGGAAGTTTAGATTTGAGGGGATCTACGAAACTATTTCGCCGAAAGGTGGCGTTGCCGAATAAGGAAAATGGTTGGTGGAGGATAAGGATGGGCTTCAACTTGACCTGACCTGACATCAGCATTATGCACTTTTTAATTGTTTACTTGCTTTCATCATCCTTCATGGTCATATTTATTGGTAGGAATTTGTGTCAATTTTTGTTTCTTTCAAGTGGAGCCAACAGAGATTTCCATTTTGTGATTACAGGTAGCAAAAGCACTTGGTGGTCTAATTCCTTTATCTAGATCAAACCCGAATGACCCGAGAAGAAAAGAACTAGCTGCGCTAGAAAAGGAGAAAGCAAGAATCGATTCAAAAGCCGATTCCATGGTCCGTCGCGAACTCTGGCTTGGCCTGGCATTCATGGTGGTCCAAACAGCCGGGTTCATGAGGCTAACCTTTTGGGAACTCAGATGGGACGTGATGGAGCCCATCTGTTTCTACGTCACCTCCATGTATTTCATGGCTGGATATGCATTTTTCCTCCGGACATCCAAAGAACCTTCTTTTGAAGGGTTTTATAAGAGCAGGTTCAGCACAAAGCAAAAGCAGCTGATCAAGGCATACAATTTTGATATCCAGAGGTATAATGAGCTCAAGTCAATGTTCCCATCCACATTGGAAGAAGAATTACAGGTCTCATCGGCGGCCTCCTTTGATCATTCTGAAAAGATGCAGATTGGTTCTTTGGACCATTGATGATCCGAAACATGTTAAAACAAAAAGATGAATACAAAATAACACAATTTTGTTTTAGGATTAGGCGCGGCTTTCTGTAACATTCTGTCGAAGAGTTTTTCATTTGTTTAAACATTTGAAAGATTGGAACTAATAAAACCTTTATCCCCATTGATTTTTAAGCAATTTGCCCGTAAAAAAAAAAAAAACTCAAATCCCAAACACAAACTATGCATAGGGATACAACAAATTCTTCAAGCTATCAACTTTTTTTTTTTAATCCCATTTTGAGGTGGAACACCAGGTTTTTCATTAAAACATTATCTTTATTTTATTTTTATAATTTTAATATTATCTTTTATATTATAAATAATTTTAATTATAATTCATTAAATTTTTTAAAAATAATTAACTTATAATTTAATTTTAGGGAATAACTTATTAGATATCAATAAAATTTCACCACATCATCAAATTTTAAAGAAATGAAATTATTATACACCCATCCATATTCAACCTACTCTCAAACTCTAGTTTTTTTTAACATAAGTAATTAAAATAAAAAAATCAAATAATATAGAAACTATTATGAATACTTTATTAAGTGGATATCCATCAAGATCAAGATAAGTTTGGATGAAGTTTAAATTCTATTTATCATTAGAATTAGAGTTTTATTCCATTTATACTTTCTATGTCTATAAATATAGACATTGGAGAAGTATTATAATACACTTCTGTTGATTAATAAAATACGCTCACTCTTTGCTCTCTTATTCTCTTTGTTCTCTACTTTTTATTTTTTTATTTTATAATAAAAACTTTAAATTTTACACAATTCTTATTACTAAAGATTCAATGCAATATAATTTTTACTTTTAAAAAAGATATAATATGAAATTGAAAATAATTTTAAATGAAAAAAAACATCAATTGTCTATAAATTACTTTTTTTAAAAAAAAAATTGATTGCACAAAAAAAAATACTGAAAAAATGGTTAAAAATTGCAAAACTTGTTTATAATTTTAAAAATTAATTATTTTAAGTAATTTAATTAAAGTTAAATTAAGTTAAAGAAGATAGTACGTAGGTGTACATAAGTGTATAATATTATTTTTTATACTTAAAAGTTTAATGACGTGACACTATTTTATTCATGCTTAAAAACTATGCTTTTTAGTCATCCTAATATAAGTTATTCCTAAATTTAATCATCTTTTTATTGTAGTCAAAATTTTTAAGGGAAAATATTTAGTACATATTACCGATGGAGTTGTTAAACTCCACAAGTAAGATTAGGAGTTAGTGTCCAATAGGGGTATAGTAAAATATTTGAAAACAAAAGACACATGGCGTATTTAGAGTGTTGACAAGGACCCAATCCCCCTAAAATAAATTTTTTTACATTTAAGTCCTTTAAAAAATTTCCATTTAACCTCCTAAAATGATAAAAAATTCAATTTAATCCTTTAAAAATTATAAAAATATAAATTATTCAAATGTTGAAATTTTTTTCATTTTTAGTATCGTAAAAATTATAATTTAATTTTAATCCCCTAAAAAAATTTTCTGGCTTCACCTTTGAGATGTATGTCAATTTTTTAAGGCTGTTTGTAGAATAAAAAAAAATACACTATCAATATATCAAATACTCACATTTATTTTTAATTCTATTAGTTTCTAGGTTGTGGTATTTTTCTTTTTCTATTTTTAAGTTTCAATTTTTTTAAAATTTTTAATCAAATATGAAGTTGGATAACATGTAATTTTTTTCATTATCAATTTTATGCTAACGTCTTTTTTTTTTTTTTTTTAATTGTTAGTTTGAGTTTTCAAATTTCAGTTGTTTACTAATGAACTTTTTAAATTTTTTTAATTTTTTATTTTTAACGTGTATATTTTCTAATTTTCAACATGTTTTTTTAATTAAAACTTAAAATTAATGATTTGTTACAATTTTATTGGTGCCTAAAATCTATATGTTTTAGGATTATCTTGATTTAAGTTATTTCCTAAATTTTAATAACTAAAAATGATATAAAATATGAAAATATGTTTGTTTATTTTTTTCATTTTAAATTTTAAAAAATTATTAAATATAAATATATGTACAACAATACTTTTACATTTTTAAAAGTTGATAATGTGACAAAAATTTTAAGATAATTCTAATATAATTTGTACAATTTTTTGCTGAAATACAATAAAAGGGTAAAACTCAAACAATAAACGTAACTAACGCAATTTAAACCCAAATCACACTTGAAACGATAAATATTTTTAACCATCAAGTCATCACATGAGTTTTATAATTTATACAATTTTAACCATACTATTTTAATTAAAGCTATAACTTTTAAATAAAATTAAATTTTCACCGGGTGGTAGTACTTAAATAAAAAGTGGATCAAAAACCTTGATACGACGTTATTACCCCTAACTAGATCATGGCATCGTGCACAAATCTCAAATATAAAAGCATGTGTTACATTTTAAGTCAGAATCTCGTTCTCCAACGGTTCTCACTTGTTTGACAAATTCCAAGAACCAAGAAAGCGAAAGGAGAAATAGCGACAATGGCGGTGAAGGTGCATTGCTTGTTTTCACAGATTAGGGTTTCTTTTCATTTTTCTTACCTCTCTATTCATTGGCAACTAAATAAGTGCACCAAATCCTTTTCTTCTAAACCCTGTAATCTGTCACTTCACTTTTCTTCCCATATCAATCCATTTATTCCTTATTTAGATTAATGCTCAACCAGGGAAGGTTTTTTTTTTTTTTTCAAAGTTTCCAAAAGTAGATTGGTGGTCAAATTGACAGGAGAATTAGTGATCGGTTTAATTAAATAAATTATTAAAAAAAATTTAAAATAACTAAAAACGGAAAACTAGTTCAACTGTTAGTAAGAATGAGTAAAATTCGATTCGACTCGAAAAAATCGAAAAAAATTCAAATAAATTAAATATTAAACTCTGTAATCCCCCAAAAATTTTACTTTTTTTTTTCAAAATCTCAAAAAAAAAAAAAAAATTTCCTTCTATTCCCCCACAAAACTTTTACTCCCCCTAACAAAATTTACTTCCCCAAATCCCTCAAAATTTTTTCCTTTTACTTTCCCCAACCCCTCCCCCAAAACTTTTTGGTGAAAATGTTTATTATTATAAATAGCTTAGTTTTGAAATTTTTATTTTGTGCCAAAAAAAACTAAAATCGTTTTTCCAACACAAGCTCCTAAAGAAAGAATAGTTGAAGCAAAAGTTGGTTGTGAGGGATGAGGAAATGGAAGAACCTAACAAGCAATTAGTAGCGAAGGATGACTTGAATGCGAAAATCTTGGAAATTGCTACCGTGTAGGTGAATCACGTGATACCTTGGGTTCTATAAGGTACCATTTTAGCTATTCAAGTTGCCTAGGGCCTACTCCATCTTGGCCAGATAGAAGTGTATGTTTGTGGAGGAGTGGAAGCATATTTTGACTTCACTTCTTGTGAAGCATGAGCAAAGAGCGGTTTTATGATAAACTGCTTCTCTCTCCTATGACTTTGCAAGTCAAATCGGAGGAAGTTCTCGAAGCCCCCGGAGAGGGTACTGATGAGGAATGTGCTAAGGATGAAGGGCCTTCGACCAACCTATGAGACCTGTCCCCACAAAACATTAAGCATGCACATCCATGTTTTTCTTCACTTTCTTATCAGTTGTAATATTCCCTTTACGAGGAACAAAATTTATTTCTTCATCTTTATGCATTAGTGAATCTATTTTTGTACTTTGTTGTTCATAGTGTGTCCTCCATGATGAAAGGAACTTATCTTGGTCTTTTTCCGCCATCGTATCTAAGTAACTTCCTTGAAAAACTCCACCACTAATAATATCTCAACCTCTTGGTTAACTGCTTCCAATAAGAACCTTATGAATCTTCTCTTCTTTTTCTTTATAGGTTTAGCATCAAGATTGACATTCGAATGGTTTTGTGTAATAGTGAGGTCAATACTAGGCATGTTTGTGGTGAACCATGTAAAGTTGTTTCCATTGTCGTGGAAAAATATTGATTTTTGCTTGATTTTCCATTTCAGGAAGAATAGAAGAAATTTGTGTGGTCATCATGAAACAAAGAGAAAGGTTTTGTTTACTTCACTACTTCTGCTGTGTGGAGCCTTATATCTATCCTGATATACAGGCTCTCCAAATTCACCTTGCTTTTGTCAATACAATTACCCTTACATTTGTTAGGTGAATGTCTCTGTCTCAAGTTTTGCCAACAGAGGTGCCTTTATCTGCATCTAAAAGTTTATCTTCATTTATCTCATCAAACCTATGCTTCAGTGACTGCCATAAGTGAAGCTTCTTTAACGAAGCATTAATAGACATCATACTCTTTAGATATGCATGCCTTTATTTTACCATTAGATCTTGCCCAATACTCATTACTGCCCACAATTACAGTTATAACTCACATTACTAGTTGCTTGCCTCTTGCTTTGTCCCCTTGGCACAAAAATTCTATTGCATCTTTTAGGTGTACACAATCCTCAATCCTATGGCCATGAGCGTTGTGAAATTGACACCTATCGGTTGATTAACTTCTAAACTAATTAGGTTTCATCAGCGAAGGTGTTTCTAAGATTCCTTAATTTTGTATCTAGCTGAGAATACAAGTTGGCGAAGCAAGAAATGGTGTATGAGTTTCGAACCTGTTATAAAAGGCTCTTTCAAGCTACCTTCATTGCTGATATTGTTGCCCGTCGTTTCCTTCATTTCTTTGATGTTGTGGAGAGTTGCAAGGTCAGAGAAATAATGCCTAGAAGCACAGATCAATATTACTACCCTAGCACCTAGCTATCTAGTTTTGACTATTGTTGAGGATATTGCTACCTTGTGTCGGTCTGAGCTAGGTTGGCTTTGAGTCGTCTGAGGTTGAGATTGAGCTTGTGAGTCTTGCTATGACTATTCTTCATTTACGGAAGTGCATAGGCCAAAATGAGCGGTGTCTTCGCGTTCATCACACCGGTTGTTGATATGATGGTTTGACATAAAAGGTGGAAGTCGATTCACCCTATGAGGGCAGAAAGTCGTAAAATAGAGGTGGAAGTACTAGAGTAGAAATAAAGAGGAAGGAGGAGGAAGGCTTAAGGTGGAAGAAAAAGGAGATAACCCTCTTAGTTAAGGAGTAGAAGCGGTATATAAATGGGTTATCCCTTTTAAGCTTTGTAGTGCTTCTTGATAGATTGGTCCATCAGTCATTAGTTTTTTATTAGGTCGGTAATTGGATGCAAAGTGATCAAGTTGTAAAATATGTAAGTGGTAAGTAATAAATGTCTCGTCGAAATGATTGATTTGTCAAAAATAACTAAATTATATACTCTTGGTAATATGGCGAAACAATTTTCATAAAGCAGGAAGAGGTCATTGACGAACCAGATTAGATGGAGGGACAGTAACATCGAATCTGAAAAGACATCCTTAGCAAAGATGTCTTTAAGTAACAACAAAGATGCCTCTGGCCGGATTTATGTGACAATTGCCAAATGGTGGGCAATTGCAGTGGCATGAATACAAAGTAGGGCGACTTTACCCTGGTTTTATTGAATTGGCACTTTGATCTTCAAATTCTGAACTTCCACACAGCATATTGGAACTTGTAATGGCAGACCAGCAATTGTCTTACCAACTCTTAGTTTTCTACCTGATGTCCCAAAACTAATCATAATTTTCTTTTATCGGTAAAAAAGTTTGGGTGTAGGTTCAGGTTTCCCCCATCACTTTTAAGCTGAAAATGATATCACAGAAATAAGATTAAGATGAAATTCTAACCTATGTTAATAAATATTCAATTAATTGAATTAACTTTGTAAAAAAAAAAACTAGTGGTGTGTGCATAAAAAATTGTTGTCCAACCACTTGCAAAGAATGAGATGAGTTCGACATGGTAGCCTTCTTTTATGTCATCAATCAATATCGTACAAGAGTAACCTCAGGGGCTCGCTTTGTTTATACCAAAACAATCAGCCTTATCAGTACACTGTGAAGCATCCAGCAAAAGATATTCCTTTCTCGATCCGCTGTTACACCATTATGAAACACCGTTTCTTTCTTCACATTAGACGTCATGAAAATTAAAGCAGAAAACAATTAAATGATAAAGAAGTCAAAGAAAAAGAAGCTACTAAGTATAGTTATAACCCTTATTTTCACTCATTTTTTGCTCACAAAATAAGAAGGGTTTTCTAGTAATCTAGTCGGATATTTTATTGAATTATAGAACTTTGACCATTTCCTTAACCGGACCTTGTTTCCTACGTTGAACATGGAACCTCAAGAACAGTAACAAACTAACCCCATTCAAGACGGAGTTCAAGACCCAGGCTCCAATTCCGTTGCATCCACCTTTCATGATGTGCAACATCAAAACCCCAACATGGCAAACCACGTTGCAGCTTAACAACACAATTTGACAGTTTAAAACGAATGGAAAGCAAGCTCTCGGTAACCCTATTTCCGTCCAGAATCTATATCCATAAGCCGCCGAGTAAACCAGGGTGGTAAACAGGATCGCCAACACCTGAAACGACTGTGAAAACTCTAGCCAAAGAAATGACATGATTGTCAATACGGTGTTGTTGAAAAGGTGGAAAACGGTTAACCTCCGAGTTTGGAAGATGACGAAGAATGTACGGAGCATGTGGAGGAAGCGAGAGAGGTAGAAAATGTAGGACCAGAAGAAGACGCGGCCCGAGGGACGGGTTCCGAGTGGGAAACAGAGGAGCCATTGGAATGGGGTTTTGGAACGGCGCCAGAACCATCTGGTTTCGTCGATTTCAGCTGCGGCGGAGAAGAGGATTCCGGCGAAGATTACAGCGGAGACGATGGACATGATTAGGCTGTGAAGAGCCTGGACTGGAGCGAGTGGGGCCTGCCTGCTACCACGTTTGACGAAGAGGGATAAAATGAGGTGGAGGAGGGAAGAGAGGGCGAGGTAAACAGCAATGGAGACGACTAGGAATGACCAGGTGGAGCCCCATGATTGTGCGTGGCTCCAACGGAAGGTGACAATGGAGGGGTGTTGGGAGAGGTAGTAAGTCACTGCGGCGGTCATAGCGGTGGATGATCGGAGGAATCTTTTGAGCTTGGGGTGGCTAGTTAACTCCAATGGTTTTCTTCTTTTAACGAAAGAGTTTGTTTATGAAGGTACAATATAGTGGTGGGGGCTAAGTTTTATGGAATATTTACATTTATTAATTACATTCAACATTTTGTAAAATTCATTACAATCTTACTTAAAATACTAGTGATTATCACATTGTCGAAATTGGTTGATTACACGAATGACGAATAACCTGCTTTTGTTTTTCCTTGATTAAAAGAATAACCGCTGTCACTATTTTAGCATGAAAATAAAATATGATGATGTTTGGTTCACGGTATCCCAAATGTTAAAATATTAGAATATTGGAACCTAATAAGTGGGTCCAAGTGAAAAGTAAATGTTATTCGTTCTAGAGTTTTCGAGTTCGGGTATTTATGCATGTAAAGTGTGTGCGCGTTGACAAAAGATTAAAAAAATATGAATAGATATTATCATATAATTACACCAATATATTCAAAAATATATATTATAACATTGTTTTCTAATATCAATATTAATTCTTTATGTTATCTTTAAAATACAGGCTTAATATCAAATTTTGGTCCTATTTATAAGAACATAAAATTAAGTTTAATGTTATGAATTTAACAATAATTTATTAGAAATGCTTGGAATTATATTTTTCTATAAAATTAATTGTAATAATTAGAGGTATTAATGAATCAAGTCGAGTTGGATTCGGGTCAAGCTTAAGAATAATATTAACACATTTTATGTTTTCTTAAGCTCTATTCGACTCAAAATATTAGTCTAAAATTTTACTCAAATGGAAATGGTTAACTTAAGCTCATTTTAGGTCCATCTATATCATTTTTCAAAAAATTTTTAAAAAATATATTATATTATTTTTTAAAGTTAATGTATTATTTGCCCCCTAAAATTGCACTCAATCATCACTTTGGTACCTAAAGAATTTTTTGCATCAGTTTAGTACTTTAAGTTTTCAATTGTTATCAATTTGTCCCAAGTTGTTAACAAGAAAAATAAAAAATTTCTCAAAAAATATAAAAATTAAAAAAAAATTATAGATCTTGATATTGATCTTGATAGGCATTATTCATAACATATTTTTATACTTTTAAAATGCATAATACATTAAGGAAAAAAAAAAGAGAGAGAAAATACCAAAAAAAAAATGTCAACCAAATTTTTTTTTAAAAATCTAGAAAAAATTTAACAAATAAAAAATTATATGAAAAATAATAGAAATTAATAAAATGTTTTTTTTTCTTTTAAAAAAACATAAATTTCAAAAAATACGAAAATACAAAAATGGTCAAAAAAATCTCAAAAAAAATTATAAAATAAAAAAATATGGAAAGCTTTAAAATATTGGAAACGATTTTTTTTCACTTCGCCCATAGTGTAATATATTCAGCTTTTGAAACTAATGATAATCGAATAAAGTTTTCCGTATAAAATAAAGAAAAAAAAAACCAAAATCACACCAAAATTAGATTTTTGAATTTTTTACAATTTGTGTATTTTAGCTCTTTATTTTTAACTTTATTTATTTTTTAATCATAACAATATATATATTTTAATTTATGAAAATTTTATTTAACTTTCCTTATACTTTTTTCTGATTTGCTAAATTTTTTTTGAGATTTTTCTGAATTTGTTTGACAATTTTAGTTTTTTATCTCTTTTTTGTGTTTATGTATTTTAAAATATATATATATATATATATATATATATTTTTTTTTTTTAATTTCTTGATTTTTATATAATTCTATATTTCTGTTATTTTTTTAGAATTTTTCTGATTGTTTTTTTTTTTTCCCTTTGTTTCGTTTTTTAGAATTATTTCAGGAGCTCATCACATTACCCTTTTTGTTAACCGCGTTAATGATTGGGGCAAACTGATAACGACGGGGGCAAATTGATACAAAAAAAAATTTAGATGTCAAAAATGATAATTGAATACAACTTTAAGGGAAAATAGTGCATTAACCCTATTTTTTATTTAAATTTTAATAATTTTGTATATTTGAAATTTGATGATTTTTTATGTATAAAAAAAGTAATTCATTACAATAATATAAAATTAACCGCTATAAAAAATCAATTCAGTGATCATCCAAAAAAAACAACACTATTTATATAAAAAATTCTGTAAAAATTGAAAACAAATAAAATGTAACTTCCAAATAATCAAAATATAACAAAGAAAATTAACAACAATCTAATAACAATAAAAAAATATTAAAACATAATCGTAACTTCCGTAAAAATTAAAACATTATAAGAAACAATTGATAAATAATAAAATAAAATTTAAAAGTAATAATTAAAATAATATGTAATAATAAAATTTTAAAATAATATTATAAAATACTTATTATAATTACCAAATTTTGGGGAAAAAAGTAATAAAATGTAAAATTTTATGACTAAAAGTTATCCAAATTCACATATTCAAAAATGACAACAAAAAAAAATCAATCAAGGCAATAGAAAAGAATCAAAATGTAATAAAATTAACAACAATTTAATAACAATAGAAACAATATTAGAACATAATTGTAACTTCCAAAAGAATTAAAACATTATAAGGAACAACTAATAAATAATAAAATAGGAAAAATATTTGGTATACTATCATGGAGTTTTAAATTTTATAAATAGGGTTAAGGAGTTGACAAGTGTCTTATTGAAAAGAGCAGGTTTAGGGGGTTGGCAAGGCAAGGGTGAAGCCAAAAAAAAATATTTTAAGAGAGATCGAAATTAAATTGTAATTTTTAAATAATAAAAATACAATTATTAAATGACTAAATCAAACTTTATCATTTTTAGAGGGTAAAAAAAATAATTTTACCTTTATTACTTTAAAATTTTAAAATTTTTAAAAAGTTTAAGTGAAAATTTTTTCATTTTAATGAGATCAGAACCTTATCAGCCCCTAAATTTGCCACTGTGACAAGAGCCCAACCCCTTTGATAAATTTTAATTTAATCTTTTTGAGTTTTAAACTTTTTTATTTTTATTATATGCTTAAAAACTTTATAAATATATGTCTGGCCTCGGAAGTTTTTCAAAGTTTTTTTAATTTGATTTTTTATAAAATTTATAATTTTTTATGATAAATTTAGTAATATTTTTCGTTTAATTTGTTAAACTAATATAATGTATATCTAAATATTAATTCGGTAAAATAATTCATGCTTACATAATTACAATATTTAATATAGATTGAATAATTAATTTATTTTGTTTTTTTTCTAAATATTAATTTTGGTGATTAAGATTATCTTGAATTTAAAAATACATTATTTAAAGTAGGTCCAACCATATAATATTAATTTTGATGATCAAGATTATCTCGAATTTAAAAAATACATTATTTAAAGTAGACCTAACCCCTACTTTTAACATGCTTATTTTATATAAATATCTCGGGCCTCCTTATCAATATTTAAGGTTTCTTCCCTACCTATAGGGTATAGTAAAATGGACTAATATTTGATACATTACGTGGAGTTTTTAGACTTCTCAAAAAGATTTATGGATTTAACAAGTGCCTTATAGTGATATAATAATATATTTAAAAAAAAAAACACATGACAATTTTTTTTAGGTTGGTTTGTGAAATAAAAAAAAAATACATTACCAATGTATCAAATACTAACCCTAATAAAATATTAAAAGATAGTGGTAAATATTTGGTACACAAGCAATGAAAAGTTTTTATTCCACAATTAGGGTTGAAATTTTACCACATATCTTATTTATTTTTTAATTTTTTAAATACAACTTAATAACGCATGGAAAAATCTTAACACCGTTTGTGGAGTTAAAACTTTCCTAGTTAGTGTACCAAATAATTATCCAAGAAACAAATATTAAAAAAAAAAGAAGAAATACATCACAAATTTTTAAAATTATTTGTAAAATAAAAAATAGATTACCATGTACTAAATACTAACCCAATATATTAATATTTTAAAATAATTAATTAAAATAAAACGTAATAATAAATTTTAAAAATAACATAAAAAATACTTATTATGATTACCAAATTTTGAAAAAAAAATTAATAAAATGAAAAATTTTATAACTAAAAGTTATCCAAACTCTCTCTATCTACTGTGAAAATTATACTATTATATATATCATATCAAAAAAATTAATTGTGATAAATAATAATTAAAAAATATAGAAAAAAAAATTAAACATTAATAATAGTTGGAAAATATTAGAAAAATGGGGAAAAAAAACTATTCAATTAAAAGTCTAATTTACCCCTTTGATTCCTATAGAGAGTCTCTTAGGGTGAGAGATGGGTAAAATAGTTCAACAAACAGCTGCTAAAATATTGGAAAACAAATGTACAACATTTTGAGTAGCTCTTAATTTTAGAATGAGGGTATAATCCCGACCTTATTCGCATAAGAATTTGATCAGACATGTTCTTAATACAGTCGACTTTCATCAGAGTTTCCAAGAAATGGTTGAACTTGAAAGCAGCTATGCCCATCACTGTGAAATTGATTAGGAGAGATGGTAATGGGGAATATCACTTGAGGCTTTTTTATTACCACATATTCTACAATATCAACTATGGAATATATTTATAGAACTCTTTTGATTAAAGGAAATTGGTTTAAAATCAATGTATCTTATCAAAAATATTTATTTGATCTTTGTCAATAATCAATTTTGAGTAGAACAATAATTTTACACTTTAGATAGCACCTTAAAGTCATCACTCAGACTTAATTTTCCTAAAAGAAAAAAAAGATCTCACATCGATGTTATATGTAAAGAGCATGCTATTTAAATAATAGGTTAAGAGACTAGTTGCTTGCCGAGTGGGGTAGCGCCTGCTTGTAATCTAAGCAGAGGCATTAAGGTGATTGGACATTAATTCAGCACATGGATTCGGGTCCATTGTGGCTCTCCTTTGGCCTACCCGTTCTAAGTCAAGAGTAGAGTTATGTCTTGTGGCTATTAGAGAGGAAGGCATTGCGTGAGGCTGGTTTCACAGAGCAACGAAAACTTCCCCCTCTTGACAGTGGAAGGTTAACAGGCTATTGCCACTTGGATCCATTATGGTTTCATTAGCTAACCTCACTTGGACAATCACTTTTTCTTTTTTAATTTTGTTTTGACGATTGAGAATTTTGTCAATAAAATTACTTAATCACCTTCCTTCCCCTGACTTATGTTTTAAAGGGGTCAGAATAACGGCCCAAAACGCAACGTTTTTACAACAATTAAAATAACTAAAAATAACAGAATTATAAGACACTTGTGATGCTTAGTTGGTGCTCTATTGTTGCTATTTAATTATTCAGTTTTTTTTATTCAATTTTGCTCTATCTTAATTAACTAAAACTTCTACACGCCATCCTCACCTTCTTTGATCTATTTTCTTTATTTTCTTCTTTATTCTCTTTTATTCCTATTTAATTTTTTAATTTTTTTTTCTATCTTAATTATTGTTGAAGCCCAATTTGTCTGAGCCCAATAAATTTAAATTTATTTTAAAATTAAGTTTATTCTAAATTTAAATTTATTTGAAATTTAAGTTTATTATAAATTTAAATTTAAAATCTATTTAAATAATATCCAATTACAAACTCCATTTACAAATCTTAGGACCCAATTTGGCCCAATCAAATACAAACCCAAAACCTAGCCCAACAACCCAAATACACCTAACCCAAACTAGCCTAAATCTACTAAGTGCTGCTGCTGTTGCCCCCACCTTAGCCAAGCAGAGATCGCCACGTCATCAGCAACTTGCCACAATCTTTAGCATCCACTTGCCTCTGTAATAACCGCCATTGTTACAAGCCACTGCCATAACCGAACCTGAAAAAGGAAAAGAAGACAAGCATTAAATTGTAAAACAACAAAAAATCATCATTGAAACACTGGTTATAATAACCAGTTTCAAAATTTGTAAAGAGGACTTTTTTTTGGAAAAAAAATCAATACACGGTTATTGACATTTGTTCTGACGAACACCACAAATCAATAGCAAGCAGAGATATTGAAATAGACATAAGGCAACAAACACAAGTTCGAACCAGATCTCAAGACCAGAGTGCATCGAAACGTTCAGGTACAGTTTCAATGTGTTTATTACTATTTATGATTCACACATCTAAACTCAATAGATTCTAAAATACCCATTAATGCATGTTAAGAGTCTTTACTGTCACCATTTATTACTTTTTTTTTGTTTCAAAAAGTGTAATAAATAAATATATATTAAATGTTTTAATATTTTTAATGATAATATCTCTAATAACATTAATAATAAACGGTGGTAATAAATGACATTAATATTAATAATAATATTTTTAATAATAATAACTTTTAATAATTAATAATAAAGAAAAGAGAAATTCGAATGGACGTATCAGGATCTGAACCATCACCATCGGAGCCATGGACGGGACCCCTCCGAGCCACTGCCATCGTCGACCCTCCGATCTTGCTGTTAGTCGCAAAGGGTTCTCCGAACACGACCGATCTGTAAAAAATAATTTCAAAGAGGTAAGAACAAATTCAGGAATTAAGTTTTTTTTTTAAAAAAAGAAAAAAAGGCGTTTTACCTTACCGACCGTCGGAGCCAACGGTGGATGACGGCGCGTGACAGGCGGAGTCGACGGCGCATGCACCGACGAGTGTTGGGCGATGGTATGTGTGGCGCATAGCCCGACGATAATCGACGGTCGGAGCTTGGCCGAATTGGAAAGGGGAGAGAGAGATGAGAGAGTTTTTAGGTTTTTTTTTTAAATGAGAGACAAAAAAAAAAAAAAAAACACCTAGAGTAGCCTATATATAGGCTTCCAAAACGGCACCGTTTTGGGAGCTGACTTTCAACCCCAAAACGGCTTCATTTTGAGCAATTACCCGTGTCCGACCCGAAATCCAATCCGACCTGATCTAGGATCCGCTTGTTTTTAAGGGAGGGGTTATTTATGCATTCGATCCTTTCGCTTTTTCTCAAATTTTCAATCAGGTCCTTCTCGTACTTTTAATGGATTCTAAATTGACCCAGTAATTTTTAATGCTTTTCAATTTAATCCTTGGATCTTTTGAAAGCTCCAAGGGTTGCCATGTGTCACTATTCTGGTTTATTTGTGCTGATGGTCCCTCTTATTTCTGATTTGTTTTAATTTAATCCTTAAATTAAGATCTGTTTAATTACAAAATTAGCCCAAAAATTTTTCATGGTTTTCAAATTAGTCCTCTAACTTCAGGATGCCTGGGAGGTTGCAACGTGTCACTTCTTTTTGGTTTTATTGCCTGGAGATCCCTAAACTGTTTGAAAATTACATTTGTACCCTTGAACTTCCAAAAATTCCATTTTTAACCACGAAACTTCCAAAAATTCCATTTTTTACCCTGAAACTTCCAAAAATTCCATTTTTACCCTCGAACTTCCAAAAATTCAATTTTTGATCTCGAAACTTCCAAAAACTCCATCCTCGACCCCTAAACTCTCGAAATTACCCTTTTACCCTCGAATGTCTAAAAATTTAGTTTTTAACCCTAAATTTTCCCAAAATTACAATTTTACCCTCGGGTATCCAAAAAGTCTCAATTTTCAATTCCGATTGCATCATTCTTCTTTCTCATCAATATTTACACTTAATTTTAACCAATTATGCACTCGTATTTTGCATTTTTTATTTTTTTATCATTTTATCTTCTTATTTATCTTACTTCACGTTATTTAATATCCATTATTAACTGCGTATTCATATTAAACTCGCGTGTTTGTTTTCAAAATTGTTTTCATAAAAACTTTAAAATCGAGGCAATATTCTTTTATTTCGAGTTTCAAAAAATTGTGCCTTAACTTACTGGGTACAATTTCTCTTCAAATTGAAATAATTGAATACCCTTAATCGAGGCAATGTTTCCTTATCTTCGATTTTGAAAATTTACGCCTTAACTTACTAGGTGCAACCTTTCCTCAAATCGAGATAATCGAACATCGTTTTCCCAAAATTTAAAAAGTTTTATGAAGGAAAGCCCGTTATTTCTGGATCTTGAAATGTCATGTCCTAACTCACTGGACGTAACTTTCTTCCTTGATCACTTTGAAATAACGAGATTTCCAAACAAACCCGATTTCTTTTAAACTTAACTCATGCATTCAAGGATCGTATTCTAAACTTTATTCGAGCCTTTAAATGTTACAAATTAAGACCCAAAAATAATCAATACGGTACCAATTTTGGACGTATGAGGGTGCTAATCCTTCCTCATGCGTAACCGACTCCCGAACCTGTTTTTCTGGATTTCGAAGACCTACATGTTTTCAAAATGGTTTTTAAAACGTTTTGTGGTGATCCAATCACACCGAATAAAGGATTGGTGACGACTCTCATTTTCCAACATTAAAGTAATTTTCGAAATTCATCGTTTTACAAAAAAAAATGAATCATGGTTTCGACAGTTGGAAACTCTGCTGGGGACTTTTTAAATAAACGAGAGTCAAGCCAAATTGATTATTTTCGGGTCTTTTTTGGAAACTTTTAAGTTTCAGTTCTTTTTAATATGCAATCCTCGACATCTTTTGTGACATTATATTATGTGATGTTGCTAGTGTAAATTTGCATACATCTGCATATGACATTACCCTTTTTAAGTGGAAGCCTGAAACTACTCCTTCGTGAGGTTTTCACCTCAATGCAGGATAGTGGATTGCTTTCGAGATTACAAAGTACCATTATTTTCGTGAAGTTTTCACTTCCGTGCAAACATGTGGGAAATACGTCCCCCCAAACCGACCTCATCCGTGTGATCCTGTAATGGGTGAGGATCGAGGAATCTACTGGTTTGGGTACCCCTACTTTAGAACCTAAAATCACATATAGTAAGACGTAGGAACTTGCTTTAGAAGGAGTTGTACTAAACCATTTAGCAACCTTCCAAGACAGACTCTTAGATTCTATGCTATACTTGTATACTGCTATTGTTGTATTTCGCTAACTTGTTTATTTTGTCTCTTTTTATATCGCATTTCATCATCATATAAAAAGAAGGTATAGACTCAAAAGTTCAGCTAACGATAAGAGAATTAATCATGGAAAACAAGTACTTTGATAAAATGAAGGATAATATGGTCGTGCGCATGTAGTCGGAGGAGGCTCAACGCCAAAAGGGGGACAACTTAGTGGAAGGATATGAGTCAGAGCTTTGGGATTACACCAGGATCAACACGGCTCAAAACAATGTGCTAGAGTTGAAAAAGATCTGGGACAGTTGGGACAATAACATGAAACAAACCTTTTACCAAGAATACAGAGATTTGCCATACTTGTGCGAACTTAAAGTAGACCAATCCCTCTTTAGAGCCTTAACACAGTATTGAAATTCAGCCTACAATTGCTTCACCTTCAGGAATATAGACATGACACCGACGATAGAAGAATACATCACTCTGCTCTGTTGTTCGAAGATTTCGATAGATAAGGCCTATTCTAGAGCTCCAAATCTCTCAACCCTTGTTAAAAGATTAATAAACATTACCGGCATGAGCGAACAGTGGGTTGCATCTCGAGTTAAGGTCAAAGACGATAACAAGTGCATCACGTGAAAAAGTCTACGAGATTTGATACTGGCTCATCCAGATGAAAAGAAAAATATCGATATTTTAGCCTGAAGTATCTATAGGTTGGTTATTTTTCCAAAGGCTTTGGGGCATATAGATGACACGGTGATAGATCTGTTTGATAGATTGAGTAAAAGAGTGACACCTGTCCTGGCCATACTGGCTGAAACTTTCAGATCCTTAAATGATTGCAGAAAGGAGGGAGAAGGTCGATTTATTAACTGCGCACCGCTACTGATGGTATAGTTTCATAGTCACTTCTGGAAAACAGAAAAAGTCTACTATCAGTACTTGTCTAATGATTACTCCCCTTTGAAAGAGTTCGTGGCCACGCAGAGACAAGAAAACTTCTCAGAAGAAAAGTAGATGATCATACTCCAAAGCCTCAAAGACAAAGAATAGAGTGGCGAGCGCCATGGTTCGTTCCTGACGAAATGTTGTATCGGTGCGGAGATCTTGACTGGGTCCCATTGGCAGGAATATGAGGAGCAACCGGATATGTGCCTTTGTTAGTTTCAAGACAATACAGATGAAAACAGTTTATACCCGCGACTCAGGGGATAGCTCAGTTTGGATTCGTGTATTAGGCAAAAAACAATAAGAAAAAGATTCGGGAAATCTCAAATGCATGAAACCAGGTTCGAAAAATGAAAGCATTTGGTGCCAATCCCATGATAACTACAGAATATGATTGGTGAAGAAACAGAAGTATCAACGACAATATTCCTGTGCCAAACCCGGAGATTGTCCGCCCAATTGAAGGACACTTGCAGGTTTTTCCGACTGAATTAGAAATAATTAAACAAGATTTCGAAAAGAAAAATACTGAGATGAAGAAAATGATAGAAAAGTTGGAGGAAGAGAAGGTGCTTTTAGGATTAGACGTTGATGTTTAGAAGCTAGAAGCGGAAAAATTGAGAAAAGGGAAGAACAAGGCTGAAGAAGATCTTAGCAACCTAAAGAAGGACTATAAAAAGCTTCGATTGTCAATGAGAACCGCCAGTTTAGGTAAGACATCAGAGCAATGGCAGCAGGAAATCCGCGAAGAGAAAAATAAAACAAGTCACTAGAAAAATAAATTTCAAGACGCCCAAGTTCAGAAAAATGTTATGAAGAGTAACCTTCTGGAAAGCCAAGCCGAAGTGACTAAATTAAAAGCTCGAGTAGGAGCATTGGAGGAGTCCTTGTACAAGCATCATAGTCGAAATTCAATAATGGAGTTAAAAGCAAATCGAGTTGAGATTGAGAGACTGAGTAAGAGGGTGGAAAAATTAGAGGCATCTTTACGGAATAGTGAAATATGAATTGAGATTTTGGAAAGGACATTGGAGACAAATGATTGACATCTTCAACAAACTCAAAAGGAAGTCAGAGAAAGGGATTATGTTATGGGTGAAGCTTTAAATCAAATCCGCGAAGTAGCTGATCATGTGCAGACATTGACAGTTGAAGCGGAAGAGCTAAGCATACAGTACGAGACGAAGACGGAACGAGGTCAAAAGCTATCAAGACTCCTTAAGAAAGTCAAGGCTCTGAGTATCAAAGCAAAACCATTTATGTAATTTGCTTTATGTTAAAGAACTTGTTATCCAAATGAAGTTTTCTAAATGGAAAATGAATTATAAGTCAAATACCTTTCTCTTGCATACATGCATCTTATTCGCATCATTTTTTTTTTGCATAATAGTCCTAACTTATTAAAAAATTTATAATTCAGCTACATCAGTAACCATTGAAAACTCACATCGCTATAATACTCGAAAGAAAACTAAAGTCATGGAAAAAAGACTTGAACAAATCCAAAAAGAATTACAAGACCATATGCAAGAGCGCATCCAAGAGAAAATGACCATGATGTGCAGAGAAATGAAGAATCAATTCATGGAAGTACAAAAAAGCTTGATTAATGAATTAGCGCAAGTAAAACAAAGCATGGCTGATAAAGGAAAGAGCCTTGCTATTAAGGAAGATGAAGACCCAATGGCCCCCCATGCTTTACACCTCTCTATAACCCGGCTTCGCATGAAATACCGGCACAGGAGCCCACAATTACTGTAAGGGCACAGCAACCAGCCACAGGCACGTCGCGACCAGTTAATTATCCAATAAGATCAGGGTCAAACCTGGAGGATAATGCCGCGAATTTGGGTGTTACAGACTTTAACGAAATGATAAGAAAAGATCTCCCTAAACAAATAGAGGAAAAATACAGACGACTAGGGGAGAAAATCGACGCGATGCAAGGAGTTGAAATTTCCTTTGGGGTAGATGCCAAAGAGCTAAGTCTGGTTCCAGATTTGGTTCTCCCTCCCAAATTCAAAGTTCCATAATTTGAAAAATATAGCGGGACGAGCTGTCCTGAAGCCCACCTAACCATGTTTTGCAGAAAGATGGTGAGGCACGTGCATAACGACCAATTGTTAATTCATTATTTTCAAGACAGCCTGGTCGGGTCGATAGTGAGATGGTACAATCAATTAAGCCGATCAAAAATCCAATTGTGGAAAGATTTGACACAGACTTTCTTAAAACAATACAGACATGTGACAGAAATAGCTCCTGATCGGCTCACACTACAGAATATGGAGAAGAAGTCAAATGAGAGCTTTAGAACATATGTACAGAGATGGCGTGAAGTGGCAACCCAAGTACAACCACCGCTAACAGAAAAGGAGACAACAATGTTGTTTGTTAATACCCTCAAAGCGCCTTACCTAAATCACCTGTTAGGAAACGCCACCAAGAGTTTCTCTGATATGGTCATGTCGGGGGAAATGTTTGAAAATGTGATCAAGACCAACAAAATTCAAACCGGAGAAAGCCCTAAAAGGCTTGCCCCTAGAAGAAGGGATAATGAGGTCAACAATGCAAGCATATACAGACCTAGCTATACCAGACCCTTTGTGACAAGTCAGCCAAAAACTCCAATGGGTAATTACCAAAATGCCCCGCAATAGGAGCCGAGCACTAGGCCAAATAGAGGAAGAATTCAATATACTCCTCTTCCGATGTCATACGGAGAACTCTACAAGATATTATATGATGCGCACGAGGTAGCCCTTCAGCGTGTAAGACCATACAAACCCTCATTCCCGGCTTGGTACGATGCAAAAGCTCACTGTGAATACCATGCGGGGGCAGAAGGACACTCGATTGAAAACTGTCCCACTTTTAAAAGACGAGTCGAAGGACTCATAAAGCATAGAATCGTAAAGTTGGAAGAGTCAACAATGCCTAATATAGCTAGGAATCCTCTGCTTAATCACCCAGAGCAAGGGGTGAATGCCTTGCTAGAAGAAGGAGCTCAAAAAATTAAGAGAATTGTTGAAGAAATTAAGTCTCTACTTCGGTGGGTGTGGCAAGAGTTGGTCAAAGAAGGGATAGCCGTGAAGGATAAAAAGAGTATGATAATCGGGAACGATGACCATTACGAGTTTCATGCTGTTAAAGGGCATGAAATTCAAAACTGCATCGAGTTCAAACCTGTTGTACAGATGATGATGAATAATCGAGAGCTGAAATTTTTTGAAAAAAGAGGGGAAGCTAATGATGTTTGTGCCTCCGAGGATGGAACAACTAAGGCTTATGAAAGTAATCACCCCAATGTGATTATTTGTGGCACGGCAAGAGAACAGACAACTCCTCGTATTATCATATAAAAGCCTGTAACGTTTCTTTATAGGGATAGCAAGAAGGTCCCATGGAGTTATAATTGCAACGTGACCATACCAAGAGAGGGGGAATCGAGGGAGGACGTGAATCTTGTTACCCGTAACGATAAAAATTATGAACCTGTGAATAAAGAAAAAGAGGTCAACAAAGGGAAAGCTAGAATGTGTGAACCTGAGGAGGAAATAACTAACAAGCCTGAAGCACCCATCAACGAGCCTGTATCTGAGAATGAGGTAAATGAGTTTTTAAAGTTTTTAAGGCATAGTGAATATAGTGTAGTAGAGCAACTACACAAATAGCCTGCTTGAATATCGATCCTGTCATTGCTCTTAAGCTCAGAAGCCCATCGAAGCGCACTAATGAAGGTACTGAACGAAACATATGTAGCAAATGACATCTTCGTCAGTAAACTAGATCGATTGGTCAATAACGTGAGTGCTGATAACTTCATTTTCTTTAACGATGATGAAATACCGACGGGAGGAATAGGGTCCACCAAGGCTTTACACATCACTACCCGTTGTAAAGGGTATACGCTACCTGGAGTACTCATAGACAATGGTTCAACCCTAAATGTGCTACCGCTATCTACACTGTAAAGATTGCCAATTGATAGCTCTCACATGAATGGGGTATAATAACATAGTAATAGCATTTGACGGGACAGAAAGGAAGGTAATGGGAAAGATTGAAATACCCCTTCAAATTGGGCCAAATACCTATGAAGTGGATTTTCTGGTGATGTATATTAGGCCCACTTATAGCTGTATGCTGGGAAGACCGTTGATCCACTCAACTGGTGCAGTATTTTCCTCTTTGCACGAGAAAGTGAAGCTAATAAATGAAGGGTTGCTGATCACGATTAATGTTGAGGAGGAGATAATCGCGTCCATAACAAGCGATTCACCCTACGTGGGGATAGACAATGAGGCTGTGGAATGCTCGTTCCGCTCACTGGAGTTTGTCAATGCAACTTTCATTTCAGAAAGGAGGAAGATACCTGTGCCTACAATATTATCAACCACCAGGATGGGCTTGCGATTAACAGTTGGAAAGGGGGCTATACCTGGGAAAGGACTAGGAAAATACCTCAAAGGAAGAGTTAATGTGCCAATGATAATAGAAAAATAGGATCATTATGGCTTGGGGAACAAGCCAGACGCGAAACAAAAGAGGAAAGAACTTGAGAAAAAGCAAGAAAAAAGGAGGGCCAGACTATCTGGAAAAGACATCTCGTGGGAACCAAGACTTTCGTCTCAAGAGGGGTGATCAATTGGCAGGAAAAGGAGCAAGTGACGATTGAAACCAAAGGGGGCATCATGAAAGGTTTGGACATTAATGTTATATCAGATGAAAATGAAGGGAATCCATCAAGAATTGGTCCGTGTGATAATTGGACCGTGGAGGAACTCCCTGTAATTTTTAAGATTTCCTCAGAGTAATGCTTGAAAACACCTATTGCTTTAGGCTCGAAAGCAATATGGATTTTTTTGTAAAAGGGCCCATGACCATTATTCAGTTATTTTGAATGAAGTGCACTTTCCATCTTATATTCTTCTCCATAATTATTCTTTCATTTCTTAATTCGGCTTAATAAACCATTCGTACATACCCAATAAACAAGATTAATTATTCTTTAATACATACATACTCATACATATACCACATGTTCATTCTTTCGTAAATTTATTTTGCTCTTTGGACCTTTATTTCATCCCTTAACAGATCCTCAAATATCAATAATATGAGCAACCCTGACGCTAACTTAGACCCCTACTTCGAGCAAGATACGTGTTTGGAAGAGCTTTAGGGCCTTAAAGATAATCAAGATTGTGATATACCTCCGGATCTGTTAAGAATGATGGAACAGGAAGAAAAACAGATCATGCCTCATTCGGATCCAGTAGAAGTTATTAATCTGGGGTACGAAGATGAAAAGAAAGAGGTGAAAATTGGGACAAGCATCTCCGTAGAAACCAGAAGGAATCTTATCGAGTTGCTTCGAGAGTTCTAAGATATCTTCGTATGGTCTTACCAGGATATGCCTGGCTTGAGCATTGACATTGTGGTGCATAAACTCCCTCTAAAGGAAGAAAGCAGACTCGTGCAACAAAAACTCCGAAGGATGAGACCGGACGTGTTGTTAAAAATAAAAGAGGAAGTCAAGAAACAATTTGATGCCGGTTTCCTCCAGGTGAATACTCTGTATGAGTAGCTAATATGGTCTTCGTTTCTAAAAAAGATGGAAAGGTGCGCATGTGTGTGGATTATCGAGATTTAAAAAAAGCTAACCCATAGAATAATTTCCCCTTACCCCACATCGACACTCTAGTCGATAAAACGGTAGAACATTCCCTGTTTTCCTTTATGGATGACTTCTCTGGGTATAATCAGATAAGAACCCTGAGGATATGATCAAAACCACATTTGTCACGCTATGGGGAACATTTTGCTACAAGGTGATGCCCTTCGGACTCAAAAATGCAGGGACAACTTATCAAAGGGCCATAGTGACTCTGTTCCATGACATGATGCATACGGAGATTGAAGTTTATGTCGATGGCATGATTGCGAAATCCTAAACAGAGGAAGAACATGTAAAAATCCAGAGAAAGTTATTTGAAAGGCTAAGGAAATATCAATTAAAGCTAAACCCAGCAAAGTGCACTTTCGGGGCCACATCAGGAAAATTTTTAGGGTTCATAGTTAGCAAGCCATACACGAGCTACCACCACCCAACACGTAAAAAGAAGTTCGAGGGTTCTTAGGAAGACTAAATTATATTGCTCGGTTCATTTCACAGTTGACTGAGAAATGCGATTCTATCTTTCGCCTGCTTAAAAAGCGTAACCCGGGTGTATGAGATAATGAATGTCAAGAAACCTTTAATAAGGTCAAAGACTATTTATCCAAAGCTCCCATCTTGGTACCTCCAATTCCTAATAAGCCATTGATCCTGTACTTGACGGTCTTCGAAAATTCCATAGGATGCGTACTAGGTTAACATGATGAATCTGAAAAGAAAGAAAGGGCGATATATTATCTCAGCAAGAAATTCACTGATTGCGAGACGCGATATTCGCCTATTGAGAAATTATGTTGTGCACTAGTCTGGACTACATGCAAATTAAGACAATATGTGTTATATCATACCACTTGGTTGATTTTGAAATTAGATCTTCTGAAGTATTTGAAGTCAGCGGCATTAAATGAGAGATTAGCTCGATGGAAAATCTTGCTCTAGAAATTCGACATAGTCTATGTCAATCAGAAAGCAATAAAAGGGAGTGCGATAGCAGACTTCCTGGTCAGTAGGGCTTTAGAAAACTATGAACCGATAAACTTCGATTTCCTGAATGAAGATTTAATGTATATTGCGACTACTGAATGGGCAATCACAGAAGAACGACCTTGGAGATTGAATTTTTATGGAGCTTCAAATGCCACAAGTAATGGGGTCGGGACAGTCTTGGTATCACTAGAGGGAGATCATTACCCTTTCACCAGCAAACTTGATTTTAATTGCACAAACAACATGGCTGAATATGAAGTATGTATATTGGGAATCCGTGCGGCCATAGAGGGGGGAATAAAAAATCTAGAGATTTATGAAGACTCTGCACTGGTAATCTATCAACTAAAAGGAGAATGGGAAGCAAGGGATTCTAAGTTAATGGATTACCGTAAATTGGTCATCGAGTTGTTCACAGAATTCGATGATGTCACATTCCATTATCTCTCACGGGAAGAAAACCAGATGGTCGATGCTCTTGCCACTCTAGCCTCGATGATTAAGGTGAGTAGGACGGAAAATGTAAAGCCCATTCAGATGAGTATCTATGAAGCTCTTGCTCATTGTTGTTATATTGAGGCAGAGGAAGAAGAAGGAAAAGATGATCACTCATGGTACCAGAATGTTCTTCAATTTGTGAGAGATCAAAAGTATCTAGAGTAAGCCTCAGAAAATGAAAAGAGGACATTATAAAGACTAGCTAGTGAATATGTCCTAGACGAGAAAATCTTATACAATAGGAGAAAAGATCAAGTGTTGCTGAGATGTGTCGACGTAATTGAAGCTAAGAAGATCTTTGAAAAAGTTCACCAAGGCATTTGTGGCACACACACCAACGGTTTCACTATGGCCCGATAAATAATGAGATTTGGGTATTACTGGTCTAGTATGGAGGGCGATTGCATCAATTATGTCAAGAAGTGTCATAAATGCCAGATCTATGGAGACAAGATTCATGTACCTCCATCACATCTTCATGTCATGACCTCTCCCTGACCTTTTTCTATGTGGGGCATGGATATCATCGGGCCAATTTCTCCAAAGGCTTCCAATGGCCATAGATTCATCTTTGTGGTGATTGACTACTTTACTAAATGGGTAGAGGCAACTTCATATGCAAATGTTACCAAGTTTACGGTTAGCAAGTTCTTGAAAAGAGAAATTATTTACCGATACGGGATGCCTGAAAGGATCATATCCGACAATGCCCTCAATTTGAACAATAGCACGATAACAGAAGTTTGTGAACAGTTCAAAATTAAGCATCATAATTCTTCTCCCTATCGCCCAAAAATGAATGGAGCTGTGGAGGCAGCTAATAAGAATATCAAGAAGATTGTGGCAAAAATGATTGAGACTTACAATGACTGGCACGAAAAACTACCATTTGCCCTCTTTGCCTACAGAACTTCAGTTAGAACTTCTATTGGGGCAACACCATTCTCGTTGGCATACGATATGGAAGCAGTCTTGCCTATTGAGGTTGAAATACCTTCCCTTCGAGTCTTAACAGAACTTCAACTAGACGAGGCTGAATGGATCCAAGCTCGATATGACCAGTTGAATTTAATCGAGGAAAAGAGATTAAAAGCCATCCGTCATGGATTGATGTACCAGAAAAGAATGATGCGAGCTTACGACAAAAAGGTTCGTTCCAGGGAATTCTATGAGGGAGATCTAGTTTTAAAAAAGATACTTCCCATACACAAAGGTTTCCGTGGGAAATGGATGCCTAATTGGGAAGGACCTTATGTGGTAAAAAAAAAAAGCTTTCTCAAGAGGAGCTCTCATCCTAGCAGAAATGGACGACAAGGATCTGTACAACCCTGTCAATTCAGAATCGGTGAAAAAATATTTCGCCTAAAAACAAAAGGGGAATTAAGATGAAAACCCGCAAAGGGCGTCTAAAAAAAAGTTTAGGATGAAAACTCGCAAAGGACGTCTTGGAACAAAGGAAACTTTGAGTTGAAAACCCGCAAAGGATGGCTCGGATTCAAGAACAGGTCGACGAGATGGAGGAGGGTTACAGCTTGAAACATCAACAAAGCACTCTAGATCTTCTAGACACACATCCGAGCTTGGAATGATTCTCAAGCAAGTTAGCGCAGAGTAGCTCATTTTGCGATATCTGGGGCAACTAATTATTCTTCATTGTATACTTGGCAATTTTCAAATAATGATTGTTTCCTTTGATCCTCTTTTTAATGGAATACGACTTTGTTTCTGCACAATTTTGTCCAAGTATTTTGCATCTAAATAACGGGTAATGAACTAATAAATCATACAAAAAGTTGTGAGCATTATTCTAGAGTTTTCAGAAATTACAAGAAGTCCGAAACAAGACCACCAATAGGAAGACAAACTAAAAAACAAGCAGTTCCAGAACAACCTAGAAAAGTTGGAGCAAGACATCAAAGACAGAATTTGGACGGGCGACAGACCATGCCGACCTAAATATTAATAAATAAATCTGGCATTCATCATGCACATTCATATAAGTTAGGAGCATTTAAATCATGACTTTCTAATTTAGGCCTATGTAAAGGCCCAAATAAGCATGTTTCACAGGTCACATCCCCGCCACATGGTGAGATGAATCTTTAAGACCACCGAGAAAAAGTTGAAGAGATGTAGGACTCCAATACTTTACCCCGATCACGGGGCAGATTGCGATTATTCACAAACAACAACGCGATCATCTTTCTAATGAGATACTAAGAAGAAGACCAAATCAAACCCATGCTCGATGTGAGCAAATCTTCGAACCCCAGCTTCCTGGTGAGACACCGAGAAGCAGGTCGAAGTAATAAGCAGTTAGCTTCCTGATGAGATACTGAGAAGTGAACCAAATTCATCTTCCTGATGAGATATAAAGAAGCAGATTGAAACGAAAGACGCGGTCATCTTCCTGATGAGATACTGAGAAGAAGACCAAATCAAACCCACGCTCGATGTGAGCAAATCTTCGAACCCCAACTTCCTGATGAGACACTAAGAAAAAGGTCGAAGCAATAAACAGTTAGCTTCCTGATAAGATACTGAGAAGTGAACCAAATTCGTCTTCCTGATGAGATATAGAGAAGCAGATTGAAACAAATAACGTAATCATCTTCCTGATGAGATAATGAGAAGAAGACCAAATCAAACCCACGCTCGATGTAAGGAAATCTTTGAATCCAACTTCCTGATGAGACACTGAGAAGCAGGTCGAAGCAATAAATGGTTAGCTTCCTGATAAGATACTGAGAAGTGAACCAAATTCGTCTTCCTGATGAGATACAGAGAAGCAGATTGAAACGAATGACGCGATCATCTTTCTGATGAGATACTAAGAAGAAGACCAAATCAAACCCACGCTCGATGTGAGCAAATCTTCGAACCACAGCTTCCTGATGAGACACTGAGAAGCAGGTCGAAGCAATAAACGGTTAGCTTCCTGATGAGATACTGAGAAGTGAACCAAATTCATCTTCCTGATGAGATACAGAAAAGCAGATTGAAACAAATGACGCAGTCATCTTCCTAATGAGATACTGAGAAGAAGACCAAATCAAACCCACGTTCGATGTGAGCAAATCTTCGAATCTCAGCTTCCTGATGAGACACTGAGAAGCAGGTCGAAGCAATAAACAATTAGCTTTCTGATAAGATACTGAGAAGTGAACCAAATTCATCTTCCTGATGAGATACAGAGAAGCAGATTGAAACAAATGACGCAGTCATCTTCCTGATGAGATACTGAGAAGAAGACCAAATCAAACCCACGCTCGATGAACAAATCTTCAAACCCCAGCTTCCTGTTGAGATACTGAGAAGCGGGTCGAAATAATAAAACGGTTAGCTTCCTGATGAAATACGGGGAAGTAAACCAAAATCATCTTCCTGATAAAACAAGTGATATGGTCATCTTCCAGATGAGATGCTGAGAAGAAGGCCAAGTCAATGAAACCAGACTCAAAGACTACGGTGATGAATTCCAATTCCCTTGAAGGGAACGGAGTGAAAATATAGTAGCAAATTTTATCTTTTGAAGATTACCTTAGGGTAAGATAGAGTCATAATAAAGAAGATGAAGAGGTAGATGCAGCAAAATCAATAGTCAATAAATGGAAGGTAGACCAATTGAAGAAAGAACGTCAAAGAGATGAGACTTGACAAATTGAGCATCCTTTTAGATCTTTACTCCGTTCCTGTTACACAGCAACGAGCAAAGAGGGGCAGCTGTTGAAGCCCAATTTGTCTGGGCCCAATAAATTTAAATTTATTTTAAAATTAAGTTTATTTTAAATTTAAATTTAAAATATATTTAAATAATGTCCAATTACAAAGTCCATTTACAAATCTTAGGACCCAATTTGGCCCAATCAAATACAAACCCAAAACTTAGCCCAACAACCCAAATACACCTAACCCAAACTAGCCTAAGTCTGCTAAGTCCTGCTGCTGTTACCCCCACCTCAGCCAACCAGAGATCGCCACATCATCGGCAACTTGCCACCATCTTCAGCATCCACTTGCCTCTGCAATAATCGCCACTGTTACAAGCCACTGCCATAGCCAAACCTGCAAAAGGAAAAGAAGACAAGCATTAAATTGTAAAACAACAAAAAATCATCATTGAAACAATGGTTATAAGAATCAGTTTCAAAATTTGTAAAGAGGACTTTTTTTTGGAAAAAAAATCAATACACAGTTATTGACATTTGTTTTTACTAACACCACAAATCAATAGCAAGCAGAGATATTGGAATAGACCTAAGGCAACAAACACAAGTTCTAACCAGATCTCAAAACCAGAGTGCATCGAAATGTTCAGGTACAGTTTCAATGTGTTTATTACTATTTATGATTCACACGTCTAAACTCAACAGATTCTAAAATACCCATTAATGCATGTTAAGAGTCTTTACTGTCACCATTTATTACTTTTTTTCGTTTCAGAAAGTGTAATAAATATATATATATTAAATGTTTTAATATTTTTAATGATAATATCTCTAATAACATTAATAATAAATGGTGGTAATAAATGACATTAATATTAATAATAATATTTTTAAAAATAATAACTGTTAATAATTAATAATAAAGAAAAGAGAAATTCGAATGAACGTATCTGGATCTGAACCATCACCATTGGAGCCATGGACAGAACCCCTCCGAGCCACCGCCGTCGTCGACCTTCCGATATTGCTGTTAGTCGAAAAGGGTTCTCCGAACACGATCGATCTGCAAAAAATAATTTCAAAGAGGCAAGAACAGATTCAGGAATTAAGTTTTTTTTTTTAAAAAATTAAAAAAAAAAAAAAAAAGGTGTTTTACCTTACCGACCGTCGGAACCGACGGTGGATGACGACGCGTGACAGGCGGAGTCGACGGCGCGTGCACCGGCGAGTGTTAGGTGATGGCGCGTGTGGCGCATAGCCCGGCGACAACCGACGGCCGGAGCTTGGCCGGATTGGAAAGGGGAGAGAGAGATGAGAGAGTTTTTAGGTTTTTTTAAAAAAAATAAGAGACAAAAAAAAAACCTAGAGTAGCCTATATGTAGGCTTCCAAAACGACACCGTTTTGGGAGCTGACTTCCAACCCCAAAATGGCATCATTTTGAGCAATTACCCGTGTCCGACCCGAAATTCGATCCGATCCGATCCGACCTAGGATCCGCGTGTTTTTAAGGGAGGGGTTATTTATCATTCGATCCTTCCACTTTTTCTTAAATTTTCAATCAGGTCCTTCTCGTACTTTTAATGGATTCTAAATTGACCCTGTAATTTTCAATGCTTTTCAATTTAATCCTTGGATCTTTTGAAAGCTCCAGGGGCTGCCACGAGTCACTATTCTGGTTTATTTACGCTGATGGTCCCTATTATTTCTGATTTGTTTTAATTTAATCCTTAAATCTAGTTTTGTTTAATTACAATATTGACCAAAATTTTTTTTATGGTTTTCAAATTAGTCCTCTGACTTTAGGATGCCTGGGGAGCTACCACGTGTCACTTCCTTTTGGTTTTATTGCCCTGGAGGTCCCTAAATTGTTCAAAAATTACATTTTTACCCCTAAACTTCTAAAAATTCCATTTTTAACCTCAAAACTTCTAAAAATTCCATTTTTACCCTCAAATTTCCAAAAAATTCCATTTTTACCTCGAAACTTCCAAAAGTTCCATTTTTACCCCGAACTTCCAAAAATTCCATTTTTGACCTCGAAACTTCCAAAAACTCCATCTTCGACCCCTAAACTCTCGAAATTACCTTTTTACTTTGAATGTCTAAAAATTCAATTTTTAAGCCCGAATTTTCCCAAAATTACCATTTTGTCCCCGAGTATCCAAAAAGTCTCATTTCCAATTCCGATTGCATCATTCTTCTTTCTCATTAATATTTGCACTTAATTTTAACCAATTATGCACTCGTATTTTGCATTTTTGATTTTTTACCATTTTATCTTCTTATTTATCGTAATTCGCGTTATTTAATATCCATTATTAACTGCTTATTCATATTAAACTCGCGTGTTTGTTTTCAAAATTGTTTTCATAAAAACTTTAAAATCGAGGCAATATTCTTTTATTTTGAGTTTCGAAAATTTGCGCCTTAACTTACTAGGTGAAAATTTTCTTTAAATCGAAATAATTGAATACCCTTAATCGAGGCAATGTTTCTTTATCTTCGATTCTGAAAATTTGCGCCTTAACTTACTAGGTGCAACCTTTCCTCAAATCGGGATAATCGAACATCGTTTTCCCAAAATTTAAAAAGTTTTACGAAGGAAAGCCCGTTATTTCTGGATCTTGAAATGTCATGTCCTAACTCACTGGACGTAACTTTCTCCCTCGATCATTTTGAAATAACGGGATTTCCAAACAAACCCGATTTCTTTTAAACTTAACTCATGCATTCAAGGATCGTATTCTAAACTTTATTCGAGCCTTTAAATGTTACAAATTAAGACCCGTAAATAATCAATACGGTACCAATTTTGGGCGTATGAGGGTGCTAATCCTTCCTCCTACGTAACCGACTTCCGAACTTGTTTTTCTGGATTTCAAAGACCTACATGTTTTCAAAACGGTTTTTAAAATGTTTTGTGGTGATCCAATCACACCGAATAAAGGATTGGTGGCGACTCCCATTTTCCAACATTAAAGTAATTTTCGAAATTCGTCGTTTTGCAAAAAAAAAAAACGAATGATGGTTTCGACAATTATCTATTTTAATTGTTTCATTAATTTTTAAATTCTTAGATCTGACTTGAATTTATTTGTAGGTTGTATTAAAATCTAAATTTCTTTTCAATCATCTAAAACCCTAAATCAAATTTGAGACTTGAATAAACTTACGATCTTATTCTGATTTAGTAATGATAAGGGTAGGTGTGAAACAATAATTTAAATTTGTCTTGACTTAAAATGCAAAACATAAAAAAAAATTTAAATTAAGAGAACTAATTTATAAGTCATAGCCCATATGATTTAATATTTGCTACTTAAATGTAAAGTATCCAATAATTTAAAAATCTTTAAAGACGAAAAAAAAAGGGACAATATTCTAATAGAAAGGAGTGTGCCTTAATTTGATATAAATAAGAGTCGTCTATTAACAATCAAAACAATATTTAAAATAAAATTAATTAATCACTCAAAATATAATATTAATTAAAATATAATAATGCAATTAAAAAAGTACTAATATAAGTCATCATAAATTAATTAATATAGTTTTAAAATATCAAGATGAGTTAAAACTATGTAAAAAAGATAAAAAAATAAGTAAAAGGAAATTTATGGAGGAAAAATAAGAAATATATATTTAAAAATTCAGTTAAGTCATTACAAAAAGAGGGTGTTAGCGCTGACGCAAGCATTTTGATTAACAAATCTGATTTGGTTTTCCATTTTCCTCTCAAATTGTGGTTTACACTAAAAACCAAGGAATGATCTTACAACTTCTTTTAATTATCGGAAACCCTCCAACCTTCCCAAATTGCCTCTCCTGACTCCCCATTCCCACATAAGCAATGATCTTATAGCTTCTTTTAATTATCGGGTTAGTTTTCCATTTCTCAGATCTTGTTTTTGTTTATGGGTTTCTTTTTTGTAGACTAATGAAATTGTTGAGATTGGTTTATGATTAACGTCGTTTATGGGATAATTTGATTACCTCTGTAAAATCATTCGATTATTAGGACCTTTATTATTACGTAGCATCTCAAATTTTCTAGGGTTTGTTTTTTTCTTTTTCAAATAGGTGGGCATTGGGTAGTGAATTGAGCTTATTTGGTTGGTTGAAAGTAGTGGTTTTGATTCTGTTACTAAGAATTTTTGGATTTCTCATTTTGCCTTTTGAGTTGTGTATTTTCCACATGATTTATTAACTCATTTTGTTAGCCATAGAAGGAATGGCGAGTGGTTTTGGGGAATCAACAAGTATGCTGCCCTCGAGTCCGTCTTGTTCGGGTAGTAATAATTCTAATGATGCTGGCGATTTCGAGTGCAATATCTGTTTTGAATTGGCTCAAGACCCGATCGTCACTCTTTGTGGCCACCTTTTCTGTTGGCCATGCCTATACAGATGGTTGCACCATCATTCGCATTGTCAAGAATGCCCGGTTTGCAAGGCCCTCTTACCAGAGGATAAACTCGTTCCTCTTTATGGTAGGGGCAAAAACCAGACTGATCCGCGTTCAAAATCGTATCCAGGCATGGAAATTCCAAACCGCCCAGCTAGGCAGAGACCAGCTACCGCTGCTCCTCCCCCACAAACGAATCAGTTTGGCAATTACGGGTTTGGACTAATGGGTGGTTTTGTTCCAATGGCAACTGCAAGGATTGGTAACTTCACAATGGGTTTTGGAGGCCTGTTGCCATCCTTGTTTAATATACATTTTTATGGATTTCCGGATGCTACCGTGTATGGAACAACTTCTGGGTTTCCTCATGCATTCAACACAGTTCATGGTGGTCATGCACAAGGGTTTCCTCAGCCAACAGGACGGGGACAACAGGCAGATAACATTTTGAAGAATCTTCTTTTGTTGATTGGGGTTTCTGTGGTACTTCTTCTGCTTTATTGGTGAAATGCTTTGCCATTTAAGCTCGCAGCCAGTTCTGGTTATCTAGCGTCTGTCGTCTGTAAATATGATACCGTCATTTTTATCTAATTTGGCATCAGCAACAACTTGCACCAGTGTTAATTTTTCTTTCTAAATAAAAACTAGTGAAGGGTTTTTTTTGTTTCTCAGGCATGGAAGCATTTTGTTGCTAGTTGAAGAAGGTCCTTGTGCATACGCTATTATACTCTCTGGCTTGGAAAGCTAGTTCTTTCTCTCATATCATTATCACGTCAAACATGATCAGGTAAAGGCATTCTTGAATTATCATTAGGTTTCAATCATGCTAGAATTATTAAAAGGAACAGATGGTTTTTAACATAAAAATCTTTCATTGGGGTATCCAATTATTGGACATCTTCGTGTGCACAATATATAGGTGCATGTTGAGCATGAATTTATGTCCCGACCACCTAATTATAGGAGATCATGGATTCATCAGATACCCATGGTGAAAATGAGTTTGTTTCTACACTTTAAACCTCGAATTTTAACAATGAAAGGAACAATCGATGCTGATTATGTTGGGAAAATCTACGAATTCACAACACAATGATTAGAAAAATGGGAAAAATGTGGTAGATTATTTTCATCAACCTGGATTTATAGCGGAGACAGATAAAGATAAAGATAGGTAAGATTTTAAAATTAAATTTAAGCATGCTTGGCTGGATCTCCTTCTTTTTGGTATCTTTAGCTAGTGATTTTCGTATTACCTTATTTGATTTTATCTGACCTGAAAAAGACAAGTTAAGGAAATTATTTCCATAAGATACTGTGATTTTATGGGATGCCCTTTCAATCACGATCACATGAGATCAAATGATCATCTCAAGGAAACGAAAGACCCAAATTCTAATAATACCAAACAAGACCTGACCCAAAGCAAGGATGAAGAATCCCAACGGCAAGAACAAGAACAAGGTTGTCGATTGTGAAGTTTTTCACCCAAGTTGCTTTCTAAAGTGAACCGTAAATCAAATTGATTTTTTTTTTTTTTAATTTGTGTTTCTCTTTTAAGGAATTAAAGAAATCTTTGTTAACACCTTAAAATTTTGAGTTAGAATTCTAGTGCTAAGATCTCCTTTGAGTAAGATTTGGTGCTGATATCTACCATCTCTAAATTGTTATGTAAAATTTAATTGTACCCGAGAAGACTAAAGAAGATGAAGAATATGGGTGGTAGGTGCACCAAAAAATTTGGCTTCCCCAAAGATAAAGGTTGTCGTACACTATGCTAGGATTCCACCAGTGTAGCCGTTTTAGGAATGTCTCAATACCAATGCCAAGCAGACAAGATATCATTATATATGTCCCAAAAGAATGATATCAGGGTTAATAAAATCCCTACCCTTGTTTTATAGCGCCTAAAGGAGTGGTGATATCGGTTCGGTTCGATTAAATTTTTTTTAATCGTTTATTATAATTCGATTCTGTTTGGTTTGATTTTTAATTTTTTAGGTTTACTTTGTCAAAAATGAACTCTGTGTTCTTGTTTCTGAATATTATTTGATAAAATTTCTAAGTATTTTTTTATAAATATTTCTTAAAAATAATAATTTTTGAATGACTTTTAATTTTTTTTAAATAAAAATAATTATTTTTACATCGTAAATAATTAAAATCAATTATATATTAAATAAAAATAAAATTCAATTTGATTTTGAGCTTACATTTTATAAATCGTTAAAACACTTTAACGAATTAATTTCAATTCTTTCTTGCTCAAAGCACGTATTGAAGTTTTAGCCCAACTAAGAATCAGGCTTACATTCCACTGGACCATATATATTTTAATTAACAAAGCCTTAAATTTAGCTTAAGATCAACTTATTAAACTAATTTCCAATACTCAATTGGGCCTACTGTCCAAGTATTATAGCTTTGTCGATTTCCTTAAGGATCTTTTAATTAAACTTCGGTCCAACTTTTTGTCATCTTCTATGATTTCAAACTTAGCTTAGCTGATCAAGTTATGTTCCAAGAAATTGAGAACTTCCAGATTTTCACCTCGAAGAGAACTCTAATCAAATTAAAAATCTCAATCTCCTCCAACTTGTCTTCCTCTTCTTTTTTCAATCAATCATGATTTGATGATTGAATTTCACATCATATTAATATTACTGCATATTCAATACTCAATATACGAGTTTGTATGTTTTCGTGTGCAAGTCTTATTTAGGCCCTCAAAATGATGGCGAACTTGTCAGCTTTCAAGCCATCAGTTCTCAGCTCAATCATCAGTTGTAATTTTGTTTATTATGTCAAGTTATATCTGACATATACTTAGTTCATTAAGAAGTATTTTAAATCCTCCATGTTATTTTGATTTGTAAATATGGTAATGATGTACGTTTTGTTGGATGGTTGAAGTGATTTTGGTTTTACTTTATCTTATGGTACATATAGTTGTACAAGTATCTATAGTTGGTTAAATTATGATGAAATGAGTGTGCATTAGATTGATATATGTTAAAATGGTTCTTGTGCTGGTAGTTGTTGATTTGTAGTTAAACTATGCATTTAATTTGCATAACTATCTACTTGTTTATATCAAAATGTGATGCAACTTTGGGGTGATTTAGGAAGTATTCTCGCATCACTTGCTTGTTTGAAAGTTTATATTTGAGATATTGGTAAGTTAGTTTCGAGACACATTGATCACGTCTCAAGATACTATGGATAAAAATGATCAAATTGTGTGTTCATGGATAGTGATCTCGAGATAGGATAAACATGTCTCTCGAGATATAGTTTGTATAGTCTCGAGATAAGTCAACATTGAATCTAAAATAAATTTTACTTTATTTTGGATCTCGAGACAAGAACCCTTTAATTTCGAGATATCTAAACATCAAAGTTAAGGATCCAAAACAAGGGAGCTAAGTCTTGAAACATGTCTCGAGACGTGAACTTCAATTTCTCGATATACAGTTAAATTTGATTTTTTTTTTTTTAAATTTGAATTTGAATTTGAATCCTATCTCCGTATTTTACTTCACTTAATTTTGGAACACCTTATATGAGTTCCTAAAGCGTTGGGTTTGATAAATTCATAGGAATTTCCTCAAACGTATTTATTGTCATCTCCCAATCTCCTTGCGGTGGCCGGATTTCCATTATCGTGTTCTACAAGTTCCCAACAGTTCCAATCTAATGCTTGGCCCTACAACTTAACTACAGAAGTTGCCCCGCATATTGCCATTCTCAAATATCAAACATCATGTTCACTTGGACCATGAGTTTCTTCAGCTTTCACATCAATGGCAGCCTGGAATTAAAAAAAAAAAAAACAAATCACTTAGAACATTTCATTTTGCACCATTCCATGATTTTCACCTTTTTTTTTTATATGGATTTATCGGCTAAATAAGTTCTATATGTCATTTTTTTTAAATTAAGGTTTTATGTCGGTTTTAAAAATATTTAGGAGAGTAGATCGATTTCGTGAAAAGTTTATCCAGTTGGATGATTTTTTCTTACATGTGTCAGGAAAACTCGTCTAGTTAGACGTGCTTTCCCTAAGTTGCAATTTTGACTTTTTTAATATAATTAATTTCTTGGTTAAATTTTGGTGATTAGACGCGCAAAAAACTTGATGTAGTCGAAACTAATTAAAAATATGACTAAGACAAGTGTACCTATAATTAATAGTATAGTTACGGTGAACACAGATATCGTTCCATGAGGACTAAAAGTACTAGTAATAACTATCTTTCTATTATCTAACCGATCGAATAGAGTGATTGTTTTAAACTAAATTTAACTAAATTAATAAACTAAAAGTACGATAAAGAATAAAACAATGAATAACAAGTGTTTTAATACCAAGAAACAAACAATATCCAAGAAAAACTCCACCTAGATTTCATCTGCCATTATCATTCTGAATTAAGCAATTTATTCACTTAGTATTTTGATCCGTAGAAATCCCTAAATTATGCTAATACCTTTATTCAAGCATAAAAACAACTGACTCTAAGTTGATTAGTTGAAATTTTTTTCTAATTAAAACCTCTATTGTCGCATTAATTCGATCTATGGATTATCCTATTAGATTTGACTCGAATCCGGTGGATTTATGTTGTCTTATTTCTAATATTGCATGCAACTCCACTCAATTATGCTAGATCTACTCTTAAACAGGGTCTATTTTTCCTCTGATTTAAGTACATCAAACAAGAATTAATATCTCAAGAATACTAAATCAAGAATTAAGCGCACACATAATTGAGAACAAAATCTAAGTATTTATTGCGTAAAATCAGAAATCAAATGACAAAATTCATCCTAGGGGTTCAATTTTTCTCACTCACATTATTTATTAAATAAGATTGGTTAGATTTAATATTTTTATGGTAAATATTTTTTTCCTTAAATGGTTGATTGAATAAAAAAGAAACATAAAACAAAATGGAATAAAAAATATAATCATGAGTGGGAGAAGAATCGAATATGAGATTCAAATACAAATTCATAACAGTTAACCATCAAACCAAAAAAAAAATAATTGTATTAAAAATTTTAAAATACAACTTAAAGGGAAAGCGCGTCTAGCTGAACGAATTTTCCTGACACGTGTAAGAAAAACTCATCCAATTAGATGAGCTTTTCATAAAATTAACTTATTTTTTTAATTATTTTTAGGGTAAACTACAAAAATAGTCACTTTTGTTTGCCTCAGGTTACATTTTAGTCACTTATGTTTGAAATGTTACGTTTTAGTCACTTATGTTAGTATTTTGCTACGAAGTGATCACTGTGCCGTTAAGTTCCGTTATCTCCCTAACGGTAATCCTACTTGGCAGTCCAACTAGATTTTAAGTACCAACTTGGATTTCCAAATAGAATGAGAATAATTAATTAATTAAAAATTTTAAACCCTAATCCTATTTCCACACATCTCTCTTATTCATCTTCTTTTATTTTGATTCCGATATATTTAGTTACAAATCTGTCTCAAAGCTTGAATCTTTAAAATCCATTAACTCAAAGATTCAATATCTTTGATTCCGATATCTTCTTCCCGTTAAGTTTTTTTGGGTTAATGGGTTTCAAATATTCAAACTTTGAGACAGATTTGTAACAAAAGATATTGTAATCAAAAGGGAAGAAAATGAAAATGAAGAAGAGAGGTGTGTGAAAGATTCAATATCTTTGATTCCAATATCTTCTTCCCGTTAAGTTTTTTTGGGTTAATGGGTTTTAAAGATTCAAGCTTTGAGACAGATTTGTAACTAAAGATATTAGAATCAAAAGGGAAGAATATGAAGATGAAGATGAAGATGAAGATGAGAGGTGTGTGGAAATGAGTTCAGGGTTTTTTCAATTAAAGTTTAGGATTTAAAAATTTTAATTAATTAATTATTTTCATTCCATTTGGGAATTCAAGTTGGCATTTAAAATCTAGTTAGACTGTCAAGTAGGATTACCGTTAGGGAGATAACGGAACTTAATGGTACAGTGATCACTTCGTAACAAAATACTAACATAAATGATTAAAACGTAATATTTCAAACATAAATGATTAAAATATAACCTAAAATAAATAAAAATAATTATTTTTATAATTTATCTTCATTTTTAAAATCCACCTAAAGACTCAAATAAAAATAAAAATTAACATATATGCCTTACTGAATATTAGAAAAAAACAAGCTCTCCGCATTGGAGTTGGGACATGTTAGGAGTAACTTGATTTGATTTGTAACCAATAGCCAGGACTGAGGAATTTGAAATAAATGTTGGGAAACAATTTCAGTGATTGCTTTCTTGGACTTCAAAAACTTTCGTATTTCTATTTTCCACCGTACAGGTTTTATGAATTCTTCAATGGCGAAGAGCCCTAATCTAATTTATTGTTCAGCATTTATTTCCCTTCATCTGAACCAAGTTTTTTGGCTGGAAAAGTCAATCAAATGGACTTCCCTCTGTCGTGTCAATGTAAGGTAAGATCAGTCTGTTCAGTCGTTTTAAATTTTTACTGTAATTCTCGAATCTAATATAATCAACTGAGCTCATAATGTAAATTATTTCCTTACAATTCATTTTTATTTACATTCTATTTTGGGTTTCGTCCTTGAATACTTTCTATAGAATATTCACACGTCATAAATGCGTTAGATGGTTGTTAGCTAAATTGTTAGTATGTTAGTGGTTTGTAATGATCCGATTTTTAGTGATATCGAAATGATTTTAAAATCTTAATTTTGTAAATCGAAATAGTAAATAATAAATAGAGATATTTATGAAATTAATATATCGATGAATTGAAATTTGAATAAACAATTTAGTAAAAAATGTAGTTAATTAAGACTCAGGGTTAAATTATAAAAATTTAATTATTATAAATTTTTAATTAGAAAAAAATTTGGAGATTTAAATAAAAATTATCCAAATGATTAAAATGACAAATAAACCAATTCGATAAGGCTGTTAGTGGACGGTGATAGATGGTGTCATTTAATTAAGTTAATTGGTGATTAAATCTTAAATAATTAAGGTTAAGTTAATTAAACTAGTTTTAATTACGATTAAACCATAATATAAATAGGAAATGAAGTGGGAGGAGAGATGAAATGTTGTCATCTTCTTGTCTAAAACCGTAGCAACCAAAGAAGAAAAAGAAAACGAAAGCTTAAGGTTTTGCAAGCATTCAGCCATAAAATTAGATATCGTTTTTTTTTTTTTTTAATTGGTATTTAATTATGAATTGGCTGAAAATTGATAATGTGTTATGTTTTGTGACTATTCGTAATTAACATCAACGCAGAACCTTTCAGAAGGAAAGAAAATGTAAGAATTATCGACGTGTGATGCAAGAACACGATTTGTACATTTATGAAATAATCCATTAGAAGTTGATATAAGTGATGGAATTGCTAACATGTAAGAAAAGTTTAAATGAAATTGTTGGGACATAAGTGAGTAATTATTATGTGATGAATTAATGAAGTATTAGTAGATAAATTGAGGTATTATATGGATTTAAATTGATTGGTACATGTGTGGGGTTATGTGGTATTGATCTTAACAAAAAAATAAAGAAGTTTTGACTTGTTAAGAGGACTTAGGGTCACAAAACTAGCCACAAAATGTCGTGACATGAGCATCAAAGAACCTAGTGTCGCAACATTAGTCCTATGATGTTGCGACATTGATCTTATTTTACTCTACTTTGTTCTTTTTTATCTGAAATAGTCCCGAATGAACCCCAATACAATCAAACTTTAGAGAAAGCTTAAGAGCTTTACAAAAAAAAAAACCTTAAATGACTTTAAAAAGGATCTAAAATATGAGAACTTGAATAACAAAAAATGGTTCCTGAACAAAATATTTATTTCGAAATGTAGCATTCCTTGTTTCGATATAAATACGAGTTTGGATAAGGGATGTTACACTTATAGTCCCGTGCAACTTTCCACATTAAGGGTGAGTTTGGATGGGCAGTACGTTTACCTATGGTTAATGTAAAAACATTGGTGACAGTTAGATTAGATATTGTAACGATATTATAATGTGAGACAAAAAATAAGCTAAATATATCACACCGCTCCCCACCGTCGATTCAAACCCACCCTAAATCCTTCAAGTTACAACTCTTATGTACAATAAAATTATAAGCATTAGAAACGGTGAATTGACTAGACTTGGACTCATCCCTCGTGCATATATCTAGGCAGTAAGCGCATTTGGGGAATTAAATTAGCAATTTCTCAGGATAGGTTATAAGTTCAGACATTAGCAAATTAGTGTTACAACAAATTTTCAAATAAATTGGCCATGTCCCTCACTTTTTTTTTCTTTAAAGTATCGATTAGAGCGAGTCCAGTAATTAATCTTTTATATTTTGTAGGTTCATTAAAAGAGTAGATGTTAACCACGAGTTTTAAAGTTACTCCATATTCAAGATGAGGATCTAATCCTCGACCACTGATTAAGGTAGTAGAAATCCTTACCATTTCACCTAACTCTCATAATTGTCATGTTCCTCACTTTAGCATCACCATTAGAATAAGTATTTTTTTTTTTTTTTGCCATAACTGATTTCTCCAAAGCTTTCTTCCTTTGTTGTTTTAGTTTTCTCTCTTATTGCTTCTTGAGTTTTTGGTCAATCAGGGGCAAAGTTAGAGGGGCCAGGCAGTGCTCCAAAATGAAAAATTGCCCCTTTAGTACTTTTAGAAATTGCAATGTTTTAAGTTAATGCAATAGTAAAATTGTATTTGGTCCCTCCTAAAATTTAAAATTCAATTATGACATTTTAAGTCCCTTGAAAAATTGTAAAATTTTACATTAATACAATAAAAAATTACATTTTTAACTCTCTAAAAATTTATAGTTCAAATTTGATTCCTCCAAAAATATTTCTGACTTCAGCTTGCAATCAAAATAAATAAATAAAAGAAAATAAAACCAAACTATAAAAAACAATGAAGAAACCCTTTAGCTTTTATTCCCTCTTTTACGTTCCATGTTCAAATTCGTGAAAATATTAATTTCATTAATTTTTTTAGGGTAAACAAGCTATGTATTTATCCAACTATCAAAATATTCATTTTAGGCACCAAAAATAAAAAGTTCATAATTTAAGCACTCACGTGACATAATTTTATCATTTTGATCACTCTAGTTCAAATCACAAACGACAAGTTAATGTGACAATTAAAAAAATCGGTATGATTACAAATTTAACCATCAACTTTTATATATAATATCAATTTGGTCATAATTTTAAAAAACTAACCCTCAAAATTTACAAATGATCTTAAATTGATTCTAATTTTAAATAATTCAAAGAAATATATAAAGAAAATTTTAAATTTCATATTAATAGTTTTTTTTTTTGAATATACTGGTGTGATTACATGGTAATATCTGTTCATACTTTCTTAACCCTTTGATAAGGCACACACACTTTGCACACATAGATGCTCGAACCCAGATCTCTTAGGATGAACAATCTTCTTCTTTTCCACTGGAACCACTCGTTAAATTCAATTTTATATTAATAGTTAAATCCCTCACCCCCGTCGCCATCCTCGGTGCCCCCACCCCCACAGCGGTCCCGTTCCCCCTCCCTCCCCCACCACCGTCCTTCCATTTACTATTTTTTGGATAATTCAACCCAAATTGCAGTGTTCACAACGTAATGAAGTTAAGCGAGAAAGTTGGGTTAGATTCGTAGAGGCCGATCAGCTCAAGCTTAGAATTTTTATATATTTTTTTTGAATTTTTTAGATATAATACCAAATTGAGATCAATTTTAAATTTTGAGGGTTATTTTTTAAAATTATAATTAAATTTATATAATATGTAAACGTTAATAATTAAATTTATTATTATACTGATATTTTAACTGTCACGTTAACTTAACGTTTGTTTTTTTAACAGGAGTGATCAAAATAATCAAACTATAAAACATAAATGTTGGAATTACAACTTTTTTTATTTTGAATGCTTAAAATGAAAATTTTGATAATTGAATGCGTATTTATATAATTTATTTTATTTTCTATGATTGCGTCTATATAGAGAGAGGGGAGAACATGATCTCAAGTGGTTATAATTTATAAATATATAATCAAATGAGACAAAACTGCTGAATTTTATGATAGTAACTAGCGGGAAAAGTCAAAATACAAAAAGGTTGAAAAAAGTAATTAAAAATGTAGAACTTGAACTTTGTAGATCGAAACCTGCGTATTGGCACTCGTTAATGTTATTTAAATACAAATATCATACGGAACCTAACTTTAATCCTAGTTTGAGAGTTGAGAGCGAGTGAAACTATGGGGATTGCCGCTTGAACCTGACCCCTTTTCCTTTCTTTTTTTTCTTTTTCAACTATCATCTTCACACTGTGGGGCAAAACCCTGTGGCCTTGATCGAAACATTTGATTCAATATTCAACGATTGAGTCGTAATTTCTTTGTTTATTTGAAAGAAAAGAAAAAAGAAGAGTAAGATTCGAAACTTAATTTTCAAAAGAAAGTGGGGGGAGAGGGCAGTGCCGACAGCAGGAGGTTGTCAATGTCACCTGAAAAGGGTAGCATGATCGCACGAGGTTTCCTTTTTTCATCAAAGATCCAGAGAATAAATTCGAAGAGGGATCTAATCAGAGAAAATAAAGAAGAGGGGGTGTTTAATTAAGAAGAAGGCTGGGGTCACGGTGTGGAGAGAAATAGGGGGGTTTGTCATGTGTAGCACATGCAAAGCTTTGCCTTGGCTTTATTTTTTTTATTTATGAATTGCTTCGTGTGAACTCCATTAATGAAAGAGGGAACCATGCATGTCCCACTCACATCCTTCGCGTTAGTAACTTATTTGAGGTACAGTGAAAGTTGCTAGCCTATATATTGTGTTACCAGCCTTTTCATATTAATCTTGTAAGCATATAATATAAATCAAGGCCAATCAGGTAAGAAGCTTTATGTTGCCAAGAACACCAGGTTTCAAGTTTTGTGCAACTCGTTTCACTCTGAATTGCAATAATACTTTAAAATATCAAACATGAATATTTTAACATTTGTTTGAAATAATAGTTAAATTTTTTATGTGTTTTTTTTTCATTCTAATATTTTAATGATAAAAAATAAGAGTAGGAAGATGTTTTTTTTTTTTTAAGTGTTACAAATATACGTAAATCAGACTACATTACAATCAACAAATTGAACTAAAATCTAGACATGATAAGCGCATATGATGAGATTCGAAGACTTACACATATAGTTACGAATGATAAGTCTCAAACCTAAGTACTCAAAATCCAAAACTTCAAAAATTTTAATGTTGGTTTGCTAGAAAGGTACTAAATCTTGGCAATATATAATGGCTTAATCTGCTAATCATAACTATTGGAACCTTAATGTTAACTAAGGCTTAATTTAGTATTGCTTCTCAAAAGCAATATTAAACAAACAACTTTTGGATCATGGCTGCTTTTGAAACCAAAATCAAATAATAATTTTGAATATATATTGAATACGTGATTACTTTCCTATTGAAATTTATTTTAAATATATAATATTATATATTTAAATTTTTATTGATTATATTTGAATTAAATTTTATAAATAATTAATATTAATTTAAACCTGCATATTTGTTATTTTATAATATCACGTTTAGAATGGACACTTTATTTTTCAAAAGTATTTTTTGACAGCAATAATAAACACATAAATTTCAAAAGTATTTTTCAAAATCATTTTTTCAAATTGAGAGGCGTGATTCACATTCGAACTCAAATCTGTATTGGATGATATTTAGGGAAAGAAGAAAATGATAATCAAGAGTTGGAAAGAGTTATTGGATTCTTGCCAAAATGACGAACGATGGCTTTTATAACATGATGGAGGGGAAAAGGAGAGATTATTATGGAAGACGGTGAGAATGGGCATCTAGTTTTCCAAAATAATAAAATAAAAGTGGACAGTTATGGTAGCATATGGGAGGGATGTTAGGCCACAACACGATGAGAAGTTAGATAGGGTGAGAGGGAGAGGGAAGGGTAAATGTTTAGTTAAGAGAACCATTTCCCACCCATTTCTTGGTTTCCATGTCCCCGTCTCTCAACAAAAGTGAGCTCCCGTTTTGCCTTCAATAATTCCCTATCACTTGCTTAGCTGGCACTCTATGGACCCACATGTTGCTGCCACCTCGACGCTGCCTGAATAATATTATTTTAGCTTTAGGACACCGGTAAGCTTGTGCATTTAATTTTTCACGGAATGTGTGGATCAAACAGAAAATAATAATAATAATAATAATAATAATAATAATAATAATAATAATAATAATATTTACTTGTTACGCTGAACCTGCGAATCCTTAGATTGAAGGCAAAAGAAAAGCTCTTTGTGCTGGAGCTTTCCCTAGACGCGGATGGCTCAACTAGATCGTTGATAATACGTCATTGTAAATTGAAGTTATCGATAACCTGCCCTTTCTGTCTATTTTTTTCTTTGGTGAAAGAATGTTTACAAGTGTTTTGGGTTCTAGATTGGTTTCCCATCCATTTATATTTTACAGTAAAAAGCTAGTTTTAACGTATTTTCTTTCCCATGTTTAATTACCCAATGTTGAATTTAAAGAATGCAAGACACTCCATATTTTGCCATAAAATTGAAACTATATCGTAATCACTTGATTTCCTACCTTGTTGGTCATTAAAATACAAATTTACTGCAATTATGTCAATCAACACAAGAAGCATTAAAGAAGAAGGTAAATATATGGTTTCAATTAATTTAATAGATTATTTTTAAGATTTAAGATTTTAATATATGTTGCTTTATTTTCAATATGCGATCTTTTTCTTTATAAAAAGGGAAAATTTTTTGCAACCAGCCAAAGACTTGGAGTTTGAGTCGTTTCAAAAACCTTTTACTTTGGGTGGCTTGGGTTTGGTAGCAGCACCCTTTTTTAGGCACCAAGGATCCGTCCCCTCACCCACTCTTAAAAGGGTTCTTAATGTCCAATATCCTCTTGGATTCTCTCCAACAAAATGCCTAAACTTGCATTCATCCCACCACATGATCACCTCCACCGACACTCCCTTCTCCTCCTCCTCCTCCTCCTCCTCCTCATCACTGCCACCAATGCTGCCCCTGCCTCCGCCACTCCCACTCATTATCAAAGATTCAAAGAAGCTCCACAGTTTTACAACTCTCCCGCTTGCCCTTCCTTGGACACCAATGAAGAAATGTGCTCCCCCCAAGCTGTCCATATTGCAATGACCCTAGACGCTGCCTACTTACGTGGGTCAATGGCCGCCATTCTCTCCGTCCTCCAGCACTCTTCTTGCCCTCAAAACATCCGCTTCCACTTCATCCCCTCCGCCACCGCCAACCACCACCTCCTCCGCCTCACCATCTCCCGCTCTTTCCCCTCCCTCAAGTTCCAAATCTACCCATACGACTCCTCCAAGGTGTCGGGACTCATTTCCACCTCCATCCGCTCAGCGCTTGACTGCCCTCTCAACTATGCCCGCAACTACCTCGCCAACCTCCTCCCACCGTGTCTCAGCCGAGTCGTTTACTTAGACTCCGACCTCGTCCTCGTCGACGACATTGCTAAACTCGCCGCGACGCCGCTCGGAGACCGCTCGGTTTTAGCTGCACCGGAGTATTGCAACGCCAACTTCACTTCCTACTTCACCCCAACCTTCTGGTTAAACCCGACGTTATCTCTAACATTTGCCGGACGCAAAGCCTGTTATTTCAACACTGGGGTAATGGTGATCGATTTGCAAAGATGGCGACAAGGAGATTACACTACCAAGATTATAGAATGGATGGAGCTTCAAAAGAGAATGAGGATCTACGAGTTAGGGTCTTTGCCACCGTTTTTGCTTGTCTTTGCAGGGAATATAGCTCCTGTTGATCATCGATGGAACCAACATGGCCTCGGAGGAGATAACTATAGAGGATTGTGTAGAAATTTGCATCCTGGTCCAGTTAGCTTACTTCATTGGAGTGGGAAAGGGAAGCCATGGGTCAGATTAGATGCAAACAGACCTTGTCCTTTGGATGCTTTATGGGCTCCGTATGATCTGCTGCAAACACCGTTTGCCTTGGAGTCGTAAAATTTTGGTATCTTAATTATTTTTATATATGTTTTCATGTCTAGGCCTGAGATTTTTAGTTGGATGAGGGCATAGAACAGTACACACAACATAGATTTGAGTGTACAATGAAGATCTTTCTCTCTTGCAGATGGTGGCAAATATTGGGGGAGGTGTTCAATGTTCATAGATTATACAAGAGAGCTTTAACAATCTACTTTTTTGTTTTCTTTTTCATCTATGTAATTGAAAACAGTATATATAACAACGACAACTACAGCTATAGATGAACAAGAACAAATTGTTTTCAAATTTTATATATGTTCATTTTCTCTTTTCAATTTCAATTGCTTGTTGAAGAGAATATGAAATACATATACATGTTCAGTAATTGGTTTCCATGTTCGTTTGTTTAGTCCCTATATAATTCTTGCAGTTTCTAAATTTGAAGAGGAAGCTTTTCATATTATGGTAAGTCATTATTCTGACTTTTATTAGTTATGGCTCTTTATTTTCTAATTTCTCTCCTTTTCTTTTGGGGCTTCTTGCTGTCCTGCCAAAGCTAGACATGTAACTTTCGTACTTCGACTACATTAATGGGATTCATATTTGATGGGCCAGCTACTTTTCCCATTTCATTAGATTTTTTTTTTTAAATAATCTCTACTTCCTTAAATAAAAAAAACAAATTAAATGCATTTCTAGCTATCAGGCTATCGATTCAATTAAATTTTTAGTATGATTTAATCGATCGAATCTCAAGTTCCTAATAAAAAGTATTGTTCCACTCAAAGATTTTATCTCTCACACTTTAAGAAGAATTCGAAGTTTTTATAAAATTAGAAAACATCTTAATAGATATAAATACGACCTGTAAATTTATAAAAAAAAAATGTCAATATTATTAGAAATTTTAATTATATGTGATGAATTATGGTTTAAATACCTGGGCTTAGCATAGTTGATGGGAGTTGAGGTTTTTGTTTTTTACGTAAAGGAGATTCCGAGGGCGTAAATTAGGGTAATTTGTGAGCAAACATTGTGGGTGACATCAATATCGATATATGTGAGGTTGTTTATAATGGTCATTTATTTTTGGATTTGACATTAATCACATGGACTATTGGGTTTGAATATGATGTTATGGATACAAAATTTGGCATTGAAGGTTAATAATATGGTTTGATGTTAATAAAATGGAAGAGTTGGATGCTCGATGTCAAAACCATTCTTTTTTGCAAAACGACGAGTTTCGAAAATTACTTTAAAGTTGGAAAAATGGGAGTCGCCACCAATCCTTTATTTGGGGTGATTGGATCATCACAAAACGTTTTAAAAACTATTTTGAAAACATGTAGGTCTTTGAAATCCAGATAAACAGGTTCGGGAGTCGGTTACGCATGAGAAAGGATTCGCACCCTCATACGCCCAGAATTGGTACCGTATTGATTATTTTCGGGTCTTAATTTGTAAAATTTAAAAGCTCGAATAAAGTTTAAAATACGATCCTTGAATGCATGAGTTAAGTTTAAAAGAAATTGAGTTTGTTTGGAAATCCCACTATTTCAAAGTGATTGAGGAAGAAAGTTACGTCCAGTGAGTTAGGACACGACATTTCAAGATCTAGAAATAACAAGCTGTCCTTTGTAACTTTTTTAAATTTTTGGGAAAAGGATATTCGATTATCTCGATTTGAAGAAAAGTTGCTCCTAGTAAGTTAAGGCGCAATATTTCAGAATCGAAGATAAGGAAACATTGCCTCGATTAAGGGTATTCGATTATTTTGATTTGAAGAAAAAATTGCACCTAGTAAGTTAAGGCACAAAATTTCGAAACTCGAAATAATCAAATATTGCCTCGATTTTAAAGTTTTTATGAACAATTTTGGAAACAAACATGCGAATTTAATATGAATAAGCAGTTAATAATGGATATTAAATAATATGAAGTAAGATAATTAAGAAGATAAATGGTAAGCAGAAATACAAAAATACAAAATACGAATGCATAATAATTAAAATTAAATGCAAATACTGATGAGAAAGAAGAATGATGCAATCAGAGTTGAAAATGAGACTTTTCGGATACCTAGGGGCAAAATGGTAATTTTGGGAAAGTTCGAGGTTAAAAATGGAATTTTTAGACATTTGGGGGTAAAAGGGTAATTTTGAGAGTTTTAAGGTCGAAAATGGAGTTTTTGGACATCCGAGGGTAAAATGGTAATTTTTGAAAGTTTCGAGGTTAAAAATGGAAATTTTGGAGGTTCAGGGGTAAAAATGGAATTTTTGAAAGTTCGAGGGTAAAAATGGAATTTTTGGAAGTTTCAAGGTAAAAAATGGAATTTTTGGAAGTTTCGAGGTCAAAAATGGAATTTTTGGAAGTTTCGGGACCTCCAGGGCAATAAAACCAAAAATAGGTGACACATGGTAGCCCCTCAGGCATCTTGAAGTCAGAGGACTAGTTTGAAAACCATGAAAAATTTCTGGGTCAATTTTGTAATTAAATAGAACTTGATTTAAGGATTAAATTGAAACAAATCAGAAGTAAGAGGGACCTTATGCAGAAATAAGCCAAAATAATGACACGTGGCAGCTCCTGATGTTTTCAAAAGGTCAAAGGACTAAATTGAAAAGCATTTAAAATTATTGGGCCAAATTAAAATTAATTAAAAGTATGAAAAGGATTAAATTATAAAAATCAAAAAAAGCGAAAGGGTTAAATGCACAAATAACCCCTTTCTTAAAAACACGCGGATCCTAGGTCCAATCGGGTCGGATTTGGGTCGGGCTATGGATATTTTTAAAGAAACGACATCGTTTTACACGAAATACCCTCACCAAAACGTTGCCATTTTGGTAAGGGTATTTAAACCTTGGAACCCTTTGTAAAAACCATTTCCTTCTTTCATTTTTCTAAATTTACGAAGTTCTCTGAAGACCCTCCCTTTTTTCTCTCAAATCCTCTGATCTCTCTCCTCTCTCACCCCTTTCCTTCGTGGCCGACCGGGCTTCGGGCCACCGCCGTCCACCGTGTGTTGACTCCACGCGCGACCGCTCGTTGCTGCCCAACACACTCCGTCACCGCTACGTCGTACGTGTCGCCAGGTAAGTCGATCGTCTCCTTTCTCTCATTTCTTCCTTTTATTCTCTTTTCTCTTTTTTTTTAAAAAGATTTAAAACCTTTCTTTTCCGATTCTTTAAAAAAAGTTTTGATTTTCGATTGATTTTAGAAACCCATGCAATGATCTTTAAAAAAACTTTGAGTCTGTTCTTTCCTTTTATTCCATTTTTGTTTTAAAAAGAAGTCTTGTTAATCTTTTTATGGTTTGCAATTATTTTCTTTGCAGCTTCAACTCCGACGAAGCGTGGACAGCGAGCGAGGTCGGGTTAGGCGTAACTCTGGCGGTGGCATTACAAATGGGTAGTGTTTGACCCTTCGATTTTCCTTCCTTTTTAAAAAAAAAAAAGTTATTATTGTCATTATTAATATAATTTATTATTATTATTAAAACATTTATATATATATATATATTACACTTTTTGAAACAAATAAAAGTAATAAATGGTGACAGTAGGGGCTTTTAATACACGCATTAATGGATATTTTAGAAACTGTTGGGTTTGGTTGTGTAAATCATAAATAGTAATAAACATATGTTGAAGCTGTACATGAACTATTCAATGCACAATAGCTTTGAATTCTGACTTGTATCTGTGTTTGTTGCCTTGTGTTTGTTCGAATCTATTGGATATTGATAAAAGAACAAAATGTGTATGGATTGCTAAAAGGATTGAGTTGAATTCGATTGCTTTTCCAAAAAAAAAGGCCCGTTTACAATTTGTTTGAGTTCTGACTTTATAGCCACCAATACAATGATTTTAATTTGTCTGTTTACCGTTTAAATGCTTGTCTTGTTCTTCTCTTTTGCAGGTTTGACGATGGCAGTGGCGGTGACAGAGCAAGTTGCAGCTGGTGGTAACATTGTTGGTGCTGACATGGCGTTCTTTGAATGGTTAAAGTGGTGGTGACCTATGGCAAGTGGGTGGCAGCAGTTAGGCTACCAGATTAGGGTTTTAGGTTAGGTCTAATTGGGTCATTGGGCTAGTCTTGGACCCTTTGTGATTGGGTCCTTTGAATTCGGGCCCCAATTGGGCTTTGATTTGTAATTGGACATTTGTTTAATTAAGTTTTAAATCAATTTAAATTTAAAGCAAATTTAAATTTAAAAGATAAATTTAAATTTAAAAATAAATTTGAATCAATTTAAAACCCAATCTTAAAATAAAAGGCTCAACCCAATCCACGGGCCCTGGTTAAAATTGGGCTTTAACAGCTGCCCCTCTTTGCTCGTTGCTGAGTAACAGGAACGGGGAAAAGACTAAAAGGATGCCCAATTTGTCAAGTCTCCTCACTTTGTGCTCTTCTTTCAATCAGCTCGCCTTTCGTTTGTCAATCATCCAATCTTCGCTGTATCCACCTTTCTACATCCTTGATGTTGTAATTCCATCTTGTCCTTAGGCAATTTCAAAAAAAGACAAAATTAACTACTGTAATTTCACTCCATTCCCTCGAAATTTCAAGGAGATTGGAATTCATCACCGTAGTCTTTGGGTCTGGTTTCATTAACTTGACCTTCTTCTCAGTATCTCATCAAGAAGACGACCATATCACTTGTTTTTTAAACCACTTCTCTGTGTTTCACCAGGAAGACGGATTTGGTTCACTTCTCAGTATTTCAACAAGAAGCTAACCATTTATTGCTTCGACCTACTTCTAAGAATCTCATCAGGAAGCTGGGGTTCGAAGATTTGTTCACATCGAGCGTGGGTTTCTTTTGGTCTTCTTCTTAATATTTCATCAGGAAGATGACCGTATCGCTTAGTTCAATCCGCTTCTCTGTATCTCATCAGGAAGAAGAATTTGGTCCACTTCTCGGTATCTCATCAGGAAGCTAATCATTCGCCCTACTTCTCAGTACCTCATCAGGAAGTTGGGGTTCGAAGATTTGTTCGCCTTGAGCGTGGGTTTGATTTGCTCCTCTTCTCAGTATCTCATCGAGAAGGTGACCGCATCACTTGTTTCAATCCGCTTCTCTGTATCTCATCAGGAAGACGAATTTGGTTCACTTTTCAGTATCTCATCAGGAAGCTAACCATTTTATTGCTTCGACCTGCTTCTTAGTATCTCATTAGGAAGCTGGGGTTCGAAGATTTGTTCGCATCGAGCCCTGAGTAGGTATTCTTCTCTGTATCTCATCAGGAAGATGACCGTCTTACTTGTTTCAATCCGCTTCTCTGTATCTCATCAGGAAGCTAAGATTCGAAGATTTGATCACATCGAGCCCTGAGTTGGTATACTTCTCTGTATCTCATCAGGAAGCTAACTATTTTATTATTTCGACCTGCTTCTCAGTATCTCATTAGGAAGCTGTGGTTCAAAGATTTGCTCGCTTTGAGCCTCGTTTCATTGATTTGGTCTACTTCTCAGTATCTCATCAAAAAGATGACCGCATCGCTATTTGTGGATGATCGCAATCTGCCCCGTGATCGGGGTAAGGTATTGGAGTCCTGCTCCTTTTCAACTTTTCCTCAGTGATCTTAATGATTCATCACCGCATGTGGCGGGGATGTGACCTGTGAAATATGCTCCTATGGGCCTCTATGTAGTCCCAAATTAGAAGGTCATGATTAGAATGAATTAAATGCTCCTAACTTACATGAATGTGTGTGATGAATGTCAGATTTATTTATTATTATTCAAGTCGGCATGATCTGTCGCCCGTCCAAATTCTGTCTTTGATGTGTTGCTCCATCTTTTTCTAGGTTGTTCTGGAACTGCTTGTTTTTAAGTTTGTCTTCCCATTGGTGATCTTGTTTCGAACTTCTGTAACTTCTAAAAATTCAAAAATAATGCTCATAACTTTTTGTATGATTTATTAGTTCATTACCCGTTATTTAGATGCGAAATGCTTGAACAAAATTGTGCAGAAACAAAGTCGTATTTTAAAAATTCTATTAAAAAGAGGATCAAAGGAAACAACATTAGTCGAAAATTGCCAAGTATACAACAAAGGATAATTACTTGCCCCGGGTATCGCAAAATGAGCTACTCTGCGCCGACTTGCTTAAGAATCATTCCTAGCTCAGATGTGTGTCTAGAAGATCTAGAGTGCTTTGTTGATGTTTTCAAGTTGTAACCTTCCTCCATCTCGTCGACCCGTTCTTGGATCTGAGCCATCTTTTGCGGGTTTTCAACTCAAAATTTCCTTGGTTCCAACGCGCCCTTTGCAGGTTTTCATCCTGAACCTTTTTTTTTTAGACACCTTTTGAGGGTTTTCATCTCAATTCCCCTTTTGTTTTTTTAGGCGAAGTATTTTTTCACCGAGTCTGAATTGATGGGGTTGAATAAATCCTTACCGTCCATTTCTGTTAGGATGAGAGCTCCTCCTGAGAAAGCTTTCTTTACCACATAAGGTCCTTCCCTCATAGAATTCCCTAGGATGAACCTTTTTGTCGTAAGCTCGCATAATTTCTTTCTGGTACATCTGGCCATGGCGAATGGCTTTTAACCTCTTTTCCTCGATTAAATTCAACTGATCATATCGAGCTTGGATCTATTCAGCCTCATCTAGTTGAAGCTCGGTTAAGACTCGAAGGGAATGTATTTCAACCTCAATAGGCAAGACTGCTTTCATACCGTATGCCAATGAGAATGGTATTGCTCCAGTAGAAGTCTTGATTGAAGTTCTGTAGGCAAAGAGGGCAAATGGTAGTTTTTCGTGCCAGTCTTTGTAAATCTCAAGTCATTTTTGCCACAATCTTCTTGATGTTCTTATTAGATGCCCTCACAGCTCCATTCATTTTTGGGTGATAGGGAGAGGAATTATGATGCTTGATTTTGAATTGTTCGTAAACTTCTGCTATTGTACAAATTTAGGGCATTGTCGGATATGATCCTTTCAAGCATCTCGTGTCGACAAATAATTTCTTTTTTCAGGAACTTACTAACCGCAAACTTGGTAACATTGGCATATGAGGTTGCCTCTACCCATTTAGTGAAGTAGTCAATCACCACAAAGATGAATCTATAGCCATTGGAAGCCTTTGGAGAAATTGACCCTATGACATTCATGCCCCACATAGAAAAATACTAGGGAGAGGTCATGACATGAAGGTGTGATGGAGGTACATAAATCTTGTCTTCATAGATCTGGCACTTATGGCACTTCTTGGCATAATTGATGCAATCGCCCTTCATAATAGACCAGTAATACCCAAATCTCATTATTTTCCGGCCATTGTGAAACAGTTGGCGTGTGTCCCATAAATGCCTTCGTGAACTTCTTCTAAGATCTTCTTAGCTTCAATTGTGTCGACACATCTTAGCAACACTTGATCTTTTCTCCTCTTATACAAGATTTCCCCGTCTAGGACATATTCAATGGCCAGTCTTCTTAATGTCCTCTTTTCATTTTTTGAGGCTTGCTCGGTGTACTTTCGATCTCTCACAAATTGAAGAATACTCTGGTACCATGAGCGATCATCCTTTTCTCCTTCTTCCTCTGCCTCAATATCACAACAATGAGCAGGAGCTTCATAGATACTCATCTGAATGGGCTTTACATCTTCTTTCCTACTCGCCTTAATCATCAAGACTAAAGTGGCAAGAGCATCGACCATTTAGTTTTCTTCTCGTGGGAGATAATGGAATGTAATGTCATCGAACTCCGTGATCAATTCGAGGACCAATCTGCGATAATCCACTAGCTTAGAATCCCTTGTTTCCCATTCTCTTTTGAGTTAATATATTACCAGTGCGGAGTGTCCATAAATCTCTAAAATTTTGATTCCCCGCTCTATGACCACACGGATTCCCAAGTTACATGCCTTGTATTCAGCTATGTTGTTTGTGCAATCAAAATTGAGTTTGCTGGTGAAAGGGTAGTAATCTCCTTCTGGTGATACCATGACTGCCCCGACCCCATTACCTGTAGCATTTGAAACTCTATCAAAATTCAATCTCCAAGGTCGTTCTACCGTGCCTCTTCAATAGTCGCAATATACATTAAATCTTCATTCGGGAAATCGAAGTTTATCGGCTCACAGTCCTCTAAAGCCTTGCTGGCTAGGAAGTCTGCTATCGCACTCCCTTTTATTGCTTTTTGATTGACGTAGACTATGTCAAATTTCGAGAGCAAGATTTACTATCGAGCCAATCTCCCATTCAATGCAGCTGACTCCATCAGGTACTTTAGAGGATCTAATTTCGAGATCAACCAAGTGGTATGGTATAAAATGTATTGTCTTAATCTGCGTGTAGTCCAGACTAGTGCACAACATAATTTTTCAATTGGTGAATATCGCGTCTCGCAATTAGTGAATTTCTTGCTGAGATAATATATCGCCATTTCCTTCTTTTCGAATTCATCGTGTTGACCTAGTACGCATCCTATGAAATTTTCAAATACTGTCAAGTATAGGATCAATGGTTATTAGGAATTGGAGGTACCAAGATGAGAGCTTTGGATAAATAACCTTTGACCTTGTTAAAGGTTTCCTGACATTCATCATCCCATACACCTGGGTTGCGCTTTCTAAGCAAGCGGAAGATAGGATCGCATTTCTCAGTCAACTGTGAAATGAACCAAGCAATGTAATTTAGTCTTCCTAAGAACCCTCGAACTTCTTTTTGTGTGCTGGATGGTTGTAGCTCTTGTATGGCTTTGACTTTATCCGGGTCAATTTCAATTCCTCTTTTGCTGACTAAAAAGCCTAACAATTTTCTTGATGTGGCCTCGAAAGTGCACTTTGCTGGGTTTAGCTTTAATTGATATTTCCTTAGCCTTCCAAATAACTTTCTCAGGATTCTTACATGTTCTTCCTCCGTTTGGGATTTCGCAATTATGTCATCAACATAAACTTCAATCTCCTTATGCATCATGTCATGAAATAGGGTCACCATGGCCCTTTGATAAGTTGCCCCTGTATTTTTCCGTCCGAAGGGCTTCACCTTGTAGCAAAATGTTACCCATAGCATGACAAATGTGGTTTTGATCATATCCTCAGGGTCCATCCTTATCTGATAATACCCAGAGAAACCATCTATAAAGGAAAACAGAGAATGTCCTGTCGTGTTATCGACTAAAGTGTCGATGTGGGGTAAAAAGAAATTATCCTTTGGGCTAGCTTTATTTAAATCTCGATAGTCTACACACATGCGCACCTTTCCGTCTTTTTTAGGAATGGGGACTATATTGCTACCCATTCAGAGTATTTAACTACCTAGAGAAAACCAGCGTCAAATTGCTTCTTGGCTTCTTCTTTTATTTTTAACAACACATCCGGTCTCATCCTTCGGAGTTTTAGCTGCTTGGGTTTGCTTTCTTCCTTAATAGGGAGTTTGTGCACCATAATGTCAGCGCTCAAGTCCTTCTGGTTTCTACGGAGATGCTTGTCCCAATTTACACCTCTTTCTTTTCATCTTCGTGCCCCAGTTTAATAACTTTCACTGGGTCCGAATGAGGCATGATTTGTTTTTCTTCTTGTTCCATCATTCTTAACAGATCCGGAGGCAGATTACAATCTTGATTATCTTCAAGGTCCTGAAGCTCTTCCAAACATGTATCTTGCTCGAAGTGAGGTTCTAAGTTAGCGTCAGGGTTGCTCATATTATTGATATTCGATGACCTGTCAAGGGATGAAAGGGAGGTCCAAAGAGTAAAATAAATTCACGAAAGAATGATTATGTGGTATTTGTATGAGTATGCATGTATTAAAAAATAATTAATCTTGTTTGTTGGATATGTACGTATGGTTTATTAAGCTGAATTAAGAAATGAAAGAATAATTATGGAGAAGAATATAAGATAGAAAGTGCATTTCATTCAAAATAACTGAATAATGACCATGGACCCTTTTACAAAAAGATCCATATTGCTTTCGAGCCTAAAGCAATAGGTGTTTTCGGGCATTACTCTAAGGAAATCTTAAAAATTACAGGGAGCTCCTCCACGGTCCAATTATTCAATGTGCTTCCAGGTGCACACGGACCAATTCTTAATAGATTTCCTTCCTTTCTTTCATCTGATATAGCATTAATGCCTAGATCTTTCATGATGCCCCCTTTGGTTCCAATCGTCACCCGCTCCTTTTCCCGTTCTATTTTCTAGTTGATCACCCCTTCCGAGACGAAAGTCTCATAGATGTGTGGGAAGACCATGGGTTTTCACGAGATTTCCTTTCCAGATAGTTTGACCCTCCTTCTTTCTTGCCTTTTTTCTAGCTCCTTCCTCTTTTGTTTCGCGTCCGGCTTATACCCCAGCCCATAACGATCTCGCTTTTCTATCAGCATCGGCACATTAACTCTTCTTTGGAGGTATTTTCCTAGTCCTTTCCCAAGTATAACTCCCTTTCCGACTGTAAATTGTAAGCTCATCCTGGTGGTTAATAATATTGTAGGCACAAGTATTATGCTCCTTTTCGAAATGAAAGTTACATTGACAAATTGTAGTGAGCAAAACGAGCATTCCACAGCCTCCTCGTCTATTCCCACGTAGGGTGAATCACTCGTTATGGACGCGATTATTTCCTCCTCAGCATTAATCACGATTAACAACCCTTCATTTATTAGCTTCACTTTCTGGTGCAAAGAAGAAGGTACTGCTCCAGCTGAGTGGATCCATGGTCTTCCCAGCAGACAATTATAAGTGTGCCTAATATCCATCACTAGAAAATCCACTTCATATGTATTCGGCCCAATTTGAAGAGGTATTTCAATCTTTCCCATTACCTTCCTTTCTGTCTCGTCAAATGCTTTCACTATGTTATTACACCCCTTCATGTGAGAGCTATCAATTGGCAATCTTTGCAGTGTATCTAGCGGTAGCACATTCAAGGCTGAACCATTGCCTATGAGTACTCTAGGTAGCGTATACCCTTTACAACGGGTAGTGATGTGTAAAGCCTTGGTGGAACCTATTCATCCCATTGGTATTTCATCATCGCTGAAGAAAATACAATTATCAGTACTCACGTTATTGATCAATCGATCTAGCTTACTAACGAAGATGTAATTTGCTACATATGTTTCGTTCAGCACATTCATTAGTGCGCTTCGATAGGCTTCCGAGCTTAAGAGCAATGACAGGATCGATATCCGAGCAGGTTGCTTGTGTAGTTGTTCCACCATACTATATTCACTATGCCTTAAAAACTTTAAAAACTCCTTCGCCTCTTTCTTAGATACAGGCTCATTTGTGAGTACCTCAGGCTTGTTAGTTATTTCTTCCTCAAGCTCATACATTCTTGCTTTCGCTTTGCTGATCTCTTTTTCTTTATTTACTGGGTTATAATTTTTACCGCTACGGGTAACAAGATTCACGTCCTTCCTAGGTTCCCCCTCTCTTGGTATGGTCACGTTACAATTGTAACTCCATGGGACCTTCTTACTATCCCTGTAAGGAAACGTTACAAGCTTTTGTATGGTGATGCGATGGGTTGTCTGTTCTCTTGCCGCGCCATTTGTTGGTTTACAAATAATCACCTTAGGGCGATTACTTTCATAAGCCTTAGCTGTTCCGTCATCGGAGGCACAAACATCATTAGCTTCCTCTCCTTCTTCAAAAAATTCCAGCTCTCGATTGTCCATCAACATCTGCATCACGACTTTAAACTCGACGTAGTCTTGAATTTCATGCCCCTTAACGGCATGAAACTCGCAATGATAATCATCCTCAATTATCATACTCTTTTTATCTTTTACGATTATCCCTTCTTTGACCAACTCTTATCATACCTACCGAAGTGGAGACTTAATTTCTTCAACATTTCTCTTAATTTTTCGAACTCCTTCTTCCAACAAGGCATTCACCCCTTGCTCTGGGTGATTAGGCAAAGGATTCCCAGCTATATTGAGCTTTTTTGGCTCTTCTAGTTTTACGACTCCATGCTCTATGAGCCCCTCGACTCTTCTTTTAAAAGAAGGGTAGTTTTCGATCGAGTGTCCTTCTACCCCTACATGGTGTTCACAGTGAGCATTCGTATCGTACTAAGTCGAGAATGAGGATTTATATGGTCTTACACGCTGAGGAGCTACCTCATGCGCGTCATACATTATCTTGTAGAGTTCTTCGTATGACATCGGAAGGGGAGTATATTAAACTCTTCCTCTATTTGACCTGATGTTCGATTTCTGCCACGGGGTATTTTGGTAATTGCCCATTAGAGCTTTGGGTTGACCTGTTACGAAGGGTTTGTTGTAGCTAGATCTGTATATACTTACATTGTTGACTTCATTATCCCTTCTTCTGGGGGCAGGCCTTTTATGGCTTTCTCCGGTTTCAGTCTTGCCAACCTTGATTGCATTTTTAATTATCTCCCCCGATATGACCATATCAGAGAAACTCTTGTTGGTGTTTCCTAACAGGTGATTTAGGTAAGGAGCTTTGAAGGTATTGACAAACAACATCGTTGTCTCCTTTTCTGTTAGTGGTGGCTGTACTTGGGTTGCCACCTCGCGCCATCTCTGCGCATATTGTCTAAAGCTCTCATTTGATTTCTTCTCCATATTTTGTAATGTAAGCCGATTATGAGCTATTTTTATCACATGACCATATTGCTTTAAGAAAGCTTGTGCCAAATCTTTCCATGAATGAATTTTTGATCGGCTCAATTGATTGTACCATATGACTGTCGACCCGGTCAGGCTGTCTTGAAAGCAATGAATTAACAATTGGTCATTATGCATGTGCCCCGCCATCTTTCTGCGAACATGGTTAGGTAGGCTTCAGGGCAACATGGTTAGGTTGTCTTGAATTTGGGAGGGAGAACCAGATCCGGAACCAGACTAAATTCTTTGGCATTTACTTCATAGGAAATTTCAATTCCCTGCATCGCGTCGATTTTCTCCTCTAATCGCCTGTATTTTTCCTCTATTTGTCTAGGGAGATCCTCTCTTATCATCTCGTCGAAGTCTAGGACATCCAAATTCGCAGCATTATCCTCTGGGTTTGACCCTGATCCAATTAGATAATTGGCTGGTTTTGACGTGCTCGTGGTTTGTTGTTGTGCTCTTATAGTAATGGTGGGCTCTCACGTCGGTATTTCATGTGAAGTCGGGTTATGGAGAGGTGTAAAGCTTGGGGGGACCATTGGGTCCTCTTCTTCCTCAATAGCAGGACTCTTTCCTTTATCAGCCATGCTCTGTTTTACTTGCGTTAATTCATTCATTAGGCTCTTTTGTACCTCAATGAATTGATTTTTCATTTCTCTGCACATCATTGTCATTTGTTCTTGGATGCGCTATTGCATCTGGTCTTGTAATTCTTTTTGGATTTGTTCAAGTCTTTGCTCTATGGCCTTAGTTTTCTTTCGAGTATTATAGCGATGCGAGTTTTCAATGATTACTGATGTAGCTGAATGATTTTAATAAGTTAGGATTGTTATGCAGAAATATGCAAAAATGTGATGCGAATAAGATGCATGCATGCCAGAGAAAGGCATTGACTTATAATTCATTTTTCATTTAGAAAACTTCATTTGGATAACAAGTTCCTTAACATAAAGCAAATTACATAAATGGTTTTACTTTGATGCTCAGAGCCTTGACTTTCTTAAGGAGTCTTGATAGCTTTTGACCTCGTTCCGTCTTCGTCTCGTATTGTATGCCTAGCTCTTCTGCTTCAACTGTCACTGTTCATACATGATCAGCTACTTTACGGATTTAATTTAAGGCCTCACCCATAACATAATCCCTTTCTTTGACTTCATTTTGGGTTTGCTAAAGATGCTAATCATTTGTCTCCAACGTCTTTTCCAAAATCTCAGTTCGTATTTCACTATTCTGCAAAGAGGCTTCTAATTCTTCCACCTTCTTATTCAGTCTCTCGATTTCAGCTCGGCTTGCCTTCAACTCCATTACTGAATTTCGACTACAATGCCTGTACAAGGATTCCTCCAATTCTCCTACTCGAGCTTTTAATTCGGTTATTTCGGCTTGGCTTTCCAGAATGCTACTCTTTATACCATTTTCCTGAACTTGGGCGTCTTGAAATTTGTTTTTCCAATGACTTGTTTTATTTTTCTCTTCGCGAATTTCATGTTGCCATTGCTCTGATGTCTTACCTAAACCGGCGGTTCTCATTGACAAGCAAAGCTTTTTATAGTCCTTTTTTAGGCTGTTAAGATCTTCTTCAGCCTTACTCTTCCCTTTTCTTAATTTTTCCTCTTCTAGCTTCTGAACATCAGCGTCCAATCCTAAAAGCACCTTTTTTACTTCCAGCTTTTCTATCGTTTGCTCCATCTCATCATTTTTCCTTTTGAAATCTTGTTTAATTATTTCTAATTCAGTCGGGACAACCTGCAAGTGTTCTTCAATTGGACGGAGAATTTTCGGGTTTGGCATAGGAATATTATCGTTGATCTTTCTGTTTCTCCACCAATCATATTCTGCAGTTATCATGGGATTAGCGCCGAATGCTTTCATTTTTCGAACTTGGTTCCATGCATTTGAGATTTCTCGAATCCTTTTCTTATTGTTTTCTCTCCGGTACGCGAATTCACACTGAGCTAACCCTTGAGTCGTGAGTATGAACTGTCTTGATCTGTATTGTCTTGAAACTAGCACAGGTGCATATCTTGTTACTCCCCATATTCCTGCCAATGGGACTTAGTCGAGATCTCCGCACTGATACAATATTTCATCAGGAGCGAACCATGGTGCTCGCCACTCTATGTTTTCGTCTTTTAGGCTTTGGAGTACGACCATCCACTTTTCTTCTGAGAAGTTTTCTTGTCTTTGCGTGGCCACGAACTCTTTCAAAGGGGAGTAATCTTTAGACAAGTACTGATAGGAGACTTTTTCTGTTTTCCAAAAGTGACTATGAAACCATACCATCAATAACGGTGCGCAAGCAATAAATTGATCTTCTCCCTCCTTTCTGTACGTATTTAAGGATCTGAATGTTTCAGCTAGTATGATTGAGACAGGTGTCACTCTTTTACTCAATCTATCAAACAAATCTATCACCGCGTCTTCTATATGCCCCAAAGCCTTTGGAAAAACGACCAACCCGTAAATACTTAAGGCTAAGATGTCGATCTTTTTCTTTGAATCTAGATAAGCTAGTATTAAATCTTACAGACTTTTTCATGTGATGCACTTGTTATCGCCTTTGACCTTAACTCGAGCTACAACCCACTGTTCGCTCATGCTGATGATGTTTATTAATCTTTTAACATGGTCGGGAGATTTAAAGCTCTAGAATAGGCCTTATCTATCGAAATCTTTGGACAATAGAGCAGAGTGGTGTATTCTTCTATCGTTGGTGTCATGTTTATATTCCCGAAGGTGAAGCAATTATAGGCTGGGTTCCAATACTGCGTTATGGCTCTAAAGAGGGATTTGTCTACCTTAACTTCGTACAAGTATGGCAAATCTTCGTATTCTTGATAAAAGGTCTGTTTAATGTTGTTGTCTCAACTGTCCCATATCTCTTTCAACTCTAGCACATTATTTTGAGACGTGCTGATCCTTGTATAATCCCAAAGCTCTGACTCATATCCTTCCACTAAGTTGTCCCCCTTTTGACGCTGAGTCTCCTCCGACCACATGCGCACGACCATATTGTCCTCCACTTTATCACAGTACTTGTTTTCTATGATTGATTCTCTTATCGGTAACTGAACTTTTGATTATATACCTTTCCTTTATATGATGATGAAATGCAATGCAAAAAGAGACAAAATAAACAAGTTAGCGAAACACAACAATATCAATATACAAGTATAGCATAGAACCTAAGAGTTTGCCTTGGAAGGTTACTAAATGGTTTAGTATAACTCCTTCTAAAGCAAGTTCCTACGGCTTACTATATGTGGTTTTAGGTTCTAAAGTAAGGGTACCCAAACCAGCAAATTCCTCGATCCTCACCCATTACAGGCTCATACGGACGAGTTCGGTTTAGGGGGACGTATTTCCCACATGTTTGCACGGAAGTGAAAACTTTACTAAAACAAGGGTACTTTGTAATCCCGAAAGCGATCCACTATCCTGCACGGAGGTGAAGACCTCACGAAAGAGTAGTTTCCGTCTTCCACTTAGAAAGGTAATATCGTATGCAGATGTATGCAAATTTACACTAGCAATATCACATAATATAATGTTACAAAAGATGTCGAGGATCGCATATTAAACAAAACTGAAGCTTAAAAGTTTTCAAAAAAGACCCGAAAATAATCAATTTTGGCTTGACTCTTGTTCATTTTTAAAAATTTCCCAACGGAGTCGCCAGCTGTCGAAACCATCCGTTTTTGCAAAACGATGAGTTTCGAAAATTACTTTAAAGTTTGAAAAATGAGAGTCGCCACCAATCCTTTTTTTGGTGTGATTAGATCACCATAAAACGTTTTAAAAATCGTTTTGAAAACATGTAGGTCTTCGAAATCCAGATAAACAGGTTCGAGAGTCGGTTACGTATAAGGAAGGATTAGCACCCTCATACGCCCAGAATTGGTACCGTATTGATTATTTTCGGGTCATAATTTGTAAAATTTAAAAGCTTGAATAAAGTTTAAAATATGATCCTTGAATGCATGAGTTAAGTTTAAAAGAAATCGGGTTTGTTTGGAAATCCCACTATTTCAAAGTGATCGAGGAAGAAAGTTACGTCCAGTGAGTTAGGACACGACATTTAAAGATCCAAAAATAACGAGCTTTCCTTTGTAACTTTTTTAAATTTTTGGGAAAAGAATATTCGATTATCTTGATTTGAAGAAAGGTTGCTCCTAGTAAGTTAAGGCGTAATATTTCAAAATCGAAGATAAGGAAACATTGCCTCGATTAAGGGTATTCGATTATTTTGAATTGAAAAAAAAATTGCACCTAGTAAGTTAAGGCACAAATTTTCGAAACTCGAAATAATCAAATATTGCCTTGATTTTAAATTTTTTATGAAAACAATTTTGGAAACAAACATGCGAATTTAATATGAATAAGCAGTTAATAATGAATATTAAATAACACGAAGTAAGGTAATTAAGAAGATAAATGGTAAGCAGAAATAAAAAAATACAAAATACGAATGCATAATAATTAAAATTAAATACAAATATTGATAAGAAAGAAGATTGATGCAATCGGAGTTGAAAATGAGACTTTTCGGATACCCGAAGATAAAATGGTGATTTTGGATCTCGGGGCAAAATGGTAATTTTGGCATAGTTTGGGGTTTAAAAAATGGAATTTTTAGATATTCGGGGGTAAAAATGGTAATTTTGAGAGTTTCGAGGTCAAAAATGGAGTTTTTGGACGTTTGAGGGTAAAATGGTAATTTTTGAAAGTTTTGGGGTCAAAAATGGAAAATTTTGAGGTTTAGGGGTAAAAATGGAATTTTTGGAAGTTTCGAGGTCAAAAATGGAATTTTTAGAAGTTCGAGGGTAAAAATGAAATTTTTGGAAGTTTTGGGGTCAAAAATAGAATTTTTAGAAGTTTCGGGACCTCTAGGGCAATAAAACCAAAAATAGGTGACACGTGGTAGCCCCTTAGGCATCCTAAAGTCAGAGGACTAGTTTGAAAACTATGAAAAAATTTTGGGTCAATTTTATAATTAAACAGAACTTGATTTAAGGATTAAATTGAAACAAATCAGAAGTAAGAGGGACCTTATGCAGAAATAAACCAAAATAATGACACGTGGTAGCTCTTGATGTTTTCAAAAGGTCAAAGGACTAAATTGAAAAGCATTGAAAATTATTGGGCCAAATTAAAATTAATTAAAAGTATGAAAAGGATTAAATTATAAAAAATCAGAAAAAGCGAAAGGGCTAAATGCACAAATAACCTCTTTCTTAAAAACACGCAAATCCTAGGTTCGGTCGGGTCGGATTTGGGTCGAACTGTGGATATTTTTAAAGAAACGACGCCGGGTATTTAAACCTTGGAACCCTTTGTAAAACCCATTTCCTTCTTTCATTTTTCTAAATTTACAAAGTTCTCTGAAGACCCCCCCTTTTTTCTCTCAAATCCTCTCATCTCTCTCCTCTCTCATCCCTTGCCTTCGTGGCCGACCAGGCTTCGGGCCACCGCCATCCGCCGTGTGTTGACTCCACGCGCGACCGCTCGTTGCTGCCTAACGCACTCCGTCGTACGCGTCGCCAGGTAAGCCGATCGTCTCCTTTCTCTCATTTCTTCCTTTTATTCTCTTTTCTCTTTTTTTTTTAAAAAAAGATTTAAAACCTTTCTCTTTCGATTCTTTAAAAAAAGTTTTGATTTTCGATTGATTTTAGAAACCCATGCAATGATCTTTAAAAAAACTTTGAGTCTGTTCTTTCCTTTTATTCCATTTTTGTTTTAAAAAGAAGTCTTGTTAATCTTTTTATGGTTTGCCATTATTTTCTTTGCAGTTTCAACTCCAACGAAGCGTGGACAACGAGCGAGGGTGGGTTAGGCGTAACTTCGGCAGTGGCGTTAGAAACGGGTAGTGTTTGACCCTTCGATTTTCCTTCCTTATTTTTTTTAAAAAAAAGTTATTATTGTCATTATTAATATCATTTATTATTATTATTATTATTATTATTATTATTAATGCTAACATTTAATATATATATATATATATATTACACGTTTTGAAACAAATAAAAGTAATAAATGGTGACAGTAGGGGCTTTTAATACACGCATTAATGGATATTTTAGAAACTGTTGGGTTTGGTTGTGTAAATCATAAATAGTAATAAACATATGTTGAAGCTGTACCTGAACTCTTCAATGCACAATAGCTTTGAATTCTGACTTGAATCTGTGTTTGTTGCCTTGTGTCTGTTCGAATCTATTGGATATTGATAAAAGAACAAAATGTGTATGGATTGCTAAAAGACTTGAGTTGAATTCGATTGTTTTTCCAAAAAAAAAAATATCATTTACAATTTGTTTGAGTTCTGGCTTTATAGCCATCAATACAATGATTTTAATTTGTCTGTTTGCCGTTTAAATGCTTGTCTTGTTCTTCTCTTTTGCAGGTTCGGCGATGGCAGTGGCGGTGGCAGAGCAAGTTGCAGCTAGTGGTGGCACTGTTGGTGCTGACATGGCCTTTTTTGAATGGTTAAAGTAGTGGTGACCTATGGCAAGTGGGTGGCAGCAGTTAGGCTACCAAATTAGGGTTTTAGGTTAGGTGTAATTGGGTCATTGGGCTAGTTTTGGGCCCTTTGTGATTAGGTCCTTTGAATTCGGGCCCCAATTGGGCTTTGATTTGTAATTGGACATTTGTTTAATTAAGTTTTAAATCAATTTAAATTTTAATTAAATTTAAATTTAAAGCAAATTTAAATTTAAATTTAAATTTAAAAATACATTTGAATCAATTTAAAACTCAATCTTAAAATAAAAGGCTCAACCCAACCCACGGGCCCTAGTTAAAATTAAGCTTCAACACCCGAAATTCCAAAATGTAAACGCTTTCTTTTCTGTATAGATAATTGAAATTAAACAAGGAGGTTAAATCTTTCACCAACCACCGTAAATGGAAAAATATCATACATCTATTACCTGCGCGAAATCAAAAATTTTTTTAGGGGTCGAAATTAAATTATAATTTTTACGATAGTAAAAATATAATTTCACCATTTTAATTGTCTGTATATTTTTATTTTTTAAAGGATTGAAATAATTTTTTATAATTTTAAAGGAGTCGAGGTGTAATTTTACTTTTATTAATATAAAATTTTAAAAAATTCAAAGGGGTTAAATAAAAAAATATTTATATAATTTTTTGTCAATTTAAGTATTTTTTAGCTGCCAATAGAATTTTAGTTCGATTGGTATGAACATTATTGTCAATGCAGGAGGACATGGGTTCGAATGCGTTGTAGCGCATTATCCTCCTATTTATGGGTTGAAGAAGGACTATGATTAGTTTTAAGCATTATATTAAAAAGAATATATATTATCAAAATCTATGATGAGATTATTTAAAAAATTAATTTTTAATTAAATTTAGCTCTTAATATTTTAAAATGAGTCCAATTTAACTATCACCATTTCAAATAGAGTTGAATTATTTTTTTTAGCGAAATATTAACTAACATTAAACTTTGAAACTTAGCAACCCACATAGCAATCAATGTATATTTCATGCTATTTTTTCTTTCTGGGTGAGTATATAGTGCACTGTCAGTATACTTGTTTATTCCACAAGCAGCCTTAAAAATTGACATATGTATTTTTTTAATATTTCTTTTTTAATATTTTACTATTCCTCTATAGTATACTTGTTAACCCTTGATTTTATTTTGGGAGCTTAAAAACTCAACGGATAGTGTACCGAATAATTTTCATTTTTTTTGATTTCTATTAACTTTTTATAATTTTGATTTATTTTTTAAAAATATTTTTATAATATTTAAATTGTTAGTTGACGTGACATATAAGATAAATAATATCATGTCAACAAAAAGTATAAACAACATTAAAAAAAATTAATGTTTTTTAGCATTGAAATTTTTTTTTAATGTTTTTAATATTACTATTAAAAATTGTTTAAAAAAAAATATTAACAGCTAAATTTAATTTAAAATAAAATAAGTTAAATAAAAAATAAATATTGAAAGCTAAATTTTTTATTATGTTATTTAAAATTTTCAGAGTTACAGCCCTTTGGCAAGCAACATTACCGATTATACTTGGGCTCGTAGCATGTAATTAAACAAACTTGGGCTTGGCCTGAGCTGAAGCATCTATTTTATTAACCTCTCTCCAGTGCCCAAGTGCTCTTTATTCTTATTCCTCCACTTTGAAAAATATCAAACGATAAGGTTTTCCCCGACTGCATGGTAATGGGTTTAACGGGTTTCAACTTCACAATTATTTTAATACAGGGGTTTGAATTTGATAATTTTTTTATATTAGGCTTGAATTATTTTGGTCCGAATTAGACTCTTTATTTGGTAATTATTTTTATATTAGGGTATGTACTTAGCAATTATTAATATATTAGGGTTTGAATTTTAGGATTTTTAAGGACTAACATGAATGAAAAAAATTCAAGTCCAAATGTGAAAATATTTGTCAAATTTAAGGTTAACTTTGAAAAAAAAAATTTCAAACTCCAATGTAAGAACAATTGTCAAGTTTAAAATTTAACTTGAAAAAAAAATTCAAACCTCAATGTAAAAAAATTATCAAGTTCAAGCTCCAAACTATAATTTAACTCTTTAATAATTAACGTTAACCACCAAAATTGCCTACTTTCCTGTTTGTTTTCATCATCATAAAAACACATTTCAATGCGTTTAAATACATATTTTTTTACATTGATACTAACTATGTTTTTATTTATTATTTAATCAAGATTACTTGATTTTTTTAAATCCACCAAAAATTACTATTTATTTATTTATTATTTTTAACTATTAGTCAATAATACATAATAATTGTTTTCTTAAAATCGGACACTTAAAAAATAAAAAGTTAAAAATCTGCTATGAGTCTCTTTGCTCTTTACTAATATGGAATTTTGTATTTGTATTTTTATTTTCAAGAACTTAGGCTTCCTGTAGATGGACAGTCCATTTACTTGCGGTTAGTGTAAAAACAGCAATGGTGATGAAATTAAATAATGTAGCATGAGATAAAAAGAAAATTAAACGCATTGCACTGAAAATCCAAAGAGTTTTTAGTCTTTTGAGTTTTTATATATTACAATTCAGCATCTATTATTAATACTATTAAAATATAAACTCATGATATATTTTAACCAAATAAAAAGTTGTAGGGATTATCCAATTGAATGCAAAAACACGAGCAAATGTGAAAGGTTGATGTTTAAAGTCCATTTTGTGTGTGGTGGGTGGTCCAAGTTTTGACTAACTTCTAATCCAAAGCACCTTGTTGAAGCTCAATTTATCCGGACCCAACAAAATTTAAATTTAAATTTATTGGAAATTTAAATTTATTATAAATTTAAAATTAAACAATGTCCAATTACAAGCATCAAGGTCCAATTAAAAAATTGAGCCCAATTATGAGCCCAAATGCCAACCTAAGCCCAGATGGGCTCAAGTGACCCAAACTCTAAACAAAAGACCTAATCTGCTATTATTGCTATTGTTGCCTCCACCTCAGCCAACCGGAGGTCGCCACATCATCACCAAGTTGCACCACCAGTAACTTGCACTGCCACCAGCTGTTTCAATCGCCACTGCCATCGCCGAACCTGTAAAAGAGAAGAATAAAATCGGTATTAAATGGCAAACAACAAATAATCATCATTGAAAATCTGGTTATAAAACCAGATTCAAACATTTTGTAAAAGAGACTTGTGTTTGGTTCTTTTGAAACTTGCAAAATCAATACAAAGATAGACTTTCAAAGTAATTTTGGCAATCAAAATACAAGCAGTTAATATCAAGCAGTGGTATTCGAATAGCCCCCAGATACAAGAGCAAAAATACAAGTTAGGTTCACAGTACCCAAACACTAAGTCATTTAAGTATTCTTCAATATATGTTCCCAGCATTTATGATTGCATATTCAAGTCCATCAGTTTCCAAATATGCATTGATACATGCATTTAAGATTATTGTTAATGTTTATTGCTTTTTTCAAAACGTATTAATAAGTATCATTAATAATAATAATAATAATAATAATAATAATAATAATAAATGTAGCTTTAATAATATTAATAAGTGTAATAATAATAATTATTATTAGTAATTAATAATATAAAAAAAAGGAATTGAAAGGACAGGAAATTTACACCCCTTGGATGCTACCGTCGCCGGGGCCATGCCGTGCCCACCTCCGAGCTGCCCGTGCTCCGTCGCATGCAAATCTGCAAAGGGAAACAAAAAGGGACAGAATCGGGTTTCAAACAATAACAGATTCAAGAATAAAAATGGATTACAACTCAAATCAACACCAATTTCTAAAGAGTTTTTCGAAATATGTCACAGATCTAAAAGGATTTCATGTTTTAAAAACAAGTTTTTCACAAAACTAAAAGAGAAAATGGATTTTAAATAACGAAAATGGAAAACCTTACCTGAAAGAGGCCGTGGACGACGGCACGTGAATGGAGCAGGTGGCTTGGGGCGTCGATTGGCGGCAGTGGATGAAGGCGTGTGCCGATGACGCGCGTCGGACGGTGAGGCGAGGTCGGGCCGAGGTTTAGCCTGCGTGGAGGGAGTGAGAGAGAGTTTTGAGAGCTTTTTTCTAAGTTTTTTTAAAAAACAAGTGAAAATGAAAAAAAAAAAAAAAAAGGGGTGGAAAATGGTATTTATAAGTGATCAAAACGACGTCGTTTTGGTTAAGCCCCAAAACGACGTCGTTTTGAGCTTTAACCCATTGACCGACCCGAAATCCGACCCGACCCGACCCGACCCAACCTAGGATCCTCGTGTTTTTAAAAAAGGGGTTATTTATGCATTCGAACCTTTCTCTTTTTCTCAAATTTTCAATCAGGTCCTTTTTGTACTTTTAATTAATTTTAAATTGACCCAATAATTTTCAATGCTTTTCAATTTAATCCTTTGACATTTTGAAAGCATCAGGGGCTACCACGTGTCATTATTTTGGTTTATTTATGCAGATGGTCCCTCTTATTTCTGATTTGTTTTAATTTAATCCTTAAATCAAGTTCTATTTAATTACAAATTGACCCAAAAATTTTCCATGGTTTTCAAACTAGTCCTCTGACTCCAAGATGCCTAAGGGGCACTTATTTTTTGTTTTATTGCCTTGGAGGTCCCTAAATTGTTCGAAAATTCCATTTTTACCTCCGAACTTCCAAAAATTCCATTTTTAACCTCAAAACTTCAAAAATTCCATTTTTACCCTAAAACTTCCAAAAATTCCATTTTTGACCTCGAAACTCTCAAAATTAGCCGTTTACTCCCGAATGTCTAAAAATCCCATTTTTAACCTTGAATTTTCCCAAAATTACCATTTCACCCCCGAGAATCTAAAATTACCATTTCACCCCCGAGTATCCGAAAAGTCTCGTTTTCAACTCCGATTGCATCATTCTTTTTTCTCATCAATATCTGCATTTAATTTTAACCATTATGCACTCGTATTTTGCATTTTTTGATTTTTTTTACCATTTATCTTCTTATTTATCTTACTTCGCGTTATTTAACATCCATTATTAACTGCTTATTCATATTAAACTCGCATGTTTTTTTTTCAAAATGGTTTTTCATAAAAACTTTAAAATCGAGGCAATATTCTTTTGTTTCGAGTTTCGAAAGTTTGTGCCTTAACTTACTAGGTGCAATTTTTCTTCAAATCGAAATAATCGAATACCCTTAATCGAGGCAATGTTTCCTTATCTTCGATTCTGAAAATTTACGCCTTAACTTACTAGGTGCAACATTTCCTTAAATCGAGATATCAAACATCCTTTTCCCAAAATTTAAAAAGTTTTACGAAAGAAAGCTCGTTATTTCTAGATTTTGAAATGTCATGTCCTAACTCACTGGACGTAACTTTCTTCCTCGATCACTTTGGAATAGCGGGATTCCCAAACAAGCCCGATTTCTTTTAAACTCAACTCATGCATTCAAGGATCGTATATTAAACTTTATTCAAGCTTTTAAATGCTACAAATTAAGACCCGGAAATAATTAATACGGTACCAATTTTGGGCGTATGAGGATGCTAATCCTTCCTCATGCGTAACCGACTCCCGAACCTGTTTTTTCTGGATTTTGAAGACCTACATGTTTTCAAAATGGTTTTTTAAAACGTTTTGTGGTGATCCAATCACACCGAATAAAGGATTGGTGGCGACTCTCATTTTCCAACGTTAAAGTAATTTTCGAAACTCATCGTTTTGCAAAAAGAAAGGGATGGTTTCGACACACCCTTTTATTCTGCTTCCACTTATAGCTACTGTAGTATTGTTTTTGAAATATAAAATGATAGCTACAAAATGTTTATATCCATTATATTTGAATAAGAATTTAAAAAATTAATTATTAATATTTTGAATATTTCAAGTAATTAAAATTAATTATTTGTAAAATTCAATTTAAATATTAACATATAATTATTAAAAATTTAAATTATATAATGTTATAATAGGGAAATAATTGAATATGTAATCTAAATATTTTAATAAATTTTAATTAAGTTGATGACTGAATATCAATAAATAGAGGTAAGCGTAAACAGAAATGTTATAGGAACAAATTAGGTAACGCACTACACACCATTTAAAAGAGAAGTGGGCAACGGTCAACCGATTGTAGGTTAGGTCATCTAGGAAGTTGCCATGAACTTTCCTGTATGTCAATATACTTCATCTTCTACCCTTCTCTGAAGTTTCCCTAAAGTATAGCCATCATTAACTAAAAAAGAAAGACTTAGATGGCTTTTCTCTTCTTCATTTAAGCTGTTGAATCTTTGTTAACTTCACTTTGGAACATAAACTAGGGTTTCCACAGTCAATATATTATGGCAACTGCTAAAGTTTCCAAGGCTTCCAAATGGTTCTCTAACAAGAGCCTTAGGTTAAGCCTTCACCGTTGTGGATCAAAGTCTAGATCAACGTCCTTGAGCTCTTCTCCTGGACCATCATCAACACCAATATCTCCTCGCACACTTCCTAGTATGAGAACCAAAAGGCCTGAAGAAGACGAGATGAAGCAAGTCTTTGGCTATTTCGACGGGGATGGTGATGGGAAAATCTCTGCTCTTGAACTTAGGGCGTACTTTGGGTCCATCGGGGAGTACATGTCACATGAAGATGCTCAAGGGGTGATCAACGATCTTGACTCGGACGGGGATAGCATGCTGGACTATCAGGATTTCTTGAAGCTAATGAAAAGAGAACCCAGCAAGGATGATGAAGGGGATGATTATGATGATCTGAAGAAAGCGTTTGAGATGTTTGAATTGGAGAAAGGTTCGGGGTGCATAACACCCAAAGGGCTGCAAAGGATGTTGAATCGACTTGGGGATGCAAAATCATATGATGAATGCGTTGCCATGATTCGGGTATATGATATCGATGGTAATGGGGTGCTTGATTTTCATGAGTTTCATCAAATGATGGCTTGATTCCATTGTTCCTTTCTTTTATTTTTAGCTAAATAATATTAGTAGTATTTAGCTATACAAGAGTTTTACGACTTCACGTAGATCGTGAAATTCTTAGTCTTGATAATCAAGGCTCAAATCTTTCCATCTTTGTTTACAGAGCACGTCCAAGTTCCACGGTGTGACGATTTTAATAAATGATGCATCATGAAATAAGCTTTCTAAAAAAAAATGAAAAATTTATCATTCTCTCTCTATATGTAGTTATGTGCCAATTATTAAGTATTAACCAATGCGCTATATATTATTCCACGTTTTGTAGGAATATTATTATTTTTTATATATTTTCACAATTGGTAATATTTAGTCCGATAACATATTTAGGGATTAAGTTTTTGGGGATCAAGTAAAATTTTCAAAAATTTTAAGAAGCTAATTAGAATATTTAAAAAAAATAAATAAATAAAAATTTTCAAAAGTTTCTAGAGAGAAATGAAGATTTCCTAAAAATTTTATGGGCCTTAGCTGTCCGCTTTTGATTTAGTTACTCACTTGACATGTTTGTGGGGAAAAAAAAAAATTATGATTTTTCTCATATTTTTAATTATTTTTTTTATTTTATGTCTAATTATTTCAAAACATATGTGTTAAATAAACATTTTCCTCGTACATTACACTAATAACTAAACGTAGCATAAATATGTATTATAAATACAATAACCCGATCTTTTCCTTGTATTTTATGTCGAGAAGTTTGGGAAATAATGAAATGCAACATTTAGAAAATATTGATCATGATCCCAAGGTGATGAGGTTCCAAAGTTGTAAACTTGCACTACTCACTGCCTCATCATGCCTAATAGATGTGCTTGGTTGAGTGAAAACATGAAAGGAAAAAGTGAAAAAAAAATTAATTATACTTGGTGAGAAAGAAAAATAGAGAAAATAAAAGGTGAATACATCTTATTTTAAAAGTATGCATTTTTTTTTTAAAAAAATTATTCTTTTTTTTAACTCTACTACATAATAAATTAAAAATTATTTTTTCTATCCTTTCTATAAGCTTATCAATGGAAAGAAAATTTATAATTTTCATCTTTCTATATATATATTTTAAATTTATTTATACTCTATGGAACAAATCCTTAAAGGTAAAGCAAAGAAAGCAAGGCAAGGACAGGGCAGAGTAGCAATAGCTTTAACGTGAAAAAAGAAAAGCCGAAAAGCATGTTGAGAGGAAGCAAGCATATTGCCAAATCCATCTTTGTCTAGAGTAGTTATGGCTGACTCATGGACGACCCGTGGGGGCTTTAACTGCTTCCTTCAAACCCAATCCTCCTATTTAAGGGTATTTAAGGTTTGAGGAGAGATTACGAGTAATTTTATGTTTTTGTATTAAAATTTAATTTTCAAAGTCAACAAACTTCTGCCCATTTTTGTTGGTAGAGTCCAACGTGGCAATTATAGAGAAAAAGGAAAACAACTTTAATAATCTTCAACATTTACCATTTTTATAAATTTCACTCTACTTTTTAAAAGTACATAAAAATTATAAAGAAAATACAAGCACAAAACCATTTGGGAGATAAAAAGAGAGTGTTCCTATTGTGGGTCACTGTTGCACCAATATAAAATACTTTCCCAAGGCTGAGTTTTTATGGATAAACCACCACTTAGAACACAATTAATAATTGGGTTTGGCAGTCGAGAATTAATGCTCATTGTTTACTAGATGAATTTGAATGAATTGTTAGGTTTGGCAGTGTGGAATTCATTTATAATTGAGTTTGAATGAATTGTTAGGTTTGGCAGTGTGGAATTCAATTATAATTGTGCGTAGCTGAGTAGTTGTGATGATGCAAACATGTGGTTTTGTATCATTTTCTTCTATGTTTTTAAATTTGGATTTTAAATGCTTTTGGTATCAAAAAATAAAGGTAAAATTGTATTGATTGTAAATTATGAGATTTTGCGATTTTTACTCTTTGTGAGTAAGGTATTAATTGTAAGGAAAATAAAATTTTCACAATAACTGCAAATTCTGTCGTTATCATTTGAAAATACAAATTATTGTTGTGCTCAAAAATTAAATTTTAGTTGGAATCATTAGTATAACTTATCAAACAGTTTAATTGATCCATTTGAAAAATGAAACGTTTCACAATTAGTGAACTAAATTTATTATCATAATCTTGATTTAAAAAAAACTACCAATTTATTGTTCATGAGCAAGTGCATAAATGTACTCCTGAAAAATAAGTGGATATGAACTCTGTGTATTAGTTCGATGGTCAATGGTATTTATTACTCCAAATGTGGCTTGGGTTTGATCATGCCAATCAAGTTGTTATGAAGACTTTATCCTCCCCTTATAATTTACCAAAAAAAATACAAGTATAAAAAATCGTGTCGATAGAATCTATTTAGTTTTAAATATACTTGAAATTCCTTTGTTTCAAATTTGATTTGAACCAAAAATAAGAAATTTATTCAATTATTAAATGATACATAATGCGATACAGTCGAAACAATGTATTATAATAAGAAAAGAATGTAAAAAATTAATATCCTAGAATTAAAATACATGAATTAAAGTTTAAAATTTAAAAAGAAAATAAAAATTCTTTTTAACATATTTAAAATTTTAAAAATAAAAATCGTGGTTAGTGTGTGACATGGACTCTTATGGATTTTTTTACAAAATTAATACAAAAGAAAATATTATACACCAAAATAATATATTCCCCTCATTATTTACCAAAATGGTATATTTGGGGGAGTGATGCCATTTGAGTAGGCAGCACCACTGTTATTTCTGACATAAAAATAATTTTTTTTAATATTAAATAAATAAAAAATATTTAAATAATGAAATTTTAAAAAAAATACTGATACGGGTTTGGATTAAACTCGGTATTTAAATACGGATTTAATATTATTGGGTGGTGCCTACCTGACAAGTAGCACCTACTCCCAATAACGTGAGCTGCCTGCTATCCCCTGCTGCTGCTGTTGCCCTCTGCTGCCTCTGTTGCCTGCCTGCTGCTTTTGCATGCTACTGCATGAGAGAGAGGCAATATGAGAACCTTAAAATGGCCACCAAACACACAAAACACATACACACTAGAAGAAAAAAATCAAAGAAAGAAAAGAAGAAGAAGAGGAAGGGTGGAACGGCAAAAACAAAGAGGGAAGGAAAGTTGAGAAAAAAACAAAAAAAAATGAAGGTATGTTGTTTAGAATTTGATTATTATTTAAATTTTTGTATTATTCTTGAAAAAAATCCATTTAAATGTTATTTAAATTTAAATATTATTTAATTATGTAAAAAATTTAAATTAAACTAAACTTATCTCCTAAACAAAAATATATTATTAATGTTCTTAATATTTGTATTATAAATAATATTTAACAAGTTAATAACCTCTTAAAATAATCGTAATTGTAAGTATAAAAATTTAAATTCGATTTCATATATAAACAAAAAAAATTTCATCTCATTCTCCATTTTTCATATAGTATTTTTCAAGTAAGTGACCGAATTAATAATTCTATTATGATTGCTTTGAAGAGAAAATTAATTGAGGAGAACGTAGAATGGAGAGAAAAATTGAAAAGAAAAGAATAAGATTTAATAATTTTAGCAGTTTTTTTCAAACATTTTTTTATTAAAACTATATATATATATAATTCAATTTATTAGATTAATTGTGATGCTTAAATAAAATTTTGTTAACTTTGATTTATTATAATTTTGATATAATAATATTTAGAAATAAGTATATATTTAAATAAATGAAAAATATGTTTCTATTGCATTAAAATTTTTAAAAAAATATTTTTAAATATTAAAATTCTGAAATAAAAAAATATTTTTAAATTTTTAAAATGATAAATTAAAGAAAAAAAATAAAAAAACATTAGTAATTATTTTAATATTTTTAAAAAAGAAATATTAAAATGTGATTAATTGCCCTTCGTGTTAATTATTTTTTAAAAAGTAAAAAAGAAACATAAATGTAGTAAATATTTTAATATTTTTTTCAACAAACAAAACTCTTATATTCAATATTTATATTTTAATAAATTATGAAATAATTTTTTAATATAAATTTAACGCTTAACCCGCAAAATGTAAGAGTAAATTCAATACTTAAAATTTTAATTTATCAAAGTAATCAATATATAATTATTTGTTTTTATATATATCAAGAATTTTAATTACTTCTAGTTAAAAATTGTATTAATTACTTCTGACAGATTGATAATCTCAATTTTATTATTGCAGATATGAATATGGATTCGTTAATTAAGGATGATGACCACATATCGGCATCTGAACTTGTACAGGTAATAAATTGTTATTTGTTACATTATAAAAAGTTCATTTAATTTACGATATTAAACTAAGTTATATTAACTATATCGGTAATTTAATAGTCTCAGGATGTGTACCGAAAATTAAGGGCTCGTGTGAATGGGATAAATTATGAACCAGACAAACGCATCATGTCATACTTGATTGCAGCTGGATTTGGAGTTGCTTCACTGATCTGAACATTCGATTTGCATTACGACTTAATTTTCGCTTTGGTCGAGCGGTGGCGGCCAGAGACCTACATGTTTCACTTACCATGTAGTGAGTGCGCCTTCACACTAGAGGATGTTGCACTGCAGCTTGGGCTTCCAATCAACGGGATGTCCGTTACGGGGTCATTAACAGTACCTGACTCGACGGCCCTTTGTGAAAGCTTATTTGGAGTCTCATCCAGTGATGGTGAATCGAGATTCACGAGATTGAAGTTCACATGGTTGAGGGAAAGATTTCACCATCTACTAGTTGATGCCACCGAATTTGATGTGATGTGTGTCGCTCGGACTTATATATTGCACCTTATAAGGGGTGTACTAATGTCGACGGCAAGTGGAAACAGAGTGCACATCATGTACTTGCCTCTATTGATCGATTTTAATGAAGCGGTTCAATATAGTTGGGGCTCGGCAGTACTAGTGATGTTGTATCGTGAGCTTTGTCGATGTATAAAGCCTGCTGCCGTTGACATTTGCGGGTGTCTAATATTGTTACAATCGTGAGCCCTATATCGGATGCCTTTCTTGGCTAATATCAAACACCTACCATACGTTTTCCCACTTGTGAACAGGAGATAACATCTAATCTTTGTCCATAATTATTTGATTTTTTTGTGTGTAAATTTGATCTAATAAGTTGTTTTTTGTAGATGACGTGGGAATCCGAATATTGGGAGGTCATTCACGGTTCCGATATTTCGACAGATGATCGAGACACATGCGGGGGAGATGGTACGTTATTCATGACATGCAATTACATGAATCATCTTCATTTATTAATATTAATTGAGTCGTGTTACTATAATAATGTTATTTAAATTTTTAGTTCCTTTGGATGCCTTATTCAGTCCCTAAGGTCGCGACTATTATTCTCGATTTTGCCCGCAACCATTCACACTTGTGGTGCATTGACGCACTAATTATATGCTTTTAGACAGTAGAGTTAGGAGATATTCATGGTATCAATAAGAAGGGGAGATCGGGAATGGACTGGGGGCAAGTGCACAAAAGATACGTTGCTGTGTGGGCGAGACAGGCGAAGCGGATACCTCAACATGACATGGATCACAGTTTCACTTTTGAGGTATCCGTAAAGTATAGGCAGTGGAATTTCCATACGGGGAAACCATATATATATGGTGGGCAAACAATGTTAGTCCCCTCGTTCATGCTACCATGTGGGCACCACTTTCAGCCGCTTGAGCCTGAGCCGCAGCACTATACGGAGCCTGTGCTCGAGTCGAAGCGTAACGTCGAGTCGACGCTTGAGTCGTATCATCCAGGGTGGTCAAGGAATGCATAGAATACGAGTTGGTCAGCGCACGAGTATCATTCGGAGTTTCTCGGATCTAGTACTGATCAGCAGGATCTGAGATCGTCCTTGATGTTTGATATCTTTAGCCTAATACCACCACAGTTCTCTACTCCTTTTAGCCGGTTACAGTACTCTACTCCTCCTCGCCCATTACCGCTGCAGAACTTTAACCATGGCTCATCATCATCAATGACATCCGAAGGTGCGGAAGACGATGACGTTAAACGTCGTGACCACCCGCAACGTGCTCGTCGACCACCATAACGTTTTACTCCTAGAACCATACCATCGAACCATCAAATGCGATAAGACGGGCCTTAGAATTAAATATGTTTATGTTTATGTTCTTATTTATATTAAATTTAATTAATTTTGTTACTGTTTTCAAATATTTTGTATAGGTATATTCTAAAACATCATTTGTATGCAAATATTTTGTTTTTCCTTTTTTTACACAATAGGGTACTCTTCGAAATCGGTTGCATATGCCGCATCAGGGTCTATAACTGACATGTGTGCCCTAGCAGGATAATTGTACATCACAATATGTCGATCATCTAGGACCTCGTCATTCAGGTTTTCCTCATCGATATCATCCGGGACCTCGTCCATGTCGGGATCACTATCAATATCGTTCTCGTGATCAGAAGGATCACTACTATCATATCCATCATCACCATCTGCATCATTATCGGGTGCAACATTAAGATCGATATTGATCCCACTAATCTCGCGAGCTATAGATTGTTTATCAACGTAGGATGTCGGAGCCATCATACTTAATGGAGTGGGATCTTCAGCTCTCTCAACATCAGTTAGATCAGCAAATAACTGAATCACTGCATTTTCATTACTCTGATTCCGACAATAAAGAGCGATCATTGTCTCCACATCTTCATCGTCTACGAGTTCCATCTCGATAAATTTGATAGAATTTGTTAAAATTGGAAACTTATAAAAAAAATTTGAGATCCTTCTCCCACAACGTCTAACAATTCTTTCACTAATCTTTGCCTTCATATTATCAACTGAGACATTTTTACTAAATCTCAGTGCTAGTTGTTGGCGACATTCAAATACACATCCAATTGTTGTTGTCAAAATTTCTCCATTGAAATAAACGCATACGAAAAATTGATTTTCCATCTGTTAAAAGAAATAAGTAGGGTTTTTTTACACAAATAATATAAAAAAATTTATTTATTATAAATAGAATTACAGTTAAAATTTTCTGCTAACTTTCTGTTTCCTTTCTTTCTTCAAAAATTTTGTTTCCTTTCATTCTTCAAAAATTTGCTTGTCTTTTTTTCTTCTTTTACTCAATAATTTGTGTTTAAACTGATCTAATGGGGGGTTTAAACAGTTTTGACAAAGGCACCACTAGTACCGCTTACCCAGTAGGCACTATTGGTGTCACTTACCCGAAAGGCATCACCCGTCAAATTTTAATTTTATTTTCTTTTTTTAATATAAAAAATATAAAAAATTAAAAAAAAATTATGTGCACCACTGACCTAAGTGTACTATTTTGGTAAATATGGGGGAGTATTATTTTGATAAATAAATATTTTTTTATATTATTTATTTAAAAAATTTTGAATTAATCTTATTGAATATTTAATTCAATTTTTCAATTTTATATTATTATTTTCTACAATTCTTATAAAAAATATTTTTTTTACTTTTATAATTTTTTATAATTTGAATGGATTAAAATATATATTTATATTATTTAAGTTATTAATTTTAATTTTTGTATTATATTTTGGTTTATAAATTTTTTTTTGTATTATTTATGTAAAAAACAATGTGGAGTTAGTGCAACCTGCCAAGTAGGCAGGCACCTTTGGTGCCGCCTGTCAGGTAGGCACCTCTAGTGCCGCCTGTCAGATAGGCACCACCCCACTGTACCACTTCCGTATTTAAATATCGGATTTATATTTTTATCCGTGTTGTTTAATATTAAACAAATAAAAAAATTCTTGTGTCAAACATGACAGTGGTGTCGCCTATCCAAATGGCACCACTCCCCCAAGTGTACCATTTTGATAAATAATAGAAGGAGTAGAATATTTTGGTGTATAATATTTTTCTTTTGTATTATTCTTGTAAAAAATCCGACTCTTATGTACTAAAAGTGAAGAAAGCAAAAAGAAAACTGGAGGCAAATGATTATTATGTTTCATCGTGTTTGATTAAAAATAATATAAAATAAAGGGAGGTTAGGAATAGAGAAATTTTGAATAAAATATTTAAATTTAAGTGGGAAATATGTTAATTACTCTCATTCTTTTTCTTTTTTGTACGTTTGGGTGTGAACTTTGTCATTGGTATCATTATAAAGTTCCTTTAATTGCTGTATTAGACATTAGTTTATCGGCATTCTCACTTTTGATTTTTAAATAAATATTGTTTAATTATATGATTAAATTGTTACGAATTAGCTCAACATCAATTCAGTTGGAAAATTACCATAATAATCTTACATATTTTAAATAAATTATATGATTACAATGGTATTTTGTCGTAAATATTGAGATTGAATTCAATGTCATCAATATCTATAAAATCTATGTTTTTTAGGATAAATTATCGAAATAGTCACTTTTGTTTACATCAGGTTATATTTTAATCACTTATGTTTGGAATGTTATGTTTTAATCACTTACGTTATCGTTTTGTTACGAAATGATCACTCTGCTGGTAAGATCTATTACCTCCCAAACGACAGTTGGACATGACAGTTAAAATGAGTTTTAAATACCAACGTGGATGTCTAGTTGGGATGAGAAAAGTTAAAATTTTTTTTATGAAAATAAAATATAAATTTTACCCTAAAATCCAAATTTTTTCCGGTTTAAAAAGAAACAACAATTAAGTTTATTTTTTTTGCTCTAAAACCTATTTTAACTGTCACACAAGAAAAGTGATCATTTTATAACAAAATGATACCGTAAATAATTAAAAACGTAACATTTTAAATCTAAATAACTAAAATGTAATTTAAATCAAATAAAAATAACTATTTTAATACTTAAACCAAAATTTATTCATAAATTGATTCAATTATAATATTTGAAGAGCTTCTTTCTATTAAATAGCTCACATTGTATTTATTCATAAATTGAATAAATCGTTCAAATCGATCATAAATTTTTCAAAAAAAATGGAATCTTGATGGACAGGCGTAGCTCACACGACAATATAAAAGTGGTTGAAGTCGTGGTGCACGCCCGACCATCACAAACATATCCCGATCTCGCACCGCAAAGCCACTATTATTTTTCTAAAAAAATTACTTTGCACATCAAAATAACTAAAGTCTGAACTCTTTTTCTTACCAAACAAACGTAAGAAACATTGAAAATGACTACTTTTCCTCCCACTGCCCTTCCCTCCTCACATACTGTGATTTTCAACCAGTTAGCTAGTGGAATTAATTTTTTCTATTTCCGGATGTCAGGAGGCCTTGACTTTTATTATGGTCTTCGTCAATTATACTTTTAAAACATTATGCAATTTAATAAGATGAAAAAATCCAATGGGTAACCATGCTAGGGATTAAAATTTCATCATCTTTTTGTTATGAAAATTTCCAATTTAATTACTAAATTATTCAACTTCTTTTTTAATTTCTGTATCGTTAAGTTTAAGATAAGTAAGAGATAACATGATTGTTTATTTTCAAGATAAACTATATGAATGGTCATTCAATTATGAGAGTTTTTCTGTTTTGATCGCTCAATTATAAAAAAATTTTGATTAGTACTAAAATTTTTTAAATTAAAATTTTTTTAATCATCATACCATTAAGTTAATAATGAAAATTTGATGTGATCCTTTTTATTAGCCTAATATCAAAAGTTTCTCTTCAATATTTATACGTTCTATTAATTTAATCTTAATTAATATATATTTAATCATAAATGTTCTTACCAGTATTTGGTGCTAGAAATTTTTTTTTTTGTAATTTTTTATTTAACGCTAGTAAGATTTAAACTTTTTGGCAGAGGAGAACCATTATTTTAACATAAAAATTATACAAAAGAAACTTTCCAACAACTTATAATATTTTTGCTACCGAAAACAAAAAAAGCTTTAAGTTTTTCAATGTCGGAGAGACACTGTTTAATCTAAAGTGTTAAAAAAAATTACCAACAACTTGTGATCTTTCTATCACAGAAAACTAGAAACATTAGAGTTTCCTACGCTGAATTACACTAGCTAAGACCATAAGAACTAGGTAGATGGAAAAAAGTCAATATTAGAATTAAATTGATAAATTATGTAAATATTGAGGGTTAAATTATTATTCTTTAGTATTAAGACTAAATTGATAAAAGATAAAAATATTGAAGGACTGAATTTATTATTAGACTAATAAAAAAAGAGCCACGTTAAACTTTCATTATCAATTTAATGACATGATAACTAAAAACTCTAATTTAAAAAATTTTAGTGACTACATAAAAAAATTATAGTTGGGTGACTAAAACAAAAATACATACATAGTGAACCCAACAAGTGACTCAGTGGAAAAGAGGATGTTGTTCATTCTAGGGTCTCGGGTTCGAGTGCCTGTGTGTGCGTTGTCAAAGAGTTAAAAAAGTATGACCAGATACTACCATGTAATCATACCAGTATATTAAAAAAAATACATACATAGTTGATTGATCATTCATATAGTTTATTTGAGAAATAAATGGCCACATCATCCAACCGTTTTAAACTTAAAAAATAAATGAATTTGGATAGCTAAAACAAACATATAATAAAAGTTTAGTGTGTAATAACTCGATTTTCAATGGTGTTAAAAAAGATAATTTTGAAACCTTATTTTTGTAAACTAGATCCATAAATATTAAATTAAAATATTTACGAAGTTGATATAATAGAATATTAAAGTTTGATCCTTCAATTTTTTATATTAATTACTTAATCAAGGTATAATGATTAAATTGTAAAAATCTTTATCGCTATAGATTTTTAATTGGTCAAATACGTAGAAACTTAAATTGTAATTAGCCAAAACTATAAAATGGTAATTAAATCATTTTATAATGTATGTTAGTGGATCATGTGGAAGATTCCACTTAAATTTGTTAATAATGGTTTTTGTTAATTAAATATAATTAAGTTAATTAAACCTAATTAACTAATCCCTAATCTAACTATATGAGACAAAAATAAGGTAAAGTTTTCATCTTTTCCTTCATCTTCTTCTTTTGGCCAAAACTTGAAGGAAAGAAAAACTCAGGAAGTTTTCACCATTAGATCCTCCATTGTTAAGGTAATTCAAGTCATTTTCTTGTAATTTTTATGTTTTTGAGGTCATGGGAGCTTGATTTAACTAGCCCATGTACCAATTTATAAATCTGTTAAAGTTTGTGAAAGTTTCCATTATTGATTTCTTGAAGAAACTGGTCTTAGATTAATAAAATTTAAGCTTAAATGTGAAAAAGGACTAGATCGTAATGTTTAATCGTTAGTTTTGTACAAAAGGACCAAATTAAATAAATTGTGAAATATCAATAATAATAGATAGTATGGAGTCCCTAAGGGATGTGATTGAAATTGGTTTACAAATCAAATCTCAAAAGTAAAAGATATAGTTATTTCGGTTTTAGGGACTAAATTGAATAAAATGCAAAAATTAAGGGTCATTCGAAAAATGAAATTAAATAGGTTCATGCATATCATGGAATGATATAAAAATATTTGGTATTGATAAATTGTCTGAAATAATTGTTTAGATAAAAAATTGAATAAAATTGAAGATAATCGAGGAAAAACCAAAATTGTCGAATAATCCTTGAAGATTCAAATTTCTTGCTATTTTGACCAGGTAAGTTCATATGGTATTTAATGTGTTTAAGTTGTTATGCAATTAATTTGTGTACATATGATATATTATGGGTTGATTTCTAGTAATTTAGTATGAAAGGTGAGAATTAGACTAAATTGTAAATGACGGTTATAATTGAAAATGAGGCCCGTGTGAACTTAGTAAATGTTAGGATATGATTGGCATGCCAATAGGATTTTGTGTGTGCTTATATGGAATTGGTTACATATGGTACTGAGATCCAACATTTGTTGCGAACTTGAAGATACGTGTGTCAAAGGTTTAGCGTGTACTAGTAACCTGATGTCGTTTGTGACACCTTATACCCGGCCCAGTTGTTGGATCCAAATATAAAATGTCACATTTCGTTGCCAAAGCAACTTACTTTTTTATTTTTTTAAATGAAAACGTAGTGGAAAAAAAATATTTTATAAAAAATTCGGTAGCATTTCTGCTTATTTATGTAAAATCCCCAGTAAAATTTTGTATTTCACAATATATCCACATTCAAATAATTTCCCAAATCAATTCCCAACACTTCAATTTCTCAAAGCATTTCAATAAACTTAATACCTATGTTTAACCATTTTATCAAAATATTGGTTATAAAGTACTAGCAAAAGAGACATAATAAACATATATTTAAATTTAATATATATATATAAGCCTATGTACATGCCATAAATATTAACCAAAAAAAAAAAATTTTCACCAACTTTGTTTGAGCTAATTTTCGGTTCTTCGGATGCTATTGGAACGATCTACCAAATCTAATTACTTACGCACGGAAAAAAATAAACAAACCGTATGCTGAGCAATTTTTATGCTCAGTAGTGCTAATATCATATAAATCATTACATAAGTATTAAATATAGATTAGTTAATAAAAGTAAATAAATAACAATAAGCTTTTTAATCAAATTTAAAATCACATAATCAATTTAATTCACACAACAAGGAAATTCAAATATATTCAACTTTTGTTTTTGATTTTCTTTCAATCTAAACCCCGTACTAAAATTTAGACTCATAACCAGATACACGAATTCGCCACCTTGAGTTGTTCGGCAACGATGGCTATTAGAATAGTTCACGACCCTCAGGAAATTGGGACTAACAATAATAAAAACTGACCAATTTGACCTTTTCTCCCTCGACCCTTTGGGAATTGGGGAGATCTAAATCCTCTGATATAAAGATTCTATGGCATGCCAACTATATCTGATCTAGTTTAACTTAGTGAATCGGGGTAAAAATCAAGTTTCATTTCAATTCAATTTTCACATCATTCTCATTTTTGGTCTCATATCATGATCAAATCATATATTTTGCCTAATGTAAAATTAAGCTTCCAATTCAAAAACTTATTAAATATTTTCTTGCTCAAACATATAAAATCATAAAACTCAAACACAAACCATAACCATGAATTTGCTAATTTAATCATTTGAAAAATAAACATGTTCCATCTCAAATCATAATTTTATAAATATTAACTAAATAATTCAAACTCATTCAAAACTCATAAAAATAATATAAAAATAAAATTAATATAATTAATCATAATAGTTTAATTATTCTAAAGCTTTATGTAATGAAAATAAGATATTAGCACAAATCAAAATTTTAATTGCTTTACTTCTTCTCTTCGTCTTTCTCCTTCAAGGTGCTCGCTTCATTTTTAGCTACAATATGAGCAATTCAATACAAAATAATATCATTTACCCATTTTAATACTAAAACTAATAAAAACAACATAAATATGCATGATTAATCAAGTTAATATATACTAAGCTTCCAAATCCAAAATTCTCATATATTTCAACTCGATTATCTGTTTTCAATTTCGTCTTCACCGGAGTACTAACTAATTCATAAGCTTCATTTAGCATAAACATTACTAAAAATAGTCAAATTTCTCTACTACCCCTTCATAGCCAAATGAACCAAATAAATTTCTCATCCAATTTCATTTCTTTTTCACACTTCTAATAAGCTAGAATTCTTCTTCTAATCATTTTCTATCAAGAATATATACATATTTCACTTAAATTTTCTAAGCTTCTATCAATATTCTTTAATGACAACTTTCAAAATACTTGATGAAATAAAAAATTATTGGTATATATATGTAAAACAAGCTTTAAGTATTCAAAATTTATGAAAAATTTGAAGAAAAACCATACCTTATGCTTGAATTTTGAAAAAAAATGGTGAAAGAAAATTTTTCTTTCCCTTTCATGAGAAACAGAGAACAAAAGAAAGAAGCAAATGAAACAGCATAAATGAAAGATGAAAAATCTTTCTTTTATTTATATAATAATAATAACAATAAAATATTATATTTTAAATAATTATTAAATAATAACTTTAATAAAAAAATCAACGCAATCATGAACTCTTTTCTTCTTTTTTTTTTTTAAAAAAATGGTAAAATTACCATTAAGTCCTTCCATCAAAATAAAAATAAAAATAGAATATTTGCATTTTAATTCTTATACTTTTCCAACTTATTCAATTTAGTCCTTGAACTCAATAACGAATTTTTTTAACTAACCACATGCTCCTAATAATAATTCTCCCATGTCTAATAGTTTTCTTTAAAAACGATCATTACTTCTTATACTACTATTTATTTATTAATCCTTAATTCAAGGACTTCTACCATAAATATATATTTTTAAAATGGGGATATTATATCGTTTTAAAGGTTTAGCCTAGATGGGTAATTTAACATGTATATTTTCAGCTTGGACAAGCAATCAGATGTGTCATTATAAAGGGTTATAAAGGTTTAGCCATGAGTGATAACTTGACAAGCAAAGGCGTATTTAAGGGGGTTGGTAGGGGTCCCGACCCCCTTAAAACGATTATTTTACCATTTTGATCCTTTAAATTTTTAAAAAAGTATATTAATAAAGGGAAAATTGCACTTTGGCACCCCTAAAAATGATAAAAGTTTGATTTAATCCTTTAAATATTACAAAGATATAAATAATTTAATTTCGGTCCCCCTAAATTTTTTCCTAGCTTCGACCCTATTGACACGAATATTTTTAGCTCTGACGAGCAACTGGTGTGACGTAGATACCTGTGTATCTAAATTCGTTTACTAGGATTCATCGGGGAAAACAAATTAAATGAATTGAGAAATTGAAATGAGACATAATGATCTTGATATTCATTTGTGAAATATTAAATTTGAACTTCAACAAGGTAACGAAGAAGTGACATTAGCATGTATACAATTGTTTCATTCCATGATTGAATAAGTTTTGAACTAGTCATTAAAAATTACATGAATTGACATGATAAGCGATTGTGGTATTATATGTTTTATTTACAAGTTAAAACTCACATTATTGATATGTGGTTTGCCATGTCTAGCCAACTATGCCAAGCTTCGTAATTTGTTGTGCTTGATTGAAAGTTAAGGTAAACTATCTCTATGAATTTACTAAGCATCCTATATACTTACCCCTTTTGTTTTCCATTTTCCTTGTAGATCGATATCTTGTGGACTACATCAAGCCAGATAATTCTGAAGCTCACACTATCGTATAACTGAATCGATAGATATTTGGTCGTTTTGAGTCAAGAGATTGTGGCATGTATATAAGTGTTTTGATATTCATCTTAATGTATAAAAGACTTGATGAGTTTGATAACTTTTAATGTATTTGGTATATGATGATTCTCATCTTGTTCATGCTATTGAATTTGGTTAATCCATAAGTTGTAAATGGTTGATGCTTATTTGAAATGGTATATGTTATTATCATGCTTGAAATTTGACTAGGCATATACTTGATTAGATTCATTTTATGGTTTATAGTCTTTGAAGTGTACTATGTACAATGTGCATAGACCAATTATTCCTACCGTCCGTCCGCCTTAAATTGCTAAACAAATTGTTTCAAATCATTGCTACACCAATTATTCCTTCCCACTGTCAATTGCTACAAAATTATTGCCAAATTAAATTGTCGATTGCTACTTCAATTTATTGTCATTCTTGCCTTTAGCCTTTAATTGGTTGCCAAAAAGCTTGTCAATTCACTGGTTTGTTTCTCTAAATAATTCGTCGGAATTTTTTTCTCCAAAGCTGCTACCTATACCGATCAATTCCTTATTGTTGTTCATCTTCTCACCATTTGTTGTTGTTTTGGCTTCATCTAAAGTTTCTGATCATTGTTTCAAAATAGTTGTTGAAGGTTGCAAATATAATTAGTTATTAGTTACATTTGTTAGCTTTGTTAGTTTGGTAGTTATTAGTATTGACAGCTAAATATATATGTAGCTTCACACTTTGTAAATTAATTTTATGATTGAATAAAAAGTCTGAAGCATAAATTTAACATGGTATCAATGTACTAGTATTTTGATCCATTGGGCCATTCATTCTTTGGTTCAATTTCATTTGCTTCAGTTTCTTGTTTTGTGTTTTCTCTGTTTCATCGGTTTTCTTTGAATCGCTATGCCTCCGAAGGAAATTACCATCGATTTCAATCACAAACTTTACCTTCATCCTTCTGATACACTGAGTTCCATTCTGGTTTCTCATCAATTGACCGGAATTGAAACCTACAATCTCTGGAGCAGATTAATGCGGCTTGCCCATCTTGCGAAGAATAAACTAGGTTTTGTTAACAGTGACTACAGACGAGAGGATTTTGATGAATCTCTTAATCATCACTCAGATCGTTGCAACGTAATTGTGCTTTCGTGGATAATCAATTTGGTTTCTAAAGAACTTTCAGCTGGAATCGTTTTTGCTTCGAGTGCATCTCTGGTCTGGAAGGATCTCCGTGAGCGTTATGATAAGGTTGATGGATCTAGGGTATTTTTTCTATATCGTGAGATTTCCACATCTGTGCAAGGTGATGTTTTTGTTTCTTCTTATTTTACTCGATTGAAATTTCTTTGGGACGAGTATGAAGCCCTAATTCCCTTCGCTTTTTATGAATGTGAGATTTCTCAAGACAACCTAAAGCATCAGTCTCAACAACGTTTATTCCAGTTTTTAATGGGATTAAATGAAACATTCTCTGCCATCAGAAGTTAGATTCTCATTATGTAGCCTCTTCCATCGGTAAATAAAGCCTATTCAATGATTCTTCAAGAAGATAATCAATGTGTTCATCTCAGTGTTTTTTCTCCTATCTCGGATTCAACAGTCATGTATGCCTCTAGTTCTTCCAATTCACATCGTCGTTTTAATGGGACCTGCGATTACTGTAAGATTAAAGGTCACAAAAAGGATCAATGCTATCATCTGATCGGATTTCTATCTGATTTCAAATTCACCAAGAAGAGGAAGCCCCAAGCTGTTATGGTATCTGATTCAGATTCTTGTGTTTCTCCTATGGCTATGCCTATTGTGTCTTCTTCATCTGTACCTGCAGCTTAGTCTTTACTCAGTCTCAATATCAACAGATATTGGATCTTCTTCACAAGGCTTCTCTTGAGTCTACTGCTAATCTAGCAAGTAATCTTTCATCTTGTGCATCTGTTTGTACACAGTCTACTTGGATTTTGGATACGGAGGCCACTGATCACATATGTTTTGATTTCAATAGCTTGATCAATCTTGTTTCTTGTTTGTCCAATAATAGGTTTGTTTCTCTTCCCAATGGTAAACGTGCACCCATTACCCATATTGGTTCTGTTTCCCTTTTTCCAAATTGCCTTATTCGCAATGTTTTACATTTTCCACAGTTTACACACAATTTGTTATCCATTTCCAAACTTACAAGAGATCTTAACTGTATTATCCTTTTCTATCCTGATTTTTTCTTACTTCAAGGTCTTTGCAATGGAAGGATGCAGGGGATTAGTAAATGTGTGGGAGGTTTATACATGCTTGTCTGCCCAGTTAGCATTGCTGGTTTGTTTTCCACCTCATCTTTTGAGAAATCCATAACAACCTGTAATGATCTATCTTTACCTTCATGTGTGTCTTTGAATTCTAGCATCAACAAAACTGATATTTAGCATGCTCGTTTGGGACATGCTGGTTTGTCTAAAATGAAAAAACTTGAACTTCCATGTCTTTTACAATCTGATACTGTGCATCAATGTTCTATATGCCCCTTAGCTAAGCAACTTAGACTGTTATTCCCTCTAAGTACCTCTCGGGCCTCAAATCCCTTTGAACTTCTTCACTTTAACTTATGGGGTCCTTATAGAACTTCAACCCATCAAGGGCAACGTTTCTTTCTTACTATTGTGGATGATAACACTAGGATGACCTGGATTTTTCTATTGAGATTGAAGTTTGATACTGTTCTTTACATTAAGAATTTCTTTGCTTACATTAAAACTCATTTCTCTACCACTGTCAAGTATGTTAGTTCTGATAATGGAACAGAATTTTTTAATTTTTCATATTCTGAATTTTTCTCTTCTCTTGGTGTCATTCATCAAAGTAGTTGTGTTGCCACACCTCAATAAAATGGTATTGCAGAGAGAAAACACAAACATTTATTAGAAATGGCTAGAGCTTTGTTTTTTTTCAATTTAAGGTTCCCATTAAGTTCTGGGGTGAGTGTGTCAAAACTGCTTGCTATCTGATAAATCGATTGCCTTCTGCTGTTTTACATTGAAAATCTCCTTTTGAATGTCTTTATCATCACAAACCAAACTTATCTCACTTAAGAGTTTTTGGATGTCTTTGTTATGCAACTTTTTCTTTTGCTTCTAAAGATAAATTTTCTCCTAAAGCAATTCCCTCTGTGTTTATGGGTTATTCTACTGTTCAAAAGGGGTATGTCCTTTTCAATTTACAAACTAAATCCTTCTTTGTCAATAGGGATGTCATTTTTCATGAAATTGTTTTCCCATTTTTTTTTCCTCAAGATCTTATTTTCAGCTTCTTTCCTCCTAATTATTCAGTTACTGATGATGATTTTTTTATCCTTTCATCATCACCTTCAGTTCAATCTACTCCATCTATTGTTCCTTCATATTTTCGAACTTCAATCTCAACAAAATCTCCATATTCTCCACAGTTACAACTTGAAAATGAATCTCAGCACCCTGAACCTGAATCTTTTGTACTTGAACATTTTGAACTTGAACTGGTTCACTCTACTGAACCTGAACATATTAGTCATGACCATTTCCTTGAGCCAATTATTTCTTTGCCACGAAGATCTACTAGAATTTCTAAGCCACCAACTTGGTTACATGCATATACTTCCTCTGTTTATCAATCCTCTCCATCTTCAAGTCAATACCCTATTTCCAAATATATTTCTTATTCTCATTTACCTTTATCTACTCACTCTTTTCTTTCTTCTACAACCTCTTTTGTTGAACCTCAAAGTTTTTCTGAAGCAATTAAAAACCCGTTATGGATACAAGCAATGAAAGAGGAAATTCAAGCTTTAGAAACCAATAACACTTGGTCAGTTATTTATTTACCATCAAACAAGACTCCTATTGGCTGCAAGTTGGTCTTTCGGATTAAATATCAGGCTTCTGGTATTGTTGAAAGATATAAAGCACGCCTGGTTGCTAAGGGATATAACTAGAAAAAAGGTGTTGACTTTTCTGAAACTTTCTTATCTGCGGCAAAACTGGTCATTGTTCGAACCCTTTTAGCAGTTGCAGCAATTCTTGATTGGCCACTCTATCAAATGGATGTGTAAAATGCATTTCTTCAAGGTGATTTGAATGAAGAAGTGTATATGCAGATGCCTCCTGGTTTTTGCAGTCAGGGGGAGAATTATGTATGCAAACTGCAAATATCAATATATGGTCTAAAGCAAGCTTCAAGGTAGTGGAACATGAAGTTGAATGAAGCTTTGTTAGTTGCTGGATACCAACAAAGTAAATCAGATTATTCTATGTTTACAAAAAAAAGAGGGTGAGCAAATTGTGGTGATGTTGATATATGTTGATGATTTACTAATCACAGGAAATAGTGATAATCTGATTACTGAATTAAAGACCATATTGAATTCAAACTTCAAAATGAAGGATTTGGGAATTCTGAAATTCTTTCTTGGATTTGAAGTCTTAAGAGCAAAAGAAGGGATATTATTGAATCAAAGGAAATATGCTGTTGAGCTAATAGCAAATTTTGGTTTAGGGGGAGCAAAACCAATTTCAACCCCTCTTGAGCAAAATATGAAACTGACATCAGTAGAGTTTGATAAGACTCAGAAAACTGTTTTGGAGGACCCTGAATTGGAAGACAAGGCAGTCTATCAAAGGTTGATTGGAAGATTAATCTACTTGACACATACAAGGCCAGACATTGCATATGTTATACAAAGCCTTAGTCAGTTTATGCATCAGCCAAAATAATCTTATTTGGAAGCAGCCTTGAGAGTTGTTCGATATATAAAGAAAGATCCTGGACAAGGCTTGTTGTTCAAATTTTCAAGTGAGTGGCAGCTTCTAGCCTTCTGTGATTCTGATTAGGCTTCATGCCCTGTGTCAAGAAAATCAGTTACCGGTTATTGCATCAAATTGGGGGAGTCACTTGTATCTTGGAAGTCCAAAAAACATAATACTATAACTAGATCATCAACAGAAGCAGAGTATAGAAGCATGGCAGTAGTCATTGCAGAAATTGTATGGTTAATTGGGTTATTACGAGAGCTAGGAGTACCAGATATTAAACCAGTGAAGTTATTCTGTGATAATAAAGCTGCTCTCCAAATTGCTGCAAATCCGATCTTTCATGAAAAGACAAAACATATAGAGATTGACTATCACTTTGTTCGAGAACAGATTCAAAAGGGACTTATCAAAACTGATCACATATCCTCTGTGAACCAGTTTGCAAATGTTTTGACTAAAGCTCTAGGAGTACAACAGCATCATCACTTGATAGGCAAGTTGGATTGAAAAACATCTTTTAACCACCAACTTGAGGGGGAGTATTGAAGGTTGTAAATATAATTAGTTATTAGTTACATCTGTTAGCTTTGTTAGTTAGGTAGTTATTAGTATTGGCAGCTATATATATGTGTAGCTTCACACTTTGTAAATTAATTTTATGATTGAATAAAAAGTCTGAAGCATAAATTTAACAATAGTGGCTACGATTATTTGCTTTATTTTCCACTTTGTTGCACTTAATTTGTCACTACAAAGTTGTCGATTTGCTCTCCAAAAATTGATGTTGTTTCAACCTACATAAGTCACCCAAATTGCCATCGAATGCCATCTTAGGTGATGGTTGTCTATACTTTGCTATTGATCTGCCGTAATTCGTTGTAGCAGATTAAACCATTTTTCGTACTTAAGGAGATTGTATAAAAGCAATTTTGTTATATTTTTACTTAATTTTCGTTTGTAGTTAGTAAATAATAAAAAGTGTGATTTTAGCTATTTATATGACTTTAGGGGCCAAAATAAGCCTAAAAGAAGACTAACGTATTCAGTGAGTGCGTAGGACATCACTTGGAGGAATTAGAACACAAGATTGATCTCATCGTTGCAACACAAAGGGTCAACGTCGCAACATAGTGAGTAGAGTACTCAAAAGAGCAAAGTTGCATTCAATGTCGTGACATAGTAAGAGGGTGTCACGGAACAACTCTAAATCCAAGCCTGTGCCTGTAAACTACCACCAATGTCACGACATAGGCTAGTGGATGTCGTAGCATCGTCACGTAGAGAATTAATAAGTTGGGGGTGTTCATTTACCACAAGAATATCTTAGATTCAAATTATTGTTGTCTGAAAAAAAAAATTTAAACTGAGAACTCAAACCTAATATTTACACATGGTAGAACTCAAAATTGGGATTTTAAAATTTTCCGAACTTATTCATTAAGCCAACTTGATTGAATGGTTTTAACTACATCTATTCATGGGTCATACGGCTAGCCCAACTTGATTGAGTTTGAGTAAGAATTTTCATGCTTTAAGATATTGATCGATTGGATCACTGATTCGATTTAAAAAACATTGATTCACATTCCTATTTTCGCAGGTCAAAAAATAAGCCTAAATTGTTATTATAGCCAAATGAAAAGTCATTAATAACCATTTATTTCTGTATAATTGAGAGAAACCCCCGACGTTTAAATTAGAAAATAAACGAAATTAAACCTATTTATTTCGTCATTTAATGCATTTTCCATATATAGTTTTCTCTATATTTCCAATCAAGACCTGGCCGGGGAAATAGTTTCCTCCATATTTGTAAGTGCGAAACCTTAATTTCAGAGTCCTTAACGCCCCGTTACCCATGTATTTTAAAATTACCCAATGCAAATTATATAACATCCATATCCCTTTCAAGAACAGCTTTAAGCTTGCCGCAGGATAATAACATCATAAACAAAATACAGAAATGGAGAGTAGCTTAGGGTGTTTAGATAGCTGTAGCCACTTACAAAACCCTACCAAACTACGCAGCAATGAAAGGTATCTGATGAGGCAAAAGTACTTAAGAAGTTATCCCTTGATGATGACCACCAATAAGAAGAAAGAGAAAGGAATTATAGCAAACAAGTGGTTGAAGTACTGCCGGATTCATCAATGGAATAATAAGCAAACTGTGGGATCAGAAGAGGTTAAAAAATCTAAACCCAAATTCCCTGCTTCATCCTCTCTTAAAGCCTGCTTCAAAATGTTGCTGGTTTGCGTGGTTAAAGTTGATGTAGTTTGAATGGTGAATCTGGAAACTAGTGGATTATGAAATTATACATTCATAATAAGTGTTCAGAGTTCTATTCACATCCACCCAAGAGGGAAAAAAAAAATTAAGAAAACTGTAGATTTCCTACAATTTAAGTAGTATAGTTTGGTTCTGTATAATCTCCAAGATTTTTTTTATTTGTTTTCTGCTTTATCTGGGACCATGTTGGATTCTGTAAATGGCGAAAGCTGTGATTAGCATAGCTTTTGCAACGGGCTTTTTATCAAATAAGTCATTTTGACTTTAAGCACAACTAAACAAACACCATTTGAGTATTTTTTTTTAACTTTTCAACTGAACTTTTCAATCCATTAGAGAAGCTGAAAATATCAGCAGTGAAGTTCCAAATGAGCTTTTAGCAAAGTGAATTATTTTTTTAACCTCAAAATGACACACGGTACATCAATTGTTTCTTCTTTTTTCTTCCATAATTTTTCTGCTCTCTTTTATTTCCTTCTTTCTCCCCTTCCATTTTCTTTCCTTTTTCCATTTTCAAGCAGGTTTTTTTATAAACTCTTTCGCCCAAGCTGTGTTCTGCCTCTCTGTTACATTCACATGCCACAAGTTTTGGTATTTGTCTGCTTCTTTCTTTCTCTACAGAAAAAAAAAATTAAAGAAAGAAAGAAATCAAATGAAATATTGATTCTTGCTTATTTGATTTATTTATTCAGTTTTGCTCATCCATATATTTGAAATGCTTAGCATATCTTTATGCACGTTTTCAATGTCTTCATCAATACCTTTGCGGTTCTTCCCAGAGACTTTATGTGGTTTTGTTCGTGCCATAAAAGATGAAGATCTGAATTGCTGTAGGTAACTTCACTTTAGATAGAAATATGACACTATATTTTGTAGCACTCGAATTGGAAAATAGATGGCTGATGTGAAAACAATGGAAATATTAACTAATTTGAATATTATTTAAATGTATAATTATTACTTTATAATATTACGTCTAAAAAAGGCATTTCATTTTTCAAAAACACTTTTTGATAGCAACGCTAAATAACCAAATTGTTAATCAAACTTTTCAAGAGTACTTCTCAAAAGAATTTTTTCACTACACTTTTTAAAATCATTTTTCATAAGCAATGCTAAACTAGCCTGAAATCACTTTGGCCATAATGTGGCGATATTATGATCTAATGAAGCACCTGAACAACGCTCATCTACTCAAAATCAACCAGGTGAGGTGATCACTATATAATCATTCTCAAACCATGTTCACTAAGATAAGCCCAAGAGGTCCTACAGCTTAGGATCAGCTAAATCTCTCTGGCCAAAATTATATCTAATTTAAGGAGAACAGTCCCCCCCCCCCCCCCCAGGGGCTCATTGGCTTGGGAGCATTAGCCATACCAATTTAGACTACATAATGAAACATTTGAGTGGAAAAAAAAAGACTACAGAATGAAACATTATAGTGAAAATCTAAATATCTCAAGTACTAATCGCAAAAACAAATTATTGATGACAGGTTATGTATAAAAATAATCTCAAGTAGAAAACCCCATTTGAGGGATGTCTAATTGGAATTTGGGCATCCATAAGATCCAAAAACATAAGCTTGAAAATATTGAGTGGAGTTGGCCTGTAATACATAAGGCCATGCAAACCCAAACTGTTGGGTTGTGGACTCTTCTTTTTTGTTGAGTTGTAATAGAAACCTTGACACTGGAAAGGAAAAACTTGTTAAATTGACATAGACAAACTTTACAAAAACTTTTTTTTTTTTTTTTTGATAAATTAGAAGTGGAAGGTAAAGATTTAATAATAACGTGATTTGTACGATTTGAACTTAAATTACATCTAAGGCGGTGAACATCTTGATCATCAGATTAATCCATGAGGTTCACTTTAGAGAAACTTTTAAGAAGTAGAAGAAATATTTGATATCTAATTTTATCCACACTAATGATCCACAATGGAAAGGAAAGAGTCTTTTTTAGGTTGAGTCAATATTTGATCCACACTAATGATATCTAATTTTATTTGCTTTGTTAATGGATTAGATGATGAGATATTATCTAATTTCTTTTTTAAAAACAAAATCCATTTTAAATTTATTTTATATGATTAATCATCAACGGATTTACAATTATAGAAAGCTAACATATCAAATATAAATCCTATAAATTATATTAAGAGTTATCATTAATACAAATCTAACATGGATATAAATGTATCAAAATCTATATAGCATAGATTATTAATTTTTGGTACAACGGCATAAATATACTTAATGAGAGAATATTCGATGCATAGTTGGTACATAAGTCGGTGAATGATAACATGATAAATTATCATTAAATTAAACAAAAAATAGTGAAAGACTTATAAATAAATATTAATAACTTTATTTAAATATAATTAAATAATAATTAATTATAAATAAATACTAAATCTCGATATCCTAACCTCTAAATCCTTAAACTCAATATCTTAAATATGAGAGTTGTTAATATTTATTTATAATTGTTACGTTTAATGTTTAATTATGCTTAAATAAAATTATTATTATTTATTTACAAATCCTTCATATTTTTTTATGACAAAGGTGAAAAATAAAAGGACAAATTACATCACATAACCCTTTTCCCCAAATGGGGAAACTTCAAAAACTTGTAAACCTTGACTATTCAAATGTGCCAACTTAACCAATCTATCAACTTTCCTATTTTCTTCTCTAGGGATACGGCAAATACTCCAATGGTGAAACCGAGATAACCGTTGAAGAATTCTCCTCATCAAAGCAGAGTTAGATCTTCTTTTTAGACCCTCCTGAATGGCAGAAGCCACTTTTAAACTATCCGTTTGAACCCGCAGTTTAACATAACTTCGGCCACTCAAGTGTCTAAGCCATCTATGATATATCGTGTTACTATTCATTAATAATGCATAAAACTTATGCACCGAAAATGCATATTATATCATTTCATAATTAATTATCTATTAATTATTTTAAGAATATACAAATTATAGCAAAATACCCATTTTAACTATAAAAATGCAAAATCCAACTCATATAGGTCTATCGAAAATCTCAAAAAGAGTTGTGCTAATCTTTAGCCTCGGACTCCAAACATTTCAAGTTCTCACCTTTCAACGCTGGAAATTGCACCACCCATTTAACCTACTTCTCACCCTAATTGGATCTCATCTCATATTAATCAAGAAAAACAAACCACCCCCATCCTCCCAAGCCTCTTTAGTCTTTTTATAAACAGCCTGTCACCCTCTGTTATTCCCACATTACATGGACCACCGCTCCCACGTGGCCGTGGCCACCCTTTGCTGGCCGTGCCACCTAGACCCGTCCCCTTATACAAATTTAGGACCACCTTAGAGAAATAGTCTCTTCATATTATTATCAGAGAGCTGCCATTCTGTTTTTGTATCAGAAGTAGTGCTATGCTTTCAATAATTTCATGTCGTTTTCTTACATGGAGCCATGCCATGCCTAAAAGGCATACAAACGAATAGAAAACTCGTCACCAACATATATATATATATATATATATTAGCTTTTTCTTTTTCTTTTGTTTAATTTTCTCCAAATCCCATTTTCAATTCTATCTAGAAACCTAGATTAACTATCGTGCTCAATTAAAAAAGTAAAAATAGAAAAAGAAAAAGAAAAAGAAAAAAGGAAGTAAATAATAATCTCGAAAAGGGTGTGGGAGCCATGCGTGCATGAGATAAGAATGTTGGTCCCTTCAGCTTTAGTTATAATGTGATGAAATGCGACGAAAGGGACCCACTTGGAGAAAAGACATTGGCTGGTTTGGTTCTCACCTCCCAAGAAAGAACAGCTACCTTTAGGTTCCTCCACGGAAACCCTAATTGTCTTATGTTCTCATATTTCTACATGTACAAACATATCCTTATCTAGATTATACCACCTAAACTTTGGACCCCAATCAATCAAGTCTTGCCGTTTCTTCATCTCCAATCTCCGTCTTTTTCAAAGGTTCTAATAACTATATATATAACTGTTTTCCTTTCTTTCTTTTTTCTAAACTTAGTATGTGGCATAAACCCAATGTTTTTCTTCTTAATCTATTCCATCTGAAAACACAAATTTTATAACAATTAATAGCAAATATTATTACCAACAACATCCTAAGTAATTTTATTGACTACCCAATTATATATAAAAAAAGATTATAGAGGTATTTTCCACTTTCTAAAATTTTTATATAAAATCTATAGAAAAAGACATAATAAATCTAGAAAATCTCACAAAACTAGACTTAAATCTAAGACAACAATCTCCCCAAAATTTCAACTAAAGCCTTATTGTTGTTTTATATAATTTTTTTCACATAAAATTTACTTTTCATTCACATAAATGTTATGCCATAATTTAATATAACATAAAAAAACATTATTCATCTTTAAAAAAAAAAACATATTTATCCTAATTTATAACAATTTTAAATTATTTATCAATGTAATAAATGTTTTGAATTGAAGAGAGAGAAATTGATTTCTACTTTTTCAAAATCATGTGAAATGAATTATATTTTCAAATGAAAAATTGAAAACAAACCAAATCAATTGAACCAAAATTCATATTGAAGAAAGCAAAGTGAGATTGCGTCCGAAGAGGGGACAACATTCGTCTTCACTCTCCACCAACACCTTGATCCCATTACAAAATACCAATATCCTTTTTAACAATCCCTCTCCTTCAATATTTGAAATCCTCCACTCTAGTCAATTTTCTAGAAGTATGTTTACTCAAACATATAATATTTTTTTAAAAAAATTTAACATATTTATTATTATTATTTTTTTAAATTTATAATATTAAATTTGAGTTTTAAAATTATTATTTGAAATCTATAATTTAAGTGTGCAATGTTATTTCAATTTAAGCTAATATTAATATAAATTTTATAATTTATAATGTTAAATGTTGTCCGCTGCCTTTTCACACACATTTGATTTTGTTTTCTTAAATGTCGATTTCTGTTTTCTCAACTAAAAAAAATCCTATTTATTAAGTTATAATGTCTTGTCTGAAACCCTATTATCTACAAGGTGTTTGCAGTCTGTTGCTTGACTCAAAAGCTCGTCACAAGGTATTCTTGACGCAGTTTTCAAAGTTTCCTGCAAACGTGGCAACTACAACTAGCAATATTGCCACAAATTAGTAACTTATCACGTTTGAAATTTAAAAAATTTTAAATAAAATCTTTATATTTTGGGTTCTTGTTCATTATGTTGCGAAGTCGAATTTCTTTGTTGTAACATGACGATCAATCTTGAGTTCTCATGTTTTCGAGTAATGTCCTATACACTCACCACACATGTTAGCCTTCCTTTGGCTCCTAAGATTATATAAACGGCTCAAATCACATTTTTTATTAATTAAGAACTAAAACTAAAAAACTAAATAAATCATAATGAAATTGTTCATAGTACATCAAATTGGACCTAAGTAGAATAGATCCTATATCCGTTTATGGATTTATTCACTTATGACATTCATAGTGTGACATATCTTAATCATCTTGAGTGAATGATGGATTATGTATGCGTGAGTTGTATACTTTGATGTGAGTAAAAGTCTGAGTTCAAATAGATAAGGAATCGAAAGTGTTGAAGCCCAAATTCGTCTGGTCCTATTAGAAATTGAATTTATTTTAAAATTAAGTTTATTTAAAATTTAAATTTATTATAAATTTAAATATAAAATGTCCAATTAAAAGTCCAAAACAAGTACAGATCTAAATGGCCCAATTACAAATGACCCAATTCTAAATGGCCCAATTACAAATGGCCCAAGATTCCAAACTCATCTGCTAAGTGTTGCTGCTGCTGCCTCCACCTCAGCCAACCAGAAGCCGTCACGTCATCACCAAGTTGCACCACCAGCAACTTGCACTGCCATCAGCTGCTCCAACCGCCACTACTATCGTCGAACCTGCAAAAACAAAGAGATTAGATGTACATTTAATGGTAAAAAGCAAATAATAATCATTGTAAATCTGGTTATAAAACCAGATTCAAACAACCTTGAAAAGGGTTACGAACCTTGATTGTTCATTCACAAAAAAAATCAATATAGCAAACAGAGATATTTGAACAGACAGGGCATGAAATTGCAGGAGTAAGGGCAAATCAGATTCACAATACTTGGTCATTAAAGCATCCAGGTATTTTCAATGAATGTTTACCCCTATTTATGGTTAATGTTCCTATTTTAAAAGCTCACTTAGTTTCGATGCATGCATTCAATTCCCACTGTTGTTATTTATTTCTTTTATTTTCAAAACGTTTCTTAATAATCATTAATAATAATAACTGTTTAAATAATAATAATAACATTAATGACATTAATAACAAACGAACAGTTTTGTTAATAATTATTAATAATAAATATTTTCTTAATAATAATAATAATAATAATAATAATGAGTAAAAAAAAAGGAAAAGTGAAGGGTCGGAAAGGTTACAGCCCTTCGGACTCCACAGTCACCGTCGCCGGACCCGTGAGTGGCGCTCCACCGTACTACCCCCGTTGACAAGGACTCCCTCCCTCGTTTGTTCGAACGCCTGCACAAACCACACACCAAAACGGTTTTAAACAGAGATAAAAATCGAAAATAAGGTTTAAAAAAAAAGAGATAGGGACAGATTCGCTTTTAAAGAAAACACTTCACCAAGATCTAGGTCAGATCTGTTTGGATCTATACCCAGATCGGTGATTTAAAGGAAAGAAGAGGGATAAAAAGGTTTAAAACAAAAAAGGGGAAAGGAAGAGTTTTTATTTTACTGATCGAAGGCGCGTGGCATCGGAGGGCGATGGATGACAGCGCGTGACAGGTGAAGGCAGAGGCGCGTGCACCGGAGGACCCCAGGCGGTGACACGCGATGACCACGCACGGGGATCGACGATGCGTGTGTGGCCCTACGCGCGATGGATGGCGACCAGCCCGACCGGTCGGGGCATGGCCGGCCAAGGAGGGGGGAGAGGTTTTTTGGTGAGTTTTCTTGGTTTTTTTTTTTGAAAAGGCTAAAGAAATGATTTTTTTTTGAAAAGGGTTATTTATAGGCCTTCAAAACGGCGTCGTTTAGATGACTGAGTTTCAGCCCTAAAACGGTGCCGTTTCGAGCTATTACCCATGTTCGACCCGAAATTCGACCCGACCCGACTTAGGATCCGCGTGTTTTAGAAGGAGGGGTTATTTATGAGTTCGATCCTTCCGCTTTTTCTAAAATTTTCAATCAGGTCTTTTTTACACTTTTAATTAATTTTAAATCGACCCTATGATCTTCATGGTTTTTCAATTTAGCCCATCGACCTTTTAAAAGCACCAGGAGCTGCCACGTGTCATGATTTTGGCTTATTTATGCAAGCGGTCCCTTTTATTTCTAATTTTTTTTAATTTAATCCTTAAATCAGGTTTGTTTTAATTACAAAATTACCCCAAAAATTTTCCATGATTTTCAAAATAATCCTTTGACTTTAGGATGCCTGAGGGATTGCCACGTGTCACTTGTTTTTGGTTTTATTACCTTGGAGGTCCCTAAACTTCCAAAAATTCCATTTTTACCCTGGAACTTCAAAAAATTCTATTTTTACCCCCAAAACTTCCAAAACTTCCATTTTTAGCCTCGATCTTCCAAAAATTCCATTTTAACCCCAAAACCTCCAAAAATTACCATTTTACCCCCAAACTTCCAAAAATCCCATTTTTGACCCCTAAACTTCAAAAAATTCTATTTTACCCCCGAACTTCCAAGAATGCCATTTTTGATCCTGAAATTTTCAAAAATTCCATTTTCACCCCCGAATGTCTAAAAATTACATTTTTAAACCCTAAATTTTCCCAAAATTACCATTTTCCCCCCCGGGTATCCGAAAAGTCTCATTTTCAAACCCGATCGCGTCTTTTTTTTATCATCAATATTTGTGTTTATTTTAACCATTATGCACTCGTATTATGCATTTTTGTGTTTTTCGTCATTTTATCTTCTTATTTATCTTGCTTCGCGTTATTTAATATCTATTATTAACTGCTTATTCATATTTAACTCGCATGCTTGTTTTCAAAATTGTTTTTTTTTATATAAAAGCTTTAAAAATCGAGGCCATATTATTTTATTTCGAGTTTCGAAAATTTGTGCCTTAACTCACTAGGTGCAATTTTTCTTCAAATCGAAACAATCGAATACCCTTAGTCGAGGCAATGTTTCCTTATCTTTGATTTTGAAATATTGCGCCTTAACTTACTAGGTGCAACCTTTCTACAAATTAAGATAATCAAATATCCTCTTCGTAAAAATTAAAAAAAAAAAAGGTTTTACAAAGGAATACTCATTATCTCTGGATCTTGAAATGTCATGTCCTAACTCACTGGGCGTAACTTTCTTCCTTGATCGCTTTGAAATAGCGAGATTTCCAAACAAACTCGATTTCTTTTAAACTTAACTCATGCATTCGAGGATCGTATTTTAAGCTTTATTTGAACTTTTAAATGTTACAAATTAAGACTCGAAAATAATCAATACGGTACCAATTTTGGGCGTATGAGGGTGCCAACCCTTCCTCATGCGTAACCGACTCCCAAACCTGTTTTTCTGGATTTCGAAGACCAACGTATTTTCAAAACAATTTTTTTTTCAAAAACGTTTTGTGGTGATCCAATCACACCGAATAAAGGATTGGTGGCGACTCCCATTATTTTTTCGATTTTAAAACAACTTTTCGAAACACGTCGTTTTCCAAATAGGGATGGTTTCGACAACTGACGACTCCATTAGGGACGTTTAAAATAAACGAAAGTCAAGCCAAAATTGATTATTTTCAGGTCTTCTTTGGAAACTTTTAAGCTTCAATTTTGTTTAATATGCGATCCTCAACATCTATTGTGACATTATATTATGTGATATTGCTAGTGTATATTTGCATACATATGCATATGATATTACCCTTTTAAGTGGAAGCCTGAAACTACTCTTTCGTGAGGTCTTCACCTCCGTGCAGGATAGTGGATTGCTTTCGGGATTACAAAGTACCTTTGTTTTCGTGAAGTTTTTACTTTCGTGCAAACATGTGAGAAAAGAGTCCCCCTAAACCGAACTCGTTCGTATGAGCCTGAAATGGGTGAGGACCGAGAAATTTGCTGGTTTGGGTACTCCTACTTTAGAACCTAAAACCACATGTAGTAAGACGTAGAAACTTGCTTAGAAAGGAGTTATACTAAACCATTTAGCAACCTTCCAAAACAAACTCTTAGTTCTATGCTATACTTGTATATTGATATTGTTGTGTTTCGCTAACTTGTTTATTTTGTCTCTTTTTGCATCGCATTTCATCATCATATAAAGAGAAGGTATAGAGTCAAAAGTTCAGTTATCAATATGAGAATTAATCATGGAAAACAAGTACTTTGATAAAGTGGAGGACAATATTATCGTGTGCATGTGGTCGGAGGAGACTCAACGTCAAAAGGGAGACGGCTTAATGGAAGGATAGGAGTCAGAACTTTAGGATTATACCAGGATCAGCACGGCTCAAAACAATGTGCTAGAATTGAATGAGATTTGGGATAGTTGGGACAACAACATGAAACAAACCTTTTACCAAGAATACGGAGATTTACCATACTTGTGTGAAGTTAAGGTGGACAAATCCCTCTTTAGAGCCTTAACACTGTATTGGAATTCAGCCTACAATTGATTCACCTTCGGGAATATAGACATGACACCGACGATAGAAGAATACCTCACTCTGCTCCATTGTTCGAAGATGTCAGTAGATAATGCCTATTCTAGAGCTCCAAATCTCCCGACCATGGTTAAAAGATTAATAAACATCACGGGCAACAGCGAACAGTGGGTTGCAGCTCGAGTTAAGGTCAAAGGCGATAATAAGTGCATCACGTGGAAAAGCCTGCAAGATTTGATATTGGCTCATCCAGATACAAAGAAAAAGATCGACATTTTAGCCCTAAGTATCTACGGGTTGGTCATTTTTCCAAAGGCTTTTGGGCATATAAAAGACGCGGTGATAGATTTGTTTGATAGATTATATAAAAGAGTGACACCTGTCCCGACTATACTAGCTAAAACTTTCAGATCCTTAAATGCATGCAAAAAGGAGGGAGAAGGTCGATTTATCGCCTGCGCACCGTTGCTGATGGTATGGTTTCATAGTCACTTTTGAAAAATAGAAAAAGTCTCCTATTAGTACTTGTCAAAGGATTACTCCCCTTTGAAAGAGTTTGTGACCACGTAGAGACAAGAAAACTTCTCAGAAGATAAGTGGATGGCCATACTCCAAAGCCTCAAAGACGAAGACATAGAGTGGCAAGCACCATGCTTCGTTCCTGATGAAATATTGTATCGGTGCGGAGATATTGACTGAGTGCCATTGGCAAGTATATGAGGCGCAACCGGATATGCACATTTGCTGGTTTCAAGACAATACAGATCAAGACAGTTCATACCCGCAACTCAGGAGATATCTCAGTGTGAATTCGTGTATCGGGGAGAAAACAATAAGAAAAGGATTAGGGAAATCTCAAATGCATGGAACCAGGTTCGAAAATTGAAAGTATTCGACGCCAACCCCATGATAACTGCAGAATATGATTGGTGGAGAAACAGAAGGATCAACGACAATATTCCTATGCCAAACCCGGAGATTGTCTGCCCAATCAAAGAACACTTGCAGGTTGTTCCGACTGAATTAGAAATAATTAAATAAGATTTCGAAAAGAAAAATACTGAGATGGGGAAAATGATAGAAAACCTAGAGGAAGAGAAGGTGCTTTTAGGATCAGACGTTGATGTTCAGAAGCTAGAGGCGGAGAAATTAAGAAAAGTGAAGAATAAGCAGGAAATCCGTGAAGAGAAAAATAAAACAATTCACTGGAAAAACAAATCTGAAGACACCCAAGTTCAGGAAAATGCTATGAAGAGTAGCCTTCTAGAAAACCAAGTTGAACTGACTGAATTAAAAGCTCGAGTAGGAGAACTAGAGGAGTCCTTGTACAGGCATCGTAGTCGAAATTCAATACTGGAGTTAAAAGCAAGCCGAACTGAGATCGAGAGACTAAGTGAGAAGGTAGAAGAATTAGAGGCCTCTTTACAAAATAGTGAAATACGAACTGAGATTTTGGGAAGGACGTTGGAGACAAATGATTGGCATCTTCAGCAAACTCAAAAGGAAGTCAGAGAAATGAATTATGTTATGGGTGAAGCTTTAAATCAAATTCGCGAAGTAGCTAATCATGTGCAGACATTGGCAGTTGAAGCAGAAGAGCTAAGCATACAGTACGAGACGAAGATGAAACGAGGTCAAAAGCTATCAAGCCTCCTTAAGAAAGTCAAGGCTCTGAGCATCAAAGCAAAACCGTTTATGTAATTCGGTTTATGTTAAGGAACTTGTTATCTAAATGAAGTTTTCTAAATGGAAAATGAGTTATAAGTCAATACCTTTCTCTTCACATTTTTGCGTACTTCTGCATAACAATCCTAACTTATTAAAAATTTACCATCCAGCAACATCAGTAATCATTGAAAACTCACACCGTTATAATACTCGAAAGAAAACTAAAGCCATGGAACAAAGACTTGAACAAATCCAAAAGGAATTACAAGACCAGATGCAAGAGCAAATGAGCATGATGTGCAGAGAAATGAAGAATCAATTCATGGAGGTAAAGAATAGCTTAATGAAGGAATTAGCGCAAGTAAAACAAAGTATGGCTGATAAAGGAAAGAGCCCTGTTATTGGGGAAGAAGAGGACCCAATGGCCCCCAGGCTTTACACCCTTCCATAACTCGATTTCGCATGAAATACCGACACGGGAGCCCACTGTTACTATAAAGGCACAGCAACCAGCTACAGGCACATCGTGATCAACTAATTATCTAATTGGATCAGGGTCAAACCCAGAGGATAATGTCGCGAATCTGGGTGTCTCAGACTTTGACGAGATGATAAGAGAAGATCTCCCCAAACAAATAGAAGAAAAATACAGGCGGTTAGAAGAGAAAATCGATGCGATGCAGGGAGTTGAAATCTCCTATGGGGTAGAAGCCAAAGAGCTAAGTCTGGTTTCGGATCTGGTCCTCCCTTCCAAATTCAAAGCTCCAGAATTTGAAAAATATAGCGGGACGAGCTGCCCTGAAGCTCACCTAACCATGTTCTGCAAAAAGATGGCAGGGTACGTACTAACGACCAACTGTTAATTCATTGTTTTCAAGATAGCTTGGTCGGGTCGACAATTAGATGGTACAATCAGTTGAGCCGATCAAAAATCCATTCGTGGAAAGAATTGGCATAAGCTTTCTTAAAACAATACGGCCATGTGATAGAAATAGCTCCTGATCGGCTTACACTGCAGGATATGGAAAAGAAGTCAAATGAGAGCTTTAGAACATATGCGCAGAGGTGGCGCGAGATGGTAACCCAAGTACAGCTACCGCTAACAGAAAAGGAAACAACAATGTTGTTTATCAATACCCTCAAAGCTCCTTACCTAAATCATTTGTTAGGAAACGCCACCAAAAGTTTCTCTGATATGGTCATGTCAGGGGAAATGATTGAAAATACGATCAAAGTCGGTAAAATTAAAACCGGAAAAAGCCCTAAAAGTCCTGCCCTTAGAAGAAAGGGTAACGAGGTCAACAATACAAGCATATACAGACTTAGCTACACTAGACCCTTCGTGGCAAGTCAGCCCAAAACCTCAATGGCAATTACCAAAATACCCCGCGACAGGAGACGGGCACTAGGCCAAATAGAGGAAGAATTCAATATACTCCCTTTTTGATGTCATATGGAAACTCTACATGATATTATATGATACGCATGAGGTGACTCCTCAGTATGTAAGACCATACAAACCTCCATTCCCGGCTTGGTACAACGTAAAAGCTCACTGTGAATACCATGCAGGGGCTGAAGGACACTCGATTGAAAACTGCCCCGCTTTTAAAAGATGAGTCGAAGGACTCATAGAGCATGGAATCGTAAAGTTGGAAGAGCCAGCAAAGCCCAATATAGCTGGGTATCCTTTGCCTAATCACCCAGAGCAAGGGGTGAATGCCTTGTTGAAAGAAGGAGCCCGAAAAATTAAGAGAAATGTTGAAGAAATTAAGTCTCCACTTCGGTGGGTATGGCAAGAGTTGGTCAAAGAAGGGATAGTCGTGAAGAATAAAAAATGTATGATAATCGAAGATGATGACCATTGCGAGTTTCATGCCATTAAGGGGCATGAAACTCAAAACTGCGTCTAGTTTAAAGCCGTGGTACAGCTGATGATGGATAATCGAGAGCTAAAATTTTTTTAAGAATGAGAGGAAGCTAATGATGTTTGGGCCTCCGAGGACGGGACAACTAAGGCTTATGGGAGCAATCGCCCTAAGGTGATTATTCGTGGTACGGTAAGAGAACAGACAACTCCCTGCATTATCATAGAAAAGCCCGTAACATTTCCTTACAAAGACAGTAAGAAGGTCCCATAGAGTTACAATTGTAACGTGACCATACCAAGAGAATAGGAACCCGGGAAATACGTTAATCTTATTACCCGTAGTGGTAAGAATTATGACATTGTGAATAAGGAAACGAAGGTCAACAAAGGGAAAGTTAGAATGTGAAAGCCTGAGGAGGAAATGACTAACAAGCCTGAAGCACTCATCAACGAGCTTGTATCCGAGAATGAGGTAAAGGAGTTTTTAAAGTTCTTAAGGCATAGTGAATATAGTGTAGTAGAGCAACTACACAAACAGCCTGCTTGTATATCAATCCTGTCATTGCTCTTAAGCTCGGAAGCCCATCGAAGCACACTAATGAAGGTGCTGAACGAAACGTACGTAGCAAATGACATCTCCGTCAGCAACCTAGATCAATTGATCAATAATGTAAGTGCTAATAACTTCATTTACTTCAGCGATGATGAAATACCGACGGGAGGAATAGGGTTCACCAAAGCTCTACACATCACTACCAGTTGTAAAAGGTATACACTACCTAGAGTACTCAAAGACAATGGTTCAGCCCTGAATGTGCTACCGCTAGCTACACTGTAAAGATTGCCCATTAATAACTCTCACATGAAAGGATGTAATAACATAGTGAGAGCATTTGACGGGACAGAAAGGAAGGTAATGGGGAAGATTAGAATACCCCTTCAAATTGGGTTGAATACATATGAAGTAGATTTTCTAGTGATGGACATTAGGCCCACTTATAAATGGAAAATGAGTTATAAGTCAGTACCTTCCTCTTTGCACCAGAAAGTGAAGTTAATAAATGAAGGGCTGCTAATCACGATTAATGCTGAGGAGGAAATAATCGCGTCCATAACAAGCGATTCACCCTACGTGAAGATAGACGATGAGGCTGTGGAATGCTCGTTTCGCTCATTGGAGTTTGTCAATGCAACCTTCATTTCGAAAGGGAGGAAGATACTTGTGCCTACAATATCATCGACCACTAGGATTGGCTTGCGATTAACAGTCGGAAAGGGGGCTATACCTGGGAAAGGACTAGGAAAATACCTCCAAGGAAGAGTTAATGTGCCAATGCTAATAGGAAAACGAGATCGTTATGGTCTGGGGTACAAGCCAGACACGAAACAAAGGAGGAAAGAAATTAAGAAAAAGCAAGAAAGAAGGAGGGCCAGACTGTTTGGAAAAGACGTCTCGTGGGAGCCCATGGTCTTCCCACACATCTACGAGACTTTCTTCTCAAGATGGGTGATCAACCAACAGGAAAAGGAGCGAGTGATGATTGGAACCAAAGGGGGCATCATGAAGGGTTTAGACATTAATGCTATATCAGATGAATGAAATGAAGGGAATCCATCAAGAATTGGTCCGTGTGTACCTGGAAGCACCTTGAATAATTGGACCGTGGAGGAACTCCCTGTAATTTTTAAGATTTCCTCAGAGTAATGCTCGAAAACACCTATTGCTTTAGGCTCGAAAGCAATATGGATCTTTTTGTAAAAAGGGTCATGGTCATTATTCAGTTATCTTGAATGAAATGCATTTTCCATTTTATATTCTTCTCCATAATTATTCTTTAAATTCTTAATTCAGCTTAATAAACTATTCACACATATCCAATAAACAAGATTAATTATTCTTTAATACATACATACTCATACATTTCGTAAATTTATTTTGCTCTTTGGACCTTCCTTTCATCCTTTGATAGATCCTCGAATATCAATAATATGAGCAACCCTGACGCTAACTTAGAACCCCACTTCGAGCAAGATACTTGTTTGGAAGAGCTTCAAGACCTTGAGGATAATCAAGATTGTGATCTACCTCCGGATCTGTTAAGAATGATGAAACAGGAAGAAAAACAGATCCTGTCTCATTCGGACTCAGTTGAAGTTATTAATCTGGGGCATGAAGATGGAAAAAAAAGGTGAAAATCGGGACAAGCATCTCTGTAGAAACCAGAAGGAATCTTATCGAGTTGCTTCAAGAGTTCCAAGATATCTTCGCATGGTCTTACCAGGATATGCTCGGCTTGAGCACTGACATTGTGGTGCATAAACTCCCTATAAAGGAAGAAAGTAGACCTGTACAGCAAAAACTTCGAAGGATGAGAACGGATGTGTTGTTAAAAATAAAAGAAGAAGTCAAGAAACAAGTTGACGCCGGTTTTCTCCAGGTGGTTAAATACTCTGAATGAGTGGCTAATATAGTCCCCGTTCCTAAAAAATACGGAAAGGTACGCATGTGTGTGGACTATCGAGATTTAAATAAAGCTAGCCCAAAGGATAATTTTCCCTTACCCCACATCGACACTCTAGTCGACAACACGACAAGACATTCCCTGTTTTCCTTAATGGATGGTTTCTCTAGATATAATCAGATAAGGATGGACCTTGAGGATATGACCAAAACCACATTTGTCACGCTATAGGGAACATTTTGCTACAAAGTGATGCCCTTCGGACTAAAAAATACAGGAGCAACTTATCAAAGGGCCATGGTAACCCTGTTTCATGACATGATGCATAAAAAGATTGAGGTTTACGTCGATGACATGATTACGAAATCCCAAACATAGGAAGAACATGTAAGAATCCTGAGAAAGTTATTTAAAAGGCTAAGGAAGTATCAATTAAAGTTAAATCCAGCAAAATGCACTTTCGGGGCCACATCAAGAAAATTATTAGGTTTTGTAGTCAGCAAAAGAGGAATTGAGATTGACCCGGATAAAGTCAAAGCCATACAGGAGTTACCACCACCTAACACGTAAAAAGAAGTTTGGGGGTTCTTAAGAAGCCTAAATTACATTGCTCGGTTCATTTCACAGTTGACTGGGAAATGCGATCCTATCTTCCGCCTGCTTAGAAAGTGTAACCCGGGTGTATGGAATGATGAATGTCAGGAAACCTTTAATAAGGTCAAAGATTATTTATCCAAAGCTCCCATTTTGGTACCTCCAATTCCTAATAAGCCATTGATCCTGTACTTAACGGTCTTTGAAAATTCCATGGGATGAGTACTAGGCCAACATGATGAATCCGAAAAGAAAGAAAGGGCGATATATTATCTCAACAAGAAATTCACTGATTGCGAGACACGATATTCACCTATTGAGAAATTATGTTGTGCACTAGTCTGGATTACACGCAGATTAAGACAATACGTGTTATATCATACTACTTGGTTGATTTCGAAATTGGATCCTCTGAAGTATTTGATGGAGTCAGCGGCTTTGAATGAGAGATTAGCTCAATGGCAAATCTTGCTCTTAGAATTTGACATAGTCTATGTCAATCAGAAGGCAATAAAAGGGAGTGTGATAGCAGACTTCCTGGGCAGTAGGGCTCTAGAAGACTATGAGCCGATAGACTTCGATTTCCCGAATGAAGATTTAATGTATATTGCAATTACTGAAGGGGCAATCACGGAAGAACGATCTTGGAAATTGAATTTTGATGGAGCTTTAAATGCCACAGGTAATGGGGTTGAGGCAGTTTTGGTATCACCAGAAGGAGATCATTACCCTTTCACCAGCAAACTCAATTTTGATTACACAAACAACATGGCTGAATATGAAGCATGTATGTTGGGAATCCGTGCGGCCATAGAATGTGGAATCAAAATTTTAGAGATTTATGGAGACTCCGCACTAGTAATCTATCAAATAAAAGGAAAATGGGAAACAAGGGATTCCATGTTAATAGATTACCGCAAATTGGTCCTCGAGTTGATCACCGAATTCGATGACGTCACATTCCATTATCTCCTACGGGTAGAAAACCAGATGGCCGATGCTCTTACCACTCTAGCGTCGATGATTAAGGTGAGTAAGACGAAAAATTTAAAGCCCATTCAGATGAGTATCTATGAAGCTCCTGCTCATTGTTGCGACATTGAGGCAGAAGAAGGAGAAGAAAAAGATGATCACCCATGGTATTAGAATGTTCTTCAATTTGTGAGAGATCAAAAGTATCCCGAGCAAGCCTCAGAAATTGAAAAGAGGACATTACAAAGACTAGCCAGTGAATATGTCCTAGACGGGGAAATCTTGTACAATAGGAGGAAAGATCAAGTGTTGCTAAGATGTGTCGATGCAATTGAAGCTAAGAAGATCTTAGAGGAAGTTCACAAAGGCATTTGCGGGACATACGCCAACGGCTTCACGATGACCCGATAAATAATGAGATTTGGGTATTACTGGTCTAGTATGGAGGGCGATTGCATCAATTATGCCAAGAAGTGCCATAAATGCTAGATCTATGGAGACAAGATTCATGTACCTCCATCACACCTTCATGTCATGATCTCTCCCTGAGCTTTTTCTATGTGGGGCATGGATGTCATCGGGCCAATTTCACCAAAGGCTTTCAATGGCCATAGATTCATCTTTGTGATGATTGACTACTTCACTAAATGGGTAGAGGCAAACTCATATGTAAATGTTACCAAGTTTGCGGTTAGCAAGTTCCTGAAAAAAGAAATTATTTACCGATACGGGATGCCTGAAAGGATCATATCCGACAATGCCCTCAATTTAAACAATAGCACGATAGTAGAAGTTTGTGAACAGTTCAAAATTAAGCATCATAATTCTTCTCCCTATCGCCTAAAAATGACTGGAGCTGCAGAGGCAGCTAATAAGAACATCAAGAAGATTGTGGCAAAAATGATTGAGACTTATAAGGATTGGCACGAAAAACTACCATTTGCCCTCTTTGCCTATAGAACTTCAGTCAGAATTTCTATTGGGGCAACACCGTTCTCGTTGGCATACGGTATGGAAGCAATCTTGCTTATTGAGGTTGAAATACCTTCCCTCCGAGTCTTAACAAAACTTCAACTAGACGAGGCTGAATGGATCCAAGCTCGATATGACCAGTTGGATTTAATCGAGGAAAATAGATTAAAAGCCATTCGCCATGGCCAGATATACCAGAAAAGAATGATGCGAGCTTACGACAAAAAGGGTCGTCCTAGGGAATTCTATGAGGGAGATCTAGTTTTGAAAAAGATACTCCCCATACACAAAGATTTTGTGGGAAATGGATGCCTAATTGGGAAGGGCCTTATGTGGTAAAAAAGGCTTTCTCAGAAGGAGCTCTCATCTTAACATAAATGGATGGCAAGGAGTTGTACAACCCTGTCAATTCAAACTTGGTGAAAAAATACTTCGCCTAAAAGCAAAAAGGGAATTGAGATGAAAACCCGCAAAGGGCGTCCTGGATCCAAGGAAACTTTGAGTTGAAAACCCGCAAAGGGCGGCTCAGGTCCAAGAACGGGTCGATGAAATGGAGGAAGGTTACAACTTGAAACATCAACAAAGCACTCTAGATCTTCTAGACACACATCTGAGCTAGGAATGATTCTCAAGTTGGCGCAGAGTAGCTCATCTGGGGCAACTTATTATTTTTCATTGTATACTTGACAATTTTCAACTAATGCTTGTTTTCTTTGATCCTCTTTTCAATATTATTTCCTTTGATCCTCTTTTTAATAGAATTTTTGAAATACGACATTGTTTCTGCACAATTTTGTCCAAGCATTTTGCATCTAAATAACGGGTAATGAACTAATAAATCATACAAAAAGTTATGAGCATTATTCTGGAGTTTTCAGAAATTACAAGAAGTCTGAAATAAGACCACCAACGAGAAGACAAGCTTAAAAAAACAAGCAGTTCTAGAACAACCTAGAAAAGATAGAGCAACACATCAAAGACAAATTTAAACGGGCGACAAATCATGCCGACCTGAATAAATAATAAACGAATCTGACATTTCATCATACACATTCATACAAGTTAAGAGCATTTAATTCATTCTTTCTAATTTAGGCCTACATAGAGACTCATAAAAGCATATTTCACAGGTCACACCCCCGTCACATGGCGAGATGAATCATTTAGATCACCAAGTTGAAAAGGTGCGGGACTCCAATGCCTTACCCCGATCACGGGGCAGATCACAATATCCACAAACGACGCGGTCATCTTCCTGATGAGATACTGAGAAGAAGACCAAATCAAACCCACGCTCAAAGCGAGAAAAATCTTTGAACCCCAACTTCCTGATGAGACACCGAGAAGCAGGTCGAAGCAATAAACGGTTAGCTTCTTGATAAGATATTGAGGAGTGAACCAAATTCATCTTCTTGATAAGATACAGAGAAGCGGATTGAAACAAACGACGCGGTCATCTTTTTGATGAGATACTGAGGAGAAGACCAAATCAAACCCACGCGAGATGAATAAATCTTCGAACCCCAGCTTCCTGATATGATACTGAGAAGCAGGTCGAAGTAATAAAACGGATAGCTTCCTGATGAGATACTGAGAAGTAGGTCGAAGTAATAAAACGGATAGCTTCCTGTTGAGATACTGAGAAGCAGGTCGAAGTAATAAAATGGATAGCTTCCTGATGAGATACTAGGGAGTGAACCAAATTCATCTTCCTGATGAGATACAGAGAAGCTGATTGAAACAAACGACGCGGTCATCTTCCTGATGAGATACTGAGGATAAGACCAAATCAAACCCACGCGCGATGAACGAATCTTCAAACCCCAGCTTCCGGATGAGATACTGAGAAGCAGGTCGAAGTAATAAAATGGATAGCCTCTTGATGAGATACTCGGGAGTGAACCAAATTCGTATTCCTGATGAGATACAGAGAAGTGGATTGAAACAAACGGCGCGGTCATTTTCCTGATGAGATACTGAGGAGAAGACCAAATCAAACCCACGCGCGATGAACGAATCTTCAAACCCCAGCTTCCGAATGAGATACTGAGAAGCAGGTCGAAGTAATAAAACGATCATCTTCCGGATGAGATACTAAGAAGAAGGCCAAGTCAATGAAACCAAACTCAAAGACTATGGTGACGAATTCCAATCTTCCATGGAAAGGAATAAGGGGTAGATGCAGCAAAATCAAACGGTCAATGGAATGAAGGCGGACCAGTTGGAAAAAGAACGTCAAAGAGATGAGACCTGACAAATTGGGCACCCTTTTGGGTCTTTGGTCAATTCCTGTTACACAACAACGAGCAAAGAGGGGCAGCTGTTGAAGCCCAAATTTGTCTGGGCCTATTGGAATTTGAATTTATTTTAAAATTAAGTTTATTTAAAATTTAAATTTATTATAAATTTAAATTTAAAATGTCCAATTAAAAGTCCAAAATAAGTACAGATCTAAATGGCCCAATATTCCAAACTCATCTGCTAAGTGTTGCTGCTGCTGCCTCTACCTCAGCCAACTAGAAGCCGTCACGTCATCACCAAGTTGCACCACCAACAACTTGCACTGCCATCAGCCGCTCCAACCGCCACTGCCATCTTCAAACCTGCAAAAACAAAGAGATTAGATGTACATTTGATGGTAAAAAACAAATAATAATCATTGTAAATCTATTTATAAAACCAGATTTAAACAATCTTGAAAGGGGTTACGAACCTTGATTGTTCATTCACAAAAAAAATCAATATAGCAAACAGAGATATTTGAACAAACAGGGCATGAAATTGCAGGAGTAAGGGCAAATCAGATTCACAATACTTGGTCATTAAAGCATCCAGGTATTTTTAATGAATGTTTACCCCTATTTATGATTAATGTTCCTATTTTAAAAGCTCACTCAATTTCGATGCATGCATTCAATTCTCACTGTTGTTATTTATTTCTTTTATTTTCAAAACGTTTCTTAATAATAATTAATAATAATAACTGTTTAAATAATAATAATAATAATAATAACATTAATGACATTAATAACAAACGAACAGTTTTCTTAATAATTATTAATAATAAATATTTTCTTAATAATAATAATAATAATAATGAGTAAAAAAAAAGGAAAAGTGAAGGGTCGGAAAGGTTACAGCCCTTCGGACTCCACAGTCACCGTTGTTAGACCCGTGAGCGGCGCTCCACCGTACTACCCCCGTTGACAAGGACTCCCTCCCTCGTTTGTTCGAACGCCTGCACAAACCACACACCAAAACAGTTTTAAACAGAGACAAAAATCGAAAATAAGGTTTAAAAAAAAAAAAGAGATAGGGACAGATTCACTTTTAAAGAAAACACTTCACCAAGATCTGGGTCAGATCTATTTGGATCTATACCCAGATCGGTGATTTAAAGGAAAGAAGAGGGATAAAAAGGTTTAAAACAAAAAAAAAGGAAAGGAACAGTTTTTATTTTACCGATCGAAGGCACGTGGCACCGAAAGGCAGTGGACGACAGCGCGTCATAGGTGAAGGCAGCGACACATGCATCGGAGGACCCCAAGCGGTGACGCGCGATGACCACGTGCGGGGATCGACGGTGCACGTGTGGCCCTATGTGCGACGGACGACGACCAGCCCGACCGGTCGAGGCATGGCCGGCCAAAAAGGGGGGAGAGGTTTTTTGGAGAGTTTTCTTGGTTTTTTTTTTTTGAAAAGGCTAAAGAAATGATTTTTTTTTTCTAAAAAGGGTTATTTATAGGCCCTCAAAACGGCGTCGTTTTGAGGGCTGAGTTTCAGCCCTAAAACGGCACCGTTTCGAGCTATTACCCATGTCCAATCCGAAATTCGACCCGACCCGACTTAGGATCCACGTGTTTTCGAACGAGAGGTTATTTATGCATTCGATCTTTCCGCTTTTTCTAAAATTTTCAATCAGGTCCTTTTTACACTTTTAATTAATTTTAAATCAGCCTTATGATCTTCATGGTTTTTCAATTTAGCCCCTCGACCTTTTTAAAAGCACCAGGAGCTGCCACGTGTCATGATTTTGGCTTATTTATGCAAACGGTCCCTTTTATTTCTAATTTGTTTTAATTTAATCCTTAAATCAGGGTCGTTTTAATTACAAAATTGCCCCAAAAATTTTTCATGGTTTTCAAAATAGTCATTTGACTTCAGGATGCCTGAGGGGCTACCACGTGTCACATGTTTTTGGTTTTATTACCTTGAAGGTCCCTAAATTGTCAAAAAATTCCATTTTTACCCTCGAACTTCCAAAAATCTCATTTTTGACTTCAAAACATCCAAAAACTCCATTTTTACCCCCGAACTTCCAAAAATCTCATTTTTAACCACAAAACTTCCAAAAATCTCATTTTTTACCCTAAAACTTCCAAAAATTCCATTTTTACCCTCGAAACTTCAAAAAATTCCATTTTTAGTCCTGTAACTTCCAAAAATTCCATTTTTAACCCCGAGACATCTAAAAATTACCATTTTACCCCCGAACTTCCAAAATCCCATTTTTTATCCCTAAACTTCCAAAAATTCCATTTCTACCCCCAAACCTCTAAAAATCCCATTTTTAGCCTCGAAACTTCTAAAAATTCCATTTTTACCCCTGAACTTCCAAGAATACCATTTTTGATCCCGAAATTTCTAAAAATTCTATTTTTCCCCCCGAATATCTAAAAATTCCATTTTTAAACCTCAAAATTTCCCAAAATTACTATTTTGCCCCTCGGGTATCCGAAAAATCTCATTTTCAAACCCAATCGCGTCTTTTTTTTATCATAAATATTTGTGTTTATTTTAACCATTATGCACTTGTATTCTGCATTTTTGTGTTTTTCGTCATTTTATCTTCTTATTTATCTTGCTTCGCGTTATTTAATATCTATTATTAACTGCTTATTCATTTTTAACTCGCATGCTTGTTTTCAAAATTGTTTTTTTATTATATAAAAGCTTTAAAAATCGAGGCCATATTCTTTTATTTTGAGTTTCAAAAATTTGTGCCTTAACTCACTAGGTGCAATTTTTCTTCAAATCGAAACAATCGAATACCCTTAGTCGAGGCAATGTTTTCTTATCTTCGATTTTGAAATATTGCGCCTTAACTTACTAGGTGCAACCATTCTACAAATCAAGATAATCGAATATCCTCTTCGTAAAAATTAAAAAAAAAAGGTTTTACAAAGGAAAACTCATTATCTCTGGATCTTGAAATGTCGTGTCCTAACTCACTGGGCGTAACTTTTTTCCTTGATCGCTTTGAAATAGCGAGATTTCCAAACAAACTCGATTTCTTTTAAACTTAACTCATGCATTCGAGGATCGTATTTTAAGCTTTATTTGAACTTTTAAATGTTACAAATTAAGACTCGAAAATAATCAATACGGTACCAATTTTGGGCGTATGAGGGTGTCAACCCTTCCTCATGCTTAACCGACTCTCGAACTTGTTTTTCTGGATTTCGAAGACCTACGTGTTTTCAAAACGGTTTTTTTTTTCAAAAATGTTTTGTGGTGATCCAATCACACTGAATAAAGGATTGGTGGCGACTCCCATTATTTTTTCAATTTTAAAAAAACTTTTCGAAACACGTCGTTTTCCAAAAAGGGATGGTTTCGACAGAAAGCTGGTGTGTTGTGTATTCGAATTCTGCAATACATATTATCATTCCACATTAGTGGAATTCGTAACTTAACTAAAGGGTAAACAATATCCTCTCATCGGTATTGTATAATACATGAAAGTAAACGTGATCACGAGTCATTTATCTTTGTGATAAATGACTGTATTACTATTTGATAGTAATTGATTTTTAATGAAGGAAGATGTGATGATTATCATGAGATAAAATAAGATCATATAGGGGAAACGAATTTATCTCAAAGAGACTAAGGATATCTTATGAGGTAAACACACTTATTACAATGTCATTGGACAAACACTTATTAAGTAGCTTTCGTAATGGTATATAACTAGGAAGAGCTCAGTCACGATACTTTAGTGGAATGACTTCATGACTATAATTAATAGGCTAAAAGTTGAAACTTAATTATAAGTTATTTGATACTTAATTATATATGTTCAATCAGTCCCCTTTCACTAGCTCGTTGAAACCATAAATAAATTGCATATAGAACCAAATGGATAGAAATGAACAGAAATAAATAGAAATTATGAAGTAAGAGAAATGGATCACATTCACAAATGAACGCATTTTCTCGCTAAGTACAACAATGACTTTAGAATTAATTTAATATTTTTTGAATTATTATTTAACTAATTATAAATAAGTAATTGAAGTTCAAAAATAAAATTAAATTAATTAGTCATTATGAATCTATTGAATAAGGAAATTAAATATATTTGTAGATTCTTTTACAGTAAAGTTGTTAGGATTTTAATGGAATTAGAATTAAATTAAGGATTTAGGGTTTGGTTGGATTAATTATAAAGTGTTGGTTAAAAGTTCAGAAAATACATATGAGACCTAATACAATTAGTAAGGGGCAACAACCCTGGAAATATTTACTAGGGTGAGATAGAGTAGGAGTTGTTTTTTATTAAATAACTATTATTTATTAAGCACTTCTTTAGCTAGGATTTTGTTCCTCTCCCTATAAATAAATGACATTGATTGACCTAAAATACACATTTCACAATTATTTGAGTTATCGTGGAAATTTATAGAGATAGATTCTTTTCCTACTAAAAGTAATAAATTCATTTATTTTGTGACTTGGTTCATGTTGTTCGGCCCACACTCGATGCAATTTGTGGTACAATGAAAACATGTACTATTCAGTTAAAGTTTATTATTATAAATGTCACAAAACGGACCAATTTTGAAAATTTTAAATATTTTGTTGTAATTGTAAAACCGTTTTCTTAACCGAATCTTCCAACAATTGTTAGGGGCTCCCAACCAATCAAAATTGAATGTCAAGCTTTCTCATCCATGTACTTGATGAACGCCCTTGTCCTTGCCTTCCAATAGGCATAGTTGGTGCCATTAAGCATAAGGGGTCTTGAGATTGAGGTTCCTGCCATCTCTATAACAATTGATACCAATTGATAATTTGTTGATTTTGCCATATTAATGCACATTCAATTGCAACTAGGCTTATTAACAAACAGTTTAAAATAAGAGATGCATATAAAAGTTTGATTATATAGTTTGAAAACTTCCTACACATGGGAGGCCTTGCCTAGAGAGTAATCCACTATATATCTTCTTGTATAAGATGCTATTTAAGTTCAACACATTCACCCAGTTATAGCCTCACTTCTATACGTAATCTAGATCACTTTTCTCAGCAAGTCTTTTCCCTTGCAAACTTAGTTTCAAACTGAATAATTTGAATAGTTTATTTACAATAATTTGCAATGAAATAAATTTCTCAAGCGATCATACTAGACCTAATATACCAGATCTCATCATAACTCCGCAATTAAATATGCTTAGACAAGAGTAATACTAGAATGGGCGACCTCTTAAGAAATCCTCGTGTTGCACTCTTCTTGGATATATTTAAGCTTTTGGGATTGTTAAAGGTGTTTTACATGATTCCTTAGAAGTTTGTTAGGGGTTTATTTGAGCTTTTGGGATGATGTTTTTGGGTTGTTGTGTTTTTTGGTTCTTGGTTTGGATGTGTAAGGTGTTGGTCTTGTTTTGTCCTTTTTTTTTTTTTTAATCTCTAACCTTTTGATTGTTTTTTGGGTTTATAATATGTTGTTTTGGTTGAGCAAAAAAATACAATTGATGTGAATCTTCTTCTTGAATTTAACTGCATCAAGTCTGAAATATAAATTAGAATTAGCAGAGATTTTATTGGTGTAAATTTATTTAAAAAATAAATCTCTTTAAATAAGAAAACAACTTTACATGATCATATTTTGAATTTAATGAAGTGTTATTAAAAATTCTCAAATATGTTCTTTTAAGAGTACAAGGTTTTCAGTTAATAGATAACAAAATATGACAAGTTACATGATTTGGATAATGCAACTACTACTAACATTAAACATAACATTTTATTTTTAATATAATTAATTCATACACTCAATTCAAAATTATATAAAACTAGTTTGTATTCACGTGTGATGAACGCGTCAGTTTTGTATGGTAAATTTATAATTTTTATAACATTATCATTTAAAAAAAAAAAAATTAATCAACTTCTTCAAAAAAATAATTAATAAATTGGAAATGTAATGTAATTACAAAATATTTTTAAAAATATTTAACTAATTTAGAACCAGTTATATTAATGTTATTTAATTTTAAAAATATTTTATATTAAAATAATACAGAAAATTACCATGGTTTGAATATTAATATATTATAATTTAAATAATATTATTAAAAATTTCTTACAAGTCATTTTTATATATTATTAAATTAATTTGTTTTAATGTCAAAATTATTAATTTTATATTTATCTTTATTCTACTTTAATCAACGAGTGTAAATAACTCTTGTTATATTTGAAAATATAAATTTAATTTAATAAAAATTATTAATATGCGTCTTTTTAAAAATTGTATTTTAAGTTTAATAATTTAATATTCATTAATTTTAATACAATAACATTAAATTTTAATTCAATTTAATACATTCTTAAAATAAACAGATAATATATGTAAAATCAATTTTATATTTAACATATAAAATATTATAAAGAAAAAAATTTAAACAAAAGGCAAGGAATAACTTTAAAAGAAAAATCAAAAGAAAACGAGTACTTCACGTCTGTTATAAATAATCACTTTAAATAGAGAGTGCAATATGGCAAAAAACTGTAACCTCTACCATATTGTATATATATGATTTGGACAACGAGTTTGATCTTGACTTTCAATTTTACAAAAAATAAATATATATATATATATATATATATATATATATATATATATATATATATATATTTATATTTTCGTTTTTTATCAAATAACTCCAGAATAAATGAAAAAGTTAATGTTTTTTTAGATTTATTAACGTTGCAAATGCGTGGATTGTCACATGAATGACATGTCAGCATTTAATTAATTTTTTAAAATTCAAAAATTCAGAAAAATATAAAAATTATTTTTAAAAATTAAAAATCATATTAAAAATATAAAATATAAAATTTTAAAAATAATTAATTAAATATTAATGTTTCATTCACGCGGCAATCCACGTGGATGTCACGTTAAAAAACGTTAATTCTTTTTATCTATTTAAAGTTATTTGACGAAAAAAACGTAAATTCAAAAACTAAAAAATGTGTGAATAAAATGAAAGATTAAAATAATTTTTTTTTAAATTAGAAGGTAAAAGAACCATTATGCTAAACATAATCACCGACCCTTTCAAGTCTACACACAATACACGTGGGCAGAAATAGGGAGATTGAGAGTGTAAAAGCGTCGCTACCTATGAATTGGTAAAAGTACAAACACATGGGAGGAAGCAACTTTGGGCATAAGAAGGATAATATATGGCGTGTACGTTTATGAATGGAATTGCTTAGTCGTGTTCCTGGACATCAATCAAACCTTACTTCACAGACATGTCGGACCCTTTTATCCTTTGGTTTGTAAGAGAGAGCTCGTGAGAGGTTTGGCTATAAATGCCTTACTTCAGATTCACCAGACATACTATTTATATTCCTCAATCACTATTAAACTCACCTTCACACTTGTAATTTTGATATCCTATTTTTTTTCTTCTACTTAAGCAAATCATCTTTTACCCCAACCCTTTGCTATTCATACCTTGCTATTATTATTATTATTACAAATTTTCATGTATCAATTGCTAATAATTATTTCAAACGATTAATTCATTCAAATAAACATATATACGAAATCATTATTAATTAAAATGAGAAAACATTTTCTTGTTTCCGGTAGAGAATATATATATGAGAAAATTGGTGAACTACAATGCCACCATTAAAGATAAGCAAATTGAAACAGATATTATTGTAGATAAATTATTATTGACTAAAATAGAGTAAACAATTCAGAATTTACTTAGCGCCCGTTATGATGGTTGTCTCTGATACCTCATCAGTATTAGTTATTGAAAAAAATTTCTAGTTACTGTACTAGTATATAAAAGATAATTGAGATAAAAACGAATATAACTCATTGAAGAAAAGAATGTATTAAACTTTGAAGGATCATCATTGAAGTCCAAACCCACTGAAATTTAGTTAAAAGTGTTATACAAGCCATTAGGTAAATTAGTCTCTATATGTTGAATTAAAGAGTAAATTGATCATTTTATTAAAAATTTCATTCATTTCTATTGTAAGAAATTGGTTCATGTACGTCATCATGAGGTACCGTGACATGTGTCACGTCTAATTGTTTGGTTATTCCATCAGTCACACCAATTTTTAACAGTAAAAATGGATGAAAATTTTAACCAAAAAACCAAATTTCTCTTCGATCTATGGGACTAATTTGCTCTTTTTTTAAGAAGAGGGGGCAAAATGCAATCTGATTCATAGTATAATAACCTTCACGATGCTTTTACCGAAATTTGGTTTTTAACTGAATAAGAAGATGCTTCTCAGCGACACGCAACACCAACAGGTTCTTTCAGAAATAATTAAATCATGAATGTAATAAAAATGTGCCTATGATCCGCAGCAATCAGGGATTCCTCATGCCCTCCCGAATGTTAAAGCACGTACGCATCTGTCTGTTTCCGTAGCCATGTTCATAAACAACGATTTCTCGTAGCACGTTGTGGAATTTCAAAATCAAATTATGGATCCCCCAAACTTCAAAGAACTGTGAGCCTGATAGGGATTTTTATCTTTCTTGCCCAACATGATTAATGAGCTATGTATGTCTACGGCTAAATCTAGTGTATTAAGTAATGAGCTCTGCAATCAAACATAAATAGTATTATATTATTGAGTTTCAATTTAATATTTATTCACTCCAGTTACTTTCAGCATGGAAAATGCAAGATGGAAATGGTTTGATATTTCTCCCTTTGATCTATTCCATTTTGGACTCATTTGTTTGAAATGTAATGCAGGTAGCTTGACAGCAGGCACAAACATTAGAAAAATTAAGGACTGATATTTGACAAATAATCTCTCATGTTCCAACCCTAGCAGCCATCTACATAAACCTTTTCTATGAACATCAGTGCTGGATAAATACTCTACTAATTTGCAGAAGGAGGTGCTGGTGAAAGGAAACTGAATAGAACATCAAATCATAACCATATACAGTCATACAGTTTTTCTGACATAGATGTTTAGCATATTCTTCGACTCAACACCAGAGCAAAAAATGAAAAAGAAACTGTGGAGCCAGTGCCGAATGGTCTACCTTCTGTTACAATCATTAATCAGGAAAACGGGAAGGCACTGCAGATTTTACTAAATCATGGCGTGATGGACGCACTATCCACCATCAGTACTGTAAATATATGTTTTATTATCACATTAATATGTTTGGTGTTGGCTTGATTCATAATGTTGGCACGATAAATTTATGGGATCGTTCCCTTCTTTCCATCAACATTATAACCCTAGCTTGTGAAATTAGAGTTGAGATACTGTTAGAGGAATATGAAATCTTAATTGATTCGGTCGCAGACGAGTAGGTAAGGGTATTAATATCTTAACACTGTTTTTGTCTGCTACGTAATAATTTGAGATTCTCCGATTGATATTGCCATTTTTTCAATAAAGTCACAACAATAATAGAAACACAGTTCACAGATCTGACGATCCAAGGTCAGTTTTCTAAATGAAATTCACGTTGAACCTTGTCTGAGAGAAGACGTCATCAAATTATCTTGAGACATTTGTTCCACATTTTGGAACAATTTTCTTTCTTAAGCCAAAATATCGATATTGGAATATCTCGGATAAATTATTACAGAAGTAGATGGGGTTTTCTAATCATAATAAAAAGTAGACGGGGTTTTAGAACAGTGTAAAAACACAAAACCTTTTTCACTTTTGATCAAACTTATAATCAGATGGTTTGGTTGGTAATAAATGGACAAATGACTTGAAAGATTATAAATCATCACAGTGACAACGTCATTTTAAACAATTTTTTCATGTGTGAGGTGACTCAAGCAAATATAGAATATACTAGAAGTTTTATTACGGTATGGAAATCACATATTTAAAATATTGATATGTATTTAAAAATAACATAGAATAAATAATTAAATATAAAGTTTGAAACTAATAATAATAACAACACATATGAATATGTACGAAATTAAAATTAAAAAAAATAGTTTAACTTGTAAGTAAAAAATTGAAATAAGTATTACGACCTGACCATGTAATACAATTTCTAGTTAGCTTTGCATGCAAAAACATTGAGAACAATGTACAAAGGGTATTAATGTAATTCATAAATATTATTATTAAACAATTTTTTTTCAAAAAAATACAAGTCTACATAGAAGTAAATATTACACCTAGGGCATTAGATCCAACACGATGACTCAACTGCTGCTCGATCTCAATGGCCTTGTGAATTGTCTCATCTAGATCTATGTAAGTCTCTAACCGCAAAGTGATGACTATAGGCTTGTTGAAACCATCAACAAAACGTGTCATAGTGTTCTCATCATCCACATCTACATTTTCTCATTGTATAAGCATCTCCATCTCCTTGAAGTATTGATCAACTACTCAACTGCCTTGAACAATGCGTCAAAGTTTCATTTTGACCTCTCTATAGTAATGAGGAGGGTCAACATGCTTTCGTATCAGTTGCTTCAATTCGCCCTATGTTTCAATTTTCCTTTCGTAGTTTCGTTGACGTTTGATTCCAAGTTGAGTCCACCAACGCAATGCATAATTCGAAAATTTAAGGTCGCCAATGAGACATTTTTTCTCTTTCAGATATTTATAGTAACGAAACATAAGTTCCATTTTTTATTCCTAATCACAGTATGCCTCATTTTTTATTCCTAATCACAGTATGCCTCAAAATCATTCTTTCCACAAAATTATAGAATTGAGAACTTTGGTTTAGCCAAAAAAGATTGCCCATGGTTATTATTAACAAAAGTCTCATCATTCATACAAGGGACGCGTCAAGCATTATGTCCACAAGCATGAGGTTTTTCAACCTCAACACCATCATCATTGCCCCAAATACGTGTCAAATTATTAGTTTGAGCATTCAAATGATCCAAAGTATTGCTCATCCTTTGAAGTATAGTATCCTATTGCCTCTCTCGAGCATCTAGATCTCGTTGCAACTTGTGAACCATATTCTCGAACTTATCATTGTCCTCGAAGAGGTTTTGTCGTAACTTTGTCAAAAAACCAACAAGGTTCTCCATGGTAACATGTGGCTTGTTACTCGGATTATTACTCCCTTTGCTAATACAAGTGTCACTAGTCATTGTTATGCAAATCTCACTGTTATGCACTCAGAAAAAAAAAATCAAAATTTCAATGAGGTAAGAATTGATCTTGTGAGTCTTTTAAAAGTGGTTATATCAACCAAATCTTAATGTATTAAAATCAAACTAGCAAACAACACTAGGAATCCAAAATCGAGTAGAAATCAAAAAATTATGTTGCGCAGAGGAAGGAATATGTAACGTGCTTTTAACTTATTAACACAAGAAACAATAGAGTGTTACAATACCTAAAATAAAAAGAAAAAAGAAAAAAAAAACAGATGAAAACCTAAAGCGAAGATTCAATGAAAATCGTTGAAACCCAAAAACTTGAAAAATTGCAAAGTAACTTGACAAACTTCATTTGAACTGTTCCCGATTTCCAAAAATCATGAAATCTAAATTGAAGCCTCCTCAAATAATGTATATCTAATATGGAAAGTTTTAACACGAAATTCAACCCATTTTTTCTTTATTTTTTTCTTTTTTTGTATTTTTTCAATCGCTTTAAAGTGTGTTTTGAAGATAAGATAAGATATAGATCTTCGAATGCTCTAAAGACATCTCAACCCAAAAATATTTAGAACCCATCTAAAAAGTTATTGCAAGTTGACTGATTTTTCAGACTTGAAAATTGACAGCTTGGATGAATGAAATTTAATAAATTTCACTCATCCATACATGTATCATAATATATCAATTATTTTTGTACTTATAATTTATTTAATACCTGCATACATTAAATATTATAATTTAATATTAAAATAATCACCCTAAATATAACATCATATACAATGTTTTTAATACATATATATATATGGTAAAATAGATTTTAAAATATCAATATAATTTTAAATGTGTTTTTATATTAACTACAATCAACACGGTAGGTTGTAGTTAATTTATTTTAATCAAAATTATAATTTAATTAACAATATATTTTTGCCTTAAATAGACGTCATATTTATCATTTTAAATTAAAATAAAAGTCATATTACATGCCATTAAGCATTGCTATATTCTATCATTTAGGGACTAAAATGGTAATTACATAACTTATGTTTCCTAATTGTTTTACAACCTTCGATGATCAAAATCTCAATATACAAATTTTCACTTTTCATAGCGAATGACAAAAATAGCATCGATGGTCTTTTATATATATATAAAAGATGAAAATTTTCAATTTTTGGATTAGATATTACATTTACAAAACTGAGTAATTATTAAAATAAAGAAAACCATAATTTTTACACCTAAATTTGTGTAATCAAAATTAAAGGTTAAATTACAAAAACTTAATACAAAACCTAAACCTAATTACATATAGTATATATAATATAAAGGAATAAATCTCAAAATTATATATAAACTTTGATTTAATGTGCAATTGTATACATGAATTTTAATTTGATACAATTATACACGTGAAACTTTAATTGTGTTTCAAATATATACTTGAAATTTTAATATTTGATTTAATCATACACATTTAAAGAAATAAATATATCAATTTATTTTTATATTGGATAAATATAATTATTTATGTATGTAATATATAAATATAAAATGATATTATATCAATAATTATGTCAATAATTTAGAAGAATTGAATCAAATCAAAATTTATGTATACTATTATACGTTAAAACACAGTTCATATATAGATTCAGGATTTATACTTAATATAAAAGAATGAACAAAAGTATATATGAAAACTTTGAGTTTTAAGTTAGTTTTTGAGTTCTAAATTTTTTTTTTTACCCAAAAAATTCTTCATTTTTTAGCTATATTTAAAGTGGATCCCAGTTTAAAATTAATTTTTAATAATAAATAATACTAGTTAATAAATGCAACTATAGATTTAATTATTTTAATATTGTAAATTATTAAAAATAAAATAGAGATACAACAAATATTGATTTACAATATTAAAATAACAAAATCTATAGTTTTATATTATTATCAATGTATATTTATAATTAAATTTAAATAAAAATATTTTAAAAATTATTTGATACATATTTAATATACCTTCACTTTTTTTATATTTTCTTTAATTAAATCAATTAAATTTATGAATTTAATTATTTCGTATTTTATTCATTTTTAATTTAAGCAATATTTATTTTAAGTAAATTGAATCAATCAATCATATTTATGAATCAATGAAATAAATATAATATAACATTTGTTTATTAAAATTATAAACTCTTTATCTATTTTAGGTTACGATATTACTTTTGAATTTTTATTTTTATTTTTATGAACATACAATTTCCTCTCATTGAAACATTTTTATAACATATATTTGTCAAATAAACAATAATATTTTAACTGAATTAAACAGTATAATTTTTTTAACAAATTATTCGCCAATTATCAAACAGAATTTTCCTTTCTAATAAACATTACCTGATATTAATTATTATCAGGACAAAATGAAATACCTAGAAAAAAAGAAGAAGAAAAGTCATGATCAGGACAGTTGGAGTAGCAAAAGCCATTAGACATTTTTATATTCTACATTGGAAGTATTCGTTTTGACTAGAAAATAATTGAATGAAAAAGTAGTTATTACTTTATGATTAAATTATTTTTACAAATAAATTTGTTGAAGATTAAAAAAATCAATTAAACACTTTATGAATATGTTATAATAGATCCGAATACTTGATTTGGATCGACATCCAAATCATAATTATTCTAGTAAATATCTGAAGAAAAATAGATAAATAAATAGATGAAAGATGAAAGATGAAAGATAGAAGGGAAAGAAACTAATTACAAGTATCTCTCATACCTTCACTAATTACTTATTATTAGGTCTCTTTGTATGTGTTGTACGAAAAGCTGAGAACTCAATAATTATTCGTTTGTAAAAATTAAAAGTAAAAATTTTGATAGATAAGGATCCTATAAAAACTTAATTTGAGGAATCGATTAAGTGGAGCCATTTTTTAAAAACAATAGCTAAGGGATCTGATACTACCACTTATGGAACTTATATGTCGATGCTCACGATTTTAATAGCTACACTAGTGATTTTGAGGAGATCTCTTGCAAAAAAATCACCTTTTTTTTTAATAAGATATCAAAATGGATGATTGATTCATCACCTATTAGAAAAAATAGCAGGAAATCTTTTGATAACACATATTTCTATTTCTCAATGATATCTCACGATCAAGATAATTGGTTGAATATCGTGAAACCATTTCATAGAAGTTCAATGATATTATTTTTTTATAAAGCAAACTTATTTCGATTATTGGATAGTCCACATCATTTCTGCATCTATGGTAACAAAAGATTCATTTTTTATGTGAAAAAAAGCTAACATCAATAATTATGATATTACATATAGACAATTCCTCAACAACTTGTTCATTCGCAACGAAATATTTTTTTTACAATGGTATAAAAAAACATGCTTTTTTGAAAGAGGTACTATTTTATCTTTACTAATCGAGTTATAGGTATTTAAAATATTTATATCTAATGATTTTTCATAAAGTGATAAAAAAAAGTATAACTTGTACAAATTTTTTTAATTTGTAACTCGATCTGATCCATTAATTTGTAAAACCATTTACTGAATTACAAACATTTTTAAAATACCTCTAATAGAAAAATAAATAGCGAATTTCACTTATTGTCAACCTCTTTGAAATATGAAACCATTGATTTAGAAGAGAACAACTTACTTTTCTTTTTCTTTTCTTTTTTTTGAAAAACATGAATAAAATATTATGTATTGTTCTAATTACCATTAGAATCATTTCCAAAATATTTTAAAAAAAGTTGTTTCTACTCAACCATTTCGACTAAGATTATTAACCAAGATAATATTCATGTTTTTACGCCTCGTTATAAAAATATGATTCTGTTTTCAAATTATATTCTTATTTACAATTTTACGCAACCAAGTTAATTACCTTGCATACATAACTTTCAACAAAAATAATTCAATCATTAATTAGGGAAATACGTAAAAATTATTTGATATGGAAATTTTTTATTCTACAAACAAAGTTTAGATTTTATTATTTGTCCTTAAATTTATTTAAAAATTAAAAATAAATAAAACATGTGACAATTCAACCTCGTTTATGGAATAAAAAAATTTTACGGTTAATATATCAAATAAATACCTACAATTTATTCCAATATATACCATAATATAATCATGAATAAAATATTGTTTTATTATTAATTACGGTTAATATATATACAATAATATAGAATGAATGTTTGAGATTGACAAGCAGACTATTTGGTGAACAGGTGATTGGCAGACTATCTTGTGAACAGGTGACTAGCGGACTGTCTTACCAACGAGGGATTGGCGGATTAACTCGCAAACGGGTGACTGGCAAACTACTTGGCGGACATGTGATTGGTGGACTGTCTCTAGAACAGGTGACTGGCGGACAAGTAACAGGCAGACTGTCTCGCAAACAAGTGATTGGAGAACTACTGAGAGCTGCGAAAGCAAAGGACTCCTGGAATGAGGATGAGATTGCAAACTAGGAGCATGTAACATCCTCAACCCGATCCAATTCGCTAGGTCCGAATCTCAATGTTACTACACAAAATACTTAACAGAAATTTCGAAACAAGTGACAATCATCTCACTGATAACATTTTTCTTATTATAATAAATAACATATTTGGTATCTGAGAACAAGAGAAATGTTGTCTTATCGCGACACAACAGTCAATACACTCCTCTATTAGACATCTTCAAGGGTATGTCGCGACATAGAAGACAGCTTCAGGATTTCTTTGGTCTGGTCCCTATATTGCAACATCTGTTGTTCCGTGTCATGACATATTGATCAGTCTTGATATGATACACCTTCTAATAGTCTCCTGCACACTCACAAAGTACGTTAGCCAACCTTTGGGCCTCATGCGGCCTCGAAGTCAATAAAAGAGTCAATTTTGCACTTTTTACACATTTTATTGACTTTAATGAAAATTACTAAAACCTAAGTAAAATCTAACATTAATGTTTAATTTCATGCTCCTAAAGTGTGAAAGCTAGTTTAATCTTCTACGTCGAATTACGACAGATTTGGTGTTTTGTGAGATTCGCAAGGTTCATTATATAAGGTATACCAAAAATAACAACTGATGAAATCTTTGGATCGTCTCTAATCAGAAAGAGTTAGACATCTCAACTTCAAGAGCCCATAATTGAGCCACAATGTCCCTCTTTTTTTCATGATGTGCTCACACACACCATTAACACTAGTGAACTTCATTAATGATAACTTTATCTTTAGAGTGCTGGCTAAGACTTTATCTAAATAATCAAATTGCTTAAATAAATCCTTGAAAATTTTATGCTCTCCAATGGAACTTTATATGCTAGCAAAATTTTAATCTTTATGTTTTGGGTCCTTAGAGAACAATCGACATAGCAAAATTTAAAATTTCGAAGGATTCATGTACGAGATGACAAGTTTGAGATAGAATAAAGTTTGAACGATCTGCATAAACAATCAGAATTTAATATGCTCTATTGTTTTCACTCCATGAACATGATTAAAATTCTCTTCTGAACTTTTCAAAGAGTTTTCTTGAAAATCTCTTTGTGTTATAATAAAAAAAAATTGATTGGATGATAAAGGTAAGAGTTTATTTGAAAACACTCTTAACTAAAATATCCTCATTCTTAATGAATAAGACAATGTTCTTTTTACCTCTTTCTCTCTTTCTTCTCTTCCACTCCCCGACTCAAATGAAAAAAGAAAAGAAAAGAAAGGCCACATCTCGCTCGATAAAGGGTAAACTTGTACAGGTTAAATACAAATATCTTTTCAAAAGTTTTTTATTACAAAAAAAAATGTGCTTTCTTGTTTCCTTGGAATTTCGGTCTGCCTTCGATGGTTAATTGATTAAGCGGTGGTGGTTTGTTTTGGTCCATCTTTGGTTCCTTGGGGATAAGATTGGTGGTTTGGTCGCTGTTTTGTTTAAGTTCTCGTACCCCGTGAAGGTTGTCTCTCGGGACTTAATGCTCTGGTGCTTTGCTTCTTGTTCTTGTGTTAGCCGGAGAGGTTTCTTATCTTCTCCAGGTTCTCTTGTTCCTTGGTTTAGTTTTAGTTAATAGGTTTGGTATGTTCTTGTATTGATCTTCTTGATCTTTATTTGTTTTCTTGGAAAATCTTTGGTGTTTTTTCTATTTTGTAAGGGCTTGGCTTATTTTGGGGTTTAAGCTTTCAGCATATTTTTCAATCTTATCGGTTTGGGGGATAATTTTTTGGTGTTTTTTTATCTTCCTTATTATGTGTCGTACGGTGGGTTTTCTTTTTTTATTCTGATTGTCCCCTTGGGTTTCGTGTCTTGCATGGTTTGCACGTCCTTTGCATGGGTTTTCTTTCATTAAAATTAAAAAGACTTGGGGGTTCTGTTTTGGTCTTTCTTGTTGGTGAGATTCTGGAGATTTCTAAAGATGGAAGAGGAAATCAATGGACTCATGGAAAAATTAAAATTTACTAAAGAAAAAATGAAGAGGGTGTTTTGTGATGAAGGAATAGAGACTGGAATGGATGGGTATGAAGCATGGGCAGTTGGTAAGATACTATCAGAAGGAAAAATTAATAAAGAAGATATGTATAGAGTTCTTAGATCTTTATGGTTCATAAAGGAGCCAGTGAGTTTTGTGGAACTAGAAGATGGTGTTTTTCTAGTTAAGTTTGGAAGGGTGGATGACCGAGAGAAGATTATGAGTATGGCGCCTTGGCTCTTTGATCAATGTTTATTGTCCATGGTGTCGTTTGAAATAGATGAAAGTCATTCAGAATATAATTTTGATCTTGTTCCCTATTGGATCCGGATTTACAACGTTCCTTTAGAATATATGGACAAAAATATAGCGCTGAAAGTGGGGAGACAGTTGGAGAGGTTCTATCGATAGACTGGAGAGATTGTGAGTATTGTTGCACAAAATATATGCGAGTGCGTATTAGGTTGGATACTTCCAGGCCTTTGCGCAGAATCGTCTATTTGGTTAATATGGTGGGCAAGGAATTTATTTGTGGCATAAAATATGAGCGTCTACCCTCGTTTTGCTATATTTACGGGCTTATTAGTGACAATACTCAACATTGTGGTCAATAGTAGCTGGTTGTGGGCTCAAATCTCACAAGGGCTTCAAGGGGCAAGAAGGTGGAGAAGTGGTATTGAAAACTTACAAGGGAACCAAAAAGGAAAAGCTAAGGAAGGAAGTTTAGATAGCATTGAGAATGAAGGAGGAAAAATGATACAACTGTACAAACGCGAAAAAATACGATGGGTTGAGGATAAACATGATTTTGCCTCTCCCTCAAGTTTTAGAATGGGCAATGTGTTTAAGGATAAGGATGGAAAGTTGAGGGCAAAAAGAAAGAAAGGAAATGACATTGGAGATTGTTTTGAGGGTAGTCTGTTATGTTCGGTTCGAAGGAAAATCACGGAAGGAAATTCTCCTTCCGAGGCGGTAGTTGTAGAGCAGCCCCGTCGAGAACCATGAAGTCTTTTTGTTGGCACTGTCGCGGGCTTGGTAATTTTGCGACAATTAGTGAACTTCGACAACTTCTTATTGCTTCTGATCCAGATATTATTTTTATTTGTGAAACAAAATTACGTGATAATGACTTTGATATTGTTCGTAGGAAATGCAGACTTGATGGGTGTTTTATGGTTGATTTTATTGGTCGAAAAGGTGGTCTTGCTCTTCTCTGGAAGGAAGAGGTTAAAGTTTAGATCCAAAGCTTCTCCACAATCACGTTGATGCCTTGGTTTGTTTAAAAGGTCTAGACCATGTTAGATTCTTTGGGTTTTATAGTTGTCTTGAGCAAAGTCCACGTCATATTTCTTGGGAGGTGTTAAAAAATATTGGTAGATCTGTTAGAGAAGATTGGATCATTGGTGGTGATTTTAATGAGATAATGGACGAAAATGAAAAAAAACGAGGGTAGAAGAAAGCCAAAAGCGGTTATGGAAGAGTTCAAAGAGGTGGTCAACGGGCTCGCTTTAGTGGATATAAAACCTGATATGGGTTAGTTTACCTGGATAACTAATCGAAGAGGGGTGATTTGGTGAAGAAACGGCTTGATCGTTATTTGGTTTCTGTAAGTTGGATTAGGAAGGTTCTTTTTTTATCTACTATAGCCATGCATCAGGCTAGTTTAGACCATGATGTGATTCTTTTGGATACTATGGGGAAAAGACTCAGGGATGGGAGAATTGAACCTAGGCTTGCCTTTCGTTTTGAAGCTTGTTGGGCACATAATGAGGAAACAAAGTTAGTCATTAAGGAGGCTTGGGGTAGAGGTGGTGGGAATGTTTTAGAGAATATCTGCATGACACGTGTTGAGCTTGGGACATGGCAATATAATCAGTATAATACCAGTAATAGGCAAATAAGTCGCTTAATTAGGGATATCGACCAAATGATTGATAGGCTAAGAAATTATACAATTACTAAAGAGTTGCATAAGTCTAGAGCTGAGTTAAGGCGGCTATATAATACGAAAGAAATTTATTGGTCTCAAAGAGCTCGGGTTAAGTGGTTGAAAGAGGGGGATAAGAACACGAAGTTTTTCCACGTGCATGCTTCCCATAGACATAAGAAGAATCAGATTGATAAGTTACGGTGTAAGGATGAGGTTTGGGCGACTAATGAGGATGAGGTATGTGATGTCATTATTAATTATTTTAAAGATTTGTTTTCTATAGGAAGCCATGGTAATTTTGAGGATATTGTTAGAAAAGTGCCAAGGTGTATCACTCCTGCCATAAGAAATTTTCTTGATAGTTTGGCTACGGACAAAGAAATTATGGAAGCTTTTGATCAAAAGGATCTAAGAAAAGCCCCTAGGATGGATGGATTATAGGAATTATTTTACAAAGAAAATTGAAAGGTGGTGAGAAATGATGTGATCCAGTTTTGCGGAGATATTTTAAATGGAGATGGCAAGGTGGATGATATTAACGATATTGTGATTGTTCTTATCCCAAAGATCTCTAACCTTGAGGAGATGATGCATTTTAGACCTATTAGTTTGTGTCAGGTGATTTATAATATAATTTCTAAAGTTTGGGTTAATAGACTAAAAATTATTCTTCATTGTAGTATTAGCCAAAACCAAAGCGCGTTCGCTCTCGAGTAGATGATACATGATAATGCCCTGATCGCTCACGAACTTATGCACTATCTTTAGAGTACAAAGAATGGGCCAAATAAGGGTTTCATCGTCAAGCTTGATATGAGCAAGGCGTACGATCGTGTATAATGGAACTTTCTCAAAACTGTGCTTATAAAAATGGAGTTTCCTAATTGTTAGATCACTAAAGTCATGAATTTTGTTCACTCGGTGAGATATGTTGTCAAATGCAATTTCTGCCTTTCGAAGGTGTTTTTACCCTGAAAGGGGTTTAAGACAAGGAGATCCTCTTTCACCATATCTTTTTCTTTTTTGTTTGGAAGCCTTATCTTATGTGCTTTTAAATGCTCAAAGGGATAGTGTTATGCGGGGAGTTAGGGCTAGTCAAAACGGTCCCTAGATTAATCATCTCTTCTTTGCCAACAAGGCTATCCTTTTTTTTTTTAGAAATAAACTAAGGGATGTCAATTGTTTTAAAGATATTTTATCTAGGTTCGAGGGAGCCTCGAGTCAAAAGATAATTTTTTCTAAATCTATGCTATTTTTTAGTCCCAAGACTCCTTCGGATCAACGTAACCTTTTTTGTAATATTTTAGGTATATGTTGTATGGATTCTATGGATAACTATTTAGGGATACTTTTGCTTATCGAGAAAAAGAAATCAAATGTTTTTAAACAAATCATTGATAGAGTTTCTAACAGAATTAAGGGTTGGTCTAAGCGGCTTTTATCTTTTTGGGGGAATGAGTGGTTTATAAAAGCAATTTTACAATCCATTCTAACTCACTTTCTATATTTCTTTTGCCTAGGGGAATTATGGATACCTTGGTTGCCAAGATAAGAAGTTTTTGGTGGGAAAGCAAGAAGCAAGTGAGGAGAAAGGCTATGTTGAGATGGGAAAGGCTATGCACTCCAAAAGGAATGGGAGGGATGGGTTTTCATGACATGAGACTTTTCAACATTGCTCTTATTGGTAGACAGATTTAGAGACTTATAAATAATAAAAAGTCCCTTTGTTTTAAAATTCTCAGCTCAAAATACTTCCTTGAGAGAGATGTTTTCAAAGCAAAAAATGTGGATAGACCTTCTTTCGCTTGGAACAGTATTCACATGGCTGTGATGCACCTTAAAGAAGGCCTTGGTTGGCAAGTTGCGGATGGCAGTAGGATAAACATTTGTAAGGATCGCTGGGGTTTTGAAGGTTTGAACGAGACATCTTTGATTAGCACCAAGGTTGGTTTTATCTCTTAGGGTGAGTGATATTTGGAAGCCAGGAACTTGTACTTGGGATAAAACCCGTGTTCGTCTTTTATCTGGTAAAGAGATTGGCGATAGGGTTTGTAAGATCCCTCTTTCTCGTGATGGCATGCAGGATCGAATTATTTGGTTTCATGCTAATAATGGGTGCTACTCTACCAAATATGGTTATTCCTAGCTTATCTTATGTAAGGTCAGGTTGGGTCTAAATCGCTTATTCTGGAAGCAAATTTGGAAATTACATCTACCTCCTAAGGTACATGTCTTTGCATGGAGACTAGGGCTTGAGATTCTGCCAACCTACGTTAAAATTGCCTCTGTTAATGTGGAAGTTAATAAGACTTACCTAAGATGCAATCTGGAGGTTGAGACTGCCATCCATGCAATTCGTAATTGTTAGAAAGTTAAGGATATCCTCGTGTTAAGTAATGTTGATGGTAAGTTGTTGGAGAAGAATTGGGATTTATGCATCGATTGGTTGGAAGAGACGATGCATTTTCTTGATAAAACTGCTTTTGAGAGTCTTATTCTTCTCATTTGGAACATATGGAATAATAGAAACAAATTGATCTTTGAAGGGAAGGACGAGGAAGCGAGGAATGTTTGGGAAAAGACAAGAAATTTCTTAGATGAATTCAGGATCCACAATTTGATTTACCCACCTATTATTTCGAGAGATAATAACAATTTTAATTGGCAAAAGCCCTCGGAAGGTTTTTTCAAGGTTAATATTGATGCTGCATGGAAGGGTGGCAATACGGGTATTGGAATCGTGGCACGCGATAATGACGAGCTGGTTTTTGGGGGATGCATGTGTTATGTTGAAAATGTCCCTATGTGTTGCTGGGCAAAAGTAGAAGCGGTGAAGATTAGGATCAAATGGGCCCTAGACTAAGGTTTGACTGAAGTTATAATTGAAAGCGATTGTATTTTTTATTATTAACAAGTTGAATAGCAAGAAAGAGGACATAACTGTGCTTGGCTTTGCTATCACCAAAATTAAAGAATTGGTGGATCATGGTCAAAACTTCAAATTCAATTGGGTTAAGAGGGCTAGAAATAAAGTTGCGGATCATCTCAGTGAAATTGCTATTAGGGACCATTGTAATTTGATTTTTAATGTGGATTATCCGAGTGAAATCCATAATTTTTTTATCAGTGATTCGTTGTGATTAATAAAATTCGTTTGTTGGTGTTTCGTTTTAAAAAAAAGAAGACAATGTTCTTTTAAAATAACTTATAAAATGTATTTAATCAAATTATTTAATATCTTATTTAAATAAATTTGATAAATTATATCTTCACCCAATTAAATCACATGAAACATACCTTAAATATGTGTTATGCATGCCTATATTTTTATGTCCAAATCTAATCCAGACGAGTAAAATTAATTATATGAATATTTTTATATAATTAATTTAATTTATGCGACGAATTTTTTTAAATTTTAATCTTTTTGGTGAGAAGGTATGACTTTGTAAATTTTTGTAATGTTAAGAGTGATATTAAAATGATAATACAAACAATAAGTGACATCTAGCAATGCATTATTGCTACCATAATTACAAAAATCTGTGGCTTAACATAACCTTTCTATGATAATGTTAATATGTAGTTTATCTTTTTGTTCAAGATATTTAAGATTGAATACAAGTCATGAAATAGTTATATTTTTGCAATTCAGTCCTTCATTTCCTAATTTTTTTTTTTAAAAAGAAATATACTTGCTTTATTAACAGATGGGAAAAAACACAAGTAGCGAGACAATTTTACAATCCAAAAACAAGAAAATCATAAAAGCTAATAAAGTATAATAAAACATAATAAAGAAGGAGAATGCAACAGACAAAGAAAAAACGAATAGACCCAAGCACCAGGACCTTTTCCCAAAAACAAAGAAAAAAAAAACCAAAAAGCCAGCATAATGCTCTAACCAGGACCTCAGCAGTAAACTGTGTTTGATAATGAAGATCAATCGAAAATTAAGGAGCATGCATGGGTGAAGCTGGAAAGAAGTAATCAGATAACCAGTAACCCAGCCAATGTGAACTTACCCAGTATGGCGAGCAGTCCACCATTTTTGTCAATCAGAGCGTACAATTGTCTCAACCAAAGGGGGAACTTCTTCAACCCAGTACTGTGCCTCACCAAAGTCCTTACCCATTGCCGCCAAAGTATACGCCGCCATGTTGCTAGAACGCCTCATAAAATTGTAGGTAATATTCTCAAACTGTCCCTTCAAAGCTTGAATATCAGTAACAATGGGGCTTAAAATCGATATGTCTTCCTTTACTGAGTTAACCTATTTGACTAACCTGAGTGAGTCAGTCTTAACCAAAACAGAGCGAAAACCCATATCCACCACAAAATTCACCGCCTGTTCACACGCCCTTATTTCAACAACAAAAGCATCAGTAATATTTCGATGGAGGTAAACACATGCTACCGTTACTTAACCCGTATCATTTCTAATCAGTACACTAGAACTAAAGGACTGAGTAAAAGCTTGGAAAGAAGCATCACAATTAACCTTTACTAGACCTGACACAAAGGGTTCCTAAATTGCTTGATTAGAGTTCACCGTCAACGGCTTAATCACTTCCAAAGCACGCAGCTTCAATAGGTATCCTTGAATAAAACCCACAACTTCTGTCACTACAACACGCACCCCCTCATGAATCATCTTGTTACGAGAATGCTAAAAAACCCAATAGGAAATTGATAAAAGTTGCCTTTGTTGATCATCTAATTGACTATAGCAAGCCGAAAGCCAACAAATTGGATCCACTTGTGAAGCATTAACTTGCATATTTAAATTCAACAGTGAAATCACTTGTCTAGTAAAAGAGCAATGGCGCAGCAGATGGACAACAAAGTCAGTTACATCATGACACAATGAGCAATGACTGTCAACCTGGAGATGGCATCGTCGGAGATTATCAAAAGTGGGATCCGCACTTTACTAAGAATATGTAACTTCCAAAGGGTTTTGTAAAAGGTAATGTAAAAGTGTGTAGGAGGCATAATTGTATTATTTCTAGCCTGTAACAGTAGCTTATAGCCACTCTTAACTGAATAATGACTTGTACCATCAAATTTCTATATACAAACATACTGTGGTTTCGATGAGCAAGTGGAATGGAAAGCACAGCAAAACCTTGCTCCACATCAAATAGAGCTCGAACTTTAACCACATCCTAGGTATTAGAATCACTATGAATCAAATACGCTACCTTAGGATAACGACAATAAATCTGCTGACATCTAATTCTACCATCATTTGAACTAGGGATCCAAGGCTCACTCCATACATTAACATGTTGATCTGTGCCAATCCTCCAACCATATCCCATTTCGATCAAAGCTCTCGTACTGAAAATGCTTTTCCAGGTAAGTGAAGGGTAAGCTCCTAAACTAGTAGACATAAAATCAGTATGAGGATGATATCGAGCTTTCAAAACTTTAGCTAACAAGCTGTTAGGTCGACTGATAATACGCCAACATTGACGGGCTAATAAAGCTATATTAAATTTTGATAAATCGCGGAAACCTAATCCACCCTTCTCTTTAGGCCAACACGGTAACTACCAATTTGACCAGTGAATACCTTCCTTAGCAACATTGTTACGCCACCAAAACCGATTTAACACTCCTTCCAACTGTTGACAGAGCGATTTGGGAAGCAAGAAGCATTGCATGGCATACACTGGCAATGCCTGTAATACAGCTTTAATGAAGACCTCCCTCCCTCCAATCGAAAAGAATTACACACTCTAACTATCTACTCTCTTACAAAATCAGTCCACATAATGAGCGAAAGCTTGCTTCTTACAACGTCCGACCATCATTGAGAGACTTAGATTTTTTTCAAGGCTCGAAAAAACTCTCACCCCAAGTAAATTCCCGACAACTTCACGATCAACACTATCCACGTTTGACCTAAAATAGATCAACATTTTATCAAAATTCATCATTTGGCCGGATGCATTTTAATAACTCAAAATTACGTTTCTAACACTCAACTCCCTTTCTCTGGTCGCTGTACCGAATAAAATACTATCATTGGCAAAAAATAAATGATTTACAGCTAACCTTTCATGCCAATCTGAGCACCACGAATCAACCCACTCCTCTTAGCATCATTCAGAATCGTTGAAAAACCCTCTGCACACAAAAGAAATAGATAGGGACTAAGAGGGTCACCTTGTCGTAAACCATGAGTAAGTAAGAAAAAAGCACTAGAATTGCCATTGACCCCCACAGTGTAAGATACAGTAGTAACACAATTCATCACTAATGTGACCCATGAATCATTTAAACCTAACTTTTGCATCATACCGTCCAAAAAATTCCTTTCCACACAAACGTATGCCTTGTTCATGTCGAGCTTAAGGGCAAAATTACCATACCGACCTAATCTCTTAGATTTAAGGGAATGCAGGATTTCGTACGCAACCAGTACATTATCCGAAATTTGTTTTCCTAGAATAAACACTCTTTGAGCTTCATCCACATAAACATCTGAAATAGAGCTCATTTTGTTAACCACAACCTTTGCAATAATTTTATACAATACATTGCAAAGGCTGATCGGTCGAAACTGTTGCATATTCCTCGGGTTTCTAACTTTCGAAATCAAAAAAATATATGTTTTATTAATTTCAGCAATAGAAATTTCACCTCGTAAGATTGAAATACAAAAATGCGTAACATCTGGCTCAATAATATACCAATATTTCTGATAAAATAAGGCTAGAAAACCATCTAACCCTGAAGCTTTAACTGGGGACATAGCCTTAACTGCATTCCAAACTTAGTCAGCTGTAAAGAGCAAAAGTAAATCGGTATTGTGACTTGGGGACACTTTAGCACTTACTTTCTCATAAATGGCAGCCGCATCAGTGACTTGTGAGGTAGTAAAATTGTCCAAAAAATAAGTCATGGCAACATTTAAAATTTTCATCTCATCTGTAACCTAAGCGCCTTCTCTATCTTTCAAACCCTAAACCTTACACTCAATAACGCTCATCTTTATCAGCTTCAATTAAGATCTAATTAGAATCCCGTAAGCTCAGAAAGAATGCCATCATTCGGATCCTTCGTATAAAGCTCAACAAACTTGACTTCCAGTTGTGAACGGTGCAATTTCCTTACTGACTTGTGATTATAGCTCCATTGAAATAAAACAGTCCCGAGGTTCGCAAGCTTTGAGGGAACAGTCGCATTAGAAAGATTCCAAAATTACCGAATTTCTTCCTCACAAAACTCCTTAAAGCCCACTGAGCATCAAATCAAAAGTTTCTTGGACTTATCCTTTGACGTTGTAGCTTTCCTTCAGTATCCACCAACACCGGACAATGGTCCAAAAACGAATGAGTACAATGCAAAATTGAATAATACGAGAACAACTGCCACCACCCCGAGTTAGTCACAGCTCTATCAAGCCATTATCTAATATTATTTACACCCAATCGACCTCTTTCCCAAGTAAACCACTGCCTCGAAAAACCCAAGTCACTAAGATCATAGTTTTGAAGAGTAGAACGAAATGTTTCATATTCCTCTCTAATCCTAACCGGCCCTCCCTTTTCTCAAGAGAATAAGTAATCTCGTTAAAATCCCCAACTATGAGCCACGGAATAGCCTAATCCTTCCCTAATTGACATAGTAAATTCCAAGTTTGGCTACAAAAAAATTTGTCTAGATGGCCATAAAAACCTGTAAAGCGCCAAATAAAATCATCAATACCACCCTGGTTGTTGACATCAATATGATACTGAGAGTAACTATGTAATTACACTGAATAATCATCTTTCTAACCAAGTGACAAACCCCCTTTAAAGCCTTCTGTATCCACATCGATCCCATTATTAAACTCACACTTTCTTCGAATTACAGTCATCTTATGTGCATTAACTTTTGTCACCATAAAAAACAAAAGATGAGGACATATATCTCTTAGTTTATTCCTGAGACGATTAACAGCCCGTAGCTTTCCCAATCCACAGATGTTCCAACACAGCGTTTTCATTATGTCCGATCGGCATGGCTATTGGCAACCGTGGATCTTAAAATGTTTAAGCAAAAGACCCACCACCCACGCCATCTAAATTCGTTATCTCCTCATCTAAAACATCTTCCGGACAATCAATTCTAGCAGCTTTGAAACGTGACAAGCTCTCCATGGTAACTTCTAAATTTTCAACACCACCTGGCACATCTTTTCTTTTCCCCACTTTACAATCCAACATAGGAAAGTCAACCACATTTTCATTCTTAAATCTCTTCCACGATTTTCATCTAATAACAGGCTGTACTCCCGTTAACTCCTCAACCTTATCACAAGATAATCCCAACTTTAACCCCCCACTATCAGCACTGTCGAATTTTACGCCTTGTAAATTCCCTTCCGAAATTCCAGCCACTGCCGCCGAGATCCCACCCTCCTATTGCCATGTAATTTTGAAATTTCTGAAATAACAGGCGCATTAATAGCGATTCCCTTACCCAACTCCTGCACCAATGGAATAACAACGGTGGACACAACCACCGTGTCAAGCATCACCTTTGGCTTTCTAGTATAAAAAATCTGTTTTTAAGCCTCTTTCTCACGAAATCCAAATTGATAGCTCTCCTTTCCCCTCAGATTAGACTTTGCTTTAAGTGCTAATGATGTGTCGTCAGGAACACTAAATATAATCTATTCCGAAAATTAAAGTAAATAATAGTAAAAGGGAAGTAGGGTCTAATCCTCAGGGACTGGAGAGTCGTAAAAGTCTTGTCTGTCGAGATCGTGGCCCAAATCGTACCCAAGAAAAGCTCCGCGATCTAAGGAAAAATAAATGAAATAGAATCGAAAATAAAAGAAAATAGAATTAAAAGAAATAGAAAATAGGGAAGTCGAAATAAAAATAAATAGCATGAAATAAACAAGTTGAAAGAAGAAGGGTTTTATCGATATTTAAAGATCTAACCTCCGGTTGTCTTGATTCTTCCTTGATTCAATCATAGACTTTGGATGGTTCTTTTCATGCCCGAATAAGCCAGTTACAGTGGAAGAGGACACCTACGACCACCAGCTCCAAATATAGTTTTTAGTGGAACCTGACTCTAGCCAACCGTCGCTCCAATGGAACTATCTTACACTAGATCACCTTTTCCCAACGACGAATGCCACGTCTTTTTGTCTCTTTTGGCTCGGCAACCTCTGACGCAGTAAGTTAACGAATCGACTGTTCAATCTTCTCAAAACACAAAAAGCGACCATCTTTGTACAAGATGAAAAGATTACTTTTGTAGGGACTTTGGACGGAAGCGTCAATCCCGTATTATAGAGAATTGATCAATACTCGGGTTAAAAAGAATTAAGCGCGGATTCCAAGCCTCATGAACCTTAGAGGAATATTTGATAACCTTTGGCTAGAAGAATTTTTTAGTTACTCATGATTTTTGGGGAAGAACACAAAATAAAAAGAGTAGAGTTTTTTATTGAACTAGGATTTTGGGAGATGGATGATTTTTTCAATGAATGGAGAATGAATAATTCAACCACTCCACCCCTTATTTATAGTACATAATATTCCTAGTTGAATCCAATCTAAATTTTAAAAGATAATTAGAATTATATCTAACATTTAATTTCTCTAATTGGATCCAATTTAAACTATAAAAGATAAATACAAAAAGATAAACATAAATTAAATACAAATTTAAATAATAAATAATATATTGAATATCAAATCCTAATATAAAATATATTTTAAAAAATAAAATAAAATAAAACCAAGTCTTTTTGTCCTATAAACTCACTCTTTTAGCATTTCATCTTCACACAACTTCCAATTCTCCTCTAAAATCATACTTTTTGTCTCCAATTTATCTTCTATCACCACTTGAGTTCCTATAAAATAAAAAGACAATAAATAGCCCAATTTAATACTCTAAATATATATATATTTTTTTTATGTCATATTTAAGCATTATCAACTAATAAATAAGGGAGATCTTCCTCCGATTTTTCCGTAACTTCAGAGGCAACCTCATCACAATCCATCAAGCCATGACCCAATCGGCTACACTCGAAGAAAAAAATCGATAAGTTTTCATACTTGAAGGGTATCTACACTTTCTCTTGTAATTCAGTCAAAACAAAAAGCCCCCTCCTTAAAGGCTTCTGCACATCTAAAATAACTTTCAATTGACAACAATCACCTTTAACTTCTGAACAGATCAATCCCCGAAAAATCACTCCAATGGAACTCATCAAATCCTCCATATAGCATTCGGGCAGACAAGGCCCGACCTTCATCTAAAAAGGAGACAAAACAAGACGAATCTCCCTTCTTTAAATAGGAACCAATAGCCTGTCAAACACAATAAGTTGTTGCCGTAAAAACCAAGGACGCCCAACCAACAGCGACTCCAAGTCCTCCTTGTTATCGAACGTTTCTATAAACATATTACACCCAACCAATGTGAACTCTACTTTTTTCTTAGTTTTCCAAATGCTCCTCAATTGAGCACAAAAACTATTAGGATTAAATGTCTTTTTGGACCACAAAGAACAAATCAAGGACGATTTATCCAGCAGAACCATCAGAGAACTCTTAATCGACAGTTGCATAAGTTCATCTTCCAGTAAAGAAACCACATCACTCTTCATTGTCCTGCAGTATCACCACCCTGCTTCTTTCCAACCCTAGTCAGCACTGTACCTTTGAGAAACTAAAATCGAGCACTCTTGACAAAAACAGAGAGAAAAAATATAGAGCCCTTCCTAACAATTAATTTCATTTCCTAAATATTGAATAAACTAAGATATTTAAATGAATCTTATATTTCATTACGCCTCATTTAAGTACGGCTACAACATCCAAAACTCGAAACGTCACCGATTAAGGTCTTGGTGTCCTACTATTCATCTATCATTGTTCATCTTTTATTTTCATTTCAATCAGTCTTATTTTAATAAAGATGTGCACTTAACATATCATAAATCATCAATCGATTAAAAATCACAACTCAACAAGGGCAAAAAGGTCATTTCCATGATTTTTGAACACTTTCTACTGGTACTTTGTGAACATGTACCGATAGTTGTCAAGTCAAAAAATAGTTCAGAAATATTGCAGAGTTCTACCGATACTCGAGATGATTCTACCGATACATGTGACACAACTACCAAAACAATTCAAGCAACTACCGATACCAAAAACTCCAGAGAGCAAAAATCCTTATCCTGCAACTTCTACTGATATAATCATTCTTACTACCGATACATCAAAACCATAAACTATCGATACTTGTATCTTAACTACCAATACAACCTAAGTTAGAGAACAACCTCTCTCTTGTCCTGCACTTCTACCGATACATGCATAGGTTCTACCGAAACAAGTATACAGGATCTCAAGAGTAATACCAAGATACAAGTTTAATATCTCATACATAACTAGTATAAGTTATGCATTAAAACTTCACATAACATACATAACTTCTAAGTCTTACAAGCATTATAAGCTTGAGCATCTAAGTCATACTTCATTCAATTTACAAAATCAAAATAAAAGGATTTCAACATCTTTTAGTTCAATCTCATGTTAATATCATCCTAGTGCATGCCATAATATCAAGTGATGTAAAATCTCACAATAGTGTGCTTTCCTCGAGATGATCCGATCTTCAAACAGAAAAACGTATCTACAAAATAACAACAGATTCACGAGTAAGCTTATTAAGCTTAGTAAGTTTGCGATTACCATTTTCTTGCAGAATAAACAAATCAGTTAAAAGATGATAACGAGTATGTATTCGTAATCAGGTGTATAATAACGAACTAAATCTCTTCAATTCTCCAAACTTTAACTCATTACGAGCACAGACAACATTTAGTTTACACGAGCCCAAAATGATTAGCTCTTACGAGCTCAGAATGGTTAGCTCTTACGAGCCCAAACAGAGTTTAACCAGTGTTCGATGCTGCTCACGCAAGCTGATAAGAATTCACAACATATGAGAAGACTCAGCCATCGATACGGTTTAGAATTTCTCACTCTCGATGCTACTCACACAAGCTGATGAGAATCCACAACATATGCGAAGACTCAGCCATCAGAGGAATCCATGATTCATTATTCATTCAGAATCTGTTAACTTGCAATGCTGCTCACACAAGCTGTTAGGATACTACAACATATGCAGGATTCTAGTTATTACTTCAAATCAGATAACCGGTCTGAAGCCTGACATTTCGTTTCTTTCTTTACCTTTCCATTATCACGAATGTTTAACCTTTCTCCATTTGCTGTGACAATAGTGAAACACAAGAAATAACCAATGTATATAAACTATCACCATAAACTTACCGGATGGAATTGTAGTTTGGTTCAACTTCAGGGACTATTCTACTAATTTTCCTTTTTCGCGATCTACGGCACGATTGTAATCTAAATCAACAATTCATCCAAATTTCACATTAAAACACATAATTAAATGAATTAACATAATTTGGTCCTTTGGAAAATTACTATTTTACCCCTAATACTTTCCTTTTATTCAATCTAGTCCTTTCAACACAAACATGCAAAATACTCATTTCCTCCTCAACTCATAATAGCCAAATTTAGCATGATTCCCATACAAATCCCCACAATCCATTTATTTCACCAAAAGTACACTTAATTTCATCTTTTAGCATTTTAGTCCTTAAACCTTAATTTTATCAAAATCACTTTACAAAAAGATCCAACCTAATCATCAAGCATCCAAAATCATCAAGAACTTTCAAAGATAAGCATATTAAAAAATGGTAAGATCCACAACATTTGACAGATTCGCAAATTAGTCCCTAGATTAGCTAGATTAAGCTAAAACGGACTCAAAAACATGAAAATTACTAAAAACGAGTAACAATAGCTTACTCAAATCAAAGCTCAAAGCTTAAGAATGAATCCCTAGCTTTCTCCTTGTGCTTGACGAAAAAAATGAAGAAATTAAAAGAAGAAAAATAGGTTATTTCTTCTTAAATTCACTTTTATACTTAATGGCAAAATTGTAATTTTTATGACTTTCATAATTAGCCTTAATTAATCCCTTTTTAAACCTTAATTAATCCTAATTATAATCAATTTAACTCATAATAATCCACCTACTAAAATGCCATTGGTTAATTTACCTATTTGATCCTTCAATTATATTAAATTCCAATTAAGCCCACTTATTTACAATTTATCCTTAAACTAAAAAGGACTAAAGGAATAAATAACCCAAAAGTAAGTGGAAGATAGTCATGTCACCACCACTTGGATTTTGTGACCATGGTTTAATTACCACTTTGGTCATTTCTATTTTTAATCCATATTTCATTGTTAGGATGGTTTAACGCCGGAAGGGATGGTTTTTTGTGTGTGGATACGCATGGTAGGCTTTGTTCATTTGTGGGGATCCTAACGGTTCTTTGAGTTATTGGGTTGGCATTTTAGTTATGTTGCGTAATTGGTATATCAATTAAGGTTGTACAGTAATTATAATCTGTGTAATTAATTTATTGTCAATTTATAAGGGTTTAGATGTCAAGTATGTTTTGTTGCCAAAGTAATTGCAATTCTGTTTTAATTAGATATTTGATTTGATATACATGCCAACACAGTTTGTGGTTGGATAATGGCTGTTGAGGCTCTTTCCAAACATGTTTATGATTTTGATGATGAGGATGACGATGGGCCTGTAGTTTTCAAGAGGAGTAATACCTCGTCCTCTAAGCAAAATCAGTTAAACTCAGAAGTAAAGAAGGCAAATCTGCTATTTTTTAAAATAGTTAAATAACAAAATTCGAGTAGTTAGGAATGGTGCTTTGGTTTCAAGGGGTGAGACCTTGGGATTTTTGAACGGTTATGTTTTCCTTCCAAGTTAGTCTATGCAGTATTGTAGGATTAAACTAGGTAATTGTGCTAGGAGTTTTGACTTAATAATGAATGCAAACTTCTTGATCAGATATTTCAGTTATGATTGTACTGGTTCATGAAATGGTGGCATCATTAGGTGCTTCTCCTTCATCTTATTTCCAGATTAAGATAACAGAGCTTCATTTGAATGAATCGAAGCCAAATTTTGTCCTTCATTTCTTTTGAGCTTATTAGGAAGCTATTACAGTCAATATTACCCCTTTATGATATTGGTACTTAGAGAAATTCTTGCTCATAAATCATAATGGAATTGGAAGTCAAGCATTCTTAACACACGAATCTACTTCCTTGCTTGCTTGCTTCTGGTGATGTTTGATTCTTAAAAATTTTCAAAGATAACACACGAATATCTGCATAAAAATATGGGTTATTCAAACAGGCTGTTCTAGCATTTTTGCCATAAGTTGATAATTAAAACCATTGTTTGTCTCCCTTTTGTTACCATCTGTTCCAGTGTCATTATTGAGAATCAAACAAAGTGAAGAGGAAAGAAAAGGTGAGAAGTTATTGAGAAGGATTGAAGTTGATGCTCTTTGATTATAGTTACCTACATTTTGAAGCACATTATGTGGCTTTCAGCGTTGATTATTTGTTGTTTATGAACAAAGTAGAATACTTTGCAGGTGTTTTCTGGTTTACATATGTGATCTTTGTTTCTAGATAATTTAGCATTTCAATTTTGGAGACAACTTTCGAGTGTTAAATAGTCTTGATTATACTACTTTTTACTTTAACTTTCGAGTGTTACATTGGCTCAATAATTCTTAATCTCTCTCTCTCTGATGCAGAAAACTAAGCCTACACAACATACTGTCCGAGAACTTAGAGCATTAGGTTTGACTCCTCATCTGCCAGGTCAGGCACACTGCCTCACGTTGATTTTTTCACTAGAATCGTTTGGAGAATTGCATTATTGCATTTTATCTTTCTGGAGTTTTATTGCATTATTCCATTACTATTATTGTTGTAATTAGTTACTAATATTTCAACTATTTTATGTGTATTGCAGAGAATATGCCTAGAAGAAAATTTCGAGATCTAAGCAAAATCCTCCGAATTCAGAAGAAACAAATAGTGATCAACAGACTGCTATCGGATCTTCAACTGTTCCAGAAACTGAAGAAAATCAAGGTAATGTTAAGTTTAATTTTCATGCATGTTCACTTTTTATTTTTTATTTTTGTTTTAAATTCTAATATTATCATATACAACTTTTTTAGCTGAATATTCTGGGGAGCGCAAAACTCGAGGACGTACCCTATTAAAGGATTTATACAATCTAAATTCTGATGAGCGTGTCAAAGTATCTGCAAATAGTCATGGTCAGCCTGTTGGATCAGAAGCTCGACTTTTGAGAGGATACTTGGGCATTGTAGCACGAAATAGCAATTTGTTGCCGATCAACTACGAGTCATTGCATCATATGCCTGATAGTAACAAAAATCAAGCTCTCGATAATATTAAGGTAATAAAGTGAATGTAATTTATAATACTTTGGTTTAATTTTAATTTATATTTACTTTATAAACTTGTGTTATTTATAGGAGAGATTTATTTTAGACGTCTCGGACGACTATGTAAAGAAATCATTAGGGAAGAAATGGAGAGACCATAAGAGTAATATAAAGAAAGATTATTTTAAAAATAATATGAGCCTCGAAGATAAATTACGAAATGTTCCACCGGGAATGCTGAGGTACCAATGGGAAGAACAAGTTAGATTTTGAAGCTCAAACAAATGGGAAGTATTATGTACTACTACTAAACTCTTATAATTATTTTGGTTTAAAGTATTTATTATATACGTAATAATAATTAATGTAGGATCGTGAGCGTGTTGGAACTACAAGTAGGCAAAAACAAAAATTCACGCACACAGCTGGATCGAGAAGTTTTCCTTGTGTAGCTACTGATGAGGTATTTTGAATTTATTAATTGTGTCAAATATTAATTACTTTCTACTAATTAATATTTTTCCTACTATAATGTAGAAACATTCGTCAGGTCAAAAAGTTGGACACCTTCAGCTTTTTGACATTACACATAGAAAGAAAGATGGATCTCCTATGACTTTTGAAGCTACGAAAATTATGGTATATTTACTTAATAAAATTTAAATAATTTAAAATATTTATCATGTTTAATTATAATGATTTAGTTCGTCGTTTGTAATGCAAATAATGCCAAGTTATGTTGCATTTGTTTGATTATATATTTCGTTTCTAAATAATTCATTAACTTATTAGGATAAATTAAAGGATAAGAAGGCGGAGTATGAAGCAATGGCTTCAAGTGATAGTTCGGTTAATCTAGAGGACATTGATAACCGAGTTATTACTGAAGTTTTGGGTCCTGAAAGGTATGGTCGAGTTAGATTTCAAGGATCTTTTGTTCGCCCATCCCGATATTTTGGATCTAGCTCATAGAGATACATGCCTTCTGGGAGTCAGAATTAAGCTGAAGTTCAGAGATTAAGAGATCAAATGGCTCAGATGCAAGCAAGCACAGTTGAGCAATTTGCTCAACTTAAAAAGGAGGCAACAGAGGTTCAAAGAAAATATGATGAACTCCAGCTACAACTTAAAAAGGAGGCAGCAGCGAGAGCCACGAAAGAAGCAGAGGCAAGAAGAAAATATGACGAACTGCAGCGACAACTACAAAATATGATGAAAATGTTTCAACAGAATCAATCGCAAAATCCGCCATCTTAGACTTTTGTTTTTTCTTATTGTGAGAATAATATACACAATACTACTTGTAAATATATTATTTATTTATTTATTAATTTAAATCATATGCATATTTCTTTCGTTTATTATTTACATTTAGATTTGAAGTTATTGGTTGGAGTTGAATTGTTGAATTTATAGGAGAAAATGTTGAAAATTTGGGTTTAATGTGAACTAAAATGAGCTGTTAAAAATTTGTTAATTTTAGTGGCATTTATGGGGGAAGCGCCGTTAAAGACCATGTTCTTTAGCGGCGTTTATGGTAAAAGTGTCGCTGAAGACCATGGTCTTTAGCGTCATTTGTTGTAAAAACACCGGTAAAGACCATATTCTTTAACGGCGTTTGTGGGGAAAACGCCGCTAAAGACCATGTTCTTTAAATATTAAAGAAGAAACATGGAATGCTGCGAATCTGTCAACAAGAAACATGGAATGCATCCTTTGTAGTGGCAAATTATGCATCAAAATCTATCTACATTAAAATATTAAAGAAGAGAAAGAGGATGCCACTAATGAAAGATATCTTGAAACATGCCAAAACTTTGGGGTGAATTATTGATTAAAGAACAAAAAGAAAGACATTCCCAGCTGAGTTTCAAAACTTTGGGAGCATTGCATTTATTATTACATGAAAGTGACTTCTATATCATTTAATTTTCTTTTTATACAATATTAAAAGATAAGACAATCGAATCTATATCAAATAAGTATCTGATAAAAATTTTAATTACTATTACGATTACTTGAATTTAATTTTCACACTTACATGCTATTTAACCAAAAAAATTCCTTATTAAATTAATAGGGTTTTCTTGGTCTTCTTATTTTTTTATTATCAATGTCTACTACAAACTTGATATTTAATAAGGCGACATATTTAATATAGTAATTAACAGTTAATTAAACGAATGATAATATATTAAAAATTGACGTAAAAAAGTTTTGTTAAGTTTATTTTTATTTTTAAAATTTAATGTATGGTAATGGTTTTAATGAGTTGGGAAGATGTCTGTCAACCTAAAGATCGTGCAGGTCTCAGTTTGCGGAAACTTTAGGACCAGAATACGTCTTTTATAATGAAACTAGGTTACAAACTGGTGACAGACCTTAAATCTCTTCGAGTCCAGATTCTCCAAGCTAAATATGGGGTTGCAAAAGGTTTGCTCGACTCATTATCGCGCAACAGATGCTCATTCTTGTGGAGAGCCCTTACAAAGGTTTAGCTACTTATTCGAGAGAATCTACGTTGGTCAGTGGGTGATGGGAAAAGTGTTAGATGTTGGCATGATCCGTGGGTACCAAGTGGGGGGCCTCGTGTTAATATGATTTTCGATCACCTGAACCTTGATTTGGATTGCGTTTTGAGTGACATGATTTTAGATAATGGCACTTGGAATCTAGAGTTGTTCCATTCTAGTTGCCTGAGGCAATAGTTTCTAAGATTACAAGGGTTCCCCCACCGCATTCAACAATTAGTGTTGATAGAATTATATGTGGAGGCACTTTGGTAGGCTCCTTTTTTGTTAAAAGCACCAATGGTAAACTTAAAAAATTGTCTTGGAAACCAAATGAGGATGTGTTGCACTTTCCTTGGAAATTTCAAGGACCCCAAAGGGTTAGATTCTTCATTTGGCTTGCGTTCAAGCAAAGGTTGCTGACTAATATGGAACGAGTTCGCCGAGGTCACGAACACAACTTTGTGTGTGGGGTGTATAGACATATGCAGGGTATTTTCTTGGAGTAATGTAGACTCCATTAAAGTTTCATATAGTTGGGTCAAACATTTCGCTCCTTCTAGTAAGACTTAATCTTGTTCGACTCAGGTTCTGACTCCTTGCACACATGTGTTTGGAAATTGGGCATGTTTGTATACAGATGGATCTGCCATATATGAGAGTGATTCTACTGTTGCTGCAGGGGGAATTGTGAGAAATCAAAATGGGGAGTGAATTTTTGGCTTTAATAGATTCTTGGGGAGTTGCTCAGTGTTTGAGGTTGAATTTTGGGGTATCTTGGATGGTTTAGGCATTTAAATTGAGCGGGGATATGAACACGTGGTTATTTAGACTGATAGCCTTAAGGCAACTAAGACTATTCAAAAGAGACATATGGGAGGATCTAACTCGACTTTGATGAGGAGGATTTTTCAGTTGTTATCACAGTTTAATCATTGGAACATTTTGCGTATTCCTAAAGGAGCCAATCAAGAGACGGACATGCTGATCAAGCAGCACATAGGGAGGCTATGAGTTGTGAATCTTTGAAGTATCCCCACTTGGGGGTTCAAGCTAACTTTTGTAGTTTGTGCTTGTTTTAATTTTCATTGTCGCAACAAAATTATTACTTGAATAGAACTTTAAACATTTTAATTATAACTAAATTAATATTAAAATTATATATCAATTAAAGTTTAAGTTTAATTTTATAAATAACATTCGATAATTAGACATAATCAAATAGCATCTAAGAAAAATTAATGTTAAAATATGAATACTTTTAGCATTAACATCTTAGAATTATATAAAAAAAAAGAATGCATAATTAAAGTCATGGTTATTTGAAGAGGCGATACAAATCATATTCGAATAATAACAGTATTTGATTATAATATTATTTTTTAAAAAGCTTTTTATAAGTTTATATTGTGTCAATCAATCGCCCTTAAAGCTCTTTTTTTATCTGTGTAATTTGTTTGGTCTATGTGAAAATTTTTTGTGGGTTGTTTTGAAAAGAAAATTAAATTTCAACAATTATTTTTTAATCACTATTATTAAATATGTTTATTAATTTAATTTAAATTACTTTCCTATTTTTCATGAATTAATTTTTTGAAGGTCTATTTATCGTGAATTATTATTATAATTGATATTTTTTAATTTTTGTAAATATTTTCTTATATAGTTTTAAATTTATAGAATTTAAAAATTAACAAAAATTATACTTATCATTGATAAGTAACAATAATTAAAATATAATATTTAAAAACTAATTAAAATTTTTAGAAACTAATCTAAATCAAGCCTGGGAGTTGAAGATAAAAAGTAAATTATTGTTAAATCTCCAGCTCTTCTCTTTCTCTTTTTTTTCACTCTTTCGGTAATCATTGGAAATTTAAAAAGCCCACACGTGTAGACCAAGAAAACTAGTAAATTAAGTTGCTTTGTATATTGTCAAATCTTAGCTAAAATACTAATTTAAGCTTTGTTTAGAAATACAACTATTATTAGTCAAATAGCATTTTCGCATGATGGAAAAATCCCTTGCTAATTTTATATATAGACTATTTTTGAGGGAACAATGTACATTAAATAGAATAGAAACATAAATTAAGGTACCATTCAGTGTTTTGTCCCTATTATATATAATTTAATAATAATCCCAGAATTTGATATTTTTTAAATAGGGTCTTGAATTTAAATTTTAGAGTTATTATTTTAGAAATTAATTAGATTTGATTTTAAATTTAATTAGATTCTAATAATATAAGAAACTATTTAGTACACGATTAACAAAATTTTTGAACTTTAAAACTGATTAATGAATCGGCAAATAGGTATATTTAAAATATAATGGAGCTGAAAAAGGAAAAATGAGTTTTTAAAAAAGAAAAATGGAAACATAAGTAGAAAAATAAGAGACATGAGAAAAAGATTAATGAAACATGTCCATCTTGACATTGCCGAACCAGAAAGCAGTTAAGTGTGCTTTTCAGACCTTACAACCCCTATATAAAACCTAACTTGTCTTCATCGCCAGCCTTTGGCACGTGCCCTTCCATCCTATTTTTAATTACAATTTCTTTTAATTGAACGTTTAATGTATGAATATTTGATGCCATAAAATAATTTGTACTTCAATTCATTCACTACAAAATCCGGCTTCCACCTGTAACATTGTTTGAAATACCTGGTCAAGATTTGATTATGTTTTCCTTTTTCAAAATTTTATTTATAATTTAATATTTTTCTAATATTGTTTAAATTTAAATATCAAATATTAGAAATTCTAATTTTTTTCCCTTTTGATTTGTTGTTATTATTTGCCTCGTTCACCTTTTTTATTTTTCATTAAAAGGAAAACAGAAACAAAGTTAGAGGAGGCAAAGAGATACAGAGAAAAAGTTTCTGTTATTAAATGCAAAATAAAAGTCACGAAATGATATTTTTACCCTTACCAAATGAATATAAAATAATCAGCAGGGGCAGTTTAGTCATTTAAACATATACAATGATGGTGGTAGTTTGGATGATCGAGATGACTTTGTACTGACCGTATCTTTATTCTATTCCGTAGCTTGCGTGTCTATTAAAATTACAATAATAGCCGACTTTTTCTTCAACGTTATTAATTTTTAATTTCTTTTTTCTTTCTCCATCTACCAAAATTTTCGGTTTTTTTAATTTTATTTTTCTCCGCTAACGTAAAATTTATTATTAAAAAAAAAAAGACAAGTTGGGTTGAACAGTAAATTTAAACCCAAATATACCCGCAATCTAAATTTTTTAGTTAAGGTTATTTTTGTAAATTGAAAATAAATCTAATAAATTAAAACTCAAGTCCTTGATTTTCTTTATTATGATGAATTAAACCTGATTTTGTATTGTGTCAAATTAAAGAAAAAATAGGAAATAAAAATAATAATTATATAAAAAATATTGGCAGCGTGAAAAGTGAAGGAGAAAAGAATAGCGACCACTTTTTTTTTTTTTTTTTTTTTTGGGCTTCAGATTTTCTCTCACCTCTCTGTCTTTGAGGAGGCTAAGGTTATTTCTATATGTTTTGTTGTGAAAGTGAATTATCTGTTTTTCTCAGATCAGCCTCCATTTTCATTCCTTTCTCACTCCCTCTATAATTTTATTTTCTCCCCTTGTATTCATATAGTTTCACCATGGGAATATTCAAGGGGTGAAAAAAAATAGTCACTACTGCAAGGAAGGAAAAGGAGAGAAAGAGAAAGAAAGAGACGACAGACGGAGGACAGCACACATACACAGTGAGAAAGGAAATGAAAGGAAATGAAAAGAAAGGAGGGAGGGAATTGAAGAAGCTTTCAATAATAACACACAGAAGGGATATGTCTAGCTATAAGAGCTTTATATCCTTTCATATGCTGCTGCAACTCTAACAAGGTCTGCCTATATATATATACACACACATACACAGTTTCTCTCTCTCATATATAGCTGAAAATGATCAAAAGGGTTACAACAACATCCAAAAGATAATCAACAAAGACTTGTTTCATCTCTTAAACCATTTTTTTTCTTTTCTTCCTTCACTTAACTGAGAGAATTTGATCCTTTCTGTTCCTATCTTTCCTTTTTTTTTTTTTTTTGACGAGAGAGATTTTTTTTTTTTATGATGGGTGTTATTTGTTTTTGTATGTGGGTTACCGATTCATAATTGAACAGCAAGAAGGTGAAGGAATTTGATAGAGGGAGAAAGGTAAATAAAGAAAAAGGATATGATGATGAAGAAGAAGATGCTGATATGGGAATAGCAACGCCACCACTCGTCGCATCAATTCTTTCTCAAGAATCTCAACCCTCCAAAAAAATTCACCATCAAATCCCAATTCAACACAAGAGCAACAATTCTACTAATTCTATGTCCCAAGATTACCATCAAGCACCTGGCGTCTTCAGCTTCTCGAATGGGTTCGAGAGATCAGCTGTAAGTCACCAAGAACACCAACAGCAGCAGCAACAGCACTTAGAACAGCAGATCCGGAGAGATAAACTAAGAGTAGAAGGCTTTGAGCCGCCACCTCCACCATTAGTAGGGATCGAAGAGGAAGAATCAACTTCTCTTCCTGTTTATGAAACCGCAGGTATGTTATCCGAAATGTTCAATTTCCCTTTGGGTGCAGCTGCTGCTGCTGCTGCCGCCGCCACTGCCTCGACCGAGTTACTAGACCAGCATGTACAGCCGAATTATCGAGCACACCGGCCAGCCCCAGGTAATACCAACGAGTGGTATAGCAGCAGGCAAGGTGCTGTTGGGGGTTTGGGACAGTTAGGTGAATCGAAGAGTCACATTGCCCGTGACAGTTTAGCTCAACAGCATCAGCAGCAGCAGCAGCAGCTACCAAGCATTAATGCCGACTCAGCAGCTGCCATGCATCTTTTCTTGATGAATCCGCAGCAACGATCACCATCTCCTCCTCCAGCAACTTCTTCTAATACTCTTCACATGTTGCTTCCAAATCCATCTACTTCTCTTCAAGGGTTTAACGTATCAGGTCCTGGAGGGGGTTTCGGCACAAGTACTGTTCTATCTCCACCTCAATTTACTTGGGTTCCTGGTAGTGCTCATGAAGGAGGCAACAACACTGATTCCCAACTCAGCAGCCTAAATGAAATTGGAAGTGTCGTGGAAGGCCAAGGTCTTTCACTATCTTTATCTTCTTCTTTGCAACACTTGGAGGCTGCTAAAGCTGAAGAATTAAGGATGGGAGATGGGGGTTTACTGTACTATAATCAAGGAGGGGGTTCCGCTGCTCAGTTTCATCAGTACAGGAATTTGGGTAGTCATCATCATCATCAGACAATGCATCTGCAAGGCGGAGTGGGACAAAACCAACAGGTTCATCATGTTGGGTTCGGATCCTCATTAGGAATGGTCAATGTATTAAGAAATTCAAAGTACGTTAAAGCAGCTCAAGAATTGCTGGAAGAATTCTGCAGTGTTGGAAGAGGCCAGTTCAAGAAGAAAAAGTTCGGTAGAAACAACACAAACCCTAGTTCTGATCCTGGTAGTAGCGGCGGTGCAGGTGGTGGTGGTTCTTCTTCATCAACAAAGGATCTCCCTCCTTTATCAGCAGCTGATAGAATTGAACACCAAAGAAGGAAGGTCAAACTGTTATCCATGCTTGATGAGGCATGTAATCTCTTTCTCTATTCCCCTATTTTCTCTTTCATAGTTCCACTCTCTTCTTCAAGTGACAAAGACCCAATCTTTTTTTTAATTGTCCACCGATCATTTGTTTAAACACCCCATTAATTTTCAAATCAAGCATGAGTACCACAGCACAGTAACGAATAAGAATATTTTAAACAAAAACAAAAAAAGAAAACCCAGATAGAGCAAAGCCGGCTGGTGCTACAGGGTTCTACAGGATCTAGTAGGTAGAGTTTGATTATCCTTTTCACTTTGTTTTTTTTAATATTTTCATAATTTCGTGTCATACTCATTGGATTGGTGGGTGTGTTTAAGTACTCAACCTGGTTTGGTGGAAGACATGAGAGATTACTATTAAGGGTATGCACTCAATCGTGAAGCGACGTCCCTTCTGATTTGGAAGGTGACCATTAGCCCACCATATTACGTATCAAAATCTTTTGAAGCCACTGCTACCCGAGAGATCCATACCCATCATAGCAATATTTCAGGAAAAGCCATATATATATTTTATATAATAACCTGGTTGACTCTGGGAAAGGCGTTGTGCTTTCATTTTCCACTCTTTTTCCATACTGTAATTTCCCCCTCCCCCCCCCCCCCCTTCTATCGCTCATTCGCCTATTTGTTCTTGTTTACGCTCACCGGCCAGTCAATTGAGTATAGGAAAAGAAGGGAACACACACACACAAAAGGATATCCTTAGTTCCCAGTTCACACTTGCCATTAAAATTAATAAACTGTACCAAGCTTTGATTAACGCAATTATTAATAGGGGCGGGACGGGGGGTTTCCTTAATAGCAAATAAGCCTTGTCAAATGCTTTATTGTTTTTACTATTATTATATAGCATGGTTGTGTAAATAAAATCAGATGATCTACTTTTAATGTTTTTATAGTAAACAATGACTAACAACGACACTGAACATATGGTGTAATTTATGGTTTTGGCAGGTGGAGAGGAGATACAATCATTACTGTGAACAAATGCAAATGGTAGTGAACTCGTTCGATCTGGTGATGGGGTTTGGGGCAGCAGTGCCATATACCGCCCTTGCTCAGAAGGCAATGTCAAGGCATTTCAGGTGTTTGAAAGACGCGATATCAGCACAACTGAAACACGGCTGTGAGATGCTGGGGGAGAAAGATGGAGCAGGGAGCTCAGGCATAACGAAAGGAGAGACGCCGAGGCTGAGGATGTTAGAGCAAAGCTTAAGACAGCAAAGAGCGTTCAACCAAATGGGTATGATGGAACAGGAAGCTTGGAGACCCCAAAGGGGCCTGCCTGAACGTTCAGTCAACATTTTGAGAGCCTGGCTTTTCGAACATTTTCTGCATCCGTACGTTGCCTTGCCTTTACCTCTTAATCTAACCCTACTCTAACACAAGTAGAATCTTCTTCTTCTTCTTCTTCTTCATAATCAAGTATATGACATAATGGCACTTTATTATTAGCTCACACAAAATCCAACTCTTCTTTACCCATTGTCATGCTTTCTGATTAGTGCGTGGAAAAAAGAGCACTGCAGTGTCCTTAGATGTTGTCTTGTCAGCCAAAAAGATGTTACAAGACCTTTATTTCCCTCTCTACTTTAATTTTCACTCACAGACCCAGACCCAGAAATTAGTTGCTAAAAAACAACTTTTAATAAAACATCATAATTTAACGAAAGACACCCTTCTCTCTCTCTCTCTCTCTCTCTCTCTCTCTCTCTCTCTCGGACATAAACCCAAACAAACAAAAGATATTCTTTTTCTTTTGTTTTTTCTAAAAATGAAAAAGTGATATATGCACGAAAATGGTGAGAGAGTTGAAACAAGTTGTCCCCTTCGCTACTTCTGCAAAACTGCTGCAGCTGCTGCTGCTGATGATATGATATTTCTTCTTTAGATTCTCACGCCCGTGCAGGGAAATAAAGAAAGGCTCAATCCCACCCTAGGGTAGGGGGTACATAAAAATGGGAGGCTTTTTGCACGGATTTGGGCAACGGCTCTGATGTCATTTTCTGGTCTCTATCTCAGGTACCCAAGCGATGCAGATAAGCATCTGTTGGCTCGACAGACTGGTTTATCGAGAAATCAGGTATGTCTTAGTCCTTTCTTTCACTTTAAAAAAAAAACAGTAAATTCAGTTCAAGTTATATGTATATATCGTAGATATTTACAGCTTTGATATGATTGTTGGGACCGATAAGAAGAAGATGGAAAAGAAACCCCTTAGGAAAGAACCATCGGTAAGCTCAGAAGAACTTGCATGGATTTGGATTATATTTTCATTCACAGTTTTGAGAGAGATAATTTCTCTCTATTTTAAGATTCTTTAGCCCAGGACATAGATTCTGATCTCTGAATAAAAGAGACAAATACTGATACTTAGCAGATTATATTTAAGGGCAGGGACAAAGTACACCAAGAAATGAGACATCAAAGTTTGCAGCTTTAAATTTCTCTCTCTCTCTCATATCAAATACACTCAGGATGACATCCTTCAGCCTCCAACCACACGATAAACATTTTTCTCTACTTCAAAGTAACAGTAGTAAACATTTTTTTTACTCCACCATTAGTAGTCGCTTTTTGGTATCTGTTAAGAGTGTTGTTTAAGTTTTAATTAATGGGTTAATTAATTAGGTTGCTTTGTATTTCTTTCTTAATTTGCATGCATGAAAGCCAAAATGGGTAAACATGTGGCTGCAAAGTATGGTAGATAAGAAAAGACAAACACCTAATTCTAGTACTATGTCTTTCATAATTTATAACTAAGAAAAAAGACAGTGACTCAGAACTCTTAAATGCAGCTTCCCCCACATGTGTTATCCTAATCTCACGGACCGTAAACTAGAATAGTAAGATATTAATGTAAGAATCTAAGGGAAACTTTGTTTGTTAACATTAATTAATGAACTGATTAGATCATTTGATGTGGTGTAATGATATTTGTATTTGCAGGTTTCAAATTGGTTCATAAATGCCAGGGTTCGGTTGTGGAAACCCATGGTGGAAGAGATGTACCAACAAGAAACAAAAGAAGAGGGAGACCATAATAATAACAACAATATTCATACAGAGAGAGAAAGGAACCCAAACAACAGCAACAATGCACAAACATCGACGCCTTCGACAACAGCAGCGCCAACTACAACAACAACCACCCTAGCAGGCAAAGGATCCCAAATCAATGCCACTGAAAACGACCCTTCACTTATTGCAATCAATACTCCCCAATGCTTCTCGGAAACCCAAGCAAACCCCACCGCCACTGAGGTGGCACCACCCATTTCCCAGCCTTTCACCACCACCATCCCCCATGACTTGGATATCCACCACCAAAGGATAGCTGGCACCACCGTTGCAGCAGAGGATTACGGGACCACAACTGGTGGTAACACGGACATTGGCTCGAGTCTCATAAGGTTGGGGACCACCGCGGCGGGTGATGTCTCACTCACTCTAGGGCTACGCCATGCTGGAAACATGCCTGAGAATACCTCTTCTTTCTCAGTTAGAGACTTCGGGGGCTGTTAATTAATTCAATTCCAAACATATATTTCATAGTATTCTCTTAAAACAGAAAACAATAATCCCATTTTGATTTTTTTGTTTTGTTTTCCTTTTTTTCACCCTATTTTCTTCAGTTCTATTAAGAAAAAAGAAAATGTTGCACAATGATCAAAACCTTAGCATTAAGTTAGCTAGTTGTATTTGGCTTTATTACTATAATTGTATAGTAGATTGGTTTTACTTCTCTATAATGTACTTAAGGTCTTGTACCTTTATATTTTCTAGAATAACATGAAATATTCACTTTTTTTGAGACGAGAAAAAGTAGAGTTTTACATTTGATTAGATTATTGTTATTTTATTTAATTAAATTTAACTCTCAATTTTCAAAAATCAAATAGCTTTATTTAAACAAAAATGTTAATTAAAACATTAAATTTTGTAATAATTTTGACGTGATAGTCTACGTATAATTCATGCTAATATGATATTTTATTTTAAGTGTCACGACAACAAAATAATTTAAAAATAACCAAGAAAAATTATAAAAAATTTGTAAAAATTCAAAAAAAAATAAAATAAAAGACTAATGGTCAAATTCAATTATTTTTAAAAATTTAAGTAAATTTTATCTCTAAAATATAAGTACTAAATTAACAAAAAAATATAATCGTTAAGACCTAAATTTATCTTTATGTAACTAGGAAATAATCTCTACAAGATGAGAAGGGGGGAATTAAAAGATTATGATATTTTAATATTTGAAATTATTATTGTATTGATTCGAATACTGTAAAAGATTGCACACGGTGAAAGGCACGTCAATTTGGGTCACCTTAATTAGGTATGGACACTGGGTTTATTAATGATTTGATATTTAAACAAGTTTTTCTATATTTGGTTTGGTTGATATATGTTGATGAAGCGATTTTAGCTTTAAATAGAAAAACACGACAAAATTACAAGTAAACAAATTCTTTCATGCATTCTACATATTTAATAATAACTTTTTGCACGGCTGCCTTTAATTTCTTATGGATACGATGTCTGTTAAAAATTAGTTTAACAATGCTTTTTAAAAGTGATTTTGAGTTAAAAAGAATTTTTGAGGAAAATCTAAAATTTTTTCTATCTCTCTGATGCCAAAAGCACTTTTGAAAAAACTTAAAAGCATTTTGTTTAGTAATGCTTTTGTCTCAAAAGTGATTTTTGTCTCAAGAGTGCTTTTGAGAAGCAATGCTAAACAAAACCTAAATCATTTCTATTTTGCTTTTGTTTTAACATAAATTTCCTTCTCAAAAAATAAAAAATTTGAATAATTCTTTTTTTTATTAAACATAAAAATTTCAAATATTAAAAAATTAAAAATAAAGAAACAATTTTCCAATTTTCATAGATGAAATTTATAATTAGACTAAAATTTAATTTGCAAAACGATAATTTATAATGGTCGAAAGATTTTTAATTCTACACATACCTCTAAACTCTCGTTCTAAGATTTGTTCTTCCCTTTATGCAAAAGAGGACACAATTTATGAACAAGTGAAAAGATTGAGAATAATGAAATTCGAATTGAAAGTTATAAAATGACATAGCATGAATAAATCGAGTTAAACTCTGGATTTAAAAATTGTTGTTTTTAATCTAATCGCATTAGTTCTCTTTATAATATTGTTTTTTTAAATCTTCGTCTTTTCTAGTATTGTTGAAGGGAGGTCGTCTTCATTAATAGAAATTTGTGAAGTGTTGTTTATTGGAAATTGACTTACCTTAACATATGACTATTGTCTTTGGTGGAATTTTCTCTCTGAACTCTAATGAGAGCTCAAATGCCTGAAGAGTCAGCCTAAAAAGACGAGGAGTTCAAAAAGTAGAAGCATATTGTTGGATGCCTAAATAGGTGAATCAATTTTCAACTGTACATGGCCTAACTCAAACCCATGCCCTAAAGTTTATAGGCATCTTTGGGTGTAAGGATGAGCGTTCGATCAAATCAAGTGAAACAATGTTAAGTTAGTTGAGTTGACATGTCCTATTTTATCATCGTAACTTGATTTGAAATTTTTCGAATCAAGTTGAGTGAAATGAAATTTAAGTCGAATTCGAGTTGCATATATTTATTCGAATTAAATTAAAAAAATAAATAAATCAACCATATTGAAATCTTTTTTACAATATGATTAAATTCCAAGCTAAAGAACATAAATACCATATATATATTTCAAAACTCTTTCAAAACAAAATAAAAGAAGAAAAAAATAATTAATATGAGAAACTTGATTTGCTAATTTACTTGCTTAAGGGCTCAAATTTATTTTTTTTAGTTCTTTTAAATGATAATTTAGCATTTTTAATATAATTTAAAGATTTTTTGTAATTTTTATATGTTTCTATAAAATAAATTTAAAAAATACTTTGTAAATATTTTGAATTTTGGAGATTATTTTTATTTTTTTGTGAGGGTCTAATTTGCAGATATTTGAAATTTTTAAGGATTCAAGGGGTATTTACATCATTTTGTTATTCGAATTATTCGAGTTATAAAATTCAACTTGATTCGAACTTGAAAAACCGAATTACTTATTTGAGTTGATTTGAAAAACCACATAACTTGATTCGTTAGCTCAAAATTAAAAATAATAATTCTTTTACTTAAATCGAGTTTTACTAACCCTTATCTAGATGAGCATGCTACCATTTGAGCTAAGATAGAAAGACAAAAGTCTCACCAATAACAATACTAATTCGTTAAAAGTCTATTTATTCTTAACAAACTATACTTAGAAGACATTTTTTTTTCAACAAAATCCACTTAATATTTAGATTTAGTTTAGGAATGTTCTTAAAAATGTTTTTGAAAAGAAATTAAAATTTATTTTTTGTTTAAGAGAAACACCTTATTTAAAAAAAAAATAACCGTGTTTCTTAAAAATAATACTAAACAGACCCTTGATAACTATCACTCTATCCCGGTGGCTTTTTTTTTTTTTTTTTTTTTTTTTCAGTTTTGGTCGTAAATATTTTGATTATATCCATAACTGAAAAATCATAAACAGGTCGATGAGTTATTAAGCATTAGGGCTTGTTGAGAAAGAGAAAAGAAAGAGCATAAAACATGAACCTAAAAGGAAATTGCCTGCCAAGAAGTGGCTGGTACAAGTCATTGTTAACATAAACCCCCAAACCCAATCCATTCTTCTTTTTGCTCAGCTAAAGGTTCTTTTTCTGCATTTGTTTACCTGATAATCCAAAGGTTGGTTCCTTAAAATACAAAACAAATGATTTGCAAAGCAACAAGTACTCTTTACCTAATATGTTGCTTTTCCTTTGAGAAAAACAATATAAAATAACCAACATCTCTATCCTCTACATATGGTTATTCTGTTGCAATGCAACCATCACTTGCTATTTTTATCAATGGTATGTATAATTTCATGGGTGAAAATTCAATCTAACAATTGGTCTAGTCTTTTTGTGGGAGAGTGGAAATGGGTTTCTTTTGATATGATATCACACCTGCTAAATCATTATCTCAAAAGCTGCAAATACAAAAACCCTATCAGTTTCAAAACGTTTTCACTGCCAACAACAGATTGAGTACACCAAGCATCGTCACTTTCAGATGTATTTCCTTTTTTTTTTTTCCTGTCATTTGAGAGAAAGAGAAATGTTAAGAACCAAAGTTTTAAGGAGTCTGATTTGTTTAATGTGGTGGAAGCAACCTGTGAAAATTTTAACCATGCAGCTGGCTGTGTGTTGTTTGGTTGATGTGAGGGCATTCAACTGAATCTGAACCCATGTAAACAGATGGGTAATATATATAATTTTAGGACATGAGAATGAAAGGGTTTAAAATCGACCCTCCAATTGACTGAAAGAGAAACACCATTAGAATCTATGATGATTCTTAAATGAGGTTGCTTTTCATTTTGTTTTGTCCTATTTTCTGTTTTTTTTAACCTTACATTAAATGTCTGATAAAAGTTGCTTTCTTAACAGATGGAGAGGGAGGGTGGTCCTGAATCCAGAGCCCTGAGCTAACCCATTATATCACTTCATTTGGGTTCTTGATAGGCACAAAAACTTTCCATGACACAATTCAACGAGTCACCAAGTACCTCCAGAATGGCTTCCTTGTCTTGTTTGGGGTAATATAAATTACTGATTCAAAGCAAAAGTGACAGACCAGAGGCTTATATTATACGAGTGCTTTTAGTTTCAGACAAAACAACTTTGGGGGTCGAACCCACCTACAAAATGGCTGTACAGAAAAGCAACCCCATTGGATGCCAATCCAAGAAGGATTAACCACCAACTAGATGACTCACACTCCATGGACCCCACTTTTGGCTTTGGGCTTGGCTCCATGTTGTAGAATTTTAAGATTTAGGCCTCAGCTATGCACCTCGGGTAGGATACGGTAGAGTGAGTAAAATCTGATTCGATTCGAAAAAATTTGATAAAAAATTTAAATTTTAAATTAAATAGTTCGAGTTATTTGAGTTAATCGGATCAACCCGAATAAAAAATTAAGTGTTTTGGTTTAACTCGGATACAAATTACATAATTCGGGTTGTCCGAAAATCTGAATAAGAAAAGACAAAACTACGTCGTTTTGATAAATGTTTACCATTTCTAAAGTTAAAAGTCAATACCATTAAGTTAAAAGGTAAAATTATGTCATGATTTTGATAAATGTTTACTCATTAAGTTAAAAGGTAAAACCATTATATTGTTTATGTAGTTAAATAATCTTGTACTTCGTTTACTAGTTAAATAATCAATCCATGTAAACGCAACACTGAGTATAAATAATAGGATTTGTTAACTTGACTCGAAATCTTTTTACTCGATTCGATTTGATTAGAAAAAATTTCCAATTAAGTTTGGTTGCAAAAATAAGATTCGTAAACTCGACTAACTCGAAATTTTTCGACTCGATCGAATACTCACTCCTAAGATAAGGTCACAATTCTGGGTAGGCCTCTTAATCTTCCAGGCTTCAACCCATATGGGGTGCTAACCTGCTAATGCTTATATAATTACAGAGGAGTTCGTAGTGTGTGTTTCTTTTTCAAGTGTTACAAAAATGCAATATAAATTCACGTCCGAACAATAATAAATATGAACATATTATAGTACAAATGAACTGAATAGTCATAAAGTAAAATCAAATTACTATAACACAAATACTAAAAATTAATATAATATAGATTAAAGTTGATAAACTGAACTAAAACCTACATATAATAGAACTCGAACTCACGCGTATAATTGCGTATAGAAGTACATAAAATCCACTCCCGTCTTTGCCAACTATGCCGAAAAGGATTTGTCCACAGTTTGAACAAGATTTTAAAAACTTAAGCAACAAATTATTTGCTACTACAACCTTGGCTAGTTGAGAATGCGAGTTTATAGTTGGTAGTAATAGATAAATATAATTTTTGGATAAACTTGATTTTTCCACTCAAAGAAGCAATAATTTGCTACATCAGCACAGAAACCACAAATCAACAACAAGAACTGTACTATACCCCTTCATGACTAATACCCCCAAGCTAAACACAACACAGAATTTACAGGATCTTGCAACTTTATATTTGTTCCTACTAAGCTCATTCTAACTATATCTTCAAGTAATTCCTGATCAATTTGTTGAATCCCTTTAAATTGCTCGATATTTGGTTCTCTTCAGATTGAGTAGATAAAAGCATTCAATCTTGGCTTCAATAAGACAGAAATGAGAGAGCCTTCACTTTTAGCTTTGCTGTAGACCATGATAGCTCCTGATGCCAACTACCTGCACATCTTTGAATCCCACAAAGCTAAAGTATGCTTTCCCCATATTTTCCTTGAGTAAGGACACTCCAAAAATAAATGATCCCTTGTTTCCAAGTTCTCAGAACACAAGCTGCATCTACCATCAGTGTTCAAGCTCTACCTTTGAAACCGACCCTCGGTTAGCTATCTGCTTTGGATTTCCAGCCAACTCATCAAAGGGAATTTAGGAATGTGAAAGGGGAACCATAAGATCCTACTCCATTCAGCTTTCTCTCACCTACCTCTTATCTCATTCCATATTTTCCCAACTCTACATTTAAATGAGCAAATCTGAGCAGCAGTAAGTCTAAGCTTCAATAGCTTTCTCCAGTTCCAGCTGCTACCAGCAGATAGCTGCAATGACACAACACTTTTCCCCTTTGATACATTGGCATCTACCCAAGCTACCCATAATGAACCAGCTTGAGTCATGAAAACAGTAAAGTTCTAGGGAAAGAAGATGCCAGACAGCCTGAGGAATGAGGCTGATCAGAAAAAGGATTCTTTGCCAATTATTGGGGTGAGAAGGCTACGGAGCAACCATTGAACTCCAATAAAATCCTGGTTAAGTACAATGATAGTGAGATGAAAACAATCTAAGTCAATTCACATCACAAAGGATGGGGAAAAAACTTGGGGTTGAGCAAGACCATTTCTAGCTTAATACAGTCTTCAACATCATGGAAAAAAAACTAACATTACATGACAACCATTATCTTACTTCAATATATTCTCACCTACTCACGCCAATATATATTTTAAAAAAGATTGCAGCATCTCACCTGCTTATTTCTAGCTTGGATGTTTGTTCTTCTTAACCTTTCTAATTAAATTAGCTCACTCAAAATTAAGGCATGGCATCTAGCTGGGATTTCAAGGAGAACTTGATTTTGGATTTTTTCAGACAAAATTGTTCATCAAGGGCTTCAAGAATCATTACATAACTCATCCATATACAGATAATTAAGGAAAAATCTATAGGAAGGAATTGTGAATACTAGTTGCAAGCGTTGCATGAAAACAAAGATGAAGGAACTTAAAGTAGAACAACTAGTGAACTTTTTCTAGATTGGGGGGAATGAGATACAAACCAGCACATACAGAAGAAATAAGAAATGGTGAAAATCAAGTTTTATGCACGGGACAGAGAGTCAGCAATAGCCATTATTCCAGCCTTTTCACCCAAATGACATGCAATTCCTAAGTAAGTATAACTAGGGTGGTAGCCAAAATCACTTTTTTTTTTTTATCTATTGCAGCATAAAGCCATGTACTTTCCAGGCTTGAGTAACTGAGCTTTAAAACTGACATTTTCTGCATTTAGAAAGCAAGAATTATTGTGGTTTTAATAAATCACGATCATAAAGCTACAATACAAATGCATGAAACCCATACTTTTATTCACAAATAATTGCAAGCATTCAGGCATCAGGGGCAACAAATTCTTCGCAAGGGCACCCCAGAAAGTAAAAATGATGATAAAAACATGAAGAATATAAGCAAAATGTATGCAATTCTGATATATATTCTTGCAAAAGCTAAAGAAAGTTGCACAATTAAAAACAAGTATTATTGGGTTGGTTTTTTCTTTTTTTTCTTTTGGGTAAGGAAACTGCAGCAAATTAGGTTGCTCTTACAAAATTCTAACAAAACTCAGCAAAAAGCTGCAATGGAACATTAAGCGAACCCATAAAATAAAATAAAGCTTAAAAAAGGCTAAAACCAGTAAAGGGAAGCCATTGAAGCAGAAGTTTACTCTTTTGGCTTCGATGAAGGATGAATTAACAGGGGAAAAAATCAAAAAAAAAAAAGGGAAGCCATTGAAGCAGAAGTTTACTCTTTTGGCTTCGATGAAGGATGAATTAACAGGGGAAAAAATCAAAAAAAAAATTTGGACCATTTCTCGATTTGTGCGTGTCATCCTTGCGCAGGGGCCATGCTAATCTTCTCTGTATCGTTCCAATTTTATCGGATGTCCCCGAAGGGACAGACTAATATGCTAGGTTCTAGTACTTAAACTGCCAAAAATGACAATAAACAGACGATGTGGGATATTTTGCCAATTTTCAACCATGGGCTTCCTGAATGGGCCGATGCCCTTCGACTAATTTCCAATATAAGGTATTGATAGGCCGGCCTGTTACGGAAAATCTTTGGGGTCTTAAACGGTAGCCCAAAAGGCAAGTGCAAGAACAAAAAATATCTATCAATTCGAAAAAGAAAATCTAATAAAAAAAAAATTCTGATATCACTATGGAATTAGGTTGGTGTAGCAATAGATAAACATCAAAACCAGTAGTAGGATTAGTTTAGAAAGCTTAAAGTCAACTAATTAATTGCCAAATGAACTCCCAAAGGCAGCTTCTTTGACTCGATGGAAATAATCATATTACTTTGTATGAATGTAGTTGGATAGTGGTTTCCCATTTGGTGTGTAGCTGCAACTGCTAAAGCAATTTATGTAACATTTTTAAATGTTTGAAGGATTAGGACATATGGTTTTGTTTCAAATGTTAAACTAATTATAACTAATTTATTTTCGTTTAGTTGTACATGATTAGTGTCGACTCCTTTGTCCAAATATGGTTGGAAACTTCAGTTTCTGGGGACATATTCGACACCTAATTCCTTATTGTAAGAACCCCATACCATAATGGACACAAGGACTCCATTTTCCCACCATCATATTGCTTTTGAATTCTGATTTTTGAATCTTATCTGCCTACAGCCCACTTCAGTATTCTTCATCTCATTTGTCATTTTCTTCTAATCCCAAAACTGGTTTTGTGTGATATAAATTTGAAATTTCAGCCTCCATGTATGCCTCACTAACTGACAAATTATCATCATTCAAGGAAAAAAAAAAAAGAATCACCTAAGCAACAGAGTCCTTGAAACTATTTTTCTGTATATTATTTTTTCCCAAGCTAATTCCTTTGAAATTCATACATATTTTGTTTTCATTTCTAATTTGTCTTCTTTGATCACTTTTAATATTATGGTTAAAAGATTCCTTGAGAAGTTCAAACGTGCTTGCTGCTAGTACAAGATGTTAATCACCGACTTCTGATTGCTCTTTCAGATTAACAATCCTTCATCTTCCTCATTATATATATAAAACATGAAGACACATGGGTCATGGCTATCTAACCCTAACTTTGTGTTTGTAAACTGAAAACTTTTCGACAAAAAAAAAAAAGATCCATGTATTGAATAAAACACGGAACATTGAGCCTATTAGATTAGGGGGTGTCATTTTGTGTAATCTATGAAGTATGTCTGTCTGGTTTCATTTCAAAATTTGAGTCTCTTTTTAACTTATACGTCTTTCTTGGTACTGTTGGTTTTTTTTTTTTTTGTCATTGAAAAGCTACACATCTGACTTGTATTAAAATCTCGGAACTAAGATAAAATAGAAGTTTCATTTGTTTATTATTTATTGGAACTGCAAATTTTTCAATATCATATAGTTCCAAAATTTTCACCACTAAGAACAACTAAATGATGAAGTTAAATACCCAGATTATGTTTAATCAGTTTCATAATCTCAAAAGGGTATTATCTTTTCTTACATTAATCTGTCATTGTACAAGTTAGGAGAAATAGTCAACTTTAAATTAATCTATACACATTATATTTATAGAGTAGGCTTTTGGATTTTTCTGCAATCTCACTATCAAAAGTTGTGGATTAAAAAATAGAGAAATAGAAACCCCACTTGTTTTCCTTGTAAGCATCCAATGTCTCCTTTTAAACTTCATTTTTTAATCCTTTTGAGGTAAGAGCCAGCTTTTGATGGACAAGTTCTTGATCCCTTAGTATTTGTAAGGACTTGCTTCAGAGCCATTGTAAAATTATTATATGTCGATGAATTGACTTAGCTAATCAAATCCAAATTTAAAAACCAAATGGGATGGCAAGTTTTGATGATATAATCAAATGAAGGTTTGATACCATAAATTATTTGCTATAACATTATTGTTGGAAACTAGTTGAAAAACCAACTCAAATACATTCGTTTCCAACTGGATTAAGCCTTTCGGTTGATAACATTTTAACCATTAATCAAACTAATCATCATTTTGATTATTTTGACAATTGAACTGAGTTGCTTCACCTGCCAATTGTGAGAAACTTTTTGTCATATATGAGTATGTGATAGGCTGGTATTCACATTGGGGTCAACAAGTTGGTGAATGGTGATATCACCAAGTTCAAGCAATGTACTTTCTTTTATTATGATTTTGTTGAGAAAAGATATATATGTTAGCTAAGAGAAGAAGTTCTGGTGGCCAGATTTCAGTGGCTCTGCAGTTTTGGCTTTATTAATACAGTAAGCCTGCATATGAAATTACCAGGAATCATAATAAACAATGGAAGGCAAATATTGGGTGAAAGTGAAGAGGTAAATTGACGTAAATATCTTATACAATGTATATACAGTAGCGGCTTGAGAGGTTACAACAGTGTGACAGTCACCAACTCCCACTTGGTTTCCAACAAGAGAAAAGAAGGTGGAAACTGAGGTATAATAACAAACAAATGCGTGTGTAGATTAAAATTTATTTGACTAAAGTCTAAACACTCACATCACTATTTATGTTTCTCTCGTCATCTGTCTTCCTCAGACCTCTAGTTGAGTGAAGAAAACTGTCCACTTTTGGACCATTTGGCAATGCTCATGCGCCTATGCCAACTTTCTTCTTCTTTTACAGCCCACGAGTTTTAATGGAGAAAAGGAAAGAGACCCTCTTCTCCTTTCCTTGTTGCAAAAGGGAACTGATTTATTAGACTGAGTGAAATTAAAGGGTACCTCGGAAAAAAAAAAGAGAGAAAGAAACACTGGTCGAAAGCCAAAAGGTTTTTATCTGTTCTTAGCCGTATTTTTGGGATTTTATGCAAAAAGCTTTTTCAGTCCTCTGCTAAGTTTCGGGCTATTCTTACCTACAAAATGATAACTTTCTGCTTTGTGGTACAACTCTTAAAAATACAAGAAGACAAGTTAAGTTTTGGGATGTAATCACCGATCTCTGCAAACCCATTTGACGTCTCTCATTTCACATTTGTGTGCCTGCTTCGTCTTCCTCAAAACAACCCTTCTGGTGTTCCCTTGTTTTTTCTTTTAGAACCTAATTGGTAAAGGCTACTACTTTCTACCAGTTTCTGTTCTGGTTTTTTTGGGGTCTTTCTTTTCGGTTGTAAATATTTTTTCTGGGAAAATATTTTCTCAATGATGGGTTTCCAAGGCAGAGGAGAAAGTAAAATGTTGGGGTTGATAGTGACATCATCAAGGCACAAACGTTCAAAGAGGTGACCTTTCGAAATCCTTTGTTAATTTGCAATCACCATTGTTGCACTTCAGTGTTTAGATTTTTCTCTAACTGGAAGGAGTTCTGAAATGGTGTTTACTTTAAGAAAAACTTGGAACTTTGAGCAATTACAGAAGTGGAAAACCTGACGCTGAAGAGGCATTTTACCTATTATCCTTTATGAGTTTTGCTTCATGTCCCCCACTCCTAGATTTGTTCGGTCATTAATGCTTTTGTTGTGTACAGTGTAACAAAATAAGTTTTGAAACTCATGCTTCTTATATCAAAATGTTTCTTTCTTTGCATAAAGATCTGTTGTCGGTTGATTGTTCTTTGCATAACGTTTGTGATTAATTAGTCAATCTTAAGTTACTTCAAGTAATTGAAAACCATGAAAACGATAGCTTAGTGGAGTAGTGGACCACTGATACAGGGTGAGGAAAGACACTCTTGGTTTTATTGCTTGCAGAAATATGTGACACAAGTTTTCTTTTTGCTTGAGTTTCGCTAAACACTCATGAGAGGCCTTACGCCTGCGAGTTGCAATGACATTATTCAAATCTTGCCTTTTACAAATATTATCTATTGATTCTTGGCGCTTGATGTTGTCTCATGGCAGCTTTCCTGGAAAGAAAAGAGTTGAGGAAGATAGCGTTGGTAGTTCTGTTGAAGAATCGAATCGTACGAAGCTGGTAATTTGTTCCCTTTTTCCTTTCAAATCTAAAAGTAAATTATAAGATATTGATTTCCTATAGTTGGTTAGAGAGCTTAAAGCATAATGATTTAATTATCTTAATGAATCTGTGACTAATGAGTAAGGGATATTTTGTCCTGCATCGAATGTAAAGGCCTTTTACAGTAGCAGTCATATAACCTTTCCCATTAATCTCTTTCTCTTCCCTTCCCCATGATTCTTATTTTTACTTTTTTTCCTTTACATCTGGAATCAGGATACAGGGCATTTGAAGGATTCTGTCAAAACCAAGAAGAAGCAGTCTACCACTTCCAGCGCTGAGGTCCAAAGCTCTTTGAAGCAAGAGGTGTGAAATTCTGCCTGTTTCATCATTTTAGTTATTTTTGTATATAACAAGAGTTGAGTTCTATTTTGGGAGTGGTCCAGTGAGGTCCTTTATGACTGAAGTTAGACTACTGCTCAAAAGTTACAAAAGCTTTTTCTTTATCTTTCTGAAATTGTGCTGTGCAGATTTTAGAGCTTGAGGAAAGATTGCAAGATCAATTTGAGGTACGTCATGCATTAGAAACAGCATTGGGCTATAGAACTTCCTCTAATTATGATACAAGTGAAGCACCAGTGTCAAGATCGAAGGTAGATCCTCTAAATTCCTATTCCTTCTTTAATGAAACAGTCTCCATCTGCTGCTTCTACTCTTGGTGGGCCACCAAATTTTCATTTATATATACCTTAAAATTTGCTTTCTTGATCGAGTTTTTGAGCCCTTCATGTCTGCCTCTTTACAATTAACACTGCTTTTCTGCAGCCAGCCACAGAGTTAGTCAAGGAAGTTGCTGTGTTAGAGTTGGAAATTATATATTTGGAACAGTACCTTCTCTCATTGTATAGGAATGCCTTTGATCAACAAGTGTCTTCTTTATCACCATCTAAAAGGGACGAAAGACTTAAAACACCAGTTGATACCCCAAAAATGAAATTTTCTGAAGTTTCCAGACCTGATAATGAATCAAAAGTTGAAATTTCAGCTATACTCTCTGATAACCATGACAATTCCTGGAAGGAACCTAATGGAATTGGAGAAGAGAAACTATTGGATTCTAGTGTACATCGCTGTCATTCCTCACTATCACAGCATTCAGAATTTTCAGGTATGACTTCTCCAGATGAGACTTCAGCTAAGGCGATACGTGCATGCCATTCGCAGCCTTTGTCGATGATGGAGGTAACTTACCATTTTGGTTAATTGCTGGTCATTACACCATAGCAGAGCATTACAGTCATTTATTGTTTTTGGAAAAGTGATAGGCAATCACTTATGTAGTTTACCCTTATTTGGGTTTTGGGATAAATGAGCACAAATGTATTCATGCTTAAGATGACAAAATTAAACATCACCATCCCTTACTGATTGCCTCCACAAGAAAAGGAAGTTAAATTTATGGGAGAATAATCTCTGATATGGTAGGTTAAATAACTTGACGATGCTATGTGGCTGTAACTTTTGCATGGTTTTCTGCAGTATGCTCAGAATACACCAAATATAATCAGTCTGGCTGAGCATCTTGGCACACGCATTTCCGATCATGTTCCTGAGACACCAAACAAGCTTTCTGAGGATATGATCAAGTGCATGTCTGCTATATACTGCAAGCTTGCAGACCCCCCTTTGGTCCAAAACAGCTTTTCATCTCCCAATTCTCCCATGTCTTCAGCCAATGCCTTTTCCCCACAGGATCATCACGAGATGTGGAGTCCAGGGTTCAGAAATAATTCATCATTTGATGTACAGTTAGATAACCTTTTCCATGTGGAAGGGCTTAAAGAGTTTAGTGGACCATATAGTACAATGGTTGAGGTGCCATGGATTTTTAGAGATAGTCAGAAACTGGGTGATGTGGAACACCTGCTACAAAATTTCAGGTGTGTCTGTCTGGCATGCAATTGTCACAAGTAAACTTGTTTCAAATGATTTAGGGATCATCTAAGAAAAATTATTTCTTCCTCTTCTTTTAGCTTTCATGTTTTTCCCAAATTTTTTATGTTATAGGTCTCTCATTTGTCGACTGGAAGAAGTCAATCCTAAGAAGTTGAAACACGAAGAGAAGCTAGCATTCTGGATAAACATACACAATTCATTAGTGATGCATGTAAGTGTTCTTATCTATGAAAAGAATATGTTGTTTTAGCGTTGGCCTCCAATTTTAATGATAGATTGTATTCAGTCTTCATTTTTTTTCCATAACAGGCTTTTCTGGCTTATGGTATTCCACAAAACAATTTGAAGAGACTTCTTCTACTGTTGAGGGTAAGAATAACCCAACTTTTTGTAGCCTCTCTTACGAGGAAACTTGATTGGTATGCCATTATCTTATGCTGTTGTACCATACAGGCTGCATATAACATTGGAGGTCACACCATCACTGCAGATACAATACAGAATTCTATCCTTGGATGTTGCATGTCTCGTCCAGGGCAGGTAGATCTCAATTCTCACCTTTCCTGTCATCAGTTTTGATTCTTTAGTTACTTAAGATTGCTAAAGATTCTTAGTGTGAAACTTGTCTATGATATCCATGAATGGCATTTCCAGCATTTTCTTTTGTCAATTGTGCTTGATTCAACTCATGTTTTAAGGTGGTTGTTGATAACACTCTCTCCTTGTGTAGTGGCTTCGATTATTACTTCCATCAAGGGCTAAATTTAAACCTGGAGATGAAAGGCAGGCATATGCAATTGAACATCCAGTACCTCTTTTGCGCTTTGCGCTCTGTTCAGGAAACCATTCGGATCCCGTGGTACTACATCTTTGATCTGTTTATTCCTTACTATTAGCACCAATGATAGGATATTTAAGAAGAACCAGTTGAAATAGCTTAGTTTTATACTTTCTTATATTTATTCTTTTCTTTAGATCCGTGCCTACACACCAAAGAGAGTATTTCAAGAACTGGAAACTGCAAAAGAAGAGTACATTCGGGCTACATTTGGTGTCTGTAAAGACAAGAAACTTCTATTACCGAAGACTGTGGAGTCATTTGCAAAGGATTCAAATTTGTGTATGAATGGTGTCATCGAAATGGTCCAACAATCATTGCCCGAATCACTTCATTGCGGTATCAGAAAATGTGAACAAGGAAAATCCCACAATGGCATTGAATGGATTCCTCATAATTTTACCTTCAGGTATCTAATATCTAAAGAATTAGTAAGATGATTGCCTGTAGGCATCAGTGCATGATGCTGGGGCCTAATGATGCATTTTACAAGCATTTCTATTTTGAAGGTTTCACATTTTAACTTGTATAAAAGTAGAAATGGAAAAGGAAACATTTATATATGACAATGAGGCATCATTTGTAACATAATTATTAGTGTGCATTGAGGTTTGTATATAGTTTTGGTTTAAGCTCTCGGAGAAACTGTGGATTCTGACATGGATTCCAGCGAAATTGTTAACTAAGAAGGTTCCATAAATTTTGTCCATTTCACAAACTAGTAATTCTCCCTTGTAATTTGAGCAATCAAATCAACTAAAAAGAAAAAAAAAAATACTGCTACTTACTGAGAAAGAAAACACTCAAATCTTGTCCGAACCAATACGAAGGATCTACCAAATGGTAAGCCTCTGAATCATCTGAACCCACTATACGCTTGAACTGACCTCTCAAGTACTTGAAACAGACGGCGTCTGAACCTTTTTGCAGCAAAAACCCGGCTCCGGATGAGACCATCTGCATCGTTTCAAGCACCCATTTCTCCTCCTTCCCAACTTCCAACCTCCTGGCAAACCCTACCTTTTGTCCATTGCAATACGTCTGCCATCTTTGTGTGATGCCTGAATCTGGGACAGGGTCCAGGACTATGCGGAGAACGCTGCTGTCGATTGAACTGGTGAATTCTGATGTGCTAAAGGGAAGTTCAACGAAGACTGAGGGTTCGGTCTTTTTGTTTTCTTTCAAGCAAAGCTTAACCTTTTTGTCACCTATGGGACAAATGATGGTGCCAGTGGCTAGTGTTGCAGCATCAGGCAGACACTGGTAAAAGATCAATTTCTTGCATGCTCTCAATGGCGCTAAAAGGTCCATGATTTGACGTAATAGATTCCTCAAGTGAGGCTGAGTGTCAACACGCTCTCTTTCATCAATGATTTTATTTATATGATTCTTGTTTCCTAATAAGTAGTTAACAAAATAGCTCCACCAGAAAAAAAGGCGAAAAGGATAAAACAGTTGCATGAGATAAGGAAGATCAAAGAGATAATAATGATTAAAAATTTTGAAGGATGACGAGTTCTAAATGGAATCAAAGTCCTCAAACTTAACTGAATAATATTCATATAGTACTTTGTTCAAAAACATATAAAATAAAATCTTATGATCAGATCATACATAGCTGATATTCTAGTATGGTCTTTCTCCTACAAAATTTCCAGGAGGATTATAGAAACAAATAGTTAAGCTGGTTTGGTCCTTGCATGTAGCTTGAGCACACCCCAGCTCCGATGAGTTCTTCCAAACCACTTGCTTGTAAACTCCGCACATATGATCCGGTGCGCAAGAATTGCTAGCATAATCATAGTAACTCTTCTCTTTCACCCATGTATCCACTGCCATGCCTGGGGTCACTGCAGCTTCACTACCCCATAACTGGTTTGCTCCGTACTTGTGATCTGTCAGGTTTGCAAACTGACAACCCATTTTGTTTCTTTGGTATATTGCAAGGAGGCTGGCGGCATTGGTTAGTTGCGTACTCCACTTGAGAGGTCCGACCCCAACCGCAGCTCTTGCTTGGTTGTGTGCTGCCAGGAATTCCCTGGCTGCACTTGGCAAGACTGATGGAGCCATGGAACCAGGGCTTGCTGCTGCAGCTACCTCCTTGACCGTGTTATGGCAAATAGCTAGTACTAGAACCGCAAACAAGAGGCAGGCCATTTCCTTGTTGCCTATAGTCGTGCTGGTTAACTGTTATATTGATAGAAATAATTTATAGACATCCAAGGATGGGCCTATTTTATGATTTGAAGATGCCATTGTTACTGATCTCAGTAAAATTTATGCTAAACAAGATCCTTTTTCTTGGGGTAACAGAATCCGATCAAAGATTTAATCGAATCATACAATTACTTCTAAACGATAACATTTCAACACATTGAGATTCAATTCTAGCTCGGTTTATAATTTTTTAATATGTTACGATAATCAGTCACACTCGTGCAACTAAAAATTAAGTATAAGAATGAGAGACGTGTTGTGCAGGCAGAAACGTGCGGCATATAGGAAATGGGAAATGGGACAATGTGTTGGGGGTGATATAGCATTTGGTCGGGTTATGCCACTGACACAGGGTGGAGTTTCATGGGGATTAGTGCGATTTATTATTGTTTAATTAAGTTGATTAAGATCTGGTAAGCTTTGCAATTTGCACGTGACCTTGTTGACATTGATCTGTATGTCACACTTTGCCCCCATGTGCTCTGCGTTTAATGATTCCTTTGCTTAATTATTTTTAATGCAAAATTTTAAAATTCTCAAGTAAATAAAAAATCTATTAATTTTTTTATCTTTTTATTATACCAGATCACGAAGGGTGAATCGATACTTACAACCTTAATCTTTTAGCTTTATCTTTAAATTATTCAAAAGTTTTTATTTAAGTTATAAAGTTGTTACATTTTTTTTTCAAGTCCGGCAAGCTAGCTCCAAGCAACAAGTTGATGATCAGTACTCATTATCAAGTAGAATAACATATCTTAGATCCAAGTGGATTTGATGGTTAGTGTTGGAAATCGAAGAAGAAATATATGTAGATTTTAGTTCATATATTTATGGGGTTCAAAGTTGTTTTATGAAAATAAACTAAATTGTAGAAGTGAAAGGGAAGAAGAGTTTTCAATTGATGCAGATGGTGCAAAAAAATATATATATACATCAACGATTTTAATAATCTAGTGATTTAAATGAAACTTTCAAATAGTTCAACAACCATTTTGTAACTTTTTGAAGTTGAGTGATCAAAATGTAAACTTACTAATAATTTACCCTAATGTTTAATGGTGTTATTGAATTGGAATAATTTCTATGTTTTTTTGTAAATTCAAGAACCAAATTATGATTTTCGTGAAATTGAGGAACGAAAATAACAATTAAACCATACACAACAATTAAAGGGCAGGAACGCTTGACCCTGCACTGGGCTCAGTTATAGTTTCTAACGAGTAGAATAATGGTTCATCAATAGGCTTACAACGACATGGATGGACAGATGGCTACTGTTTCTTTTTCTAAAGAAACTGAAATACCAATCCAGAGCATCGACTTTTACAAGCTATGGCATAAATATTAATCACATTTCTGAATAGAATTACAAAGCCATTAGCCAAAAAAGAAACAAACATTCACTGAATCTCTAAGCTGAAAATGAACCATCAACATATAACACCTTTGCCGATCACCTGGGAATGAGCTTTGAATTAGTTGAGCGGAGATCAACACCGTATTTACCTAGGCCGGAGCTAGCTTTTATGGCAAGAGCACACAAGTCCGGCAAAGAAAGTGGTTTATGGGAGTGGGAGAGTGGCAACAAGAAGTAAACTCGTCCAGGTTGGAGTTCCTCATCATCAGGGACTTGAGGCACGCAAGTCCCAATGGCCATCGACTCCGAGCTGCAAAGGAAGCAATTTGGACTCTGGGATATGATGTTCCTGGCCTGGACTGGTTGCCTCAACTCTTGAACCCGACCATCAATATCCACCACCTTGGCGGATGTCGGTGAGCCTCTGCTCCTGCTCCGTCCTCCTCCAGCAGCTTTGCCTGATTTCGAGTCCCTAGTTGATGAAGCACAAGCACCCATTTAGGCTTCTGTCGCTGATTCCTTTTTTGTGCGTCGGGAATGGCTACAGATGGGTTATATTGTCAGGTTTTTTTGCATTATTGGCTGCTACTAATGTGGGTGGATGCAATTTTTTATATAGTTTCTGTGGTTGATCTTCTGTTTTGAAAACTTAACCCATACATTTGCTCCTAATATAATTACAAAAATAGTTGTTTGGATTCATATTTCGTGTTGTGTATAACTCAAATGCTACCAATAATGAACTAGAAAAAGGCAAAAGCTGATCCACTTATGTATCATATAATAATAAATATTGACAAGCATATGAAAAGTTGATTCATTTGCAAGTTTGAATCATTAATTGCTTGTTTTCTTGTTAGTTGTTTTAAGTGATAAGTTATCCACTACCTTTCTTGTTACCTTGAAGTCAAAAATAGGTTCTCGAATAGGGAAGCACATGCTACAAAATTTTTTACTCTCAGGAAAGTGAAATCCCCAAGCAAATTGCCAACCTGATTCCTTAGAGACATGTGCATTCAGAGCATTTAAGCTTTGCTGGAATCAAGTTAGACAACAATTAGATGAATTCTTGATTTCAGTTTATTGTTTTCTTTAGCTAAACTCAAAAACTTTTGGGGGTTTAAGAAAACTTGGCCCGTTTTCATCAGTTTATTGTATTGTTATATGCTGCTGGTGCTGGTGTAATTCAAGATTGAAATAAACAGTTGGAATTAATGGATGAAAGAAGCTGATGAAGTGATGGATCAAAGGTGAAAAACCATCCACAATCTTGGTTGTATCATATGCAGTTATGAAACAATAATGTAGTTCAGCATTTATTTTATCAACGATTTCATTGGCTAATTAAAGTCGGGAGCCCAGAGATTGCAGCTCCTAAACCCAAGAGGAAAAACTACTGAATCAATCATTTAATTCCTCAACATGCTTTTAGTCTCGTTAGATTGTCGTTGAGTGTTCGTTCAAACGAAAGCATATTTTTATTGGGTTGATAGAATAGGTATGGTCACGATTTTTTGGGTTGAAAAGATGAAGTGGCATCCTCGATAAAACCAGATTGTGGGCCTCTCATTCCGTTATCATGATATGAGAAACTCTGATTCTTTCATCATTCTCTCAACCAAATAGATAAGTAATTGTATGCATCCTCTTGGATAAGGATTGATGGTTTATCATCATCAACTCCCATTTGAATGAATGAAAAGTTTTAATTCAAGAGACTAATCAAAAGATTATTTTGACTTGTTGATTGACTCCATATAAAGGAGGATCATTCCCTTGGTGTTGATGTGACTTGTATGCTGGGAATTGAATAACCTTGTTCAAAGTGCTTGTACCCGCCTTTGTTTATTTTGTTGTGTTGAGATTTTCATACCCTTGCCTAGTATTAAAGTACTCTCGTGTGTGATCTTGAGTGTGAGAATTGATGTATGTCAGTTGATTCATTGCTTTGTATTAGATTCACATCAACTTTACTTGAAAATCGTTTTTGAGATTGAGGCGTGTTGTTCGATTAATTATTTGGTTGATTAAATAAAATTATATTTTGAAAGAGGTTTTATGGACATAAGATCACTATGTTTGAACTGCGTTAAAAAAATTTGATTTTATTTTGAATCTATACAATTACATGAATGCTCTTATTGATCTATACTACTAATAAAGTGCATGACTAAGTTAGTGTCATCTCACTCATGACGATAAATTCAGTAAAAAAACAATAAAACCAACTCGATTAGAAAAATTACGAAAATATCTTATAATTAAAATAAATTATGCTATTCAAGACAGTGTTTGTGTCTAATTTTTTTAAAAGTCAATAAAAAATGTCTATTTTATTATTTACGCCTCTAACTGAATTGATGTCATAAGTTAATCGAACACTAATTCGAATCGAAAAATTACGAAAATGTCTTTCCATAATTAAAAGAAGTTATGTTATATGAGAATATTTTAGTGTTTTTATATTTTTAAAAAATTTTAATAAAAATTTGCATGCAATGGGATTTGAACCCATATTACTATTATGAATATAACATTATTTTTATCACAAAATCGAAAATTTATTTTAATATATTGTTTTACATTTTACTTGTATACTGTGTATATTTTATTACTTCCATCAATTGTTTATATTTATAATGTTGTTAATTGAGTTGGTATCACAAGTCAACTCTACCCAAACTCAATATTGATGATAACACCATGATAAACAATTGGAGTGCTTTTAGTATTCTTAATATGATGTATTTACATATTGAAATTTCATTTTACTCAAAATTTGATCTATTTTTTCCATTTTAATACCATACATGTTTCATGTGTTATTAGTTTTAAACCATATGTTTCATTATTTATTGTATTTTACTTTTAAACTGCAACGACTCAAAAGTCAATGGTGTCGGAAAATACGATTTGAAACCCCATTTTCAATGCTCAAGTCCATAAATATTATTATATTTACGAGATTAGTATAAAGGTTAATTAAAGTTTGATCCTTTAATTTTGTCAATTGGATAATTAATTAAGGTACAATGACTAAATTGTGAAAGTGATAAAAGTTAATCACTTTGAATTTTTAATTAACTGAAGGACCAATTGAGCAATTGGACCTTTTTAATATAGGTGGTAGATGACTATCACCCACCAAATTTGATTAATTAAGATTAATATTAGTTCATCATCAATTAATCAAGTTAATTAAAATTAAGTAATAAATTAATTAAAGCATATATATTAAATTAAAAGGAAAAAAAAAGCCATTTCTTATTCATCTTTTCATTCTTACGAAACAAAAGGAAAGAAGAAAGGATTTGGAGTTTTCAAACTTTTGGTCTTTCAATTGTAAGTGATTTCAAGTCCAATTCTTCTAACTTTTATGTTTTTGAGGTCTCGAGAGCTTGATTTAACTAGCCCGTAATAAAGAGTTAAATAGCTTTGTCTTTGTCTTTTGACACGTTTTTTCTTTCTTGGAATTTTTCTCTCTTGTTTTTGTGAAGTTGCAGTTGTGTTCGTTTTTCCTTGATTAGTCTATTCCGTGTGTTGATTTTCTTATGGAGAACTCGATGGCAAATCTGTCACTGGAAGATATTGAGGATGACTCTACACAGTTGGGGGTTGATTCAGTTGATAATGAAACGTCTTACGAGTACTGTTTTGTTGGTCGTTTCCTCACTTCTAGCATAATGCATTTTCAAGCCATGCGAGCCACTTTGGCTAATGTTTGGCACCCAATTGGAGGCGTCTCTATCACTGATATTGAAAATGGATAGTTTTTATTCTGGTTCTACTATGCGGTGGATGTGGAACGGGTGGATAGAAATGGGCCCTAGAATTTTAATTTCCATTTACTTGTTTTACACAGATTGCAACAAGGAGAAAATCATTTACATGTTGATTTAGTTACAACGAATTTTTGGGTCGTGGTTTGTGATGTCCCTCATGGTTTCATGTTTGAGTATGTTGCAAAATAGTTGGGTAATTTTATCGGTATCTTTTTGGAATATGACTTTACGGCAGTCCATTTGGGTTATAAAGGGAAGATGCGTATGCGTGTTAAGATGAATATTGAAGAGCCATTGAAACGAAGGAAATGCCTTACACTCCCAAATGGTACATTTGTTTATGTTCGTTTTGAGTATGAAAAACTGAACCTATTCTGTTTTTTATGTGGTAAGTAGGGTCATGGGGAAAACTTTTGTCCTTTACGAGCAACAAATCCAAATTTGGAAATGAAATTCAAATGGGATATCTCTTTACGTGCTCAACCGAAATGGGTGGCGGTTTGGAAGAGTCCGTGATTGGTGGAGGACGATGCTGGGAAAGGAATGAATTATGGCAACAATAGGAATTTTAATGTGGCACGTGATTTGAGGAATCTAAATGAAAATTTGAGAGATTCGAGGAATTAATTACAACCTTTTGTCAGATCACTGCCAAGTGGACATAGAAAGTCAAATATTCAACCTTTCCATATTTTTCAATGGGGATTTATTGTGGTCCAACATGTAGATTCCACATTAGCTGAAGGAAGTGATGCAATGACAATTTGTGAAGATTACTCTAGCCCAATAATGAAAGTTGACGGGCTTAAACGACAAAGATTTATGCCAAACTCATTGAAAGTCTTTGTTCAAACAGATTTGATTGATGAATCAAGTTCTTCGAAGAGGGTACCCAATTTGAATACGTCGATCGACCTCGATGGTGGGGTCTATCGAAAGCAATGAAACTTCTCAGTTGGAATGTTCGGGGTTTAGGGAGACCTCGAACAGTAAATCATCTTCGGCTCATGCTGTGGGAAATTAACCCCTCTGTAGTGTTTTTGATTAAGAAGAAACTATAGAGTACACGTATGAAATCAATTCGAGAACGGTGTGGGTTTATATATGGAATTGAGGTGGATGCTAAGGGTAGAAGAAGGGGTATCTCAATAGGTTGAAAGGCTGACTGTAAAGTTTCTCTTAAGTCCTATTCTAAACGGCATATTGATGTAATGTTTGATGAGGATATTGAGGGTAAAATTTGGAGGTGTACTGGTTTTATGGGGCGTCGGAGGAAATACAAAGAGCGACAACTTGAGATCTTCTACGTTCTCTTAATGATTCTCCAACTATCCCTTAGGTCGTAATCAGTGATTTTAATGAGATAGCATATGCTTCAAAAAAAAGAGGCGGATTGATTAGAAAGGAGAATCAGATGCAAGCTTTTTGGGATGTTTAGTCGGACTGTGTACTATCAGATTTGGGATATTTCGGTTCGTGATTTATGTTGGAACGGGGACGCATGAATGCCAATAATATTCGTGAACGATTAGATCGTGGTGTTGGCAACGATGAATAGGTGAGACTTTTTTCGACATGTACGATTCACCATTTGCCTCACAGCTTTTCTGACCACTGCTCATTGTTGTAAAATACGGTGACTTTTAATCCGGTTGCTAAGGCTCATCATTTCCGTTTTTAGGCATCCTAATTGTTAGACATTTCTTATGAAGCTGAGGTGCACTTTAGTTGGGAATCAAGTTCGGGTACTATTCCTAAAAGACTGAAACAAGTGGGGGAATGTTTGGATAAATGGTTTATTCGGATTAAGAAGGAAAGAGGTCTTACGCGTAAGGATTTACAAAATTGATTACTGCAGCTTAATGACTTATACCTATTTGATGACGTTTTGGGTGATATAGTGGATATAAAATTAGCTATTAATCTTGAAATAGACAAGGAAAAACTTTACTGGAACAAAGGGCAAGGGCAAACTGGTTGAAGCATGGAGATAGAAATGCCAATTTTTTTCATAAGTTTGCTTCGAAAGACATTCGCGTAATATAGTTAAGAGACTGATTGATTCGGATGGGTCCATTTGTGAGGATGTTGATAGTTTATTAGACATTGCCACTAAATAATTCAAGGATCTTTTTTCATCCAATGGTATTTCAGATGTCAACTCAATTTTGGAGGGTGTTCAACCTTGCATTACTGAGGAGATGAATGCATTGTTGGGAAAAGAGTTTAGTTATGAAAAGGTGTGTGTCACTCTTAAGAGTATGGGTTCATTAAAGGCTTCAGGAGCAGATGGTTTGGGTGTTATCTTTTATCAATGGTTTTGGCACATTTTGGAGCAGGATGTAGCGACTTATTATCTTGAGGTGCTTCATGGTCTCCAAAATGTGTCTATCATCAATTAGCACGGATTGTACTTATTCCAAAGGTTAGTTGTCCTAGTTCTATCTCACAATTTCGACCTATTAGCCTCTGTAACATTATGTATAAAATTATTACGAGGTGCTTGTTATTAGATTTCAGAAGGTTCTTCATTTTTGCATCGACGAAGCTCAGAGTGCATTTGTTCGGTCTAAGAAGTCTGTTAGTCGTAAAGGCTCGTCCGTTTTAAAGTTATATATGAGCAAAACGTATGACAAAGTTGAGTGGTTTTTTCTTAGATTGATAATGAATAAGCTAAGTTTTTCTAATGCTTGGATTTCTATTATTATGAATTATGTAGAAACTATCTCAAATTTGATGGTCATGAATGGGCATGTTGGTGATAAGTTTCGCCCTTTTAGAGGACTCAGACAAGGGGACCCCCTTTGCCCCTATCTGTTTCTTATTTGTAGCGAGGGTTTGTCCTCTTTATTGAGACTTGCTTCTGAGCAAAATGTACTTAAGGGTTCGAATTAATAGACATGCACTGCTTGTTACTCACCTTCTATTTGCATATGATAGTCTGATTTTCAGTGAAGCATCAGTGGATAATGATATAACCGTTAAGAATATGTTGAAGTGCTATGCTGAAGGGTTGGGACAGCTTATTAACTTTGAAAAGTCTGGATCTTTTTTCAGTACAAATGTCACTCAAGAGTTGTGTCAATCCATCTGTAGTATTTTGGGGGTCTCTTCTAGTGCTAATTCGAAAAGATACTTGGGCTTACCTTTGATTGTGGGTAGAAACAAAAGAGTTGCTTTTAATGATTTGAAAGATAAGATGCGAAGACGGATTGATAGTTGGGGAGCTCGTTTACTTTCTGTCAGTGGTAAAGAGGTTCTTATTAAGTCCGTTCTTCAGTTAATTATGCTTTATGCAATGTCCTGCTTCCTTTTACCTAGTACTTAGTGTAAAGAAATTGATAGTATTGCTGCACGTTATTGGTGGCAACAGAAAGCTAATAAAAAAGGGGTTCATTGGTGTTCATGGGCTTCTTTATGTTTGTCATAATCAGAAGAAGGTATAGGCTTTCGAGATCTTTCGAAATTCAATATTGCTCTCTTAGCTAAGCAAGGATGGAGATTAATAGAGAATCCTATGTCGCTTTCGGCAAGAATCATGCGTGCCAAGTATTACCATTCTTTTACTTTTTTGGACTCAGCTTTGGGGTTTAATCCCTCACTCATTTAATGTAGTATTTAGAGTGCCAAGGGACTGCTTGAAAATGGTTTGAAATGGTGGGTGGGATCCGATCATTCTATTTCTATATGGATCGATTTCTGGCTACCAAGGAAAAACAGAGAGAAGGTTGTTACATAGCCGGTGTTGGGCTTAACTAGGTTAGTGATTTAATGCTACCTATGTCTAAAGGTTAGAATGTTCCTTTACTTGAGAATATTTTTGTGAGAGCTGACGTTGAGGAAATTTTAAGTCTCTTTATTCCCCAAATTTATCAAATTGATAAGCTTGTTTAGTTTATCGAGACATTCGAATTGTATTATGTTAATAGTGGGTATAAGCGTTTAATGGCATCAGTTGGTTCAATTGGTGTGGAACAAGGGTTTTTGGATTAGCTTTGGAAGCTTCGCTGTCCATTAAAAATCAAAATTTTTATTTGGAGATTAGTGAGAAACTTTATTCCCAATTTTGAGAATCTTCATTTTAGATGTATTATGCCTAAAAATGGTAACCATCGATGTTGATCATCCATTGAATCCAGTGTGCATGTGTTTCACGAATGTTTGTTTGTGACACAGGTTTAGTCTCATCTCAATTTTATCTGGCCGAGTTTAATTGATTGGCTTTACTGAGTGTTTGCAAATTTGGAGACAAAAAAAAAATACTAGAAGCTACAATTACAATCTGGGCTCTTTGGTATGCTTGTAATAAACTTGTGCATGAAAAGACTATATTGAAAGTGGAAGATGTTACCTTTATCAAGGGCTTCAGGTGTAAGTACTAGGAGGCGTCTTGAGTTCTTGTCCACCCTTCTCCACAGCATATTATAAGATGGTGTTTGCCTTCTACTGGTTGGGTATAAATTAATGTGGATGCTAGCTTCTCAGAAACAACCAAAATTACAACGTCAAGTTTTATTCTTAGAAATGATGAAGGTTTTACTCTTGGAGCAAGGTGTCGATTACATCACCTCTTTCTTTTGCCATTAGTGGCAGAGTCTACTGCTGTCATACATGGTCTTCAATTCACTTCTGAGACGGGTTTCAATAAAGTCATTCTGGAAAGTGATTCAAAGGTAATCATTAACATTATTATTTCAAGGTTGGAAAATTATTCTGAGACAAAGCCACTCACCTAGGATATCAAGAATTGTTCAAGATCTTTTGTGGGCTGTCGATTTGATTTCATTGCACGAGATGGTAACTCTACTGCACACGCAATGGCGAAGGAAGGACAACGACATCGTCTCGACTGTTTTTGGGTAGAGGATGTGCTTAAATCAGTCCACACAATTGCAGATCAAGATCGTCGTTTTCATTGATCGCCGTGAAGGATTCTGACTTTTCTCTTTTTTTTGGGTTGGGGATTTTATATATCTTCAAAAAGGTGAACCTTAACTCCATCTCATCGATTTTGTTCTGTCATGCATGAGAGGATTTCTTGGTCATATAAGGATTCTGTTGTTGCAAAGGAAGTTGGATGGTTTTTCTTTTATTGCTGTTAATTTTTCTACTTGTTTTTTAGCAGTTATTTTTATTTTATTTGTGATGCTGGATTTGTTGGGTCATATGATTTATGATCCTTTTGTTTGGATTGTGTCAACCCACTTAATTTTAATCCAATATTACCATTTTATGTTAAAAAAAAACTAACTTGTGTACCAATTTGTAAAATTGATAAAGTTTTCAAAAGTTACCATTTTTGAATATTTGATGAAATCGGTGTTGATTTGTTAGATTTTAAGCTTGTACATGAAAATGGACTAGTTTGTAAAGTTTAATTACTAGTTTTTGAACATAGGGACTAAAGTGCATAAATTTCAAAATTTATGTTGAATTTATATAATCATGGATAATGGAATATTGTAGAAGGATGGAATTGAGATCATTTTCACAATTGAAGCTCAAATTTGAAAGATATTGTAATTTCGGTTTTAGGGACTAAATTGAACAAAATGAAAAACTTTAAGGGAATTCAAATAATGAAATTTAACTAATACATGCATATGATAGGACGATGTAAGATGTGTGGAATTGATAATTGAATTGAATAATTGTATAGATAACTAAATCGAAAATAATCGAGGAAAAAGGTGAAATTGTTGATTAGTCCTTGAAGTTTTGGTTTTTTTTTTTTGACTAGGTAAGTTCATGTGGTATATTTATATTTTAAATTGTTGTATATTTGAATTATGAATTTGTGTAGGGGTGAGTGTTCGATCAAATCAAGTGAAAAAATTTCGAGTTAATCGAGTTCACGAGTCTTATTTTATCATCCTAACTCAATTTAAAACTTTTTCGAATTAAGTAGCGTGAAATGAAATTCGAGTTGATTCAAATCGATTGAAATTGTTCGAGTTAAATTTAAAAAATTAAACACGTTAAATAAAAATATTGTTATTGTATAATTAATTCCATATTATAGCACATAAATTTTAAACCATATATATTTTATTTTTTTAAAGAAAAATAATAAAAAATAAGATACTTAAGTATGATAAATTTGAATAATTAATTAGGTCCCAAACTTATTAATTTAGAAAAATTTTAAAAAAATTATATTTTTTAGAATTTTTATAATTTTTTAAAAATATAAATTTTAATTTTTTATAAATATTTTGAATTTTTGAAAATTATTTTTAATTTTTTAAATTTTTTTTGAGGGAGACCAATTTACTAATTTTCAAAGTTGACAAGGATCAAAAGGGTATTTACATCAATTTATTATTCGAATTATTTGAGTTATTCAAATTATGAAATTAAACTAGACTTGAACTCGAAACTCGATTCAATTAACTCGAAATTCAAAATTTTTTCGAATTTTCTAATCGAATCGAGTTTTGCTCACCCCTAAATTTGTGTTTGTTTGATAGTAATTTAAATTATTTACAATATGATACAAAATGTGAGATATGGACTAAATCATAATGAAATGATAGATTGCTTGATAAATTGAATATGGTGAATTGCATTTTGATATTGATTAATTGAATCAAATCAAATTGATATGATTATGTTTGTTTAACGAGATAGAGGACTAAATTGAATAGTATCGAAAATGATGTAATTTTATGACACTAAGGAATTGACTTTCAATTAGGCTGAAATGGGATATGTTAAGTCATAAATTGATTATTTGAACTATGAATTGATTTGATGAATCAAGAACTAAATGAAATAATTTTTTGAATAAATTGTTACCCTATTAATTATTCGAGCAAAGTCGGATGTAGTTAACACGCCATAGGATAGATAGAGTTCGGGTTACTTCGGCTACGTGTCGATGAGTGTTGGGCATAATTTTTACTTCGGTTATACCGATGAGCGCTGAGCGTAAATTATGTACTTTGGAATTGTCTGATGAGGCACTAGGTGTCAAATTTGATGTGTTGGTTGGATCCATTTATCTGGTCGAGTTCGAGTCAGTTAGTAGGGATATAAAATGTAAATTGGACAAATTATATTGTCAGTGTGTGTGACCCAAATTCCTATTAAAAAAATAAAATACATGTAGAAATAAAATACAGACTGCACAAGTAGAATTCGTAAAGAAATATATATTTTTATATTGATTAGAATAAGTTGTTTCAATATTACTAAATTATTTCTATTAGACATTGATTAAAATAAGGTTTCTTAACCTATAAATAGACATTGTATAAACTCCTCTTGTATTATTCGAATTCGACATTAGTGAATTTTCTTCTTCTCTGTCTGTGATTTTTTCCGAAAGGATTTTCAAGTAAAATTTGTTTGTTCTTTTTCTCTTTCGCTTTCTTTGCAATATTTTTTATTGTCGACGTTCAATTTTAACAAACTGGTATCAAGAGCTTTTTAGATTGCTTGTCTCGATCACGATAATAACGAGAATGAAGTATGATCTTCTGCTGTTGGATCGTAACACTAACTTTACGTTGTAGCAGGTAAAAATACAAACAATTATTACGCAAATGGATTTGGAGGATACTTTACTAAGATAAGATTAGATGCCTTTAATATTGACGGATGAAAAGAAAAAATGTAAAAATAAAAAAAGTTTAACTGAATTACAAACATCAATCGAATAAAATTTTACAAATTATATTAAAAAAAAAGATAGATGCTGCATTATGAGCAAAACTAACAACTACAACTATATATATCAAAAACTCTAACTAATAAATTGCATATGAAGCAACGTTTTTATTCTCATCTTAATTGGTGCGCGGCTGGATTTGGTTCATTGTAGTGAGAGCAGAAAAAGTTTTTCTTTTCTTTTTATTAAACGAAGAGAATAGTTTTCCTCGGTAAAGAAAGGCTGACATTGTGATATTGAATCATGGGAAAAGGAGAAACCCAAGTTTATTGATTCCATCATTAATCCTATCATCATTCTGAATTGTAATATTTAAAGCTACAACCACCCTACCACCCTACCAGACATGCAGTTTTCACAATTCGTTTGGGGGAATTCTTTATTAAGCTGCATGAAACAAGCCATGAAATATCTATCTATATATAAAATACATATTAAAAAGTGTGTAACAGCTGGATCCAAATCCAATAGGGGCTCTCTATTCAAGGCCGTAGAAGCCATCAATTTTATAAGCAATAGCAGGCAACGGAAAAGAAGGCTAATGGGTGGGAGTTCAATGCTTGCTTGGAGTTAGATATGGAAATTGGAGCTCTGCAAACCGGTCTAAGATAAGCTACAATCCAAAATTTTAAAGGATTTGGCATTGAACTCTTTTACAGACATTTGCAATCAAAGTGACAATGCTGGAAATCACTAACTTCTTTAGTTGTTTTCAGTCAAATATGAACATAAATGGTGGTGAATAGCGTAGCCAAAAGTGTGTTACTAAAAGTAATTGTAACTTTCCTCCAAAGCACTAATCAGCATTTATTGCAATTATTGCCATTCATTGCCTCTAAGGTCATACTTATCCATTGTCTAGGCTCTAGACCCTATAGCTGAACTTGCATATTTCAAATGAATGGTAATGAATTTCTAATTAAATGACGAAGGTTGAAGACTATTTGATGCTCTTTTTCCGATGTGAAATACTTGTACAATTCTTTATATTTTTCAACCAAGAAAATACTCCCCCCCTTTGACCCCGATAATGTTTGCTTCCTTAAAAACATGTATGACAGCAATTACATGGTACTCTATGTGTTTACACCTCCAATTAGCCCATACTCGAAAAGAAAATAATTCAAAACTTACTAGGCAATTCCACTTTAGTCGGACCAACTCACGAGAAGCTTCGGGTGTAATGTAATGTAAGGACCACCAACTTGTATGAAATGATGGCAGCTTTAAGTTGCTTGTTGGTTGGCCATGCATGCCCCATGCTCCATCCAATTAGAGCAATCCCCCCTTCTGATTTCCAAACCTGTGTATTGTTTTATCCCCCCTCCCCTTGTTTTTCACATGCATGCCAATTTTTTAATCAATATAATAAACCTAGTTTCTTCTCCCACCCCACCCCCATCCCCATCTTCAATTCTTCCACTTCATCATGATTAGTTTGCTAGGCTTTTGATTCTTCCAGGCTGTCCTCTAATTAGTAGTTATAGAGTTAGATTGATTATTATGAACCTTGGAAATGAATCCAAATGTGGGTAATCAACATATCATTTAATTCCTCGTTAATGAATCTTTGTAATTGGACGTTGGTAGCTTCAGACTTTACTAAAGCTAAGCTAGCTTCAGGTCAAACCAGACCAATCTTTGAGGTTCAACTTTTTCAATAAATCATCCCTCGCTTCATATTTTCAAGCTTCCCAACCAACTTCTTGTTATAATTAATGGTATCCCATTTCTTTTCATTTTTTTGATAAAATTTATTTGAATTAAATTGAATTTGAGTGTAGTTTCATTAGAATTGGATGGTGGGAAGCTCTGAGATTCATTAAATCAAAAAGTACCACAAAGGCAACTACACTACTTAAAATGGTTAGCAATGATAACCTGAAAATATTCAAAAAAAAAAAAAAGAAATTATTTAAAAGTGCTTATGAACTCGAATCAAGTGAATAATTTAAACTAATAGGAGGAAAATATGTATCATTAGTTTATCTTTAACATTCTTCTATTATTTCTTATCTTTAAGGGTAATTTTAAATATTGAATATTGCTTATAAAAAAATTAATTGAAGAAAAAAAACTAATATTAAATACGGAGTGTATCAAATATAAATCTTATTTGTAAAACAAGTGTTTAATCAATTTAAGGTAACACCACATTTCATTCCCTTTGAATTTTAGATTGTTTTCAATAATAAACATAGCTGTTTGCCCTCCTTGATCACAGTTCTTTTTCTTTGTTGGAACCAACCTTAGAGTTAGAGTTTTCACAAGCTATTTACACGTATGAATGAATATATGGTACGATATGACGAGTGAAACATAAATAGTGAGGCTCGGGCACTTGTGTTGTGGGAGTTGTGGCATCTTTCCAATCCAAAACCAACCAACGCGACCCCAGCTATTCAGTCAGATAGCAGGAATGATGAGATCCTACAGTTAAAAAAATTTGGAGAATGCTGCGTCATTTTCAGCACCATCCTCGTGAATCTGAAAAATCAAATTTTCGGGGCCCTATCTTTCATTTTCATTGATCAAAACGTGACAAAAAAAATTTGCCCAAACTCGCCAAATCATACGTCAGGTTTGAGCAGGGAGAATCTCAGATGTACCCAGAAAAACAAGCACCATATTAATACAACTCGTAATAAATTTATAAATGAAAATTGGGTGTTAGCATAGGTGAATATAAGAGTTGGTGGTAGAGTTATAAATATGCAAGCCCACAGCTGCAAAGAGTGGGCGTCCCTAAAACACTCCATTCCATCATCGGCAAAGGATGGTGGGATACAAGGGTGGTGAACCGCGTGGAGTTTGTTTTGCTTTAGTGAACGCACACAGCATTTGGCTTAATTAACCATTTGCCCTCGATGTCTTTGTCTCCTCGCTTTCTTCCTGTTTCCGCGTTTCAATGCCCTTTCCCACATTCACTTCCCCACCTTAATTTTCACAACTACTCTTATCGCAGGTTTACCCTGGGCGGTCCCTATTAGACCTGTCAAAATATTTATTTACATAAAATTTGATCTACATAAGTAAACCATAAAAATATAACGATCAAATCATTAATTAATCATATAAATAGTAAAAAAAAATTATAAAACTATTTTTTTACACTGTAAATGAATCTCCTTTGAAATTTTGAAGTTAAAACTTCGACATATCCGTATATCATTTTTCATGAATTACATTGATTAGATAGATGAGTAATTTACCCAAAGATTAGATGATGAAGTTTTAGCATTACTTTTAAATCAAAGCAGTTTTCCACATCGTAAACCTTACTCAACAAATACCGAGTTTTATTTTTATTTTTATTTTTTTGAATTTTACTAAATACATTTAATCTAATAATGAAGAATCATATGTTTTTTAAGAAAGAATGGAAATTATTAATTTCAGAAGATCAATGAGATTCATATAATGTGATGATTTAACTATTTTAATCAAATTGCGTTTCATTATTGGCAATTTACGTTTTCTCTTTCTTTAAGAATTGTTATAATTAGGCCGAGGGTAGCGTACGCAACAATTCAAGGTCGCTAACGAACATTTATAATTAATTTAAAGCAAAAGATGTACAGCATGATTGAATGTTGTGTAAAATTCGTTTATGACCCAAATAGGGGTAAAATTGTAACACGTCCCTCACTTGGGCAAACGGGCAACGTAATGAAACACTAGAGTTCTCAACTTTTTAAGCTAATCACATCCACAATGAGGATCAATTCTACCAATGATTTGACTAACAAGTCCTTCCCATTTTTACATATTTACATTAATACCACCCTTCCTTTCCCAAAACTCTATTCAGGGATAGAACTCAACACAGCCTGAAACTTCCCTCTCCCTCTCCTTCCTCGCCCTCTCTTCTCCCCGCCGTTCCCACCACCAGCACCGGCTGAGGGGGAAACTTTCCGGCGAGGAGACCCTTCAGAATACGCGAAAGGGGTAACCGTCTTACTCCCGCGCCTGCATTTTTCAGAGCCGGTGGTTTTCATCAAAGCGGAGCTGGCTTTGACGGCCAATGCAGCCATTTCCTCAGCTTGTAAAGGATGGTTGAGCCAACTCAAGGGCAAAGCGAAGTAAAGTTGACCGGGTTGAAGCTCCTCATCTTCCTCGATGGCGGATACGAAGTCGTCGAAGTCCATCTCATCGGCGTTGCATATGAAATACATGGGATTCTTCTGCAAAACATAAGAAGCCTTGACGGGGTAAGGATACTCTTGTAACCGCCCATCATGGAGAATCAGCTTGGCAGTTGCTACGTGAGTCGAATCGCAGGAGCTGCAAATACCCATATTCTATTTTCAGATTTGTGGATTCCAATGTGATTATTTTTGGAATAAGAAGGTTTTTTTTGAATACGTTGGTGCTGGAGACCTGGGGGGAGTTTATAATATATATGGAAGGATGAGTAGAGAGATGTCTCGGATTTTGGACCAGGTAGCCACGTAGGATTTTGTCGTGGCGTGGTAATAAACATATTGATAGGAACAGTAGGCCAGGCTGTAAGTTAGTGGTGACAGGTTGTATAAGGAGTGAGGATGTGGGTCTGAACACATCAACCCTCGTTTCGAGATGATATTACGTTGACAGGGACTGCTGAGCTTTTTACAGTTCCATTTTTTCACTGTTAAGTGCTAACAGAATACGCTATAATGAACACAACATCTTATAATAACAATAATATAAAACGCATAAATTTTAAGTTGAAAATCTTATGAGAGAAAATCACAAACAGAAGAAAAAAAAATTATTAATGTTAAAAATTTAATAATATAAAAAGAGTTTTGATTATATTTATTAAAAGGTTGAAAAAATATAACTTTTTTTATGAAAAGAAAAAAAATTATTTTAATCAATGTAAAATAAAATAAATATAATTTTATACGGATTCTATTTATGTGGTGTAATTCGTATTGCGAGGATTTTGCTCCCACACCTTCGATCCCAATTAAAGGTGAGTATTTAATTGAGTCGAATCGAGTCAAAAAATTTCGAGTTAGTCAAGTTGACGAATCTTATTTTAGCAACCGAACTCAATTTTAATTTTTTTTCGCATCGAATCGAGTCAAATCGAGTCGAGTTAACGAATCCTATTATTTATATCCAATGTTACATTTACATGGATTGATTATTTAACTAGTAGACGAAGTACAAGATTATTTAACCACATAAACAATATAATGGTTTTACCTTTTAACTTAATGAGTAAACATTTATTAAAACGACGTAGTTTTACCTTTTAATTTAATGGTTTTGACTTTTAATTTTAGAAAAAGTAAACAAGTATCAAAACGACGTGGTTTTGCTTTCTTTTTTTTATTCGGATTTTCGGATAATTCGAATTGTGTAATTCATATTCGAGTTAAAGCGAAAAACTTAATTTTTTATTCGATTTGATCCGAATAACTTGATTAACTCAAATAACTTGAACTATTTAATTCAAAATTTGAATTATTTTTTGAGTTTTGCGAGTCGAATCGGATTTTGCTTATCCTTAATTGCAATCCTAATTCTGTTTTATGCTTAATGGAGATCTATGGCGAGCTTCAATTTCAAGTCTTTAGCCCTTGATCTTTCGCCTCACAAATCCTCTTATTTTACGATTATATTTTATTTTTTTAACAAATAATAAAATTCAAATCACACAACTCTAACAAAATATTTATACACAAATAAAATATATTTATACAAAGAAATGTAATATTATATTACCATGTGTTTCCAAGTAAGGAGTTTAAGATGGTTCTGGTTTATGTTATCATATCAAAGTGTGTTCACTGTTTACCATTGTATTTAAATAAGACTTTTTAAGTTATCGTAAAGGTTTTCAAGTTTTGAAACCGAGAAAAGTGTTTCTCAACTTCAAATTTTTTAGCTTTCGCTTTTTCTTTTGAAAAATTACTTTTGAATTAAATTATTGATTTCCCTTCATTTATCATCAACATTTTCTTTTTTTGAATTTTATTTAAAACACTATATTTATAACAGTTATAATTGTATGCAGATTAAATTCTATAAAAAGTTGTATTAAATACTTAAAATGTATATTTCACTATCTTAATATTTTAATTATAATTTAAATATTATTTATATTTTTAAAATACCTTTTTAACAAAATTACTAAACACCTACAACTTAAATCAAATAAAAGAAACTTAAACTAAAATTTCAGCCAAAGACCAACTGAATCATGAAATAACCATGCTTTTTCACTAAATTATATGATCAAAAAATATTCAGTTTCTTTATATTACTGAAACACCATAAGTTTAGACTTTTCCTTTTAACCAACACCCAAGTTTTTAATAAATATACTTTTACGTGATTTTGTATGCACATGGATATGCTTATAATTATTAAAAAAATAATATAATAAGAAAGAGGAAGAAACGGGCGACATTCATTCTATAAAATGTCACTGATAATAAGAGGAAGGTAAATAGATGGAAAAGGAAGGGTATAATGGAGAAGTAGGGAGCAAAAAGAAGAGAGAAACGTGGCAATTGAAAATCAACCCATGGAAGCTAGGGATGCAACTGTGCAAGGCAAGGCAAAAGACACGTGGAACAGAAGGGCTTTGGGAATAGTAAACTCTCAGCATTTCGACAAGACATGGCTGCTGCTCCCTCTCTGTTTCCTGCTGCCCCGCCCTTCCTTTTTATATATTTATTATTTCCCCATATATTATTATCTTAAATTCTAATCTACATAACGCAACGTGAACGCATGGACAATGTCAGGACTTTCTTCTGCTCGTATATATTATATTTTAGGTGTTGTAGGGTTTGCATGTGCACGAGTGATGGAGTGAGAATAAGAATTTTGAGGCTCCCTTCCTTCCTTGTTTCGTGAATTGATTAATGGCACTAGGTAAAAATCGACTTAATGGCCTTGTCTAAATGTTAATTCTATTGGCGATGGAAACAATCAAGTTGGTCATGCCTTTCGGGAATGGTCATTTTTTGAATTGAATTAAACAAGGGTATATTAACAATTATTTCCAAGTATTTTTGTTACCATAGAATACAATGCATGATTTAGCAATGTAGTTCCATACGTGCATGATTTTCGATTGTTAAAAAGCAAGGAATTATTGGTAATAATGGAGGAATGAGCAATGTCTGCCACTACAATTAATCCTTTGTATGGAAGCTTCATAGGATTGGCCGATTGGGGTACCCTATTTCTCCACCATTCCATCCACCCTAGCTATAGCCGCTTGAAAATGAAACCCCCAATTTTTTAATCACAAAAAAATGGCCTTATACGATTGCTTTTCATTTCTTTAATCTCCTTCCCATTAAACTACATTTATTTCTCTTATTTCATTGGATGCCCTCCACATCCCCCTTTTATGACTTTCATCACTTTTGAAGCTCAATCTTCACTTTTTTTTTTATTGCGTTTTAATTTTGTTGTTAATTTCTGTATTGTTATGAATTTTTAAAATTTGAAATTTTAATCTTCAAGTTAGATTTTTTAAATTAAAATTTATTATTAGTTTTATATTATAAGTAAGTTGTAAATATAATCTGTCGAAATTATTTTTTCGGAAAACGATGAGTTTCGAAAATTATTTTAAAATCGAAAAATAATGGGAGTCGCCATCAATATTTTATTTGATGTGATTGGATCACCACAAAACGTTTAAAAAAACTATTTTGAAAAACATTTAGGTCTTCGAAATCCAGAAAACAGGTTCGGGAGTCGGATATGCATAAGGAAAGATTAGAACCCTCATATGCCCAAAATTGGTACCACATTGATTACTTTCGGGTCTTAATTCGTTAAAACATTTGAAAACTCGAGTAAAATTTATGATACGATCTTTGTCTTTGGAAAACTTTGTATGATTTTCAAAAATCCTATTTGGAGAAAATCGTCCGTGTGTTTCAAATTTCTAAGAGAATTGGGAGTCGTGTCCAACACGTTAAGGCACTATGTTCTCGGAATTTCGAAATTAAAGGACCTTTTGAAGAACTTTAAAGAGGATATTCGATCGCGTGAATTATACGAAAATCACACCCAGCACGTTAGGGCATGGTTTTTTCGTGATTTTCACACGAAAGGATATTGCCTCGTTTTTGTTTTAAAATTATTTGTATATATATATATATTTCGAGAACTTGAAAATTTCGCATTGAATTTAAAATACAATCCTCAAACACATGACTTGGAAAATTTGAAGATAGAATGCCTGTTTACTTCGGCTTTCGCGGAGAATTAAAGTCGTGACCAACACGTTAGGGCACGACGTTCTCGGAATCACGAAGTTAACAGACATTTTTCAAAAACTTGGAAGACGATATTCGATTCGTGTGAGTTATACAAAAAATCACACCCGACACGTTAGGGCATGATTTCTCGAAGTTTCCACACGAAAAGAACATTGCCTCGATTTCAAAATAATTTTGGAAACAAACATGTAATTTTTAAGTGCGAATGAACAGTTAATAATGGATATTAAATAACACGAAGTAAGATAATTAAGAAGATAAATGGTAAGCAAAAAATCAAAAATACGAAATACGAGCACGTGATAATTAAAATTAAATGCAAAATATTGATGAGGAAGAAAAATGATGCAATCGGAGTTGAAAATGAGACTTTTCGGATACTTGGGGACAAAATGGTAATTTTGGACTCTTTGGGGGCACAATAGTGATTTTGGGAAAATTTTGGGGTCAAAAATGAAATTTTTAGAAGTTTGGGGGTAAAAATGTAATTTTTGGAAGTTTCGAGGTCAAAAATGGAATTTTTTGAAGTTTGGGGGTAAAAATGTGATTTTTGGAAGTTTCGAGGTTAAAATGGAATTTTAGAGAAGTTTAGGGGTCAAAATATAATTTTTGAATAGTTTAGGGACCTTCAAGGCAATAAAACCAAAAACAAGTGACATGTGGCAACCTCTCAGGCATCTTGAAGTCAATGGACTATTTTGAAAACCATGAAAAATTTTTGGGTCAATTTTGTAATAAAATATAACTCGATTTAAGGATTAAATTGACATAAATTAATATTAAGAGGGACCATTTACGTAAACAAGCCAAAATATTGACACGTGGCAGCTCCTGGTGCTTTCAAAAGGTCAAGGGATTAAAATGAAAAGCACTGAAAACTATTGGGCAAATTTATAATTAATTAAAAGTACGAAAAAGACTAAATTGAAACAATCAAAAAATGCGAAAGGATCAAAAGCATAAATATCCCTTTTCTAAAAAACACGCGGATTCGAGATCGGGTCGGGTCGAATTTCGGGTCATGGGTCAAATATGGCAAAACGGCGTCGTTTTGGGTTTTTATGCATCCACTCAAAACGTTGCCGTTTAGTATATGCTATAAAATTAGGTTTTTAAATCCAAAATTCATTTTTGCTTTCTTTCTAAAACAAACCATTCCATTCCAGAAAAAGCTCTCAACCCCCTTCTCCGACTGACCGAAACTCGATCGTGGAACTGTCGCGATCCCCGACTGTCGTAGGCCTTCGTGCGTGCATCCATCATCAGCCATCGCCGTTCGTCGCTTGCCGTACGCGCGCATCTCCGTCCACGCGCTTTCGGGGTAAAGTTTCTATCTTGGGCATTTTTTTGAAATTTGGATCTGGGTTTGAATCCAGATCTCTCCTATTTTAAGAAGAGTTTTAAACCTTTCATTTTTTCGATCTTAAGGATTTTTTTTTGAAACCTAGTAGGATTTGGTTGGGTTAGTCTAGATCTCCATTTCGGTTCTTAAACAAATTAAAACCATTTCTTTTGCTTCATGTTCTTGTCCATTTTCATTATGTTTTGAAACTGTTACTGGGCATGCCATGATTACTTTCTTTTTTTAGTGTTTCCTTTCGCAGATTCATCTCAACATGGTGATGACGGCATTCAGCGAGGGCTCCGACACGACCTCCGACAACGTTCGAACCATCAAAAGGGGGAATTCCAACCGACTCTTCAGTTTTTTATTATTATTTATTAATATTAGTATATTTACTATTAAACCTATTTAATATTATTATTAATGGTATTATTAATGCTTATTAAAAAGGTTACGATAATACAAAATAATAAATGGTAATCGTAGGACTTTTGATGTATGCATTAATGAATTTTTTTAAAAAAAAAAACTGATGGAGTTAATACCAAACCATGAATGGCAGTAAATATAGGTTGGACGTACCTGAATAATTTAATGTTTTGGACCTTGAATCAATTCTATTGCTTGTGTCTACTCAAATATCCCCGCTTGCTAATAATTATTCCTATATTGATTTGTGAACACTTTGAAAATCTATTCTTTGTATTGATTTTTTAGAATGTATTCCAACAAGTTCGTAACTCCTTACAAAGAAAATTGAATATGGCTTTATAGCCAGTGTTACAATGATTCTTTTTTGTTTTACATAACTAAATGTATGTCTCCTTTCTCCTTTTTGTAGGTTTCAAATTGCAGTGGCGGTTGGTGCAGTCCAAGTTGGGGGTGGTCGGTGCTGACGTGGCAGGCCTTGGTTGACTGGTATGATGATGGTGACAGTGCAAGTGGGAGCAGGCTGGAGCTCCTGTTTTGGGTTATTTAGGTAACTATAATGGGTTTAGTGGAATTGGGCCTTTGGTATAAGGTTTAGGCAATTTGGTATAGGTTAAATGTGATGGGCCAAGGGAATTTGGGATTGTATTTGTGATTGGGCCCTAATTTAGGCTTTTGTGCTTGTACATTTGGACTTGTAATTAGACATTGTTTGGGCCTGTAAACTTTGGATTTTCAATATTTATAATAAGTTTTAAATTTAAATATGAATCTAAATTTATATTAAATTTAAATTTAAAAAAATTAAATTTAAAATAAATTTATATTCAAAATAAATTTAACCTTAAAATAAATTTTAGAATGAGTTTTAGTTTGGGCCCGGTCAAAATTGGGCTTCAACAACTGCCCCTCTTTGCTCGTTGCTGTGTAATAGGGACGGAGCAAAGACCAAAAGGATGCCCAATTTGTCAGGTCTCCTCCCATTGATGCTATTTTTTCAACCAGCTCGCCTTTTGTTTCGTCAGTCGTCCAGCTTTCGCCGCATCCACCTTTCTACATCTTTGATGTTGTGATTTCATTTTGCCCTTAGGGAAAAAAGACAAAATTTGCTACTATAATTTCACTCTATTGTTTTGAAATTTCAAGGAGATTGGAATTCATCACCATAGTCTTTGAGTCTGGTTTCATTGACTTGGCCTTCTTCTTAGTATCTCATCAGGAAGATGACCGCATCGCTTGTTTCAATCTGCTTCTTTGTATCTCATTAGGAAGCTAACCATTTTATTGCTTCGACCTGCTTCTTAGTATCTCATTAAGAAGTTGGGATTCGAAGATTTACTCACATCGAGCCCTGAGTTGGTATACTTCTCTGTATCTCATCAGGAAGATGACGACCTCACTTGTTTCAATCTGCTTTTCTGTATTTCATCAGGAAGATGAATTTGGTCCACTTCTCAGTGTCTTATCAGGAAGCTAACCTTTTTATCGCTTCGTCTTGCTTCTCAGTATCTCATCAGGAAGCTGGGGTTCGAAGATTTGCTCGCTTTGAGCCTGGATTTGATTTTGGTCTTCTTCTCAATATCTCATCAGGAAGATGACTGCATCGCTTGCTTCAATCCGCTTCTCTGTATCTCATCAAGAAGATAAATTTGGTCCACTTCTCAGTATCTCATCAGGAAGCTGACCATTTTATTGCTTCGACCTGCTTCTCAGTATCTCATCAGAAAGCTGAGGTTTGAAGATTTGCTCACTTTGAGCCTTGAGTTGGTATACTTCTTTGTATCTCATCAGGAAAACAAATTTGGTCCACTTCTCAGTATCTCATCAAGAAGCTGAACTTTTTTTGCTTCGACCTACTTCTCAGTATCTTATCAGGAAGCTGGGGTTCGAAGATTTGCTCACTTTGAGCCTTGAGTTGATATACTTCTCTGTATCTCATCAGAAAGATAACTGCCTCACTAGTTTGTGGATAATCGCAATCTGCCCCATGATCGGGGTAAGGTACTGGAGTCCTACTCCTTTCCAACTTTTCCTTGGTAATCTTAATGGTTTATCTCGTCATTTTACGGGGATGTAACCTATGAAGAATGCTTCTATGAACCTCTATTAGGCCTAAATTAGAAAGTCAAGATTAGAATGAATTAAATGCTCCTAACTTGCATGAATGTGTATGATGAATGTCAGATTTATTTATTATTATTCAGGTTGGCATGGGCTATCGCCCGTCCCAAATTCTGTCATTGATGTGTTGCCCCATCTTCTTCTAGGCTGTTCTTGAACTTTTTGTTTCTAAGTTTGTCTTCACATTGGTGATATTATTTTGGACCCCTGTAATTTCCGAAAGTTCCAGAATAATTCTCATGAATCTTTGTATGATTTATTAGTTAATTACCTGTTATTTATATGCTAAATGCTTGAACAAAATTGTGCAGAAACAAAGTCGTATTTGAAAATTCTATTCAAAAGAGGATCAAAGGAAGCAACATTAGTCGAAAATTGCCAAGTATACAATAAAGGATAATTAGTTGCCCCGGATATCGCAAAATGAGCTACTTTGCGCCAACTTGCTGAGAATCATTCCTAGCTCAGATGTGTGTCTAGAATATCTAGAGTGCTTTGTTGATGCTTCAAGTTGTAACCTTCCTCCATCCTGTCGACCTATTCTTGGGTTTGAGCCGCCTTTTGTGGGTTTTCAACTAAAAAATTTCTTTGGTTTCAGTATGCCCTTTGCGGGTTTTCATCTCAATTTTTTTTTAGGCGAAGTATTTTTTCACCGAGTTTGAATTGAATGGGTTGTACAGCTCCTTACTGTATATTTCTATTAGGATGAGAGCTCCTTCTAAGAAAGCTTTCTTTACCATATAAGGTCCTTCCCAATTGGGCATCCATTTTCCACGGAAATTTTTGTGTATGGGAAGTATCTTTTTCAAAACTAGATCTCTCTTATAGAATTTCCTGGGACGAACCTTTTTGTCGTATGCTCGCATCATTCTTTTCTGGTACATCTAGCCATGGCGGATGGCTTTTAATATCTTTTCCTCAATTAAATTCAACTGATCATATCAAGCTTGGATCCATTCTGACTCATCTAGTTAAAGCTCGGTCAAGACTCGAAGATAAGGTATTTCACCTTCGATAGGCAAGACTGCTTCCATACCGTATGCCAATGAGAATGGTGTTGCCCCAGTAGAAGTTCTGACTGAAGTTTTATAAGCAAAGAGGGCAAATGATAGTTTTTCGTGCCAGTCTTTGTAAAATTCAGTCATTTTTGCCACGATCTTCTTGATGTTCTTATTAGCTGCTTCCACAGCTCCATTCATTTTTGGGCGATAGGGAGAGGAATTATGATGCTTGATTTTGAACTGTTCGCAAACTTCAGCTATCGTGCTATTATTCAAATTCAAGGCATTGTCGGATATGATCCTCTTTGGCATTCCATACCGGTAAATAATTTTTTTTTTCAGGAACTTACTAACCGCAGACTTGGTGACGTTGGCATATGAGGTTGCTTCTACCCATTTGATGAAGTAGTCGATCACTACAAAGATGAATCTATGACCATTAGAAGCCTTTGAAGAAATTGGTTTAATGACATTCATGCCCCACATAGAAAATGGCCAGGGAAAAGTCATTACATGAAGGTGTGATGGAGGTACATTAATCTTGTCTCCACAGATCTAGCACTTATGACACTTCTTGGCATAATTGATGCAATCGCTATAGTAGACCAGTAATACCCAAATCTCATTATTTTTCGGGCCATCATGAAACCGTTGGCGTGTGTCCCACAAATGCCTTCGTGAACTTCTTCTAAGATTTTCTTAGTTTCGACTGCGTCGACACATCTCAGCAACACTTGATCTTTTCTCCTTTTGTACAAGATTTTCCCGTCTAAGACATATTCACTGGCAAGTCTTCTTAATGTCCTCTTTTCATTTTCTGAAGCTTGCTTGGGGTACTTCCAATCTCTTACAAATTGAAGAATATCCTGGTACTATGAGCGATCATCCTTTTCTTTTTCTTCCTTTGCCTGAATATCACAACAATAAGTAGGAGCTTCATAGATACTCATCTGAATAGGTTTTACATCTTCTAACCTACTCACTTTAATCATCGAGGCTAAAGTGGCAAGAGCATCCGCTATCTGATTTTCTTCTCCTGGGAAATAATGGAATGTGACGTCATCGAACTCTGTGATTAACTTGAGAACCAATCTGTGGTAATCCACTAGCTTAGAATCTCTTGTTTCCTATTCTCCTTTGAGTTGATAGATTACTAGTGCAGAGTCTCCATAAATCTTCAAAATTTTGATTCCCCGCTCTATGAACGCACAGATTCCAAATATACATGCTTCGTATTCAGCTATGTTATTTGTACAATGAAAATCGAGTTTGCTAGTAAAAGGGTAGTGATCTCCTTCTAGTGATACCAATACTTCCCCGACCCCATTACCCGTGGCATTTGAGGCTCCATCAAAATTCAATCTCCAAGGTTGTTCTATTGTGGTTGCCTCTTCAGTTGTCCTAACGTACATTAAATCTTAATTCGAGAAATCGAAGTTTATCGGCTCATAGTCCTCTAAAGCCCTGTTGGTTAGGAAGTCTGCTATCACACTCCCTTTTACTGCCTTCTAATTGACATAGACTATGTCGAATTTTGAGAGCAAGATTTGCCATCGAGCCAATCTCCTATTTAATGCAGCTGACTCTATCAGGTACTTCAGAGGATCTAACTTTGAGATCAACCAAGTGGTATGGTATAACATGTATTATCTTATTCTGTGTGTGGTCCAGACTAGTGCACAACATAATTTTTCAATTAGCGAATATCGAGTCTCGTAATCAGTGAATTTCTTGCTAAGATAATATATCGCCCTTTCCTTCTTTTTGGATTCCTCGTGTTGCCTAGTATGCATCCCATGGAATTTTTAAAGACTATCAAGTACAGGATCAATGAATTATTAGGAATTGAAGGTACCAAGATGGGAGCTTTGGATAAATAATCTTTGACCTTGTTAAAGGTTTCCTGACATTCATTATCCCATACACCAAGGTTGCGCTTTCTAAACAAGCGGAAGATAGGATCGCATTTCTCAGTCAACTGTGAAATGAACCGAGCAATGTAATTTAGTTTTCCTAAAAGCCCTCGAACTTTTTTTGCGTGCTGGGTGGTGGTAGCTCCTGTATGGCTTTGACTTTATCCAAGTCAATTTCAATTCCTCTTTTGTTGACTATAAAGTCTAACAGTTTTCCTGACGTAGCCTCGAAAGTGCACTTTGTTGGGTTTAGCTTTAATTGATATTTCCTTAACCTTCCAAACAACTTTCTCAGGATTCTTACATGCTCTTTCTTTGTTTGGGATTTCGCAATCATGTCATCGACATAAACTTCAATCTCCTTATGCATCATGTCATGGAATAAGGTCACCATGACCTTTTGATAAGTTGCCCCTGCGTTTTTTAGTCCGAATGACATCAGCTTGTAGCAAAATGCTCCCTATAGTGTGACAAATGTGGTTTTGATCATATCCTCAGGGTTCATCCTTATCTGATTATACCCAGAAAAACCATCCATAAAAGAAAATAGGGAATGACCTGTTGTGTTATCGACTAAAGTGTTGATGTGAGGTAAGGGGAAATTATCCTCTGGGCTAGCATTATTTAAATCTCGATAGTCCACACACATGCACACCTTTCCGTCTTTTTTAGGAAAAGGGTCTATATTAGCTACCCATTCAGAGTATTTAACTACTTGGAGACACCCAGCGTCAAATTGTTTCTTGACTTTTTCTTTTATTTTTAACAACACATCCGGTCTCATCCTTCGGAGCTTTTGTTGCACGGGCCTGCATTCTTTCGTTATAGGGAGTTTGTGCACTACAATGTCAGCACTCAAGCCGGGCATATCTTGGTAAGACCATGCGAAGATGTCTTGAAACTCTTGAAATAAGATTCATTCTGGTTTCTACGGAGATGCTTGTCTTAATTTTCACCTCTTTTTTTTTCCATCTTCGTTCCCCAGATTAATAACTTCCAATGGGTCCGAATGAGGCAGGATCTATTTTTCTTCTTGCTCCATCATTCTTGATTATCTTCAAGGTCCTGAAGCTCTTCCAAACACATATCTTGCTCGAAGTGAGGTTCTAAGTTAACGTCAGGGTTGCTCATATTATTGATATTCGAGGACCTGTCAAGAGATGAAAGGGAGGTCCAAAGAGCAAAATAAATTTACGAAAGAATGATTATATGGTATATGTATGAGTATGTATGTATTAAAGAATAATTGATCTTGTTTATTGGATATGTACGAATGATTTATTAAGCTGAATTAAGAAATGAAAGAATAATTATGGTGAAGAATATAATATGGGAAATGCATTTTCATTCAAAATAACTGAATAATAACCATGAGTCCTTTTACAAAAAAATCCATATTGCTTTTTAGCCTAAAGCAATAGGTGTTTCCAAGCATTACTCTGAGGAAATCTTAAAAATTACAAGGAGTTCCTTTACGGTCCAATTATCCAGGGTGCTTTTAGATGCACACGGACCAATTCTTGATAGATTCCCTTCCTTTTCTTCATCTGATATCCTCGCTTGCTAATAATTATTCCTATATTGATTTGTGAACACTTTGTAAATCTATTCTTTATATTGATTTTTTAGAATGTATTCCAACAAGTTCGTAACCCCTTACAAAGCAAATTGAATTTGGCTTTATAGCCAGTGTTACAATGATTTTTTTTTGTTTTACATAACTAAATGTATGTCTCCTTTCTCCTTTTTGCAGGTTTCAAATTGCACTGGCGGTTGGTGCAATCCAAGTTGAGGGTGGCCGGTGTTGACGTGGCAGGTCTTGGTTGGCTGGTATGGTGGTGGTGACAGTGCAAGTGGGAGCAGGCTGGAGCTCCTGTTTTGGGTTATTTAGGTCACTGTAATGGGTTTAGTGGAATTGGGCCATTGCTATAGGGTTTAGGCAATTTGGTATAGGTTAAATGTGATGGGCCAAGGGAATTTGAGATTGTATTTGTGATTGGGCCCCAATTTGGGCTTTTTTGTTTGAACATTTGGACTTGTAATTGGATATTGTTTGGGCCTATAAACTTTGGATTTTCAATATTTATAATAAGTTTTAAATTTAAATATAAATCTAAATTTATTTTAAATTTAAATTTTATATTCAAAATAAATTTAACCTTAAAATAAATTTTAGAATGAGTTTTAGTTTGGACCTGGTCAAAATTAGGTTTCAACATAATCATTATTTTTATTTTAATTCTTTCAATTTGATAATTTTTAATCTCTATATTTTAAGTAAGATGACAATAATTTTTTGTGTGAGTATTATGCAAAAATAACAAGCTAACATATATTACATATGTGATATAATAAGAAAAATTATATGAAACTATGATTTTACATCATCTCTATCCCTTTTCAATAAAGGAATGACAACCTAGATTTTTCCTTTTGATTTTAAGCCTTTTCCTATTGAAAAAAATTTAAATTCAATTAAAAATACTAAAAATCAGTAAAAAATTATTTATCATTCTCCCATTAGAAAGGGATAAAAATGACATGAAATCATAGTTTCATACAATCCTTCATGATATAGTATGTTTATGGCATAATATTTTAAAAATAAAAAATTTAAATGGATACCATTTATTTAAAATTAAAATTTAAAATTTTAAAAAATATATATACTAAAAACAACCAAAGTATAGGAGAACAACTAAATTTGAAATACTAACAACAAAATCTGACCTAATCTAAATGTATTCTTCGAAAGGAGAAATCATTTTTCTACCGATTGAATTGGTGACCGTTATTTTATTTATTTATGGTAAGCGAATAAAATTAGACATTATTAATGAAGTTTTTATACCTTATAAATAGGAGTTAGGGGTTTAACAAATATCTTATAAGGTATAGTAAAATATTAAAAAAAAAACACTTATCAATTTTTTAAAATTACTTGTTAAATAAAAAAAATACACTGTCAATATATCAAATACTAATTCATAAAATCATATCAATTATAAAATACACAAAATTACAAGGTAGACCTACAAGATAGGTATCCCTAGAAAACATAAAATAAACCACTATTAATAAAACTCATAAAATAGGGTGAAATTAAAATGCTTGTCAACATATAGGTTTGGAATCTAGTAAATCTAAATGTAACATTTAGATTTGAGGATAATTGGTAGAAGAAATTGAACAATTTATCTAGCAAAACTTGTTTTTTTTTTTATTGAAGAACACTTGGTTAAAACTTAAACTATAGTTGTTATTTTGTATTTTTATGAGATGACCAGTCAAAACCCAACAAATAAGGACATGGGCATAAAAATATTGAACAATCCACAAGGATTTGATCTGTAAAATTATGTTATACATGTTTCTGCTCAATCCTGGATTATACGGGCAAAAATAGTTGGCAAAAGAAGAAATTAAACCCCACCAACCGGCATCAACACATTACATTCCTAATAATGTAGTCTAAACACCCTCTTAAAATAAATCTGTCATGACTATTTGTCTTAATCATCTACATCTTGTTGGTTTTAGAATGGGATTTCAACTTTGAGTCCATCATGGGATCATATATTATAAAGGTAGCCATTGGCACTGCCATGAAAGTTCCTCCCTTTTGTCTACAACTTGAGACTTGTTTATTTATGTGGCCCTTAAGGGGTCTGATATCTTGCATGGTCAAATTCTCAGATCATGCCCCATCCAAATAAAATTATTGGGTGTCTACTGTTTTGAATGGATTCATTGTATGCCAAAGGGTCAAAATTTTTTTTATTTTTTAATGACAATGATGAGTGCATTTATATCATAGATATAAAAACTTTTGTTTTGTGTCGTACATTCATGTTTTTGGTTCATATCCTGTCTAATCCGTACTAGTACCCAAGATTTTATATATAATTGGATTACATTAAATTACAAGTATCTTATTATCTATATATGCCAATATATTTTTATAAAAATAATAATAAAATTGCCAATATATTCATATCTAAAACAAAAATGAAATTCCTTCTTGATATAGATATATGTATGTATGCGCGCGCCAAACAAGTGGAATTATTTGTATAGGAATTCATTTTCATTAGCTAAAAACATATTCTAACATGATTACATCAACATATTTGAAATGGTAATTTCCCATTCAATACAAAATTAACAGAGGTATCTATACTCCAAAAAAAAAGTAAATCTAAAAGTTAATAAAATCTTGATTTGTATAGATCGGTTATTAAAATTTTTGTCTGACATCCGTTCGATACGGGTTCAAATTGTGTGACCCTCATCCCCTACTCCAATATTGTATTAAAAAAAGTTTAATAAACATAAAAAAAAAAAAACAATATAATACAATTTTTGAAGGTAACAATATAGTATATTTAAACATTATAAGCACCGACGGTTTATTTCTTTTAAGTTACAACGACTAATTAATGTATCAACGACTCTAATCAATATAAATCATTACAAGTACTGAACTGAATATTTGACTCAAGCTATAACTACTCGATTAAACTAATTAATTAACCCACACATAACTCTCACATGATAGAACTTGAATCTAGACGAGTAAGAACTCAATGACAATAAACACAGATTAATTAATACAATTATTGTATCTCTATTTAAATTTTTGGTACATTTAATAATTTATGTTGTGTTTGATTTCATCTATTATTAAAAATGATTGCATGCATACAAAATCTCATGTCTATATGAGAAGTATATCCCATGTACAAAAATAACTTAATTGAATGTTTGATGAGTAAACCACAAACTTGCCGAAATTGAAGGGTAAGTGTGTACAAAATAAGGCTATTATGCACAAGAAATAAAATCAGAGGCATACCCCAAATTTTACGTGACATTTTCTTTTCGATGTAATTTAATGTTTTGGTCTAATTTATTAGATTAGGAACAAAACAAAGTTGAATAAGAAGAAATTTAACCCCACCAACCGGCATAAACACATCTCAATCAATTAATTTGTCTAAATTAATCACCCTAAAATAAGAACATCTTATCCTAATAATTTTCAAAGACATTCATGAAAGTGAAAGGCTTAAAAAATCAATATTAGGAGCACTTATAAGTAGGGTTGATTTCATTAAAAGTCCTCATATTCTAAATTGATTTTTAAATTGCAAGTGTTTTTATTTGAGTTATTAAAATATCATAGTATTGTATCAATTCTATTCTTATTAGCCTAAACCCACCAATTTGCACTTAAATTATACATTTTTTTCCATCTTGGCACCTAAATTTTATTTTGACAAATAAGTGCTTAAATTATCTTTTTTTCCTCAAGGTAACTTCGTTAATCAAATCATTAAGTTTATTTTGAAAAAAAAGTTTTAACCCATGAATTAGTACCTAGACAATACAATTTCTCCCAAGTTGGTACCTAAACTTTTTTTATTTATCATAATTGGTATATTCGTTAAAAAAATTCCAATCAATAATAGATTGTCACGTCATATAAATTTTTAAAAAATAAATATCAATTCTCTTATTTTCTTTTACATTTTTTTCTCGCTCTTTATTTTTTTTCTTCTTCTTTTATAATGTCGGACAATGCCATCAATTCTTGAAATTCATCCCCTCGAGGTTGAGATGTTGGCAATTAATTTGTTTTCGAACTTCACCGACTGTTTACTCGATCTGACGCGTTTGAAAAAGTTCTTTCATCGATCAAACTAGTGTTTTCAAAACTAAATCGTGTTAATTGGACCAAGAACTTGCTAGGTTACCAATCTGGAGCTAAGGTTGAACCGATTGACCTGGTTGAATTGAGCTAAAAACTGGTTGAATTGATTTTCTCTATATTTTAAATATCATTTATTTTTATAATTTTTTAATAATTTATTTGATCAAATCACACGAATTTATCAAACTGAGAATTGGTGATTTGATTGGTTCAATCATCAGTCGTATTCTTAAAACCTTGATTAAAACCATGAAGCCCAAAATACTCACACTTGTAGAAGAAACCCAAAATGAGAGAAAGAAGAAAGAAAAAATATTAAGTGAAAAGATATATATATGGGGAAAAATAATACTTTTTGCATTTTTTTACAACATGACAATTTTTAGTTGATTATTTTTTATTATAATATATATATATGAAAAATAATACTTTTTGCATTTTTTTATCACATGACAATTTTTAGTTGATTAATTTTTTATAATATATATATATAGACTTAAAAATTGAACTAAATGATTTAGGTACCATTTATGAATAAAAATGTTTAGGTATTAAAATAATAATAATAAAAAAGATAATTTAAATACCATTTATAGGTTAAGACTTTTTTAAAATAAATTTAATGGTTAGACTAACATAAATACCAACTTATAAACAAAATGTAATTTAAAAATCACTTAAACCTAAAAAAATTTTTAAATATCACTTGCGACAAAAAATTAATTATCAAATATATATATTAGATTAGGAACAAAATAAAGTTGAAGAAGAAGAAATTTAACCCCACCAACCGGTATAAGCACATCTCAATTAATTAATTTGTCTAAATTAATCACCCTAAAAACACATTCAAATAAATTTCGAAGAAATTCTTGAAAGGGAAAAGCTTAATAAAATCAATATTAGGGAATCCCGTATGTTGGTCTGATGATTAACGGTGTTCATTGTCTCAAGTATGATCTGAATTTGAGTCGCGCCAGTCATGTTGTTGTTAGGGGGTGTAAATGAACAGAACATTCATATGACGTTCGTTTATGTTCATTTATTAAGCTAAATAAACGAGTATGAACAAAATTTTTATATTCGTTTAATAAACGAACAAACACAAATAGAGGTGTGTTCGGTTCGTTTATATTCACTAGCAAGCTCGTCTAAAAGTTCATTTATTTATTAATGATATTTCTTATAAAAATAATATATGTGTGTATGTATTTATTGTTTGTTTGTTTGTTTATTATTCATTAACATTGTTCGTGAACATATTCAATTATATGTTCATGAACATGTTCGTTTAATGTTCGTGAACATGTTCGATTAACTTAAATGAACATGCTCGTGAACATTAAACAAACAAACACGGACACACATAATTTTAAATAAATGAACATGAACAAAATATTTGAAATTCTTAACGAACCCGAACCAAACATGAACAGAAGTTTGTTCGTTCAAGCTCGGTTCATTTACAGCCCTTCTTGTTGTTAGGGTTTTTCCCTCCCTTTATAATTCACAATGCTAAGAGCACTTATAAGTATGGTTAATTTCATTAAAAGTCCTCAAATTATATGTCATATTCTAGATTGATCTTTAATTTCAAATGTTTTATTTAAGTTCTTAAAATATCAATATTGTATCAGTAATACTATTATTAGCCTAATCACTAGTTTAAACATTAAATGTTAGTTTAGATTTGAAGTAAAGTATTTTCTAAACTACCCAAATCAAATTGTAAATATGTTTGTACTTACCATATATACAATTTAGTAAAAAATAGCTCCAAGCCCGATAGTGTCATTAAAATTTAGGAAGCTATTTTCTTAATATATTAGATCCAAATTATCGACAAATTTTTTTATAATTTAATCCATATACTTTAATTATTCTCCATACTAAATTTGAATTGACATAATGGGCACATTATTAAAAAATTTGATAATAAAGTGTTGATATTTTGAAAACACTTTTTTAAATTTGAATACGAATGTAAAATTTTGGTGCACTCTTAATTTTTTTTTTTTTTTTTTGTATTTTGTTTTATGTTATAGATTCATATGTTCTTGGATTTCCTCAGATTCTAACAAATCAAATAAACAATAATATAAACTTTGGATTGAAGAAAAAAATATTATAAATTAGATTGGCTTTCATTTGAAGTATTCATGGTTGTCACATTTATTTTGCAGACAAAGCAAATCAAATATTTTTTTGCATCATCATGCATTTATTAAATAAAAGGGTTCATCCATAGTGCAATAAAACTTCAATTTTTTATTCATCAGAGCATAATTTTGATCAAATTGCAAAAGTCAAAAATGGGGTTTTAATCTATGATAATTAGAAATAAAAGAAGAAAAAGAAGAAACAGACATTTTCTAAGATAAGCTCAGCTTTGGTCTCGATTATGAAGTTATGGAATAAATCCAAATATATGTTTAATAAATATATTCTAAAAGAAAGGAGATCTTCTTGGAAACCTCTGTCCTACTCTTCCTTCCATTAGCATGTAGAGCTTGATTAATTGGAATCCCCTCACCAACAAAAATTTTATATAGTGAAATATTGTATATTTTTTTTTATAATAAAAAATTAATTTTGTTCAGCTCAAGGGTGATATTCAGGTAACAATGATAATTTTAGGATTTGAATTTCATCTAAATATCTAGAAAATAAATACATCTTCACTTTTTTTCAATCATTTGTTGATTGAAATTTAGAGATTAATTTTTAATGTACGTAAATTTTAGATATATGACTATTTAATTTTTTTGACTGAATCGATTTAATTTGATGGAAAATGTTTTTTTCTTCGGAAGTATCTTTCGTAAGAGAGGCAAACACATACACTCTAACCACATGCAACATTCCAACAGAATACATAGATGCGATAAGACAGAAAAAGGTTTAATTTTGATTACTTGTTATTCCTTAATTAAAAAGTTTTAATATTTACGAGTCATAGTCATTATACCTATCAAAGCAACTAAAAGAATTATTGATATGAATTCAAACGGAAAGAAAAAATTTGCTGTTAAATGAATTCACTTTGTTGACTATCACTTATCAAATCTTGTTTTATAATTTAATTTGATTCTGTAGTCCAAATAATCATGTAATATGATGTATCTAGTACAGTGGTAATTAGCAACCAAGAATATTTGTACAAACCAACAAACTAAGGCCATCCCCAAATGATCCACATATTAAAATCTTTATAATGTTTTGAATCATTTATGGCTCCCACGTAAATAAGGAGCTGGGCAACAGCTACAAAATGAGAATTTGAGATAATATAAAAATAAATATATACAAACAAGAAGAGTCGGAATAAGTTAAATTAGTACACACAAGTGCTCGAACCCGAGGCCCTTGAGATGAACAACATCCTTTTTTCCACTGAAACCACTTGATGGGTTCAATTCGAGCATATTTAAGTACATATTATCTTTCAATTTACGGTGGAAAGGATTTATAAATACTTTAGGTATCGCATTAAAGCATGAAAAATTCTTTAACATCAAACAATGCATTTGTATATGGATAGTTTTCAAATCAAGAATTCAAATTTAGTTTGAATTTCTTTAAATCTTAGCTATTTGGAATTTAAAATTATCTATACAAATTTTAATAGATAACAATTAAAAAACAATAAATTGTAATTTTAAGAAACATAAATATTTCTCTGACCTTAGCGCGAGTAATTTTCCAAAATTGAGACTTTTTTTTTTTTAAATATATTGATCTGTAGTCTGAACACATTACGTATTTTTTTTTTTTTCTTAATAATAATGTAGTCCAAACGCCGCTTTAGATACAGCTGTCTAATTCTGTTTTTCTTAATCACCTAGATCTTGGATGGGGTTTCAACTTTGAGTCAATCATGGGATCATATATTATAAAGGTAGCCATTGGCACTGCCGTGAAAAAGTTCCTCCCTTGTGTCTACAACTTGAAACTTGTGTATTTATGCGGCCCTTAAGGGGTCTGATATCTTGCATGGTCAGAATCTCAGATCATGCCCCATCCAAATCAAATTACTGGGTGTTGAATGGATTCATTGTATACCAAATGACAATGATCCATGTTTTGTTTTTGTGTTATACACATTCATGTTTTCTGGTTCATATCCTGTCCAGTACTGGAGATTATATATAAAGTTGGATAGCCCTTTAACTTGGTATAGACATGATGCCAATAAGTGGAAATATTTTTAAAGAAAAAAAATAAGATATTAAATTTGAATCGTTTCAAAATTATTATTTTAGAAAATTTTTAAAATATTAATTATTTTATATATTTTTTTAGAAATTTTAAATTTTTTTAATATAAATTTTAAAATTTTTATAAATATTTTGAAATTTAAAAATTATTTTAAAATTTTGAAATTTATTTTGCGCTTATGTAATTTTTGTTGAGAAAGGCCAATTTGTTTATTTTCAAAGTTGACAAGGACCAAAAGGGTATTTACATCAATCTATTATTCGAATTGTGAAATTCAACTTAACCCGAACTCGAAACTCAAATCGAATTATTCGAATTGACTTGAAGAACTCGAAATTAAAAAAAATAATAATAATAATCGACTTTCACCCCTATTTTATTTGTATTAAAGATTTGGTAGTTTGTGAGGGTGTAGGAAGGGGATACCCTCGCACTATCCGTCGTTACTTTTGATAATGATCAAAATCCAAGAATACAAAAATGGAATTTCAACTATGATGAGGGAACACAGGAAGAGACATTTTTTCCAAGATAAGTAGGCCCAGTACGATGAAACATGATTTATACATGTCCTGTCTCATTGAATGTTGGAATTATCATACAAATAAACCGTTAAAAATAATTCTAAAATAACGGAGATCTACTTGGAATCCCTTTCCTACTCTTCCGCCTGTAAGAATGTGGAGATTGATTCATTGGAATTCCCTCACCATTCATCTGCAATATCATTTTTTTATTAAAACAAAATTAAACCTATTCCACATATTAATCCCTTAAAATCTTGTCTTGTTCATCATGTTTGTTGTATACGACACAAAATAATTTAATAAACTATGATTATGAGAAAAACTGTGGGTGTTTGTGGAGAGAAACTTACATGAAGAGTTTGGTGAGAGGGATGATGTAGCGTGGATTCCGAGGCACAATTTAAAGAAGACGGTGTATGTTTAGAGGCATGGGTCTCACATAAACTAAAAAACTTGGCTTCCAAAGATGCATTGCCCCGCTCCTTTCAACCTTAGTCCGTTCCTCCATTCTTAATTTTCTATTTCCCGTATGAAACACCTCCTCGCATATGCCTACTTATATACAAAACTTCTCTTTTATTAGGATTCACATATAGGAAATCATAGTTCTAAGAGAAGTAGGAAACAAGTTTTCTGTGTTGTATTAGGATTTCCTACTATTTCCCTTTTTTTTTTTTTTTTTTTTTTAATGGATGACGATTTAACCGCACTAACAACAAAATAAATTCGAGGGTGACTATACATACTTCCTTTTGTTATTGTATAACATCTGAAAAACAAAAGAGTGAAGTTCATTCATTCAACTCTAAAATTTTTTGTCAAATAAAATATAAGGTTTTCATATTTCACAAACTATATAACCTGAAAATTGAAAGTGTATGAATCTGCCAACATTGAGATTTTTAGTTCATAGGTGAGGCAATGGAGGTTGATTTTGACTTTGGAACATGGATTTGCTTTTCAAGTCTGTTCATTGATGGGACAATTGTCTAGACAGTAATGGAGGGGTGGTTTGAGGGCTTTGGAATGTTTGGCTGAAATTGGTGGATTTTTAAGGGGTGATTAAGAAATGTCCCTAATTCGTCGTTTTGGTACAACCGCAAGGGAGCCTTTGCTGTTGCAGCTGCAGTTTTTCATTCACCACCTGCAACAATTTGCTGAATGTTATATTTTTAATAAACTGTATGAACTAGATAAATGAATCATTGAATCGTAAATTTGCACCAAACTTTATTCCAAAAAACATTGAAATTCAATTTTATTGTTCAAGATTTTGATGTTTGTATATAATACTGTCAATGTACACTTCCTAATTTGAACATCTAAGGAACTGTCAGGATCTGCCTGCTGAACTTTTTTTGCATGAAGGAAGGGTTGGAACTTGGAAGTTGCGAGTCGCTACAAAGACGGGAGGAGCCAAAGATTGAAGAGAGTTGAAGCAAAGGATAGAAACCACGACATGAAAGCCATAGCTGCAGACAACTGATATCTACTGCATATCTTTGACGGGCAATATGTTGAGCTGACATTGACCAAGAGACTTGCCACGCTAGCAGTTGAGCAAGCCGCAGCTAGTGAGAGAAATGACAAGGCCTGCAATCAGATAAAACACATGTATTTATATCAAATTATGGTAAGGGATAACACCATGGTGATGATATACATAATAAGCCTTATAACATACCCAGTCTTCAACAATGACAACCAGCAGTACCCTTGGTTGTCGTGGTAAGCCTTTAACGAACACGGAATATGCATCAACCAATGCTAATGACGCACTCCATGGAGTCACTAAACCCATAACTGTCACCAAGTAGCTGCGAAAAAATTTAAAAGGAAAATCGGAGATTGATTTATCACCCAACAATTGGTGACCAACAACGAAAACACAAAACATTATCTTCTATATCATTATATCTAATGAGCAATTGAACATTGTAGTTTGTACCTTGCAATTGATCCAACAACACCATAGACAAGGCAGGTTTAGACAATAGAAGACCTTACCCTATGGCAATTTTTTATCATTCAATAGCTTCTGTTACTAGTGCAAGGGCTTTGAAATTGCAAGAACAGATAAGGTAAGACAGCCATGCCAGTCATAGCAAATTGGTACTTACGGTCTTATGTCCTAAGCACACAACATCTCTATCGAAGCAAATTGGAGATAAGAAGCTTCAGATAACAATTTTTTTGAAGTACAGAATAAAGTGGTTATATTCATTGTCTTAAGATTGATCCGGATGGTTCTGATCTATAGAAGTTAGATAGCAGATACAGACAGTGCCTCATTATCTAGTTTCATCTTTCCAGAAACATGGAAAACACAAGGACCCCAAGTCAAGGACTAAAGTTCAAATGCAAAAGCCATACAAGAGCACCATCTACATTCACAATTCACCTTGTTAACTATCTTGATTCCCTTGACATCAAGCTTAATCATCCTTGATATTAGCACTTGATGAGCTACTTGACTCCGCCCATTTTGTTAATTGCTTAAATTAAGGCCTTTTTCTTGTACAAATGCTCCCAACATTGTGCTTTTTATACACACAAAAACACACATTTTTTGCATTTCCATTCACCTAGTGAAAATTTTTAACAGAGGAAGGAGAATAACAAATAATTTCAATCTGAACAGATTCGAAAATAAGAACTCCAGAAATTCAGCCTTGGATAACAAATATCATCAGCAAATAAGTTATATCTTATGGTGTAGTTTAACAACTAGCCAAGTAACAGGTCATGTACATTGAGAATGGTTTTGATAACTCTAATTGTTGAAAGTCCAAATTCAGTCATCCATAAAAAAACAATTGATCTTTGCATATCCCCGAATCAAAATAGACTCTCAGATAACTTTACCCTTTCAATCATTAAATGGCACCTTTCCCTGCAGTCATCCATAAGGAAGAAGCAAGGTTTCCAAAAAATGGTTTTTTTTTTTTTTTTTTTTGAAACCTTAAATCCTTTTGTTTTCATAAAAGAAAAAATCACCTCGTTCATTTTCTGCCCAAACCCAAAAGCCCTTCCCTTCAAAGAATTTCCATGAAACCAGAAGGAACCAGAAGTACTTTTGCTCTCTCCAACATGGTAAAGCTGCTATTTTACATGGCAAAAAGACACACAAAGCTTGCCTAACCTCAATCCAAATCCTTAAAAACCAATCACTAAAATGATCATGATCATGATTGTGATAGTTTTCCCCGGAGGTTTCCAAAGTAACACCAGAATCAGCTATTAAAAGTTGACAACGAATTGAATTCCGAGAAAATATCAGAAACAAAGAGGCATGGATATTGAAGATTAAACGCCAAAAGAGAGGAAGAAAGATCAAATATGAGCAAACAAATGGAAGAATCTTAAAACTTTGACAGTTACCTGAAAGAAGTATAGCTATAGAATTCAACATCCAAACACATAAAGAGAAGTGATGCGGCGGAGAAAATGGTTTGTCCCAAACGAAGAGCCAAGCTGGCGCTTGTTCCCAACGCCCCTGGCACTGCTTCCATCGTCCCTCATGTCATCTTATCTCCCTGTTTCTTCATCTTTAGTGTATTCCCCTAAAACCCAATAAAAAGGAGAGGCCAAACACCAGGAAAAGGGATTGAAACAATAGAATTAGAGTTGAAAAAGAGAGAATGAGCGGAGTTGGGTTATGGTTGGAGGGGTAGGATGAAGAGAGGAAAAAGAGGAGATGGGTTGGGTGAATGATGGAGGAGGAGGAGGAGGAGGAGGAGGCCGAGTTGTTGTAATGGCGCTTTTGGGTCAATTTCAATTCTCTCTCTCGTTCTTAATTTTACGAACGGAGTGTCCCTTTTCTCTCCATGTTTGATTCTTGTACGTGGATTCCCGGGGTTATTCCACTCTTTTGACGATGTAAATAGCAACAAAAATGTGTTTTTGCTTCACGTATACACTTCCAAGACAGTTCAGTTGAAGCTCATGGAAATGTCAAATTCAAATGAAATTCAAATTGGTGAAATATTTAGGAATAAAGTCGAGATTATTAATTGGAACCATACAAAGTTGATTGCCGGGCCACGACAATTGGAACCCCACAAAATGGTATTTAAGAGAGAACAAATTCCATTTCAGACCCTTTATTTTATATTATTTATTTACGTTTGTCTTGTTCCATACAGGTGGTTGATCTGTCATACAGTTTGGAACAGCCATGTTTCGATGATTTCCAACCGAATCTTTAAATTTTTGCTAAACATCCCCTTTGCTCCAGTTTCTTACATCTGCTTCTGCTTCCCTCTAAATTCTTCTTCTCTTCTGTTGCTCCGAAGGTGGAGTTTGATAAGAGTTCATCCAAATGATTTATTTCATGAGTTTCTCCATTTCTTATCTATAAAAGGAAGCTTCATGTGGCCTTATTTATGAAAAGATTACGGCATGACTACTTTCATGAATTCATAATTGTCGACACTAACATAATATTTGTGTAACCCTGTTTTTGTTTTCTATTTTTATTTTTAAAATTATTATTTCATAAATAAATTTTATTTTTTTGAAAATGAGGAAAATAGATATTTATTTGTACATAATTTTTTTTTACATATTTTTATCGGAAATTAAAATTTTAAATATTTTTTTTTATTTTTATTTTTTTTTATGTTTTTCTAAGTTTTAAAATTTTATTTTATTTTTAATAATCAAGGTTAAATTGAAAAGTGCGTAAAGTTGAGGGCTAAGTTTATTAACTTTTTTAGATTTTCTGGCTACATTGATGGACATTGTAAACATTAGAAGACCAAATTTATTATTATCTCAAAAAAACCACCATTACTATTGTAATTGTAAAGTGAAGTATTTGAGAGAGTAAATTGAGATAATTGGACAACATTGAAGGTGTAATTATTCGTCTGAGTGTGAAATAGTTATATTGAAAGTATTGCTTAATGAATTTGTTCACTAAGCTAAACTCTTAAAAGGTAGAATTGTTGAATCCAAATTACATTAATAAACTCGTTATTATTAACTTTGCATAACATATCTATCAAAGGCTTTGTTACAACATCTAATTCAAGAGATTTCAACAAAAGCAAATTGTGTGCCTTTTCAGTTACAACCAAGAAATTTAAATGCAAAAAGATTTCGAATTTGGTCCTAAGCGAGGGTACCCACAAGAAAAGTTGAAGTGAATCATTAGGGTTTACATAATTAACTTTAATTTAGGGTATCATTTATCAATTAAATACAACATCATGATTTGGATAACACAAACAGCTCATGAGGAAGAAAGAATTGTAACGAAAAAACTTCACTAACAATTTGGATGGAATGAAATAATTAGTATTTCAGTTCTAACCAAATATTTATATATAATGTAAAAATGAGTATATAAGTGTCGTTTTTGAAAGTCATAACTTTTCATATTTGAAAGTTTACCAAATAAAAAAACATGATTATTCGAATTTAAAATCATGAATAAACATCATTTCCTCGCATTGCTTAAAATTTTCATTAACATCCTTTTTTTTTTTTTTCCTCCTTTCATGATTGTAAAAATATATCCATATATAATTATGTACCAATCATAACTATGCATGTAAAATATCATGTATATAGTAAACTAGCATTTGATTTTAATAAAAACATTAATGCATTAGACATTATACTTTTTGCATAATATAATTCAATAAATACAATAATTTAAATCAAATTCATGCAACACTAATAAAACAATATATTTAACATACATGTTTTCGTAATAAAGATTTTTTCTAAATCAAATTTTGGCAAAATCATTAATCTTGGTGCAATCACATTGTCAATAGCCATCCTTGTAGTATCATGCTTGTAGTGTTATGTAAATAAGCATGCCTTCACTAATATCTCATAAATTTGCCAAAAAAGAACCTTAAAGTTGTTGGTGTGTAAGGATAAAATAATCTTATTAGAAATTAATCGAAGGTTTCAAGGCATGTAAACCATGCCACTAATTTTAAGGTTTTGTTTGCCCCATCTATATTTTGGTGTGTAAAAGAGTTATTAAAAAATAAACCTTGAAGATACAATGAAATCCAAGACCATCGACGTTTCACATTAACGGAAACAATCCACTGAGCATTGAGCGGAGCATGACAAGAGTATCATTTTTTATTAAAAAAAATTCTGCCGTAGTTCTTTACAGAACAATCTAGGAATATTAGCAGATGAAAGAGAAAAAAAAAAAAAGAAACTTTTGTTTTTCAACTTTTGATGTGTTTTTTGGTGTTACATACAAATAAAATTTCACTCCTATTTATAGAAATTCTTATTTCTCTTCGTAGAGCCATAACTATCCAATAGGTAATCACATTTTTTAACAATAAATATGATTATTCAAGTAGAATTATTATTCAACAGATGTTTACTTGAATAATCATGACTCCTTGTTAATAATTAAGTATTTTTAGCAACAAGAGGCATAACTCATCGTTATAAATAACCAAGTGATGCAACTCTTGGTTACTTATAACTTTGGCATAATGACTTATTTGACCTTTCAACTTTACAAAAAAAGTTATTTTATCCATATATTTAATCTTTTGTCTGTTTTAGCATTTGAATTTTTATTTTTTGTCACATCACCTCAAAATGGATGAAAAAATTAATATTTGTTAACTCTACTGACATGGCATACATGTGGACTGTCATGTAGATGACGCATCAGTGTTTAATTAATTTTTAAAAAATTAAAAGTATCTTATAATTTTTAATGATTTTTAATTTTTAAAAATAGTTTTTACATTTTTAAAATTTTAAAAAATTAATTAAATGTTGACATGTCATCCACATAGCAATCCGTGTATAACATCAGCAAAACTAAAAAAAGTTAACTTTCCCATTCATTTTGGAGTGATTTAACAAAAACCACAAGTTTAAGGGCTAAAAAGGAAAATTTTAAATAGAGGACTAAAATGATTTTTTTTAATAAAGTTGGAGGGTCAAATAAGTTATTATGCCTATAACTTTTCATTTGCAACTATTAAAACACTATATATATATATATATATATATATATATATATCGAAAATGTTCCAACAAATACTTTTCCGTGAAAGAAATACAAAATTAATCACATCTTTTAAGTTAAAAAGTTCAAAATCATCGTCCTTTTGAAAATTTAGAAACTGGACTTAATGAGATTTTATCTCTAGGGTTTTAATTCCCCGTAGATGAAGTGTAGTAAAATCCTGAAATTACTCCAGCATTTCGTATCTTTTATCTACTCCAAAAACCATACTTGACAAAACAAACCCAACAATTTTATCCAATCAAGTAGGATGGGTTAGACACCACAGGTAATTGGATGAAATTATAGTTACTAAAGTTAGTAATTATAAAGGAATTCCAATTTCCTATACATGTGTAACTGATATCATGTATAAATTGTTACACAATAATAAAAAGTTATTTTCAAGCATTGGACAGCATCAAGGTAATTGTTCACCTTAATCGGATGCTGATGTAATGGCTTGCTTTGGTGGCTACTGGTCATTCCTATGGCTTTCAGTCCTCCTTATCGTGTTTAGTAATGGAGGCTCGATTCAAGCGTAGGATTTTCCTGAGCCCTCCAACTCGGACTTCAGATTGATCGGCTTTTAGGTGAACTCTGACTCTCGTTCAAGTGTACTAAGATTGTTGAAAGCTTTGGCCCGTTTGGAGCTATGTAAACCTATTTTATTTATGAAGGATTCTACTTGGAAAAACGTTTGTTAAGGGTCGTAAGAGATTTCATAGCAGCCACACTTAGGTTTTGATTTTGGGTCAGTGTTGTTGGTTGCCCAAGCTTTGAGCAATAACTGAGGTCAGAGGCTACATTGGAGAGAGTTATTTCATCTTCTACTTGTTCAGGGATTTCGATTCGGTAACTCGTCGGAGCTATCAATATGCAGCGAAGCACTCCTGGAAGCTGAGGTTTTACTAGGAATTCTTGAAGAAGAAGGTGATGCCTTACGTGTTGTTGAAGTACTTGAAGCCATGGTTTTACCACCACTTGTACGGAAGAACCAAGGCCGTTTATTGATGATTTACATTCAAGCTCCTTGTTTGTTACCTTAATGATAGTGGATTCCCAGTGCTTTGATGAAAAGAAACAGAGGTTTGTAGTAGAAGCTTAGAAAATTATTATAAGAAGCCAACATAGTAATATACAAAGAAGATAAGGGTTTCTCAGTGGATTACTGCAAAGTTTAGCAACACTTGTTTAAAAATTACAAAATCTCAGCCGAGAATAAACAAATTCATACAAGACTTGTTTATGAATCAAGCTGAGCATACCAGATACCAGTGATCTTAACATCCTTTGGAGTCTTGGCACCCAAGTCAGTGTCAGATGGCTGAAGGCTCTCGAACACACCGATAACTTCACCGGTCTCCGGCTTGCTCTTGGTGACGCTCAAGGTGATCTTCCCTGATGAAGATGCAGCACTCTTGTTGTTCTCCTTGGCTAGCTCTTCCTCATCCCCTCTTCCTCCAGCAGGCAGGGCCACTGCATTGTCGTAACCGGTTGAGCCACCCCTTCCCTTTGGGTCCAAGAAAGATGAGCCACGGTAGGATGGTACAAGGAAGTCTCCTCCAAAGCTATCAGGTTTGCCTGATGCAACCAATTGCTTGATGGTGAACAGGAAAGGCACACGCTCACCACCAGGAAGCTGAACTGTGACGGCAGCATAATCAATCCCATCTTTCTCCTCGAATTTGACGGTGCCATCGGTGGATACCTCGAAAGGGCCCTCGATTTCGTCAAGGGTGTAGGTTAAACGGGTCATGAGCTTCGTGTTTTGGAATTCAGGAGGGGCATTCTTGTTAACACCCTCAGCCTTGACAGTGAAGGAAGTGGGCTCCAAGCACAACTTCTTGGCGTAGTATTTGCCAGGCTTGAAGGCAAAAGAGTCGACACCACCATCGATGGTTGGGCACTGGTTAGCAGTTCCTGTTCCTTTGACTTCCATGTATGTCTTGCTTTGGATTTCATCGTAGGTTAGCCGCTTTGGAACTCCTTCAGCGCTTGCTCCCTTCAAAACAAACCAGTCATTGTAACATATTTGTCAAGATCACGGATCATAAATGATCCTTATGTATGAAGTCAACTCAACGATACTTGGTTCAAATGAAAAATCCAAATGACAAAGTTACAACACCATGCAAGCTCATTAAGAATCCTGCCTAAGCTACAGAAAAATAAATACAGAAATTTGAAGCAAGTGAGAGTCGAGAAGTAAATACCGAGACAACAAGAGCAGATGTAGCAAGAGCGAAACCAGCGAGCTTGGTAGCATCAACACACTTCTGAGCCAAGTCCTTGAGGTCAGTTTGCAAAGAGCAGGTGAGCCTAGCACCAACAGGCTCCAAACCAAAGGCCTTAGAAACGCTCTGGGAGGACCTGAGCGGCACATTGGTCCTTGATGGTGCAGCAACCTTGATTGGTTGCATCAGGGTAGCTGCAGCTTGGAGTGAGGCCGCCATTGTTACAAACTATTGGAAAACAAAGAAGAGAGAGTTGTGAGAGCGTAGGGGAAATTTAGGGGCCAATTATGTTGGTAGCAATGGTGAGAGCAAAGATAAGGGGATAGGATATGGGAAGTTCCCATTGGTAGATGAAGGCAATGTGTTTGGTTTCAGGGTATGACACGTGGAAATTTTGTGAAATGGGATAAAAATAGGTGTTAGTCAGAGTGGATGATGTGGAGGGACTTCAGATTTTCTTAAACTTAGTTCTGCCATACAAATTCTCGTGGTTGCCCTGCTTCCACTGGGGCCATCATGCTCACAGAGTACTTTGAGTTGGAAATCATTTGGTTAAAATATGCTGTTACTCCCTATATTTTGATACAATTTGAGATTTAGTCCCTGTACTAAAAAAATGTTAAAAATTAAGTCCTACTTTTTTTTCTTAAAAACCCCAGTCTACTTTCTGTCAAAATTTGTTAATTTATCATTACTATTCTTTTTGTCAAATTTTGTTAACTTGAAATTTTGATTAGGTTCTCCTCATATGATAACACATGATTGACAGAAAATAAACATATTAAATTAACTAAAATTTGATAGAAACTACCAACAAAGATAATAATTGAATTAGGATTTTAAATTGAGAAATTAGAATGATTGGCTTTTTTTTTTTTTTTTTTTTTACTTTTTATGTATAGGGGGCAAAATTTCAAATTCTACACAAGTACAGAGACCAAATAATTTTCATCAGCTTCTTTCGTGTTTGGGTTCCAACTGGGATGTAAAAAATGTCCAAAGGAGCAAGCCCAACCCAAACTAAAAGAGTAAAAGTATAATCTTAATAAAAGTAGACTGGCTGATGGCCCATGCAGGTCTCGAACCTGCGAGCGTTATTAGCACGACGCTCTAACCAGCTGAGCTAATAGGCCCCGATGTCAAATAAAATTTTATTATGTAAATGAAGGTGCTACAGAGTTTTGTACAATAATTCATACACGTGGAAAGACAGATTCTTCATTGACGATTATCAACGAGAATTTACAGTGTTTGTTGGAAAACCAGTCTAAAATAACCAGCCTCTTTCTTTATTCCTCTGCTTAATTTATTTATATATTAGCCCTATCATTACTCTTAAGGCAGCACCCTCTGACATCTGGCATGCATCCACAACATTTATGAAGATTGCTGGTTACCTGCAAAACAAAACTTAAAAGTTGCTTCATATTCAACCAAAAACATCAAGCTTGGCTTTTTTGTTCCTAGCTCGCTTATCATGATCATCATCTTACCATTTTGGTCCTTTCGCTTTTTTGAAACAACAGGTTTAAATGTCAACAAATAAAAATACCCATTTTCCCAATATGTTGTAGTTGGGTATTGAAGTAAAGATTAGACGACCTGAAAGAGCAACTAAAACTATGACAAGTAACCTCAGATACCCAAAAGTCAAAGAAAAACTATAACCTGAAACTGGGGTTGCTGGTTGCTGATTATTGTTGTTGTTTGTCACATTAGTTGTGGATGGGATGACAACGCCAGGCCATGATCGGCACATGCAGTGTTTTCCCACATCTATGCTGGCATAGAGGGTGGATAGATGCTGCCCACAACCACCCCAAGTGTACTTCCCACATTGCCTGCAATCCACCCTGTAACACATTCTTTAGGAATTTGCTGGCAAGATTTTTTAAACCGTGTACTGATATTTGATGTTGCTTCACATCTCTTTATCCTCCTTTTTCTGTCTTTATAATGAAATCTCTGCTATGATTTAATCGAACACATTGTTGCATAATTAACTAAATAGTAAAATAGCAACTTTGCCTGCTTATCTTCTTGTACGAATCGCTTTGCCTTGTTATTTTCCTGTCGTCCTATTCCCTCGCAACTATCCTTTCCGCCCCTGTTTTCATAATAATAATTGTTGATAGATATGTTAATGCATGGAGATTAATGCATTAAAAAAAGCTTGGCACAGCTTAAAATTCACCAATAGCAACAAAAAAAAGATAAATGCACGTGGCAATACGAAAATTCCAATCAGGCTTTTAAAAGTAGGGTAATGATTATATCCAACCATTGATGTGTCGCAATTACATATTAGAGACATTACTAGATGAGAGCTTTGCAGGGTAATGGTAAGAGTTTTTCAGAAGCATATTACAGTAGAATATATCAATTATGAATACAGGCAACTAAAACTGTAGTTTGCTACTACAAATGGTAAGATTCAATGGCATACCCTGATAACTACTAGTTAGGCATTATCAAAATCTAGGACCCAAAATCAGGAAGCACTTATGCCACCTCCCTCAAATAGATCATCAAAATTGCACTTGCCTTCTTTTCCAGGTCTTCAGCAAGTCCAACAATATTGTCAATTTCTGTTTCTTTAACTTTGACAGATAGAACAGTCTGAGAGCCCTTAGACAGTTGTTCACTGTCACCCAATTCAGAGGCAGCTGAAGATGATGCTAATCCAGTGGAAATCATTATCTCATTCGTGAGCCGTTGCACCCGAGACTTGCAAACTGAGATGGCCTTCTGACCGTATGGAATTGCTTCTTTGGGGTTTGAGCCAATCTCCAAGCATGTACACATCCGAAAATTCCTAAATTATAGAGTTAAGCAGCAAATATAAAAACTGAATGGCATTGAAGGGTTGACTTAGGGGAATCCACATTTCTTTCACTGAAAAAGATACCGCACTATTTAATTGAACCTGGGACAATCGAATAAACAAAGATATTTCAACCTTAACAAGGATACAGTTCAGCTATTTGCCGGTGATCTGGTTCAACCAGCTGTTGCAAAATGGATAGAGCTTTCTGGTAATTGCCAAGTGAAGATTCAATGCCCTCTAAAGAAGCATAACAGAAAACAACATGGAAGCTTCAATAAAAACTGGTAAAGAGGGTTCCTCCCCCCACCCCAACAAAGCATACACAAGCTACAACGAGCAGTCAAGTACTGACCTCTTTCCAAGTCAACTTCAGCCAATGCGGATAAAATATCCACTTTCTCCATGGTGTCACCCAACTGCTGTTTTTCAGCAATTGCCCTCGCAATATCTAGCATTTTCCATGCCAAATCCAATTCCGATTCATCCACGTCCTCATTTGCTTCAGCTTCAATCACATCATCAGTGTCGCTATCGTCACTTTCATCGTCTTTTTCACCTGAAACACAGAATGAAATCCAACTGAATGTGTAAAAGAACAGTTAACAATTTAGTTTATGAATATAACATTGATCGTGGAGCAGCTGTTATGTGCAATTCACAACAACGTGAATGAAAATGAAAGATATTCAACTACTATGCTCAATTCAAGGTAAATAATCCCCTTGTAATACATACTGCCATCCTGTTCCGAATTGCTTGATACAGAAGCAACTGAAGATTCCCGAGTTACATCACTTTTGGTCTGCCCCTCTTTGTTTGAGTCTTGCAGAATCTCGCCATCCTTTTCCGGAACAGAAACCAGAGGACCAGTCTCCTCTTGAGCCTTGCACAGCAGTGCACGTCCATACAGATAGTACACGTTGAGACATGCGACTGCAAGTTCACCGTGATGCAAAGCTCTAGTATGAAAAAACCTTAAATAGTTAAATGTAACCTCAGCTACAAATGGCAATTCACAAAACCTCTGCTTGATTGGTTTTTTCCCCTAATTGCACTTTGAAACTTTCATAATTACTTCACACAACATAAATTATAATAATGCAAGTTAATGAAAAAAGTTGAAATTTTTATTTTTGTTAAAAAAAGGGGGTAAAACCAAACCCTGAATCATAGAATTAGTCTATTTCCTCATAAATTAAATAAAAAATGGAAAAGAGATCAGATGAAACAGAAGCACAAGGTTTAAACCTGATTTCAAGGGCACGGCGAAAGAAATGGGCACTTGGGTGAAATCGTTTTCTTTAAAAGCCTTGGATCCTTTCTCCGTCAACTCATCTGTGAACTCCAGCGTCTTCGCTTGGCCAATATCCGGAGCAATTCCACAGCTTTCAGTATTGTTCTCATTATTGCATGTAGACTGGGTACCTCCACGAACCGCAGATTCGATAGTGGCTTCTATTGAACCTTGCGCTTCTAGGGTTTCCACCTTTTTCGGTTCTGGGGTTTGCTCCGTCATCGTCACCGGCACCGCCGTAACTTCTTCGGCCATCACTTTTTTGCTTTAATATTTACCGAAAAATACAAAAGTATGGATAACCTAAAACAGGTCTTAGGCTTTCTCTTGCCCGCCTTCCAGAAATCCTTCCTGGCGGAAAATCGAGGTTTAAAAGGAAAGACCGAAACCTTAAACGACAAGCTTTAAAGGAGAGAAATGGAGGAAGGGTACTTTCGTAATTGAAAGGAAAAAGGTTTCCTTTTTGTCAAATTATTATCAGTGGCAGACGATTATGTCATTTTGATTTCGAAAGGTAAGGCTCCGAGGAAATGAAAGCAAAAAATGGCTTCCACAACAACTCCACTCTTTCTCTCAGTCCGCTGTATGTTTTTATATATAATATATTGCTTGCAGGTATTATAGAGTCTTGTTGATGGTATATTTAAGATGATGAAAGAAAGCTAATAACATAACAATCTTCCAAACAAAATGATTAGTATTGTAATCACTTTACTAATCGAATTAAAACACTTTCTGGGTTTCAACATTGATTAACATTTTGTGAAAAGAAACGAAAATTTTTAAAGGATGAATAGTATTCACAAAGCAGTTGTTGTTCAGGTCTCATCATTCTCGCCGAGATGAATTACCCAACAAGCTGTTTGTTGAAGGTGAGCTCTGTCCACTTGACCAATGATCTTGTACTGATATAGGAGACCTATTTTTAACTTCTTCTAATGAAGTGGTTAAACATTCTCCTTCCCTTTGCTTCAACTTCTTCAGTCTCCGGCTTCCCACATCGGACATCTTCGTTGACTTGTTAAATGATTTCTCACTTTCTTCGTCTGAGGAAGCTGCAGGTGACTCGATGCACATGCCTGGAACCCAAGCACTGAGTCTGATGTGTTCTAGCTCTTCTGCCACTTCGATCATGGTTGGTCTCATGTCCCGATGAGAAGCGAGGCATCTAAATGCTAGCTCAGCCACATTATGAATTGATGAAAGTGTCCAAGCATCTCTATGTGGATCAAGGTATGGATCGATTATCTCATCCACGCAGCCTCTTCCTATCCTATCGATAGCAAGTCCAGCTAAGTTTACCTCATTATGAGCGCGTGAAAAGTCGACCACTTTCAGCGCAGTTATTATCTCCACAAGAACCACCCCGAAACTGTATACATCACTTTTATCTGAAAGATGGAAGTATTGATGGTATTGAGGATCAAGATACCCTGGTGTTCCTTGAGGGGCAGTTGAGATGTGGGATGATTCAGCCATCCCAAGCCTGGAAAGACCAAAATCAGCTACCTTTGATCTATAATTGTAATCCAAGAGGATATTGCTAGACTTAATATCTCGGTGAAAAATAGGCGGATTTACGGAGTGAAGATAAGCAATAGCCTTCGCAGTTTCAGCAGCTATGGTAAGCCTTACTGTCCATGGAAGTCCTGAACACCTCTCTCTTTGTAGATGCTGTGATAAAGTTCCATTAGGCATAAACTCATAGACCAGCATAGGTTCACCCTCCTGCATGCAGCAACCTAAGAGGCGGACGAGATTTGGGTGACTGACCGAGGAAAGGAGCTTAATCTCATTCATTACTTGGTCAATACTTTCAGGATCTCTATATCTGAACCTTTTTATGGCAACCCAGTCATCACTGTGGAGTTTCCCTGCATAAACTGTACCATAGGCTCCAGTTCCCAGTCTCTGTTTATCACAGAAGCCATTAGTAGCTCTTTCAATTTCTCTATAGGCATAGCAAGGAACACTTGAGTTGCCTGCGGCTTCGGATAGAAGGCGCTTTGCACTCATCTGTTTGTTGATGTTATTAGAACACCGTCGCAAATATAAACATACAAGAGCCACAATGCCCATTAGCAATGCCCCACCAACAAGCCCTAAGAAATTAAACAAACAACGTGGTCCGTTATTTACTTAAAGAAGAGAACACAGAACCTATAAGAGGGATGGATGATGAACAAATTGATACAATTATTTTGAATTACTTCCAAATTACCTCCAACCAGAATACCAACTCTTGTAGTTCTCCCGCATTTGCCAGAAATGTATTTTGAAGCATTGCAGCTAGGCACTGATTAATGTAGCATTCAGAAACATATCATCAAAAACTATAGGCATGAAACCGATAAGATATGCAGACAAGAACCAATCAGAATCAAGAAGACTTTTGGTAAATGTTACAAGACATTTGTGTACTTTTTGCTAAAATATTGCCATAAATGTAGGGCATAGTTGATAGGAAGATCCTTCTAACAAGTTGGTTTACCAAAGAAGTTAAATTTCGGCCATATTTCCTAAATCACTAATCTGTAAGTTTTAGGAGGTGTGAATTACCATATCCAAATCTACTTTTATGCATGCCCTTAACTTCCACAAGGGAGCCAAGTCAAATATTAGACAAAGGTGTAAAGCAAAACAGTACATTGTGCCCAAGAATGGAAAACTCCATTAGTTTTGCCAAGTCAACAACGCTGTTTTTTGTTGACGTTGACCTCATTCTTGCCTTTCTTGAAGAGGCTTAGGATTATGGATTATGATGAAGGTGAGCGATCATTGACCCTCAGCCAATTTTAGCCACCATTGAGGTTGAAAATTCATGACACATTACCGGTAAAAATAAGATGCAACTTGACATGCACAAACTCTTCATGTTGGTTCATAGACGTAATGCCAAAAATTGATGAACCAAAGTGCAAAAACATCAAATTGTATACGAATTCAACAAGAGATCAACTCCTACAATTCTACACCATTGTTTTTCAAACTGTAGTTAAACTGTTAAAGCAACCATTTCTAGAGATACATTACTAATCAAGAATCCCACAATAATTTCCCCCTAAAATCAAAGTCAAACAAAAAAAACCCAACCCGACAAAATAAAATAATAAGTAAAACAAAATCTTTGACTTGGAAGAGTTGACTAACCTCTCCGGCAACCACCGCCTTCTTTGAACCCATCTCCTTCAAACCCTTCCTTGCAAAAACACTTACACCCCACCGTCTTGTTACCATTCTTGACGTCCGTACGGTTAGCGTTTGGGTCGCAATTACAGTCTTTAACCCACCATTCCAATTTAACTCGTTCCAAAACCACAGAGACCGCTGAGTTGCTCCCCGGGTCAACTGCCATAGCGGTCGAGGAAAACAAGAAACGGCACTGCGTTTTATTAACTTCCTCGAAACTCAACAGCCGGACGCCGTCACCGCCGCTGGAGAAACAGCTTATGTTGTCACTCCTAGCAGCGCAAGGGCCAGCTTGAAACGATCTTGCTAGAAACATTGGCCTTATTTCACAAGGTCCTGGTAAGGGGTTGGAACAGTTTTGGAGAAGGAGAGTGTTGTCCACCGAGAGCGCGTAGTTCTCACCGGAGAGAACGGCGAGTGAAGCAATCGGTCGGTAGCATTTGGCGGGAAGGTCGATGATGATGTCGTCGGAAGTTATGTTGAGGACATGGAATTCTCCAATTCCCACCCCGGTAGAGTTGCAGTTGAGTTGGATGGGGCAACCCGGTGTGAATCCGAATGGGAAGGGCAAGGGACTCGAGAAATTGCTGGTTTCGCAGGAGCCTTGGCACTTGTTGTTCTCCGAGGTAACTGAGTTTGCTCGGTAGATAACAAAAAGAAATGTTACGGTTATTAAGAAGGGGAATTTTGCATAGCACGGCATCATTTTCGATTCTCAAATAACAAAACAGAGCAACATCAGCCTCCTACAAAAAAGACAAACAGAGCTTGAATAAGAGGAACAGAGTCAAAAGTAAAATATGTAGTGATTGAAAAAAAAAAAAGGAGTTATTGAGTGGGGAGTTAAAGCAGAGCGATCGATGGCGTTGGGAAGTCCATCTAAACTCAATAAATGCTAATACAAAGAAAGGTCAATGCATTGTAAATTCGGGAAATTTCTTTAGAAAAGAAAATTTTTAATGAATGGGCCTGGTTTAGTTGAGAATATTTATGAGCTTACCTTGTTCTTGTTTCTTCTTCAATGCTTGCAAATTGCCTCTTCCTTATTTCAATAACAGAGCTTCAAATAAATAAATATCTGAACTTTGTTAACGCTTCTTTAGAAGTAGTTTTGATTTTGGGTTTTTGGTTTTCATTTCAAATCAAACAAAACAGAAGAAGAGAATTTTGGAGAAGAAGAGGAAATGGGAAATGAGAGTTGAAAGTCTTTAAATACAACACAGAAGAGTTGTTAAAACTCCATTGACAAGTGTACGGTGAATTAATTTGATGAAATAACTGTTTTACCCTTTTGAGTTCGGGAAGATGAGGGAAACGATTAGACGGAAATGTCCTTCCAAAAGCAAGTTAAATTACAGAGATAGACCAAACCAGAGATTCATTTGTGGGTCAGCACCGCACACAATAAAAAAAGGGGTTTCGAGGTTTGACTAATAACATAAATATATATCTTTTAATAAACGTGCGAAGGAATCCACTTCATTAGTCTAATAACTTTAAATACAAGTATTAAAAACAAAAATGGTTAGCAAATTTTAAAAAAGAAATATATAGATATCCACAACAAGAATTTGATAAAGTTCGCAAAGGATGAGTCCATGCTATTTAGCTTTAAGTTTTTCATATGTTCAAGTTTTGGTCCATTCTATTTTTGTCTTGAATTAAATTTTAATTCTAATCCACTATTTATTATTCATATTTATATATGCACTTGTATTTATAAACTTTAAAAAAAATCATATAAATATAAAATAGGTTCAACATAACTATAACACGTCAAAATCTATTCATGTTTGTTGGTGAAACATTGATGTGTCTCGTGTAGAATCTCGAATCTTAATCTTATAAATAAAAAAAAGTAATTCTTAAGAGAAAATTTTCCAATTAAACAATGAAACTAGTCAATTATATTGTATTTGTTTTATAAATACTAAAAAAATCAATAAAACTACTAATTATACAAAAATACGTGAAATTTTATTTAAAATACTCAAATTAATAAATCACCACAATTGTATGATTTAAGTATACAGTAAAAGACAACTTACATGGTATAAATGCTTATTGATATTAGATTTTTAGTTCAAATATTCAACATCTCGTGTTTTTACCTTCTTTATTTTTTTATTACAAACCGGAAAAGGAAATGATAATATTATGATTTCAACATTAATTTTTGGACAATTTTTTTGTTTTTGAAATAAAATTGATAATTGAATCGATTAGATTATTTATTTTTTAATTAGATCGAAAATTCGATCAATCAAAAAAATAAATTTTAAGTGTTTGGGTGGGTTGAGCTTTTTTTTTTTTTTTTTGAACCCATTAATTTGAGCTAAAAAAAACCATTCAACTAGTTCACAATTCGTTGATCAATCCTAATTTTGAGTTGCTTCCTCTAAAACCGGTTTAATATTTGAATTTGATTTAAATGTCGAGGGGAAATGTCCACTTCTACCTCTTCTAATCAACCCTGTTCTTAATATTTTTGAGGTTCCAGATGAAATAATAAATCGAGGTTCCTTTTAAAAAAATATATAAAATGCAATACAATAAAATAAAAAACACATATACTAATAATAAAATAAAAGGCTGAAAAATCTTTTCCACGCTAAAAGTTGAAGAAAATATTTTTTTGAGCGCTTTCTGACTTTGGGTATTGAGTCGTCGCACTCTCAAACTATCTTTTAAGATTGGGCTTGCTTTCAATCATCTGTTGATAAATAGATAAATGTTTAACAACAAACATAAACTTTGAAGAAGTCTATATATGTTGACTTTGAAGCTTATGGATGAAAATGAAAAGAGTTTCGACATACATTTAAGAATTTAATCTGACTGAATTAGATTTGGAATCTAATCGAGATTTAATGTAATTGGGGAGTATTTTTGTATGTGAAAAAGAGAAATGATGAAGCCCAGCACCCCCTCCTCAATTTCCTTGAAAGCAACGCTATTGGTGAGAAGAGCAGCAAGTTTTGACCGGTGAAGGCAGGGGGAGTTAATCGAAGTGTTTTTCATGTTGGAGGGCCCTGATTTGTGCAGCATAGACGAAAAGTTACATCAAGGGTGTCATGCACGGCGTATAATTAATTAATTAATTTTTTAATGTTTTTCAGATAAAATTGAATGACTTTGCCGTTAGGTCATCTACTTTGTTCACCCTTTTTCTTCAAAGGGTTTGGCTTGCTGGCAGATTAAAATAGAATTTTCTAAGCTTTGAGAAAAGTAGTGCCGAAATTCATTCATTTTACTTTTGGGTACGAAAGTTGAGATGGTGGGAAGAAAATTAGAGTTAAACAATGGCAATACCCAACATATACAAACAGAATCACATGCAAGAATGGAGTATTATTAAGAAAGCAGCATGTGTTGATTTATAGTCAGATTTTGTAGATTGGAGAACCCCCCCGTCCATGCTTTTGTTCTTGAAAAGGACATTTTATTTTCAAATCCCCATCCAGAATTAAGTTTCCATTGAACCCAAGGTTGGTGGAGGAAGTCCCATCCCACTTCACCCAAGCATTCATCCAACCCATTGAATGTTTGAATGACCTCTTTCAAATATATCACTAAAAATAAATCAATGTTTTCTACGTGGATTATCTATCGTTTTTAAATTGGCAAGTGAAAAGCTATTTCAATTGAATGTTTGATTACATCATTTAAAATGATTTCATCGTACGTCTTCAGACTATGATTCTCATTTTCAATTCATACTCAAACTTCAGAACATTCTAATTATATTTCCAAATTATTGAATGATATTTTATGAATACCCCTTTATAATATTTTTGCTTGTTCTTAATCTCTCCGTCACGAAAAGTTCTAACATAGTTATTTTCTTCTTTTTAGTCACCCAATTATGAAAATTTATGAAGTATTCGCTCAATTGTTCAATTTTGTCTCTTTTTTTTACCACCAAACTAGCGTTGATTTTTGAATGTTTCCATTTCTACATTAGCCCCCCGGTGACAAAAACAAAACTGAACAATTAAGTGATCATTTTGTAACTTTTCATAATTAGGTGATCAAAAAAATACTAATAGTTGAGTGACTACTAATGGAATTTACCCTAATATTTATTAGGGTAACTATTCTCCTATTGATAGTTGAGACCTAGTCGTCACCGAGTCATTTGCTCGTCTTCTATTCTCGCCCATATGTTGTTCCTCGTCGTTCTAACCCCGTCTTCAACCATGCTCAATGACATGATATTAAGTTTTTCATCATTAAATATATTATTAAATCTAAATCTGATTTATAACCATTCTCCAGAGACCTCAAACTATCATTTCTTACAAATAAATACTTAATAATTTAACAGAATTTAAATTTGATCAGAAGCATCACCACTTCAAATCTAACATGCATAACATAAAACCTAAACTCGACAACTTTCTAACTTAAGTTTCTACATTAGAACCTCATCAATTTATCAATCTAAGAAGTGAGTTTTTCATATCTACCGTTGCTCATAAAAAAAATCCAACAAAAATCACAAAGAAAAGCCTACCAATCTTTCTTGTGAGAGCCACGGCAATGAAGGAAAACCAAAGCCAAAACTCCTTTCTTATGGCATTGATCAATGCTTGCCATAGCTTTAGCTCAATTATGGGCTAATTGAGTTTTAAGTCCATGTTTAATTGCTTAGTAAGGACCTGCTCAAATCTCCTTACTTACTCACCTTATAATTTCCTCTTTGTACTATTTATATAATTACTTAATCAATTTAGTGGTTCAATTGGTCTGCCCTCTAACTTCGTACTCGTCTCTATAATTTTTTGTTTTAAAATTTTCGGACGGCTCGGTTTAATAAATTTAGTCTCAAAATTGATTTTTTCGACACCAACAGAAATCGAGTTGTTACAAGCAAGGAAAAGAGAAGGAGATATTTTTATTTTATTTGATTATTTAATGAGGTGATGGCGTGGCGCTTCTTAATTGGTTCTGACTATTTTTTTGAACGGAATTAACAGCAAAGACCAAATTTAGTTATGAAAAAAAGTTTAAGTACCAAACTCAAACAAATGACATAATTTGAGAGCCTCACATTCAATTAAGCCTAAATTAAATAATAATTAAGTAATAAAGGGTAAAATTATCCTTTTATTTAAAATTTGGTTACTAATATTTGCATGTTTTGTCAAAATGATCATAATTGTTTTTTAGTCTTTTTAACCATCAACCTTTGTTCTTTTTTTCAATATGCTTTTTCCTAATAGATTTAATGAAAGTACCGTAAAAAGTTAAGGGAATGATGTGGAATTTCATATGTGAAATATTTTAATGAGATGAAATTTATTGCTTAGATAATCCAATAATATAATTGCATGTGAAAAATAACAAAAATAAATAAACTATACATTAAATTAAAAAAAAAACTCTTGATTTAAAAAAAATAAACGCAATTATCTAAAAAAATAGCTCAATAGAAAAACTTCTCTATAAACAAATGTATGAAATATTAAAACATTGAATTTATTTATTAAATCTGTTAGAAAATACAATTTGGAAAAAAAAAAAATCAAAAGTTGATGGTAAAAACAACTCAAAAAATACAATTAAGGTCATTTTAATAAAAACATGCAAACATTAGTGGCCAAACTTACCATTAAGCTTATATTTTTTTTACCAAGCTTCAGGTAAGTAGGTATTTTTCAAACCATAAAGATAAAACGATTTTTTTTTTTTTTTTTTGTTAAGAGGGTAGGCGAATTTTGTATCAAACCTAAACGGTTTAAATAGTTTACCTTCTAAAAAAATTAATTATAAAATATGAAAATTTCCATAATTAAAAGATAAACAGTTATAAAACAGTAATATGATAAATAATATAATAATAAAAGTTAAAGTATGCTCCAAATTCTTGTATTTTTTTGTACACTTAAAAGTTTAGTCTCTCTATTTCTATTTCAAAAAAAATTAATATTTTTATTTTTTGAATTTGAAAATGCAAGTTCAATTGTTAACACGTTAAATTTTTTTATTTAATTCAAGTTTATTACAAAATCATTTTTTGTTACATGATTATCAAATGAGTATTTTTTTTTTTTAATTTTAAGATATCACACCAAGAAATCAATAGAAAAATTTTGACGATGTTAAGAATTGGATATAAATTTTAAAATTTTAAAAATAAAATAACCAAATTCTTGAAAATAAAGATAAAGAAACTAAATTTCAATTATACAAAAAATATAAAAATTTGAAACATATTTTAACCAATATTAATAAAAATAATAAATGATTAATAACATAATAATAACTCTCAATATAATAAACATTTTCTTTAAAAAAATTTATAATAAACATGATATAATAATACATTATAGCAAGTTATCAATATTGCATACTATTATTTTACACTAATAAAGTGTATATATTTTAAGACATAATATGGTACCTAATAGTTTAATTTACATGTTTTCAAATTAAAACGTTTGTAACTACTAGACATTTCCCCCCACGTATATGTGTAAGAAAATCGCATATTTAAAACACGTGTCATATATAAACAATATGAAATAAAACTATAGTTAAAGTGGTAAAAAAAATAATTTTACATATATATTACTGGTATAAATTCAAATCTTAGCATTTGCAATTTCTTGTTAACATAATAAATTATTTGATTTTTCAAATTTTTAAGAAAAAATCATTTTAATCATTTTATTTTTCACCTTTTTAATCATTGAATTTGTGTTTATTTTATCAGAAAAAAGATCACCCAAAAGAAAAATTAACATTTTTTAACCTTGCGCATGTTGTATACACGGGGCTTGCCACGTGATGACACACCAACATTTAATTAACTTTTTAAAAATTAAAAATTCGAAAGTTGAAAAAACTATTTTTAAAAATTAAAAATTAATGAAATATATATATTTTTTAATTATAAAAAATAATTAAATATTGACACATAATCTTCATGATAATCCATGTCTATGCCACATTAATAAAGTTGACAAATATCATCTTTTCCATCCATTTGAAGTGATTTGACAAAAATAAAAGTTCAAAAATTAAAAGAAATAATTTTCTGTAAAATTGGGAGGCCACTTAAGTAATTATGCCTTTTTTGTTTCTTTATAAAATAAGCAAACAAAACAAATTACCCTCATAGTACTACGATTTATTTAAAATATATAAAAAATATTTTAATAATTCATTTACTAAGTTGGTATCGAATGGACTCATGAGTCATGATATCAACTTAATCACACAACTTAAAAAATATACTAATTTATAATTAGTTTTCTATTAAATGAAATCATTAATAAAAAAAAGATACATAATAAATGATAACATTGTCCTTATTTATAAAATATTGAGAGCAGGAGCGATTCAAATCTGGATCTTTAACAACGCTAGAGAAATGATAACATTAATGAATTACTCAAGAACACAGACAAAAACTTCCTAAGGTAAAGGTAGTAATAAATTAATTAATTAATTAATATACATTTGCACTAGAGCATAGTGTGTTGCGCTATGGAACATTAGTGGAGTTATATTTCCACTCGTCTTTCAAGATTAATCTATTTTCATGGGTTGACTGATGTCATGATCTTCCTAGGCCAACATTTCAATATTGGAATATAATAAATGGTTTTAAAAGAACTACAGCTATTTATAAAACAAAGAAATAATCAGCCTAGCTAAGCTATACTTCATCGATCATTAACTTTGGTCAAGAAAACTCAACAGAAAGCCACTCACAATTCGGCGAGCAACAGGGTTAGGGATACTTCGACACAATCTTCCATCTATATATGCCAGTATACCTGAAAGCACAAATTTGGCTATTCCCCATTTCCATATAAACCTTACCTTCTGCACATCTCCCGTGTCTGCAGGCACAATCTCTTTCGCTCCATCTTTCTCTGCTTCTTTCTTCGACTTTATGATTGCGATATATTTATCCGCTTGACTTCTTAATTTACGGATTGCGAAACTCACAAACAGGTGCTCACACAATGTTATGATGGTTGGTCCTATTCTCCATTCCTGGAGTAACAAATTATCCTCCATTAATATAATGTGAGACTCTAACTAGTGTGGCAATAAACATCAGTGTTCAGTACAGTCCATTTACAAATACAGAATGCACATATGCATGTTCCCCTTTCTCGGTATCCTTTTTTCCCTCTCAGAGATCTCTATACTATATTTCCAGTTTCCAAAGAGATGCAGAAATCAAAATGACCCACTTAAAAAAACAAAGCAGTGAGACAGAGACCAATATAAATGGGGAAAAACAAACACATATGGTATCATTATACAAATAAATCTTGCACTTACTGGATACTAGAAAACGTAGTGGAAAGGATCAGAAATGAAATGGCAACTAGGATTGTTCAAGAACCCTCCAAAGCACAAAAAATTTAATAAAGCGGCAGATTAAATTGATGGATAAACTTACACTTTCTCCTTGAACATTGCGAAACGGGCGGGAAGCTGTTGAAGGATCTCCTTTCAATAATGCTTTGCTTATAAGAAACCCCTTCACACTATCCATGATCTCATTTATGAGGGAACTGTTAGGAGGTAGATTTTTGAGGAAAACCTAAATATAGAACAAATCAGATAAGAGCATGTTTGAAACTCATCCGTCAAGTCAATAAGGCAAAGCAAGATTCTGAAAATGAAGGTGGATTGAGAAGCCAAATTTTGTCCTCGAAAGCAAGGTAATACTTGGATGAACACTTTGTTAGAAGTGATAAGATAATGATGAAAGACCCACATAAATTAGATGTCCCCATTGGCTGCTATCTAAATCTCAAATAATTCTATTTTCTCACTTGATCAGTTACCTGGTCATCAATTACTCTCACTTGAAGATATTCTTGCCTGTACATGGAGTCTAACATAGCTTGTAGGTATCCTTCAATGTACAACTGCAGAAGTTGAAACCTTATCAGTGACCATTAAAGCAAAAGTAAAACAAATAGATTGATAACTCCAGAAAAAATCAGCATCCCTTGAGCAGTGAGGCAATGCAATAACAATCTGAACTCCTACAGAAGTAATCACATAAAGATGCTGCTTAATATCACATGTAATAAAACACTAGTTTTCATGTGTCTCCTTCAGGTTCTCTGGTCATGGTTCTGTATCTGACACTCATTACTAGGTATCTATATCCTCAGCATTATTTGTCAATACTGTAAAAAGGAGACTTGAACAGAACAATATGATATAGAACTAGAGTACAAAAAACTGAGATCGTTACCTCATCAACCCCAGGGCTCCTATCAAGCTTGATTTTTCTGTCTGGCCCACTCCCCATCAAAGCTGTACCCAGGACAGAAGGCTCCATAGCCAATTTTAAGATTCCTTGGTGAAATCCACTCACCTTTAGAATAAACAGTCGACTGTCACTTTCAACATTTATCCTTGGTAATACTTGGAAAATAAGATAGAAAACTTATGCAAATATATGATTAATGACACATTGACCGGTACCATCCCATTGAAACCACTTGCTTCTGCCCCCTTCAAAACAGAGTCAGATATTTCGGTAACAGCAGCAAAAATTACATTAGAGCCTGCTGTTTTTAGCTGCAGAGTTGGCATAGAAATAACATAGGTAAGTGCAAAGAAAGTAGAAAGAAAATGATATTCCCTATTGAAGGTTTATAGAACTTACTGTTTTACCCAGATCACCAAAGTAGCGTTTTGTTCCCGAGAAACCTTTACCATCAATACATCTGCTGATGAATTTGAAGGTACCTGTGCAAAATGAACAAAGCAGAAATAAAATATCTCAACTTACGAACAACCACAATCAATTATAATAAAATAAATATATCTGAAACTAGAACCTGAACTTAATCACATAATATGCAGTCCACACGTAATCAGTGCCTTGAAAAGTAAAGTCCCCAGAACTAAACTATGAAAAAAAAAGGGAACTCCCAACTCCAGTTTCAGTAATGTAGCATATGCACCTACAATCCAGTGATGATGACCCTCTCATATATGCCAAAACAAATCATGCATACAGAATAGGTAAAATAAATATCATAGATGCCAATATTAATTCCAAGGTAAACCCATACAGGAAAGGAAGACTTGAGTGAACAAACCATATAGAAACATACCCCATTTGAAACCAGGAAGATTCATCAAGCCTTGAGAAGGATCAAAAAAGATATCAAGGGAAGACGAAGCTAAGTCATCAAATATCGATGCAAAAGCTGGGGGCAGCAGTTGGCTACCTTTAGCAATAGAAATGGACCTCATGGCATACCTGGTTAATTATATCATTCTGAAAGTGAGGATACCATAGTCGCAAAACAAGCAAAACATAAATGAAGATCTTACCATGAATAATGTTGTGCACATTTTATTAACAATTCACGAATTGTTACTAGAGCATGAGTAACTGAGACACCATTTAGCTCCACAGCCACCTTTTTTATAGGAGGAACCTATAGAAGCAAAAGAAAAGTGTATAAGAAAAAGGAAAATGACCCTACTCAAGATGACACCGAAGAACGCATATTTCACCATATAAGAAGAACTAAAATCAATCAAGCATATATTAAGAGAGAGCACATAACACAACTCTCACCTTTACCACACTATGTAGCAATGTTCTCAGAGCTTCCTGGGCTGAATTATAACTAGAATAGGATTCCCCAGGAACAAAAGTGGCAATAATCTGTAGGTAGAAGATTATATTAAAACTAATGTGGTAGTTAAGACAGTCATCAAGAAGAAATAGAAGCAAAAATATAGTACCTTTATTGGGTGGATCTCAAAATTGTCAAAATAAAACTGCTGACTTGGAGAATTTGAGTCACTCAGAGATGTTCTCCAAAACGAGACAATTTTCATCAAAGTATCCTCATCAATATTCAAATCAATTGGCTGCATAAGAGAAAGCAACAAACTTTGAGCTGCTGTACTCTGTTCATGGAAGTAAATAGTACCTTCAAATTTAAGCTATTTTTCACAGTTCTCACCACCCATAGCTTCTAAAAGAAAACAGAAACAAAAGGAACAAATGCTACAATGGTTCATGATAGATCCCAGAAATATAGATATAGATTGCCTCATTATACCTGCAGAATAACAGAAGAATATTTAACTTGTTTAACATCAGAGCCCGCTGAAAGTAGGACAAATATGATTTTGAGTATGCTATCATTTGCGTCAGTGTCATCTAACCGATGTCTACGTAGCATTGATGTAACAGGAGCCCCCATCCACTTGACATCAACCGTCAATGACTAGAATGATGGTTAAATCGAGATATTAGTCACTAAAAGTGTATTAATTTAAACTCTTAACACAGTTTAAGGTATCAAACACATGGAAATTTTTACCTGTACAGCAATCTGGTTATATTTGTGTTGGTCCGTGAACAAAGAATCCAGACTAATGTTATGAAGCCTTGCAACAGCAAATGGTGTATAACAAAATGTTCCACTCTGGTTTAAATCCTTGACAATATTATTACATCAAACAGACACAATTAGTTGAACAGACCAATATCATCACGATGCACTTTACCAAACTTATGATAACTATAAAATGCAATCAAATAATCAAAGTCTGATTTCTACTTTTTATGCTGTGAAATTTTACTTTTTAGGATTTTCACTACAGCAAAATCGAAATCTTTTAGCAATTTAGTCAATCCAAGGTCTATTCTATATGTGTAATACAGTTTTTATGCCTTAAGTAGTTAGTTCACAAGTCAACAAAGCTTCATGATTGAGCACCTAAGATCAAAGTAGAAGAATATTCAGTCTTTAAGGCCTGGAAGAGAATTGTCTAGCTTGGCACATTTAGATCTAAGAAGATAAACATGACCCCTATACATGTAAAACCATAAGAATATGGCACCTGCAAACCAGAGTGATATTGCCCTTTGCTAGTTTTCTGAGTTCAGACTATGAAGGAATGAAATTATCACACAAAGAGAGAGGGAGGAGAGACCTCTTTTGCCTTCTCAAGCAATTGGATAGCAAACTGGGAAACTCCGATCCGAATCTTAGCACATGAGTGAAAAGCTTTGTCTTGCTTATGACTATCTGAAAACTCACAAATCCGCAAAACGCGTGTGGGACCATCTGCATATACTTCATATCCCACCCTTACCGCATTCATGCCCTGATGCTCACCAAATCTACTTCTCTTACCCTTGGATTTTTTGTCAAAAAGTATATGAGATGCAAACCTTTCTTGTGTAAGTTTGTAGAAGGGCTTCCAAGTCCGCACTTTGTCTAAGTTGATTTCACGCGGCAGATTCATATCTAAAAGGAAAATCAGCATCGCCATAATTTCATAAGCATTTTGCTCAACATTTTAGCTATGGACCACTAATGTGTATATTCATGTAACAGGCCTTAATGACAAAATATGCTTTGTCAAAGTATCTGGTTATTGATCTAATTGTATATTAGTGTAACAGTAAAAGCATAGTAGAATTCTACAGAAAACTTTAGAAGAATATATTTTCTAGCAGCATCCTTGTCTAATCCTCCACCTAAATTTTTTACGGTACATGAACACTTCTATTCTGACTAAAGACAGATGAGAAAATACATAATTCAAACACTATCTTAAGTTTGACACACAAAAAATTATGCTCCCTGAAGTCAAATGAATTCATTAGCAGAACAAAAGTAAGCCTCACAACAGAGTGAGATCCAAAATAGAATTCTCAATCATAAAATGCAAGAAAAGATCAAACTCCCTTTTACTTGTTCTATTATGAAAATCAAACTCCAGCAAACACATTGCAAAACAATTACACAATAAAGAATAAACCTACGAAACTTATCAAAACTAGCTGTAGCAGCAACCTTAAAATGTATGTTAATGATATGAACAAGGCATTTAAATTCAGCTGGTTAAATCGTTTTCCACGAAAGTATAAACTGATTTACCAAGGCATTTTATGCTAATAAATATAAAAAAAAAAAAAACCTACATCTCTCTTCCCAAAAGCAGCCAAGAAAGCCCTAATGGTGAATCGGCAACTAGCAAGATTAGTTCATATCAAATGCAAAGTATAATACCCATACTCCTTTTTCTCTAACATTCCTGCTAAAACTGGATAATGGTTAACAGAAACCAGGAAACCATTACGGGCCTATCTTCATGGAAATCTCCAAAAACTAATTGAGGATTGCCAATCGTCGTGAAATGTCAGTAGAAATCAGTTACAGGTCATGTTTCCTGCATCTTCCTACTTAAAGTTTTAGGGGAGAGTTCAGAAAAAAATTCCGTAGGGCCCAAGTGCAGTTAGAGGATTCATTTGGTTAAAGGTGGGAATGGTGCAACGAAACAGCTTAAGATGGAAGTCTGTAACTTTAGTTCACACATCTGTAGAAACAAAGTTTCTCACTTTCAAGAAACTGCTGATCTCAGTGAAATATACTTCTGCATTCCAGGAAACTTTTATCAAAGTGTTTGGTTTATAAATCATATAATACATTGTCAGAAATACAAATGTCTAAACAGATTAATAAAGCAACCGTCACATTCAATGCTTCGTTCAAGTGGCATACAGTTTTGCAACCATCTTGATGAGAACCCGAAGACCAAACTTAAAGTAAAAAATATATATTGCCTGGCATATCACTCAGATAAAGAGAAAGCAGAAGTTAATAGAAACAGATATGTGTGCACCCATTGTGAATACTCCACATTCTAGGAAATTATAAAACTCAAACGTGTAAGAAGAAACAGCACAAATGATAGATCCAAACATGTTGCACAAGGAGTTTGACCGTTCCATTCTCCAAAGTTCAAATGTCAGTTATGTTGATTACATCATAATTACTATAAAAATACATGCAAGTTTGGAATAATGAGAGACAAGTAATTACCATTTAGTATAACAACCAGTTTATGAGGAAGTGTAACATCATCCCAGGTATAATCAACAAAGCATTCAGATCCAAGAAACTCTGACTCTGATGAATTCTGGGAAATTTCCAATAATAATTATCAGTAACAAATTAATCAATATGGAATGCCTCAATTGAGCATTAATTAATTAGACAGAATAAGTAACATGGACTCAAAGCACAACCTTTTGATAGTAAGTGAGGGATGCACCATGCAGATAATTCTCAATCCGATATGGTAGCTTGCTGCTTGGTGGTTTTTGGAAGTGCACTACAATTGTAGAACCTTCTTCGACTACATGAACTTCTGCAAATTCTGCAATCTTTTTATCCTCTGCTGTCAACTGACTAGAATGCTTTCTAAATTTTAGGAAAAACCGTCCTAATGAAGTGATGCATAATGGTCCTGACCAGTCCAACTGAGACTCATTCAATCGAAACTGAATATATATTAAAGAACTATCAAAATCATTTCTATGCTTTTTGATGAAATTCTCAAATAAACTGTACTCTGCCCTCTTGCCAATTTCTTTCTGCAGCAATAGTGCTGCACTCTGTCTACTGTTGATGGAAATCATGCCAGCCGTGTCAACCTTCACATCCAAACGTCGAAAAAGGGAAGAAGAAAGGAAGTAAGAACTTGAAATGCATAAAAGAAAACTGCATCCTACTTTGGTGGGTACAAACCTCCAAATTACACTGACGAACAGTAATACTTTCCTCTGACTCATTCAGCACAACGTGCCTTGGAGCAATTGTTATCGTTTGTGAAGGAACAACACTATTCAAGGAAGGCGCTATAGATACCCCAAATTTTGCAATATATTTCACTCCAGATCTTTCTGCTATCTCCAGACTTACTTCTGTAGGGCCTGATAGAGTATCCAAATCAATTTGTGGTTCAGATGCAGGATTTTCGAATAACCTGAGATGCATCTTACATGATCTGGCGACAGGGGTGCACAAAAAAGTTATAACCAATGAAGAAACCATAATATCAAATATGCTCTGATCATAAAGGTAGATAACGAACTTTATATGCTAATATTAACAGTTCCAAAAAATTTTGCTTACCGCAAAAACCATGACCCTGTTGACTTTGGGGGTAAAAATAAACCTAATTCAGGACGAATGCTCTCCATTTCATTTCTGCAGATGTTCATAAATTATGGCCATGAAGTATATAAGAAATCATAACCCAGCACTTGAAGAATTTGCTAACAATTTTCAGAGATAGAAACTACCTAAAAGGAGGCTTCTGACCAGAAGCAAAGAAGAACATAGAGAAATCGGTATCATTCTTCAGGATATATGGTGTATAAACAGTAGCCTGTAACAGACAAATAATTCAGCTAATACACATGCTCTGGAACTTGTTAAGCATCCATCCAAAAATCAATCGGTAATAAGAGGAGGGACCCAACTTTAAAACCACAGGGAACCTAATATTTAACAGATATGGGATTACACTACTCAACACTCCCCTCACGTGTTAGCTCACAGGGCCTACATGTGGACACCAGGGGTCAGATTGGAAAAACAACATAACAAAACCTTGGTTCTCATACATGTTAAGCATCCAACCTAAAACCAACTGATAATAAGTGGAGGGACCCAACTTTAATATAAGACCATAGGAAACCTAATATCTAACAGATGTGGGATAACAACACTTAACAGAACTTTTACAGCAAACAAAACTAAACATGATTAAGAAAAGAAAAAATGAAAACTCATGATACGTGTGCACCACAGAAAATATATCATCAAGAAAATTTTGAATATATCACATTTGCAAACAACCTCTAATATGCCTTTGTATCCACGGGATAATCTTAAGGATGCGAAGTATTTTCCACCACAGAAATCCAGGTCAATGTCCAAGCAACGAACACCAGTCTTATGCTTCAGTAATTTCTTGACCCATTCTCCACTATTTACTGGTTTAGATGTTGAACTAAAAGCAGTTAATGAAACCAAAAAGTACATTATAGCCGGATTAGCATAAAAATCAACAGTTGATCTGCAAGGTAGAGTTGCCTCCTTCCCAATGTTGTCATGGCCAATAGGGGTACATGAATCTGCAACAAGATGGAAGTTAAAAGAGTAAAAATAACAAATACTTTATTGTTCAAAAAGCTCGCAGGTCATACTTGTCTCAGTCAAAAGCACGTGTATTTCTGAGTGCAGAAGATTGGCAACTCGCACAGTGGGGAGAATACAAATTTCTTTCTGCTCTTGTAGTGAAATTGGTGCATTTCTATTTTCAAGCCCATCCTTGGACTTATCAGGTTTCATTATAGGGACTTCTCTTCCAATGCTTTGAATTAAAAAGTGCATGCTAGAAACATGTCCAGCTGCAGATTTAACTGTACAGTAGGCCGTGCTAAAGGAACATTTCACTGATCCAACAGATAAAGCCTTTCGTACTTCATAGCTTAATTTATCAAAAATTCCAGAAAGACGAATTGCCTTTCCACCTTTAATCTCATCTGACCACTCGACTGAAAGCGAAGTATCACATTGTATCAAGTCATTTGACATTTCAGGTCTAAAAGAAAATAAGAAGTTACCTGCATGTTATCACCAACCACATAAAGCTCATAAGATTTTGAAACGATTTCAGAGAATCACATGGAAAAAAGCAGAGTACCCCTTCACCCCTCATCCCCCCCCCCAAAAAAAAAAAAAAGAAAAAAACCCTTTTTTCTCTTTTGTCCCAAGGCACTCAAAATATCATCTTCACTATACTTAGCAAATAAACAATGGCAGTAGGTAGAGAAAAAATTAAAAACTCTCCGTTAATGAGAGTCATCTACATAAAAGTTAACTTAATCAGGGGAAAACAGAAAATATAGAATACAGACAACTCCATTTAGGGTTTTACAGTCATAAGTTTTTTCTGGTTGAGCACCCTCCCCCCCCTTCCTCCCCCAATTAATAAGGCAATTTCAGAGGAAAACAAAATTCTTCGCTAATGACATTGTCATCTACATAAAAGTTAACTTAATCAGAGGAAAACAAAAAATCTAGAATGCAACTCCAGTTAGTGTTTTGCAGTCATAAGTTTATTCTGGTTGAGCACCCCCCCCCCTTTTTTTTTCCTCAATTGATAAGGCAAATTCTGTAAGTCACAGTTTTGAATTTGATCTGAAGGCTAGCTACCCTGACATATAGTTCAAAATATCTAGAATACAGACAACTACATCTTTTTATGTGTCTATGTGTATGTGTATGTGCATGTGGGTTTATAATAAGCTTAAGATATATAATTATGAAAATACTCTCTAAAAAGATATCTAATTTATCTAATTTACATGGGAAGCTAACTACATGGAAAAAGAAGCAGCTATTGTAGCCAGAAGCGGTGCAGAAGATGAAATTAGATCAATGCCACAGACAACTCCGGTTAGTGTTTTGCAGTCATAAGTTTATTAAATACTCTCTAAAAAGTGGTCTAATTTTTCTAATTTACAAGGGAAACTGACTACATGGCAAAGAAGAAGCAGTCTATTGTAGCCAGAAGTGGTACAGAAGATGAAATTAGAGCAATGTCACATTGCATTTGTGAGGGAATCTAGTTAGAAAGGATGTTGAAGGAATTAAAGATCTCTACAAGAAATTCCATGAAACTTTTTTGTGATAACAAAGCAGTTGATAAGCACCGTGAAAGTCCCATTCACCGTGATCAAACTAAATACATGGAGATTGATTGCCACTTCATCAAGGAGAAGACAGAGGAAGGACTTCTTAGAGTAGTCTACACATACACATGTCAGCAGACTGCACATTCTTAAAAAGGCATTACCTCAAAACATTTTCAAGAACTTGAAGTCGAACCTAGATATGATAGATATTCATAGCCCAGCTTAAGGGGAGTGTGGAAATCAAGGCATGGAAAAGAATAAATATTTTTTCTCTTAAAAGTTCCCTTTTATTCTCTTTCTCAATGAACTCTTTTTCTCCAAAAGTTTCCCTTTCTCAACAGAAACAAAAAGAATATCAATCAAGCAGGTTCTTTTAGTGCCTATCACCTTACAAAAAAGCATGCCTAGGCAAAGCAAGCGTGCACCTAACCAAATGTGCCTAACCCAAAAGGATTTGACACGCTTTTGTTCTTGAGCTAAGGCGCAAGGTCTTGGTGCACCTAAGAACACCTTGACAACAAGGTGCTATCCCAAAAGAAATCCCTTATGCGTCAGAATAGTTAAAACTGAAGGGCTAGTCAAATGGAGAGAATAAATTAACTTAAGGCCCGTGAAGGGGCAGCATGGCATTAGAATGCAACGCAGATTAGACATTTACTAGTTTAAAACTATGTGCAAATAATTATGTTTAATTCATTCAAAGCTTCAACCAAAATGATGACACATAACCCCAAATGCATGTGCAAGAAAAAGAACATCTGTTCTTGAACAACTTTTGTAGACACATGACCAAAAGCACCGTGAAAGTCCCATTCACCGTGATCAAACTAAATACATGGAGATTGATTGCCACTTCATCAAGGAGAAGACAGAGGAAGGACTTCTTAGAGTAGTCTACACATACACATGTCAGCAGACTGCACATTCTTAAAAAGGCATTACCTCAAAACATTTTCAAGAACTTGAAGTCGAACCTAGATATGATAGATATTCATAGCCCAGCTTAAGGGGAGTGTGGAAATCAAGGCATGGAAAAGAATAAATATTTTTTCTCTTAAAAGTTCCCTTTTATTCTCTTTCTCAATGAACTCTTTTTCTCCAAAAGTTTCCCTTTCTCAACAGAAACAAAAAGAATATCAATCAAGCAGGTTCTTTTAGTGCCTATCACCTTACAAAAAAGCATGCCTAGGCAAAGCAAGCGTGCACCTAACCAAATGTGCCTAACCCAAAAGGATTTGACACGCTTTTGTTCTTGAGCTAAGGCGCAAGGTCTTGGTGCACCTAAGAACACCTTGACAACAAGGTGCTATCCCAAAAGAAATCCCTTATGCGTCAGAATAGTTAAAACTGAAGGGCTAGTCAAATGGAGAGAATAAATTAACTTAAGGCCCGTGAAGGGGCAGCATGGCATTAGAATGCAACGCAGATTAGACATTTACTAGTTTAAAACTATGTGCAAATAATTATGTTTAATTCATTCAAAGCTTCAACCAAAATGATGACACATAACCCCAAATGCATGTGCAAGAAAAAGAACATCTGTTCTTGAACAACTTTTGTAGACACATGACCAACCAAAGCCCAATCCCTCCAAGGTCATAATACACATTGTAAGAGCATAACAAGGATACAGATGAAAAGATGAGGATGTTCAATCACACCAAGCAAAGGAAAAATAAAGGATAGTAAAAAGGTAAATTTTAAACAGCAACGTTAGAAACACATACCAACATTTAACGACATCAGTGCTTTCCTAAATCCTCCAGACAAATTTATAGCATCAAATGATGCCATGGAATCATCAAATGTATCACCAGCCTTTAAGGACATAGATGCAAACTCATCCTCCGTTCTTTCAGGTCGCCTAATTCGTAGCTCAATAGACAACTTAGTTTCATTCTGTATTCTGATTAATGGAGAAACTGCTATCGACAAACCATCCTACAAACAATAATCAATGTCAAGAAAGATCAAGCAAAGAACATTATAATGCAAGCACACACACACACACATATATATATACATACATATATATGTTCGTGTATAAGTAACAAGGAGAACACTAATCTTAGCAATACCTCTTGTTTCCTTGAAATGTCAACCACAATGAACGGACCAGGGTAAGATTTTGAATCTGTTCAAAGATGGTAGTAGACAAGAAACAAAGATAAAAGTCCAGATAAGATCTATATAGAAGGCAAATAAATTTAATTCTTGCATCATCTTTGCTAGCAAGCAGGACATTCTCAAAGAACCAGCTAAAATTTAGAAATGAAAGACCACTAATTCAAACCTCAAAATAAACACTTCAACCTACCACTAACTATTTCCACATACCAGCCTTGCAAAACTTGACTCAGTCTCCATCTTAGAGATGCATCTGCTTAATTGAATTTTGTTTCAATTTTTGACTAATAGCAAGTTACAAACTAGTAGATATTTTAGAAATCAGCACAGCAAGGCTGCTTAAAGCCACTTCCAAATGTATTAAAAGTCTTCTTTTTAACCAAAGCCAAAATATGCCATCTTTAGGTTGTTTAGAATGTTAGAACTTGAGGAAGCTTGAAAAAATATCTCACGTAACTTTTCTACAAGAATATAATCATCTAGAAATACCAGCCATCTTTTAAACACATATAGCAATATAAAATTATAACCAGTGGTCTGCATTGAAATTTGTGACCAACCATAGTCCATTTAAGAGTGATCAATGCATCATGGCATGCCATTTGCTAAAAACTGATTCAGCAATAAGCCACCAAATTCAATGGATTGTTCATCAACAACAAAAACAGTTGTCAAACTCCACATATCAATAAGCCAACTTTATCCAAGCAAGTCTTCAAAGATTTTTAAATCCAACATAAGCTCTACAGAAGGTACAGCACATCGGAACAACCCCCTCCGCATTTAAATTAAAAATGGCTGTTTGCATATAGGAAACAGTCCTCTGCATGTTCCTCCAATTCTTCTATGCATACACACATGGAGAAGCTCCATTTAATTTCACTTTTTTAACCCCCCCCCCAAAAAAAAAAAAAAAAGAAACCAAGAAGGAAAGTAAAATCTGTCTCCCAAACTTTCTTTTTCCAAAATAAAAATGAAAGAGAACTTTTTTCTCTCATATATACCATATTATATGCTATAAATAATTCAAAGTTAGATGAAAATTACATGGATATACATAGTTGAATAGAAAACTATATTGGTAACACACACTACATAAGTATCCATTGCATAAATCCGTAAAATTTCATGCATAGTAGCACACATGAATTTAGCTGTTATACCCCAGACAGTATTATGCAGAAATGTAAGACACAACCAGAGAATCAGAGATTATGAATTCCTTTCTTCTTTTTCCTATTTCTTCTCCTAGAAAAACTTTGAGATCCAACTGATCACCTCCAACAATGTTACCGTTGGATCAATAGTTAGACGGATCCATATCTGGAGCAAATTTAGGTTAAAGATAGCATGTTCCATTCTATTTAGTGGATACTAAGATGCTACTTCTAGAGTCTTCTGACTCATCACAGAGCAAAAGAAACCACCTCTATAAAACACTTCAAAGAAGTTTCATGGTGAAGGTAGCAGATTCATACCTTGAAGTGACAATATGCGTGTTCTCCAAGAAAGTACTTGAGCTCCTAGAAGAGAAAGATGAACTGGTGAAGTTGTAAATGAACCAGGAACAGAAAGCTGGATTGAAACAACCGGTTCTGTTTCTGGAGATTGACTTTCAAAAGCTGAGAGCCTAACAAACATGCATAGAGCAAGATCAACTAAAGAATAAAGAACACTAACCCCAAACACCCAAAAGAATAAAATATGCATAAATTAAATGAAAAGGCAGATGTGCATTATAAATAAATATATAAGCTCTATATGGCAAAACTTATAACAAAGGTTAATCGTACCAACAAAAAATTAAGTCATGCAAGAAAAGAACTGCCAATTTAAAACAAAGCAGGAATCTAACTTTCGGCAAAAAGACCTGTAAGCAAGAAGAAGTATGGCCAATGCACGACAAGGATACCTTAGAAAAAAGGAAGCAGACTGTTTCCTGCCCACTGTCACACTTTGCTTACCAGAGAAGTGACAAAGAAGGTTCAAACCTGTCTGGTTTTCTACCTGCCATAGTAGAAATGATTACAATTAAGAAAAAGATTCAGTGGTAGAACAATCTTGGACGGATGGCAGGAGGGAGAGTGAATTGGTGGGTTGATGTAACCATTTACCCCAACCATTCATTCCTTGAATTTAATTAATGAAAACTCTTTGATATTATGAATCTAGCAATGCAAGGAATGGTGATCACAGAAATTCCATCCAGTAACAATTTTTGATATAGCTTGAAATACTCTTCCATCAGATACAAGATTGAATTGAGAGAAGACGTCAATCCCCACATGATTTTTCTACCATTTAAGCCACTTAAAGAAGAGAGAGAACTATACAAGAACGGAAACCTGACCTTGCAGCAGTTGTCCAGAATCATCGAGCTTCTCAGTGAAAAAGGACCGGCCAAATTTAATTTTCCGATCACAAAAAGAAGAATGTCCAAGGAAAGCTCAGTTAGAAATATCTCCAACTGCCAACAAGCCAGAGCATTGTTGTTGAGCATGTCATTAAAAGTTAGAGGAATAATCAAAGAAATATTATATAGAATATAAAACTCCAGACCTCTTTGGTTCTACAATAGACATGGACAGGCACACCATGCTGATTTTGGGGACTAGAACGATAGAAAGTACATATTTCAACAGGGTGAAGAAAATCTCTCCTGCAACGAACAGAAGGTAGGAAATGACTGAACACATTTAAATGGAAGATTAATTTTAGAGAAAGAAAAATGCTATAAAAATTAACTATTCCCTTTAAGTTATGAGAAAAACACTCACCAGAAGTTTGCCTGAGCATCAAAATGTTGAAGCAAAGCCTTTGAGGTGCTTATAACTCTGGTTTTAGTGGAAAGAATTTGTAAAGTTATTTGAGTATCAAAGATGCAAGCATGAATGAGAGGAAACCTGTCATTTGCATCTGAAAGTTCATGGAAGATGGTTAAAGAAACTTTGTCAATACCAATACCAATGCAAGGCAGATTTCCTCTCTGCCCGTAACTTCTCCTTCCATCTTCATGTGCTCCAAGATTTATCTCGGTTTCAGCGACATCTTGAGCAACCGACATATCACTAAACACTTTGAACTTGAGTGGATTTCCAGGCTTTTTGACAAACACTGGAACCCTATCATTGAAAGCAACAGCACAGTCATTCTTCTTGTTCACCAGGTAAAAAGTGTTTCTAAGCACGTAATTGTAAGGCTCCCAGTCAATGTCACCATCATAAGTTGGTTGATAAAAAAGAACTCTCCAAAGTGACCAAGCATTATCAGATGTGCTGGAGAGCTCAACAAAACCTGACCCTGGTTTAGAATTTAATCGCAATGGCTCTCCAGAGTTGTTCTTAGCATGCAGTGATATTAAGGAGAACCACAAAACTGACGAGTTCCATTTCCTTTGTTTGTGGTACTTGACCTGTACATATTGTCGCAGTTGCATATATAATCAATCATAAATGCTTTAGAAAGACTTGACATTAACAATTAATAAATCAACCCAAAGGGGGAATGGTCCATGAATGTTATGCTATTGCCTTAATTAATCATAAGGGATCATCCTTCTCAACATGTGCTAACAACAGTAACCATATAAGAAATTGCTGATAATAACTATTTACATATTTCAACAAAATATCTGATAATAACAGGGATAACAAATAAGAGGGGAACACACAAATATTTAGTAATTTAAAAATTGAAATGGCAGAACATCTGGCATAAAAGCATTATACTCAAAGAAAATAAGAAAAATTGAGATCTTAACCTTTTAAAGCTAAACATTTAGTTGCACAGAAACCTTAATTGTGCATCAGCGTGCATAAAGATATGTCTTTTCAGATAAAATACAAGCAAACAAAATGTTATTTTCTTTTAAGAAGCTAGCATGAACTCGGCCAGTTTATGGAAAAAGTAGTAATATACCCTGAAAAGAGCCCTTTCTCCAACAAAAGAATAGTGAACAGAACCTCCTATAGCATACTTTTTTTCTCCACCTTCAACTGTGAAGTAAAGATGCTGATGTACATCTTGAATAGCAACAATGGCCCCTGGGCATATAATGAGTAATAATTAGTACAAGATAAACAAAATTTGCAAGCAATAGACATAAGACAGTTAGAAAACAAAATACCATTAGGGATCCTCGCCTCAAAATCATTGTCATCTGGTGTGTTATAAGACCAGTTCCTTTGCACAGATTGACCAGTTGAGCCTTTGAGAGATAACCCAGAGAAGGATGAGACCATGGACAGAATCATCTGATGTTGCAAAGAAGGTTAGATCCAGCAACATGAATCTTAGCAGTTTCAGTCAGAAACAAGGTAGGAGTAGGCTATACTGATGGCATCTGACAAAGACATCAGGTGCATTAAAGTTTATGGTAGAAAGAGGAAAAGCTAAGAATTTCTTACCTCTAGTTCAGACAACGAAATTTTCATATCAAAACCTGAAACAGAACCACTGCCAACCCAAACCTGTTCTGGGTCCAAAGGAATAATTTCGCACTTCTCAACTGATAAAGAAGCAGTTAAATGTTTCAAGATATATCCTTGATGACGCAAGCAAAATGCCCCCTCAAAAACAGAAGCTCTAGGGTAACTGTCATCAACCCGAAAACTGCCATCACGCTGAAATGCTACAGCAGATTCTCCAGATAAAAGCTGAGAAGGAAAATTTGACTGGGCAGAAAAGAAATTAAGAACTTGGATTTCATCTTCTCCACTTTGTCGAATGTCTTGAGAAAAGACTGATAACCGAGAAAGCTTAAGCATAAACTTCTGTTGCATATTATCCAAATCAAGGTTCATAATAAGATCAAGCTCCAATACAAATTCCCGAATATGACCTGCGTAAGCAAACTAACTATTAAAAGAAATATTGATGGTCAAAACATCCAACTAAAGAAGGGATTTACTTACTTGATTCACTTTCAACAACAAGAGCAAGAGAAAACTGAGAGACATCAAAATTAAAAGCTTCAGGGGGTTCCCATTTGACTTGCTGAGACGTAAGTAGCATCTCTTGGGCATGTCCACCAACAAAATGATCATCATGTGCAGGTCGTGGCATGCTCCTCGCAGTCGATTTCACAATAGACAATGCATTTTTAATGTGATGTAGGTAGGAAGCAGAGCACTGGATAAACATTGCCAAAGCTTTTGTTTCAAGGCAAAGAAAACCGTCCTGCCCATCATGTGTTATTTGTCATAACATGAATGAACCAAATAAAATTTTCACAGGCATAAATTATGTCAAATGTAAGGTGTCGAAACTCCAAATCATGCACTATTCCCCATATTTAACTATTCCAAAATCATAGAGCAAAAGATGGTTCCAAATATATTGAATGAGCAAGTGAAAACATAAAAGAAACATTAATTTTCTACAAAATTTGCACCTGGATCCCCCATGCAATTGCCTGGGATTTTGCCCCAACATGAACAGATGACCGAAGCTTATTTACTTTTTGTGCACCAATCAGAATATTTTTCACTGAACACCTTGTCACAAAAACTTCAGCCACTTCCATTTTCATGAATATCCAATGGCTTGAGGCTGGCACTGAGATATTTGAAGTAAATCCCAACTTTTTAAGAAAATCAGGAGACTGCACACTTGGCTGCGGTTCACTGCTAAAAGATGTATTTTCCGCCATATTTGATGTACTGGCCTCAGAAGTAGAAACATCTAGCATCTCATTCACACTAGCTGAAGTGGAATTCTGAGGCATACTCAATAATAAAGTAAATATGCAATGAGACAGAAATACCTCATATAAGCAATTGTGTGAACTAAGAAGGAACGCTCTAAATGCAGAGCGATTAAACCTTTTTTTTATGTACTCCTGGTATCTGACGATCACAGATTGAATTCCTGATAAATCAATGAGTAATTCCAATTTCATTTCTTCATATAATATGTCAAAACACATTTGAGGGAGTGAAATCCAAATACCACAATCAGATAAGTTATCTGCAGCTGAATTTGTGCTACTAGCAGCACCAAAAACCTTCTTAGAACCCCTTGTTTTATTGCTGATCCTAGAACCACAGAGAAAGATATCCATTGACTTGAGTTTAATGATGCCATTAATTAAAAACGTGTTATTACACATCAAAGGTGTCACTATTGAAAGCTCTTCATCCTTGGTAGCCCCAGAAACTGAATATTGTCTCAATATTTGGAAGGACCCATTAGCAGGTGAACCAAAGTTGTTACAAATATGTGATAAATCAGACGACAAACCAGTTAGAGCCTGGAAAAGGAACATTTAATTGTCATTAATTTGTATAAGTTAAGAAAGCATGTAAACGAAACAAACGGAATAATAAAGTATTTAACTTGAATATTAAGGAAAAGAAACAAGGATAATAGACAGATGCAACTAAAAACTACTTCAAGTGCATCTAACGAGTTGTTAAGACTTAAGATAACTAATGCTCCAATAATTATAATTGCAGTAGTAATAATTATCTTGTATTTTCTATTAAAAACAGCAAACCTATCACAATCACATAAGAAATTAATGCATGTCTAAAAATAATAGGAGGGTAAAAGCCGATCAGACAACAAAGGTTGAAAAGAATCACCTGAAAGCAAGCACACAACTCATCCATAAATAATAACAACGCAAATCCCATGGCCAGCCCATAAAAGGCAGTTGAAAAAGCAATAGAGCTTGTGCTAAATGAATGAGCACACTGCCTGAGACAGATACATGATACTTGGTCATCAAAAAGTTTTATACTAAGGACCATAATTGATAATACAATTGAAAATTGCATAGCATAAAAGTAACTGAATTGATGGTGTAAGAGAGGGATAAGAGAAGGGAATCAAGATAAATGGTTCACAAATATTTTAGGGAGAGTGAGGATGTGAAGAAAGATGGGCAGAAACAAATTATTGGCCAAGGAGATGCCATGTCAGTTAAGAATCATAAGGCTTTCAAGAGATGTGTATTGCTCGACACAATCCATATATTTTTAAAGGAAGCATATTATGCTAACTTGTAACAAATAAAAAATTTAGCACAAAATTCACAATTAAAGGAAACAAACAAAAAATCAATAGTGTTCATACCTAGATGCACCTCAGCATATACAATGTTATTCCAGTAATTAATTTTTTTATGGGAAATAAAATCAATAGAATAAACATCATTAAATAATTTGCTTTAAAAGTTGAATACGCCAACAGTACCCTATGATATTCATCACAAAAAGTTCATGAGACCTGCAAAATATGAATAATTATAAAGGCCGGGGAGTCAGCTGAAAATTCACTCCGTGCATAATACTTTAAGTGAAAGTAACTTCAAAATGTACATAATACTTTATTAACATCAAACAATTAACAAATGTAGTTGCATGATCAATTAAAAACAAATCAAAATTATAAACAAATGAAATCAAGTATTTTCCACCAACCAAATATTGAAGTTTGCTTAGGTTGAGCAACCAGCAACCAAACAAATAGGCCTTCAAGTTGAATTCGATATGAAAAGACATTGGTGTATTTAAGGACGCAGCCATAAATTTTCAATACTTATATAAGATAATGCAAGGCTAAAATCCCTACCTGAAGGATGAAAATCGAAATGTTATGGGATCCAATACAAATATTTGGCTTTTTCGTCTGTCTACAGTGTCCTCCAAGTAAGCCAGCAAACTATTGAGTTTCAGACTGAAATTAAGTGAATTAGCATCCTTAGATGTATACTTATTATTTTCCAGTTTCGGCATATCGAGTATCTTAGGCTCCTGCAACCTAAGGTACTCAGGATATTCATCATCCTGTTCTGTGAAGGCATGTATAGGTGCCAAACCAGAATTTGAACTTGGCCAAACAACAACTTCAATATCATGGATATCAAATCCAAGGTGAAAATCATCCTCATTAACTACATGGTTGTTCACACCTTCAGTTGCATTCCTTGTTCCAGTCTTCCTCGATGAGAGTTGGATGCAAGGACCAGCTATAAGCACTCCTATTTGAATGCATTTCCCAGGAAGCATTCTCATAAAGAACTTCTTTATTTTACTAGAATAGCACTCATATTTATTTTCCCAACTAACCTCTGGCTGGTGCACAGTCGTATTTTGAGGAGAATATGGAAGATCCCTAGCACTCTCATTTCCTTGAGTCCAGTGTAGAGCATGTTGTATCTGCCTAATAAGCATGACAACTGATATCACTGATAAATATTGCAATGCTATGTTGAACTTTCCCACTGTGAGATTGCATTTCCAAAGCCCAGAACCTAGCTTTTTCAAATCTGGATGTCTCAAAAAGCTTTTCATCTCAAAAAGAAGCTGTGGACTTTGAGGACACTTGATTTCACTTTCTTCAAACTGCTCGCAATCTCTTATCCAATCCAAGCACATTTTTCCTATAAAATTTTCTAGACATGGATCACATCCACCTTCAGCATGATTGATGGTACCGGTTTTATTGCTTTCTGAGAAGAGAAAGATTTTTGCAGGCTCACCATGCAGAATAACTTTCAAATTCTTAACTCTCTCATTTTCTTCTCCAACAGAACTGATGAAATACTTCACTTTTACTTTTCCACAGGAAAAAGATAATGTCTGTTTAAAGATGTCTTTTGTGTACATGAGTAAAAACACTTTAATAGAGAAACGGAATAAAAAACCATCTGAATATGAGATCCCAATACGTGATTTCACTTTTTCATTACCAGGCTCGACTGCACTCATTGAAGAAAGAGTAATGTAAATTTTCCCAAGACTTAAAATGAAGCGGAAGCGTGAATAAGAACTTTCAGACACATTTCCCAAGTGCCTGGCAAACTTTTCATCTTGATTTGCAGATCTCCACCAAAAGAGAAGGTGCTCTAATGGCTGGATTTTTTGCATAACTTTCTGAATAAAGGTTTTGAAATGAGCACTAACCGAGGGTTCTGAGTAATTTTCAGGCTGTTCACCACTTGACAAAGCCTTATATCGAGCTATTTTCCGAGCCTGTGCAATAGCTTCTGCAGGCAGCTCTTTCTCAATGTCAAAAATCAACTCCCAATAGTGCTTAGCAGATTTCAAAATTACCTTGTCTCTTGGCATCTTAATATCAGGTCTTTCCAATAAGTGATTAGGGGAATACTGAATCAGTGACAATAGATACTCATAGTGATTCACATAATGCATCCACAAACTAGTAAGGCTAACTAGCTTGTACCATGATAATTTGGGAGATGAAATTACATGGCCTATTTTAATTGCTGCTATTCTCCACAAATACCGACCATTCCTTACCCGCTTGAATTCTTTTGAAGGCACTTTACTAAGTTCCATGAAAACAGGAAAATCAACCGGAGAAAATGAGAAACTTAATTCTGAAGCACGAAGACTGAACTCAACAAGTTCAAGATCATTTAACTTGATGCAAGTAACCAGTGCACTGGAGGAACAAACATGGTTAATTTGATTGCTTTTCTTATATCCTATCTTAAAGGAACTACCACTTACAACCAAAGATCCCTCCTTCAGAGGTAGAAAGAGAACATTAACAAGACCCTTGCAAAGGCATCCATGAACAAAATGTAGAGATTCTGCATTAAGCTTCTCTAAATCCAACAGGTATACAAAGGAATTGTCTAAAGTGGGAAATTGCACTTGCAAATTAATACCGAGTACCTGTAGACGGCAATGTTGGAGAATGAGATTCAAAAAAGAAGACTGAAACCGATTTCTCCCACAAGTTGTAGCCAAGATTGCTTCCAAAATATCATGCAGAGCACTACCCTGGTAAGGAAGAAAACCTAAGTTACTTTGGCCAAGATTAACACATCAAGTAGTAAGAAAAGGGTCCTTAACTACAACGAGATAACTGATTTAATAATTTATCATCCAACTCAAATAGTTTTAAAGTAATTATGCAATGAGCAACAAGTTTAACAGTGTATAATTGAAATAAGGTATTTTGCTAACAAGCGCCCTTAGGACAATCATTAAGGTTAGTTAATATACTATCTATAGTAATTATATTATATTAAATGCAGTAGTTGACATATTTATTCTTGTTAATGCATGGCTGAAAATGTTATGATATATAGTAACCTTGAAGAGTAACCTTAGAAAATCAGTCAGCAAAATCCTGGAACTAAAGGCATCTATATCACGATTCAAGGAGTTAATTTTAACATAAACTCAGTACTAAAAGAAAGAATGAATACTGCCACTTACTCCGTCACTCTTGTCCCAACTATAACAGTTAACAACCCCGGATGGAACATATAGTTAGGAATTACCAATTCCGTTGATGAGTTTAGTCAGTCATAGAGAAAACAGCAGAGCTTTACTGCTTCTTATTGTCACTAAGGTGTAACTTAGAAAGATGGTTTCGTACTAGACAATAAAAATTTAAACAAAATAATGCCAAAAATGGGGGGAGGGGGAACCTCGGGATCTATCAGGGATAAATCCTTCTTCAAACTATCCAGCGTTGCATTACTCGAATTTCGCACTTTTGCAGTACCTTCCTCTTCCATTTCCCTTAAAAAAACACGACACAATTAATTTTTTTTCAAATTAACAAACAAAAGGTGCAAAGTTGTGACGTTGCTTACTCAAGCGACAGAGTAACCTTGACTCCACGAGCGTCGAAAACGAAGGCAGAATCTGACCAATTTGAGAATCGAACAACGAACTCCTCGATAACGAATTCTTTGAAAAAGAACCGCGAAGATGATGAACTGTCTATAATCAGTCGGTTCAGAGTAGACGTATCAAGGCGAATGTTTTTGGCGATGGCGGTGGAATTTATGAACCCTAACTGGAGGTCTAGCTCGAGATCGTGTTCCAGCCATGGACGAAGCAGAGATGATAGTATCCGTTTAATGAAGTTGTTGAAGAACATTTCTTTGAGGATTTCGGTTACTTGAAGCGGGTTAAGTTGATCAGTGCTTCTTCTATTGGACAAATAAGAGGATTTTCGCGAGAAACAAACGGAAAAATCATTTTTTGATGAGCGGAGAGAGGAAGAAAGTTCGTTTATAACACCAGAGTGAACAAACATGCGCACTCATCATTTTTCCCCGTCTGCAAATTAAAATTTAGGCGTTATCCTTTTCTTGTGTTTTGACGTTTTCTAACTAGAAGGTGAGCAAATGCCCACGGATTTATGGTATTTAATATCAAATATATATTCAATAAAGTTATATTTTAAAATAAAATAGATTTATAGTTAATATAATTTCGAAATTAAAATAATAATTGATAACTAATATTTTAAAGAAATAAAAATTCATTAAAAAATTCAAGAGTATCTGAAAATCTTTTTAGTTGGATGTTTAACTCTCTAAATTTAATTTTATAATAAATATATTTTATTTTTTTATTCAAATTAATATTTGGTAGACTGAATTCCGTTTGGAAAAAAAATAACATTCATTCACCCAAAACTCAGGGAATGACTTGCCTTAAAAATAGTGATAATTATGCTAATTTTCAAGACACACCCTAAATCTTGTCCCCTATAAACATTCATTACCACCAAATTTCCAACGTTAACAAAGCAACTCGATCTTATGGGAAAACATGGGAACAATCTCAAAACAAAACAAGCTTCCCGGTGAAGGGGAAAACAAAGATAATTCTTTAATGGAAGTCGACGGTGACTCTCCTCCGCATTACAATGACGACTGCTCAACGTCTCCTTTCAAGAAATCTCCATGGTCGTCTCACCGATCCACTCATTTATTTGCTTCGGCAGTTGAAGACACCAACAACGTCACTCCTAACGTGCTCATGGGTTCGTTGGTACGTGAAGAAGGGCATATATATTCCTTGGCTGCCTCTGGGGATTTGTTATACACGGGTTCCCATAGCAAGAACATTAGAGTTTGGAGGAACCAGAAGGAATTTTCTGGGTTTAAATCCAATAGTGGATTGGTTAAAACCATAGTCATTGCTGGAGAGAAGATCTTTACGGGTCATCAAGATGGAAAGATTCGGGTTTGGAAGATTTCTAACAAAAATTCAGGTCTTCACAAACGAGTTGGGACATTACCAGCTTTTAAAGATTATTTAATAAGCTCCATGAAGCCAAGTAGTTATGTTGAAGTGAACAGCAATCGTAAGGCCGTATGGCTCAAACACATCGATGCTATATCTTGCCTTAGTCTGAATGAGGATAAAACGTTGCTTTACTCGGCTTCTTGGGATAAAACATTCAAAGTTTGGAGAGTTTTGGATTCGAAATGCTTGGAATCCGTTCAATCCCACGATGATGCAGTGAATTCCATTGTTGCAGGCTTCGATGGGTTCGTGTTTACAGGCTCAGCTGATGGAACGGTCAAGATTTGGAGCAGAGAGTTACAAGAGAAAGGAACCAAGCATATCTTTTCAAAGACATTACTGAAACAAGAATGTGCGGTTACGGCATTGGCTTTGGACCGTGTTGCTACAATGGTTTATTGCGGGTCATCGGATGGGATGGTTAACTTTTGGGAAGGTGACAACCATCTCTCCCACGGTGGTGCTTTGAGAGGGCATAAACTGGCTGTTCTTTGCTTGGTAACGGCAGGGAACCTTGTGATCAGTGGATCAGCTGATATGGGGATTACCGTATGGAAAAGATCAGGGGGTCAGCATTTGTGCTTATCCATGTTAGACGGCCATGCCGGTCCCGTTAAGTGCTTGGCAATAGAAAGAGATCCTGAAGCAATCCCTGGTCAAGAGCGATGGATTCTTTACAGTGGTAGCCTAGATAAGTCAGTCAAGATGTGGCGCATATCGGAACAAGCCCCGCCGATGACGCAATGGCGGCAGCATTCTTGTTCATCATCGGACACCAAACATCTACCGGCCATATTGCCAGCGAATCCCGCTTTCTCTCCCCAAGGCGGAGTTGGCCAAAGAAAGGAATAGTGGATTCTAAGGATTTGATTTGGTTGTTAGGTTTTAAAAGATAATAGGCATTTAATTAATATGTTCATACTTCATACAAGAGTCAATCAAATCCATAAAAATGTATATATTGACTAACATTTCCTTCCACAAAACAGTGCTGAACTTGAATTCTATATAAATACCAGTTGATGGATTTCTTCTGCCATCAACTCATAAGAAACTTGTCAAATTCTCTTTAAATGCATGCTTTGAATGTACAATTCAACGAGCTCAACATACCTATAATGAAAGAATTTAAGCAGATTTGCGAATAAAAAAACAGACATTAATTAATGAAAGGCAGGGTTAGGCATTTCTTATTGGTTTGAACTTGGGAGTTGCCGCCATGTATGATCAAGAAAAGGATCTGTACCTTTCACTGTATATGATTGAAACCAAGCACATATTTTTAGTTAAAACCCAAGCTTAAGGTTGCAAATAATCGTACGAAGGGACAGCTGGCATTCCATTATATTGCAGTCAAGTTCAAGAGGCTTCATTAATTGCTCACAGGGAGGAAGTTGTATGTTTCTCATATTAAAAGGATTGGAACCCAAAGGCGTTGATGCAGCAGGGAGATTCTGAAATGGGATGAAGAAAAGGATTGGAACGGCACATTTAAAATAGCCAGGCTTCTATTAATAGCTTATTATTCTTTTTTTGTTATTTTCATTGCTTTATATTCAAGACATTTTAATCACACAATAATGAAAAAAAATCTAATTTGTTTTAAAATAATTTAATTATTATTAGTTAAATTATATTTTAATATAACTATGTTTTAAATATAATGTATTTTTCAAGTTAACATATATAAGTTTATTTTAATAAAATTTCATGAAGGATAATGAAATATATTGTGTTATATTATAGTATTTATTTTTGAATCAATTTCCATGCAAATACTGGTAAATGCTTTAAAATTAATTTTAATTTAATTATATATTAAAGTTGGCATTAATTCATTAAATTAGTTAATTTCAGTGATAAAAATAAAAAATAATATTTTAATAATTAAAGCAAAATTTTAAATATTACTTCGAATTTCTTTTGCTCTCTTAACTTTCAGTTTCAGTATCTGAAAATTACAATACACAAGTAACTTAGAAAACAAAGGGTGTGAGATTCATACAGTAGAAAGGTTTGTTAGCGCCTATTTCCAATTTTTACTTGATTTCTCTTAGTGATACATTGGTTAATGATTGATGTACAAGAAAAGAAAAGCATATCATCTGTGATCACAACAACTGACAATATAGCTGTGCCTCAATCTCCAAACAGGAAATTTTGGTTGCCCATCCCATACGACTTTGGAGCTCTACCGGGTTTTGACCGGACACTCCAACATTTCATGTGAGGGCCTTGTTTTCATATTAACTACAATGGGAAAGTTGATTAAGCATCAAGAAATTGGAGGGAACAAGAGATTACCTCTTCACTGCACCTTATTTATTATGTTGTTTCAGTGGTTTACCAAATTTATGAGCCTAAAGCTTGGTGTTTGGATAACCAAAGATATTTATGCATCTATTTTGTATTCATAGACTTGGTGTTGGCTGAGAGATATTACCAGAAACGCTGGAAAGAATGGTTGACGACTGCGGTGCTGTTTTCATTTATATCCAAGGGGACGATAAAACTTGTGGGGGCATTATATATGAATATGGAAGAAGTGAAGCAATGGAGTTGTGTGGTGGTAACACATGAAAACAGAGCCATTTGGGGCTAACCAGATTGATTCAACGGGTGGCGGAGATAGCTTTTTAGGTGGATTTGTTGGCGGATTGGTTCATAGTTTGAGTGTTCATGATGCTGCATTGGTGGCCAATGTTTCTGGTTCTGTTACCATTGCTCAGATTGGTCTCCTAAAGTTCGATTTGAGATTGTTACGGGTTTGTTTTGTTACTTTATGTTTGAGCACATTTGGGTATTGTTGTTTCATTGACATTTTAGAGACAAGATGAATTTTTAGATTTATAATTTAACTTTGTGTCATATTATATATATATTTAAAGTACTGATTTAAATGTCATTTTAAAATTCTGTAATATATAATAAATTCTGCAACGAAGAAGTGAAAAGAACCCGCTAAACAACCTCTTTTTTTTTCCATTTCTCTCCATACTGGTAAATTTTTTTCAGTTTGCTTTTGGTCTCTCTTTGAACATTGCAAGAGAACTTTTGTCTTTTGCTATTATGTCTGGTTTTCGGTAGTTGTGTGGTTTACTTTAGAACAAGGTGAAACTCAGCTTTCTTCAATGCTGCTCAAAGATAAAATGTTCAAGCTTCATGCAAAACCAAGTTCTTACTTTTTCTTTTCTCCTCACTTTCATATCATATATACTTTTTTCTTTTAACAAAGGGTTCCACTACTATATTTTATTAAGGAAGATTGTGAGAGTTTGAAATTTGTGTTCTCTTAACACCTAATCTCTTTTTAAGATCCTCTTACAAAGATCTCGTGTTTTCTTTTTTCAAGAAGCTGTTCTTGTTTTTTTGTGGACAACGACCACTAACTAGACCTTTTTTTTTTTTTTTTTTTTGCACCAGTTAAGTTACATTAATTCTATCTTTTGTTTTGGTAATAGAAATTAGAAACCCAAGTTTGATCTTATCATTACTCTGTGTTTCATGTATCTCAGGAATGGCAGCAACGACTCGAAATTGCAGGATGTCGGAGAAAAACAAGTATTGGAAAGAATTCGAATCCAACAGGCACCAATTTTTTTAATAATGATTGGTGATTTTAGAAATCATCTGGTAAATGAAAAATAATGAACCCTTCAACATAAATTAGATACTTGCTTCCCTGTTAATGTCTTTTGGTTGCCAACTTTTTTTACTTATGTTTTTGCAGAGGATACCCAAAAAGTCTACGGAAAATTTCAGAGAAAAATTGTTGGGAGCAATCCACCTTAGAGGTCCAAGCGGATTCATGTGGACTGTGGAAGTCGAGAAAATGTTTAACCACGTGGTTTTTCAAATTGGTTGGCCAACTTTTGTAGAGGAGCATAGGTTGGTAAAGGCTGATCTGCTTGTTTTCCGCTATATTGGCAACTCGACGTTCAATGTAGTTTTATTTGATTCAAGTGGGTGTGAGCGAGAAGGATCGTACTTTGTTTGGGAACACACGAATGCCTGTTCAAATGACAGATTTGTGTTAGACAAGGAAGATGGGGAAGACTGAAGATATTATAGACTTGGAGAAACCCCATATACAGAAAAGGAAGATCAAAAAGGGAAGAGGAAGACCAAGTTCAAAAGCTGTTGATGCTGATAATCGTCATCAATCGAAGGCAAGGGAGGACAAGCAGCCTCGAGTTGGCAAATCTGCTGTCGAGAGGGAAGTATCGATCGATGAATCGGATGGAACCCCAGGGTGTGCAATGGAGGACTGTGTAGAACGAAGGAGCCTCCAGTAGATAGCTTTAGAATAAAAATATTGTAGATGGTAGTTTGATTTGTTCCGCTTCTACATGCTAAAACTCACATTTGCTTTCATTTTCGGTACTGGTAGATTTGCAAGGATCCTGTAGTCTGTATTTCATATCCAAAAGGCGAGAGATAACAGAGGAGGAGAAGCTAAGACCTTGCAAATTGTCCAGACATTATCTATCAACAAGACCCTTGTTTACCGTTGTAATGAAGGATTCTCATGTTTACAAGGCTTTTCAAGTGGTAAAATCTTGACCCATTTTCTATGCCTGGCCTTTCAAAATCAAGATTAAAAATTTATTACAGTAATCAACTATGTCTAGCTGTTCATCTTTCTAAATTACTCAATCTTGAACTTTGTCTTGGATCAGCAATCTGATCGAAATCCCTCTCTATGTAGACAGTTCCTAAAAGATGGCATCAGAGGTACATGTTTGGTGATGTTAGGATAGATTTGTTGAGAGTCCCTCCTCAGAACATGGTATGGGATGTAACAATCAGAAGCTCCGCTCCGCATGGAGAAAAGCATTCACCAGAGGATGGGCCAAATTTGTCTAGGATAACAACTTGGAATCGCATGATACTTGTGTTTTCGAGCTCAGTGATGACTTGACAAAGTTCTCGCGGACATAGACTCGCACTGATTGGTTATGACAAAATGTATGAAGGAAGTAGTTGAGATGTTTAGGATTTGGATTTCTCTTATTATACTGTTCAAGATCTTTTGAAGCACCTTATAGGCCATATCTTTGAGAAAACTGGTTCTTGAATCATCAGCATTGTGTTGATGATGACACATGAGAGTAATATTCTATGTAGCTTATGAACTTGTTCATGCTCTAATTCTAAGATATTATGACTTGGTGCATGGGTAACATCCTTTGAATTTATATCTGTATAAAAAATATTTTATTCTGAATTTTTATTCTTTGATGATCAATGTTAAAAACCACAAATAACAACCGTTTTTTTAAGTCATTTTCACCACATGGTATGTTAGGATTGTACCACGTGACAAAAATAAGTATTATATATATATAATCAATAAAAATATATAAAATCATATAAGTTATAAAAAATCATAATATATATATATATATATAAAAGTGCAAAAAGAATTATAAAAACATAGAATATTATAAAAAATTATTAATAGTGAAAAATTTTATATAAATTTTTAAAAAATTATAGAAAAATATTAATTTTTAACATAATAAAAATTTTCAAAATTATATAAATTATAAAAATATTGTAAAAATTATGTAAAATGTTTAAAATACAGAAAAATATTAAAAATATATGGAACTTATTATCATATATATATATATATATATATATATATATATATATATACTATTATTTAAGTGTGTGATTTAGTGTCACGAGTCAACTTGACACCAACTCAATTAAAGAAATTTTCCTATAACCTTATATATTTTATATAAGTTATATTATTATGATGATACTTTTTTCATTTTCTTATTTAAAAAATTAACAAAAAATATAAATGTCGGTATTTGAACTCATGCCATGAACAACTATACAAAAATGTTTTACTAGTTTAACTAAAATTTTATGTTAATATTTTTATACATTTCAATGTTATTACACAAATTGTTTTACCTACATTATTTGTATATATATTGATAATGTCGTTGATTGAGCTCATGTTACAAGTTAGGTTGATACAAACTCAAGAAAAATAACAATATCATGATAAAAAATTAGAATGCATTTGAAATTTTTAATCTAATATATTTACCTATTTAAATTCTTAATCTAATATTAAAACTTTATTTTAATATTTTTATACGTTTCATTATTTATTATATTTTAATTCTAAACTTATATTTGTGTTCTAAATGTGTGGTTTACGCATAAACATGTGATATAATTTCTGATAGTAACAATGTAAAAGAAATTTTCAGTTTTTTATTTTTTGAAAGAATTTAAAATTTTTAGTTTATAGAAATTTTAGGTTAGTTTATTTAACACCCCTACACCCGGTTCACACGTATAAACCCGGTATAAGAGTATTACATACAGTGTCAGAGAATTAAAAACGAGTATAATAAAATTTTTCTTTCAATTCAATTAATGTGTAATTGAATCGTTTTACTCAAAATATCACAAAATAATCAAGTATAATCAAAATCGAGACTTAAAACCAATTTGAAAATAATGAAAATGTAATTTTTACTCAAAACTGAGCAAATATCGATACTTTTGCTTAAAACCAAACCCAGTGGGGCATTCTGGAACTCTGGTATCGTTACCACCTTAAAATATCGATATCTCTATCTCAAAATCAGTAAATATAACTGAAAACTTAGTAATAACCCCTTGAAACAACTTAAAAACTTTCCCAATATTTCAAATCAATCCAAAACACAATTTTAACCATTTCATTCAATTCATGTAAATTTTCAAAGCAACATTGATAACCCAGTCATTAGAGACACATAGGTATACCATTTGTACATGCCATTTCACACAAAATAAATATACATTGTCTTGCAATCTTCCGATGTTGATGTGATTTGATGAGAGGTACCTAATCCAACCTTAACTTCTCAGAGGTTTTATACCTACGCGTTGAAATAAACGCGTTAAGCCGGTAAAGGCTTAGTAAGTACTACAAGAGTCATTAATCATTCATCTTTTAATCACACATTTCAAACTCATTCATATAATTATTAATTCATGTAAAATACATACATTTTATGTATATAACATTTAACTTACCTCAATGTCACAATTTGCACATTCTTTCTTTTTTTCATATTATTTACCCTATTAACAAGACTCGGACCTTGACGGATACACGAATCCAACCAAACACACCAGAATGGCACCCAGTGCCTCATCGAATAGTTCGAAGCAATAAAGTAACACCCAATGTCTCATCGGCCTAGCCGAAGTAAAGTGGTACCTAGTACCTCATCGAATCTATCCGAAGTAAAATAATGACACCCAATGTCTCATTGACTCAAGGTCGAAGTATCCCTGAACTCTTCCAATCCTATGGCATGTCAACTATATTTGACTCAGCCCGACTAGTTGATAGGGATTTTCAATTTACAATTCATATCACTTTCAATTCCAATCACACTTTCACTTTCACTTTTAATTTTGATCTCGAATCATTCACAACTTATACATCATATATACATTTTTCTTCACATATACATAATCATGTATTTCTCACCTTTATTTCCTCAATGGCTTTCACAATATCACCATTTTATCATATAATCAATATTTATAATTAAACACATAATATTTCACATTTACATTGTTCATCACATATATCATATACCTCTTTACTCTTATTTTCACATTAATTTTCAAAACTGTCCATTTGAGTCATAGTCACTAAATTATTTATATCTTGAGCTACAGAATTAGAAATTATAATCCACTTGATAATTCTGAATTAGACTCAAATATCTTTTTACCATAAAAATTTCAGAATTTTTACTTTAGCCAATTTGTACAGTAAATTCTTTTTATTTACCCCTTCTCTGCTGCCTAACAGTTTCGACATTTCTTCACTAAAAATTATTTATATTTTTGTACAGAGATCAAATGATGTTCCCGTCTGTTTTTTTTTTTGAAAATAGACTCATTAAAGATTTATCCATATAAATTTCAGCCTCTAATGATTTTTCCACATTTTTCTATGATTTTTCAAAGTCAGAACAGGGGAACTCGAACTTACTCTGACCTTGTTACACAAAATCAGTTATATCTCAGAATATACAAATCCATTTCCATCACCGTTTCTTCCATATGAAACTCCACTTAATAAGCTTTAATAACATATTTAATTCAACTCTTAACTCTTTTTATAAAATTTTTGGTGAATTTTTTAAGTTAGTCCTCTGTTCTATCCAAACTGTTTCAATGAGATTAATTCATTTCTCATGCTTCTTTATACTAAATTTCATTCAATCACACATAATTATCATACTCATAATTAAACATCTCATTTTCATCATGATTAATCATATATATTAAAATTATAAACACTTAATTAAACATCTCATTTTCATCATGATTAATCATATATATTAAAATTATAAACACTTAAACTTAATTGTTACTAAGTCTTTTAACACTTGTAATACTTACCTCACTTGTAGATAATTTCTTTTCAGACCTTAGCTTTCTCCTTTCCTTTTTCTTCAATTTGGTCCTTTTCCTTCTTCCCTCTTTCTTCAATTTCATACAGACACATATAAGCTTAAGACTAAATTTCAATACTCTTTCATGCTAGATTATGTAAATATACATGTATGTCATGAAAATTGAATCATCTCTTACCTTTGTTCTTGAATTTCCAAAATTCTAATTCTATCCCTATCCACTTTAACACTTCAAAGTGGACTCCATAAGGATATTAAGGTGTCTACTAACTTCCCTCTATGCCTTTCTTAAGGAAATTTCAAAGAAAATGAAGGATTTTGAAGCTTGGAGGGCTTAACAATGATGAAGGGACTAAATTAGAATAAAAGCAAAAGTTAGAAATGGGGGATATAGGCATGGACGGTTGATTATGAGAAGAAAAGATGATATTCTCATTTTTTAATTGATTTTTCACCTCTCAATTTCTCTAGACTTTTCTTCAAAAATATCTCCCTTTAATAAAATGATAAAATTGCACTTTTAGTCCCTGGGCTTTCCAACTTTACACTTTGGCCCAAAACTTTGCCTCCAAAAATATCTTCCACCAAACTACTCTTTTGCCCCTCCTTAATCAATCTAATTCTCATGATGACTCATAATTCAATTTGGATAAATTGCTATTTAGTCCCTTATGCTTTGACACAATTACTAATTAATCCTTGAATTTTCTTAACCTTTCTTATTTAGACTACACATTCTAATTCTTAATTTTTCCTAATCTTCTTATTTTAACCACATATTCTAACTCTTCACTCGACACTGTTAGTATTTCAAGTCCGATTCAAAAACGCAGATGTTACAGTTTATATGTTTTAAATGAATATAATTAATTTTTGTTAAAATATTATAATATTATTTTTAAAAAAGAATAATATTTGGTACACTATCGGTGGAGTTTTTGAACTTCACATGGAGGATCAAGAAGTTGATAAGTGTCCTATAAAGTATAGTAAAATATTTTTTTAAAAAAGAGATATGATAGTTCTCTTAAGATTACTCGTGGAATAAAAAAAATCATATAAAGTATGTGAGACACAATATCTTAAACAACATATCAAATAAATAAATATATATTATACATATATTCTTTTATTTTTATATATTAATTAATTAAATTATTTAAATTTTAACATAGTTATTTATTTATTAATGCCGATATTCTTTAATATTAATATACACATAATTGGCATATATTAATAGTAATTTATATGGAATTACATTAAAAATATTGAAATAAGTGCATAATTAAATATTTATTTTGTTAAATTAATATCTACATAAAAAAAATATCATATACGGTTTTGATAGTCATTATAATATTAGAAATGAAGACTAGAAAAATGAAGTATTCATATTTATATTGTTTTTATTTTTAATTATTTTATTTGCCAAATGTTATAGATCTTAAATTTATTTTAAATCAATAAATAAATAAATTTTAACAGAAATATAAACAAACTTGTGCATGATGAGAATCTAGTATATTATATATTACGAGGTTTTATCGGAGGCAAGGAAAGAAAGAAAGAAAGCATTTGTGAAGGGGAAAATTGCAACAAAAACCCACCCAACTTTTTTATATAACTTTTAAAGGTATTTGCAAGTTATATTTTTATAAGTCCTTCCAATTCACTTATATTCAATAATTCAACTTTTAATTTTACGCACTATAAATTTTAAAACTGTTTGAAAAAGTCTTTTTAAATTTATCAATATTTTTACAAAGCCTTAATATAACACCCAAATGGATAAGCAACTAAATTTTTAACTTTTTAGAAAACACCACTATCAAGCATAGCTGTCAAATATGTTGTAGATATCTGTCAAGTAGCTGTAGATATATATTTTCCTAAAAATAGATTGTTGTATTTTAGGATATTGTTAGATACTTTCCTTTTTGTATTTTAGGATGTGATTAGGGATATGATTTAGATGTGATTAAGGAATTAGATATTTGTACAAGTGGTATATAATAGCAGGTTTAACCCAATGAAAGGACAGAATTCTCTTGTTTTGTCAACCACCAGCAGCTTCTCTCGCTCCATTTTGCTGCTTATGTTATAACTCATGTCCAAGCAATACAGGTGATGGCAACCATGAATGAAGGACGATGATAGCTACAACTTCATTAGATTTCTATTGAGTATCCCATTATCCTATGAATATAAGACCTCCTTAAAGGGTATTTTATTTCTTTTGATTTTTCAACTATTGCTCTAACTTTATCAAGCTTTTCGAGGTTTTGTTGCTAAAACTTTTGGTTGATATTCAAAAGAGAACGTAGCAGCATTCGTATCTTTTATTTAGCGTTTGATTGTGAGATTGAATGCTACAGTACTCAGTTTGCATCATAGGCACTCGGAAGGCCATACACGACCCTTGTAACGATTGGTTCTTGCCCCCAATGTTCAACCACTCCTGCACCACAGTGTCAATTTTTCTTCCATGTCATTGATGCTAATTCTGCGCCTGAAACTCGTAGACCATGGAATCAAGACGCGGAGTGATGAGAACTTGAAGAGGGGATTGCTTTCAGATCCGTCAACCCAGTGCTTTCTGTCATATCAACATCTGCCAGCTTTGATGGCTTACCAACTTCGAAACTGTGCAAGAAGCTGCCCAGGAGAAAGTGCACCATCTTGAAGGCTAGTCAGACCCCGGGTCATGATCTTCGTTCTGAGCCAAAAGCGATAAGTTCAAAAGTTTGGCCTTGAAAATCCATATCCTTACTGGTGGTCAAAAAATCTCTGCTGGAAATCATGGGTGTCTGGCCATGCACGCTCATCACGTTGAATTTTCCAAGCATTATAGGTATGCCACGTGAAAAGAGATATAGATTATACCGCTACGTGTGGATATAGACAACTCCCATTCATTAGGGTTAGGGTTTAGAGGGTGAGGGTTTAAGAGTTAGGGTTTGATTTAGGGTTTAGGGTTTATAAAAAAATGGTAAAAAATAATTTTTATGAATTTCTTCTGCTTCCAAATGATATAATTTAATATTTATAGTAATTGAAATTCAAGAACTTTATAATTTGGCCAGGATAAATAAAAGAATAAATAATCGTAGCTGTGAAAGCTATGGTGACGTGTAAAATGCACAATTAAAAATTTAAAAAATTATATAATAGTCACTTTTTACTATTCAATTTTTTTTTGTATTTTTATAAATTTTGAAATTTTTAATTTTAATTTTTTTGTAATTTATAGAATCATATCATATATTACAAAATATATTCTCGTTTCACGTGGCATACCTATTATATCGACACATAACGATATAATCTATATCTCTTTTTTAAAAATTAATTGAAGATTATATTTTCAAAATTATAACTATTTTATAAAATTGAGATAAAATAAACCATATCCATTAATATTAATTTTAAGTTATTATTTATATAATCCAAATTTTAAATTTAATTTTACAAAAATTTATTTTATCAAATGTTTGTTAACCTGTATGAAATAGGATAGGCTTAATTAATGTTTTTAAATTAATTTTTATTTTTTTTTTTATCATAATTATTATAAAATAATAATTTTATTTATAAATGCATTAACTAAAACAAATTAATTTTTATCAATTATCATTTTTTAATATTGAATTAAAAACTTTTAATTGAGATTTTTAAAATACCAAAATTCAATTTTATACATGGACAATTAATTTAATTGTGCTAACAGCTTTTATTTTTAATAACTATAAAATGTTTAAAAAGAAAATCTATTTTAGTTTATTATATTTAAAATTGATTAAAATAATTGAACTACAAAATGAGCTTTTGCATGCAAAATAAAATTGCAAATAAATTTTAAAATATTATTAAATAATATTGAATTAAAAATTATATAAAATATATAAAAGAATTTATAGATTGATTTAAGTTAAAACATGCAATACTGATTACATTTTAGAATTGTACTTTATATCAGTATTGTAGCAATATTTTTAAAATTTTATTTTTTAAGCTAAACATTGCTGATGCTGGACGGAATATTTTTTAAATTACGCAACTAATATTAATTGCATACATTTTAATATTTTTGAATCATTTGTAAAAATGTTTATTAAATTGAATATTGTTCGATTATATTTTCAATAAAATTGATCTATTTTATCTCTAATCATATATATTATTATTTAAGTGTGTGACTAAGTTAGTATCACGAGTTAACTCGGCACCAACTCAGTAAGAAAATTCTTATAATCTTACATATTTTATATAAGTTATATTATTATGATGATACTTTTTTCATTTTCTTATTTAAAAAATTAACAAAAAATATAAATATTGAGATTTGAACTCATGCTATAAACATCTATAAAAAAAATATTTTACCACTTCAACTAAAATTTTATTTTCATATTTTTATACATTTCAATGTTATCACACAAATTGTTTCACATGCATTATTTGAATATATATTGATAATGTCGTTGAATGGGTTCGTGTCACAAGTCAACTCTATATATACTCAAGAATAATAATAATATCATAATAAATAATTGGAGCGCATTTGAAATCCTTAATCTAATATATTTACCTATTTAAATTCTTATTAATATTAAAACTTTATTTTAATATTAATTTTATACGTTTCACTATTTATTATATTTTAATTTTAAACGTAATTTTGTGTTCTAAATGCGTGATGTTTCACACACATAAACATGTGATAGAATTTCTAGTTTATATGTTTATAGAAATTTTTAGGTTAGTTTATATGTTTTAAATGAATATATTTTATTTTATTAAAAATATTATAATACTATTTTTAAAAAAGAATAATATTTGGTATACTATCGGTGGAGTTTTTAAACTCCACAAGCATGATCAATGGGTTCACAAGTGTCCTATAGGAGCATAGTAAAACATTTAAAAAAAAGAGAGAGAGACGTTACAATTTTTTTAAGATTACTTGTAGAATAAAAAAATACATTGTTAATGTGTCAAATATTAACTTTTATAAAAAAATCATATAGAGTATACTAAAAACATAAAAATTACTAAAAACGGTCAAGGTTTGCTTACCCAAATCAAAGCTCAAAGTTCATCAATGAAAAACCCTTGCTTTTCTTGTCTTAGCCGTGAAGAAGAAGAAGATGAAGAAATTAGAAGAAAAATGTGATTTTTTCTTCTTTAATTTCATTTTTATACTTAATGGCAATTTTGTAGATATTTAGTATTTTATGATTAGTTTAATTAATCACTTATTTAGCCTTAATTAATTTTTACTTATGATCAATTTACCCATAATAATTCATCCACTAAATTGCTATAGGTTAATTTACCTATTTGATCCTTCAATTATATTGAATTCTAATTAAACCAACTTGTTTACAAATTAGCCTTAAACTAAAAAGGACTAAATGAATAAATAACCCAAAGAAAGTGGTTGATAATCATATCTACTACCGCTTGGACTTTTTGACCTTGGTATAATTACCACTTTGGTCCCTTTTATTTTTAATCAATAGCAATTAACTTTTACCTCTTTTACATTTTACTCCTTTTCCTTAATTAAGCAATTAATCATCAAAATTACCCAACCAAACTTCAATTCACATATAATAAGACTTAGTAAATATTTAATAAAAATATTTATGGCCCTTATTTTCAAAAACGAGGTCTCGATACCTCATTTTCTAAAACCACTTAACTTTTGAACTAAACCACTAACTAAATTTTAATTCAGTAATTAAAATTCGTCAATTCAAAATCTCATATAAATTATTATTGACTTATTTAATTAAAACACTCATTATATAAATTTTCTCGTCGGTTTTGTGGTTCTCAAAACTACTATTTTCAACACCACTGAAAAACGAGTTGTTACAACGACGAGACAATTAGGGCACTGTCAGATGTCAGACCTAGGTCAATTTTGATTTGGCACTGCACAAGTCAAAGACTAGAAATCTTTCTGCTTCTAAGCACGATTTCAACTCAGTTAATATCCTTCATAATTCGAGATAAGCCTGTGGCGAGCTTTGGCAAAGAAGACGTGGAAATACGAGTCAATATGAAGATTTGTGGAGTATGCCTCATATTTTGGTTAAATTAGGACACAAACAGAGAGTGACATCACAACAAGGAGAAGCTCCTCATCTCGATGAGCTATCGACATCATGACTAGGAGAAGACCGTCATCCCGACGACGCGAATTTCATGTCACGACGAGACGACGTGTCATGCAATTTTCTCGATTTTCTTCTTCCAGTTAAAATTTGATTATTAGTCCCAGTTGAACTCTAATTAGTGTAGGTTATTTTAATATTATTTGACCTACAAATTTAGCTTATAAATAGACTTTCTACAATCCTAGAAAAATAACTCATTACACATTTAGGTATTAGCTTTTACAAATTTTCAAAAAAATTTGTGTTTACATTTTGAGGGTTTTTATTTTGGATTTCATGGTTTAGTTTTATCTCCATGTTTGTACTATTCCTTTTTGCCGTTATAGTAAAATTATCTTTAATCGTGATTTTTTATTTTTTTTGGAAGGTTTTTCCACATAAAATATATGTATTCGATCTTTTCATTTTCTTTGTTATTATATTTGTTTGTTGCTTAATTAAGTTTATCCCCGATAATATACAAACTTAAATAATAATTTTGATACTAAAAATTAAAACATAAATTATTTAAATTATTTACTTTCATCTACGTCTTTTCTTAGCTTCTAATATTCTCCATGGTCCTCCTTCATTTCCTCATTTCTCTAATTCTTGTAAAAAAATCACTTTAAGATGAATTTTGTATATCTAAACTAACTAAATTTTATGAAAATTTCAATAGAATTCAAATAGGATTATTATGAAAAATGTTAAAACTCTAAATCTTTTTCCTCCAATGCACCCCACTTTGGTATTTAAAGAAGAGAATGATTTCTCTTCTAATTTCTACATTTTTCTTTTACTTTTATTTTCCTTAATTATCTAATTATTAAATCATATGATTAAATCTTGAATCTTTAATCCAATGGCCCATGTTCATCCCATTAAAATATTATTTTTTCTATTATAAAACTTAAAATAATCTTTCTTTTCCCGCTCTTTTGCTCCCCCATGATATCCAAGTATAGACAAATTCCCCTTTTATTTTCTTACATTATTTTAAGTTTTTTTTTAGTGACAAGAAGAGGACAAAGTTTTATCAGCAACGCAATTAGCACGACTCAAATTCAAATTACACATGAGACAATGAACATCCTGACCACTAGGTCAACACATAGGATTCTCAATTTTTTAAGCCTTTAATTTCATAATTTTACACACTTAATCATTAAGCTTTTTTTTTTCTTCCATAAATGAACAATTAATATATTTAATTGTTCAAATTAATCATTATATCCCATGATATTTATTTAATCTTAGTTCAATTACAAATTAATCCTTTTCCACAAAATGACACAACTAAGCTTTAGTTTTGATATTTTTCATTTATATTCAATTTAGTCTATATGTTTTCCATGCCTCTCATTCATCTCAAGCAATTTTTTATTACACCACCTTTTCTTCTTATGATAAATTTTCTCTTTGGTTCTCTTACTTTTATTAAAAATTCAATTTTAGTCCTTACTAAAAATTCACTACACATATTTCTTTTCTCGATATCTACTTTAGCTCTACTTTTGATTAATAACTCTTTACTTTCTATGAAATTTTAGTATTTATTTTATTTATTTTCTTTTTTACTCTATTTTTAATGACACCAAAATTTTTCGGGTGTTACACCTATCATAATAAGGAACCAATCTCAAAAAGTCCAAAGCAACGAGTAAAATTCATAAGAAAATCGAGCATCTATAAAACTAAAGAGGACAACGAAAAATCCATCTTAAAAACCAATTGTATAAACAAGATTACTTACAAAAGTAAGATAAAAACTTCCACCATTGTCATAAAAAAAAAGGAACACTTATTATACTAAGGAAAACGATACAAAACACATGAGACTTAAAAAAACATGAGAACAATTCGATTTATGAAATCATTTATTATTTCAAAATACCTTCAAAATAGAAATAGATTAAGGAGGAAATGAAGAGCCACCATTCAAGAGTCTACAACCATCCCACTTTTCAAAAGAAACTGTTGGTGATAGGTGGAGGTTCAGTGATGGTAGGCACTAGCATCTATCATTACAACCCACAAAAAGATAAAAATGTCTACAAATAAATCTGTAAACTGAAAAAATGAAATGCTTGTGGAGTGAAAAAGAGGAGAAAAAGCATGGAGATTGAAGATTATGCAAGGTGAGTGACACTGGTCAATTGAATACAATAATCCAGATGTCTTTATATCATAAGATCGAAATTAAAATTTACAGGCATGATCTCTTATTTATTTCCTAAACTTGGAAATATATGGTTTTCTCACATATTAGGTTCTGAGAAAAAAATGACAATTGAATACAATATTTTTTTTTGGTGAATTACAATAACAGGGTAAAACTCAAACAATAAATGTAATTAGTACTATTCGAATTCAGATCACGTTTGGAATGATAAACACCCTTGACCATCAGACCATCACATAATATTCACAATTGAATACAATATTAACTATTTAGTTTTTAAAAGTTTACATGGCGGAAAGAATAAAATATAAAAACAATTGTAAAAGGTTAAAATATATTCCAAGTCTCTATACTTTTTGTATCTTTGAAATTTAGTATTTTTATTTTCAAGAGTTTAGTCTCTTTTTTTTTCAAATTTAAAAATGCAAGTCCAACAGTTAAAATTTCCAAATTCTTTTGTTAAAGTCATGTATTTTACTACATCATTTTATTGGTTACATGATTACCAAGTGAATATTTTTTATTTCAAATATATATTATTAATTTTTTTTACTTCGGTGATGCACAAATTGATTGTATGTATAAATTAAATTATATTTAGTTATTTCTTAATTTTTTTCATAAATTTTGTAACACTTCATTAATAATATGATTACAAAATTAAAACACAGTAATATAAAAGTTTAACCTTAAAAACATTATAATTGATGTTAGATTGAACTTAAATAAACAACAGTTTGAAATTATTTTTAAAATATAAATATTGTAATAGTATATTGTGTGCATTTCTATATTTGTAATTTTAATTATTAATTAACAAATGTAGATTGTTAATTAAATTTAAATATTGTAACCACTAAATAATTTATTGTAGTATTATTTATATTTTAAATATCTATCTCAATTTTAATAGTGTATTTAATTTGTAAAAGGTTTAATATAATATTGAATTTCTGAGCTTGATATTTTTTCCTAATTTGGTACTTAAATTTTTTTGACTCAATTTGGTACCTAAACTTGACACTTTTTCCTATTTGGTACCTAAACTTTTTTTGGACCCAATTTGGTATCTAAACTTGGCATTTTTTCCCCTAATTTAGTACCTAAACTTTTTTTTAGATTCAATTTGGTACCTAAATTGTGTAGAATTTTTTTTTGTTATGGTACAAAAATATTGTCAGTTTTAGAGAAAATTCATATTAAAAATATGTATTGAACTATGCTTAACGAAATAATATTAAAAAAAGATTAGGTATCAAATTAGGAAAAAGAGTCTTCAGGTACCAAATTGAACCCTAAAAAGTTTAAGTACCAATTTAAAAAATTGTCAAGTTTAGGCACCGAATTAAGAAAAAATGTCAAATTCAAGTACCAAATGTTATATTAAGCCTTTGTAAAAATATTGATAAACTTGAAAAGACTTTTTTAAACAATTTTAAAATTTATAGTGACTTATTATGTAAAATTAAAAGTTAAATTAATTTTTTTTAATATAGTGGTGTTATTACATTATAATATATGTTCATACTTTATTAACCCTTTGACAATGCATACACACCTTGCACACATAGGTGCTTGAACTCGAATCTCCTAGGATGAATAACATCCTCTTTTCCACTGAAACCACTCGTTGGGTTCAAAAGTTAAATTATTAATATAAGTGAACTGGAAGGACTTATAAAAATATGACTTGCATTATTACCAAAAAAAAAATATAACTTGCAAAGTACCATTAAAAATTATATAAAAAAAGTTGGGTGGGCTTATGTTGGAATTTTCCCCTCCACAAATGCTTTCTCTGTTTCCTTGCCTCCATTAAAACCTCGTAATATATAATATAATAGATTCTCATCATGCACAAGTTTGTTTATATTTCTATTAAATTATATTTATTTATTGATTTAAAAAAATTAAGATCTATAACATTTGGCAAATAAAATAATTAAAAATAAAAACAATATAAATAAGAATGCTTCATTTTTGTAGTTTTCAATTCTAATATTTTAATGACTATTGTAGAGGCCCAATTTTATTCGGGTTTGAAAAATAAAATAAAATAATAATAATAAACAAAAAAATGAGATACAAAATAAATTAAAATGTTTATTTACAAACCCAATCAAATAATACAAACATTAAGCCCAATTCTTAAACAAACCCTAAATTCAATTACCTAATAAGCCCAACAAGCCCAATTCATAAAAATGGTGAACCCTAAATCTGCTAAACTCCTATGATGCCGTTGCTCACCCTTCAGCACTGACACGTCAGCATCCACGTCATGGCACATGAACTAAGGCACTCACCCCGAGGTCTGCCACCGTCTGCTACCACCATGTGATACCTGCAAAAAAGAGCAAAGAACATAGGCAAAAACAAAGGCAAAGAAACAGAGTTTTGGTGTAATTTTCGGATATAAAGCCTTAAGTTTTCAAGTCTGTGAAAAGGAAATAATTTTCTTTTACCCACGAAAAATGCAAAAAAAAAATACGAAATCAATACAAAAAAGGAGCATTGAATAGCAATCCAAAGGGCATTTGAAAGGTAGATCTACTCTTGCATATTTTACTTTATTTTTCTATTTCAAAAATCACAAGAATAAACAACCAAATCTCATAAAATCGCAAGCAAACTTTTTTTTCGTATACAGGTATACATATACTTTTATTTTATTTTTATTTTTTTAGTTCAAAAAATAAAAAGAGGATAAAACAAAAAGCTTTAAGATTTTTATTTCTTATTTTTCGAAATAAAAAATGAAATAAAGAGAAAAAGAAAACCCAAAAATTCGAACTTTACCTTAATTTTCGAAGATTTGGAGTCGGATTTGGGGATTTTTGACTTTAGATTTAGAATCGGGGCAAAAAAAGAAGAAAAATGGTGTCTTTGGGGCATTTTTTCGGTCACCTCGACAGACAACGGCGGTGACGATGGTGACAACGATGATCGACGGTGGCCGACGAAACCATGATCGGAAGTCACCCCCCCAAAAAAAAAGAAAGAGAGAGTTGAGAGCATTTTTGTGGTTTTTGAAGAAAAGAGTGTGAAAATGAAAAAAAAAAAAAAAAAGAACAAATGTGGTTTATATAGGAAGCCAAAACTACGTCGTTTTGGCTTAGGCACCCAAACTCCCAAAACGACGTTGTTTTGGAACAATAATGGGTAAAGTTCTCTTTGATCCTTCCACTTTCCTTTAAATTTACAATTAAGTCCTTTTTCATATTTTTAATTTATTTTAAAATTTCCCATTAATTTCATTTCATTTTCAATTTAGTCCTTAAACTTTTTTGAAGCCCAAGAAACTGCCACGTGTTCTTTTTTGGTTTAATTCTACAATTGGTCCTTCCATTTCTTTATTTTGTTTCAATTTCATCCTTAATTTAAAATTTGATTTATTTTAAATTTGCCCAGTAATTTTAAATATTTTCAATTTGGTCCTTTCACTTTTGAAAGCCTGAGAATCTGCTACGTGTTACCCCTTTTTTGGATTTATTGCTAAAGAGGTCCCAAACTTTCCAAAATTACATTTAACCCTTAAACTTTTAAAAATATATATTTTAACCACTAAACTTCTCCAAAATTACATTTTAACCCTTAAAATTTTCCAAAATTACATTTTGACCCCTAAACTTTTCCAAACTTTTCCAAAATTACATTTTAACCCTAAAATTTTCCAAAATCACATTTTAACCCTCGAGCTTTTCTAAAATTTCATTTTCATCCCGAGTTCTCCGAAACTCCGTTTTTGACCCCGTTTGTTTTGTTTATTTTCTCTTCAATGTCCATACATAGAATTCAATTATCATTCTTTTTTATTTTGTATTCTATTAATTTTATGTTTAGTTTTTGTGCATTTATTCATCTGCTTAATTATTTTGCTTCGTGTTATTTTTGCTATTAACTGTCTATTCATATTTAATTTAGACGTTCGTTTTCAAAATTATTTTCACATACAAATAAATCTTTAAAACCGAGACAATATTCTTTGCATGTGGAAATCTAGGAAAATCGTGCCCTAATGTACTGGGTATGATTTTTCGTATAATCTGCACAATCAAATATCCTCTTCCAAACTTTTTAAATGACCCTTAATTTCGAGACTCTGAGAACGCCATGCCCTAACGTGTTGGACACGACTTCAATTTTCCGAGAAATTCGAAACACACGGGTATTTTCCCTCAAATCTAATTTTAGAAAATCATGTGAAATGAATTATGCGTAAAAAGATTATATTTTAAACTTCGCTTGAGATTTCAAGGTTTAACACACAAAGACTCGAAAGTAATCAATATGGTATCAATCTTGGGCGTGTGAAGGTGCTAATCCTTCCTTACACGTAATCGACTCTCGAACCTTTTTTCTGGATCTTCGAAGACCAAAATAATTTGTAAAACAGGTTTTAACATTTTGTGGTGATCCAATCACATCGGATGAAAAGGATTGGTGGCGACTTCCATTTTCCAATTTTAAAAATAATTTTCGAAACTTATCTAAAAAATGGTTTCGACAACTATCAAAACTATATATGATATTAACTCTGTGTGTTAGCTTAATGGTCAAGAATATTCATTGTCTTAAGTGTGGGCTGGATTCGAAACCGTATATGATATTTTTTATCGTAAATATTAATTTAACAAAATAAATATTTAATTATGCACTTATTTCAAGAATTTTAATGTAATTCCATATAAATTACTATTAATATATACCAAATATGTTTATATTAATATTAAAGAATATCGTCATTAATAAATAACTATTTTAAAATTTTAAATAATTTAATTAATTAATATATAAAAGTAAAATAATTTATGTATCATATATATTTATTTATTTTGATTTGTTGTTTAAGATATTGTGTCTCACATATTTTAGATGATTTTTATAAAAGTTAGTATTTGGTTTTGATAGTGTATTTTTTATTCCACAAGTAATCATAGAAAAATTGTTATATCTCTTCTTTTTTTTTTTTTAATATTTTACTATAATTTTATAAGACATTTGTCAACTTTTTAATCTTGCTTGTAGAGTTTAAAAACTCTACCGATAGTGTATCAAATATTATTTATTTTTAAAAATAGTATTATAATATTTTAATAAAAAATAATTATATTCATTTAAAACATATAAACTAACCTAAAAAATTCTATAAACTAAAAATTTTAAGTTTTTCCAAAAAATAAAAAACAGAAAATTTCATTTGCATTGTAACTACTAGAAATTCTATCACATGTTTATGCGTGTGTAAATCACATATTTAGAACACAAATGTTCGTTTAAAATTAAAATATAATAAATAATGAAATGTATAAAAATATTAAAATAAAATTTTAATATTAGATTAAGAATTTAAATAGGTAAATATATTAGATTAAAAATTTCAAATGCACTCCAATTATTTATCATGATATTGTTATTTTTCTTGAGTTTGTATCAACTTAACTTGTGACACGAACTCAACAAACGACATTATCAATATATATATGTATATATATATATATACAAATAATGTCGGTAAAATAATTTGTGTAATAACATTGAAATGTATAAAAATATTAAAATAAAATTTTAGTTGAATTGGTAAACATTTTTTTATAGATGTTTATGGCATGAGTTCAAATATCAACATTTATATTTTTTGTTAATTTTTTAAATAAGAAAATGAAAAAAATATCATCATAATAATATAACTTATATAAAATATGTAGGCATAATAACAAAATTAACCCCTAACGTTTGGGTGTTTGGTCACTTTGACAGTTTGGCCCTTAAGGTTTTTTTGGGCTCACTTTCATACATAATTTTTTTGGGGTCAAATTAGTATTTTTTAACTGTCTTGTTGACGTGGTAAATTTTTTTCTACCTGGGCAACTCTACGTATATAGCTGTTGACGTGGCATATAAGAAAAAATATGCCATGTCAGCAAAAAATTTTAAAGTTAAAAATATAATTAAAATTAAAAAAATATTTGGGATTTACCCACAATTAAAACAATTAACAAAAGTAAAAAAATTAAACAGTAAACTCTAACAAAAAAAAAATCAATCAGACAACCCTATGTTTTGAATCGAAACAAAAGTTTGAATCAATCAAACAACCCTAACCTAAACCGATGAAGGAAAAAATTAGGTTATGTTTAAATAATTTTTACTTTCGGTTAATTTTTAGGATTTTCGGGTTGTGGGAGATTTTTTATTTTCGAAGAACTTTTCAATTTCAAATGTTGGAGAGGATTTTGAATTGAAACCGAATCTTTTTTATTCAATTTTCTTTTTGTTTGGAATTTGAAAAGCCTTGGATAATATGGATATGGAAGTGGAAAGTATTTCAGACATTTTTCTTGTTTTTTTTCTTATTGTTTTTGGACATTTTTCATTCTTTAATGAATTGAGGGGGGGGGGGGGTAGATTGTGTTAATCTAAATGTGACTTTAAAAGTTCTAATTTTGTTCATGCAGAGACAATTAAAGGAACTGAAGGAAAAAACCTAGAAATTAAATCAAATCAACAACTATCGAGAGGTTTATTGGAGATTATTTTTATTGGGATTGGTTAAAAATCGTAAATGGTTTCTTCAAATTTACAAATTTTGATTTTGTTCATGCAAACAAGAGAAATGAAACAGAAGAAAAAAACCCAGAAATTGAATCAAATCTTGAACGGGGATCAAAGTCCGACAATAGCGCCACCCCCACAAGGACCACTAGCAAGGGTGGCGGCAATTATAGCTTTGATCCTCAAAAACTAGCTTTGCAAAAATGGGCCGATAATTTTCAATGGAAGAGTGTAATCGGAACAATTAAAAGGAAATCAGTCAAAAGTTTATCTGGGATTCCTTTGCTAACAAAACTTTAACGCCATGGCTTTTACGAAGATCAAAAACTTGATTGCATGCCATGGTTGTTTTTTTTTAATTTTAATTATGTTTTTAACTTTAAAATTTTTTTGCTTACGTGACATGTTTTTGTTTTATATGCCACGTCAGCAGCTGCATATGTGGAGTTGTTCAGGTGGGGAAAAAATTCTACCACATCAACATCGTTAGTCCCTTAACGGCCACATCAGCGAGATTGTTAAAAAATGATCAATTTGACCAAAAAAAAAAGATGATGTATGAAAGTGAGCCAAAAAAAACGTTAACGGCCAAAATGACCAAACACTCAAACGTTAAGAGCTAATTTTGTCATTATGCCAAATATGTAAGGTAATAGAAATTTCCTTGACTAAGTTGATGTCAAGTTGACTCGTGACACTAACTCAATCGCACACTTAAATAATAGTATATATATTATTAGAGTGGAACATTAAGAGTCAAAAAGTTTTTCACTTGTTGGAAATAAGTAAGATAGCTTTGTAAACAAGTAGGTGGTTAGGGGATTTACTTGGGAATTTAATAGGGTCCATGATCCTTACCATCATCTACTCCAATAATGGGCAAAACACAAAAAAGCTATTACATAAATATTTTTATTTGATCATTATTGTGTAAATTAAACATGAAATTATAAAAACATGATGCCATTATGTCAATGGAGAAGATATCTCTTCAAGACTAATTTTACATGAAAATTAGGAAATTACCTTGTTCAGGTGAAAAATACTCACAAGGACAGCATAAAAAACAATGTTATAATGGCTTCAACCGAACAGCCAGTTTTGTATCTTGAACAGCTCTAGAGAGCCGGTCTTTGAGAACTGTTATACCACCTCTACTGAGCCTCCTGACAAGAAAACACCTCCATCAAGTGATATACCTTTGCTTCATATACTGCTCACCTATCATTACTGTCAAAGATCTCGTATCGACTAGACAACTATCATCTATTACTAGTTCAACTTATAACGTCACATCATAATCTTATAAGAGGATTTTTTACCTAAATAATACAAAAAAATAAATTAATAACCAAAATGGTATCCCCAAATTATTATTTACCAAAATGGTATGTTTAGTTAAGTGGCGGCACTAAGGGGTATTTTTGACACGTGTTTTTTTAATTTTTTTTATTTTTATATATTTAAAAATAAAAAAATATTATTTTATTAGTGGAGGGATTTAAAGTGGCGTCATTCAGGGGTTTTTTTCAAAAAAATACGATAAAAAAATACCTGACACCCAGTGGAGGAACACGAAGTGGCGGCATCAATGGAGGAATATCAAGTGGCGGCACTAAGGGGTGTTTTGCCACTTGGCAGCACCCCATTGTGCCGTGTGTGCATGTTTGTGTGGGTTTTTTAAGAGGTGAAAATTAATTTGAGTGGTTGGGAATTTTTTGGTAGGTGATAAAAATTAAATAAAATAAAATTTTTTGTTATAAAATAGGTGGGAGGGGGAGACCAATGAAAAATGAAGGAAAAAAGAAAGAAAAAAGAGAAAGAAAGAAAGAAAGAAAGAAAGAAGGAAGAAGGAGAAGAAGGGGAAGAAAGAGAGGAAAAAAAAATGTAATGTGTTTATTTTTAAATTTAATTTTAAAATATTTTAATTTGTTAATTAGTAGTGGTAATGTGTTTGATTTGTTATTATAATTTTATTTGTTTAATAGGTTGATTAAAAGAGTAAATTAAGAGGAGTGAAAGAAAGGTAAGTTTAGTTAATATTTTAAGTATGGTTAATTTTAAAATATTTTAATTTGTTAGTTAATTTGATTATTTTAAGTTTTTTGTTTTCTTTAATTTAATTTTTAATTGATTTGTTATTTAATGTTGTTATAGTTGGTGAGTAAATTAAGAAGAGAAGAAGAAATGTAAGCTTGTTATTATGTTATTATTAATTTACTTTAATTTAATTTTGCTAGTTAGTAATTTTATTTTGTTGTTAGTAGTTGTAAGTAAAAAATATTGTTCATATTTATTGATTTAAAATTTAATAATGTTTAAATTTTGTTAGTTAGTAACTTTATTATACAAGTCATAAGATTGTTTAATAAAATGTGAAAGAAAACTATTACAAGTGTTTAATAAAATAAACAATAATCTATTTTTAAGTTATAATTAAAATTAGTTACAAGTATGAAATTAAAAAATTATTATTTTATAAAAATAAGAGAGTTTTAATAATTCACAAAAAATTAAACTTAGCTAATTAATTATCAAAATATAATATAAAAAATAATTAATTATCAAAATAATATCCACATCATATTATTGACCAAAATATAATATAAAAAATAATTAATTATGAAAATAATATCTCCATCATATTATTTACCAAAATGGTACAAAATAAATTATTTTGTACCATTTTAATAAATAATGGTGTGTGGATACTATTTTGGTTTATAAATATATATTTTGTACAATTTTAGTAAATAACACATTTTGGTATTTAATTATTATTTTTGTATTATATTGGTAAACTTATGTATTGAACTAATTGATAATTTTTTTTCAAGTTACAGAATGACTTCATTAATTAACTCGGAACGTCCTCACATAGCCAAATCAGTGAATGCGGATACACACCAAGGCAATATGAATGTAAAAAAATTATTATTTGTTCATTATGTCATTCACGATATTATTATTTGTTTACAAAATTAATTTTGGTTATACTAACTATTTTTGTAAATTAACAGGAAGAGCTCGCGTATCGTTCATTGAGGGGTCGTGCACAGGGCCTTAAATTTCTCCCTCATGAACGTCTGCTTCCGTACTTGCGGGATGCCGGATTTGCATCTGCGACATTGATCCAAAAATTTGAGTTAAGATATGATTTAATCAGTGCATTGGTGGAGCGTTGGCGCCCGGAGACCCACACATTTGATCTGCCTTGTGAGGAGTGCACTGTGACATTGGAGGATGTTACGGTCCAACTAGGGCTACCAATCAATGGTGTACCAGTCACCGGTGTTAGTTCGTTTCAAGAGCCGGCAACGATGTGCATCCAGTTACTAGGTCGCTCACCTAGTAATAACAATGACTTCACGTCGTTGTTATTTACATGGTTGAAGAGCAATTTTCAGCACTTACCCGAACACGCAACTGAAATGGAGGTTTCTTGGGCCGTTCGAGCCTATATTTTGCTAATGATAGGGGGCATACTCATGCCGGACGCAAATAACAATAAGATCCACTTGATGTATTTGCCTTTACTAAGAGATTTGCGAAAGATTCATGAATATAGTTGGGGATCTGCGGTGCTTGTCATGCTATACCGAGAACTTTGTCGCGCCACAAACCTTTCTTCTCGGGATATAGGTGGATGCCTAGTGCTATTGCAATCTTGGGCACTATATCGGATGCCATTCTTGGCATCCGTTAGGCACCAAACATATGTTTTTCCACTCGTTAACAGGTGATTACCATATACCCTAAATTTTAATTATTTGACATATTTTATTAATTATATTAATCTAACAAGTTATTTTTTGTTTTCTTAGATGGAAAACAAAACCGGGGATCGAGAGGCAGTACACAGTTCCCATGTATCGTTTGACGCAAGAGCAATATGCTGGGGAAGGGGTATGTTATTCATTAACATGTTAAATTATATTACTTGACTCGTGTTAATATGGTTGCATGTTACTAAATTATATTACTTTAATCTTATTAATATTTTGACATGTTATTTATTGTGCAGTTCATCTGGACCCCATATATACAGCCAAAAATTACCGCTGTTATTCCCGCCTTAACATTCCTCCACTCAGACCAATGGTGCATTAACGCACCGATAATCAATTTTCAAACAGTGGAGTGGTATGCCGGGGATCGAGTACTCCGGCAGTTTGGTTGTAAACAGCCTATCTCGCAGTCGTCATTCCAATTAGGGTCTATCCATGGGATGGATAAGAAGGGGAAAGCAAATTGTGATTGGAGGAGTGTGCATGGACTATATGTTTATGTGTGGAACAACCGAATGACTCGAGTACCTCCGATGGAGTACACTCCGGATTTACAGCCATCGGTGCAGTACATGCAGTGGTTCATTGAGTTTGGCAAACCATATTTGATTGGTGCTTCATCGATGATAATTCCCCCATACATGTCTCGACAAGATCGCCCCTATCATGTAGCTCCTGCCCCAGAGCCACAGCCAGTGCCAAAGCAACAAGAAGAGGAGGATGAAGAGGCATTGAATGACGATGATTCTTATCGTCCTGATTTTGCGGGATCGTCACATATGCATAGCTCATCAAGCCAAGGATATCAACCTCAGTTTGACGAGCCACCGCAATGCTCAAGCCAAAGATATCAGCCTCAATTTGACGAGCCACCGCAATACTCAAGGGAAGGATATCAGGCTGAGTTTGATGAGCCATCGCGATACTCTATTCCTCCCGGGCAATACTCTACTCCTCCGGGGCAAATGGACCCTAATGATGATGATGAACTTGACGAGTAACCTCGACGTAGACGCCAACCACCACGAAGATATACCCCGAGAACCACACCATCTAATCATGGATACTAGGGTTGTATCTAATAGTGTTTAAATTTGACTGTTGATGAATTATAATGATGAATTTTTCCTCCTTAATGTACATATATTTTAACATATTTGATCATTTATTTAAATTTCATAACATTAAACCTTATACTTAAAACCCTAAACCGTAAAGTTAAAAGGGTTAAAGACTTAAAGCGTAATTTTACCATTTTTATTAAGTGAGATATTTTTGAAGAAAAGTGTAGAGAATTTGAGAGATGAAAAATTGGAAGATAGATAATTTTTATGGTAAAATGATATTTTAGTCTAATTTCAGAAACATCAAACGAATTATAATTTTGAATTCTTTACCTCAAGATATAAATAATTTAGTGACTGTGACACAAGTGGACAACTTTGAAAATTAATGTAAAAATAAAATTAAGAGGTATATGATGATGAACCGGGTTTAGGCCCTACTCGATTCGGATGACTGACCAATATGATAGGTTCGTTGAGGGCAATTACGTCGAGTATGCCCAGCTAGCCTACACAGTCCACACAGCTTGCCCCCGTCTGTTTTCTCCATAATGTCCATTTCGTTGCGGATTCTGATGATATGAGGACGACCTTTTGGATTCCTTCGTAAACCTTTGTTCGGGATAAGCTCGAAAGTCGTCGGAGGTACCTCCCATGTGGACAAGTCAGGCAGAACGGGGAACTCATTTTCCCAAATACGTAACGTACGATGGAAAGTGTAAACGGGGTCAATGAACTGTTCAACATTGAGCGACACTTTAGCACAAGCTGCAACGACATGCGCACAGGGATAACGAAGTGTATCGAACCTCCTGCAATCGTAGTGTCTGTTTTGGAGATCAACCCCGTATGACCTAGGTGGGATACCAGGTCGACGACCAATAGTCTCAGTAACTTGAAATCGTTGAAACTGTAGTGAATATATTTCAACGTTCATCGTCCTCGCACTCTGACGGTTTGCATCTGTTGCATTCCTTACAACTTCGACAAACACGTGACCAGCGTTCATCTGATCGATTTGTCGCGTTCCCATTACTGGCATCAAGGTAGCTAGCCTATAGAACGTAGAGGAGAACACAGATGAAATCGGAAGATGTCGTATTCTTTTGAACACGCTGTTAATCGTTTCTGCCAGGTTGGTCGTCATTTGACCATATCGATACCCCTCATCAAAACTTTGAGACCATTGCCACGGCTCCATAGTACCCAACCACTCGCGTAGAGGCTTATTCGTTTAACCTTCCATGTCACTCTCAAGTCTAGTCATTCTTTGCCAGAATCGATGTGGCTCTAGCTCATACGCTGTAGGAATATTAAGAAAACATAAGTTACAGTCTAAAATTAAAACCTTAAAAATATAATTTGGAACTTAATTTTTTTACCCATTTTCACAAGTTGTCTCCGTCAGTCTACATTCTTATATTCTCGTTGGAAGTTAGCCGCAATGTGTCAGTTGCAGTAAACCGATTTCCATGGTACACCAGTACGCCTAATGGCTGCAATAATACCCTTCGCTCTATCAGAGATGATGCAAATATTATCGTTATGAATCACATGCCTCCGCAGGTTTCTCAAGAAGAATTCCCAAGATTCCATGTCTTATTTGTCCACAATAGCGAATGCTATTAGGAGCACATTTTGATTCCCGTCTTGAGCCATCGCAATTAGTAGGATTTGCATATATTTCCCGTATAGCCACGTTCCATCTACCTGGACAAATGGCTTGCAGTGAGGAAATGCTCGAACGCAGGGATCAAACGTCCAAAATATATACTGAAAAATTCTTCTTCCCGATTGCATGTTGTTATCTGAGCCATAATAAGGTCATGTCACCAACTCAATCGCAGTCCCCGATACGTACTGTCGCATTACGGCTATCCATCCTTACAGCTCATTGTATGATGCATCCCAATCACCGAACAATTGTTCCATTGCCATCTGTTTCGCAATCCATGCTTTTCGATATGAAACCCGATAATGGAATCGTGATTGCATGTCCACAATCAATGTAGAAACCTTGATGGTCGGGTCGTCCTTAACCATTGGCATGATATGTGTGCAGATGATTCTGGAATCAAGTTTCCGGTGATCTTCTGACAAACGTGTTGAACTGCATGTGTGAGGCCCATCAATTTTTCTTATCTCCCACATCTGCGACTTCTGGATAAATGCTGCTCGCACCCGCCACTTGCAACCTTCCGTCGACTTCCAGCACTCTCCAATATACAATGTCGGTTTAGACACTGCGAATTTGTAGTCTATCGACACATTCATGCTATATCACTTAATAGCAAATATGCATTCTTCCTTGGATTCAAATTTTTGGCCCACAAACAACTCTTCACAATCTGTTGCTACGGCCAATCGATGAGCAGGTACTATTTCAGGGTATTTCGTGAACTCGGCATGTGTCGCATCGGGGTTTATAAGCGACATGTGTGCCCAAGAGGATTATTGTGCATCACAATATGTGTAACTGGATTTTCGACTGGATTTTCATCGTCATTCGCCCCTTCTTCGTCAATATCATCTGGGACCTCATTCACATCCGGATCACTATCAATATCGACTTCATTATCAGAAGGAATACTACTATCATATCCACCATCTTGATCTGCATCATTCTCGGGTGCAGCAGCATTAAGATCGATGTCTAGCCCACGTACGATTGATTGACTTTCAATGTACGATACTGGAACCACCATACACGGAGTTGAATCTTCATTTTGTACAGGTTCCACATCAACTAACTCAGCAAACAATTGAACCGGTGCATTTGGGTCACTTTGATTTGAACAATAAAGAGCGATCATTGTCTCCACGTCTTCGTCGTCTACAAGTTCCATCTCGGTGAATTTGATGGGATCTATCGAAACTGGAAACTCTTGTAAAAAAGTTTCGAGATCCTTCTCCCACAACGTCTAAAATTTTTTACACTAATCCTTGCTTTCATATCATCAACCGAGATATTTCGACGAAATCTCATTCCTATTTGTTCCCGACAATCAAATATACATCCAACCGATGTTCTCGAAATTACTCCATCAAAATAAATGCATACAAAAAATTGATTATCCATATTCAATAAATCTGTTAAAAATTAAATAAAATTTATTAAATAAAATATGATTTTACCCATTTATATCATACTCAAATAAAATTAAAATTAAACACATTACCTTTCTTTCCTTCTTCTTTCTTTCTTTCCTTTCTTTCTTTCCCGTTTATTTGCTTCCCCCTTTCCTATTTTATAACAAAAATTTTATTTCATTTAATTTTTATCACAAACACTAAAAATTCCCAACCACTCAAATTTAATTTCACAAATAAAATAAAATAAACACACACACGACACAATGGGGTGCTGCCAAGTGGCAAAACACCCCTTAGTGCCGCCACTTTATATTTCTCCGTTGGTGCTGCCACTTCGTGTTCCTCCACTGGGTGTCAGGTATTTTTTTGTCGTATTTTTCTCGTATTTTTTTGAAAAAAACCCTTGAGTGCCACCACTTTAAGTCCCTCCACTAATAAAATAATATTTTTTTATTTTTAAATATATAATAATAATAATAAAAATTTTAAAAAAAAACACGTGTCAAAAATACCCTTTAGTGCCGCCACTTAGAATCCCTCCACTTAACTAAACATACCATTTTGGTAAATAATAATTTGGGGATACCATTTTGGTTATTAATTTATTTTTTTGTATTATTTAGGTAAAAAATCCCTTATAAGATCAAGTTGTTATCTTCACTAAGAGCTTACGAGGTGACCTGTCTATCAATAGAATGCTTCTACATGGCACCTCAATCCTCCATATAAAAGCTCACCAGGGACCAACAGACAGGCATAAGAATATCTCCCCTCGCTTTGAATTTTCTCTCTTTATCTCTCATCTCTTTCACGTCTTTCACGGCTCTCCGCTTATTCAAGTGAACCAACATCACGTTTCTGCATGTTGCATGTTTTTCTCTTTAGTTGATATTGTATCAACAAAAACACAACACAACCAAGTTAAAAGACAACATCATTAACAGAAAATATAAGTGGTTGTGACATGCATTTGGATTAAATGAAAGAAAGTTTTGAGGAAACTGCAATTTAAGTGAACAATTTGATTGATGCGGTTTTTGTTTTCTTGAAATTCATTATAAATTTTTAAAATTTCGATAAATTTTTTTAGTAAATCCATTTATTTTTGAAAACATGAAATTACTTTTTTAAATCTCTTATTTTTATGAAGCAGATGCATTTGTGTATGTGAAGTTATGAGTTGGAATATGTTAAAGTAATACTTGTGGGTGATAAAACCTTGAGAAATTAGTAGGTAATCAAGTAGAATAATTTGGATTGTATATCATGACCATCAGGTTGTATCAAGTAATACAGAACAAAACTGTGCATTCTACAAAGGATATATCAATTCATCCAGTTAGATCAATTGATATCAAATCTACAAAATACGCTTTTTTCCGTAAAATTTTACTTCATATCCATTAAATCACACTAGAAGTGATAAACTCTTGAGATTTATAAATACTCAAATTCTGGACTTCAGTTTGTCTCCTCGTATACTTAAATCTGATTGCTTCCATAAACATCAGAAATCTCCGTTACAGTTTAATTAGCATATCTTGAAATAAATACTTTAAGCAAGTTATTGTTGACTGTATCCAGCTCATAGACACATATATCACCTTCTCTTAGAGAGTTTTCCCTCGCAAATTTGATCCAGCCGCTTGTTAATTTAGCTATGCGAATTCGAGGGTTGCTTGTTATCTCGACAGGCCATGATCTATCTGCAACCTGAAGTATCAACTTCTGGACATTTAGCTCCAAATATTGTTCAACAAATCTAAATGGTATATCCTGCAGAAAGTAGAATTTCCAGAATATTGTTACTATCGTTACTGCTCTCAGATATCAATCAAAGGTTGCACTGAGTATAGGTAGTAGGAATTCATAGATGGTAAGCCTACCACACAGTCTTCCTTAAGGTGTAATGGCAGCACAACTCGTCGGAAGATTAATGGAGCTTTAACAGACTGTGACGTCAAGCCTAAAGCTTCCTCAATAATTCCTGCACCAAGTCCATTTCCATGTATCAGTTCATTGATTCGACAAAATTTAATTATTTAGTCACTAATGACTTAACACTACTGGACTTGCACACCTTGTGATGGGTGGGAATCTTCATCTGCAATAGACTGGAAAATGATTACTTTGAAGGAAATTTGAGTGTCATTCACCAACTCAAAGACACAAACATCACCAACTTTCAATTTATTGTCATTAACAAAAGCCCTCCAACCATTACAGATCCTTGCATTTGGATTTCCAATGCTTTGCTGATGGTACTCTGCCGGCCATGATTTCCCATTTGAAAGAAGGGCTATACCGACGTTGGTGAGGGTAGTCTTGAAATGTTTCCTTGCAAAATCGTTGGAGATACACTGGTAGAAAAGACAATTATAAACAGTTAATTCATCAGAAAAAGCTGGTAATATGACTAACAGGTTTCTGTAGTGAAAACTAACCAATGCATGAGACTGAACATATGATGGTTGTAAAACAACAACAAAAAAGGGGTTCTGAGATGTGAAAGCTAGTGCTCTTTGAAGAGCTTTTTCACGGACTTTCATCTCTCTCTGAAAAGCTGTTTCACGGGCCTTCACTGGTCCCAGGCATTTGGAACGAGTCGATGTGATTCTGGCTTCCATTTGTGCAGGCGATCCATGAGAATCTGCCTTCTTACTACAGTAAATGAATACTTGGAATGAGATGTCAATGCTGTCGATTAACTCAAAGGCGCAAACATCACCAACTCGTAAGTTATTGTCGCGTACAAAAGCACCCCAACCATTTAAGAGTTTCACATACTGTTGTCCGTTCATTCCTAGAGTAGCATGGTACTCAGCAGACCAAGTATTCCCACTAGAATCACAAAGAATGGCATCACCATGATCCATCAAATATTTACTGGAAAACTCCTTAGGTATACTCTGCAACAAAAGGAAATTATTACAAAAACAGAAGACAACAAACACCATTTGTAAAGATTAAGCATAGTTTCAAAAGGCTAGCTTACAAGGCGGCCAACTTTGGAGTGAAGACCAACATATGTTGGTTGCATGAAAACCAAAAAGAATGGGTTTCCAGACTTGAAGGCACAGCTAGCTCTCTCCAGAGCTGTAGATTTTTCATTTCCCTTTGTAGCTGAAAACCCATTATTAGCAGCTCTCATAATTTTTGGAGGGCGAGGACATTGCAGTACTGGTTTCTTTGTCATGTCGGTAGAGATGTTATTAGCGTATGGATAGTGAATCTCTGAAGCACTTCTATCAAATATGAGGACATGGAAACGGCAATTCCCTTCGTATCTAAACACCAAGAAATGTCCCAACTCCAAAGAGTAATGCTCAGCAAATTTTCGCCACCCATTTTGAACCCACAATTTACCATCAAGTTTCATCAGCTCCAATTCCCACACTTCACCAGTTGGAACCTCAAACAATACTGGGCTTGACAGTTTACTTCCATAATCTTTTGCAAACTTGTGAGGAATTCCCTGTCAACCCCCCAAAAACTCCCTCTAATAATTCTAAATTGGAATTTACAGTAAAAGCTACTACTTAATAACATTAATTATCAAGACTGGTACTACTCGTAGTCCCTCAGTTTTTGGGCAGAAATATGATCGTAGTTACTTACAAAAGTAGCAACTAAAACTCAGTTGTTCCTAGGGATTTTCAGATCCTGATGGTGAGTGATTATGACAGTTAAACACTTGTAGCCAAGACTGGTACTAGAGAAATTATTATCAAGCTCAATCACCCATGGTTTACTTAACATACTCTTATAAATTCATCCCCTCTTCAGATACGTGATCGGGTTAGTAGACAAAACTCTCACTTAATTTTCCAACCATCAACAAATTTGGTATTATCTCACATAAGAGTTTTATTTCTCAACTCAATCTTAGGACCAGAAGCTGTAATAGGTAATAAGATTCTCACCAATTAATGACGTATAAGTTACAGAACATAAGTTAGAGTGGGGGGCGAATCCTGCTATCCTAAAATGTAAAAATTTTCATTTAAAATTTTAAATTAATAAAGGTAATATTGCACTTTGGTCCTCCCTAAAAACTGATAAAATTTTGATTTATTCTTTTAAAAATTATATTTTACTATCGTAAAATTTACAATTTAATTTCAACTCCTAAAATTTTTTTCTAACTTCACCCTTAATTAGAGTCGAATCATGCACATTCACATGATTTGCTTGTTTAGGCACTAAATAAGATAACATTACTTTATGAACCCGTTGTCTTTTCAAGCACTCAATTTTTTTTAGGGAGGGAAAAAAATAATGGACGTGTTTAACAAAAAAAAAAGATGATAGATCCATGAGGTGAGAGTATATCGTCAAGTGCTTGAAAATACGAACTTATAAGGACTTAATAAGTCAAAATGATACCAATTGACTATCTTTTTTTAACCTTTGACAAAGCATTTTTATTTTGTAAACCTACTATCTCTTAATTCACTCTATAGTAATGAGAGAGAGAATTTCTATCGAGGATAATACCTGATAATACCTAACGTGTTAAGGGTCAAACCTTCAACAAGTAAGCACTAGTCTCTCTTTTACTCTCTCACAGTAATATTTTATCACATGGAAAAAATGAGAAGGTAGTCTCTTTATTTAATTGGCATATTTGGCATATTTTATCAATTTGACATTTATTTTTTTAGATAAATTTGGATATTAAGCTTTTAAGAAGAGTCGATTGTTTTCTTAATGGAAAAGCTAACAAAAAGTTAATTTTTTAAATGATGTTGTCATGATAATTCACATGGTAGTCTATGTGTGCTTTATGCTGACATAACACTATTTATCTTATATGCCATATCAACAAACAAATCAAAAATAAAAAATATTATAAAAAGTTCATAATTTTTTTAAAAAATAGCAAAAAGTACATATGAATTATCAATGTAAATTGTCATGTTTAAAAATTTAATATTTTAGTCAATATTTTCATTAAAAAATAACAATTTGACTCTTTTGAAAGGTTGATGGTAAAATTTGATCCTTTTTTAAAAATTGAGAACCAAATTTAGTTTTAAAAAATAAGGATCAAATTGATAAAAGATATAAACGTTAAATACTAAATTTATTATTATACCTATTTTAATTTACTAGAAGTAGATGATTGTAGTTTACAAACATTGAAAAATGAATCCAATTAGATAGTATATTGCCATTAAAGTGCTAACTTGAAATTCAACAGTTCAACATTTAAGAAGTTAGGAAAAGAAAACAACAATAACTGATGGATAGTTTAAATGCAAAAATTAGAGGAAAAAGCAACCTATCAGTCCAAGTTTTTTCTCATAAAAGGGATGCCTGAGAATTACTGACATTCATGGAACTTGTAAGCTTAATTAGGGATAATGAAATTCCAAAAGGGTAGTGGCCTGTGGGATAGTAATCCTTTGGAATGCATGAAAACCTTGAACAAACTAAGAGATTACCCTAATCCTCAATTTCCTACCTGCTCATTTTCAATCATGAAGCGGCTTTGTCAAGTAGTTTCGTCGAGCCAATCGAATCATGACAGGAGTAACTTAAATGATGCAGGGATCATAAATACAATTTCCCACCCACCTGTTCTTTTCATTCCTTGACATTATTTATGGTTTAGTTATCTGTAAATGTCATTGTACCTTATCCCTTTGTTTTATGATAATGAAGTGCAAGTTCTTTAGTGGGGACATATGTCCTTAGCCCCATCCAGAAGCTTTTATGTGCATTTTTATATCAGATGATGACATGCAAAACCTTGTATATCTAACAGCTTTAACTGGTGGCCGAACAGCATCTCCAATTAGATGAAGTCCGTCAACGTTTCACCATCATCAACCACTTCAGTCAAGCTCCCTCGTTTATTAACAAGATTTTTGTCCTCGTTGACATAACAACAGATAAGCCATACCAGAAGAGCAGTGAACGTAGTTAAACTGAACAAGGTAAAAATTAGCTGCTTCTTTTTACAAAGACAAATGAAATGTGTATAAACCAAAAGCAGACTGATAACCGGTAGGAATTTGTGTTCATGTACTTCTGCTTTTGAGGTCATGACAACATCCAAAATAGTACACATATATTTCTAAAACTAAAACCAACTCTACAAGATCCCAAAATGAGAAAAATATAACTTCAAGCAACAATAAATATGAATTAACCAATTCACCCTGTTGCGTCCAAAAGTCTCAAGGAAGAGCAACCCAAGCATATAATGGTACCCCTCCAAATCCTCCAGGGTCTTCTTTAGCTTCCACTCAGACAAGGGGATTATTTTGCAAATGATTTTGAATTGCTCAATTGCAGAAGTTAAGTCTCTGATTCTTCCTCTGCAACGGTCGGAAGTGTACCCTCTCTGATGAATGAAGGGTTAAGGAACTTTGCCACAAATGCCCACAACTTATAGACATCCTCAAAATTAGTCAGGAAGCTAAGAGAAGCTGTAACAACCTCGACTCTTGCGAACCCACTTTTCCTGTCTTGTTGCCCATTTTCCGTAGGTCTGCATAGGGTAGCATCTTCGAAGTTCAAAGCCCCTCGCGGTTGTCGTGGGCCATCTAATATTCGTATGTGACTGAGGAAACCAATACCGACAGAGATACCTTCTCTTTCAGCCAGCTTCTGTACAATCTCCGGATTTATGAGGCCCCTGTTTCTATCCCTCACATTGAAAGCCACTGCTGCACCCCTTTCGTACTTTATTTTCGGGCCATAAATGTGAACAAGATTCACTTTACTATCTCCATCTGAATTACGTAATTTGAGCTGTAGTAACGAGGTTACAAGCCAGTTAATTAAAAACCGTAATCTAAGAGTGGTTTTATTGAGCCCCAACATGTTAACATGGTCAAGATGCCGACATATTATCTCAGGCTCCCTCCTGCCCCAATCTTGTCCATCACCATATTCTCCATCACTGCTGTAGTCTTCATCGTCAAGGCTGGTCACAGGCACTTCTCCTGGCACCAAACTATGACTTGGGTGCTCTTTACGACTATCCTCCATGCTAAATGATACCCTTCTTGGATGTTCATCTTCTAACCCAAAAAATCTACCACCGTTGTATCTATTTCCTTCCCTTCTCCCAAGCAACCTAAATTCACCTTCAGTTTCCCTTCTTATGGCACTCTCTTTAATCTCTGAGGAAATTTCAGAAGTTGAGCCATTTGCCAGGCCATTATTCTGAAGGACGGAAGAATTGTTGCAGCAAGTTCCATTCATAGCTGAACCAGATACAGTCCCCACAGAAAGTGGCTTGCTGGTATCCTGTTCTTCCTCGATTTCCACAACATGCAAACGGCCTGAAGCCTTGATATGATTTCGTGAGGTGATGTTTGTTCCTGATAATTGTTCTTCTTCAGGGATCTCCTTCACACAGTCCAGCTCCTGCGAAACTGATAGAACAGCAGCATCAAATGATAACACACAATGATCATCATGTCCCAGGTTAACATCTTTATCATCATATAATGGGCTGCTATATATCTTTGCTGTTGGCTTTGGAGAGGGCCGCTTGTGATTCTTCTTGCCACTAAACCAAAATGGTGGAAAAGGGGAGGCAATTTTTTGTTTAGTCAACTGACCTGCACTGTCTGACCCCACCGGACTCTGACCCAAATCAATCCAGAATGAGTTGTCAGATGAATCATCTTCGCTGAAGACGGGACTCTTCATCACTTCACCTACAGAGATGCTCTCGGTTTCTTCAAATATGGTGCTTGCTCCATCTCTTTCAGAACTATTATCTTGATCCATTTCTGTCTCGAACACATCCTGAACCTGAGAAGATGTGAAGACACCAGAAAAGGCAGGTAACTGTGTTCCCGAACGGCTTTCAGAGGGCTTATCACCATTTTCACCAACTTCATTGTCCTCAATTCCACCCAATCCATCAAGAACATCTATAGAATCACTCAGATAGAGTGGATACTCGGGGGTAATCTTCACCATCCCAGAACCAGTTGATCCAAACTGGTTCTGAAGGCTTCCCATGACTGATTTTTTAATAAGAAGGCACCCAAAGCCAGTTGGATCATATCCGAAGACCCTGTAGAATGACGTGATAATGAAATCAGGCCGAAACAAGGACAGTCCAAGTGAATCCATGTCTTTGGGACCCAATGACCCAGCATCAAGCAAGACATGCCAATGGTTCTGCTGAGCCAATGCCATCCACTGATATGAATACTTAGCCCCAGTTACTCTAGACTGCACAGGGAAAACAAAAAGCCCAGTAGCTGAATCCTTCTTCCTCCTCTTTTTATTCGATATCTGCTTTCTCAAATCAGTAGAACAAAGTTTAAGAGTTGGCCATTTAAACCAAGCACTGTGAACTTTTGCACCCTTCTCCCTGGCACTCTGAGCCATCCAATTCACCGATTGACTCTCATAATCAAACATGGTCAACAGTTTCTTATTTGTATGGAAAGGATACGAGTCAGCCAACAACTTAAACGCAGACCCTCTACTCACAGTAAACACAAGGCCATACTCATGCTCAGGAATGTTCAAATAATCCATTATCCTACTCTTTATGTCATATTCCACAGTGCCTTTCTCAGCACCACCATAAAGCGCATGGTTACTCAAATTGGCAGTTATCTCAGACAAGCTAAATATAGAAGACTCCCAGTAATGCAAGGTTTGAACATAAGAGAAAAGCCCAAATCCACAATAATCAAGGCATACCTTTGGTGACAAATGTGCATACTCATCTGACCTCAACTGATCAATCTTCTCCGATGACTGGTATTTAGGGTACATAGTGAGGAACTTGTTGAAAGCCTCAAGCACATCGGGGATAGAATCTTCGCTCTCAAATGTTCTCTCCGCGGCAAGAGCAGTGGCTCGCAGAAATTCACGCTGAGCATGGAGTCTTGCAATGGATCTTGATCGTCCCAAGCTCTCATCTTGATCGGCTAGTGAATCAGGTTCCATGTCCTGAGACTTGAACAAAGACCCATCTTCAGATGCTTCTTCAAGTGCTTCCCTGAGTTTGTTCTCGTGTAGTTTTCGGAGAACAGAAGGGTTCTTCTTGATTTCAGCAGCTGATTCAGAGCCATATCTTCTCCTGCTCTTCTTGTCTAAGATAAGAGCAGCACAGTGAGATATGGGCTTCCACAGTGAAAGATGCATCAAAGCCTAAACTCGAGACAAAACCCAGGAAGAAGAAGAGTGCAAGAAGTCTTTAACACATCTAACAACCCCCCCACCACCACTTTTTTTTTTCTACCAAATGGGTTCAATTTTCAAAACCTAAGGCTCAAAGCAAAAGGGAGAAATCTTGTACCAGATCAGAAAAGCCCTAAATTCAGCTTAAAAGGATTCGATTAAGAGAGGAACAACTCATAAGGAACCAAAAAAGTTAATGAGGAAGGAAATTCCAAAAAAAAAAAAATCTCGGGCTCCAACCTGAGAGAAAAAACCGATGACAAGACCAAAAAAAATATCCTGGTGCACAACACACAGTCAAGAACAGAGAATTGGAAGTATAGAAAAAGTCAAAAACCCATTTTTCTTTGAAGGAAAAAGTAAAAGAAAGACAAAAACTTGGAAGGGAACCCAATGAAGAGATTCACGAGTCAAAGGCTAAAAAACTGAAGCCGTAGTACAACTACAACCCGCAAAACCCAGATCCCAAAATTAAAAAAAAAAAAGTTTTAAGAGAAGTAGAACATAGTGTATAAAAGATCCCTTCTTCAACCCAAAAACCAGACCTCCATTAACCAGCTAAAAACATCCACCTTTCTGTTTATCTTTCTCTTTCCCTTTCTTTCTTTCTTTCTTTCTTTCTTTCTTTCTCTCTCTCTTAATTAAAAGCAAGCTAACTCCTTCACATCAAATGCGCATTTACTTGTGGAAGCAGTAAATCCAATTACATACAACCAAAATTAATAGACGAGTCTCTCTCTCTCTCTCTCTTTTACACTCTCATCTTCCACACAAAAGAACCCTCCCCATAACCAACAGTGAGAAACGGACATTGATTTCACAAATCAAAATGTAAAAATCCTTGTTTTACTATGTTAATATTTACACATTTATTGATCCTTTTATAACTAATTCATGTTTTCCTTTTGTGGGTTGTGATGGGTGGGGCCTATCGATAAAGCTTTTTCCTATACAGACTTAGCCAAAAGTCAAAACTCAGCTGCCTTGTAAAAGCTGCTTTCTGTCCAACTAGGCAGCTAAAGATCCACCTCCTGATTCTATACATCGCTATTAGCCCTTCAAATTTTAACTTCCCATCACAAGTTTATATAATTATATAATTTTCCATTTTATCTGCACAAATTATGTTTTGACTTAACACAATTCTGAACAAGTGGCCCAAAAAAGAAAAAGACTTTATTTTGGTGTCTTTCAATCAGGCTTTAAAATATTGATTGTTTACTTTTAGCTTTTTTATTTATATTATCTAAAATGAGATCATTTGCAATTTGCCAAGGTTTTAATAAGTAGGAAACTCTTATTTTCCAAGGCTTTGCATCTCTTAAAACACTAGAGGATGATGTCGAAAATCTTGATTATATTTGCTTTCTTACCCTTTCACACTTTGATTATTCCAACATAGAAGAGGAAAAGAAAATCCTTGTTTTTTGCAGCATTTGATGAATGGTATTTGAATTTTGATTATGGTCCAGGTGAGGGCTCAAGAATAAAGATTATTTAATCTATTATTTTTTCTAAAAAAAAAAGACAAATATATGCAATGGAAAAAGACTTGTGCTTCCATGTATCAAGGGCACATGAAGTTGGATGCAGATTAATTTTATAGACTTCTGTTTGTCCTTTTTCAGCATTTCCTCTCAAAGAAAAAAAAAAAGAAGAGAATGTTCACCAAATTTCAGAAAACAACCAAAATTTTTGAAGGAACACTGTTCCCAGTTCTCCATTAATTATTAAAATACCCGTTCCATTTTGTTGACATTGATTATTTAACATTGTTAGTCACTTGGTCATATTCAACTTTGTTGGTATTTCGCAACCCTCTATGGTTCAACAAATTGCAGCCTAAAAGATGGAATATTCTCCACATTGTTTTTCAGCTGGCATTGCCAACCCCTTGGAATATATTTTTTGCCCAAAAAATGGAATTTAAATTTTAACTCTATTTGCCAAGATTTTTACGGACATCATGCGTACAGTGATGGAATCCTTATTAGAAATGTAATGTGGAAGATATCCTTTTTCTTTGTCAAAAAATATTTTATTTTAAAGAAAGAAGAAGAAGAAGAAGAAGAAGATGATCGTTTTGGAAAACAGAGGCCCTAGTCTTTGAAAATTTTGGGTGGGAAAAAGGTGTCACATAAGCAAGAAAAAAACAAAATACATAAGCCACTGCCTTTGGATTCCATCTCCTTTTAATGGCCACACCAATGCACAAAACCCCATAACCAACCAACCTCCAAAGTAAAAGGTCAATAGCCTAGGATTAAAATGTTCCTTTTTTTTTTTTTATATATATTTTACTAATCAATCATTTATAATGTTATTATTATTAAAAAACCATATAGATTAACATTAAAATCTTTAAAACCATTATTTAACAAAAAAATTTCAAGCTGAACTTTGGTCTAATTAGGGACAAATCTAGGGTAGTTTTTTTAGTTAACAGTTATAATTTGTTTTTAATTTTCTTTAGCTTTTGAAATTTTATGTATTTATTAAAAACCTTATTAGATACGTATGCCTTTAAATAATAAATATGTGTTTAAAAATAATATATAATTATCGACTGATGAAAGTAATAGAGTGTGTATAACAAAATTAATATATATAAATTAATTAAAATAAATTTTAGTTGAATAATAAATTTAAATTTTCTTTCAACATAATTAATATGGATTCAAATTCACCTTATCAATATTCTTTAAATATGGAAGATATTTTAATTACGAAATATATACTCAGCTCTCTGCGCCGTTTTATTTTTTTCTTTTGTTCTTGATCAATCAATGGCGAAGTTAGTTTTAATGCTAGTCGTCGACCTTTGGTACTCTTTCCCCTTAATTTTTTTATATTCACTTCTTATTTTCTTTTATATTTTGGTTTTATTTTAATTTTTATCTGCTTTCGCAGCACGCTTTTCCTCTATCTTGTGGTACGTTTTTTCTCTGTCTTGTGGCACGTTTTTTCTCTACCTTGTGACACGCTTTTGCCTTATGGCACGTTTTTGCCTACCTTTATGGTAGATTTGCGTTCGTGGATAATTTTCTCATAACGCTCGACTCTGATTTGTGATTATCGGTGGTCTTTCAATCGTTTGATCTCCTTTTGTGGTTCGTTTGCCGATACAGTCAGATTTGTTTTGCGAAACAATTTACAAGATTGTTAGTTTTGCTCACCACTCCTACTTCGATCCTTAAGCGTGTAGGTGGATAAAGACAAGGAGTTTTGTTTCCTGTTTCCTTTCTCTAGTGTTTCATCTCATCCCTACCGTTGCAACCCACTGGACGTGTTTTGCTGGTTTGATCTTTCATTTTTTATTTTTTTTAGTTAGTTTTTTTTGTTTTATTATTTTTCTGCTACATTTTAATTTCATTTGAAATATTTTTTCATTTTAATTTCTAATAAATTCAGCTGTCATATTATTCAAACAAAAAATATGAAAGATATTTTTATAATTCTTAACTCAAAACTCATTTTTTTTAATTCCCTGAGTCAAGTCAATCCATATATATTATTATAAAAACAAATCTTTTAGGAATAATGTAGGTATTAGAAGTTAGAACTAGGGGTAATTTAGGTATTAAAATTAAGGGTAATTTAGATATTTTCACTTATTTTAATTATTTGTTCTTTTAATTTTTTTTATTTGTTGAAAGTTATTTTTGTAGTATTTATTTGAACTAATTGTATTTTAAAAATCATATTTATTATTAATTTTTTTTATTAGCTTTTCTATTTTATTTTTTAGCATTTTAATGTTTTATATGTGTGCGACCAACCAGTTAAATTAGTTTTTTTAAGGTTGAAAATATGAATAATTTAAAATTTTATTATTGAACATATTAATTTAGTATTTTCTAAACTAGATTTGATAAACATTTTTAAGGTAATTATAAATATTTAATCTATACATCTATGTAGAATATATATTTTCAACTCCTAAACGAGCCATTAAGAGTTAACAAGGGCATTATAAATATCTATATTAACATTTTTTTTAAATTAATTCATAAAAAATATTTATAATTTAATTTGGTTCATACAAAAATATAAATGAAATTAACAAATGGTAAAATGTCACAATGATTCAAAATCTTAATTTAGTTACATAAAATTAATTTAAATTTTAGTATTTTGTTTTAATTATTCATAGTTTAATTATTATTTAATGTCCAAAAATTTATTTTTTAGTCTAATTATTTTTTCTTTTTAATAATATATTGAAGTCATTGGAGTTAATAAAAATACTCTTGATATTTCAAAAGGATATTCTTGATATTCCTTATGAAAATTTATTATATCACTGATTATAATTTAATTGTATTATATATTTTAATTAATATTATTTTTATTGTTAAGTAAATTATTTTTATTTTTTTAATTCTTGAAATTTACATTTTTCGTTTTATTGTTAAGTAAACGATTTTTATTTATATTAAATTAACTGTTTTTAAATTTTAAAAGTTACATTTTAGTGTCTTTTGATTTCTTTGGAAGGTTACAATGTTTTTTTTTTTTTTATGAAAATGTTACAATGTCTTTATTTGTGTATATATTTACTTATACTTTTACAATATTGATGTATATTGTTAATAGGAAAATATTGTATGAAACAGTGACGTCATATTATATATATATATTTTTTAATAGTTTAATGTCAAATCAATGTTTTCATCTTAAATTTTTATATTTTTATCTTGAAAAAAATAAAATTCAAATGAAAATCATAAAATTCAGAATGAAATTATTAATGTAACATTAAACTATTGGAAAGTAATAATATCATTATTTCATACAATCATTTCTCTATTATTGATATGCATAGTTTTTATGTGTAGTTTTTATTTGTTATGTCAAGATGGATAAAATGTTGTTGATAAATTCGTATATTTCAACTTAATAATGCTTTAATTATTTTTTATTGCAGTTAAAATTTTTATTTAAATTAATTATTTATATGGAAGTTGTTATTTTATTTGAATATTGATTTTAGAAGGTACATATTGTTTTTAGAATTAACTACTAGAATTTTAATACGTACATCTGAAGTTGAGTCAACAATAATAAAAAGTCAAACCACACTCTGGGTGGTGTGGATATGGGATTGCAACTATATTATTTTAATTAATATTTTAATTAAATTTTATGTTTTACGCAATTTGCATCAACTGAGAAAAACATTTTGTTTGTTTTTTTTTTCTTTTTAATGCAATTTTGGAGTAGAAAAGAAAATCAGGAATTCCTAACAATCACATGGAAAGCACGTGCAGTACTTAGTAGTGATTATGATTGTTATTTGAACAATCAGAATTAGTCAACCATATTTTTGAAGTGCAAAACTACCCTTGGTCAAACCCTGGAGGGCATCAGCCTTAAGTCATGATCTTTGACGACTATAATAAAAGCTTAATTAATCTAATATTTTGGATTAGTTCACAAGTTTAAAGAAAAAACATTATTATTTAAGCTGAATCCGATTTTGTTTTTAATTTATAATTATTTTTAATTATATCTTATATAAAAATAATTATTTTAATTCACCAAAAAAATAATTATTTTACATTTAAATTAGTAAAAAAAAATTAAAACTATTGTATAAACATTATTTTCCACAAAAATATTTTTATTTAAATTAGTGAAAAAAATTAAAACTATTGTATAAACATTATTTCTCACAAACTGTTCTAGAATATTTTGTGTTATCTTTAGATTGTTTCGGATCAAATGGTCGTTTGACCCATATTTAAAACAAATTCTATTATTCAACTAATATTTTCCTCAATGGAATCTTCTCAGCGGAGTGGATATTCAACATTGTAATCCACCACTAATACACTTCATCTTCAGAACCTTCATGTCTATTCGACATTTTTACTTTCTATAATATTCACAATTTTAATCAATTAAATAACTAAATAACCTCTCATCACATCATCATATAAAATGGTATGTACTTGTGGACTCATTTTTCGGCCCAAACATCAGAAAATTTTTACTCTGATACCACCAAATGTAATATTCCTATACTCGATTTATACGTATAAACCCAATATAGAAGCATTACATTACACTACGACATAGAAAGTCGAGTAACAGAAAATTTTCTTTAAAAACCGATGTCTTTTAAGACCATTCTAGTCGAAATATTGTATATTAATCATTTCATGTCATAATTCATAGCATTCAAGATAACAAATTTTTTTCCACTCATTAGAGACTTATATAAGTACCATTATACATGTCATTTCTTTTAAAATAAAAACCTATATTTGGAGTTATCCAAAGGATGATGTGATGTGATGAGAGGTCCTTGAACTTGACTTTATTTACCTACACGTTGAAACAAACGCGTTAAGCCGGTGAAGGCTTAGTAAGTACTACAAGAATAATTAATCAATTCTAAACTTTTTATTAACTCATTTTAATAAACGTGTGAATATTTATTATATAAAATCTATATTTTTTACATATGTATATCATTTAACTTATTTTGTTATCACATTATGCACATTCATCCACTTTCCACATCTTGACTATTTTAGCCTCTTTAGCTTACTTAATTTTATCATCATATGATTACTTATACACATATAATACTTACCTTTCATGTATTCAACATTTTACTTACCACAATGTCACAATTTACACGTTCTTTCCCCTTTCACAATTTAGCCATCATAACTTTCTTAACCATTGCTCACATAATTTATTTATCCACTTGGCCCGTAATAAACTTTTATAGAACCCATCAGATAAACGGAACAGAAAGTACCAAAGTACTTAACAGTAAGCACACAAGTGTTGGAGAAACAGTAAGCACACACAGTGCAATCAATAGGCGCACATAGCGCAAATCAGTAGGTACACGAAGTGCAAAACAGTAAACATACGAAGTGCGAAACAGTAAGCACACACAATGCTGAATAGTAAGCGCGCTAGCGTTCCTTAATGGCATGCCACTATTATCACAATGGTTCTAACTTGTCTACATGGGCATAATCTCTCATATTCATCATTTCTCATAATTTCATATATCACATTTACATTTCTCTTCACATATACATAATCATGTATTTTTCACATTTATTTACTCAAAGGCTTACACAATATCACCATTTTATCATATAATCAATATTCATAATTAAACACATAATATTTCACATATACATTGTTCATCACATATATATCATCATCTACCTCTTTACTCTTATTTTCACATTAATTTTCAAAGTTGTCTACTTGCGTCACAGTCACTAAATTATTTATATCTTGAACTACAGAATTCGAAATTGTAAACCGCTTGATGTTTCTAAAATTAGAATCAAATTTATTTTTACCATTAAATTTTCAGAATTTTTAATTTAGCCAATTTGTACAGTATTCTTTCAATTTACCCCTTCGCTGCTGCCTGACAGTTTCGACCTTTCTTCACTAAAAATTATCTATCTTTTAGTGAAAATATAAAATGAAGTTCTTGTCTATTTCTATTGAAAATAGACTCATTAAGGAATTAACCATATAAATTTAAGTCTCTAATAATTTTTCTATATTTTGCTATGATTTTTCAAAGTTAGAACAGGAGAACTCGAACTTACTTTGACCTTGTTACACAAAAACTAGTATATCTCGAAATATACAAATCCTTTTAATTCACTATTTCTTCCATATGAAACTAAACTCAATAAGCTTTAATTATATATATAATTCGACCCTTAACTCATTATATACAATTTTTGGTGAATTTTCGAAGTTAGTCCCCTGTTACTGTCCAAACTGTTTTGAAGTGAATTTTTCCCTTCTCATATTTCCTTTGCACTAAATTTCATTTAATCACACCTAATCACCATATTTATAACTAAACATATCATTTTACTCATTTTTATCACAATTAATCATATACTTTAAAGAGAATAAATTTTCAATTTAAAATCTTGTAGTACTTACAACTCTAGTAGAAAGCTTCCTTTCCCTCTTTGATCTTCTCTTTTCCTTTCTCTTCAAAAGAGTCATTCTCCTTTTCTTTCTCTTCAACTCCATACAGAACACATATATTCACATTAAAATTATTCTAACATATCATAATCTATGTTTCTAAACCAAAACTAACACGTATTTAAAGAGGAGTTTAGCTTTCTTACCTTAATCACTTGTATTCAACACTAATTCTCATTTTCTTTCTCCTCCAAGACAAGTATGGATGCATTTTTTTTAACAATTGGATAGCTACTACACTTCTCTATTAATTTTATTCACTAATCTTGAAGAAATTTGGAAGAAACTAGCTTAATTAGTTTGTATTTGGTGAAAAAGGACTAATTTGTAAGAAAAAGCAAAAGTTGAAATGGTGGAAAAATGGTGGTCAACGTGAAGCACAATGACTGATGGCTTTTATAGCCTTTTCATCATTTCTTTTCTTCATTTCTCTAGATTTTTCTATAATTTCTCTTTATAAAAATATCTTTTTTAATAATGGTAAAATTGCACTTTTAGTCCTTGGGCCTTCCAACTTTACACTTTGGCCCAAAACATTGCCTCCAAAAATATCTTCCACTAAATTACTCTTTTCCCCCTCCTCAATCAATCTAATTCCCATGATGACTCATAATTCAATTTGGATAAATTGCTATTTAGTCATTCGTCCTTTCTCACACTTACTAATTAATCCTTAAATTTTCCTAATCTTCTTATTTTAGCTACATATTCTAATTCTTGACTCCTTCCCTATACTGTTCCAACTCCGGTTCAAAAACGCGGATGTTACAATAAATATTGTGATAGTTCTCTAATACCCTAGGAGTCGAGAACGTATCATCAGCTCAAATACCTTGGGAGTACGAATGTATTCTAGTGTGGTTGGTGAGATCGGTGCATTTATGCCTGATTAACACATCGACGCGTATTTTGTGTGATGGTGGAGTAATCCGAGTATCCTTTCTTATATCCAATTTGGTTAATAGAGATTTATAATGTAAGAATGGTATGTTGAACATTTATTGAATCAAAATGCGATATTGATGCTAACATGAGACATGATTTTGGTATGCTAAACTAGATGCAAATATCTAAGGGTGCATCAGAAATTATATCGAGAAATTAAATAAAGCATCAGTGAGAATAAGATGAAATGATAAACAATCTTTTGATATATACGTATCTTTGATGTTAATGTGAAATGGTTAGTTGGTTAACTTGAGTTATCATGTCATTTTGTTTATTAGATTTTGTTACGAAGTGATCACTATGCCGTTAAGTTCCGTTATCTCCCTAATGGTAATCTTACGTGCTAGTCTAACTAGATTTTAAGTGTCAATTTGGATTTCCAAAAGGAATGAGAATAAATATTTAGTTAAATAAATTTAATTAATTAAAAATTTTAAACCCTAAACCTTAATTGAAAAAAAATCTTAAACCCATTTCCACACACCTCTCAATTAAGGTTTATTCTCATTCCATTTGGAAATCCAAGTTGGCACTTAAAATCTAGTTGGATTGCCATGTAGGATTGCCGTTAGGGAGATAACGGAACTTAACGACATAGTGATCACTTCGTAACAAAATACTAACATAAGTGACTAAAACGTAACATTTCAAATATAAACGACTAAAATGTAACCTGAGGCAAACAAAAGTGATTATTTTTGTAGTTTACCCTTTATTTAATGCTTGGGTTTCGTTCCTTAATTGGTCTTCTAATCTCAATGGGCTCAAAAAATTCGGAAACGACCTTGACACCCATAGGCATTGAGGTAATTAATATATATTTTGGAAAATAAATTTTCAAGTACTTATTATAAGAAATGATATTTGATTCAATAGAATTATAATAAAAATTTGAAGAACAAATCATCTAAAATTTTAAGTTACCAATTTGCTTTGCACTCAAAATAAAAGTTTGAAAACAAAGTTGGTAGCCTAGGACTGAGTAGGCAAAGGAATGATCCTAAGCGTCTAGAAACAACATTTAATGACCATGATTATAGTTGAATTTGTCTTGGGGGAACTGTAAGGCTTTTCTTAACCAAACCCGAGTTAGGGCCGAAATATGGTTTTAATGCTGGACCATGGGCTACTTTTTTCTCGGACCTATAAGATCGTCCTTCTATTTTCACGACTGCTGATGCCAAGTGTTCAAACCAAGAAATGCGTTATGTTTCTTTGTGGCTTAACAGTTGGAAGTAAATGTGTGAATGGTCTGTCTGTGCCTGCTGTGGTTCAAAATTGAAAGTTAGCTCATCGTTTTAAGGGTTTAATATAATAACATTGTTTTCATATTTATATCTACACTATATAATTTATATATGAAACTGCAACTATTTGTGACTCAACCACACAAAGGTTTCATGAAAACGGGGCTCGGCAAGTATCCAAAATGTTGCAACCCACACAAAAGCAAGCCAACTGTGGCTTGAAAGCAGCTAATAGGAAGAATGGGAAACTGTTTCTTCAGATAGTTTGCTACTAGATACAACCCCTAAACAAAATATTTGGATACTTCCACTGCATCATCATAAACCCTATCCTAGTTTGACAAAAGGGACTAATATAACTTGGTGATGAAACTGCTTCTTCAAAGTGCTTTGTTTCGAGGCCTCAATCTTCTGGCAACATAGTCCATATTAGTTCCAGAAGTACTATGCTTCGGGTCAACCTTGGACTCCTTCCATGATGATATGTTTTCTGCAGCCTCATCTGATACACTCTCATTTGCACCCAGTAACCTTTGTTCATCACAATCCTTGCCTAGTTGATGCCTTCGCTTCAGTCTTGCAGCATTACTGTCGAGGTTATTTCCAATAGCAGATGCAGGCCTCTTTAAAGGATTTGGACTACTCTCTGACGCGGCATAGCCTTCATCTACATTTTTGCCAGCACCATCCAAAACTGTCTTATCATGGGTCTGGTCGCTTCCACACACCTGTCTTAGTCTTCCAGCAATACTGTCAGGGGTTGATTCAATGGAAGATGCATGCTTCTTTTCTAGTCTGCTTTCCAATGTCACAGGACTATCAGGTTCTTTGTTGGTGAAATCCAATTCCTTTTCATGTTCACATATGAATTCATCATCTCTCTTGTTCCCGAAATCAAGGTTGATCTTTGTAGACTCCCCTTTCTCAAACTCTGTTTCATTCTTTGAGAATAGCAACGGTTTGCTTGCAGGATTTTGATGGATAATCGAAGTATTTGGTTCTGAGTATGCTTCTTGTTCTTTTTTCTCACTGCTCAAGCCATCCCCTCCAGATTGAGGCTTTGATGTTACAAGCTGATTATTATCGACTGCAGGAGATTCTTCTGAAGGCAATTCCGGAGCTGGAAAGGAAAGTGACCTCTTAGCAGAAATTTGATCAGTATTATCTGGATTCTTTTCAACATTAGTTTGCACACGTCGGGTTTGGATAAGATAATGTGCAACTGACTTGAAGCCCATTTTTGTTATCTGGAAGGTGGATAAAGAAAATTAGACCTTTAGAAAAAATTAAATGTCTCTGAGCAAGAACGTGCACAAAAGATGGGACCTATTTTTTATCAATGCAAATGATGAATTACCTTCCTATAAAGAGAGCCAGTAGGGGCCCATCCTTTTGCTTGTCGGCATAAACTACAGTTGCAAATCCCACGGCAGACCGGGCAAACCCAATTTGGGTTCTCATTGGCTTCAAGCACATGCTCCCCATATCTGCACATTTGGAATGCAAGTTAACAACAAAACCACCACTTGAAAGAAATAACCATCTAGAACTAAAACTTCAGAAAGATCTATAAGATGATTCTAGCCAAAAGCTCCAAAAATCAATATTTAGTGACATATGAACGGATATATACGACTGCAGGACAAAACGAAGGACAGAGGTTAAGTAAGGCATACACATTAACAAAATTTCATACCTCATGTATAAACAATCTCCGCAGAACTGTCCTTGGACTATATTGCATTTGCTACAGTTAGTACGATGACCAAGTGTTTTCTGCCTGCAACATAGCATTTTTCATCTTGTGACTAAATGAGATCAATTTGACAGCTTAGAGTCATGGTACAGCATTTTTAGAAGTAATATACGGATAAAAAATTATTGTCAAACAATCAATAGTTGGTACTGACCAATGTGGAAGCAGAAAAGAGTAAAGGTAAGAAGACAATCACAATTCACAATTAAAATGTTTCTCAAATTAAAAAGGTAATAGTTACAAACTGAAAGGCTATCATACAATTTAAACCAAGTTAATGCCTGTAGTTCGTATGTGACCATTGAAAATGATCAGATCAGAGGCAATGTGATTTAGGGGAGAACAAATAATCAAGCAAAGGATCCTGCGTCTCAACACAACTACAAGTGATTACAAGGAATTCAGATCAAAAGCAGTTTAAAAAGGGAGAGTTCCTTTTCAAGCTCACAAAAGTACACATTCATTAACTTCGGAAGATGATGACGAAAAATCTAGAAAACTGAAGATTTGTATCGCCTAATCAAACTGTTCCCTTTTAGTTGAGCATGAAGTTAAAACGATTAGTGTTGGCGGCTAAGAATTGAAATTTGTTGTGCAGCCATATCATATTTCCATGGAAGATATAATGCAGATGGAATAAGAAAGATTCCTAAACCTGCATTGATGACAAGTCTTTCCTTTGAAGGAATCATAAATCCGTCTGCCATCACGTCCATATCCATCCACAAAAAGTGTCCAGCTCCTCTCAGTGTTACCCAAAAGCTTCTCATGCTCTTCTGTATACACCTCTGATTTCCCTAGCTTCAGTTCCACATCCTCAAAAAGCTCTTCTTTTTTTGCCGAAACCGCCTCTGTATAGCTCACTGGAGTAGTATTTTGCAACCTAAACAAAACCATCAATATATCAATTAGTTCTGAACTTGCAATATTATCCGAAATTATAAGCTTCTTCCCTTATTTTCTCTTTCTTTTAAGTAAAAAGGAAAAAAAATAAAAAAAATATAAAAGATATATATATTTTTTCTGTCTTAGAGATTTTGGTAGTGTCTTCTTCTACTTAGGTCCAATGGGTATTCAGAAAGCCATATGGAAATAAAATACAAAAGGGCAACAATGAAATCACCTCGAGGAGCGGCGGAGTTGGGCAGATGACGGCAAGGGAGAAGACAGAGGGGTAACTGGCGGCTTGCCCCCAACACGAGGGCGGCCGCGCCTTGAAGAGAGGCGAGAAGTGGAGTTGACGAGTGAGTTGGAGAGGTCTTTGAGACCAAGCTGCTGCATCCTTTGAAGGTTTTCTTTGATCCGTTCTTCTCTGGACTGCTCATACAATGAGATTTTAGGGGTTTGGATTTTGCAGTCATTGTGGGGTTGGAGATGATATTGATGATCAGAGTTGCTTGGTGAGGATTCAAGCGGTTGGGTCTCGTTTCCAATTGCTGCCATTGTTCTCTGCTTCTTTCTCTCTCTCTCTTGCTTTGGTGACTCTTTTCAAGGTCTCTCGAGTCCCAACGGTCAAGTTTCGAGCCCCTTATGGAAGTGGGGAACAGGGAGACCGAGAGTTGGCCACTAAATTAATTAATTAATTAAAATTATACTTTACTATTTTAGTATTTTCCATAAAAAGATTTATATCTAACGTTAATATTTGAAATATTTAAGGCGTATAGAGGTAATTATGAATTTTTTTAATAATTTTATTATAACTTTTAATAATATTTATTTATTTATTTAATTTTAAAATTAAGTATACTTCTTTTCTAATTCAAAATAGCAAGCTGAGTGATTATTTTTATTTGGGATTTCGGATCCTCAAAAATTACTAGAAAATAATAGCAAGTAAGCTTTGAAACTCACGAGGAATAGCAAGTAATTGAAAAAATTATAGGTGGAATAAAACCCACTTGAGATGTATAATCATGATGCGAGGAGACCTTGGCACTCATGCATTCCTTTGTGTACAATGTATTTTGATGTTCTTGAATCCAGTGTGTAACACCTCATACTTAGTTCAAAAGCTCAATCTAAATATGAAGCATTATATATATGTTGTTGGAACAACTCGATCAATCATTCGTTCATTTAAATTTCACTCAAATTCAAGTTATATACATACATATTAATGTCTCAAACATTTGTACATCACTACAAACAAAAATTTCTTGAAAAAGAACAAAGATAACAAAACATGCCCTTACATCTCGAGACAATGAGTGAATGTCTTGAGATATTAGTCTCCTGAAATCAAATTTTGAATACCGTTTTGCATGTCTTGAGACTTAAGGGTTATATCTCGAGACCTATCCTCATGTCTCGAGGCTCAAGAGTTATGTCTAGATACTTACTCGCATGTCTCGAGACTTTGGACCTTTAAAGTGAAGTTTAGCTATTGACTTCGAATGTCTTAAGATAAATTACTTTTATCTCGAGACTTACCTGTCATGTCTCAAGTCGTGTGCTCGAAAAATCATCATATCTCGAGATAGTTCGTTTTGTCTCAAGACTTGGTGTTCAAAACTACAAATGAGTGAAGAAAGATTAACAAAAAAAACATGCTCAAAACATACCAAAATGATCCAAAATGATACCAAACATATAACCAACATATTTAATTCTAAAACACAGACCTACAACTAGGGATGGCAATAGGGTCGAGTTATTTTTTGCCTACCTCAAACCCCCTTTGGTTGTAAGTAGTACTGTTTCGGGAAAATATGAGTTGGATTTTACAAAATAAATAAAATGTGATTTATTAATGTTAGTAGGGAAGGAGGTAGAAAATCAGAGAAAATTTAAAAGATGGATACATTGAGAAATATTAATATGGGGTATTGACTAATTTGTAAGATTGTGAAAAGTTTTAGGGTCAAAGTGCAAAATCTAAAGTATAAAAGGATGAAATTGAATTGGTGGGAAAATGTGAAAGGACAAGGAGTGTAATTTTATCAAAGTGCGTAGTGACCAAAGAGAAGAATTTAGAGATTTTTAATGGGCAACAAAGTAATTAGCAAAAAGATAATTATGAGATTAGGAAAAATTAGAAAAATAAAGAAATGTTGTCATAGTGTGGGCCACTAGATGTCGTGAGAAATTGAAGAATCAATTTAGCAATTGAAAGTGGATTATGATGGATAGATTTTTATAAATATCGTGTCACAATACTTTAATTTATATTAGTATTTAGAATATTTTAAATAAGTATGAAGAACTTTCTCTATAGTTCTTCTCTGACGTCTCCACCATTGTAGGAGAAGGAAATTTTCTTTTCTTTTCAATCTAATCCCTAATCACCATTAAAGACCCTCCAAGATAAAAATCATCAATTGCTCATGGCAAACCTTAGTAAGATCAAGGTGCCATAAGCTAAAAAGTTTAAATCTCAAATTAGAAGTGGTGTATTCATGCTTGAAGAGGGAGAAAACTTAGCTAGAGTGAGAAATTAAGGTTTTCAGGTAAAAGTTTCATGGTTTAAAATTAGTTGAGCATGAAAATGTTATATACAATTATTTTGATTTTTCATGATTTGTGATGTTGATATGAAATAAAAAGAAAGATAAGAACGAGGTTGCAAGAAGAGTGGAGAAAGAAAAACAAGTAGATAAAGCTTGAAGGAAGGTAGAAGGAAGTATGACCTAGTCGATATATGCAAGTATTTTTGAATCTTTTTTACCATCTAAAGAGATTAAAGGCCTTTCTGGATAGGCGATACATTTATCTATGATTAGTGTAAAAACAACGGCGGTAACGAAATTAGATATTATAACGATATTGTTGCATGTGACCAAAAAAAAAAGTTAAACACATCGTACTAAAAGTAAATGCCCATTCAAATGGGCCCTAAGTGTAAAATTACTAATTTGATAGTTATGTTAATTTTATGAATTTGATAACTACATATATAAATATAAATTTAGAAAATGAAAAAGAAATTATGAGAAGCAATAATATGAACAAAATAGGGAAAGTAATTAATTGTTATTTATGTGTGTGCTTTGATATGTGGAATTAAAGATTAATTTGTAAAGTTTGAGAAAATGTTACATGAATATGAAAGTGAGAAAGCTAGACTTTAATTAAAAGATTAATCGAGTATATATGGTTGATAATGCCTAAGTAGGCAAGTATTGAACTTGTAAGATATAGATTGTTGGAGTATGTTCAAAGACCAATCATGAAATGATTGTATTCACGTACTTATTTTACTTTGTTAGTTAATATAATGCACTGTCATTACTATTTATTTATTCCGTGATTTGTGTCCAATCTACATGGTTCATTGCTTGAAGCAATTTAATTATTATAAGATAAAAAGTTATTTCGAATTTCAAATTTGTAAATGGGTGCTCCATATCTACTTTTGTTATACCTTCACCCCGAGCCCCTATATGTGTTCCTCAGCAATGCTTCACAGGATGGCTAACCTTCCACCTTTTAAACAGGTGAGTTTCTAAGTTGATTTAGCCTAGCGAATCTTGCACCATTTTGTAACAACGAATTTGTACAGGGCGATTTTCGCTACTTCGAAGTTTCATAATAACTAATTACCTGATTATCTTAAAAAATAATATCTTAAGACGTAACATCATTGTCATTACAAGGTAATATAAAGTGATCTCATTAATAACATTCTCTAAACACGTAGACAACCCCGTGTGCTAGTATAAAAGCCCATGATAAGAGCTGAAGCGACCAAGCCCTCTTCCATACTCCATCCCTATCTCCCCAACCAAGACCATCATCAGTGGCTCTCTACCTTATCTTAACCTGAACCACCACCCACCGGGTAACTACTTTTAAAATTCAAGTTTGCACATAATTCACACCACTAAAGATGGCGTAGTAGTCGACACCTTCATTTTCGACAGAACTTTTTTCAGCTCTACTACTTTTAAAGTTTTGTCAGCCATGTGTCCAATTCTGAGGGTTAAATACCGCTATTCGACTCTTTAGTTTTTCCACATATGTTGGGCATTTGTAATTTTATATCATCATATCATATTATAAAAATACTTCAAAACAGGAAAAGTCTAGATAGTGGGAATAATTCACTGGTCTAGGCTATAGAGCAACTATTCATATATTCGCTTTGTCATCTGATACACGAGACTAAGGGTTGGTAGAATTGAATTATGACTATGCAAACCAACACCCTAAGTGGTCCTAATTTGGGTTAAGGAGAAATGTTTCAGATTCTAAAACTTGTACCAAGCTTCTCAAATACCATTTTTTTTTTTTAAATAATTAACAGTATGAATTCTAAACTCAAGTTGGTGAGTCCAAAGCCATTACTGAACTTCCTTCTTTCAATAGCAATTTGAATGCACTTGGAGCATTAACCAAAATTTTAAAATCAAAATTATTATCAAGGAAGAGAAAATATAGAACTAACAATACCCAAGTAATTGCAGTTGGAAATGAGTACCTAATACATTTACTGCTTTGTCAACCTTCCTGTTACCTCAACAATTCCCCTAACAGCAGTAATCTTGCAAGAACAAAAGTTCCACCAGAGATGGTTAAGTTCAGTTCTTGGAAGAATATAAGTATCTCTGCATATGTGATTGTCTAGAAGGAACCTTTGTAGTTAATTGGGCTATGAAAGGTGGTGGAGCTCTTAATGTTATCTTATTGTGCTAGTGTGGAAGTGGAGGTATCATTACAACCTTAAAGAAAAAATATTGTAAACCAACAATTTGGTTGCTCATGCAAAATCAGGGAAGGGGAATGTAGTAAAGTCAATGAAGGGAATATAAGACTAATTGGTTTCTTTGTTTGGTAAAATCGTACGTCAACCTTATTGGTATTCAGCCCATGTACGATGCAGGCTTGCTTGTCGAATATAGTAATAGGAAGATGATTTTGAAGGAGCTGAGGGAGTTGGCACCCCTTCAAGCACTGCGTGAAGCAAAAAACAAACATGAGACACAAGGTTTTTTTACACAGTTTGGTTTTTCTACATCTGCAAAGTTTATTTCGGTGAGAAATATTCATTATCTACAACACTTACAATAAGTGATTCTAAATCTATCACACTTGTTACAATTTCTTCACTTTCGCACATTGTAGAGTAATACTCTCACCACTAAGCTCAATAAACATGATTTAATAAATTGCCAATAACATAAATATGGTAATTGCCTCAACCTATTACAGTGATCCAGTGAGTAAGTACCCAATTACCTTTTCCATACTTTTAATCCTCAATAAAAATCATTAATTGCAGAAATGACTTGAAGAATGCACTCAAAACTGAAGGCCACAAATCAAATATATTGCAAAAGAAAATGATTTTATGTTGCATCAAGAATTAATGGTTGTAAACCATTTATATTGATACAAAATGAAATAAGCAAGAAAATAAATGATTGTAAATATGAACAATGTGAAAGGAAATTCAAAAAATATATATCTTATTGATCATTAGTAGACATATTTCCAGCTTGCTTGGGCAGGTGTCTGAACTCTTGCATACATAGAAGTGAATCCAATCATATAAATTTGATATACATCTTTAAAGTTTGTATCTCTTCATTTATGACCTTAACTAGCATTGATGTGGCTGGGATCTTAGCTAACCCAGATTTAAATTCAAGTAACATAGATCAGAATCAACTTCGACTCCCTTGGACCACCCTATCTCCATTTCCAGCCACATAATGTTCTTTGAAGTAAACAAAAAAAAAAACTCTTTTATTTTACCTGAAATATAGAGCAGAAGAACCTAACCTTCATCCTTCAAAGAAAGTTGGGGGAGAAAACTCAAACATCATGATTCAATGATATATTCCACCCCTTGCACACCAGCCTGAAGCCCAGCACTTGTCCAGTGTGCAAGAGATGGAATATAACACAAACCCATGTCAAACAACAATTGGTGGCAGGAAAAAAATGGCAAAGGGATGGGCAATTTATAATGATGCAAAAATGGAGTCGACTCAAAATCGTTCATGCATCAAAAAAGTGAAAATAACTTGCCAGCCTTTACAAAATTCAGAAAAAAAGTCCGGGTTCTTGGTGGAACATGGGAAGTGCTCTGTGAGGTGGAAATCACCAAAGCCATTGACCCCTCCCTCCCCCAACTGGCCTGAAATCATCCAATGAAGGTGGAAGCATCTTGGATCCATTTTATTTGTTCATGCGTTTGTTAACTGCAAAAATATTCTTCAGTATCAAAGGGATGTTGAAGTGTTAATGGGTGGCCAATAATTAAATGGTTAATGATCTTTCCACTGTTTAGAAAAGTAGTCTTATAGTTTCAAGTTCCAACTTCCATAACATATTACAGGATATGATATTGTTGAGAATTCTAGTCTCAACTTCGTTCATGAATAGTGCAAATGCAGCCCCATCCATCTAAGCTTTTTTAGAAGTAAAGAAGCGTCAATCTGGATATAAAGACAGAGATAAACCATCAATATCGGGTTATTAATGCAAACTTATAGATGAAATCATTAGTGTTGTTTGTTAATAGAAAAGAAAAAGCCCAAATATATGGACTTTGGTGGTTTACTTTTGTCAACACCACAACCCCAACAACAGCAACAACCTTTCCAGCAAAGTAGTCCATTTTCTCAACCCCAACAATAGTTTCGGCAGCAAGCCTTTCTTTTTACCAATGATAACACTCCTACCAATTGCAGCGCCAAATGAAACCAGTATATGCCACCCTTATCAGGATTTTAAAAATGAAAGTATCATGCAACAAATAATTATTTTGAGAATATCTGAAAGCTTTTTTTACTTAATGATATATTAATTTGTTTCTTTTTGCAGAGGGTGTGGCTACATTCATAAGTATACAAATAAGCTACTCCATGTATTATCTGAACTGTGTGTGGGTTATGTCTCTCTTGATTGAGATAATATCTGTGTGTTCTTGCAGAAATCATCAAGGCCAAATCTCAAACTGCGCAGCGTTAGTCACGGTTGGTTGAAAATGGAAATCCTGTAGCATATGAAGGGAGCTACGCATTTGATTTTGGCATTTTCTCTGCTCAATTTATTATGTTTTTAGCTCTGGACTTGAAGGATCGCCATTGGTTTGTTGGTATGTATTATCTTGGAAACCAGAAGGTTAGCTTTATGAGAATAGGTAGGAATTTTTTGAGAGAAGTAAGATCCGAATGCCTTATATCTTGAGTGAAGATATAAAACACATTAGAGCATGATTCTGGTGTATATATTGGCATTATTTTATTACCATCATTCATGACGGATTGGATCGATTTTGAGCTAACACATTTTATACTTGTCTAAATTTGATTCAGTTCGAACTATGGTTAAAATTTTATTCAAACTTGTTTATATTTATAAATGATTAGCTTAAATTCGTTTTAGGGACACTCATATTATTTTTTGAATTTTAAAATATATATTTATATTATTTTTTAATTTAATATTTAATAATTTCTCATTTATTAAAATTTCATATATAAAGTATTTTAACATTTTCTTTAATATTTACATTATAATATTATGTATTATTATAGATTTAGTTTTTATGTGTTATAAATTATATAATATATTATAAATATAGAAAATGGGTCAGGTTGGGTTCATGCTTTAAATATTCATGCTTTAAACAAGTTTAATTTTTTTTCCAAGACCTTTTTTGGGCCGAATAATTTTGTTGAAACCCTTCCCAAATAGAAGTGACTAAAACGCAATTCGACTAAAAAATCAAAAAAAGAATTCAAATTACGATTTATTCAGTTTTTTTGAATCAACTCGAAAAAGTAAGTCGATTTTTCGAGTTCGAGTTGAGTTAAATTCTTACAACTCAAATATCCGAAAAACCGATTATACAAAACGAAATCATTTTGGGTTAAAAAATACTTAAAAAACATGTAGCAATTGTAATAATAGTTTAATAGAAAAAATATTTAAAGCAAATTAATAAACATATTTAATAATAGTAATTAAAAAATAATTATTGAAATTCGACAATTTTAAAAGTACTTACTTCACTAAATATAAACTTATAGAAAAATTTTAAAAAATAATATCATAATATTAATTACCTTATCATTAATTAAAGAATTTAATAATGCTTGCTTCACTCAATATAAACTCATAGAAAAATTTTAAAAAATAATATCATAATATTATTTCATTATTAATTAACATATCTTTGATCACTCTTTGATATTATTCTTGTTCGAATATGATTTGAGATTGCGTATTTGAAGACTCGTGACTTTAATTCTAACTTATTAATACTAAAAGTCTTCATATTTACCAATAAATTTTTTTTATATACTACTTGATTAAATATGCGTAATTACCAAAGGCTATTTATAAAGCTAAACTTAAATTTTAATTTGATGTATAACTTTAAGGTTAATTACATGATAATTACGATGCTTAGAGTTCTATTCAAGTAATAATTTTATTTTATAACAATAAAATTAGCATAATTCAAAAAATAAAATAAAATAAACACAACTTTTTTATGTCAAAATTTTTAACTAATAATTATAAATTATAATTATCATACTTTTGTTTTCATAGTTTATCCTTAGATTTCTACCCAAATAATAATTCTATTTAAAAATTAACACAACTTTTTAATTAATAATAATTATAAATTAAATTATAATTTCTTTGAAGTTAATTAGATAATATGATGGAAAATAAAGAATATTCTTATCATTTCAATTTTTTTTTTTCTAAATTCGTACTTTTATATATATTAGTTTCTAATTTCATGCACAATACACGTTATTTTGTGTTTACTAATGTTAAACATCTTTATTTAATTTCATTAATATAAGTACTTATTAGTTGATTGAATTAAATAAATATTTATTAGTTGATAGATATAATAATATATGCTAAAATTAACAATTTTGTAAGTATTATTTTTTTTGAATATATTGGTGTGATTATATGATAGTATCTGTTCATACTTTCTTAATCCTTTGACAACGCGCACACATCTTGCACGCACAGGTGCTCAAACCCGGAACCCCTAAAATGGATAACATCCTCTTTTCCACTGAAGTCACTTATTGGGTTCATTTTGTAAGTATTATTAAAATTAAACAAAAGTATTAAATATAACTAATACACATCTCAAAAATAATATATGATTAAATTTAAAATACATTTTTAATATTTAAAATGTTTTTATTAAAAAAAGCATATAATATAAAATTTCCAAGTAAACCACCAGTAGCGGCATTAATGGGCTTACCCGAACCGTGACTTGATTTTTTTTTAAAAAAAATTTAAAATTTAGCCTTAAGTTGGATCCTACCCAACCCGTCCAAATAAATATAGATAATATATGATTTTATATTGATATTGATATTTTATAATTAAATTTAAATAAAATATAAAATTATTTAACTTAAATTTGAACATGTTCAATTGAGGACAAAATTCTTTTATCCAAACTTAGGCCAATAAGCCACCTATTCATGAATAAGTTTAACTATTGGTGGAGTGACAACGTATTTACATTGAAGTCTTCAATTAATATTTACCTTACCGCTTATAAAAATATATAAATTAAAATTTATTTCGATACTAGTAAAAATAAATTTAGAATTAAATAATTTTATAATTTTATAGTTAGAAAAAGTATTATAAAAATAATTGTAAATGATAATTTTGTCTCCAAGATATATTTTCATTTGAATTAAATAAGTTTATAGTTAGAAAAAGTATATTATATAAAAATAATAAAAGAATAAATGCTTCTTAGAGGTATAGTTGGAAAAATTATTAGTTTTTAACCTATCAAATATGAAAGCTACTCGCCCATAAATTTTGCAAACTAATCATAAGAAACACTTTATCAAACGTAAGGTGGTGGAAAGTGGACAAGACAAGAAGGGGAATTCAATTTCAAGCTTTAACCAAAAACATCAAAGTAGACAAGACAAAGGCAGAATTCCCATTATACAGGGAAACTAGAATTAGCTAATGGATCTACTTACTGCTCATTTATTAGTTTATTACCCCCGCGCAGACCTATTACTCTTCATTGATACCAGCAAGTAGCATGTGCAGCTTCAACTGAAATTTCAGCAACTTCTCTTTATTTCTTTCATACGATTCGATCTGCAAATTCACCTTTGTGCTGTGTAATGTATGCACGTTTGAGTTTGTAAGTTTATGAACCCCGGTTTACTTATCTATTCAATTCGATGTTCAAATTGTATGTCTAGATAGTATGTTCAAACAAATGTTTGAACACGAGTTTGAACAAAATATATGCAATAAACAAAAAGGTGGAGAGGAATAAATTCAAGAGATTTGTTAACACGGTTCAGATTCACCAATCTTATTTTACGGAATCTTGCTCAATGTTAAGGTATAAGCAGTTGGCATAAATGGTTGGACAGTTAAGTTTGTTAGTGACTGTTAGTGTTGTTGAGAACAGTTAGCTAGAGGTGTATAAGTATAGACCCAATGTACTTGTATTTCATTGAGTTGAAATGAAGTATTTCTTTCTTTCTTCATTGAAGTTTGTTACGTTTTTCTACACTCAATGAATGATTTTATTCAACAATGGATTTAGTAACTTATTGACTAAAACCTAATCTACCCTTACACAAAAAAATAATTGTGACACCCGATTTGATACAAATAACTTATCCGAAAACCTCACAATACAACTAAGAAAGCTTATGAAACGAATGCAAAATACAAGTAACCCCCAATTTCATCCTATTGTTACCCCTAAAAAATAAACAGTCATAACCCCTAAATAATTTATAAGATACTTTAATGTTGGTCCTTGATGCTTTGTAACTTATGGTTTTTGAAGTCCCATAAATAGAAGGCACGTACAAGGTTATTGTATGTCAATGTGAAATTTAAATCATCTTTTTATTTTATAATTCTCTTAATTTATAACATTGATTTTATTTTTGAAAACAATTTAAGAAAATTATTTCATTAAAAATAATATTGATAAAATCATTGTTATATTTTGCAGTTAAAAATTTTATTTTGCATCCTAACTTAATATATATTTATTTAAAAAAGAATTACAATGAAACTTCATGAATGCATGAAAGTGTACAATTAAATGTACATTAAATGATTGAAGTAAAAGTAACATCTTTGCAAAATATCACGCCTATGGAAATAATGATATACAATTACATACTGCCAATGTGAAAAATGAAATGATTAACATATTCGAGGATAATGCAAGTGTATGTTCTCACATGCAAGTGTGCATATCAATCACTCTCTTCAAATATTTCATTCTCAAATTTTTTTATGCCAACTTAATTAAAACCCGATATTAAATTATAATAATAGGGTAAAACTCAAACAACAAACACGATTAACGCAATTCAAACTCAGACTATACTTGGAGCGGTGAATACTCTTGACCATCAAGCCATTACTTGCTAGTATCTGTTTATACTTTCTTAACCCTTTGACAAGGCACCCACACCTTGCACACACAGGTGCTCGAACCCGAGTCTCCTAGGATAAATAACATCTTTTTTACCGTTGGAGTCACTCGTTGGGTTCTTTTCAAATAATTTTTTAAATAATATGTTTTTACTTAAGGAAATTATTTGATACATAGTCAGTAATGTTTTTAGACTCTACAAATAAAGTTAAGATGTTGACAAGTATCCTATGAGAATATAATAAAATATTAAAAAATAAATATTTAAAAAAATACACATGTTAATTTTCAAGGATGCTTGTGGAGTTAAAAACGTATATTGACAATGTACTTTTTTTTATTACACAAGTAAAATTAAAATTTCTCATGTGTCCCATTTCTTTTATGTATTTAATTTTTAAATATTTTAGTATAAAAAATATTTGATACACCCCTAATGAAGTTTTTTAGTCCCCACAAGCGGGTTGAAAGTTTGACAATATTGTATTATATGATGTAGTAAAAAAATAATTATATAAATAAATGTGACACTTGTCATACCCTAAACTCGTTTGTTGAGTTTAAAATTTTTTTTACTAACGATGTATTAAATAATTACCCTTTTAATATACCCTATTGGATACTTGTTATCACTCTAATCATATTTGTAGAGTTTAAAAATTCTACGAATAATGTACTAAATATTCTTCCTTTAATTAAAGCTAGCTTATCATATTAAAAAAATTTATTTTGTTTTTAATTATTATAATTAGTGTTTGTTATTTGAATTGTTGAACATAATTAAAATATAATTTATATAGTTAATGCAAAATAACATTATTCAAAATAATAACTAACAAACATAATAAAAATACATAAATTATTTTGATATTTTAAATATAGTGCTAATAAAAATTTCCTAATAATTATCCAATTATTTTTGTAATCAATAAAAAATTAATATATTGTAAATTAAACACTTCACTATTCATTTTTTGTTATAAAATAAATAGATAGAAAGTAAATACAAAGAGAATGAGAGAACAAGAGAGAGAACGTATTTTATTGATCAATAGAAATATAATACAATGCTTCTCCAAGATCTATATTTATAAACATAGAAAATATAAATGAAATAGAACCTTAATTCTGATGATTACTAGAATTTAAAGTTTATCCAAACTTATCTTGATCTTGATGGATATCCACTTAATAAAATATTCATAATATTTTTCATTTTTTCTGTTTTTAATAGTTAAAAAATAGACCACAATAGCTTATAGATATAATATATTCTATTATATACATGTATTATTTATACAATTGTGTATATGAAATATTAAATTGCTTTATATATAAATAATTAAATTTTTTATTTAAAATTAAAGTAATATAATTGGTTTCCTTTGCTCTTTTTGTTAATGGAAACATAATAATTTGAATATAAAGTAATTTAATATAAAATTTAATTAATTATTATATAGATTTCTTTAAAAAAAAGTCTTTTAATAAAATCATATATAAATATAATAAATATTCTTATTTAATCAAATACTTTATTAAAATTTACAAATATGATAAAATTTATCAATAATAAAAATGTTAATAGTGAAAATTTTGGTAAAATAATAAATAAAAATGCTATATTCAACAGTTCAAAATTAATTTCTCCCATCCTTTTCTTTTATACATAATATATGTTTAAGTACAAAACAAAACAAAACAATGGTTGTAACCTTTTATTAGGTAACTAGGATCATTATTTAAATTTAGGGATAAAGCAATAATTAGTTTTTTAATTTGATAAATTAAAAAATATATATTTACATTAGTCTTAGAATTTGGTAATTTTTCTCAATTTAATCCTTAAACTTGGATTCCATTTGGGATTTATAATGCCTTACTTTGAGATTTTATTGATATTTGTTAACACGATTCAAACACAACGATCCGACATGAATGATTTTATTCAACAATAGTCTAGATCACCTATTGGTTTAAGCTCAATCTACCATACTTGTAGCCCTAATACCAACTCCAATTGTCACAAATCAACTCTCCAAAGAATACCTAAAAAAGTGTAACAAAATAACCACAATAAATTGTAAAGTTGTTGACAAAGACACTAAAAAAAACTACTCTCAACACAAGAAAGAATCAAAGGCTGGTAATGAGAAAAACTCAAGAAAGTGAATATCTTCCAGCTTTCTCTATCATCATTTACGAAGAGAGAATGAAGTCAATTTATAGGCTATTATAACAACAAGATAAACTCTTTTAAATTAGAATTGTCGAAACGTTTTTGAAACGCGTCCCGACTTTTATATTTTTAAAATCGAAAATGGGAGTCGCCACCAATATTTTATTCGGTGTGATTGGATCACCACAAAACGTTAAAATCTGTTTTGAAAATTATTTTAGTCTTTGAAAATCCAAAAAACGGGTTCGGGAGTCGGTTACGTGTAAGGAAAGATTAGCACCCTCACACACCCAAAATTGGTACCATAACGATTACTTTCGGGTCTTTGTTGTTAAGACTTTGAAATCTCAAGCGAAGTTTAAAATATGATCTTTTTACACATAATTCATTTCACATGATTTTCTAAAATTAGATTTGAAGGAAAATACTCGTGTGTTTCGAATTTCTAGGAGAATTGAAGTCGTGTCCAACACGTTAGGGCACGATGTTCTCGGAATCTCGAAATTAAGGGTCATTTGAAAAGTTTGGAAAAGGATATTTGATTGTGCAGATTATACAAAAAACCACACCCAGCACGTTAGGGCACGATTTTCTGAGATTTCCACACGAAAAGAATATTGTCTCGGTTTTAAAGATTTATTTGTATGTAAAAATAATTTTGAAAAGGAACGTGTAAATTAAATATGCATGGGCAGTTAATAGCAAAAATAACACGAAACAAAATAATTAAGTAGATGAATAAATTCACAAAAATTAAACATAAAATTAATAGAATACAAAATACGAAAGAATGATAATTAAATTCTGTGTATGAACATTGAAGAGAAAAGAAACAAAATAAACGGGGTCAAAAATGGAGTTTCGGAGAACTTGGGATGAAAATGAAATTTTAGAGAAGTTCGAGGGTCAAAATGTGATTTTGGAAAAGTTTGGAGGTTAAAGTATGATTTTGGAAAAGTTTAAAGGTCAAAATATGATTTTGGAAAAGTTTAAGGGTCAAAGTGTAATTTTGGAAAAGTTTAAGGGTCAAAATATGATTTTGGAAAAGTTTAGGGGTTAAAATATGATTTTGGAAATGTTAGGGGTTAAAATGTAATTTTGGAAAAGTTTAGGGGTTAAAATGTAATTTTGAAAAAGTTTAGGGACCTTTTGAGCAATAAATCCTAAAAAAGGTGACACGTGGCAGATCCTCAAGCTTTTAGAAGTGAAAGGATCGAATTGAAAATATTTAAAATTACTGGGCAAATTAAAAATAAATCAAAATTTGAATTAAGGATGAAATTGAAACAAAATAAAGAAAAGGAAGGACCAATTGCATAAATGAACCAAAAAAGGATACGTGGCAGCTACTTGGGCTTCAAAAAGATTTAAGGACTAAATTGAAAATGAAATAAAATTAATAGGCAATTTTAAAACAAACTAAAAATGTGAAAAGGACGAAATTGTAGAAAATAAAAAATGCGAAAGGACTAGGGGACAAATATCCAATTTTTAAAAATGTGTTGCTTTGGCACATTGGTTTTTTTCTCCAAACGGTGCGTTTGCACTAGAATATTTAAACCCATTTTTTTTTTCTAAAAAATCATTTCCTTCTTTTTTTTCACACAAAAAACTCCTTTGTTCTCTTTTTTCCCTCTCTGGAAGTCCACTTGTCCGATCGTTGGTTTGCTGTAGCTCCGTCATTGCGTCGTCTTTCTCCATCAACGCTAAACATCGCGTATGATGGCCGAGTAAGTAAAAAAAAAACCTTTCTTTTTATATATATATATTTTTTAACAAAGCATATCTGGGTCTAGATCGAACCCGATCTAGTTCAGATCTAAAAAAGGGTTTTTATTTTTTACAAGTTTTCAAATAAAACCCTAGATCTGATTTTTTTATTTTTTTAAAACCAAGTTTTGATTCTTTAACTTATTTTTTCCAATATGTTTTTTATTAGTTATTATTTCCTTTATGTTTTCCTTTTTTAAAAATTTTAGATCTAATTTAAAATCTAGATCTTGAAAAAAAGTTTATTGATTTGTCTTATTATTATTTTTTTGTTTATGAATTTATTTTCGAAAAAGGGCATATATATATATATATGTATATGTATAATACGACAGTATACCTTTTGGACAAATATGGCTTCTTGAATGCCTTTCAATTTCTTGCCTTTTTTTATATTTCGTGTGTATTTCCTTGATTGAAATCTGTAGCCCCCCTAAGATTACAATCGGATTGTGGATGGCTTTATAACCAGATTCTATTACAAAATACTGTTTCTGTGTCTATCTATATGTTGCAAGTCATCACCAAAGTGGCATGGTGGTAGGGCGTCTGCCGGAGTCAATGACGTTGATGGGCGTGCCATTACCATTTTGGTAAAAAGGGGTGGCAGAGATAGTGCTTTGGGTAGAGGAAAGGCCTCGGGGCGAGTGCCTTGGTTCGTGTGTCGTGACGTCGCAGTGGAGAGGAGGCAACGACGATAGAGGGAACCTTAATAACTAGGGTTTCCAATGTTTTCAACATGTTGGGCTTGTTGGGCTAGTTTTAAGTTTTGGTCTTTAGGATTTGTATTTGGGCTTTATTTTTATTAAAAATGTAAATGGACACTTTAATTTTGTATCTCATTTTTGTCTATTTTTTTGTTTTTATTTTTCAAGCTCGGATAAAATTGGGCCTCTACAGCTGCCCCTCTTTACTTATTATCGTGAAACGGGAATGAAGCAAAGACTAAAAAGAGGACCGATTTTGTCCGATCTTGCTGAACCTCGACCCCACTCTTCCAAACAGTCAATCACTCCAACTGCATTGCATCTGCTTCTCTGTATTTTTTGGAAGATAGAAATTGATGTCGTGATTCCATCCTGCTCTAGGGTAATTTCAAACTGACTAAATTTGCTACTATAGTTCCACTCCATTCCATTACAACTTCAGGGAGATTGAGATTCGCTATTGTAGTCTCAGTTCAATTCCTTTGACACTCTAGGTATTTGGTGTCATAACTTCATGTCTTAATCCACTTCTCTGTATCTCAACAGGAAGATGGCTTCAATCTGCCCCTATTGACTAGGGGTAAAAGATTGAAATTTTTTAATCTGTCCCTCTTGACTTAGGGGTAAAAGATTGGATGAGGTCTTCAATCTGTCTTATGATCGGGATAAGAGATTGGATGATGGTTACAATATGCCCCATGATCGAGGTAAGAGATTGGATGATGTTTTCAATCTGCCCCATGATTGGGGTAAGAGATTGGATGGTGACGTAACCTCACTCCATTCCACTACAACTTCAGGGAGGTTAAGATCCGTTATTATAGTTTTAATCCAACTTCGCTGCAACTTCAGGAAGATAGGATTTGATGTCGAAGCTTTATCTTGCTCTTACTACAACTTCAGAGAGATAAAGACTTGCTATTCTAATTTTGATATGATCTACTGTAACTTCGAGGTAGAAGATTCACCATTGCGGCTTTAATATGCTTCTCTTCGATTTTAGGGTATAAGATTTGTCGTTGCGGCTTCAATATTTCCCGTCATGCTTCTAAGGTACTGGGTTCGCCGTGGCAGCCTCAACCTTCCCTTTATGTTTTTGAGGTACAAGGTTCGTCATTACGACTTAAACCTTTCCCTTCAAATCTTCGTGGTACTAGATTCGCCGTAGCGGCTTAAATCTTTCCCTTCATTTTTTTGAGGTACAAGGTTCGCCGCTACGACTTGAACCTTTCCCTCCATATCTTCGTGGTACTAGAGTCGCCGTTGCGGCTAAAATCTTTCCCTTCATGCTTCTGAGGTACAAGGTTCGTCATTGCGACTTAAATCTTTCCCTCCATATCCTCGTGGTACTGAATTCGCCGTTGCGACTTAAATCTTTCTCTTCATGCTTTTGAGGTACAAGGTTCGTCGTTGCGACTTAAACCTTTCCCTCCATATCCTCGTGGTACTGGATTCGCCGTTGCGACTTAAATCTTTCTCTTCATTCTTTTGAGGTACAAGGTTTGCTGTTACAATTTAAACCTTTCCCTCTATATCCTCGTGGTACTAGATTCGTCGTTGCGACTTAAATCTTTCCCTTCATATCTTCGTGGTACTAGATTCGTCATTGCGGCTTAAATCTTTCCCTTCATGCTTCTGAGGTATAAGGTTCGCCGTTGCGACTTAAACCTTTCCCTCCATATCTTCGTGGTATTGGATTCGCCGTTGTAGCTTAAATATTTCCCTTCATGCTTTTGAGGTACAAAGTTCGCCATTGTAACTTAAATCTTTCCCTCCATATCCTTGTGGTGATGAAAACTGTAGAATATGCTTTAATGAGCCTCTATGTAGACCAGATTGTTTAGGATGCTTTGATTATAATAAATTACATGCCCCTAACTAAATGAGTGTGTGTGATGAATGCAAAAATGTCATCTTTGAGAAATCATTTTGTTTTTTAGTCCTTAGCCGACATCATTCATCGTTTGTCTAAGTCCTATCACTAATGTGTTATCATGTTTTCCTTTTTGTATGTTATCTTTGACATGAAACCTAAAGAGGTGGTCATATTTTGAACTATTTGTTTTAAAACCCTTCTATCCCTCGGATTTGTGTTATTTCCAACTAGTGGTCCCGTTTCAGGTTCTTGTACTGTTTAGAAATTTTCTAGAACAATATGTAGAAATCTTTTTATTCTTTATATCGTTTAGACCACTAATCGTTATTTCAAATGCAAAAATGCTTGAATTAAGGTTGTAAGGTGGATGAAATTGAATTCGATTGAAGGCAAAGCTCGAATGAATGAAAAGATCATTAGTTAAAAAAAATGCTTGAATATGATCGCAAGACGAATAGAATTTAATTTCTTGGAGGCAAAGCTCACAAAAAGGATTAAAAATGACCTGTATTGGTCAAAAGTTGCAAAACATAAGGTGAACAAAGAATGGAGTTAGGTGCCCTAGATATCAAAGTATGAGCTTCAATGAGCAAACTTGATGAGGACTATTCTGAGCTTGACATGTGTCCATGAAACTTGGAGTACTTTGTCAATGCCTCAAGGTGTAAAGTTTCTCCACTTTACTACTTTTAAGAGAGAAGGTCACTTCATGCCTCTTTCTTTTATTCAAAATTGAGCCGCCCTTTTAGGTTTTCAACTCAAATCTCCTTAGGTTTCGAGATGCCTTGTACGGGTTTTCACCTTGACCTCTCATTATTCTTTTTTTCCTCATTTTTCCTTTTTGGATAAAATCTGAGCTCGTGAGATTAGGCAAGTCTTTGTCGTTTATTTCGATCAAGATCAAAGCTTCTTCACAAAACTTTTTTTATCTCACGGGACCTTTCCATATTCGACATTCATTTTTTTGGGAGTTTTTTTATAAGCGAGATCCTTTTCAAAACCAAACTTCTCTTATAGAATTCTCTAGAGTGGATCTTCCTTTGTCATAAGCCTTTATCGCCTGATCGTGACAGATGCCTTTAGTATCTTTTCTTTAGTCAAGTTTAGTTGATTGCACCCTAATTGGATCCAATTTGCTTTATCAGTTCTAACCAAATTTGGAAGGAAAGAAACTTGACTCTAATGGGCGAGAATGCTTACATTTCGTGAATCATCGGGAAAGGTGTTGCCCCAATAAAATCTTGATTGATGTTTAAGAGAGCAAATGATAACTTCTTATGCCCATTTTTGTAAGTCTTTGCTACTTCACAATGAATACCTTTAATGTTCTTATTGGTTATCTTCACTGTCCCATTCATTTTTTGGCGATGTGGTGCTGAGTTGTGATACTTGATCTTGGATTGCCCATAGACTTCCGTTGTCATGTCGTTGTTCAAGTTGTCGTTGGATATGACCCTTTTTTGCATTCCATATCAACATATAATCTCTTTTCAAGAATTTGCTTAACCGCTGATTGGCATATAAAGCAGCTTCTACCTATTTGGTGAAGAATGAATTGATGTCCATTGGAAGCTTTTGATGAATTTGGCTCAGTGACATCCATGCCCCACATAAAAAGAAGCTATGACGTGAATAGGTGAAGGAGATTTTTTTAAGATGCCCTTTGCGGGTTTTCATCTTGACTTTTCCTTTTTCTTTTTTTTTTCTTTTTTTTTTATAAAGATGCCATTTGCAAGTTTTCATCTTGACCTTTTCTTTCTTTTCTTTTCTTCTTCTTCTTTTTTTTATATCTCCTTTTTTAATAGCGTGTCAGGCTTTATTTTCGAAAGTATCCATTGAGCTGGAGTGCGTTGTTCTTTTATGGGGCCTGTGTGTCACGACATCAATTTTTTAAACTCGACAAGCTTTGATAGAACCATGCGAAGTCCTTTTCGATTTCTTGAAGAAGCTTTACGAGAAACGCTTTAGTTTTTGAGAGATACATGTCCTAATTTTCACCTTTTTATCTCTTTTTCATCTTCATTCCCAAACTCGCACTTTCTGTTGATTCTTTGTGAGGTAATATTTGATCATTTTCTTGCTTGAATATCCGTAGCAAATCTGGGGACAAGTTACATCCTTGATTATCTTCAAAGTCTTGAAGTTTTTCTGGACACATGTCCTTCTCAAAAGGGCTTTGAGTCAACAGCAGTGTCGCTCGTATCTTTGATATCGAAGGACCCGATATAAAAACAAAATTGAATCAAAGAATGATTAATTGTGGTATGAATGAATGAGAAGAATGATAAGATGTTTGCCAAATGGGACAAAACAGTCATCATTTTTATTGAAATAACAGATAGTGATCATGTGCCCTTTATAAAAGGACCCCTATTACTCTCGGACTTAGAGTAATAAGTGTATTTTGAATATTACCCTGGAAAAGTCCTAAAAACTACAGGAAGCTCCTCCACTGTCTAGTTGTCCAAAACACTTCCAAAGACGTAGGGACGAACTCTCGATGGGTTCCACTCTCCTCATGACTTTTGCTCAAATTTTCAACATTCCCTATCTTGATTTATCGTGTTTCCTCTCATTTTTCATTTAAGGTTGGTGACTTTTTCGTACACGAATGTTTCGGGTATATGGGATCTTATTAAAATTTAATGCATGAAGTGCAATGCAAAAGAATAATGAAATGCATGTAACAAAGCATTGATTCTTGATTCTATTCCATTAGACAACTTTACTAGAAAACAAATTTTTGTACATAAAGCAGATACATGTATGGTTATGCCTTAGATATAATTTTGATTTCAGAGTAACCAGACTCTAGCCAACTGTCGCTCCAATGGGACTGTATTACACTAGATAATCTCTTCCTAATGGCGAATGCCACGCCATTTTGTGTTTTTGGCTCGGCAACCTCTAACGCAATAAGTTAGCGAACCGACCGTGCAACCTTCTCAAAACACACAAAGTAGCCAGCTTCATGTGGAATGAAAAGATTACTTTTAAAGGGATTTTGGACGGAAGCGTCGATCCCGTAACACAAAGAATTGATGAATACTCTGTCGAGAAGGGTTAAGTGCGGGTTCTAAACCTCATGAACCTTTTGGAGCAACGTTGATAACCTTTGGCTAGAATGGTTTTAGTTGCTCATGCTTTTTTGGGAGAAAACACAATTTATGAAAATATAACTTTTTATTGAAATAAAGTGACTAGGGCTTTTGAGAGATGGAGGATTTTACAGTGAATGGGAAGTGAAGAATTTATATCACTCCATCTCCTATTTATATTACATAAAAATCCCTAGTTGAATCCAATCTAAACTCTAAAATATAATTAGAATTAAATCTAAATATTAATCCTGGTTGGATTCAATTTAAACTCTAAATATGATAAAGCTTAAAAGATAAATATAAATTAAAAATAAACAATACCCTAATAATAATTTTAATTATTAATCCTAAAAAATATAGTTTTAAAATAAAATAAAGTAAAGTCTTTTTGTCGAACAAAAACTCTTCTCAAGTCTACCACACTCTCATACTTTCTCTTCAAAAATCACGCTTTTGCCCCAATTTATTCTTTGTCTTCAATGTAATCCCTACAAGATAAAAGAATCCCAAATAGCCCAAATTAGTAAAATCATACTTACAATATATATATATATAATTAATATCTAAAAGTTTGCCACTTTTAAGCATTATCATATTCCCCGTACTTAGCCCATGTTTGCCCTCAAGTATGATTCCTAATCCACTAAGTAATTTATATTTTACCATGGAAAGAAATAACACTCCAAAATTTTACAAACTATTAAGCATAATGTATATGAAAATAAAGAAAATCATTAGCTTGTAGTAAGTAAAATCGAAAAAGCACTCCAATTTAAACGTACAGAATTTAAATCGTCTTTGAATTATTTCGTGGATGTTAGGTAACGTACTAAACTTACCAAGACACCTATTTGTTCACCCTTAGTCCCCAAATTTAATTATCTTCCTTTAAGATGGGCCAATTCCTACCACCCCTAAATCCGGTCTTGCCTACACTTAGGTAAAAGAAGAGTGTCCTTTTGTTGAAAAAAAGGGGTCCTTCAAATAGGGATAGTTGAACTGTAGTGACAATCACTTCGAAATTGAAGATGTGGTAGGAACTGGACTAAATTTGTGGGTTCAGCCGATTAAATTGACCGATTGGTATATTTTAAGTAATTTGTTCGACTTAAAATGGAATTGATTTAATAGGTCCAAAAAAAAGTGAAATTGATTTGTGATATTTATTTGCCCAATAAAATATTTTTTTGTCCAAACACCTAAAATCTTACCCAAATTAAAGAAAGAAAAATGTAAAGAAAACAAAACCTAAATGAATCTATGGAAAAAGAATATTTTTCAATCAAATTTGATTTGAAAATTGATCAAGTGGAGTCGAATGAAAACAACTATAATGTGAAGTTGACATGTACAAGACAATGTACAACGTGCAACTTAAAATTAATGAAAGAAATCGTTATAGCTTGAAATTAATAAGAGCATTATGAAAATTTATTAAGAAGATTTATTTGATTTAATTAAACGTGAGTATATAATTGAATTGAGTTAAATCAAGTGAAAAAAAAATTAAGTTAATCCAAAGGTGAAATTAAAAATTTTATATTGGAGGGATCGGAATGAAACTGAAAAGTTTTAGAAGGCTAAAATAGAAATTTTACTACTTACTAAAATTTATCAAAATTTAAGGCTTAAATAGACAAAAATACCAAACAATGGAAACAAAGGCCCTTGCTAGTCTCTTGTTGCCGCCCATAAATTAGACGAGTTGGCAAGTCATAAATTATTAACCAAAGTGAATTTTATTTTTATTTTTTAAAAAAAAATCAAATTAAGTGATGCTTTTTTGTGTCTGAGTCAAATCGAATATTTGTTTGAAATAAATAAATAAATTATAAAAAATTATATATTTTATTATATTAAGCGAACAACAAATGGTATCTCAAATGCGGTATCAATTCATTTTTATTATAATAAACAAAAAAAAGAATGTGATTTATATTATATTAAGCAAACATAATTATTTTTTTTATTTAATCATAGTTGGCACCGTATATGGGGGGTCCATGTTTCATTTTGAAATGACGACTAACCGTGTCAGCATCCAAGGCATGGACTGATCTCATGTTTTATGGTTTCAAATCATAATACTACTCCATATCTCTTTAATCTTCATCAAGCAATTTAATATGATGAACTAATGCTCATGCTACAATAATGGATAAAAAAGTTTATTTTTATTAAATAAAAATTCCAAGTTACCTTCTTAATTTTTAATATTAAATATTGTCGAAACTATCTTTTTTCCAAAACGACGAGTTTCGAAAATTATTTTAATGTTTGAAAATGAGAGTCACTACCAATCTTTTATTCGGTATGATTGGATCATCACAAAATGTTTTTAAAAAACCGTTTTGAAAACATGTAGGTCTTCGAAATCCAAAAAAACAAGTTCGGGAGTCGATTATGCATGAGGAATGATTAGCACTTTCATACGCCCAAAATTGGTACCGTATTGATTATTTTCGGGTCTAAATTTGTAAAATTTAAAAGCTCGAATAAAGTTTAAAATACGATCCTTGAATGCATGAGTTATGTTTAAAAGAAACCGATTTTGTTTGGAAGTCTCGTCATTTCAAAATGATCGAGAAAGAAAGTTACGTCCAGTGAGTTAGGACATAACATTTCGAGATCCAGAAATGACGAGCTTTTCTTTGTTGTAAACCTTTTGAATTTTGGAAAATGATATTTGATTATCTCGATTTGAATAAAGGTATCACCTAGTAAGTTAAGGCGCAAATTTTCAGAATTGAAGATAAGAAAACATTGACTTGATTAAAGGTATTCGATTATTTCGATTTGAAGAAAAATTACACCTAGTAAGTTAATGCACAAAATTTCGAAACTCTAAATGAAAGAATATTGCCTCGATTTTAAAGTTTTTATGAAAACAGTTTTGGAAACAAATATGCGAGTTTAATATGAATGAGTAGTTAATATTGAATATTAAATAACACGAAGTAAGATAATTAAGCAGATAAATGGTAAGCAAAAAAAAAATAAAAAATACAAAATACGAGTGCATAATAATTAAAATTAAATGCAAATATTGATGAGGAAGAAAAATGATACAATCGGAGTTGAAAATGAGACTTTTTGGATACCCGGGGGCAAAATGGTAATTTTGGATTCTCGAGACAAAAAGGTAATTTTGGGAAATTTGGGGTTTAAAATGAGTTTTTAGACATCCGAGGGTAAAACGGTAAATTTTTAGAAAAATCGGGATAAAAAATAGAATTTTTAGACATTCGGGGGTAAAATGGTAATTTTTGAGAGTTTCGGGGTCAAAAATGGAGTTTTTGGACATCCGAGGGTAAAATGGTAATTTTTGGAAAATCGAGATAAAAAACGAAATTTTTGGACATTTTTGGGTAAAATGTAATTTTTGAGAGTTTAGGGTAAAAAATGGAATTTTTGGAGGTTTGGGGGTAAAAATGTAATTTTTTGGAAGTTTCGAGGTCAAAAATGGAATTTTTGGACAGTTTATGAACCTTCAAGGCAATAAAAACAAAAATAACTGACACATGGCAACCTATCAAACATCCTAAAGTCAGAGGACTAATTCGAAAACCATGAAAAATTTTTGGGCCAATTTTGTAATTAAACAGAACTTGATTTACGGATGAAATTTAAACAAATCAGAAGTAAAAGGGACAATTTACAGAAATAAGCCAAAAATAACTGACACGTGACAGCTCTTGGTGCTTTCAAAAGGTCAAAGGATTAAATTGAAAAGCATTTAAAATTATTGGGTCAATTTAAAAATAATTAAAAGTACAAAAGAACTAAATTGAAACAATCAAAAAATGCGGAAGGACCAAATGCATAAATATCCCTTTTCTAAAAAACACGCGGATCCTTCAAACGAGTCGGGTCAGCCATGGGTTTAAAAAGTAAAACGACGTCGTTTTGGAGCTTAATAGCCTAGACCAAAACGGCGTCGTTTTGGTCCATTATAAAAGTCCCTCAAAGCCTTTTTTTTGTTCATTTTCATTTCATTTTTTTCAAAAAACACTCAAACTCTCTCAAAAATCCTCTCCCCCTCCATGGTCGATCGAGATTTGGGTCATCCCCGTTGCAGCCACGCGCTGCCGCCATGCGGTGGTCTATCCCGATCGTCGCGGACACCACTCAGTCCATCGTCCATGCGCCGTACGCGCCGCCCTCCTCGACAGCCGGAAAAGGTAAGAAAGTGTTCCTTTTGTTTATTTTAACCCATCCTCTTTTAGTTTTGTGAAAAACATGAAATCTTTTTAGATCCGTGACATATTTCGAAAAACTCTTTAGAAATCGGTGTTGATTTGAATTGTAATCCATTTTTATTCCTTTTTTCCTTTGTTTTCTATTTATTTTCTTTATGCCTCTTTACTTCTTTACTCGCGTTTTCATTGCAGGTCCGAGAATGGCGGGCGTCCTGGCGACGGATTAGTGGGCTCCGGTGGCTTCTTCCGGCGACGGCAACATCAAACAGAAGGAGCGTAACCTTCTGTCCTTTCGGCTTTTTTATTTTATAATATTATTAATATTTATTATAATAAATAATATATTTATTACTACCATTATTGTTAATGCTCCTTTTTATTATTAATTTGTTACTATTATTAATACTATTAATACCAGTATATTTATTAAAACGTTTCTAATACTTGAACAGATAATAAATGAACACTTATTGTCATATATGAATAAATGTATATATTTGGATATGTATTAATTACCTTGAGAAGCAAACCTGTGAGTTTTGGTGGTCTGATAACTGCTCTGCCTTTTCGTGACTGTGATTCAAATACCCTTTACGAATATTGATTCTGGGTGTGAAAGTTTGCTTTGTATTGATTTCTAAGTTTTAAAAGAACAAAAGCAAAAGAAAAAAAAAGTCCCCACAAATGGTTTCGAATTGGCTTTTTAAAGTCTTTTTCCCATAATTACAGTTTGTTGTTTTCAAATTAATGTCTGTCTTGCTTTTTTCTTTTGCAGGTTAGCTCGACAGTGGCGGTGCAACTTGCTGGTGATGGGGTTGCAGACGTTGACGTGGCAGCATACCAGTGGCTGGAGCGAGGGTGGCTATACAAGCAGACTGGGTTTTTTGTTTTAAGTGATTTGGGTCAATCGGCTCAATTAGGTTTTGGGTTTTGGGTCCTATTAAGCCTTATAAGAAATGAACATTCTATTTTGGACTTTTAATATTAATAATTTTTAATTCAAAATAAATTCAAATTTAAAATAAATTTAAATTCAACACGAATTTAAATTTAAAATAAATTCAAATTTAAAAATTAAAAGTTGGATTTGGTGTTGAGCCCGATTAAAATTGGGCTTCAACAAATATTATTGAACAAAACACGCTAGCAAACACATATAAATATTTATATTTCAAGAAATAATTATTAAACAAGTCTTGCCTTTTTTTATCACTAGAATATTTGGAAAACTAAAGAGAAAAAGAGATAATTTTCGAGAGTGAAAAGGAGCATAATAAAACCGTTGTGTGTCTAAATCTAAAGAATTCTACAGCATTCTTTAGCTTTTTATAGGCACTCAAATGTGGTGGATTTAAAAAATAATCTGTGAATTAATGGTAGAAATATGATTTAAAAGACTTTTAAATTAATCTAATTTAGGTTATAAAATATCCACAAGCCTGTTTTTGGCTTGACTAGTTTGAACCAAAAAATATTTCACGTTGCCCACATTATACTAGTGCACTCCAAGCCCAATAAGTTAAGATTTACACCCCTTGAGCACAAGGGAAAACTACAAACTCAATCATTCAATAATTTCTTGGTGAATTTTCATATATAAATACATCCCACGCTTGGTATTTAATCAATGTGATATCTAAGTTTTTCTTTTCCTCAACTTATTCACAAGTTATTTACTTTGAACATCAATTTCTCATTCATCACTCATCCATTTTGAGCATATAATATACCGTTGTAAAGGTCTCATGGAGTAGAATATAAAATCATAATTTTATTATTCAACCCTCCACCTTTATCTATTGAGAATATGCCTCAAAGTTACCCAAAAATACCATTTTTCGAACAAATATTTTGCTGATGTGGAATACATATAGATTGTCACATGAATGACATGTCAACATTTAATGGATGAAAAATTTTATTTTTCATTAAACAAAAATTCCAAGTTAGTTTCTTAATTTTTAATATCTTATAAATTAAATTATTTTTAATTATTAAAACAAAATTGTAACACCTCATACTCGACCCAATCGTCGGGTCCGAGTTATAAAGTGTCACATTCATTACCGGAACAACTACGATCAAATCACAATTCAATCTACAACAATAATTATTCAAATCTAATAAAAACAAATGTATAAAACGATTTGTATTCATTCCCGAGTCTTAAGCTTTGTTTAGCATTGCTTATCAAAAGCATTTTTGGGATGGTCACCAATAATGCTTTGGAAAAGCTTTTTCTTTTTCTTTTTTTAATGGAAAATTTTAGCTTTTTTTCAAAAATATTTTTTAGCCCAAAAACACTTTTGAAAAATATTGTTAAACTAACCCTTAACCAAATATTTAAAAGAATATTTTCTTTGTTATATTTTATTTTCAAATCATCAAAACCGGAACAATTTTAATTTAAAAAATTTGATAACAAAATTCAATAAAATTCAAAATTTAGTAGCAAAATCCAATCACATAAAAAGTTAATTATCAGATTTACTTATATTCTCAAATTAGAGCATTAACATGAAGTATAACCAAATTTCCTTTGAATCAACTGCACTTAACATTAATAAATTATCCAAAGCAATTTAATTATTATTCAACTTGTGATGGTGGAAAATAAGACATTCATATTATTTAATTATGGGTAAATGATTAGAAAACTCTAAATTCAATGGCGTAATTTAATAATAGCTGATTTCTAATATCCATCTCAAATTTCCAATAAAGAGAGAAATTTTAACATCCAGCCGTGGCAAAATTGGATTTTAGATTTTTTATATTTTTAAGTAAATCTTGGTATCGAAGAAAACAAGTAACAGGATTTTATTCCAAAACGGCATAAAGATAAATATATATCTTTTGGTGCCGTAAGGAACATACAATACAAACGAGGTGGCGGTTAAAATATAGACTTTTCTTGGCTATTTCAAATTATTTAAACATAAAGCAGTCGAGAAGGGACTGCGAAAATAAAATATAAAAAACAATATCCGACGGCCCATCATATCTCCATGAAAGCGATGCCGATTGATTAAAAAATCAAAGGCTGCTGATTAATAAGCATCACCCATATTTATGTGCTATTTGTGAGAGAGAGTTAAAGAGTTCATGTGGCTTCGAGAACATTGCCATATGATCTGCATCCTTGATCTCCATCACATCCGTCACTTCGGAATTCTGGATCATCCAACGTTGGAATTCCTCTGGTATCCCTTTGTCTTCTTTGCACACAACATACACTCGGGGAACAGTTCCGAATTTTTCCTTACACAGCTTGTCTGCCTTGGACAAATCGCTTAAAAACATTGATCCTGGCCTGATCAGTGCCTTTGCCAACTCCAGGTCCTTCACAACAAGTACACAAAACCTTTTAGTACTGAATGGAAGTACTTGTTCAAAATCAAGCAGAAGGAGAATTGCAAAACGGATACCTCAACAGGGGATAGCTGATAAAGTTTGACTCTTAAGAACTTGGGCCCAAAAAACATCGACATCGAAGAATCTTCAGATCTTCCATATGGACCAAATTCAGTGTCCAACCAAGCTTCCGATGGTGTCCTCTGCCAGAACTTTGTAGAAAATTCAAGTCAAGCATAACAACCAGTTTAATCCGAGCCAACAAAATAACTAAAAACATTTAGATTAATGAAATCTCAAAGTGGGTTTGCTGTGAAGAAAAAACTAAACCACCCCTGCAATCCTGAAATTATACAAACATGGGTAATAAAAACAAAGAATTTATGAAAGCAGTACCTGTTCCAAAACAAATGAAGGGCGGTGGGCAGTATCCGGCATGAAAGCAGCCAAGAAAACAGCAGCTGAAATCTTCTCCGGGTACTTGTCCATGGCCAGGGCTAAATTCAGGCCTCCCAGGCTATGGCCAACGAGAATAGCCTTTTCTCCTTGAGGTAGTGAGGCCAATATCTCCAACAATGGTTTACTGTATTCGTACATGGAGTGAACACTCTGGATTGCTTTCATGTTGATGCCCGAGGCAGCCATGTCTAGGGTCGTCACACGGTGGCCTGCTGACTCGAGCCGTGGTTTTAGCTTGTACCAGCACCAAGCTCCATGGCATGCTCCATGGACTAGAATGAAATGCTTTTGCTTGTAGATATCTGCCATTACCCAAACTTAATTTACTTCTTCCAATCAAAAAGCTTCCCATTCTGCCTATTTATTTCCAAAAATTTTAATATGGTCATCCCCACTTCAGTTTTTCTTGTGCTACAATCCAAATAATAATTGTTGGAGCCCAATTTGTCAGGACCCAATTTGAACCAAAATGGATTTTAAATTCAATTCGAATAAAAAATTAAGTTTTTCGGTTTAATTTGCATATGAATTACACAATTCGAATTATTCTAATATCCGAATAAGAAAAAGTAAAATTACGTCTTTTTGATAAATGTTTACTTTTTCTAAAGTTAAAAGTGAAAATCGTTAAGTTAAAAGATAAAACTACGTCGTTTTAATAAATATTTACTCATTAAGTTAAAAAGTAAAACCATTATATTGTTTATGTAATTAAATAATATTGTACTTCGTCTACTAGCTAAATAATCGATCCATGTAAATGCAACATTGAGTATATATAATAGGATCCGTTAACTTGACTCGAAATTTTTTTACTCGATTCGAAAAAAATTCAATTTGAGTTCGGATGCTAAAATAAGATTCGTCAACTCAACTAACTCAAAATTTTTTTACTCAGTTCGATTCGACTCGATCGAATACTCACCCCTATACATAACATAGTGAATTTCGTATTTAGTATTTAGTATTATACCACTAATATTTTTATCACATTCATATAGTTTCAATGGACATTAAATGAGGATCTGACAATTCGAGCAGTAATCCCGAAGGAATTCTTACAAAATCCGACCATCTAGCACGTTCGGGTCCTGATGGTCAATTGCGCTACCATCGAGATGCACCAGGTGGATAGAGTGTTGCGGTAATTCGGATTTCGACAATCGATTCCCGTGCCACCTAAGGTGCTCGATGATGAGCACAAAATCAAATTACAATGATCTGACACGGATTGGCCTAAATTCCACTCGGAGCATATCGAGAAGTGGGAAAATAGGTACAATTATCTACCTGTTTACGAATCGGTTATTGTTCCGGAGTTAGCAGGCAAGTCGAAATACATGCTATGGTTTAGGATCCATGGCAAGCCATATTTGATCTCTGAAGAGGAGAGTCGTCGAATATTTCGTGTTGAAATGGAGTGACGAGGCCCTTTAAATCCAAGGACAAGAGGTGGTAAGGCGGGCCCATCATCACCACCCACGCAAGCACCAACCACTCAAGCACCGCCCATGCAAGCATTGCCCATGCAGCAAGTGATGATTGCATCACCACAACCCCTTCAGGTTATGTCGAGTTTGTATCCTAACCCTCATATGTTTCCATTTTCTAGTTCTATGCCTATGCCAGGTTGAAATATGTGGCCCGATGCATCTAATATCCCGATGACTCCGACTCCGAGTCAATCGACGATATATAGGCAATCGTCGTCATAGGAGGTACCGCAAGAGGGATCGTCGGGGAGCTCAACTCAATTCCAATCGCCATCCCAATACCAATCGTTATCTCAATTCTCACCACCTTAATTTCCATCGTCTTATGGGTTTCAACCCGATTACACTCAATCGTCGTGGGTGATGCAAACACCTTCAGGATCTTTATTCTATTAAGGTGGGTCATCTTCCCAACACCCACAACCAGAAGCACAACCTCACCCGGAAGATGAACCAGAACCAGAGGAACAAGAAGCACAACCAAGAAAAAATCCAGTGCATAACCCTCGACCACCCCCATGTGACACTGATTCAGATTGACACATGCATTGATTATTTTTGTAAACATTATTTTTATATTGTTTCATTTAATAAAACCAAAGTTCATTTGAATATTTTTGTACACATGTGAAGTTTATTTCTAATTATGATTCTAATTGATATTTTTAGCTTTAAATTAAAAAGTAAAATTTACATTAAAAAAGACCAAAAAAAAATATAATTAGTATGCAAATAAAAATTTCATACATAATTACTATCATTATATATTTTATTAACTTTTAATAAAAAAACATAATTTTAATATTTCCATTATAATATAGCATATTTAATTTTTATATGATATAAATCACATAATACATCAAATAAAAAACTATATATTATAAATTTGAAAACAATAAAAAATTATTCGATTGTTAATATAACATAATAATAAAATATATTTTCGTCAATTCATATAATATTATAGAATAAAAAATATTAAATATAATAAGCATTTTAATTCTTTTATATAAAAGAATCTTATTATATATATTATATTTTTTTGTAAGATAAATTTAAAATTTATTCTAATCGTATGAAAGTAAAATGAACTATTACATTCAAAATCAAAATATTATAAAAAAATTCAAAATTAATTAAATTCGCCATAGTTTGACCAGCTCAGTCTGACCCGAATCTGAAAATTTTGAACTCAAAACATCCAAACCCGAAAATTTTCAAATTCAAAAATATTTTAAAAAAATCTGAATAAAATAAAAGCCCAATCCAAATTGAGCCGGTTGCCAATTCTAAATTAACGATGGACAGCTCAAATATCCACCTTGGGGTTGTGGCCCATATATAGTTTTTTAAGCTTATTGTTTTTAAAAAGGATAGAGATCTAATATGCAAATAGATAAAAATTTTAATTTGGTGTTGCCAGTTTTTTCAACTAATCTAAAAAGGGAAATTACTTCATCAGGTCCCTGAATATTTTGTCCTTACATGTTTCATTCTGGTGCTGTCAATCTGTTAAGTGGCATCAAATAAATTTTTTTATATTTTGTAAAAATTAAAGCATGATTGGGGAGATTTTTAGGGTGATGACGTTTAGGAAAGTGGTGGCACCCAACTCTACTGTAAAAATCAAGTTATTCCCATAATTAATCTTGAAATTGAGTCATTTTTATAATTTTTTAAATTTATAGGGTCAAATTCCTAAAAAAAACCTAAAAATAAGACTAAGAAACCAATGAAGAGCCACCACTCGAGCATCTACAACTAACCCATTTTCTAAGAGAATTGCTAGTGGTCAACTGAGATTCAAGGATGACATATATTGTTATTTGTGCATCACAACTTGTGAAGATAGCGAAAATACCTACAAAACAGATTTACAAATTGAAAAGAGAGAAGGTATGTGGAGTGAATAAGGAGAACAAAAAAAAAAAAAAAAAGTTGATGGGAGGAAGAAAAAAAAACAGATAATAATCAGCCTAAAAATTAGAAATAAAACTGGACAAAACAAGAGAGAAAAACAAACCACTTAAAAAAAATAAAATTTTAATTTAATTTAATTGAAGTGCAAATTCAATTAAAACACAAATGTTGAAGAGATTTATATTCTCCACTTAGGAGGGGAGTTAAATAATTAATTACAAATATAAAATTTAAGTTTATTTATATTAGGTTAAGGGTAAAACAAAACTTTTAAAAAAATGAATTGAGCCTCATTAAAAAAATTTAATGGAGTCTTTGATGGCTAAAAAATAATTAATTGATTTTTTTGTAAACTATTAAATGATCAATTTAACAATTAAATATGTTGATGTGATTGATGAAAGTCAACAAAAATTATCACGTGATATGTTAATGTGACATGATATCATTAAAAAATAAAAAAAATTACAAAATTAATTAAAATATACATAATTAAATCTTGACGACAATATGTCCAGATCCATTTTAGATAATTACAAGATTAAAAAAGCTTCAAAAATTATTAAAATTCTAAAAACATAAAAATATGAAATGTGTAAAAATTCAAAAAAATAATTTATTAGAAAAATATGAGAAATAATTATTAGAATTAAATTAAAAATAATTATTGAGGCTGCTATATGGACAATTCAGTCTGCTATATTGTTCTAAGAAATATTTTTATAGTTTAATTCGAACTGATAGACTTAATATTAAATTTTATATTTATATTTGATGTCAAACCCAACCCAATAACTTTTATCTAACATAGCCTAAGTTAAACCCACTTAAGTCTAACCCATTTCAAAACATGAGCCCAATAAATTGTCTGTTCAGTCTAACTGACAAACTGATAGACGTTAAGGCGATTTTGTTAATTCGGTTATGACATTCAAGTCAGTCGATTCGACTAATTTATATTAATGTCGGTTAAATCAATTAAATATAAATAATGGACCAAATCAACCACTTTAATCGATTGTTCATCCCTAGTTGCAAGAACTTAAAGCCAAAGAGAGATTACTTTCCTTCTTAAAAAAATAATTATTTTCTAATATAGTTCTAATAATTAAATATAAATAATTATTTTCTTAAAATAATAAATCTGTGTGTGCAAAATGTGTATTATCATGTAATTATACCAATATATTCACTTATCTAAAATGAATTTAAACATATAAGTGTCCATATACCTAAATTCATTTTATATACACATTTTAATTAATTAAAAAAATTATTTTTTTGCTGACGTGATATAATGTCAGCATACTCTTATGTGATAGTTTTTTATGATTTTCGCTAATCACGTCAACAAGATTAACAGTCTGTTATTGGAATGGGTCAATTGATTTTTTTAATCACTAAAGATTTAATTGAATGCACTTTTTTCATAAATTCTCAAATAAGTTTTTTATTTTTTTGTTAAAAGCTTTTTTAACCCTTAACCATTTATATGAAATAATTATTATTTTAAGCTTTTCATTATTTTAATTAATGATTTCAACATATTAGTGCTTTTGATTAAATGATTAAATAATAATGATTTTATTTTTGAATTTCAGGTTTAATTCCTCTTTTAAACACATTTGTAATTTTTAGTTGTTTCAAGTTTTTTTTATTTTTAATTAATAAATATATTATTTTCAATTTTTATATTTTTACTTCATCTATTTAATTAATAATTTTTTTATTTATAAAAATCAAATAATTATTAAAAATATCATTATTTTTAGTAAATATAATTTTTACATGTGTAATATTTATTCATAAAAATTAAAAATGTGTTCTGAAGATGAATTAAGCCTGAGACTCAATGATGAAATCATTATTATTTAATTATTTAATCAAGGGAGTTGATATGTGAGTGAAAGAGGAATCGAACCTAAGATTCAAGGACAAAACTACTAACATTTAATCACCTCATAAAAAAATTGATTATATTAAAAAAGTAAAAAAAAAAATATGACTTAAGAGAAAATGTGCTCAATTGAACGTGTTTTTACACACACTTTTAGAAAAAAATTTATTTTTTTAAATTAAAAAAAAAACCTATTTAACTATTTAAATTTTTTTCGACATATTTTGCTAATACAACCTTATATATAAATATGTTAGACGGAAAAAGAAAATGATGGCAGAACCACCATCTTTTATTGCTTTAAGGTTTTTTTTTTTATTATTCTGTTTTCCTTTCAATGAAATTTTATTTCAATAATTTCTTTGATTGAATTTTTTAGTAGTTAATTTTTTTTATTATGCATGTCTGTTTTACGGTTTATGTTTGGAGTTTGTGTCTGCTTCTCCTAACAATGATTTGAGCAGTTAAATTTAATCTAGCCTAAGGTTGACAAAATTTGATGTTAGAACTATGAGATCCGAAACTATGATTCGCTCTTCACCTTGGTGTTGAAGCCCAATTCTGACCGGCCCTAAATTTTGGGTCAAACTTTAACTTTTAAGTTTAGATTAGTTTTAAATTTATTTATAAATTTAAATTTACTTTAAATTTAAATTTAAATTTAAAGTAAATTTAAATTTAAATTTAGTTTAAATTTGAAATAATTTTAAACTTAAACTTTAAAATTAAATTCAAAATCCGATTACAAATAAATGTCCAAACTTACAAACCCAATTGAGCCAATTTCGGTTGACCCAATACCAACCTTGATACCTCTCAAATACCAAGTCCAAAAGCTCAATTACAACTGACCTAAATTGCCTAAACCCAAACCCTATACAAATGACCCAATTCAAATAAACTCATTACACCATTGACCCAAGCTGCTCTGACTTGCACTGTCACCACCACCACCTCAGCCACTCAGAGAGCGTAACGTCAGTGTTGCCACCTCCAGCTTCAACTTGCCTCTGCACCAACCGCCGCTGCAAGCCGACCTGCAAAAAGAAAAGAAGACAAGCATTTAGTTATAAAAAAACAAAATAGGATGATTGAAAATATGACTATAAAGCCAGAATTGAGATCAAGTGTAAGGGGTTACAGTTTTTGGTTGAACACTAAGAATCAATGCAAAGAAACAGACTTTGAAATATCTGAATACACACAAGTTTATTTTTGTAACTGTTATACTAGACACTCTGTAAGTAGAAGCGAAAGGGAACAGGCACGAAGCAGCAAGAGACAGATTCAAAGCATTCAGGCATTAAATCTCCCAAGTATTATTGCAGTATATTCATTTATTGCTGTATATAATTTAAGTTTCCCAAATCATTCTAGCCTTATGGTAAAATGCCTTGAATTCTTACCTGTTATCATTTATTATTACTTTACGTTTTTTCAAAATGCCTTAAATGAATTAATAGTAGTTAATAATAATAAAAAATAGCAGTGATAATTAGCATTAATAAATATTAATAATAATAATAAAGTAAAGAAAGTTGAAAAGTTTCCCTCGAATCGAATCTGAACCATCATCATCGGAGCTGTGGATGGAACTCTACTGAGCCATCGTCCTCGTAGACCCTCGATCTTGTTGTTAATTGCAAAGGATTCTCCAAACATGGTAGAGCTGCAAAGAAAGAAAACCGAAAGGGGTTAGAAAATTAGCATAAACAAATAATGGATTTAAAAAAAAAGAAGAAGAAGGATTAATAGTGATAACGAAGAGAACAGAGACCTTGAAAACAAAGGGAGTAAAATATTATTTTTTTTAAAATAAAAAGGGATTTTAGCAAAGAATAAAATATTCAAAACTGTTTAGAACTGGGTTTTCATTCCAAATCTAATTTTTCAAAAAAGAAAATAAGAAACAAATGAAAAGAGGGTCGAACTTGTTTTGTTTCTACCAAGGTTCTTCAAAACAGAGAGTTTAAAAGCAAGGTTTGAATCCAGATCTAAAACCCTTTTTTTGAAACTAACACCACGTTTGGTTCGCTGTAATGGAATAAGACTGTAATCAATAATTCAGTTGTTTGGTTGAATGGAATGGAATAAAACTGTAATAGTATTCTTGTATTTGGTTGAATGGAATAGTGCTGTAATAGCATAAGAAAAAATAGTTAAATGACTAAAGTACCCTTAACAAAATTTTGTTAAGTAGATGATTACTGTTATTAAATTTTAATAAGATTATTATTAAATATAATTTAATAAAAATAACAAATAATTTAATTATATTTTAACATAATTATTATTAAATACAATTTAATAAAATAATATATAATTTAATAACATTTTTAATATAATTATTATTAAAATATGAATTAGTAAAAATTATAATATATAATATTAGAAAAATAGTACATAACCTATTTTATTAATTTTAAACTACAATGAATATATAATGTGCTTAAATATTATTAGTAAAATAAATAATTTAATTATCTTCTAAACTAAAAAGTAAAGGATTAGAAGTAATAAATAGCTAGAGAATTATATTTTACATTCAAACATAATAATCATTAACAAAAAGTTACATGATGTCATTAGCTTATATATCATAATTTATATGTTAAATTTTATAACATCAAAAAGATTTCAATATTGTGCAAGTCAACCATACAAGCAACCAATGCAACATCTTCTTATGAAACTCGTTTTCTTTTGACTCCTCGAAATTGAAAATTAACACATCAACTTCAGCCACATATGTTGATCTCATTTTATTCCTTAATCGCAAAATTAGAAACGACAAGTTTACTGTCTACACTTAAGGATATGCAACATTCCATCTTCTACAATTAAGAAAGGTAGAAAATGGTATCATATTTCACTAGCTTGAGTATCCATTGTATCAAAAAACTTGATTTTCTTGCATATGTATGAAGCTAACTCTGTACAACATCTAAATAGGTTCAGATTGCCTGATTAAGGAACATTCAAAAATGAAAATATTGTCAAAACTCTGCTTTGTACAGTCTCATGCGCTATTATGCTCTTGTCCTTGGAAATTAAACTCCCAACGAATCAAAGAAAATAGTCGGGCTGGTTCAGTAATTAGAAGAGCAAAGAGAAAATAAGAAAGTCAAATGCTTTGTATAATCAAATGTGCTCCACATTTGTATAAGCCTTGAAAATAGCTGGGTTTTTTATTCTTTTGCTGCTCTTCTATCTGAAATATGCCAAAGAGAGATAAAAACATATTAACTCTAGAATATAATACAAACGCAAATCAGCAAAATGATCTGGAATGAAATGGCAATACAAGCAATGGAAATCACAAAAATTCTGCATGTCCAACCTATGCATGTTTCTTTTCTATTTCCTTATCTTAGCTTGTGGATATCTAAGGATAACTATGAAAAAAGCACAACTGTATTTTTCCACTTACCTAAATGGACAACTGGAAAAAGAATGATGCAAAGCTCAAATGGTGAATGTCAAATAGGTTTGTTTTTTAAACTAATGTAAATCCTTGCCATTAATTACAAAGATGATAATTGCCAGAACAATCAACTTCACAATGTTGTTTAAGTAAAAATCAACAATGCAATCTGATCTAACTAGTCATCCTGGCAGGTAACCTCTCCACAAACTATTGAAAAGAAGGGTAAATAAGGCAACTAGATCTATAGCTCAAAATAACCAACCTCAATTCCATTCAGAGCCATGCAATCCTGATAATCAGTCTTAAGATACAAAAATTAAACACAAGGCAGTAGTCATCACTTGCAAAGAACAGAATAGAGACGAACATTTGAGAACAAACAAATTTTGCAATGTTTCTTATCTTTTCAATCCATCATCAAGTAAACTTGAAGAAATTGCAAGAGAGTTAACTAGCAGCTAGAACGAAGCTTCAAGGTTAATTCTTGAAAATGTCACCGAAGCTAAACTGTTAGAAATATTCTCTGCTTATGCCATCACCACCAAAACTAGTATAAAGAAAGATTTAGTGTGATTATCACAAACTTAAATATCAACTACTCATAGTTAAGAAATTAAAATGCACAACAATCACCTTCTATATATCATAAATGAATCTTCATTCTGTAAACAAAATAATTCATGTAGTGAAGAGAAAGAAACAGGATGCTCAACTTTGACGACTAGAACACTGCACATGTACACTATATGAAAGTCACAGTAATGTAATTCATGATGATTGCTTTGAACCTAGAAACCCAACAAGAGCATGATCAAAGTCAGCCAATAGTAAATCCCATGTTTTACTCCCAAGTTACACATGAAATTTTACATTTAATGCAATCAAATTAACTGGAAAAACCAATCAAAATATATGTACCAATGTGGCATCATCAAGAACATCTTCCTTTCCTGAGCAACAGGTCTCTTCTTCAACGGTGTCAATTTGACTAATTTGATCAATATCTTCTTCCTGCACCAAAAAGAAAGAAGAAAAATAAGGGAAAAATTACCTTTTTGTTAAATAATCAAATATGATCCATTAAATGACTCGAGACTGGACATTATTTGGCCTGGAAATGCATATATTTTCCAGTGACAAGTAGCCCTCCTCCTGTAAAAGTTAAAAACAAGTCGATTCCTTTAAAAGCAGTAAATGATTTTGCAACAAGAATTAGTCAAAAAATAGTGAGAAGGGTGGTAACCTCAGGAGAAGGAAGCCACGACCATGGGGGAAAAGCTAAGTTACGACTTTTCCATTTCTAAGCAAACGCGAAAGCACCAATTTTGAAATGCTTTGCAGAAAGGGCTCCATCCCAATGTAAAACATCCATCATTACTGTCCAAAAACAATTCTAATGTATACAAATAAAACTAAAATTAAGAAATTACAATTCAAATGAAATTTGTTGCCCAGGTGAAAGAAGTCGAAATTGAAGACTCACCTCCACAAATCTGGTGAACGGAAGGTTCCCGGCTAGAACTGCTTTGGGTTTAAGACAAGAAAAAAAGGAACATGAAAGAGAGGAAGATGAAACCTAAACCAATTTGTCGATAGGAGAACAGACTAAGATGAAATATGTACCTTTTTTCTCTTGCTCTCTCTTCTTCTGCTTGTTATTTTGGTTTGAGTTGATGCATGAAAGATTAAAAAGAAACTAAAGAGAGAAGTCTGAAACAGATGAGTAAGGGTAAAATTGGAAAGCTCTAAGCAAGGAATAGAGATTCAGTGGTGAGCAAAGGGACTAGAAACGGTGCTTATTTCTGCATAAGGTTGTAATGGAATACACTTGTAATGGGTATTCCATCCAACCAAACAAAGGAATAAGGTGGGCCCATTAAATTGAACTGTAATGGCTATTCCATTACACTAAACCAAATATAGTGTAAAAGTAAAAACTTTGAAAACTTTTATTGTATTTTTTGGTTTGGATTGGTTTTTAAAACCAATCTATGGGTTAAAAAAAAAGAGAAAAAGCAATAAAAAAGAGAAAGTTTCACCTGTGACTGCGGACGACGACGGCCCGTGGCGATGCGTGGCGGAGGAACGGCAATCGGACGGGCTACCGGGGCATGGGCGGCCAAGGAAGGCTTGAGAGCCTTTTTTAGAGAAAAAGAAGGTTTTTTAAAGAAGGAATGAAAAAAAATGAAATTTTGGTTTAAAATTTTGAATTTATAATACTTGCTAAACGGCGCCGTTTCATGGGGGGCTTCTTAATGTTGAAACGGCATCGTTTCGAGCCCAGATCCAACTATAGACTTGAATCCGACCTGAACCATTCAGGATCCGCGTGTTTTCGAAGGATGGTATATTTATGCAATTGGTCCTTCCGCTTTATTTGCAATTTTCAATAAGATCTTTTCTGTATTTTTAATTAATTATAAATTTGCCCAATAATTTTCGTTCTTTTTCAATTTGATTTTTTTAGGCCTGAGAGTCTGCCACGTGTCATAATTTTGGTTTATTCTTGCAAATGGTCCCTTTTATTTTTAATTTGTTTTAGTTTCATCCCTAAATCAAGTTTTTTTAATTACAAAATTGGCCCAGAAATTTTTCATGATTTTCAAATTAGTCCTTTGACTTCAGGATGCCTGAAAAGCTGTCACGTGTCACTTGTTTTTGGTTTTATTGCCTTAAAGGTCTCTAAACTATCTAAAAATTATATTTTACCCTCGAACTTTCCAAAATTCCATTTTTAACCTCAATTTTTTCCAAAAATTACATTTTACCCTTGAACTTTCCAAAATTCCATTTTTTACCTCGATTTTCCAAAATTACATTTTTACCCCCAAACTTTCCAAAATTCCATTTTTGACCTAATTTTTTCAAAAATTACATTTTTACCCTCAAACTTTTCAAAATTCCATTTTTAACCCTAATTTTTTCAAAAGTTACCATTTTACCCCCAAACCTTCCAAAAATTTTATTTTTGACCGCAATTCTTCCAAAAAGTACCATTTTACCCCTTAGATGTCTAAAAATTCCATTTTTGACCCCTAACTTTCTCAAAATTACCATTTTGCCCCGAGTGACCAAAATTACCATTTTGCCCCCGGGAATCCAAAAATCACATTTTCAACTTCGATTGCTTTATTTTTCATCAATTTTCGTATTTAATTTTTAATTATTATGCATTCGTATTTCATATTTCTAATTTTTTGTATATCATTTATCTGCTTAATTATTTCGCTTCGTGTTATCTAATATCCATTATTAACTACTCATTCATATTAAACTCACATATTTGTTTTCAAAATTGTTTTCATAAAAAACTTTAAAATCGAGGCGATATTCTTTTATTTCGAGTTTCAAAAATTTGTGCAATTTTTCCCCAAATCGGAAAATCGAATACCCTTTAATCGAGGCAATATTTCTTTATCTTTGATTCTGAAAATTTGTGCCTTAACTTACTAGGTGCAACTTTTCTTCAAATCGAGATAATCGAACATCCTTTTCCAAAGTTAAAAAAAAAATTACAACAAAGGAAACCTTGTTATTTCTGGATCTCGAAATGTTATGTCCTAACTCACTGGACATGACTTTCTTTATCGATCACCTTGAAATAGTGAGACTTCCAAACAAAATTGATTTTTTTTAAACGTAAGTCATGCATTCAAGGATCGTATTTTAAACTTTATTCGAGTTTTAAATTTTACAAATCAAGACCCGAAAGTAATCAATGTGGTACCAATTTTGGGCGTATGAGGGTGCTAACCCTTCCTCATGCGTAATAGACTCTCGAACTTGTTTTCTAGATTGCGAAGACCAAAATATTTTTCAAAACGGATTTTAAACGTTTTGGGGTGATCCAATCACGCCATATAAAAAGATTGGTGGCGACTCCCATTTTTCAATTTTAAAATAATTTTCGAAATACGTTTTCAAAAAAATGGTTTCGACACTTGGTATTAACTAGTTCTCCGGTTTAGGAGGTAGACTCAATCATCCCATTACGTCGTCTTAGCATGTGAAGGGCGCCCTTTGGTTCTGTATTGGACAACATATTGGGCGAATCGATACAATCCGTAATTGTTGTATTTGTTCCACCAAAGAACAAATCGTCATGATCAATTGAGTGAGTGGTTGGGTCCATCAAAAGAGTTAGCAATCAAGTTTAAATGACCTGCGTAGTTGAGGTCGTTGATTTGAGTCAGGTTCTTTTAATTTGCAAGGCTATCAAGGAATTATATCGTGAAAATTACTTTCAAGGTTGTTCACTTGATAAAAGTATGTTGTCGGGCTATTCTTATAGATAATTTATCACTACGGAAGCATTGAAAGTTTGACGTTGTTCTTCAATCTATAATCAATTTATCATTGAGTAGAATGAAATTCATAATCTGTGATGAATTCAAAACCAAAACCAAAGTTGTGTCAGAGGCTAGAGTTCTTATTATATTGGTTGAATATATTTTTATACACCCATCTTTGTTTTTCATAGGACTGCAAAAGTCATGGATCTAAAATGACCCACAAAATGTTATCGTTGTAAGAAATCTCTAAACTAGTTAGGTCAATCTCTGTGGATAGACCCCTATTCTTTATATTGAGAATTTATATTTCACATAAGAGTAATATTTTATTTTGGTGGATTCAACACCCACCATTAATTCAGGCAAAAGTTTTATAATAATATGGGTAGGTGATAAAGTGCAAAATTAGTTTTACCTAATGTATAAATTTTAAATATAATTATAATAATAAACAATTAACCTAATATTTATTTTTTTATAATGTTTAATTTTAACCACAACCCGTTTCAATCTTTTAGGTCGAAAGAAAAAGGGCTCAATTATGGTTAAAACTGAGGAGGTACTTTTGGTCATTGCAAAATAACAATACCATCTGAAATAAAGACAAAATTGAATGAGAAAGATAAGCCCTCAACGGTTGTAGTTGATTGTATGGGTTCATTGACTTGGTGGTGTTAGGAGGATGGGTCGGTCGTCAAATCAGCTGGCCATCTTATCACTCCATTGCAGCTTGGTGCCAATGGAAAGATTAATGGGCTCCTCCTTACCCTGTCTGAATCCCGCACCATAATGTAAATCACGCGCAACGAAATGTCCCCATCCATTAACGTACGACAAAACAACCCAAAATATCCTTTGGTATAATCGTTTCCTGTGATATCAAAACTGATCACGTGTGATGAATATAATATGGGAGATATCAGTATCTTGTAATGGAGATAAGCAATGACCATAAATGGGAATACATAGTTAAAACATAAAAGAGTATTCAAGAGAAATTGTCTCCGATTTCTTGTAAAAGCTGGCAAAGCTCATGGGGCTTGGAAAGCATGACCATATGGCCGGCTTCACTGATGACCTTTACATCTTTGGGCGAGTTTTGAATCATCAGCTGCTGAAACTCTTCCATCATCACTCCATCTCCTTCTAATTTAATGAAAACTCGATCCACCGACCCGAACTTTTCTTCTGTCAACAAATTCCCCGACACCAAATCTTCCATGAACAGCCCGCTTGGTCTCACCAACATTTTCCCCAACTCCAAGTCCTGAAACCTCTAACATCATTATCACATACAAGTTCTTGAAACTATATATATAGCCTTTAGTAAGATCATGAGTTATGTTAACTTGCCTCTGATGGGCAGTTTTGATAAGCTATGGCCTTCATGAAGTTCGGACCAAACAGCACTGACGTTGGCGGAATGTCCAGGCCATTACCAAATTTGAACTCACAATCCATCAAAAACTCCACTGTAGTCCTTTTGAAGTACTAAATCAACAAAACAAAAGGAAAATTACCAGGCTATATTGATCATATACGGTTAAATTAGCAATAACTAAATAGTAGGGTAGGATCGGTACTTCTTGTATGAGAGTCCCTAGTGGAGAGCTATGATGAGGCATATATGCTGCGACAAAAACTGCAACCGAGATTTTCTTGGGAAACCTTTCCATGGCTAGAGAAATGCATAGACCGGCGTAGCTGTGACCCACAAGAATGACCTTCCGATCTTGTTCATCAGGAAGAGAAGCAAAGAAATCCATCAATGGCTGCAAGTAATCTGAGAAAGAAGTAACCTCTTCGAGCCGCTTTGGATCAACCCCGGAAGCACCAAGGTCCAAGGCCGTGACTTGATGACCAGCCGTTTTAAGGAGATTCACTACCTTGTACCAACACCAAGCTCCATGGCAGCTTCCATGGATTAATACAAAATGCTGTTTTCTCTCCATTTCTAGTCTCTTGTTAGTGTGTTGTGTTTGCCATTGATGCATTTCTTCCTTTAAATGTATTTCTGTTATTGCATAGGCATATCTATCTGTACTTATAATAAACCCTACTAGGCTGGCGTTTAGAGGTGGAGGCGTAGGGGCAGGGCGGCGCCGGCCCTTAAAATTTTGGGAATTTTTTATATTTTCTAAAAATTTTATTAAGCCCCTCAAATTTTTTAAATTTCCCATTAATCTCACAAAAAATTAATTACAGCTCCTGATTTTAAAAAAAAAAAAAATATTCTCATTAAATTCTAAAATCTTTGAAAATTTTACTAAGTCCCTAAAATCTAATTCCAAAATTCATCACTATTAATGTTACGGATCAATCAAATATTAATTTAATTACAAAATTATTAAAATATTTTTTTAATATATAAAGTAACAAATACCAAGACAAAGGGTGCTTTGTATTTTTTCTTTTTAATAAATATTACTATATGAGATTTGAATTTGTGACACATGACACATGTTTTAAATTTTTAATTTGATTTTTTCAATCGAAACTTCACTTGGTTTTAATATAAAATTTGTATAGATATATTTTTCACATATTTCTTTTTTATCATATATCTTGAGTATATCATAGTCTAATATATTTTAAAGATTTCGCCAACCAAATGCAAGTTTGAATCTTGAAAAACAAAATTATAAAATTTGAAATTTTAGATTAAAAAAATAAAATAAATTATTAATTCTTATAAAGGGACATAATGTTAAATTTATATTTAATTAAAGATTTTGAATTGATTATATAAAAAAAATTGATTTGAATTATTAATTTTGAAGAGGAATTAAAATTGCAATTGTTCTATTTAACCAAAGGGTCAAGGCTTATACCTTAGGCTTTGCTTCTACTGATGTTGTACATTTTTAGGTTTATTTTGGATGGATGATGAGATTAAAAATAGTGGTATGATGGAATTAGATATTGTAGTGGTAAGATTAATATTTATGGTGAAAGATTTGTTTAGATTCAATAGTCGTAGTGAAAGGAATTATAATGAAAAAAGAAAATCATCATTAAATGCACTAAAATAATATTTGTATGCTTTGAAACTATAATTTATTTGAAAATTAATAAATAATTAAAAATGCTATAATTACTAAAATATAGGTACATTATTTTATATACTTATTTTAATATTTGTTATATTAAAAAAATATTGAATACTTCTAAATCAAGATACTTAAAAATAAAACAAATAAATAATTTAAAAACATTTAATTTTTAAAAAAATAAAATTATATTGAATTTGGTAATAAGATACAAATATTGTATTAATAAAATTATTTAAATAAAAAATTAAAAGGTAAATTGTAGCCATATTTTAATAGGGTTGTTATAGAACTTTTATGTTACAAGTCTCAAACATAAATCTATTTAATGGGGAAATTTATATAAGTTCTTGTATTTATCTTGTTCAAGTTAGGAAACTTTTTTTAGAGTCCAAATTGTTAGCAAAACCGATTGTGTTATGGTTTTATTTGCATAGTTCATTGGGGTGAACTTAGTGGTGAGAGTATTGTTCAAGGTTCGAAATTGAGGAGAATCACCACAAGGTTTGTGATAGGTTAAGTTCACTTGTTGTAACTGTTAAAGAGAGTAAATATTTTTCATTAAGGTAGAATCCTTAAACGTAAGGAAACTGAATCGCATAAATAATTTTTGTGTTCTCTGTATTTTCGAATTCCAAATTTGATGCTAGAGAAGTGTCCATTTCCTTGTCATTCCTTCCAAACACTTAGTTTATTCACTAGAAACAGATTAAGAATCTCAGTATACATGAAACTTTGATTTTGATTAAATTATCACATTTAAAGAAATAAATACATAAATTTATTTTCGTATTGGATCAATATAATTATTTATGTATGTGATATATAAATGGAAAATGAAGCTAATTCAATAATGTTGTTAGTTATTTAAAAAAAATATAGTCAAACTAAAATTTCACGTATAAAACTGTACAAAATCAAAGTTCATGCATAACATTGCATATTATATTAGAGTTCTTGACATCTATCCATTAAAAAAAAATTAAAATTTTAACTTTATTACGTATAAAAATCATAAAAATATATTTTAAAATTTAAATGAAATCATTTTTAATTCTTTTATAAAATTGAATTATTTAAAACATTTAAACTAATAGAAGTTAAATTTGATAGAAGAAAACTAATAATCACATTATACTTGAGATAAAGAGAGCAATACCATTTTGAATTCAAAAGATTTTTTTTATTGATTTAAAGTCATAACTGGGTACCTGAATTAAAATTTTAGCTTTATTACGTATAAAAATCATAAAAATATATTTTAAAATTTTAAATGAAATTATTTTTAATTCTTTTATAAAATTGAATTATTTAAAACATTTAAAATAATATAAGTTAAATTTGATAGAAGAAAACTAATAATCACATTTTACTTGAGATAAAGAGAGCAATACCATTTTGAATTCAGAAATTGATTTTTTTTTATTGATTTAAAGTCATAACTGGGTACCTGAACTAATATTTTAACTTTATTACGTATAAAAATCATAAAATATATTTTAAAATTTTAAATAAAATCATTTTTAATTCTTTTATAAAATTGAATTATTTAAAACATTTAAAATAATAGAAATTAAATTTGATAGAAAAAAACTAATAATCACATTTTACTTGAGAAAAAGAGAGATTTAAAGTCATAACTGGGTACCTGAACTAATATTTTAACTTTATTACGTATAAAAATCATAAAAATATATTTTAAAATTTAAATGAAATCATTTTTAATTCTTCTATAAAATTGAATTATTTAAAACATTTAAAATAATAGAAGTTAAATTTGATAGAAGAAAACTAATAATCACATTTTACTTGAGATAAAGAATAAAAACAGAACTTTTAACTTTGATGCATCGAATATAGCTGACCCAAACAATAGGATGAATGAAGAATGAAAAATGAAAAAACACAATCATGGAGAATGGAAAAATCCCAATAAAATAAAAATCAAATATCATGCTAGCTAAAAAAAGAAAAGAAATTAAAAATTGGATGAATTCATATCTGAGATTTTTGTAAATTTTTTCCCAACAATGAAATTAACAAAAAGAATAAAAACAAAAGGAGAGGAGGAGATGGCAAAAAGAATAAAACAATGGGAGAGGAGGAGACAACAGGGGAAAGGGGAAATTTTAGGGATTTATTATTAAAAAATAATTTAAATGATATGATAATAACATATAAAAATTAATTCACATATCATTAAATGATTAGAAAGAAAAATGAATGATATAGCATAACTGTTTCGTCTAATCATTTCTCATAATATGAGATAATTAACAAATAGTAGAGAGTACATCATCAAACATTAAATAAAACAAATATAAAAATATAAGGATTGAGGTGAAATTTACGATGTTACTATAAAACTGAAATTTACTCCAATTGTAACCTCGGTAAATTTTACGATTGAAGTTCTAAAATTGTAAACTAAGTTAAGTACTTGAAAGGAGTGTAAATTTTTTTTTTTACATTCATAAAGTTAATTTTAATGAGAAATATTTGTTTTCTTCAACAATTATAACAAGTAATTTTACCATATCACACATCCCGTGTTAATTAACCTCATTTTTGTATCTTGAAAATCAATACTTTTACCATTAAATTCACTTCTATAAATTCAACAAGTAAAATTACAACACAAACAATTTTATTATCAAATTTCACTCTCATGTAAAATGAAATTAATTATATATTTTTTCATAATTATTTATTATCAATATTTTATTAATTCAATCATTTAATTTATTAATATAATATATAAATTTAAATATTTCCTTTGTTGGAAGATTTCCAATATATATAGTGTTCTGATAGTTGCAAACGAAAAGTTATGAGCAACTTAAAATTATATTATTTGGTTATTTACAAAAAGTTGTCACTATTTATAATAATGTATTATGTCTCTTAAATTTAAAAGTTATGTCACTTGATTATTAACAAACAATCATAATTATTCAAGCATATACTTATGCTTTTTATTTAAGTTATGATTATCCATTTGACTAGTTATATCCATGTGAAAAATGAGATCTTTTATAAATAGGAGTAAATTTTTATTTTTATGACACGCGAAATAAAAAACACATCAAAAGTTTCTATTTATTATCTCACAATCTTTTATATTCCTAGATTATTTTATAAAAAATTATTGTATAAATTCTTTATAAAAATTAATATATTTATCATGCTCTGTTCAGTGAACTTTTTACTACAAAATGTAAATAATCATTGAGCTTTATTTTGTATCCTTAAATTTTATTTACGAATAACTCTTTTACGAAACATCGTATAGATATAATAAATAAAATCTTTAAAAAAATAACGCTGACTCAAAACCTTCATTAATTTCTTATAAATTGATTTTTATTTCCACACACGTCATTTTCTTTATTTGTTTTCTATATACTTAGCCAATGATTTTGTTTGAGTAATTTTCAACCACCCATTTTGTTTGTCAGAGAATTTTAATATAATAATGATTTTCCAGAACAATGCAGCCGTAATCATATTTGCATTGAAGTGTCGCTGTTTCCCATAGTAATAATTAATCAACCACCGATCTTTTATTTTGAGTCATAGTTTACTATTAAGCACTAAAGCCACTTTTTTGATTCAACTACTAAATTAATAATTGTTGTAATAAGAATTAAGACAAATATAATTATTTATTATTTAATAATTTGTATATAATAAATACTTTTTTATTTCTATCAATTTATTTAATTTTAATGTTTAATTTAAATCAAAATTTTTACTTATATATTTTCATAGAACATTGAATATATCGCACCACCTATATAAACGAAAAGAAAGGAACGTTACCAAGACAAACATCGAAGAAACCCTTCAAAATTTATATTTTCATTAATTTAAAATAAATTTGTTATTCTCTCGTCATTCTATAACCTTACCCCATCAATTTTTTTTTTCTTTAAATGTGATACCAACTCTGGGTTGGTTGACAGTGGGTTCAACCCTTTTTTATTATTATTTAATTTTAGTTTCAGTTCATTCTAGTTTTACTAATAATTGTGCTGATTTTAGTATTAATTCATTCTGCTGTCAAATATGGGAAATGTGGTGATTTTAGTTTTTCGTCAAGAGTGATTTCAAATCTGTTAGATTTCATTATTGGATGATTTTGTTATATTGTGATGGTGATCGTAAGAATAGACTTTGATGCAATGTACAGGAGTAGCAGCGTGAGTCACGTGAGATTTGGCAATAGTTATTTGGTTGATTAGAGTTTATTGTCGATTTGCTTTAATAATTGAGTATCAACAGATCTATTAAAAACTACTATCGAAAGGTTTCTATCATGGTAGAGAATCATGCTGGTGATCTTCAGATTAGACTCTGATATAGTGAGTAGCATAATTCATTTGAGATTTGATAATGATTATCTGATTGATAATTAATTCGTCGTTGATTTAATCATATGATAGGTTGTTCTTACGATGAAGAGTGGTTAAAATACAGTTATTAACATTTTTGAAATAAAATCAAATTGATCGATTAGATCGAAAATCGATTAATGCATCGGTTCGGAATAAACTAAAAAGCTGTTTGACCTAGGAATTGGATTAAACCACTTTTGAGTCACGAACTGCCAACCAAACCAAAGGTTACAAAAATAGGTTGAGCTTATTTTCATTTATTTTGGGCTATAAAATCCAGGGCCGAACAAAGAAACCTTTTTCAGTCCATATCCCTCCTAAACCGGTCCAAACCCTGTAAATTAAAAAAAAAAAAAAACCTAGGCCACAGAGAAACAAGCCTAATATGAAATAACAAAGCACATAATGGAACATATCTTACGTTGCAGCCACAGAGAAAAAAAAGGAATTAAAGATAAATTTGTAACCTTAGAATCTGCCATATTAGTTTTTTTTTTTTTTTTTTTCAGATTATATTACTACTATCCTTATTTTTATTATTTTTTATTGTTAATATTGAATTGGCCGAATCAACGATCAAATTGATTAAATCAAAAATCAATGATTTGATTAGTTCGATCATTGATTCGTTTTTGAAAATCTTGACAATTCTTAATACAATGCATCTTTAGTTAATTTCTAAACCTTCCAATTATCGTTAATCTTTCTATTCTATTGGGCTTTTTATAGACAATGGTATCAGTGCAACAATTTATAGTATTATATTGATCTATGTTTTATTTGTTGTTTGTACTATGTATCAAAGCACAAGAAAATGGAAAATATGGAAGAAAATATATTTGATTGAAAATTTTAAAAATGATTTTTGAAAAACAAAAATATTTTAAAATTAAAAAAAATAAAAAATTATTTTTGTTTTCACTAAAAATGTTTTGTAAAAGTAAAAATGATGACAATAAAGTTTTTTAAAAAGTTAAATGAATTAGTTCAAGTTCAAAACTCAAAAATACTATTTTTAAACCATGTTTTCAATGTTAAATCTAGTACCTGATTCAACTCTGTATAAATGTATTTTTTATTTTATTTATTATCGAAAAATAATTATTGAATATGTTTTCGTGTTTTCATTTTTTGAAAAAAAAAGTTATTTTTATTTATTAAAAGTGTTGTTCAATTTAAAAAAAAAATTATATTTTGAAAATTAAGATATAAAATATTTTCTTAAATTTTGATGTTTTGAACTATAAAATTTTAATATTAAAAAATTTAGAATTTTGACAATGACATAAACAAATACAATTTGACAAACTCTGTGATATTTTAGTGTCTATAATTTTTTTTACTTCAATCTTTAATTTTTTTAACATTAATTAATACTTAAAAATAATACTTTTTTTTTATTGAGCAAAATAAAAGCTACTAAAATAAAAAACTTGATGTGATATGTATAATTAACTGTTATTAAAATTTTAATGCTTAAAAGATTAAAATGGAAACACCGGATGATTAAATTGAAAAAATTTATTTTAGATAACCAAAATAAGAAGGGTGAAAACTAGATAATTTACCCAATATTTTCAAAAATCTACCTTAGAATTCATCTAAAAAACCTCAGCAAAGATTAAATAAAATAAGATGTAAATCAATCGAAAATTTATTCTGAGGCATGGGTGCATATTCATGCAACACGTTACATCATGCAGAGAGAGCTGGCTATTGACGGGATGAGACTCGTTTTTCGAATTTTATGGGAAATCGAAACATCCAAGATTATCAATTTATTAATAGCACGCACCACATTAATTTACACATGCTAGATAAAATAAACTCTCTATTGTGATTTAATATAAATTTAAAAAATTTAGTCGCAATAAATTTCCTATATTTTGAAGTCTCTTATTTCTCTTCCTAAACACTCCCACCCTCCTAAAGAAAAAGAAAAAATAAATCAGAAAAAAAATTAGCTGATGTATGTTACACCAATACGACATTAATGGTGTTCTAAGATTGAACGGCCTTGCCACAGAGTAGTGCATTTGGAGGAATATCAGCCTCAGTATACAAGCTTTTCTCGTCGTTCCAGACTCTAAAATAAACTTCTTGGCCTAAGTACCGCTTTGACCAGGTTTGCGACCTCAAGTTCCACATCCCTTTGTTGTCAAATGACACCAAAATTGCGGTCCAGCTTTTTGGATAAACCTGCCATGATATTACTAATTTTAATTATTTATATGTTCTATTTTTGAAACATGGAAAACCCGACTCAATCTCCAAAAGGATTACCTGAACAGTGTTCCTAGATACTGCATCAACCAGGTTGTACTTGTATCGTCTTCTTACGTCGGTTGTCCAGTTGCCACCACCATATCTGAAATTTTAAAGAATCATGTTAATTGTTAAACTACTATATATGTGTGTGTGTGTAGATAAAAATCCAGGGGCGTATGAAAACATACCCGGCAACAAAGAAGTTATAGCCGTCAAGATGCCAAGACTGGATGGTTTTTTCAGTGTTCTGGAAGACAATCTCAACAAAGTCATGGAGGGTGAGTCCAAAGACCGAGGCACCCAAGGTTGGAGGCCCTGAAGGAGGAGCGTCCTTGGTCCCGTTCAAGACGAAGACACCAGGGATGTTATACCAGTCTGCAAGCTTCAATGGAGTGGCTGGATCCACATAGGATACCCCGTTAACAGCAAACCGCAATTTGTTATTTATCTCGACTCTTTCATTAGCCAATAAAATTGTCCTCACAACCTTTATTGCCCCATAGTGGAATGATCCCTGAGGATTAGGCCTAGCTGCATTTGCTGTCAAGTTAATTCTAAAACATAAAAATGAAGGAAAAAGAAGGGTTAGGATTATGGTACATGGTAACAGTCATTTGTATATTTAAAGAATAAAATTAAAAAAAGATGTTGGAACAGCACCTGATAGTCCTGGCATGTTTCATGGACCAGTGAACGTGATAAGTTGGGGCAACAGGCAATGGCAAAGAGGGTGGAGTTTGGGAACCCTGATAGTGAAGAATACCGGTGGTGGTGAGGATGGGCTTGGTGAAACGGGTCGAAGCTACAATGTAGTAGTCTTTAACCGACGCACTTAAGGTAACCAAAACAGCTATGGATTGACCCGCATGAATATCGATGGATCCATACACCTCCTGCAGAGTATGACATCCTTCAACTTCAACAAGAGTCATCGGATGACCTTGGATCCTGAAGTTAATTGATGTTGATATTCCCACATTTGTAACCCTAAACTTGTAAGTTTTCCCTTTCTGACCAGTGAAAGTAGAGTTATTAGCACCATTTATAAGGAGCCCATCTGGCAGAGGAAGATCCAAGCCTGAATCCAACTGCTTCTGTAAGTCCTGTGTAAAAAGCGTGTAATTGATTAGAATGATTGGACAGTAGCCATTGACGATGACCTAGTTAAAGAAATAAGAAATGGTATACCTTGTGGCCCTTGATGTACCAATCACCAACAAGCAAAGTTACATCCCCATCAAATGCTGGGTAAGGGATTGAAATCACAGATCTTTGGTTAATGTTGAAAGCCCCAAAACCACCCGAAGCTCTATGCATTAGAGTTGAAGGATAGTACATGAAGGTCCCAATTTGATCCTTCACCTGGAATTTGTATGTCCAGTTTGAGTGGGGGGGGATTGGGCAGTTGGTTCCTAGCACACCATCTTCCCATGATGTTCTCCTTTGCATAATTCCATGCCTAATTTCCAAAACAGATCAGGTTATTGCCATGCATATCTATATTATATTGAATTAAAGCAAATCGAAATAAACCCTATATCAAATACTAAGATAATAAAGACATATGCTTATATATTTTCATTTTCATATAATCTAAAGCAAATGCATAACTAATAAAAGAAAAAGTTTGAGGTTGGAGCTCAACAAACCAGGTAATGAGGAAGGGTTCATCTAAATGATTGATGACATTAACAACTATGTTGTTATTAGTCACAGCTTCAATTGGAGGTCCAGGGAATTGATCATTAATAAGAATGACCTGCAAATATTAAACGAAAAACATCTTCTGCTTAGAATTCAGGTAAAAGTAAACATCTGAGTATGAACATTAATTATGAATGTTCTTCAACAGACAAACCTGTTGGGGAACACCAAGAGGTGCCCGAGTTCCATATGTGACTTCCCAAGTATAGAATAGATATGGATCTTCTGCATTGGTGCAGTAGAAGAGAGCAGAGCAAACTATTATTCCAAGTAGAAACTGCAGCAAAGTGGCCTCTTTCATCGTTTTAGATGAACTATTTCCTCCCTCTGCAATGGTTTTTACCCTAAAGAAGGTAGAAAGAATGAAAACTAAAACCCTTGATGTGAGATTCTCAGGAACAGCCAAATTGTATAGTACTAGTAAACTGAAAGGGTGTAAAAGAAAGAAACCCACCAAAATTCAAAGTCTTCCCAACAATGAGACTTTGGAGGAGTTGCATAGGAACAATGACACAGCCTTGTTTATACTTATATATGAAAGTGGATGGTTAAAGATCGTGAAAATATGATAACATGCAGAAGAAGTTCTTTTGCGCCGCACTTCATGCTCAATGCAAACACCATGAGCTATCACAACTCATTTACCTGGTGAAAAATACTTGGAATAATTAAACTAATATATTGCCAGCCAAGTGTTATTAATTCAGACGTTTCGGGTATATTATTATTATTATTATTATTATTAAGTAATTGGTAGGCCAAGAGGAGAAGTTCACTAAAATATATTTGGATTGGGAAGCGTCAGCAATAGCAATAGCAATAGCAATAGCAATAGCGGGAGAGGAAAAGAAGGAAAATGTAGGGATGGCGGGAGCGGGCCGGCAACGGCGCATCCGTGTACGGATCGTATTTAAGTGCAAGGGAACGTGGAGAGAGAGATTTGGGTTTTAATTGTAGTTTCATTCGAACAGTCTTTAACTTCAACTAGATTGTGGTTTAATAAGCAAAACAAATTTTATGTATAAATCTCTATCTATAACACATATAAAACTAGGATTTTAGAAAAATATTTATCATATTTTTAAAATTACATTTAGAAATGATTATAATATTTAATTTAAATTTATTAATTAAAAAAGTTTAAATAAAATGCAACTTTTTGATAATTATACATTAAAAATAATTATAATTTAATTAAAAAAGTTGTGTTAATTTAAGACAGTGGAAGCATAAAATATAAAAAAACAAATTGTGATAATTATCGCTAATAATTTAATTTATAATTATTAATTAAAATTTACATAAAGTTTTTATTGTGTTTGTTGATGGTAAAATAAAAATATTATTTTAAGTATTTTAATTATCACTTAATTAATATTAGAGTAATGTACAAGTTAAAATTTAAGTTTAATTTTATAAATAGCATTTGATAATTAAGCATGTTCAATCAAGTAACATTTAAGAAAAATTATTAGTAAAAAAAAATATTTTTAACATTCATAAACTAAAATTATAAAAAGAATGAAGATTATAACTAGATGTTTTTTATTCACTATTATTAAATATATTTATTAATTTAGCTTAAATATCTGTTCTATTTATCATTAGCTATTATTATAATTGCTACATGTTTTGTCTATTTATATATATATATTTTAAAATTAAAAATTATAATTTACTTTTTTAATGTATTAAATAAAAAACTAATTAAAAATTAGACAAATAAATTTACATGCAATGCATGTAACACTGAAATCTAATTAATTAAAAAAATATATGAATAATATATATAATATTATACTATTATATTATGGTTTAAATCATTAAAATATAATTTAAATTAAAAACACTATTAAAATTGAAATAAATATTTTAAATATAAATAATGTTCCAATAAATTATTTGCGGTCATGCTTTAAATTTAATTAACAATTTACATTCGCTAATTAATCATTAAAATCAAGTTGGAAACTGTATATAAAATTAAAATTTCATATAATCTACTATTATAACAGTTATATTTTAAAAATAATTTCAATATATTATTTATTTAAATTCATATTAATATCAATTATCATGCTTTTAAATTATTTAATTTCTTAACCATATTATTAACAAAAATTATAAAATTTATAAAAAAAATTAAGAAATAATTAAATGTAATTTAATTGATACATGCAATCAACTCGTGACACTCCCCATTTGAAAAAAAAAAAAAAGAAAGAAAATTTGCATAAAATTTTATGAAAAATGGAAATAAACAAATTTGTGTTACAATTTTTTGACACATAACACTCCCTGCACTTATTTTCAATTTGGATAAATTACTCTTTTACTTTTGGTTTTTTAAATTATATAAAATAATTTACTTTAAATGTTAGTTAATTATTATATCTATATTACAATTTATAATTGTTTTTTTTTTTTAAATTCATCTTATTGCTATTGTTTTTATATAATAAATTTCTTTTTCATAAATTAATTTGTCTGTTAGTACATAATTTTATAATAAAACATTCGCATATCTGTTTATTATAATCATGTTAACATAATATTTCAAATCCAAACTTTTCAATATATTTTAACAATTAACATCTTTATTTATTATAATCATTTTAACATCATATTTCCAAACTTAATAACAAAACATATATTTTATATGTATTATCGATTTTTTTTTTTTATGCATGAGATTAAATTTACATTGTTTTTATTTTTTTAAAATAACAATTACATTAATAAATACTATAAGTCAGTGCATTGTACAAGTATACAAACTAGTATATATGTAATGCATGTGATAAACTCATAACATGAACGTGTTGACGTATCTAAGGGGACTGATAGAGGTCCTGCCACCTAAAATGAAAAATTATTATTCATTTAGATTCTTTAAAATTTTTAAATTAATAAAAATAAAATTAAAATTTGATCCCTTAAAAAATAAAAAAAAATTAATTTAATTCTTTCGATCTACCCTAAAAAAAATTTCTAGATTCGTCCGAACAGTCAATTGAATGGTAAGAATTTTTATGGTCAGGCAAGCACATAAGATGCATGAGAACAGATCATAACTAAAGATAGATTAAATTTGGAAAGTCAACTTGTGAAATGTTGAGATACGAAAGTCAACTCACGAGAAGGAATCCCGATGAGAGATCTGGCGGGCAAAGGGAGATCAGATGGGAAAAAGAAAAGCTTCATGGATCATAGATGAATTCTTAGCATTTGCCCTCATCACTAATCTCAACTTTCTTTTTAGGGATCAAATAGCCACATCATTGACCAACATATTCAAAACTCTTCCCATGATTTGTATATTCTCAAAAAAAAAAAAAAAAAAAAAAAACTCTTTGAATTATATTTTTGTTGTTGTTTATTTAGTACTTAAACTACAAATTTATGTATTATTATGCTATTTGAAATTAATATGGTTAGTGAATACTAAACTAGCGAATGAAAATTCAACGCGTAAAATTATTTTCCAAATAAACAAATAACTAAATCTAAATTAATAAAAAAATAAATACTAAACTTACATAAGCAAAAACATTATCTCTATATGAAATCCTAATTTACTTTAATGGAAAAGATGAATTTTTTTACTACTATTTACATATTATTTTTATCAACCATGTGTGATTTAATATTAGCTATATGTTATTTAATTTAATCTTATTATTGTATTTTTTTTTTTTTTTTTTACATAATATCATATTATTTATATAGACTTGATGATTTGAAAATAATTCACGCGTTATTCTCATTAATTGTCTTAAATTTCAGAAATAGTAGGTGTCATAATTATACAAAAATTATCAAAATATAAAAATTATAGTAAATATCTCAATCATGTGATGCGATGGGTATGAAAGATAAAAAATGACGTAAAATTTAATGAAGTGCACATAAATGATCATAAAATCAAGGAATTTCAAAGGTGGAGCCAACTATCCACTATACTCGTATTGAAAGGAATTGTAACGGTGCAAATCAAACTCTGACTCCGCCTTAATTAACTTTAATTGGTATATTTTCAAATTCTTGTAGATTTAAGTTTGTAATTATTATTTAAAATGCTTGTGGATGTTTTTACATAATCTAATTGAACAGAATTCTTTTAACACTATGATCAATCAGATTTGGAGCTTAAATCAAAGAGAGTAGAATCTTAAGATTAAAACTAAAGTTTCAAACGTAGATTAAGAGCATAATTAGACGTTGTTTAATGGTGGGCTTGATTTGGTGCTACCAAAGATTCTAATGGATTCATTAGGGATCCGAACGCATCAAAGCTTCGATTGTTTAGTATAACTATTACAACTTGACTTTCTATTTACGTTTGCAAAACTTCTCATTGTCTTATATTGGATGGGACATGGGAGTTTAGTTTTCCATTTATTTTGGATAATTTGATAAAAAATAAATAAAGTTTGAAAGTATTTTTATATATTTTTAAGAAATTTAATGGTTTTTATTTTTAGTTCTTTTTAAAATTTTAAAAAATTAATTAAATGTTCACGTAAAAATTCACGTGTATGCCATATAAACAAACTTAAAAAACGATAATTTTTTTCCATCTATTTTTGGGTTATTTGACAAAATTGCAAGTTTAAGAGCTAAAAAAAAAAATTAAAAATTAAATAGATAGCTAAAATGACTTGGAGAGCCGATTAAGTCATTATGCCAATAATAAACACTAATGTGAAAATATTTTTTGTCGTTTGAATCATGTGTAATCTAGAAAATATACTTAATGAGATTTGATCCTTATCAATTAAATCAAAACTTCATTTGATTCTTAAATCTAATTTTTTAAATATATTTGTTATATAATTTTTTTACCCACACCGTGGATGTATCATAATCTTGTTTAAATAAAATTTCTTTATTTGACTTCACAATAGGCTAGAGTATTGAAAAAACCCTGAAAAATAATTTGAAATTCAATTGAGCCCCTTATTTCAAAGTCTAATTAATTAGATCCTTAATCCAAAAATAACAATCAATCGAACTCACCTAATTGTTATTTTCATTAAGGCCTCAACAGTCCGTTAAACTTATGTTGAGTGGATTTTAAATGCCACAAGTCAGAAATCCATTGGTCCATGTCATTTTTCTAATAAAAATGACATGGAAATAAAATAAATGTTATTTTATTAATATATCTGAAATTGAAAAAAATAACAATCATACTGTTGAATTGTTTAATATATTTGGTATTCTCACGCATATTGAATTTTAACTTGCATGATCAACATAAATAGTGTATGGCATATGACAGTTGAATTGTTAAAATATTAATCATGTAAAAAGTTACGGAATGTGTAATTTAACATCAGTACTGAATCCCTCTCCTTTATAAATATAACATTTTATATTGTTTAAGATTGTTTTGAGTGAAGGATAAATATGGTAATTTGAATTATTTCTTTCTTCTTTTTTTTTTTTTTAAATAAATTTATATCCATTTTTAATAAAATAAAATCGAATTAATAATTTCTAAATTAAGTGTAATAGCTACCTAATACTTATCCTTTTTAAAATTTATTTTGAAAATTCTATATTAAGTAAAAATTAAAATGATTATCTTGAAAATTTTCATTTTCAATGAAATGAAAGTTTTCAATGATTTATCAAACACACCTTTACTTTAAATAAAAGTTTTATTATTAAAAAAATGTTGCATTAAATAATGACATTCTTGTCGGAATGAGAGGACGAGAATTCGAACTCGTTGAAGCGCATTTACCGTCCTATTTAATAAGGAAAGGAGATTATAAATAACTTTAGTAATTGTATAAAAAATATAGATATAATAATAAAATATTTGATAAGTTTATATATAAAATTCAACATAACCCTTGCACCTAATGCTTAAGAAAATGATTAATTTTACAAAACCTCATAATTTTAACTCTGTTTGCAGAAAACAAATTGAAGAGATAATAAAGTAATAACTATCGGAATAGATAATTTTAGTCTATTGCTTTCTAAGATATACAAATGAATAAAGGCCAAACATTTCAATCCAATTTCTTCTTTCTCTCACTCTATTTTATCAGCAGTCAAACTCTGATGACTGGTAAGAGATAATAGCCAGTAGGGGCATACTGGCTGGCTAAGGGTGGCGCCCAACAGCTTTACCGCAGAGTAAGACATTAGAAGGAATGTCGTATTCGTTAGCAAGACTCCGAACAGGATTCCAGACTCTCAGATAAAATTGTTGGCCCAGATATTGCCTTTCCCATGATGCAGACCTCATGTTCCACATACCCTGGTTGTCCAGGGACACCAATATGGCCGTCCATGAATTTGGATACACCTGCCGAAACGAAAGCATCAGTAGCAGGAAAAGATTGTTTATGGACATGGCCTAAATGTACGAAACTGCAAGCAACGCTCAATAGAAGTAGTTGTTTTCGGTTCTTGAGGTGGCATTACCTCAGTTGTGTGTCTCGTAAGAGCATCAACTAGATTGTAGGTACTTCTTTTCTTTGGAGTCCACTGTCCAGAGCCGAAACTGTATGTTTCGTAGTATTAGAAATGGTAAGAACATATTCAGCAAGAGAAATGAAATAGAATAACAAACAGGGCACTGTGACTCACCCAACAACCCAGAAATCATAACCATCAAGATGCCAAGATTGCATGGTGTTTTCGTTGTTCTGAAAGACAACTTCCAGAAAATCATGGAGATTAGTTGGCATAACGGAGGTAGCAACAGTTGAGGAAACACCTGAAGGAACGCCTTGAATGGCATTCATGCTAAAAACTCCCGGAATATTAAAGTAATCAGCGAGCTTCAGAGGGGTATCCGCATTAACATACGAGACACCATTCACTGCATACCGCAGCTTTCCATTTATATAAGATGCTGAGTTGGCCAAGACAATCGTCTTGGTTGGTGTAATCTTCCCATAATGGAATGAACCCTGAGGATTAGGCCTCGCTGCATTAGATGTCAAATTCCACCTGCAAGGAAATGAAGAAAAGAATAATCAGATGAGATCATTTTTTAACCAAGTTCAAGAATGAAGTGCTGCATCAAACACAAGTAGCCAATACGATCTTCCGTAAACTAGTACCTATATGTTCTTGCCTGCTGCATTGACCAATGATATTTGTAAGCAGGCGCAGCTGGTAGCGGTCCAGAAACTGGGGTTTGCGACTTTGCGTAGTGCAACACCGCAGTTGCAGTGAGAACAGTCCTTGTAAATCTTGTGGATGCAACAATGTAGTAGTCCTTTGGTGGTTGATTCAAGGTTACTAAGACAGTCACGGATTGTCCCACATGCACATCAAGAGAGTCATATAAGTTCTGAATTACATGAGATCCTTCGACCTCAACCAACTTCATCGAATGGCCCTGAATCCTGAAGTTCAGTGAGGTGGACAATCCAACATTTAAGATTCTGAACATGTAAGTTTTGCCTGAAATACCACAAATAAAACTTATTCAGTAAAGGCATGATTCCCTCTTGGAAAATGTACGAGGCATCTTCATTTAATTGTATTGAATAAATTAATCTAAATGCAATGAATTATAAGCAATTAAACGTGATTTGAAATAGGAATACTAAGTTATGGATGACCTTGTTCTCCTGTAAAGGTGGTTTTAATCTGCCCATTTATAAGGACTCCATGGGGAAAGGGAAGAGATTTTCCGGAGTCCAAAGTTTGCTGCAGTGCCTGTAAAAGACAATTATATTATGAGTGAAGTATACATGGCAAGAAAAAACTTGGTGCATGGCAAGAAAATCTTAACAAAAGAGAAGAGTGAAAACTAACCTTGTGGCTGGTCTTGTACCAGTCACCAATAAGTAAAGTGAAATCTCCATCAGGATTTGCATAAGGAATTGGGATCACACTTCTATGGTATATATTGAGTGCTCCAAATCCTCCAGCAGCTCTATGCATAAGAGTTGATGGGAAATATGTGTAGGACCCAATCTGATCCTTGGCTTGGAACTTGTAGGTATAGTTTGAGTTTGGAGGGATAGGGCAATTGGTTCCCAACACTCCATCCTGCCATGAGTTCTTCCTTTGTTTTACGCCATTCCTGTTGTGATCAGACCAATCCCTCATTTATCATTCGAAAAAATGGCATGATTCTATATAGCATAATCAGGTGAACACAGGAAAACAACGGAAAATTCAGGGTTTAAGTTGCAAAAAGAATCAGTCATTTTTAAGCTTCCATCAAAGGTTACTGCAGAAAAACACAGACGGTTTCCTAGTCTGGAAGTTTCATCTTTCATTGTTTTGTTCAACAAAATTGACATGAAGTTAAAATTTAAGAGAAACAGCAAGAATGAAAGTATAGAAATCAGAAGAGCCAATGTGAGACAAGGGTACGAGGGACGCACCATGTCAACAAGAAAGGCTGATCAAGCTTGTTAATGAGATTCAAGATAATGTTGTTATTAGTCACCACATCAAGTTTTGGCCCAGGAAACTGATTATTGATAAGGATAACCTTCCAAAAAATAAGCACACACAAAAAACTTTTTAGAACCCCAAACTCAGATCCACATCAATAGCCTTCACTTTCAACATTCCAAAAAACCAAATTCCCTATAAATATACACCTGCTGGGGAACTCCAAGAATAGAACGAGTGCCATAAGTGACAGTCCAAGTGTAATACAAGTAAGGATCTTCAGCATTCACCAGGGAAACACCCAAAACAGCCAAAACTCCAATAATCAAATGGAGCTTCATCACTGCTTTTCCCATATCTGAACGTCACTCAACATAAAAAAACCATCGGTTAGTTTCTAAAACCATCTGCAGAACTTGATACCAGAGCATCTTCGACTAAAAGAGCAACTTACCTGATTCGGGACTCCCTGGAAAGGAAAGGAAAGCTATATTGAGGTCACAATCTAAACAAAGAAGTAGACAGTTTTTATAAGAATGGGGGCGGGAAAAAGCTACACTAGGTTGTGCTCCATTCTTTCTTATTTATTTATAGAACTAATGAAAAAGAAAAAGGAATTTAATGTTAGTTGAATGAGGTAAAGGCTGTCGCGGTTAACTAATATTCGGCGCATTCCACGCGTTATGATAATTGCTTCCACCTAAAGCATATATCCATTCATTCACTGAAATATATTTATAGATTGCCTCCTGCTATCCCGCCATTGACTAGAGCTTTTTCTTGGTCGCTTCCTTTTCGTTTCACCCTTGAATTAAAATGAATGGAATTGGGTAAAGAAAGGGGTTTGGATGTCTATCACTGCCCCATTTTTTGAAAATTGAGAGCTTTGTTTCCAGAAAATGACACTCGACATCTCCGCTAAAACTGTAAGAATAAAATGTGGGGTGGATTATAATAAATTTATTATTACACAGTTGAGTTTTGTTGGGTTTTTACGACAGTTTCACATGCGGAAAGCAAGTGGTCCTCATTCTCACCACTCCTATCATAAATATTGTAGCTTTGGGTTGGATCTGAGACGGACAGTCTATAAATCCCTTTGTTTATCATATAGTTGGGCAGCCAATAATATCCAATTTGGCAATTGCCATGAATATGCATGATGGAGAAAGTTGGGGGAAATGGAATCCTTGCTTTTAGCAAGTCAAATGAACGCCTGATTTGTCTCTTTTAGGCTTTGTTGGATTTCTTCAACTTAGCTGTCCGGCCTGTTTCTTTTAAACCTTAATTCCAGCATATTGCTTTAATTTAATAGTCAAATGACTATGTGTGTCTGTTTCTTTTAGTAAGATGTGTGTGCGTTGTTAAAATGTTAAGAAAGTATTAACAGGTACTATCATGTCATCACACCGGTATATTCAAAAAAAAAAAAAAAAATGATAAGCCTAAGTCAACTAATTCTATCCTTACCTAATTCGACAATGTGATAAAATAATGGATAATTATTTAAGATGTTATCTGTGAAATTTAAAAGAGGGTAAGGGTATGACAAATGCTAATAAAAAATGTATGGAATAATTTTCTTAAAACAATATAAGAAAAAATGTTAATAAATTTTATAATTTTAAAAATTATTTATTTTTAAAATTCAATGCATATCCGAATAAACTCTTTTTCTCTCTCAAATTACTGGGAGGAAATGAAATTAAAGTTGGTGAATCAAAATTGTTTTGTCTTGTAAGCTGTAATTATAACTGTTGACTATATGCAAGCAGGGGAGGGCCTACTGGACTGAATGTGAATAAGCAGTTGTCACGTGAGATGTTGGCAAATGGATTTGATGAACATTTGACCCCACCGCCACCGCCACCGCCACCGCAACCGCCTGGCGACAGCCACCGGTGGTGGGATGAGGTGGGACTTGGGGAAGGGAACCACACAGATTTCCACCGACAGATCGATTCGCTCAATCATCAAAAACATAGAAACCCTTGCATTTGCCGTAAAATCTAAGTAAACTACACGAAAGATGATGACATTGGGCTTCCCCAAACCCAAGATTCACCACTTATTTTATACTTAAATGCCTAGCCTTTAAAATGAACGTGAAATCTTATTTACTTGGATAAATTTCATTCATACAAATTGAAATTTGGTACGAAAATTTGGGTAAAATTTCTGAAGTCAAGTGATAAGGTTGGAATTTGAACAGTAAAAATAACCAAAGAGATGAAGGAAGAAAGAGAGAAAACATATTCCCAATTTCATAACTGCTTTTCTATCATGATTGGTGGCTAAATAAAAAAAATAACGGCTCGAATATAATCGTAATTAAATACTCATTCCTCCTACTGAAACGCACCGCATTATTAAAATTAATTAAAACATAATATTTACAATTAAATAAAAAATTCAAATGATGTGACCGTTGTTTGATTTTTTCATTTGTTCCATAACAATTGCTCTCCCCTCGAATTAGAATCTTGTCCTCAAAGATCAAAAGTTGGATATTGTTGTTGAAGTTCGTGTAAATTCTTCCAAGTTAAATCTTCAGAAAATGTACTAGTCCAGTCAACTAAAAATTCAATAGAATATGATCACCTTTTCTCACCATTCTTCTATCAAGGATTCTTAATGGTTCCTTGCTGAGAGCTCCATCAGTACCCTCTAGAGGCAACAGATTTGAATTAGGGGCCTTACCAATGTATTTCTTAAGTTGGGACACGTGAAAAAGTGGGATGAATGCGAGATCATGCTGGCAAAAAGCTAGCATGTATGCAACTGGTTCGACCTTGGCCTCCACCAAGAAGGGTCCAAAGTACTCGGGAGAAAGCTTTTGATTCCTCATCTTCCTTATAGTGGTATTGTCTATATGGTTGTAGTCTTATATACACCAAGTCACCAACATCAAATTCACGATAAGATCTCTTCCTATCAGCTTGTGGTTTCGTATTTTTTTGGGCTCTTTTTAGATGAAACTGGAGGAGCTTCTTAATTGCTTTTCGATTCTGAAGACCGCAATCAATTGAAGCCACATGAGAGGAACAAACTAAATAAGGTAAATGGAGTGGAGGACTTTGACCATAGAGTGCCTCATAGGAAGTTGATTGTATTGCTAAATGATGGGTGGTGTTATACCACTATTCTGTCAAAGGTAACCATAGCAACCATTCTCTTGGGCACTCACTAGTCATACACCTCAAATACCCCTCTAAACATCTATTTAAGACTTCAATTTGACCATCTGTTTGGGGAAGGTAAGCAATGGATAAGTGTAATTGAGTACCAAGCTGCTTAAATAGTTCTTGTCTATTTTGTTCAAACCCTATTATTTTTCGAGCTGACCTTCAAACTTTGATCAAGTCTAATAATTGATAGTCAGATTATGTGAATACATAATATTAGTCAAATCCTTATTTTCCTTTTTTTTTTTTTTTATGTTTGAAATATAACATACATTTTAATATAATTGATATTAAATTAAGGGAGTAACTTACATAAAGATGATCCTAAAAACTAATGTTTTTAGGCACCGATAAAATTTTACCACATCATCAAATTTTAAAAACATAAAATTATTATTATACACTTATTTATAGAGAAACTATTTTATAGACTCATCCTATAACATTATCAATGATTCCATTTCAATTATTTAATTGCATTTTAATATTTTTTCTCGTGTCATTAACACATAATTTTTATATATTTTTAGCCTAAACCCAAAACTATGAATCTAAAATCTAAAACCCTAAACTCAAAATATAGAGTCCAAAACTTGAATCCCAAATCCTAAACCCTATAACCCTTAAATATTAAACCCTAAACTCGTAATTTATAATCACAAACCCTTAAACCTTAAACTCGAACCATGAACCTCAAAACCATGAACCCAAAATCTAAACCTTGAACGTTGAACCCACAACCCAAACTCAACCTTGAACCTTAAATCTCAAACTCAAATCTTAAACATTAAGATTTGGAGTTTAAGGTTTAAGATTCAAGTTCAATGTTCGAGGTTCAGTATTTTAAGTTCAAGATAAAAAAAGAAAACATATTTGTTTATAATTTAAAAAATTAATTATTTTAAGTAATTTAATTAAAGTTAAATTAAGTTCGAGAAAATATTAGATATAGATAAGTATATGGTAATATTTTTTTATTTTTAAAATTTAATGATGTGGCACTATTTTATTGGTGCCTAAAAATTATACTTTTTAAAATGATTTTAATATAATTTATTCTCTTAAATTAAATGAAGAATAGTTTTCTTAATAAAAATATAAATCTAAATTAATTATTTGAATAAAAAATATTTAAAGTTGCAATTTTAGTTTCTCCCAAGAGTTAAAAATTTAACTAAAACTATTTTACTATAAAATTTTTAATTTTGACCTTTCAAAATTTATAATTTTATCTCAATCTTCATCATATAATTCATAGTTTCGTCCCTCTTATATTAAGACTCAGAATTTAAAATATTAAAATTCCCTAAATGTCTTCTTTACTATTAAAAGAAGAACAAATTAGCACAATTTAATTACAATCATAGACTAAAGTCATAAACAAAATTATGATTGCAAGTATAATCTAGAAAAAATAAATCTAAACAGAGGAAAATCATATTTATTTTGATATTTCCAAGGAACTAATTTCATTGTGGCTATATTGAAATTTATGGATAATTTACATGCAGGTATATGTTTATACAAATTTACATGTAATTTTTTTAATTTAAATGCACATCTGTCATGTGGAGAATATTTGATAAAATTTTTAAATTAATTCTCTTTTTTTCAAAGACTCCAAAATCCAATCTCAAATAAGGAACCGTTAACATGGATTAAACGGTGACATCTTCTTCAATTTCTTGCTTCAATTACCGTCTTCTCCTTTTCTTTATTTTTGTATTTGGATTCATAATATTTGGAATTAATATTTGTATTTCACTCAAAATGTCACTCAAAATGCCATATTATGGTTCCGTTTGTTTGACTGAAAATGGTTTTCAAAAAATAATTTATGAAGAATGGATTACTTTTTTGAAAAAGTTAATATTTTCTTATGTTTAAATAAATTCGTGTAAAATACTTTCTGTTGTTTAGCAAATTTATCAAGAAAGCTGTTTATTGAAGTTGCAAATATAAAATATATTAGGGATATTAACGGTTTTTAATTTTTAATGATTATTATTTATTAAAATAATTATTTAATTAAATATTCATTTTTTATAATTTCAATTTATTTTTAAAATGTAATATTTTTTTTATCAACAAAGATAACTGAATAGGGATTTTTTTTTTTAAATTAATATTTAATATATAATGTTTTAATTGTTTCACGAGAAATTCACCTTCTCAAGATCATATTTAAGTATTCTCACTGCAAAATTCAAATAATGTAATTTTAGGCAGAATTGAAGTAAAAGGACCAAAGAATCCATGCATGAAATATTTACTAGGAAACTGCAACTTCAAATTATTCATTAGGCTTGAATCGAAATACAAATGTATTTCTTTTCCTTCATCCGACTTTTGTACAATCACTTCCCCATAAAAAAAAGTTCTTCCTTCATCCTCTTTCCTTAATAAAGCTAATTACTCTGATCAGAATTTAAGCTACTATGAACCTAACAAATTAGTTAGGAATGTGGCAGGTAATCTCATTTTCTCTTTACTTTATTGGAGGACTTGCCTTTGACGCCTAGATATCTCTCTACATCCTCATCATCTCCGCCTCTCCTCTTTTTTGTGCCTCCAGCTTTTTTAAGTTTCTGCAGAGTTGAAAAAAAAAGAAAATTATCATCCAAGAAAGAGTTCACAAAAATGTTTTGATACTTTAAATCAACAGCAAAATCAAAATACTATAGAACAAGAAATACAAGCAAATGGATGAATCCATTATAAGGAAGACATTATACTTTGTGGTTCATTCTCTAAGTATTAATGTTATTTCTGTTTTTGGTCGTACTAACTGATTCACTAATTGAATTGAACATAGTTGCAAAACTAACAACTGGCTTCCTACTAACAGACTGAAGCAACTATACAACTTTAGCAGCTTACCCATGACTCTATACTTTAATATCCCTTAACATACAACATATCTTCAGCAAAAGTTATATTTCAATAATAAATCTATATATATTTTGCCAGTTATAGTTGTTCTTTCCATAAATGTAAAGCAAACTGGTTGGTGGGTTTATCTGAAAGAGATGCAATATGTATATCTACAGACAAATAGATGAACATTCAGTTGTTTGTTTGTTTCTTTCTGTTTATGGTGTTCAATCAATAGGTTTAGTCACCATTGAGGCAGGGGCATTTATCTATAGCTATCTCTGCTCTATTTTCATGCATGTATTTTAGGACCAGGAAGACGAGAACTTCAACAGCAAAATCCACCCTCCATGGCAACAATCAACTTTCTTTTCCATCAATTTATACAATTATATCATTTTGCTCAGGTTTATCACGCAAAACTATTACGTGAACAAAATTTTGGGCATGAAATGAACTAAGAATCAGCCACTCTACTCAGTGCTTATGTTAGATCACTCAAAGCCTCATATATCACCTGTTGTAAACAAATATAATATCAAAACTTGTCAATATCTGAGTACAAAAGCTTCGTTCGAAAGTAAGAGATGAAGAAAACCTGAGACCATGAAACTCTCAATTCCCACTATAAACAAGCAGGCATTATTTCTCAAAAAAAAAAATTCTATATCAATTCAGTTTATATCAACAAAGATAAATAAAGTAATAAAAAAATTGATGAAATTAGAATTTAGAAATAGTATTAATCCTCAAGTCCAACCAAGACTTAGGTCAAATGATAGCTTATCAAAGATGAAATGAAGTTGCTAGTTTTGCAAGCACATGAAACAAAACACATGGCATAATACACATGCAAAATCAGATAAATTATTTGGAAAAGACTATTGCTTCCAAATTTAATCAATTTTTGCAGATTGACAAAACCCCCTTTTCTATAAAAACAAAAAAATCTTAAAATTCAGATTCATCTAGAAGAAAAGAAAATAAATCCATTTTTGGTGATCAAAACAATAAACATTTATGATCAACTGTAAAAAAAGAAAACCCAAAAAACATTAAAAAAAAATAAACACAAAAATTCCAACAGATCAACTGTAAAACAAAAAGAGGCAAAACTGAAACGGAAAGAAGAAATAGGGGGAATATCATTACGATCGGGCTTGTGAAAACGCTTGACGAGGTGGACACCGTCTTTGGTGAAGTCTCTCAAAGGGGAAGGGGGAAGGGGGAAGGGGGAAGGGGAAAGGAGAATGGAGGAAGGGAAAGGGAAAAGGAGAAAAAGAGAAATTTTTTGAAAAATGTCTTACAGAAATGGATACAGTAAGTGTTTTCCTAAAACAAAAGAAATTTTTCTTGTGTTTTGTAAAATATTTTACAATGAAATTTTGTTTTCAGACAAACAAACACAGGAAAAAGCTGAAAAACTTTTTCGAAAATCATTTTACTGGTAAACAAACGCACCCTAAATTTGATTAACATTTGTATACCAATCTAATGTTACGATGTGAAAAATATAGTATGATTTGTATTTTAATTAGGAACTGTAATTTTTAGAAATTTTATTTAGGATCTGTAATTTTAGGAACTACTATTTGGAAAAATATTATTAGAATATTTTAGATTTTAGTGAATTTTTTTTTAAAGTAAACTTGGCTATCATTAAGTAAACCAAAGAAAAGGTCCAACCAGCAAACCAAAGAAGAAAACAGACGGAACAAAAGTTCAGTACAGAACAGCTCACACGGCAGACAAAACCCTAAGCGATAACATGGGTGAGCAGTTTCCAAAACCAGCTGGTTGGCAGCTGAAACCGCAACATTACCTAAAAATCAATCAATAATTTCACACGCTGACTAAAAAATTTGAGACTTTGAAGATGTAGGAGAATGAGACCTTAACAAAGTTTTAGTTATGCTTTGTGATATTTCAAATCAAACTTTTACATTTAATGTGAGATATTCGAACTCAATCTTTGTAAGGAAAATTCTTCAATTGTATCATTTTAATAGTAATTCTTTTAAGGCGAAATTAAATTATATATTTTTATAATTTTTAAAAAGTTAAATATAATATTTTTTTAAAATTGGGGATAATGTGTAATTTTATTTTATTAATTTAAAATTTTATAAATTGTGATTGATCTAAATTAAAAATTTATCATTTTAGAAGGAGATCATGATCCTTTTAGGTCTCTACTATGCTCCATCACTATATGACTCTCACATGACAGTCCACGTGTCTATCATTAGTAATTAATTAATTTTTTAAATATTAAAAATATATTTTTATATTTTTAATATAATTTTTGAATTTTTTAAATTTAAAAATTAATTAATTATTGATGTGACATTCATATAACAATCCACGTATATAAAATGTTAACAAAATTATTTTAGATGATTTGATAAATAACGTAAATTTAAAAATAAAAAAATAATAAATAATAAATGAATAATTAAAATAATTTTTTTTATAAAATTAAAAGGTTAAATACATCTGCCTATAATTTTTTAGTTAGTTGGTGATTTTGCCAGAGTGTGAAGAACATTTACCGTGCACTCTGCGGAGTGTAAAAGCTCACCTTCCAAATTATTTCTCCTTTCTCACTGACCTTTATTTTTTAAAAAAGCAAATTAATTTCTTCCCTTGCATTGTATACTCCGTACGGACGCGCTTCAAAGTCCACAGAAGTCATCCTGTTGAAGAGTTCTAAGAGTGGACGGAAATCTTAATTACCATTAACCCCAATAATTATAATATTCCCTGCTTCTTTTCTAAGCTTAGGGTCAAAGTGGAAAATTCCTTCGGCTTCCCAAACCTTAAACGAATTTATCTGTCACAATTTGTTGTGGTGAATTAGAGTTTTTTTTTAATTTAATAAGCTTATATTTTAGTCGTTTTATGTCATTTTGTTACATTTTTCATTTCTAATAGTTTATGTTAATTTTAATAAAATAAGTGTTTTTATGTATATTTTGGTGATGTAATGATCTAGCAGACCTAAGGAAGGATTGACAAGCTGGTTTAATGTGCAAGACACCATTTTCAGGCCAAGGACACAAAGGACAATGCCAGCGTCGCGACATCGGTATGTGATGTTGCAACATCGGACTTTGAAACCAAAAGAATTTTTTGAAAAATTCAGCGTCGTGACATTGGTCTTATGGTGTCGCGACACAGAAGTGACTAAAAACAAAAATAAGTTAGAGGCGTTTTCATCTGCACAACACATTATATTCAGCTTTATGGCTTATAGTTGACCTAGTTAGAGTAGAGAACATTATTATATATATTCAGTCGTTTTTACAATAGAATTTTAAGATTTAATTTTAGTCTTAAGTTATTTTCAATTCAATCTTTTATTTTAAAAGCCAAATTTTTTTTTCTTGTTCTATCTTGTATTCAATTTGGATCCAAGCTTTTGTTTATTCATTTCTTTATAAATATCTTTTGATTTTCAATTACAATCGACGTTATCTCTACAATTGTCAAAGGTATTTCGGCTTTCGCACACAACTCGATATCAGAACAGATCGATTTCTTTATTCCCTTTCTCTATTCAATTATTTGCTTTGCATGTTTAATTTGACAATAGGGAAAATTGCATCTAGATCCATGAGTGATTAATTTTTTTAGGGAGATTAATGATCGGATGTGGGAATAATTAACAAAATAATTGGGGTTTGTTTTAGAATTAGTTGAGTTAAATTATGTGTGCTTAAACCCTAAGATTGACAACTTTAGGAAGTAATTTAGGCAAATGAGGTTGAGAGAATAGTTTATCGAATACCTCATAATTTATCCCGATTTAAATGGCGAGACCGAGAGGTAATAACTGGTTGGTTATTAACTAATTCAATTAAAACTTGAGTTCTGAAATTAATTAGGAATACTAATGTGAGTTAATCTTCCGCTTGTTTAATCAAGTTAATTTTGATTATTAATTTATCTTCTTTAATTTTATATAATTTAGACTTTTTCGTTATTTAATTTTAATTTGTTTTTTTTACTATACTTTTAGATTATTACTGTTTAGTCTTGTTAGTGAAGAAAAGCAAATTTTAGTGTAATTTAATCTCCCTTGGGTACGATCCTTGGAATACTCTCCAGAGTGTTTCATTGTAACACTTTACTATATTACAATTTGACTCATATACTTGTGGACACCGCTGCTTTATTTGATATATTTTTGTTGTAGTATTTCTAATCTAGACGTTCGCATTTCTAGCGATAGTCAAGTTGTTGGCACCATTATCAGGGAGGTTTCGGTATTAAACTGATTTTTTTATTTTATGCATTTAATAGGATAAATAAACAAATTGCAAATTATATATACGATTTTATTTTGTGTTATTTTAATTTGATTTTAGGTTATTAATTCTAGTTTCATTTCCTCTGATTTCAGTGCATGACTCAAAGCGGAACCATCCCAATCGAGTTAAATCCTGAGCCAAAGAGATTTTTGAGATGAACTAGTCAGCAAATGCAAAAATAACCCACCCGTGGTAGCTGATTTATCGTGGGGAAATCCATTGTTTGACAACCCACTTGAACCACTAGCACAAATCCGAGGAGAACCACTAATGGCTTGACAAGAAAGGACATTGTGCGAATATGCTACCGACTTTAGATGCGGTACGAGGCAGTATAGAGAGGTCGGTGATTAATACTAGTAATTTTGAAATCAATACGACTACCATACAAATGATTCAAAACACTCTGCAGTTTCGAGGCAATATGATGGAAGATCTTAATTAGCACTTAAAGTGGTTCCTTCAACTTTGTGATACGTTTAAGTATAATGGGGTCACTGATGACGCTATTCGTTTTTGACTGTTCCCTTTTTCATTGTGCGATAATGCCTATGTTGGCTTGATTCGAAGGACCCAAGTTCCATTACTACATGGGATGAACTAGTAAGAAAGTTTTTACAGAAATTCTTTCTCATTAATAGAACCATCTAGTTGAGGCATGATATTTCCAATTACAAAAAAAAAATCGAGGGTGAGAACTTATACGAGGTGTGATAATGTTTTAAATCGTTGCTAAGGAAGTGTCCCCTTTTGGCGCCACCTTTCGTGAAAATAAAAGTCACAAAACAAGTCTTTATATACACCATAAGTCTCATTTCTCTTGTTTTCTTAAGTGGTAAGAGTTATGAGTTTATATAGACTCATAATCCATTTGCAGTTTGTTATTAGACAATGCGAAATTGCTTACTCTTTTAACTAACAACATAATATTAAAGGCTACACTTAATTTTTAAAAATGAAAGACAACTTTATACAACATTAAACTCTAACAAAATATATTTTGTTATCTTTAAATGCTATCCTTTTGTTTGAGATTGTTCATATTATAATTTGAGGAGGTTGGTCATTAGACAACTAATTATTATCTTTAAATTATTTTGTGGGGTAATTCGGGTAAATAATTTTCTTGATTGATTTGGTCTCAACTCGACACTAAATTTACATTATTCTTTGTTTTATTTTTTATAGGAAGAGAAGTAGAGTTATTTCATGTTTGAATATAAAATTATGTGTTAATAGAAGACTAAATAATAATACAAATTCTTTGTCACCGAATTATTTATTGAGTAATCTACTTTTTACTTTAAGAAATATAGAGAAATTTAAAAATAAATATATCGGGTTAATACAATAATATCTATAATTATTGACAAAATAATATCTATATTTAACATATTCAAAAATAAAAACTAAAATATGTGTCACTATATTATCTTTATTAATTTTACAATTAATATCTATATATAAAATATTATGTTTTACTATACTTGTAAATTTGTCTTTCTTGTTTTATTGGATTTTTTTTTACAACAATAATATTTGTATAAGAGTTTATAATGTTTTATTTTATTAGAGTTTAATATTGTACAAAGTTTTGTCTTTAATTTTTAAGAATTAAATGTAGCCTTTAAGTAACCCAACGAGTGATTCCAGTAGTAAAGAGGATGATGTTCATCTTAGGGGATCTGGGTTCGAGCACCTATATGTGCAAGGTGTGTGTGCGTTGTCAAATAGTTTAGAAAGTATGAATGTATACTACTATGTAATCACACCAGTATATTCCAAAAAAAAAAAAAATTGTAGCCTTTAATTTTATGTCTTTAATTAAAAAAGTAAGAAATCTCACATTGCTTAGAAATAAACTGTAAATTGATTATGAGTCTATATAGACCCATATCTTATCTCGTTTAAAAAAAAAAAATGAGACTTTGAGTCTATATAAATATAAATTTTTTAAAGTTTTATTTTCACAAAAAATACACCATGATAATAATAATAATAATAATAAATATTAGGGGTAGAAAACGCAAAACGACATTTAAAAAAAAATTCGATCATTAAATTTTCTCACTTAATCAATGCTTGTACTTAAGTATTTCATACATTCATCACCCTTGAGAAATAAAAATTGTGTAACTTAAATCTTCTTTCACGATATTCAATTAAATTAAGTAAAAAGATGTAATTAAAATAAATTTCACAAATCTTTCCTAGAGCATAAAATTAAGTTTAGCAAACTAGCTTTGATAAAACAAGAGGATTTGCAGATTTTTGATGCCTCTCTTACGATGGTTATAACTTTTTTAGAATTAGACAAGATAAAGAGTATTTTTTTTTTTTTTTGAATTATAAGACGAGGGCATAGCCTTAACTGTAATGCGATTAGTGCGATTTAAACTCAGATCACACTTGAAACGATGAACACTCTAATTATCATGTCAATATATCGATTTTCAAATCTGATTAAGCACATAAAAAAAGAAATTTGGGTTTAAAAAAAAATAAAATTGAGCTCTATAAAGTAAACATTGTACCAATCCCCTATTACTCATAATTATTACACAGCGAAGTAAGCAAACAACATTTGATCGTTTAATGTGAAGACAGAAGACAATCTGACCACAAAATTTTTTTTAAAGGGGTTGAAATTAAATTGTAATTTTTATGATAGTAAAAATGTAATTTTTAAAAAATAAATTAAAATTTTATTATTTTTAGAGGGTAAAGTGTAATTTTATCTTTTATTAATTTAAAATTTTAAAAAATTCTAAAAATCTAAATAAAAAAGTTTTCATTTTAAGATAACGAAAATCACTGTCAGCCCTCCTAATTCCGTCCGACAGATCACCTCACCTAATTACTCAGTCCAACGCAATTTTAAGACTTTACTCATGCTTTAAATAATTAGTGGAGTATCTGATGCTCTTTTTTGACTTCTCTGAATTTAGATTTTATCTCTATCTATCTTTCTTTCAAATCCAAATTTTCATACATACCATAAATTAATTAAATTTTCATTATGTTTTAATTAAAACAGAAATAAATAAGTAAATGAAAATACACCATAAATAATAAAAAAGCATCATTATTATTTTATTTTAAATTTTAAATTTTTAGTGTGGATTTTATGTAACTGCTTCAAATGTATTATTTGAAAGGTCTTTCTATTATAAAGATTTGATCTTTTTACTATTAAATGGATTAATTTAGTCCATATACTATTAAAAAAAAAATCAAACAATGCCAAATTGAAATAGGGTTACTATTTACTATTTAAAAATATCATTTATTATTTAACGGAATTAACATTTTTAAATTTTTTATGGTTTTATGAATGAAATTTTTTGTTTGGAATTGAATTGCAATTGAAAAAAAAATTCAAGACACTTTTTATACAATAAATGTTAACTCTATTAAAATTTGAACTTATTTGATTCTTTTTAATAGTATAGGGACTAAATTGATTTAGTCCTTAAAATATAGGGACCTCCTAGGTACTTTAACAAATAAATAAATAATTTCTTTTTCTTTTCTTTTCTTTTCTTTTTTGCAAAATATATATATATATATATATATATATTTTGTATTCTCAATGTCCATTTTATGGTTCATGTTGATCACCTAAGTTTCATAAATTTTCATTTTGGACATTGAAAATAAAAAGTTTGAAATATGGACACTATTGCTACATACTTTTTTTTTTTTTTTTTTATCATTTTAGTCACCCGCCATTAATTTGTCATTAAATACACTCATTTTAATCACCCAATTTAAATTTTTACAAAGAATTGAGTTACACTATTGTTGAAATAAAACCCAAGTTTTTCACCTGCAATTCAATTCCATGTAAAAACTCAGGTTTTCTATAAAAACTAAAGTAACTACATCTAAAACCTCATGTTTTCTCATTTTATTGAAAAATTAAAACTAATTCTAAAAAAAAGGAAATTAAAAAGATAAAATGGTTTTTCTTCTAAATTTTAAAATTTTCCCTATAAAATTTCAAGTAATTTAGTGTAAAACTTCAAGTTTTTCTCTCTTATTGAAAAAATTAAAATTAATTTTTATAAAGAAAAAATTAAAATAATAAAATGAGTGACCAAAATAAAAACTTACTAAAGTTGGATGACTAAAATGAATATATGTAATAGCAAATTAATGGTGGGTGATTAAAATAATAAAAATATGCAATAATAGTGCCCATATTATAATGTTTTCTGTGCCCAAAATGAAAGCTAATGAAAGTTTGGTGACAAATTTTGTAATTTATTCATTTTTTAAATTTAATCGAGATACATATTATCGAATTAACATCATTTTCTCTTGATATATTACATACATAAATAATTATAAATGTATATAAATAAATCAAAATAAAAAATTCATATATACGTATAAAATATAATTCAATTTTGATTTGTATAATTATACAAAATTAAAATTTATATATAAATTACACTTACACCAGAATTGATCTATAAATTCGATATTTATAACTTTGATTAATCTACACTTTCCTTTCTTTCCTTTCCTTCTTTTTCAAGTTTTCTGTCCTTGATTTGAATATTCCAATGGTAAATGTTCAGAAGTTGGGAGCTTAGGCTTTAAAGTCAACAAGTCAAACCATTGAAGAACCTTTGAGGAAAGAGAAAATCTTAATTACCGTCCCACGTTAAACCCCGACAATTACAATTCACGGCTTCTTTTCCAAGCCTACGCGGCCGTCGGCTTCCCAAACCAGGAGGTAACTTCGAGGAGCTTGCTCACAACAGGGAAGTAGCATTTATTTATTTGGGTTAATTGTTGTGTTCAGATTTAAAACATTTATATTTTCTTGAATTTTAGGTTCTGGGTTTCCATCAAGTTTGCTATGGCTGCAGCTTTAGTTGGAGGGGCAGCTTTAGGGGCAGGCATCGGGGAGCTGCTTAGAGTCATTGTAGAGGCGAGTAAAACAACTGCCATGTTTCGTGAAAACTTGGAGGAACTGTTGTCCATCCTATCACCTATTGAGCCTGTAATCAAAGAAATACAATCATACAACGAAGTGCTTGATAAAGGGTACGAAACAGAGCAGCTCGTCGAGATCATCGAGAGAGGAAAGAAACTTGTCACGAAGTGCTGTAAAATTCGCAGGTGGGACATCATCAAAAAGCCTTATTACTCGCACAAACTTCTTGGATTGAAGAAATCGCTTGAGAGATTCTGTCAGATAGTTATGCAAACACATCAAGCGAGGGACATCAAAGAGATGCTGTTTGAAACTAAAGAGATTAGTGTGGGAGTTAGAAGATTAAGTTTGAAAGAGGGGAGTAGCAACGGGAATGAGATGTGTAATCAGGTAGCTGTTATGGGTCCATGCAGAGTTCCTGAGCCTCGAGGGAAAGTTCTTGGATTCGATGAGCCCTTGAAAGAGTTAAAGATGAAGCTTTTGAAAGATGGGGTTTCAGTCATTATTGTGTCTGCTCCTGGAGGATCCGGGAAGACGACATTGGTTAAACAGCTATGTCAAGATGAAGAGGTCAAAGGTATCTTTCATTCCAGAGCTTAGATTTTCTACGCTTGATTTTAGCTTCTGCTTCTTGACTGGTTCGATTGTTGAATTCCAATTCTTAGGTGAAGGCATGAACCAACTAAACTAAGTCTTTAATTCTGAAATTGCTTAATTTGGATAATCTAAGCGAAGTAGAAAATGATATTTGTGTTGAAAATTCATTTGGAATGAGTCAATCTTATTCTGTCAACGTGTGGTTGAATTGATTACTCTGCTGAGTAAGACTTAATAGGACGTGTAGTTTACTGCTCGAGCATTTGTCAAAGTAATTATGATGAGAACTTTTTTATTCGATTTTTGCTTATTTCTTATGATTGCCACTTGCAAAATGCAACAGATTCTTCGAGAGTATTTGGAAGATTTTGTAATGCAGTGTTTTTTTTTTAACAGGAAAATATGAAGACAACATCTTCTATGTCTCAGTTTCAAAGACACCCAACATAGAGCTCATTTTGCAGAAACTACTGCAGGCTAAGGATTATGCAGTGCCGGAATTTCAAAATGAGGAGGATGGCCTGAACTACCTGCAACAAAAATTTAGGCAACTGGCAATCATTCCCATTTTACTCATCCTTGATGATGTTTGGTCTGGGTATGAGTTTCTTGTTGACAAGCTCAAGTTTGAATTGCCAGATTACAAAATCTTGGTAACATCAAGATTTGGTTTCCCAAGATTTGATGATTGTACTTTTTGTCTGAAACCATTAAATGATGATAATGCTATGACGCTTTTCCGTCACAGCGCATTCCTGCAAAATGGAAAGCCTTGCATTCCTGAAGATATCGTGAATAAGGTGTTTCTTTCATGTCTGAAAACTTATTTTTACTTTCACATGTTGTACGAACTATGAAACATTAATACTTTTCTTGTTCTTTGCCATTGTGATACAAATGGTGATAATGCTACGAACCTTCAAAAATGACATTTTGTGTGTTGAATTTTAGGTAATGAAAAGCTGTAAAGGACTCCCCCTGGCCCTTGAAGTGGTTGGTAGATCGCTTTGTGGGCAGCCTGTTGCAATATGGCTAAAACAAGCGAAACAGCATTCTAAAGGATTATCCATCTTGCACTCTAATGATGATCTGCTTGCTTATCTTCAAAGCACTTTGGATACCCTGGATGATGAGGCAGGAATAAAGGACTTCTACCTAGACTTGGGTTCATTCCCTGAAGATCACCAGACTCCAGCCACTGCGCTTATCGATATGTGGGTGGAGCAATACAAACTTGATGAAGATTGTGATGCCTTTATCAAACTCCATGAACTCTCCATCAGAAATCTGGTTAATCTTGTAGTCACGAGGTATATTAGCTGGTTCCTACTTTTATCAGATAGGCCATAAACCATTGTTTATGTTGCAAGTGTTTGAATCTCTACTGAACTATTGGTGCTTATTCAACAGGAAAGATGATGCAAGTGAAGCTGATAGCTTCTACAATGATCACTTTGTCATGCAGCATGATCTTCTAAGAGAGCTTGCTATCTATCAGAGCAGCTTCGATCCCATAGAAAAAAGAAGACGGATATTTGTAGAATTAAGAAGAAACAATTTCCCGAATTGGTGGTTGGAAGAGAAGCAGCAACCACTTGGTGCTCACCTCTTGTCTATCTCCACAGGTTGTTTATCTCTACCTCTCCAACTTTCATAGACATTGACAACTAAGAAATTTATGTGCTTCCACTAACTTCTCATGCAATTGGTTTTCACAGATGAAACATTCTCATTCAATTGGGGTTACATTCAAGCACCAGAAGTTGAGGTTTTAGTTCTCAATTTTCGGGCAAAGAACTATGTCTTACCGGTCTTCATGGATAAAATGGATAAATTGAAGGTTTTGATTGCCATGAATGATAGTATTTACCCAGCAGAAGTAAGTAACTTTCAGCTTCTGTATTCTTTATCCAATCTAAAGAGAATTAGATTAGAGAAGGTTTCGGTTCCATCCTTTAGTACGAGCTCGTTTCAGCTAAAGAATCTGCGAAAAATATCCTTGGTCATGTGTAATATCAGTCAGGCTTTTGAAAAGGGCGCAAACAAAATGTCAGATATTTTTCCGAATCTTTTGGAAATCAACATCGACTATTGTGATGATCTGATGGAATTGAGTGAAGGGTTGTGTGATGTTGTTCAACTGATGAAGCTTAGTATCACCAATTGCCACAAGCTCCGTGCACTGCCTGAAGGCATTGGAAAGCTTGTAAACTTGGAAGTTTTGAAACTAACATCCTGTGCTGACCTTATGGCGTTGCCTGAGACCATTGGGAGCTTATCCCAGCTCACTATTCTTGACATTTCCGACTGTCTAAGCATCGAAAACATGCCAATCCGGATTGGTGAACTACATAATCTAACGAAGCTCTATATGAGAGGGTGCTCCGGTTGCAGCTTACCTTCAACAATCACGAAGCTTCAACATTTGAAGGATGTTATATGTGATGAGGAGACTGCCTACCAATGGGAGTTCCTCAAATCTTATCTCACTAATTTAAAGGTAACAGCTCATGAACAAGATATCAATTTAAATTGGCTTCAGATATTTGTATAATCTCCTCTTTTCATGTATCTCACAGTATCTTGGGTTTTCCCCTTTTTATGTAATAATTGTAGTTAGGGAGAAAAGAGATGGGGATAAAATCCAAGCTTTCATGTCATATATAACACAAATATCTCAGCACTACGCAAAGTAAAGCTATCATATACCCCGAGTACAATACAAGAGAACTTCTAACTCGTGAGCAATGATCGAATTTAAAGCAACATTCTAAATAAATTTAAGTTTGGGCATAGTTAGTAGTTTCTTATAAAACTCCTAATAGTACCAAGAAATACTAAGATTTGATCTCTGAATAGATCTGCAGCATGCCAAATCAATACACAAAGTGCACATATGTATATATTCACTGCAACAAACAGAACCAAGTATTATCGTACACGACTAATGCCAAAACTACAAACAACAAATGAACAGTAGCTTAATGGAAACGGGATGTGGAAGTCGGGGTGATGATCATCCAACATACAATCTCTTTTTCCTGGTGATCCTCCCTTGAGTAGTATTAAATACCAATTCTTTAACAGACTTGTATAAAGCTCCATGCTATGAACAGAACGGACTCGATGGACCATGGGACCAGCATTGTACAACTTGACTACCCCTTTCTCTCTGATTCTTTACCAGCATCTTACCACCTTCTGCAGCTGTGACATGCCTGAATCAACTGCAACATTGCAGAGAAGTTTTCTTCTTCATATTACATTGCATAGACGATCTCACCGCTGCTATAAACATCAAGCTCAGATTCAGATTCAAAATCATCCATGTCCTCATCATCAAGGTTATCTACCATTAAATGGTTTAAGCCATGGGCTCCAGCGGCTGGAATGGTGGCCTCAGCAATTATCTGCATGATCGTATCAATACTCTGCATAGGTTGATCAGGCTCCTCAAAGTGATTACCCATTGTGTTCTCATCCATCAAGTCAGCAGGGAGATTTCTCAGGAACCACGCATGATTTTTAATTTCTGGAATCGTAATTCTCTGTTACATAATATAAACCAATATCAGGAGGCTTAATCACATTTTGAGTAATGGTGGTTGCCAAAAGAAGGCAACTCCCTCTTTAATCACAAGTCCCTCTCTTTCTTTTCTTGGGTGTTCGTGTCCCAAAATAAAAAAGTTAGCTTTGAAAAATCAAGGAACAATTTGGAACTGAAAATAGGTAGAAAATACTCACAGCTGTAGGATCTGCAACAAAAATCCTCGAAATCAGATGCCGACACTCGGGAGATATTTGAACAAAATCAGGAATTGAATACTGGACATTGATAATTCTCTGCATGGACCCAATAAAAGAGATGAGCCGATTGATCTATTTGGGGTAAAAATGAGATGACTGCAATAACAAGATACAGTGGTATACTTGTATTGTCCTACGAATGTCTTTCGGCTCGTCAGGATCCTCAAAAGGATATGCGCCAACCAGCATTACGAACAACGTAACCCCGCATGACCATACATCAGCAGTCTGATATCACCAGACAATGTCACTTAACCCATTTTTATATTTTAACATAAACAATATGCACAAAAATGCTACTCACTTGGACAAAGATGCATAAGAGAGTATCAGGTGATACAAACTCTCTCTTGATTCTCAATAAATTATCTATTGTTCAAGAAATTTGCTGCAACTGTAAGGCATGTTCCTAGTCATCAAGGAATACACTACTACACAGGCTTCGCTCTATTGTAAGGCCTGTTCCTATTCCTAGTCATCAAGGAACAAACTACTATGGCAAAAGCTATGAAAAGTTAAACTGAATTATTAAATCAACAAAGAGATGGAAACCATCAATTTGATGTCATTTGACCGAAATACACAAATACTAACCTCATAAGTCTCAAGCCAGGAATTGCATCATGTGACTAGGAAACTGACATTCTAAACAAAATTTGAACTCTCCTGTAAATATACCTTGCCATCGTATTGGGACTCTGGCTTTAGGAGTACCTCAGGAGCAATGTATGCAGGAGTTCCAACAGTAGATTTCGGTTGCGAATGAAGAACTGAAGACTGAGACAATCAAACAATAAACATGATAATGAACTCCGATACCATAAAGCCGTAAGTTATTTCACCCAAATATACCAAAACAAACGAGAACGATTCCAAGATGAGCAAGCAAAAATTAATGATAATTCAATTTAAAGTAAGGACAACCGTTCCATAGAATATAACTTCTATACCATTAACTCATTGAATGATGGGAGATACCAACAAGGGTTCCAGCAAGTTATATACCTTAGAGTACCCAAAATCGCATATCTTAAGTCGAGGAGCAGGACTCCCATCCAACAAAGTGTTTTCCAACTTCAGATCACGGTGGCATACTTGCTTCATCAACACAAAGAAATCATATTGTCAAGCAAGAGTAATTTACATAATACAAGTTGAGAAATAATAAACGGCCAAATGATAACAACCATTGCATGGCAATAGCTAACACCAGATATAAGTTGTTGGAAGAAAAAGCGAGCCTGCACCAAAAAAAAAAAAAATGAAAATAGTAATAGAACAAAAACATCAAATGAACAAAAGGGTTCTTAGAGTAACTGAAAAAGAAAGGAACCTCATCCTCGTTGAATCGACCAGCAGCACAAATTCGATTGAAAAGCTCTCCTCCGGATGCATATTCCATTACAATGGCGAGATGAGTGGGTGTTAAGATAACCTGAAGTAACCAGTATACATTACTTCAATTTTTACAAAAAAAAAAAGCGAAATTGTAAAAAGTGTAAGTATTTAACCATTAACCTTACCTCTTTAAATCTAACAATATTGGGATGCCTCAATGACCTATGATTAATAATTTCTCTTCGAACATGTTCATCTATCTGTACAAAGGGGAGGAAGCACAAATTTTAATCCGACTATGGGAAGGGAATTTAATAAGTTGAGATTTGAGAGAGCAGAAAAATCGGTCGGGTTTCTTTTGGGAAGAACCAAAAAATATCAAATAGAAGATTTCCAAAAATAGCAAATTTAATATAAATTCGCACAAAAAAAAATTTGAAAATACATAAACAGAAGACTTTTACCAGTTTTATCTTCAATAAGTACAAATTTATTTCTATAAATAGACGAAAACAAGTACAACTAAAAAAAAGGGCTATGTATGAATTTACACAAACTAACCTTATCACCTCTCTCGATGTACTTAACAGCAACAAGCTCCTTGGAAACCTTATCTCTCATAAGCCGCGCTACTCCAAAATTACCCGACCCAATATCTCTAACGAAATCGTAACGGTCACTGTCGTGCATGATCGGCATATCCATATCCGGTCCGACTCTTGCCCGATCCATTTTTCTCGCTACCACATCAACGAACAGAGCCTCAAGAAGGGACGCAGTTATTATTGTATAGGTGAGTCACGGAGTTGAAGGAGTTGGATAACATAAAAAAAGCGTTTTAAGTAGATCGGGGATTAATAAAGTGGTTCTGCAACAGTGAAAGAAGGAGGGGACGACTTTTCTGGGATGGAAAGCGAAAACGACAAGAAAGGTGGAGAAGAGATATGTGGCATGGTTTGGAGGCGGTTGCTTGGTGGGGGTAACCAGTTGGATTGATGGCTGCTTTTGCCTTATTATTTGTGGATTAAGTTTGACCTTTTTCCTTTTATTAATTAATGTATTTATCTTTTTTAATCACAACTTGAATGAAGCTTTAATGACTTAAATATCCCTCATGTTAGATATTTTTAGGGCTAAAATCATTTTAATTGAGTTTTCAAAGTATTAAAGTATTATATCAATTAAGTTCTATCAATTTAACTGTTAATTCATCGTTAAATATTAGTTTAGATTTAATGCGAAATATATTTAAGATATATTAATCGAATTATGAACATGTGGTACTCACTACATGAAAATTTTAAGTTTATAATAATAATAATAATAAAGCAGCTATTCATATAGTACATACAAAAGTAAAATTTGTATTATGTGGTTTAAATATGTTTTATATCAATTTAAGCTGGTTTTAATATCCAAGCGAATGACTACACTAATTAAAAAACATAATTGATATAATATTGATATTTTAAGACTAAATTAAAATGCCTTGAAATTTGAGAACAAACATAAAATATGTGTAATAGTTTGAGGACGTTTTCCTTAATTAACCACAACTTTTAAAGCGGAATCACGTGATTTCGGCATGCTAAAAGAATTTAGTCGCTATCACATCGCCTTTTTACCTGCAAAGATGATCTGACGGCTACCATCGAAATTATATAATATTAATTATCAATTATAATATTTTAATATATCATATAATAATATATATAATATTATAAGGTCTTAGATTCCAAATAAATAATTTTTGTCAGGTTGATTAATTAATAATTATCGATGACAAAAAATGAATTATTATTTGTTCTATCAGAAAAAATTAAAAATTAAAAACACGAATTTCAAATAAATTAGAAGGAAATTGTACATTCAGTTTCAATCAACTTAATTATTTTTGCTACTACAAAAAATTATAATTTGAAACGTCCATATTCATCCATTACCATAAAAGAAAGAAAGTAAAAAGTAAACTTAAAATCCAATAATTTATTCTCAGTGTAAATTTTTAGGGTAAACTATAAAAATAGTCATTTTTTTTACTTAGATTACATTTAGTCACTTAGGTTTAAAATGTTACGTTTTAGTCACTTATGTTATTATTTTGTTACGAAGTAATCACTTTGCCGTTAAGTTCTGTTATCTCCCTAATGGTAATCTTAAGTAGCAATCCAACTAGATTTTAAGTGCCAACATGAATTTCCAAATGAGGTGAGAATAGACCTTTAATTAAATAAATTTAATTAATTAAAAATTTTAAACCCTAAACCTTAACTAAAAAAACCTTAAACTTATTTTCACACGCATCTCATCTTCATCTTCTTTCCTTTTGATTCCAACGTTTTTAGTTACAAATCTGTCTCAAAGCTTAAATTTTTGAAACCTATTAACTAAAAAAAAACTTATGTTTTCAAGCTGTAATTTAGTTACAATTTTTTTGGCAGGATTTCAAGATTCAAGAATTGAATCCACGAGTCAAATTCTAATGAAGCAAAGTAGTCAAAATAATTATTAAAGGAATTTAAAAGGGTCAAGTAGCTCTATTAGAGAGGATTTGAAATTTATCAGGTTGAAAACATAAGTTTCTTTGGGTTAATGAGTTTCAAATATTCAAGTTTTGAGAGATAGATTTGTAATTAAAGACGTTGGAATCAAAAAGAAAGAAGATGAAGATGAAGAAGAGAGGTGTGTGGAAATGGGTTTACGATTTTTTCAGCTAAGGTTTAGGTTTAAAATTTTTAATTAATTAAATTTATTTAATTAAAAATCTATTTTCATTCCATTTGGAAATCCAAGTTGAGACTTAAAATCTAATTGGACTGTCATGTAGGATTACCGTTATGGAGATAACAAAACTTAACGACAGAGTGATCACTTCGTAATAAAATAATAATATAAGTGATTAAAACGTAACATTTTAAACATAAGTAACTAAAATGTAACCTAAGACAAACAAAAATGACTATTTTTGAATTTACCCAAAATTTTATTTCAACCATTTATCTTTTATTTTAGTCTAAAAAGTTTTGGTAAATATCTCCATTATCTTTCTTTAATAAAAAATTACTATATCACTTATCTTCTGTAGAATATGCTAGGATTTTCTAATTTACAAATAAATTAATAAAACAAAAATATATACTTTTAGATACATTTTAAGAAATTAAAAAAATTAATTTTAATTTTACATTTACAAAAGAACAGTTTCAACTCACTCATTCCCTACAAATAAGTCTCACAATTATTTATTTATTATTGATATATAACAATATATATTGATGAAAGAGAGAAATAATAATATTTCTATTAGTTCGAAAATAACCTCAGACTTTCCTAACATTTGCAAATAAGATTTTGCAATAATTCACCATGGTGATTCTAATAAATATAGTATTACATTTTGCAAATGAATGGTGCTTCCACTATAATTGTCATGGTGATTCCAATACATTACTAAGATTTTACAAATGCAAATGAATAGTGATTCCTATACAATTATCATAGTGATTCCAATACAGTTACCATTTTGCAAATGAATAATGATTCCAATTTAGTACAAACTAAGATTTTGCAAATGAACGGAGATATTCAATTTTGGTGCAAATAAACAATTTGCAAATGAATGGTTATTCCAATATAGTGCACTTAGCTACCAAAATGTTATTAACTTTTCTAAAACCACACTTATGTCACGTTCGGTTGGGGTGAATAGAATATTATTATAATAAAATAAAATTATAATCAGTAATTCAATTGTTTGGTTCAATAAAATTGGATACAGTTGTAATCAATATTCTTGTATTTGGTTATGGCATAGATATTGTAATAGCATAAGAAAAAAGAGCTTAAATAACCAAAATACCCTTAGTAGAAATTTGTTTAGGTAGATGATTATTTTTATTGTTATTAAATTTTTATAAGATTATTATTAGATATAATTTAATAAAAATAATAAATAATTTAATTATATTTTAACATAATTACTATTAAATACAATTTAATAAAATAATATATAATTTAATAACATTCTTAATAATAATAATAATAATAATAATAATATTATTATTATTAAAATATGAATTAATAAAAATCATAATATATAATATTAAAAAAATAATATATAACCTACTTTATTATTTTTAAACTGCAATGCATATTTAATGTGCAAAAATATAATTAACGAAACAAATAATTTAATTATCTTCTAAACTAAAAAGCAAAAGATTAGAAGTAATAAATAGCTTAATAATTATATTTTACATCCAAACATAATGTTCACACGTTAACAAAAAGTTACATGACATCATTAGTTTATATGGCATAATCTATATGTTAAATTTTACAACAGTTAATCCAACCAAATATTACATATACAAAAAGTTATCAAAACATCACCAACACAACCATGATTTTTAATGGTTAAAAAGAAATCATCTCACCATTCCAATTGCACAGAAGAAAGTAGACTAAAGAAAACAAGCATTTGCTTTGGATGGTCCGAAATTTTGCTCAACGTACGATGACGCTCATCCTCAATTAATCCTTCTACAATTTTTGAGCATTTTCTTAAAGGACCATTTCTGACTTCCCTTGAATTAGCATTTCGGAGACAATGCTCCTACTCAATTCAAGGCCAATAGTCTGTATGTTTTCCCCCAATAATGTGGCAACATCAGTAAGTGAAGTAGAATTTTTTTCACTTACATCAGAAATAATTTTTTTCTTCTTTAAAAATGTGGAATCATTTTGGTTTGGTCTCAACGATTGCATTATGTAACCGAGACATCCATCTCATCCAAAGAAATATCAACTTTGCATCCATGGTAATTGTTTCTTTCTTCAGGAATATTTGCAGTAGCTACATCCTTAACATATATTTCTTCAACAATATCAACGGTTGTTTGAGCATTTTTCTCAGTGGCTCGATCTTTTATGTGGATGGCAGTAAGTTGGTCATAATAAAAAAAAACTGCAATGTCTGAATTGACCGACTTCTTTATGACTATATAAAAAAGGAGGAATCCATATTAGATATAAGTTTGGTCAAAATAAGATAATAAAGACAAAAAGTAATTTTTACACTTATATGTATGAGTTCCACACAATATTTTAGGCAACAACCATCTGCCTATGCTTGTCCCAACCAAAGTAACTATTGTCTTTTCCACTAAGCATGTCATAAACGATTGCTCAATCTTTTTCAATGTCCTAATCCTCGATTCAAGATTAATTTTAGCCTCCAACATATCATGAGGTAAAACTTTTTCTAACATTATTTTCAACTCATTTAAATAACCAGCCTTGAATCTTGTATTTGCGTTAAAGGTTCCAACATTTTGCAAGTTGACCATACAGACAATCAACGCAACATCTTCTTCTAGAACCCATTTTCATTTGGTTCCTCGAGAATTTTAGGAAAAAACACTTAATTGTAAAAAGCCCAACATAACTATATTAATAAAAAACGCAAATTAAATTAGGTTCGGTATTATGAATAAGAAGGTCAACATTTTATAAAATTATAACACATGACGAATCAAAAGAAAATAAATTAAAGTTGTTACTCAAGATGTCTAGTACAATACATAAAGACAATTCAAACAACATCAAAGTTTTGCAAACTAGATACATGAAATAACATAAACAAATTAACATTCTACTATGTTTTAATAAACATAACTAATTTGTAGATGTTTGTCATTCATAGAACATTTGATTGGTTAGTTTCATCCTTCAAGTAGCCCATGCATTTGATGTATGAGTATTTACGATATTCGGTTCATCGTCATCTATCACATTACTAGATAATTCTTCTCCCAACTCTGCTTCAATAAGATCAAGACTCATATAGGTTCGAATAAAATTATGGAGCAAACAACATGCAACAATGATTCTATTGTGCACCCTCACAAGATAGAATGATGGACTTTGTAAGTATTCTCCATCTAAGTTTTAATAACCCAAAACAACTTTCAATAACATTGTGCACTAAAGCATGTTTCATATTGAAAAATTCTTCTGGAGTACTTGTCTGGTAACCCTGACGCCACACATTCAAATGATATCTTAATCCTTTAAAAGACGTAAGAATCTTTCACAATTTGTGTAATAAGCATCATCAAGATAATAACAACCTATAAAAAAAACTATTTATCATAGTTAATTTTCTCACAAAAGTATGATCTTAAAAATTAATTAAAATTCCTCAAATTCTCCACTTTACCATGAGGAACTTTTAGTTCATATCTCTTACTAATAGCATCTCGAAGAACCCGTCCATCAACAACAGAACCTTCCCAACCAAGAAAAACATAAATAAAATGCATATCAGGTGTATAAACACCTCTAAAGCACTTAACATCTATAGCTAAGGGTGTTCAATTGGTTAACTGACCCGAATTACCATTAACTGAATTAACCGAAAATTATAAGTTTTTTGATTTTTGGTTAAAACAAATATAAAACATATAAAAAAGTAATCTGAATTAACTGAACTAACCGACTGATTAATTTATACTTCCAAAAAATTAATCGAACTGACCAACCTCCAACCAAATACTTAAATATTATAATATTATTTATTAAGTTCAGTTAATTCGGTTAATTGATCGATTTCGAACTGAATTAACCGTTAACTGAACTTCCAAAAAAATATTAACTGACCCTGATCTAAATAATTCGGTTAACTGACTGACTAATCGAATTCGATCGGTTAACCGAATTAATTTGGTTTTAGTCGAAATTGCACACCCTATCTATAGCACGAGTTAATGCGATAATATAGGTTTAAATTAGAAAGAAAATTCAACTAATCAGCTTAGAGCTAGTTACTCTTATGCTCGATAGCGATATTAGCATAATTTAGGGATTTCTACGGATTAATGTGCTAAGTAAGGAAATTGTATAATATAGATTGATAGTGACAGATAAAATTTAGGTGGATTCTTTCTTGGGTGTTGTTTCATTTCTTGGTTGTTATTTGATTATTTGTCGTGTTCGTTAGTTAATTATATTAGTTAATATTACTTTTAATTGATCATTTGAATTATTCGGTTAGTTAATAAAAAAACGATAATTACTATTCTCGTGAAAACGATATCATTGCTCAACATAAATATACTATTAATAGATAAGTATACTAGTTTTAATCAAATTTTTAGTTAAGGAACCATCTATTACTAATATTTTTGAAATATAAAATTACTAATGGATAAATATGGGCGTCTAAAAATATAAAAATGCAAGTTATCTTAATATTTTGGTTGACGTTGTAGGCCCAGCCCACGTGATGAGTGTACAATGTGGCCATATTTTGTAGAAAAAATTAAAATAGCAAATCAAGAAGAATAGAAAGATCCTTGGGAGAACGCCCCTCACACCTCAACTTTCAGTTCGCTCCAAAGTCCAAACGAGTAACGGGTGAGCCAACCTTCTGTTTTCTTTTTATCTCATTTATTTCTTGCTCTTCGGTTTCCGCTCTTAAATAATACAAATTCTTCTACGCCACCTGACTCACTGAGTAAAGGAAACAAGAACCGAAATGGTCTTGGACTCGGAGCTAATCGCCCGACTCTGGGAGTTCTTGGGCGAATCGGACCTCAACACCACAACTACTGCAATCGTGCGGCGGAGATTGGAGGAAGATTTCGGTATTGATTTGACGGACAGGAAGAAGTTTATTAGGGAACAAGTCGATTTATATCTCCAAAACCAGTTCGAAAATGCTGAAGAACAACAACAACAAGAACAAAATGAAGATGATCAGACGGATAAGATTAAATCAGAGGAAACCGACGGCTCTGATTCGGACGACGAAGAGGAGGAGCACGAAAGAGTAAAGAACAAAAAGGCTACCTCAAAGAAACGGTCAGTTATTATTAATGAATTAGTAATTATACTAAATTTTACGCAAAAGTAATGAAAGGGAATGCACGTTACTGTTTTTCTTTTTGAAAAGATTTACAGAATGCTTTGTTTAGAAGTTAATTGTGAGGTTACGCTGCTTATGGTTATGCTTTAGCTTTAACGGTGTGCTATGTTTTTTTTTTAGTTCTTTTTTAAATTTTTTGACAATGCATGTTTAATCGGGGAAAATGTTTTGAATGGAGAAATTTGACAGAGGCTGTTTGTATTTAATCTGAACAGGTTTTTAATTTAAATCCAACTCAGTGAGTCATTGCCGTGGAAGTCATCTTACAAGGTTGATTAATCATAGTTCTGTAAATAAAAGAAAAATAATAATGATGATGAAGCGATTTCTTTTTCTTTTTTATGTCTCAAAAAAGTGAAGGACACATTTGTGTCTCGGATTCTATTTTTACTTTTAGAAACATAATATTTCGTAAATTTTCCCCAATTTTGATTTGGAAAAGCTTAAGCAAAATATATTTTGCCAATGAGGCCTTGTTCGCAAAGGCTGAGGTGTTGGGTACTTGAGTAACTAAGTTTGAGTCTCCAGTCCCACCATGCACAGTGCCATGTGTGGGTTTTGTCTGGTTATATACTAGTTCTTTTCCGTTTGTGCTTTGTGTTGATTTAAGTCAACTTTATAGTTGCTCGGTATGTATTTGTTGTAATTGAGATGTACTCTGTTTGTACTTCTAAACTCTCAAAAATAAAAGTTTTGGAGCTTTGATCAACTGTAATGAATTGCTTAACAGTGAAATTGTTTGAAAATGCTTTTAATATGATCTCACCAGGCAATTTGATTTCCAAGTTCATGTGTTCTTATTTGTCCTTTGACACAATTGATCTTATGGAAACATTTTTTTCCTCTTTCCCCCCTTTCTTATAAGTTATAGTAAGATATTTGCTCTTCACCTGGAAACAATCCCTTTCAATTTGTGGTGCTGCTACATATATTTTAAAGAAGAAAGTTGTGTTGTGTTGACTGCAATGCTTTAAAACAAGTGCAAGCTACTATATGCTCTCTCATTGTGGTTTAAATTTGGTCTCTAGAACAAGAAACATGGGTCCCTTTCTGCTTAGTGGTACGTGTGTTTAAGCTCAGGTTATGTAATATAAATTTTATGCCCATAAGTTGCAGTATGTTTTTTCCTTCCTTCTTTTTCATGACTTAATCTGTTTAATTAGACTCTTGAAGATTCTCGACAGTCTAAATTTTCATGTTCTCATTCTTGATGTTTTGGGGGCTGAATGCTGACTCCATATTCTCCTTTCTAGCAGGATAAGATTAGTTTTTCCTAAGGATGTCTTCCAGGTTGCTTTCAATGATTTCTTATCTACGTTGCATTAAGTCTTACATGTTGGACAGACTTCTTGCTTCACTTTTGAACCAATAATATATTGTTTTGTAATGTTAGCTAACAACAATTGCTGCCCTACCACCCGAGTGGCAGGACTCAATGAGTGGCTTTTGATAAAGCTTAAACATTTTCATTTCATTTGGAAGGTGAGCATATTTTAATGTGAGATTTGCGTAAATTGTTGATGTTACAACAGCAGCTTAGAGGCTGTCTCAAATTTTGCTAGAGCATCCATAGAGTACACCTACACTAAGACTTTCTGTTTTACTTTGTCTTGCAAGCTTTGGAGCTTTGTAGGGCACTTAATCAGTGATGGCAATTGCCATCAATCTTATAGTTGTTAGTTTATGAATTTATTGTTGTTTCATTCTATAACATAGGTCAAAAGGAGTCAATACTGAAGGTAAGAGAAGAGGAGGTGGTTTTAACAAAGTAAGCAGACTTTCCCCACAACTTCAGGAACTTTTAGGAGTCCCTGAAATGGCGAGGACTGAGGTAACTTAAAAATATCTTGAAATTTCTTTTTCAGTTTCTTCTTTGTAATTTCTTGATTAAGTCAAGGAGCTGCCTTGTTCTAAACTTTCTGTTTTATAATGGTGCTAGGTAGTCAAGCAAATGTGGGTTTATATTAGAGAGAAAAATTTGCAAGACCCAGTTAACAAGAAAAATATAATTTGTGACGAGCCATTGCATGCGCTTTTTGGTGTTGATTCCATTGACATGTTTCAAATGAACAAAGCCCTGTCAAAGCACATCTTGCCCTTGGATTCAGATGAAGGTAATAACCTATCTGTCCATTCTACCATTTTGCTTTTGTTAAACTATTTTAGATAATGTCAGTTATGTTAGATTTTGGGCTCAAACTTTACTCTTTTGAAACTTGTAAGTAAAACAACCGACTCCAACAGATTTGGCTAGTAACTGGGAATTGTATTGGAAATCAGAAAAAAACAATTCTTAATTGTAAATTTTTCATGTCACTCTCTCTCTTTCTCAGGGAACTGGGACCTTGAATAACTAAATAAAGGAAGAATACTTTTGTTTGTTTCTTGAGCCATATGCTGCAAATGTCTTGTAGCCCAAACCTATCTTTTATCTAATATGATGTGCTGAATTTGTTTCAGTCAAGTCAATGGAGAGGGAAAAACCAAGAAAGCATGAGAGAGAAGAAGGTATGGATAGTAAATAACTAAATTAAGGTCTTCTCAAGAACTTGTTTTGCATTGATAATTTGATATGTGAGGAGTATGTCTCACGCTCACAGCTTGTCTACCAGTGTACTATTAGCAATACCTTGTACCTCAGGATTTGCTTTTTCTTAATTAAATTGAGGAAGAATAGTTTTGTTTCTTGTGCAATATGCTGCTATAACTTGAACCTACCTATTATCTAATATATGTGCTAAATTTACCTATATCGGCTTTCATGTTATTGTTGTTCCAGTCAAGTCAACGGATAAGGAAAAGCCAAGAAAGCATGAGAGAGAAGAAGGTATGGATCGTAAATGACTAAATTAATGTCTTCTATACAGGACTTGTTTTGCATTGTTATGAGGAGTTAGAATGCCTCATGCTCGCATCTTGTCTACCGTTGTACCATTAGCAATACCTTTCACCTCAACATTTGCTCCCCACTATTGCACAGTTCATAAAAAGGTCTTTTTACTGTTGTTTCTCAAAAGAATGCTCTCTTTAAGTGATGTTGCCAGAGATACTGTTTTGCGGCTAATTCTGGCTTTGCCGCATCCATTTAAGATACAGAGTCAGAATATTGCTCTGTATGCCCTTTTTGTTCACGTATTTCTTTATATGTGTCCGAAACACGTTTTGAATCAGGTTTCCGCCAGTTATTATTACATGTTGTCTAATCCTTAACCCTACAATGTGATGATCCACGTATCTCACTATTTGCATGGGTGTATTAGTTATTTAGGTCTTATCTGTATTACCATTAGCATGGTAGTAAACATTTTCAAAATGATTGGTTCTTACTGTTTTTGTTGCTGTCTTTTTTGGTCGTTTCAGATCCAGATGAAGCAAAAGGAAAGGAAAAGCGACAGAAGGGATTTCTTGCTCCTCTTCAACTTTCAGATGCTCTGGTAAAATTTCTTGGTACTGGAGAAAATGAGCTTACACGGGCTGTCGTGATCAAGAGAATGTGGGATTACATAAAAGAAAATAACCTCCAGGTATATCATTTGCCCACCCTGCAAAATAATATAGCAACATTTATATACCACAGTAGTGAGTGGTCATCATTCATAACTGCATTAAAGTAGTGGGTTTGTAAAATAACAAGAAATTGGATATTCTAAACATTGCATTGGTTTAATGAAGGATCCAGCTGACAAGAGGAAAGTAATATGTGACGAGAAGCTGAAAGAGCTGTTCGAGGTTGAAACCTTCCATGGGTTCACAGTTACAAAACTCTTGGCTGCTCATTTTCTCAAGAGTTGAGCTGACCAGACCTGACGGGGTTTTTATACTTGTAAGAGAAACAAGGGATTCCATTAATTGTTTTATTAGTTGAGGCCTTGGGTTTTATTAATTTAAGGTACAGAGTTGTTTGGTTGACAAACATACAACCGATCAGTAGCTACAGCTGAAGTTTTTATAACTTGTTTCAAATATCCAACAGGAAAATAAACTGTCAAAATCAATTTGTTTAGAGCTCAAGTTTTATAACATTAACTTGTTTCAAATTTAAATAGGGAAATAAACTGTTAAATTCAATTTGTTTAGAGCATCAAATAAATAATAAAATAAATAAATAAATTTCAACCCGACCAATTTTCATTATTTCACTTGACTCGACTCATCGTAAATTTAATTTATATTTGTTTTACATTTCATGTTTGAGGTTTGTGATTGTCTTTTTTAATAATGTCATCTTCAATATTTGAATCAGAGTTTTCTCTTTGAGAGTGCAATATATTTTACCATTATACTCAACCACTTATTTCTTAGAACTTTGAGGAATTAGTTTATTGAATTATATTATTACTTATTTAATAATATATATAAATTTTGAAAATCATATCATATTGAATCGGGGTATATCATTTATTTTTTAGTCGAGGTTGGGTCGATTTTAGAGTATGGTTACATTATATAGGGTCCGGTCAGGATGAGAAAAAAACTGTCCTATATAGGTAAAAATTTTATTTTAGTGAATTAAAAAAATTATAATTTGATCATTGAATTATTTTAAAGAAAGTTGATTTAATTTTATAATGTTTGAATTTTAACTAAATCCTTGATGCATGTCATTGAATGATATAAAAATATTTGGTATTGATGAATTGTCTAAAATAATTGTTTAGATCAAAAATTGAATCAAACTGAGGATAATCGGGAAAAAAAATCAAAACTGTTGAATAGTCCTTAAAGATTCAACTTGTTTGCTGGTTTTGCCAAGTAAGTCCATATGATATTTATAAGTTGGACTATATGTAATTGAATTATATATATGTATGTTTGATTTAAAATTGAATTGGTTGTCAATTGGTATAAAAAGGTAAGAATTTGACTAAATTGAAAAGTGATTATCATATGTATAATAGATGCTTGTGTGAACTTAGTAAATGTTAGGATACGATTGACATACCAATAAGGTTTTCTACGTGCTTGTATGAGATTGGTTACATATGATATGGAGATCCAACATTTTTTGCAAACTCGAAGATATATATGACACATGTTTAGCCTGGACTGATAATCTGATATTGTTTTAAAGATTTAGCCCGGATGAATAATATGACATGTATATTTTCAATTTGAATAAGTAATCGGATGTGTCATTAAAAATATTTAGTTTGTACTGATAACCTGACACGAATATACTTAGTTTAGACGAGAAACTGGTGTGACGTAGATATCTGAGTTTGTATACTAAGATTCTTTGGGCCAAACATATTGCATGATTTGAGAAATTGAATTGAGACATAATGACATTGATATTCATTTGTGAAATGTTAAACTTGAACTTGAACAATGTATTGAAGAAATGATATCAGCTTGTATGCAATTGTTTCATTCATGATTGAATAAGTTTTGAACTAGTTAATCTAAATGACATGAATTGGCATGATATGTGATTGTAGCATTATTTGTTTTATTTACAAGTTAAAACTCACATTATTGATATCTCGTTTGCCAATCTAGCCAACTATGTCAAGCTTAATAACTTATTGTGCTTAATTGAAAGTTAAGGCAAAAAAAATTATTACATAAATTGAACCATAAGATCACCCTGCAACATTTTTATAACAAACTATAATTCAATAAATAATAAAAGAAGAATAAAAATTTTAAATTTAAATTTATTTTTTAAATTTATTATTTTATCAACCAGTACACCATATTTTGATTGGAATGGGTGAAATCAACTGATACACATCGATATGATCAGTATAGATCAGAATTGTATCAGAATAAAATTTAGAGTGTGTTGTGTTGATTTACTATCCAAACGGAACATTCTGGTCAGTATAGGTTGTACCAAAATAGAATTAACTACTTTGATTTAACTGTTTTCTTAGGTTGCTTTTGTATCTATCTGAATTCATCTCTTATTTTATTTACATTATTGCAATAATTCGATTTTAACAAAGGTGAGAAACTCAAATATAAAAAAAAAACATTTAAATAATTGTTAAAAGAGATAAGTTATATTTTTATTTTTTAGTTAAATAATTATTATTTTTATTTTAATAATTTTCGAAACCATCTTTTTTTGGAAAACGACGAGTTTCGAAAATTATTTTAATGTTGGAAAATAGGAGTCGCCACCAATCCTTTATTCGGTGTGATTGGATCACTACAAAACGTTTGAAAAAAACCGTTTTGAAAACATGTAGGTCCTCGAAATCCAAAAAAAACAGGTTCGGGAGTCGGTTACGCATGAGGAAGGATTAGCACCCTCATACGCCCAAAATTGGTATCGTATTGATTATTTTCGGGTCTTGTTTGTAAAATTTTGAAAGCTCGAATAAAGCTTAAAATACAATCCTTGAATGCATGAGTTACGTTTAAGAGAAATCGAGTTTGTTTGGAAGTCCTGCTATTACAAAGTGATCGAGGAAGAAAGTTACGTCCAGTGAGTTAGGACACAACATTTCGAGATCCAGAAATAACGAGCTTTCCTTTGTAAAACTTTTAAAATTTTTGAAAAAGGATGTTCGATTATCTCGATTTGAAGAAAGGTTGCACCTAGTAAGTTAAGGCGCAAATTTTCAGAATCGAAGATAAGGAAACATTGCCTCGATTAAAGGTATTCGATTATTTCGATTTGAAGAAAAATTGCACCTAGTAAGTTAATGCGCAAATTTTCAAAACTCGAAATAAAAGAATATTGCCTCGATTTTAAATTTTTTATGAAAACAATTTTAAAAACAAATATGCGAGTTTAATATGAGTGAGCAGTTAATACTAGATATTAAATAACACGAAGTAAGATAATTAAGAAGATAAATGGTAAAAAATAAAAAATGCAAAATACGAGTGCATAATAATTAAAATTAAATGCAAATATTGATGAGGAAGAAAAATGATGCAATCGGAGTTGAAAATGAGACTTTTTGGATACCCGGGGGGTAAAATGGTAATTTTGGACTTTGGAGGCAAAATGGTAATTTTAGGAAATTTTGGGGAATAAAATGAAATTTTAGACATTCGAGGGTAAAATGATAATTTTTAGAAAAATTGAGATAAAAAATAGAATTTTTGGACATTCGAGGGTAAAATGGTAATTTTTTAGAGTTTCAAGGTCAAAATGGAGTTTTTGGACATTAGAGGGTAAAATAGTAATTTTTGAAAGTTTTGAGGTAGGATTTTTGGAGGTTCGGGGGTAAAAATGTAATTTTTGGAAGTTTCGAGGTCAAAAATGGAATTTTTGGAAGTTCGGGGGTAAAAATGTAATTTTTGGAAGTTTTGGTATCAAAAATGGAATTTTTGGAATTTCAAGGGTAAAAATGTAATTTTTGAACAGTTTAGGGACCTCCAAGGCAATAAACCAAAAACGAGTGACACGTGGCAGCTTCTCAAGCATCTTGAAGTCAAAGGAGTAATTTGAAAACCATGAAATTTTTTTTGGTCAATTTTGTAGTTAAATAGAACTTGATTTAAGGATTAAATTAAAACTAATTAAAAATAAGAGGGATTATTTGCACAAATAAACCAAAATCATGACACGTGACAGCTCTTGGTGCTTTCAAAAGGTCAAAGGATTAAATTGAAAAATATTAAAAATTATTGGGCCAATTTAAAACTAATTAAAAATATGAAAAGGACTAAATTGTAAAAATCAGAGAAAACTGAAGGACCAAATGCATAAATAACCCTTTTCTTAAAAACACGTGGATCCTAGGTCGGGTCAGGTCGGATTTCGGGTCGACCATGGGTCTGAGCTCAAAACGACGTTGTTTTGGTGTTTAAAAGCCTTGGCCAAAACGGCGTGGTTTTGACCCCCTATAAAAGCATTCCAAAACCCTTTTTTTTTATTTCTTTCTTTCTTTTTACAAAAATCCTTCAAACTCTCTCTCAGTCTCTCCTTTTCTCTCATGGCCGGCCATGGCCTTCACGTCCAGTCACCATCGTGCACCATCGCACGCCCACTGTCGGTCATCGCGTGTGGTCGCTGCGTACCCCTGCCCGTCGTCACACCTGTTGTCCGTCGCTATTACGAGCCACGTGCAGCCGTTCCCCGTCGTTCGGTAAGTAAAATTTCTTAAAAAAAACTTTTCTCATTTAAACCCTTTCGTTTTCATCTAAAACCTATAGATCTAGGTTTTAATACTTAAATCTGAGTTCTTTTTTATTTATTTCTTTAAATCCGTTTCATGTTTTTTTTTTAAATCTTGTCATTTTCCTTGTTTCCTTGTAGATCACGATCTCTGTGGGCATAACGGCGACAGATCGGTGAGCTCCGACGACGGTGCAACCAAGGAAATGCTCCCGTCCTTTTGTTTTCTTTATTATTATTATTATTAATTATTATTAAAAACAGTTATTAAGGTCATGTTTATTATTATTAATACTATTATTATTAATGTTATTTATTGTAATAAATGATAGTAGTAATAAAGATAGCAGGTGTATTGATGTGCATTTAATAAAACGTTTTGATATTTGAACAGTAATTAAAAAGAACAAATAGTCAATGCATGTATTTAAGGTACCTTGTACTTGTTCGATGCTTTGTATTCTGGTGACGTTTTGATTCCTCTACTTACTATTAAGTGCTTTTACTTTGATTAACAAATACTTGTTGCTTCTGTTCAGAAATGGGTGAGTTTATATTGATTTCAAAATATTCAAAATCCAACCCTTTTACAAGCTATTTGATTCGGCTCTTATAGCCATGTTTACAATCATACTGTTTTGTATTTCTCACATAAATGCATGTCTTGTTTTTCTTTTTGCAGGTCAGCTATGGTGGCTTGTAACAGTGGCGGTTAGTGCAGAGGCAAGTTGATGCTGAAGATGGTGGCAAGTTGCTGGCGATGTGGCAATCCCTGAGTGGTTGAGGTAGACGGCAGCAGTACAAGTGAGAGTTGCCAGATTCTGACTTTTTGGGTTTAGTCTTAGGTCAATTGGGCTTGTATTTTGGGTAGTGAAATGGATATTGGGCTAACCACAATGGGCCCAATTGGGCTTGTACATAGACTTGGTTTGTAATTGGACATTTGTGACTAGACTTTTAAATTTTAAATTCAAATTAAATTTAAACTTAAAAGGAAAGTTTAAACTTAAACTAAATTTAAACTCAAAATGAATTTAAAAAATTAAAAAATGGGTTTAAATGTTGGGCCCGGTTAAAATTGGGCTTCAACAGCTACCCCTCTTTGCTCGTTACTGTGTAACAGGAATGGGGCAAAGACCAAAAGAAGACCAATTTTGCCCAATTTGTCAGGTCTCCTCCCTTTGATGCTATTCTTTCAACCAGCCCAGCTTTCGTTCTGTTAGTCGTCCAATCTTCGCTGCATCCAGCTTTCCACTTCTTCGATGTGGAGGTTCCATCTTGCTTTAAGGTAGTATTCAAAAAGACAAAATTTGTTACTGTAATTTCACTACATTTTCTTGAAATTTCAAGGAGATTGGAATTTGTTATTGTAGTTTTTGAGTCTGGTTCTATTAACTTGGCCTTCTTCTCAGTATCTCATCAGGAATATGTCCGCATCACTTGTTTTGATCCACTTCTCTGTGTTTCATCAGAAAGACGGATTTGGTTCACTTCTCCGTATCTCATCAGGAAGTTAACCTTTTTATTGCTTCGCCCTGCTTCTCAGTATCTCATCAGGAAGCTGAGGGTCGAGGATTTGTTCGCATTGAGTTGATATACTTCTCTGTATCTCATCAAGAAGATGACCGCCTCACTTGTTTTTTCAATCTGCTTCTTTGTATCTCATCAGGAAGACGAATTTGGTCAACTTCTCAGTATCTCATCAGGAAGCTAACCTTTTTATTGCTTCGCCCTGCTTCTCAGTATCTCATCAGGAAGCTAGGGTTCGAAGATTTGTTCGCATTGAGCATGAGTTTGATTTGGTCTTCTCAGTATCTCATCAGGAAGGTGACCGCATCGCTTGTTTCAATCCGCTTCTTTGTATCTCATCAAGAAGACAAATTTGGTTCACTTCTCAGTATCTCATCAGGACGTTAACCATTTTATTGCTTCAACCTGCTTCTCAGTATCTCATCAGGAAGCTGGGGTTCGAAGATTTGCTCGCATCGAGCCCTGAGTTGGTATTCTTCTTTGTATCTTATCAGGAAGATGATCGCCTTACTTGTTTCAATCCGCTTCTCTGTACCTCATCAGGAAGACGAATTTGGTCCACTTTTCAATATCTCATCAGAAAGCTAACCTTTTATTGCTTCGCCCTGCTTCTTAGTATCTCATCAAGAAGCTGGGGTTCGAAGATTTGTTCGTATTGAGTTGGTATACTTCTCTATATCTCATCAGGAAGATGACCGCCTCACTTGTTTCAATCTGCTTCTTTGTATCTCATCAGGAAGACGAATTTGGTCCACTTCTCAGTGCCTCATCAGGAAGCTAACCGCCTTACTGCTTCGCCCTGCTTCTTAGTATCTCATCAAGAAGCTGGGATTCGAAGATTTGCTCACATCGAGCCCTGAGTTGGTATACTTCACTGTATCTCATCAGGAAGCTAACCTTTTTATTGCTTTGCCCTGCTTCTCAGTATCTCATCAGGAAGTTGGGGTTCGAAGATTTGCTCGCTTTGAGTCTCGTTTCATTGATTTGGTCTACTTCTCAGTATCTCATCAAGAAGATGACCGCATCGCTGTTTGTGGATAATCGTAATCTGCCCCGTGATCGGGGTAAGGTATTGAAGTCCTGCACCTTTTCAACTTTTTCTTGGTGATCTTAATGATTCATCTCGCCATGTGGTGGGGATGTGACTTGTGAAATATGCTTCTATGGGCCTCTGTGTAGGCCTAAATTAGAAAGTCATGATTAGAATGAATTAAATGCTCCTAACTTGTATGAATGTGTATGATGAATGTCAGACTTATTTATTATTATTCAGGTCGGCATGGTCTATCGCCTGTCCAAATTCTGTCATTGATGTGTTGCTCCATCTTCTTCTAGGTTGTTCTTGAACTGCTTGTTTTTAAGTTTGTCTTCCCATTGGTGATCTTGTTTCGGACCTCTGTAATTTTCGAAAATTCCAAAATAAAACTCATAACTTTCTGTAGTATTTATTAGTTCATTACCCGTTATTTAGATGCAAAATGCTTGAACAAAATTGTGCAGAAACAAAGTTGTATTTGAAAATTCTATTCAAAAGAGGATCAAAGGAAGCAACATTAGTCGAAAATTACTAAGTATACAATAAAGAATAATTAGTGCCTCGGATATCGCAAAATGATCTGCTCTGCGTCGACTTGCTGAGAATTATTCTTGGCTCATATGTGTGTCTAGAATATCTAGAGTGCTTTGTTGATGCTTCAAGTTGTAACCTTCCTCCATCTCGTCTACCCATTCTTGGATCTAAGCCGCCCTTTACGGGTTTTCATCTTGAATCCCTTTTTTTTTCGAGACGAATTATTTTTTCACCGAGTCTGAATTAACGGGGTTGTACAGATCATTGTCGTCCATTTTTGTTAGGATGAGAGCTCCTCCTGAGAAAGCTTTCTTTACCACATAAGGTCCTTCCCAATTAGGCATTCATTTTCCACGAAAATCTCTATGTATGGGAAGTATCTTTTTCAAAACTAGATCTCACTCATAGAATTCCCTGGGACGAACCTTTTTGTCGTAACCTCGAATAATTCTTTTCTGGTACATTTGGCCATGACGGATGGCTTTTAATCTCTTTTCCTCGATTAAATTTAATTGATCATATCGAGCTTGGATCCATTCAGCCTCATCTAGTTGAAGCTCAGTTAAGAATCGAAGAGAAGGTATTTCAACCTCAATAGGCAAGACCGCTTCCATACCGTATGCCAATGAGAATGGTGTTGCCCTAGTAGAAGTTCTGACTGAAGTTCTGTAGCCAAAGAGGGCAAACTGTAGTTTTTCGTGCCAGTCTTTGTAAGTCTCAGTCATTTTTGCCACAATCTTCTTGATGTTCTTATTAGCTGCCTTCACAGCTCTATTTATTTTTGGGCGATAGGGAGAAGAATTTTGATGCTTGATTTTGAACAGTTCGCAAACTTCTGCTATCATGATATTGTTAAAATTCAAGGCATTGTCGGATATGATCCTTTCTGGCATCCCGTATCGGTAAATAATTTCTTTTTTCAGGAATTTGCTAATCGCAGACTTGGTAACATTGGCATATGAGGTTACCTCTACCCATTTGGTGAAGTAATCAATCCCCACAAAGATGAATCCATGACCATTGGAAGCCTTTAGAGAAATTGGCCCAATGACATCCATGCTCCACTTAGAAAAAGGTCAGTGAGAGGTCATGACATGTAGGTGTGATGGAGAAACATGAATCTTATATCCATAGATCTGGCCCTTATGGCACTTCTTGGCATTATTGATGCAATCGACCTCCATAGTAGACCAGTAATACCCAAATCTCATTATTTACTGGGCCATCGTAAAACCGTTGTCGTGTGTCCAACAAATGCCTTCGTGAACTTCTTCTAAGATCTTCTTAGCTTTAATTGCGTCGACACATCTCAGCAACACTTGATCTTTTCTCCTTTTGTACAAGATTTCCCCATCTAGGACATATTCACTGGCCAGTCTTCTTAATGTCCTCTTTTCATTTTCTGAGGCTTGCTCGGGGTACTTTCGATCTCTCACAAATTGAAGAATATTCTGGTACCATTGGCGATCATCCTTTTCTTCTTCTTCCTTTGCCTCAATATCACAACAATGAGCAGGAGCTTCATAGATACTCACTTTAATCATCGAGGCTAATGTGGCAAGAGTATCGGCCATCTGGTTTTCTTCTCGTTGGAGATAATGGAATGTGACGTCATCGAACTCCATGATCAACTCGATGACCAATCTGCGGTAATCTACTAACTTAGAATCTCTTGTTTCCTATTCTCTTTTGAGTTGATAGATTACCAGTGCGGAGTCTCCATAAATCTCTAAAATTTTGATTCACCGCTCTATGACCGCACGGATTCCCAAGATACATGCTTCGTATTCAGCCATACTGTTTATGCAATCAAAATCGAGTTTGCTGGTAAAAGGGTAGTGATCTCCTTCTAGTGATACCAAGACTGCCCTGACCCCATTACCCGTGGCATTTGAAGCTCCATCAAAATTCAATCTCCAAGGTTGTTCTACTGTGATTGCCTCTTCAGTAGTCGCAACATACATTAAATCTTCATTTGGGAAATCAAAGTTTATCGGCTCATAGTCCTCTAAAGCCCTGTTGGTTAGGAAGTCTGCTATCACACTCCGTTTTACTGCTTTCTGATTGACATAGACTATGTCGAATTCCGAGAGCAAGATTTTCCATCGAGCCAATCTTCCATTCAATGCAGCTGACTCCATTAGGTACTTCAGAGGATCTAATTTCGAGATCAACCAAGTGATATGGTATAGCATGTATTATTTTAATCTGAATGTGGTCCAGACTAGTGCACAACATAATTTTTCAATTGGCGAATATCGAGTCTCGCAATCAGTGAATTTCTTGCTGAGATAATATATCGCACTTTCCTTCTTTTCGGATTCATCATGTTGGCCTAGTATGCATCCTATGGAATTTTCAAAGACTGTCAAGTACAGGATCAATGGCTTATTAGGAATTGGAGGTACCAAGATGGGAGCTTTGGATAAATAATCTTTGACCTTGTTAAAGGTTTCCTGACATTCATCATCCCATACACTCGGGTTGCGCTTTCTAAGCAGGCGGAAGATAGGATCGTATTTCTCAGTTAACTGTGAAATGAACCGCGCAATGTAATTTAATCTTCCTAAAAACCCTCGAACTTCTTTTTGCGTGTTGGGTGGTGGTAGCTCTTGTATGGCTTTGACTTTATCCGGGTCAATTTCAATTCGTCTTTTGCTGACTACAAAGCCTAACAATTTTCCTGATGTGGCCTCAAAAGTGCACTTTGCTAGGATTAGCTTTAATTGATATTTCCTTAACCTTCCAAATAACTTTATCAGGATTCTTATATGTTCTTCTTCCGTTTGAGATTTCGCAATCATGTCGTCGACATAAACTTCAATCTCCTTATACATCATGTCATGAAACAGGGTCATCATGACCCTTTGATAAGGTGCCCCTACGTTTTTGAGTCCGAAAGGCATCACCTTGTAGCAAAATGTTCCCCATAACGTGACAAATATGGTTTTCATCATATCCTCAAGGTCCATCCTTATCTGATTATACCCAGGAAAACAGAGAATGACCTGCTGTGTTATCGACTAAAGTGTCGATGTGGGGTAAGGGGAAATTATCCTTTGGGCTAGCTTTATTTAAATCTCAATAGTCCATACACATGCGCACTTTTTCCTTTTTTTAGGAACAGAGACTATATTAGCTACCCATTCAGAGTATTTAACTACCTGGAGAAACCCGACGTCAAATTGTTTCTTGACTACTTTTCTTTTTAACAATACATCCGGTCTCATCCTTCGGAGTTTTTGCTGCACGGGTCTACATTATTCCTTTATAGGGAGTTTGTGCACCATAATGTCAGTGCTCAAGCCGGACATATCTTGGTAAGACCATGCGAAGATATCTTGAAACTCTTGAAGCTACTCGATAAGATTCCTTTTGGTTTCTACGGAGATGCTTGTCCTAATTTTCACCTTTTTCTTTTCATCTTCGTTCCTCAGATTAATAACTTCCACTAGGTCTGAATGAGACAAGATCTATTTTTCTTCATGTTTCATCATTCTTAACAGATTCGGAGGCAGATTACAATCTTGATTATCTTCAAGGTCCTGAAGCTCTTCCAAACACATATCTTGCTCGAAGTGAGGTTCTAAGTTAGCGTCAGGGTTGCTCATATTATTGATATTCGAGGACCTGTCAAGGGATGAAATAGAGGTCCAAAGAGCAAAATAAATTTACGAAAGAATGATTATGTGATATGTGTATGAGTATGTATGTATTAAAGAATAATTATTCTTGTTTATTGGATATGTACGAATGGTTTGTTAAGTTGAATTAAGAAATGAAAGAATAATTATGGAGAAGAATATAAGATGGGAAATGCATTTTCATTCAAAATAACTGTATAAAGACCATTGGACCTTTTACAAAAAGATCCATATTGCTTTTGAACCTAAAGCAATAGGTGTTTTCGAGCATTACTCTGAGGAAATCATGAAAATTACAGGGAGTTCCTCCACGGTCCAATTATTCAAGGTCCTTCCAGGTGCACACGAATCAATTCTTGATAGATTCCCTTCCTTTCCTTCATCTGATATAGCATTAATGCGTAGATCTTTCATGATGCTCCCCTTGGTTCTAATCATCACTCGCTCCTTTTTCTGCTCTGTTTTTTGGTTGATCACCCCTCCCGAGATGAACTCATTGATGTGCGGAAAGACCATGGGTTCCCACGAGATTTCCTTTCCAAACAGTCTGGCCCTCATTCTTTTTTGCCTTTTTTTTAGCTCCTCCTTCTTTTGTTTTGCGTCCGGCTTGTACCCCAGACCATAACGATCCCGCTTTTCTATCAGCATTGGCACATTAACTCTTCCCTAGATGTATTTTCCTAGTCTTTTCCTAGGAATAGCTCCCTTTTCGACTGTTAACCGTAAGCCCTTTCTGGTGGTTGATGATATTGTAGGAACAAGTATCTTGCTCCCTTTCGAAATGAAAGTTGCATTGACAAACTCTAGTGAGCGGAACGAGCATTCCACAGCCTCCTCGTCTTTTTTCACGTAGGGTAAATTGCTCGTTATGAAAACGATTATTTCTTCCTCAACATTAATCGAGATTAGCCGTCCTTCATTTATTAGCTTCACTTTCTAGTGCAAAGAAGAAGGTACTGCTCCAGCTGAGTGGATCCATGGTCTTCCCAACAGACAGTTATAAGTGGGCCTAATATCCATCATTAGAAAATCCACTTCATATTTATTCGGCCCAATTTGAAGAGGTATTTCGATCTTTCCTATTACCTTCCTTTCTGTTCCGTCAAATGCTCTTACTATGTTATTACACCTCTTCATATGAGAGCTATCAATTGAAAATCTTTGCAGTGTAGCTAGATGTAGCACATTCAAGGTTGAACCATTATCTACGAGTACTCCAAGTAGCGTATACCCCTTACAACGGGTAGTGATGTGTAAAGCTTTAGTGGAACCTATTCCTCCCGTCGGGATCACATCGTCACTGAAGAAAATGAAGTTATCCACACTCATATTATTGACCAATCGATCTAGCTTACTGACAGAGATGTCATTTGCCACATATGTTTCGTTCAGCACCTTCATTAGTGCGTTTCGATGGGCTTCCGAGCTTAAGAGCAATGACAAGATCGATATCTGGGCTGGCTGTTTGTATAGTTGTTACACTACACTATATTCACTATGCTTTAAAAACTTTAGAAACTCCTTTGCCTCATTCTTAGATACAGGCTCGCTTGTGGGTACTTCGGGCTTGCTAGCTATTTCTTCATCGAGCTCACACATTATTGCTTTCCCTTTGTTGATCTCTTTTTCTTTATCTACTGGGTCATAATTTTTACCACTATGGGTAACAAGATTCACGTCATTCCTAGGCTCCTCCTTTCTTGGTATGGTCATGTTAGAATTTTAATTCCATGAGACCTTTTTACTATCCCTGTAAGGTAATGTTGCAGGTTTTTGTATGATGATGCGAGGGGTTATCTGTTCTCTTGCCGCGTCGTTTGTTGGTTTACAAATAATCACCTTCGGACAATTAATTCCATAAGCCTTAGCTGCTCCATCCTCGGAGGCACAAACATCATTAACTTTCTCTTTTTCTTCGAAAAATTCCTGCTCTCGATTGTCCATCAACACTTGCACCATGGCTTTAAACTCGACGCAGTCTTGAATTCCATGCCCCTTAACGGCATGCAACTCGCAATGGTTATCAGCCCCTATTATCATACTCTTTTTATCCTTCGCAATTATCCCTTCTTTGACCAACTTTTGCCATACCCACCGAAGTGGAGACTTAAATTCTTCAACATTTCTCTTAATTTTCCGAACTCCTTCTTCCAGCAAGGCATTCACCCCCTGCTTTGGATGATTGGGCAGAGGATTCCCAGCTATATTGGGCTTTGTTGGCTCTTCTAATTTTACAACTCCATACTCTATGAGTCCCTCGACTCCTCTTTTAAAAGCAGGGTAATTTTCAATCGAATAGTCTTCTACCCCTGTATGGTATTCACAGTAAGCATTAGTGTCGTACCAAGCCGGGAATGGGGGTTTATATGGTTTCACACGCTGAGGAGCTACCTCATGCGCATAATACAGTATCTTGTAGAGCTCTCCGTATGACATCAAAAGGGGAGTATATTGAATTCTTCCTTTATTTGGCCTGACGCCTTGTTCCTTCCTTGGGGCATTTCGATAATTGCTCGTTGGAGCTTTGGGCTAACCTGTCACGAATGGTTTAGTGTAGCGCGGTCTATACATGCTTGCGTTGTTGACTTCATTATCCCTTATTCTGGAGGTAGGCCTTTTAGTGTTTTCTTCGGTTTCAATCTTACCAATCTTGATTGCATTTTCAATCATCTCCCCCGATATGACCATATCAGAGAAACTCTTAGTGGCGTTTCCTGACAGGTGATTCAGGTAAGGAGCTTTGAGGGTATTAACAAACAACATCGTTGTCTTTTTTTCTGTTAGTGGTGGCTGTACTTGGGTTGCCACTTCTCGCCATCTCTCCGCATATTATCTAAAACTCTCGTTTGATTTTTTCTCCATATTTTGTAATGTAAGCCGATCAAGAGCTATCTCTGTCATATGACCGTATTGCTTTAAGAGGACTTGTGCTAAATCTTTTCATGAATGGATTTTTACTCGGCTTAATTGATTGTACCATCTAACTGCAGACCCAGCCAGACTGTCTTGAAAGCAATGAATCAACAATTGGTCATTATGTATGTGTCCCGCCATCTTCGTGCAAAACATGTTTAGGTGGGTTTCAGGACAGCTTGTCCCGCTATACTTTTCAAATTCTAGGACCTTGAATTTAGGAGGAAGAACCAGATCCGGAACCAGACTTAACTCTTTAGCATCTATCACATAAGATTTTTCAATTCCCAGCATCGCATCGATTTTCTCCTCTAATCGCCTATATTTTTCCTCCATTTGTCTAGGGAGATCCTCTTTCATCATCTCGTAGAAGTCTGGGACACTTAGATTCGCAGCATTATCCTCTAGGTTTGACCCAGATCCAATCGGATAATTGGCTAGTTTTGACGTTCCCGTGGCCTGTTGCTGTGTTCTTATAGTAACGGTGGGCTCCCGTGCTGGCATTTCATATGAAGCCGGGTTATGGAGAGGTGCAAAGCCTGGGGGAACAATTGGGTCCTCTTCCTCCTCAATAGTAGAGCTTTTTCCTTTACCGGTCATACTCTGTTTTACTTGTGCCAATTCATTCATTAGACTCTTTTGTACCTCAATGAATTGATTTTTCATTTCCCTGCATATCATTATCATTTGTTCTTGGATGCGCTCTTGCATCTGATCTTGTAATTCTTTCTGGATTTGTTCGAGTCTTTGCTCCATGGCCTTAGTTTTCATACGAGTATTATAACGATGCGAGTTTTCAATGATTGCTGATGTAGCTGAATAAGTTTTTAATTAGTTAGGATTGTTATACAGGAATATGCAAAAATATGATGTGACTAAGATGCATGCATGCAAGAGAAATGTATTGACTTATAATTCAAAATCCATTTAGAAAACTTCATTTGAATAACAAGTTCCTTAGCATAAAGCAAATTACATAAATGGTTTTGCTTTGATGCTCAAAGCCTTGACTTTCTTGAGAAGTCTTGCTAGCTTTTGACCTCATTCCGTCTTCGTCTCGTATTATATGCTTAACTCTTCTACTTTAACTGCCAGTGTTTACATATGATCGGCTACTTTACGAATTTGATTTAAGGCCTCACCAATAACATAATCCTTCTCTCTGACTTCTTTCTGAGCTTGTTGAAGATGCCAATCATTTGTCTCCAACGTCATTTCCAAAATCTCAATTCGTATTTTACTACTCTGCAAGTCTTTCGATCTCAGCTCGGTTTGCCTTCAACTCTATTACTGAATTTCGACTTCGATGCCTGTACAAGAATTCCTCCAATTCTAGTCCTCGAGCTTTTAATTTAGTCACCCTCAGCTTGGCTTTCTAGAAGGCTACTCTTCATAGCATTTTCCTGAACCTAAGCGTCTTGAAATTTGTTTTTCCAGTGACTTGTTTTATTCTTCTTTTCTCGGATTTCCTGCTGCCATTGCTCTGACGTCTTACCTAAACCGGTAGTTCTCATTGACAAGCGAAGCTTTTTATAATCCTTTTTTAGGCTGCTAAGATCTTCTTCAGCCTTATTATTCTCTTTTCTCAATTTCTTCGCTTCCAGTTTCTGAACATCAACGTCCAATCCTAAAAGCACATTCTCTTTTTCCAGCTTTTCTATCATTTTTTCAGTCTTAGCATTTTTCCTCTCGAAATCTTGTTTAATTATTTCTAGTTCAGTCGGGACAACCTGCAACTGTTCTTCAATTGGGCGGACAATCTCCGGGTTTGGCACAAGAATGTTGTCGTTGACCCTTCTGTTTCTCCACCAATCATATTCTGCAGTTATCATGGGATTAGCGCCGAATATTCTTCGAACTTGATTCCATGCATTTGAGATTTCCCGAATCCTTTTCTTATTATTTTCTTCTCAATACGCGAATTCACACTAAGCTAACCCTTGAGTCGCGGGTATGAACTATCTCGATCTGTATTGTCTTGAAACCAGCAAATGTGCATATCCTGTTGCTCCCCATATCCCTGTCAATGAGACTCAGTCGAAATCTCCACATCGATATAATATTTCATCAAGAGCGAACCATGATGCTCGCTACTCTATGTTTTTGTCTTTGAGGCTTTGAAGTATGGCCATCCACTTTTCTTCTGAGAAATTTTTTTGTCTTTGCGTGACCACGAACTCTTTCAAAGGGGAGTAATCTTTAGACAAGTACTAATAGGAGACTTTTTCTGTTTTCCAGAAGTGACTATGAAACCATACCATCAACAGCGGCACGCAGATAATAAATCGACCTTCTCTCTCCTTTCTATACGCATTTAAGGATCTGAAAGTTTCAGTCAGTATGGCCGGGACATGTGTCACTCTTTTACTCAATCTATTAAACAAGTCTATCACCGCGTCTTCTATATGCCCCAAAGCCTTTGGAAAAATGACCAACCCCTAGATATTCAAGGTTAGGATGTCGATCTTTTTCTTTGCATCTGGATGAGCCAATATCAAATCTCGCAGACTTTTCCACGTGATGCATTTGTTATCGCCTTTGACCTTAACTCGAGCTGTAACCCACTGTTCGCTCGTACTGGTGATGTTTATTAATCTTTTAACAATGGTCGAGAGATTTAGAGCTCTAGAATAGACTTAACTACCGAAATCTTCGGATAATGGAGCAGAGTGGTGTATTCTTCTATCGTCGGTGTCATGTCTATATTCCCAAAGGTGAAGCAACTGTAGGCTGGGTTCCAATACTGTGTTAAGGTCTGTATTTTAGTAAAAGGTCTGTTTCATGTTATTGTCCCAACTGTCCCATATCTCTTTCAACTCTAGCACATTGTTTTGAGCCATGCTGATCCTGGTATAATCCCAAAGCTCTAACTCATATCCTTCCACTAAGTTGTCCCACTTTTGGTGCTGAGTCTCCTCTGACCACATGCACACGACCATATTGTCCTCCACTTTATCAAGGTACTTGTTTTCCATGATTGATTCTCTTATCGGTAACTAAACTTTTGAGTCTATACCTTTCCTTTATATGATGATGAAATGCAATGCAAAAAGTGACAAAATAAACAAGTTAGCAGAACATAACAATATCAATATACAAGTATAGCACAGAACCTAAGAATGTCTTGGAGGGTTGCTAAATGGTTCAGTATAACTCCTTCTAAAGTAAGTTTCTATGGCTTATTATATGGGGTTTTAGGGTCTAAAGTAAGGGTACCCAAACCAGCAGATTCCTCGATCCTCACCCATTACAGGCTCATATGAACGAGTTCGATTTAGGGGGACGCATTTCTCACATGTTTACACGGAAGTGAAAACTTCACGAAAACAATGGTACTTTGTAATCCCGAAAGCGATCCACTATCCTGCACGGAGGTGAAGACCTCACGAAGGAGTAGTTTCTAGCTTCCACTTAAAAAGGTAATATCATATGCAGATGTATGCAATTTTATACTAGCAATATCACATAATATAATGTCACACAAAAGGTGTCGAGGATCGCATATTAAACAAAACGAAGCTTAAAAGTTTTAAAAAAAGACCCGAAAATAATCAATTTTGGCTTGACTCTCGTTTATTCTTTTAAAAAAAGACCCCAGTGGAGTCGCCAAGCTGTCGAAACATCCTTTTTTGGAAAACGACGAGTTTCAAAAATTATTTTAATGTTGGAAAATAGGAGTCGCCACCAATCCTTTATTCAGTGTGATTGGATCACCACAAAACGTTTGGAAAAAACCGTTTTGAAAACATGTAGGTCTTCGAAATCCAGAAAAATAGGTTCGAGAGTCGGTTATGCATGAGGAAGGATTAACACCCTCATACGCCCAAAATTGGTATCGTATTGATTATTTTCGGGTATTGTTTGTAAAATTTTGAAAGATCGAATAAAGCTTAAAATACAATCCTTGAATGCATGAGTTACGTTTAAGAGAAATCGAGTTTGTTTGGAAGTCTCGCTATTTGATCGAGGTTTTGACTTTTTAGGTTTAGTCTTAGGTCAATTGGGCTTGTATTTTGGGTAGTGAAATGGATATTGGGCTAACCACAATGGGCCCAATTGGGCTTGTACATAGACTTGGTTTGTAATTGGACATTTGTGACTAGACTTTTAAATTTTAAATTCAAATTAAATTTAAACTTAATTTAAATTTAAACTTAAAAGGAAAGTTTAAACTTAAAACTAAATTTAAACTCAAAATGAATTTTAAAAATGGGTTTAAATGTTGGGCCCGATTAAAATTGGGCTTCAACAATAATATTTTTGTTTTTTTATTTCTCAATATATCTATCGGAACAAGCCCGGTAATTAATCATTCGCATTCTGTAAGCCCATTAAGGGGATAGATGCTATCCACGAGTTTTAAAGCTACTCCATACCCAAGATGAAAATCGAACCCTCGACCACTAGTTAATATAATTTATTTAAGTACTTGTAGATTGATTTAGTATTTGTATTTTATTATTTCAAAAAAAAGTTCTTTTTCATTTTTTTAATGAGACATAAAAACTTTTGAATCAATTAAATGTCTATTAATTATAAATTATTGTATAATAAAATTTAATTTAAACTATTTTTATATTAATTAATTTGTACTATTAATTAAATAAATTATTTATAAAAATTAAAAGCTCATTGTAAAAGAACAAATAATACTAGAAAATTTTAAAAAAATTAAAAAAATTAGTAAAATTTGAACTCAAATAACATCTGGTGCAATGAACAACCTTAACCATTAGGTCAACACACAGGATTCATACTAATAAATTTTAAAAAGATAAAACAATTAATGAAAAAAAAAACATGACTTGACTTGATTATGTGAAAGGGGCAGAGAATTTCAGTTCGGCTTGAAATGATCATCCTTAGGGGTGGGTATTTGATCGAGTCAAGTCGAATCGAGTCAAAAAATTTCGAGTTTGTCGAATTGACGAATTTTATTTTAGCATCCGAATTCAATTTAAAATTTTTCGAATCAAGTCAAAAAATTTCGAGCCAAATCGAGTCGAGTTAACGAATTCTATTATTTATACTCAATATTACGTTTATATAATCCAATTAATTAACTAGTAGACGAAGTACAAGATTATTTAACTGCATAAAAAATATAATAGTTTTTCCTTTTAACTTAATAGGTAAACATCTATTAAAACGATGTAATTTTATCTTTTAACTTAATGGTTTGCGTTTTAACTTTAGAAAATGTAAGCATTTATCAAAACGATGTAATTTTGGCTTTTCTTAATCGAATTTTCAATAATTAGAATTGTGTAATTCATATTCGAATTAAACCGAAAAATTTTATTTTTTATTCGAGTTGATTTGAATAACTCAATTAACTCAAATAACTCAAACTATTTAATTCAAAATTTGAAATTTTTATCGACTTTTTCGAATCGAATCGGATTTTGCTCACCCCTAATCATCCCAAAGAGTTTTACAGTTTTGCTACAATTTACTATCATAATTAAGAAAGAGAGCCTGCAATCATTTTTATTAGATCATCCGTCAAAGACAGTGTGTGAATGGTTAAACCCCGTATTGCAAGTTAGATTACACTTGAAGTAGGAAAATTACGATGAAGTTGCTGCTCTTTTCGTTTTCAATTTTGATGATCACCAACTCCCCATTATAAATTCATCCTTCTTCTTTCATTTTCCAAACATTGTGTCCATAACCTTTACTTGTAAAAGCTCAAATAGCTAGCTAGAGTTACAGTAAAAAATGTCTTCATTGTTGGAACACCTACATTCCTTGACTACCCTCTTGTCCATGTATGCCTCCTTTATCATGGCCATGCTAATTCGTACCATCTTGCAAGAAATGGTCCCCAAACGAATCCAAAACTACATTTCCACCAAGTTTTTGGACTTAGCTTCATCTTGCCTTTCCTCTGATTTCACTTTCATTATCGAGGAACGTTGGCAAGTTGCTTTTAACGAAACATTTCATGCCGTAGAAGCCTATCTGCCAACCAGGATCGACCTTTCCATAGATAGTCTCTTGATTGGATCCAATGAACGCCTAAACCCCAGAGCACCGCCCAAACAACACATTCCCGTTAATTGCAAGATCGTCGATGAATTCCATGGCATGCATTTGGAATGGACTCTTCGTAATTCTGTTGACTCCAACAAGTACTTCCCTCGAGAGAAAAGATACTTTCGCTTGAACTGTAAGAAAGGAGATAGAGACAGAGTAATGCAATGCTACTTCCCTCACATTGCGAGAATAGCACAGTGGATCTTGAACCAACGAGACACCCTCAATAATTACACCTATGATCAAGAATCATCGATGTGGGAACTCACAGTTTTCAAGCACCCTATAACACAGGGATTCAAATAGTAGTCGGGTAGCAGAATAATGGCCGCTATATAGCGATAGCGACGCCGTCAGAAACCGCTATTGTCAAAAATAGTGGTGTGAAGTGAAATCATACTAATAATGGTGGATAGCGGCCATAATTTAACGGGTAACGATCGATTGCAGCAATAATGGACCGTTATTCCCATTTTTTCCCCGTTACACCGTAAAACTTTTAAAAAAATAAATAAAAATGAAAAAGAAAACAGAAAAAGTAAAAGTAAAATCTGTAATACCAGAGGCAAAGAATATATTCTTCAATAAAATCTGACTCGTCTTTTGTCTTCAATCTTCATCTTCATCAAGGTCCTCAATCAAAAAAAGAAAAGAAAATAGGTGAAGCGGAGAAGAAACTTCTACTTTCAAAATAAACAAAAAAAAGCACTTCGACGTTCGACCTTCGAAGCTTTAGAGAAGAAACTTACCGGAGATTTGAACTTGGAGATCGCAGGAGCAACAGAGCCTTCAAAGGTAGGAGACCGGAGACGTTTTTAAAGGATGGAGATTTGAACTTTAGACAGACACAAAGAAGTTTTCAAGGGAAGAGTTAGGGTTTGAATTTTTTTTCTTGTTTTATCATTTATGTTTGTGCTTTGTGGTTGAAGAAAGTTGAACTTGAACTGTTGAAGTATTGATTTTGATTTTATTGAAGAAGAAAGTAGAAACAGCAAAGGCAGAGTAATGGACGGTGGGAAGGGACTGGACGCCCTTTGGTTTTTTCCAGATCATTTATTATGTGGTCTGCTGCTACTCTGCTGTGTTGGGACTGGAGAGCCTGAGTGATTGAGGACGTTTGAGGGTCCCTAAGGCACGCCGAATGCCTCTGTTTTCAAAGTTGCTGGTTGCCCTAAATGCTAATGTTAATTTTAAATTAATAATACTTGTAATTAATGATTATTTTTTATACTTGTCCTAATGTTAATTTTAAATTAATGATACTTGCCCTAAATCCTAATATTTTATTATAATTTTTTTTGTTAAATTAGTTTTTTAAGAAAAATAGATTTTTTTCTCTAATATTTATTATTTTATAACTTAATACTAATATTTTTATCACTTCAATTTTTAATTTTTTTGTCAAATTATTATTATTTTTAAAAAAAATTGATTTGGCCACTAAATTTTAATAGTAGTATTGTGATAGTCTATGTGATAACTTATGTACTTCATAAAAACTAAATTAACATTATATAAAATGACAAATAAATACTATTTCAAAACAATTAAACAATAGCCATTGATTTTTTTTTAGGATTAGATTCAATCTGTCACTAAATCTAAGATTTTATTGTTCATTATAATATTTATTTAACGAGAATATGTATTTAATTTAGTGAAAGAAGTTTAATATAAAACTTAAATGTTCAAATCTTACGAATTAAAAACGTTTTAAATATAATAAAATAGTAAATAAATTTAAATATGATGAATATTTTCAAAGTTATCAAGAAATACTGAAGACCTCTTTCATGTATGAATTTTTAATTATTTTATCTATAAAAATTTTCAAACATATTAAATATGATGAATGTTTAATACTTCCTATTTTTTTACTTTGTTATTAGTTAATATAATATTCTTAAAAAATTCGTAAATAAATATAAGAATAATTACTTATTGTAAAAATTGTCTTTTCATATTAATAAAAGTTCAGAAATGTTAAAAATACTCTAACAACCATTAAAAGTGATTTTTTATAATTATAATTATAATTATTATGTTTTACAATAAGTTGTGCGAATTTAAAAAAAATTCACGACCACGATACCCGCAGTGACCGCAATAGCATCCGTTATGTCCGCAACCGCTATAAACGCAATACGATCGAAAACGCGGCCGCAACCGCAATTTAAATCCCTGCTGCAACGTTTGAGACTCTAACTATGGAGCCAGAGGTGAAGCAGTTGATAAAAGATGACCTTGACTCTTTTGTTGAACGAAAGGATTTATTCGAGGGAGTTGGCAGGGCTTGGAAAGGAGGGTACCTTCTTTATGGTCCACGCGGGACAGGGAAATCTTCACTTGTGGCTGCAATTGCAAACTACTTGAGATACAATATATACGATCTTCAGCTCCAAACTGCTCGATGTGATGCTGACTTAAGGCATATTCTAACCTCTACCACTAACCGTTCCATTCTTCTTATTGAGGACATAGATTGTGGCACAAAAGTCTCTCATGACCGAGCCAAGTACCAAGAAGATAATGATGAGCAACAGAATTCAAATCGCCTTTCTTCTACTGATCCTGGGGTTATTATTATATTTACTATGATATCTTCTGCATCATTCCCTTTCTTGTATTTGAGCAACAAGTCGAGTTTGAGATATTTGATTTTGTAGGTGATATTGTCAGGCTTACTCAACTTTCTTGATGGGTTATGGTCGAGTTGTGGGGATGAGAGGATCATCATCTTCACCACAAATCATAAAGACAAGTTGGATCCAGCTCTGTTGCGCCCTGGACGCATGGATGTTCACGTTCACATGGGATATTGCACTCCTGCTGCTTTTAGAAAGCTTTCAGCCACATATCTTGGAATCGAACACCACCCTTCCTTTCTTACTATTGATAATCTCTTACAAACCATCACCGTCACTCCAGCCGAAGTAGCACAGCAGCCGATGAAGAGTGGCGATCCTAAAGTTGTACTCCAAAGTTCCATTCACTTTCTAGAAATTGTCAATTTGTTTGATAGAAAATGGTTTTTAAAAAATAATTTTTGGAAAATAATTACTTTTTTGAAAAAGTTAATATTTTTTTACTGTTTAGATGAATTTGTGTAAAATATTTTCTGATAGATTTTTTGAAAGTATTTCATAAAAATTATTTTAAATGAAACAAATATACATTTAATAATTTATTGTCTTTTCATTGTTTAATTGAATTTATATTTTACATTGTTTTTACATATATTGCAATGATTTATTACAAATTATTTTTGCATACATCATTTTTATTTAATAATTTAACTAAAGAAGCTAATGTGTTAAAAACATTCATTAAAAAAGAAAAAGCTTAAAACAACATGAAATAAAAAATGTAAAATGTGTTAAAAACATTCATTAAAAAAGAAAAAGCTTAAAACAACATGAAATAAAAAATGTAATAATGAGTGAAAGAAGAAACAAACCTGAGACTTAAGAACAAAAACATCAATATTTAATCATCTGACCAAAGATATTAATTGTATTAAAAACGTAAAAAATTACAACTAAAGAGAAAGCGAGTCTAGATAGACAAGCTTTCCTGACACGTGTAAGGAATGCACGTCCAGCTGGACGAGTTTTTTCTCAAAATCGACCTATTTCTCTAAATAATTTTAAAATCGACTTAAACCCCTAATTAAAAATAAAAAATGACAAATTCAACGAGTGACTTCAATAGTAAAAAAAATATTATTCATATTAAGAGACTTTGATTCGAACATATGTATATGTAAAATGTATATGCCTTATCAAATAATTAAAGAAAATATCAACAGACCAATATATTAAAAAAAACAGCATTTTCTCATTATTTTGCCTAAAATCCCTGGACTTTAATAGTTGATTTTCCTTGAAAAAAAAATACCATGTGGCAGTATTCAATTAATCCACATGGCAACTTTTTTTTTCAGTAATTAGAATAAGAATTCCATAGAATCTAAAAACGCCCGCACTGTTGATACGGCGCGAAACGTGTTCCGAGCGAGCTCGTTCTTTCTTTTTCTACATTGCTGCAAACCCTAGATCGCTGGTAAGCATCTAAAATTCCCTCCTCTTTCTAATTTGAATTGTTTATCTCTGAAAATACTTTCTAGCAAATTCAGGTACCCACTCGACTTTAAAATATCATTCTTTTAGGTAACTAAATAATCATGAGAGAAATTGTTACTGTCCAAGTTGGAAGTTTCGCTAACTTCATCGGTTCTCACTTTTGGAACTTCCAGGTTCAGTTTATCTTTATTTATTTCCTTACTTTTAATTTGATTATGTTTCTTTTTCAACTTGTTGAATTGCTTTTTTCTTTTTTCTTTTCCTTAACTAAAAATGAAGGATGAAATGCTTGGCTTAGCCGCGGATCCTTATGGTGATCCAGTCTTCAAAACTCAGAGTCTAAACATGGATGTTATCTACCGTACAGGTGAAACGCATCAGGTGCAACTTTGACCAATTGCTTCTGATATTATTATTGCCCAAGACAAATCTATTTTCATACCGTAAATGATTCACCATATTTGTCTTAAAATTTGTTTTGTTATTGCAAGGTTTATATGAATTTAGTTTTAGAATGCTTTGGAGTAGTTAATTGGTTGTTGCTATTTCTAGATTTATAGTTATTTATGATGCTGTATATATGCAGGGAACTACTACTTATACTCCTCGTCTTCTCTCTATTGACTTCCAAGGTGCTTAACTTTTAACTTGCAAAGTTGATTTTTCTATCCTATATCTGGTTCCTTTTCTTTCAACTAGATTGCATGAACAATGATGTCGATTTTTATATCTTTAATTTATATTCTACTGATGGGAGCTTTATAATACATTGTAGGATCCCTTGGATCAGTGAGTTCAAAGGGGACGTTGTATAGCGAGGGTTCTAATGAACCATCTGAAGTTGTTACTTGGTGAGAGCTTCCTTCTCAACAAATTGCGTCGGTGTTTTTGGTGTACATTTTTATTTTGTTTTCTGTTGGCCTTTGTGCATTACCCCTTAAAAAAAATAGCGTACAGAAGTAACTGTAATAAGTATGTTGATTTTGCCTTTTTCAGTGACATGTAGATGGTTGAGTGTCAGAGTTCAATATCTGGCACAAGCTGGTTTTTTTATTGACAGTTCTTTTTCTGAGTAAAATATTTACTGTTTTTCACTATGAAGAATGCTTTCCTTGCAATGTAACAAACATAATGTTGTTTCAACCTCATATTTACTAATATAAGTAGTGTTCTCTTTTAGTCATAAAAAGTGCTGCATCTGATTTCCATTACTCACTACTTATGAGAAATGCTTATGATTAAGACTTTAAGTCTTAGAACTGTTACAGATATGTTGTAATGAGTCCGAACTGGCTCCTGTCTTATTGCAGCACTTTATATCACAAGCTTGTAATGAATTACATAAAGTTCACAGTTGCATGTCTTCTGAATTTCAGGACTTTGTGCTTTGCCCTTGTGTGAGCTTTGAGTGCGTAAGATTTCTACGTGCACTAACTTTATCCTCTTTGAAAGAATATGCAGGGCAGGAAATGTTTCTACTCATGCATCTGAACCTCAAAAGAAGAATTTATTCTTGCAGAGTTTGTATCAGGAAGAGCAGGATGCTCCTTTGACGAATGGTATCAATGGTGAGGCTAAGGATTCTCAACACGAAATTCAGGATACAGATATAGTCAACTGTTTAGATGAAGGAGTCCAATTTTGGACAGACTTCTCGAAAGTCCATTATCATCCTCAGAGTTTGTACGAAGTAAATGGATTGTGGATGGATGCTAAACAATTTGACAATTATGTAATTGGGCGGGATGTCTTCATGGAGAACTTACGAGGAGAAGAAATATGTGATAAGCTTCGTTTCTTCGTAGAAGAGTGTGATCATATCCAGGTAAAACTTTGACCTATTGTATGATTCTTTCCAGAAATCTTTTGCAGGACAACATTTAAGACATTTTGTTGTCAACTGAATATGGATGATGAGGTCTTGCTTAATGAACTTTTCTAGAGGTTTTAACATAACGATGGTTGGATAATATGGTTTGGAAAGCCCTCTTCATTTCCCTTCATTTTAAGCTGAGCACCTCCTAAACATAATTTATATTCAGATTTAATGTTGCTGGTTTAATTTGTTTATCAATCATTGTTGATGTCTACAGGGCTTTCAATTCATTGTTGATGACTCAGGAGGTTTCTCCCCTTTAGCTGCTGATTTTCTGGAAAGTGTTTCTGATGAATATACGAGCACTCCAGTGTTGTTATATGCTGTTAGGGGTCCTAGTTCTCATATGAGCCTGAGTAGCAGGAAGCAGACAGTTGTAAGAGATCTTCATGATGCAGTATCTTTCTCAAGATTATCATCTTTCTGTAAAATGATTGTGCCGGTTGGTTTGCCTTCATTAAGTAGGAGTAAGTCAAGTTATGATTTTGGCTGCCTTCTATCATTTTTGTATTTGCTTCATATGGTTGTACATTGTCTCAAATTGGATGTCCTTTAGAACCTTGATCCTCATAATATATCAAGGATTTTCTGAGTACGTATGTGCATATTTTTTTCTTTCTGATCATATGCATATCTTATAATGTTCAGCTATCGGCTGAGTTATATTCTGTCAAAACATGAATGTCACTTGTTAATTTGGTTATGCTGATGGCATGACACACTCAAATAAAATTATCCTGGCCCTGATTATAATTAATATGGACTAAAGATTCTTCTCACCTAATTTTGAAGGTAAAACTTCAACTTTCCTCAACATTAAAGATGAGAGTCCTTACCACTGCAGTGCTGTGTATGCTGCGGCTCTACACTCTACAAGTCTCCCATTCCGCATGGAGCCACATGGTCCTACTGCAGATTTATCTGATGTCTCTGGTGCTGTGGATGTTAATGGCTTTGTACAAATGCTAGCTGGACAATCTAGGCAGAATATGGTGGCCATTCTGGATGTTGCAATGCCAGGCCCCTGTTTGACAGGCATGTTGTGAAAGCCTCTCTCAACCTATGATATGAATTGCTTTTCTCTTCTTGCTTCTTTTTAGTAAAATCAATTAGGTATTGCCTAAGAAAACTGAGTTGATTGTTCAAAATTCTGAATTCCAGGGAAACAAGACAAGCAATCCTTGCTTGGGAATTTGCAGCCGTTGACCCCCGAGGTTGCAGAGGATGTGGATGATCTGCAGGCTGTGGAATCAATGATCGTGCATGGAGCAATTGGGTCAGGTACCATTTAGGATTTGTGCATATTTGCAGATTAAGATATTTTTATTATAAATAATTCTCTTATTAAAGTCTCCTTAATATGCTCAGGAGCATTAGGCACATTACCACGAACTTTTTGAAAACTCTTGTTCATTGAATGCTTTTCCACTTGAATTAAGGTTGCACATTTGACAGTCGGTAAGGAAACCTTGCAGAAGCCGGAAGGTGCAAATATTTTAAATACCTTAGCAGGATAGGTATTTTAGTGACAAATAATTTCCTGGTATGGATAATAAATTAAAAGCATCCATTGGTGGTGGGTTATGTCAGTGTATGAAATATTGATTTTTATCTGATAATTTCCCACTCTGATGTAGCATTGGCAACTCTGATAACTGAGATTATTTGTATTGTTGCAGGAGGTCATCGATTATCAGTTTCTGAAGTTAAGAATGCAATTCATGGTGCATATGAATGTGCAACCACAAGGCCAATGTTCTGCCATCTATCAGCAGCTCGTTGCCCTCTCCCAATTCCTTTGCCATTCCCTTCAATCTTTGGTAATCTTGTCGGCCAGCATGGTGTGCTGCTGGGAAGCCCAATCTTAGGTTCTTCATCAAGAGGGTCACTTGATGTTCATTCTATCCCCATGGCTGCTAGAATGCGATCCAGCCGTGCTATCTTGCCATTTTTGGATAACAGATTGGCTAATCTTCGTAAATTTGGTATTGCACGAGGATGTCCTGGGACAGAGTTGCTTCGAAGCTGGGGATTTGGAAAGGATGAACTGGAAGATATGGGTGAGACATTGTCTAAAATGGTTAAGACAGTTGACCCTCATTCCGATATATCATCCGATTCTGACTAAGATCGACGTGGATGAGAAGATGACGTACATATTCCTGTTTTATGTTGTCTCTGATCAGTTCACCTGCATAGTGTGAGTTAAAATTATTCCTTACAAGTGGATTCATCTGGAAAGAGAGAATTTTTGTTGCACCGAGATTGTGATGGAAAAAGGGATACTTGTATGGGTGGTAATGAAGAAGGGAGATGATTTGCTTGTCACTTGCCGGTAAAATTAAGAGAGAAAAAAATGGTTTTGGTTCATAAATTTTCAATTGGTTGCTGCCTATCTAATTTTATGCACCGCTCACTGATTGAGTGGCGGATACTTTTCACTGCTAGATGTCAGCCGTTGATATTTCCCCTCTGGATTAATATATCCGTAACCTTCAGAAATGTTGATGATATCTTTCACTTTTTCATTTATGCTCTTTATTATTCGTACTATTACTATTTGAATTACAGATATTCAAATCTGAGTCATTTATTGTCATTATTATTTTATTTTAATTTTGGGCAAACCAGATTTGTGTTTCCTATGGTAACCGAAATTAATAAAAAGAAATATTCTTTCATTTTGTCCCAATTGTAAAGTTTGAAATGAAGAGGGTACTAGACGTTTCACATCTCAGGCGGGCCGTTTCTGCTTGGGTTAGCATGCTACGAGTCTATAAGGGCAGGCAGGACCCTCCTGTCTTTATTATTTCAGTTTTAAACCTTTCTGTCTGTGTTGACATCAGATGGCATTGGCATATTGCCTTTCCTTAAACTATCAAACACAGACACCCAAGCTAACCTATACCCACTTGTACCTTTCCATTTCATGGCACTTCTACTCTCTCCTATTTTGTACCTTTCCATCTCTATGTTAATTTAAATATTCTCAGTTTTTTACACATTTTAAAATAAAACACTAATACTAATTTAAGATATTACTCATGCATTACTTGTTTTTATTTTTTTTAATTTATTTGATTATAAATTATTAAATGTTTATGGGTTTTTTTTTTTTTTTTTTTTGTAAATAATTATAAAAATAAGTTGTTCAATATAACTTAAAGCTGAGAAAAAAAAACCACCCCTAAATGTGAGCGTGGTGGGAAGAAAACGCCAACAATGGTCAATTGCCCGTATTAATTCGTATTCGAACTTTTAATTCTGAAGTTTTTCATGTTATTAGATAATGAGCTTACACCAATGAGATCAACTGCATAGGCTAAGACCTGGTAGAGTGCGAGGGAACTCCATGATTTTATGATGAATGAAACTGCGGCCTTTCCTTTCAAATGAAGACCAAAAATACAAGCTCCATGCCCGCCATAGACAAACTACATCAAAACATCTCCTATTCCTTTTGTATTTGTGATATGGGTTATAAGACAACAAGATGTATACGTAAACGATGAACTTTACATTAATTGAAGAGGTTATCCCAATGGGTGCCCTATTAGGGTTGGAAATTTCAACCCCACTCAACTCTTACCCACCACTTCTATAAATGAAACCTAAACACAACTCTTTCAGCAACGTTACTGATAAATACCGCTGCATTCCAATTTTTATGTATTATGAAAAAGGAGTAGGACAAGAGGTCAATGCACTGATCTACCAACAACACCAAATTCCCAGAAAACCAACTCTCTATCTACCTCCTTTAATTTCTCTAATTCATTCCTTCATTCATGCATGCATGCTTATTACAAAAATCTAGTGTTACTTTGTTAAACATCTAATCGAAGCCAAAAAGCTAACAACTTACTGTTCACTCATTTGACTGTTTTCATGGTAGTAAAATTTTCCTCATCATTTCATCCAATGTTAGTAGATAAGTAAATAAATGAGAATTTTCTTTCAATATTCCATCATATGAGGCTTCTGCTACTTTGATCAAATTATACCTATCTCTCAACTGTGAATGACCAGACATATATAATTCTTTTTATACAGTCGAGAAGAGTAATTCAAGCTCAATTTCCCCCATTTACGACATACATTGCACAAAAAACTATCCAGCACCCTTTCCTTCATTAATGCAAAGCTTATCTTGTTTTCAGTAAAAAAAAGGCTTCAATTAAACACGAAAAACTATTCATATTAATATTAGAAATACTTTACCTTGAATCAAATTTTGGTTTCATCAAAATGCGGAAAAGGCAGGCACTGAAGCTGCAAAAGTAAAACAAAGAACAAAAAAACAAAAAGAGTTTTGTTTTTTTTGTTGTTGTTGGGGGGGGGGGGGTTTATTCAACAAGGACCAATACTCCTACCCTCCTCGCTTCCCGACATTTGCGGTTGATTTTGCTGTGATTGTGGCTGTTCTTGGGGTTGGACTTCTTGTGTTTGAAGCAGAAGGTGTGGTTGAAGTGAATGGCTTCCATGTTGTTGCTGTGGTTGAGTTTGAATCTGATAAGGGTTATCAAAACTCCCTAAAGCCAAGGAGGATGACATGGAAGATCCGGGTGTTATCTGATTGAAACCAGTTGCAGTAACTGAACCACCCCCTTCAAACCCTCCTCCTCCATTAAACCTCACAATCTCATGCTGTTGCTGACCCTGTTGATGCTGATGCTGATGTTCATATCCCCTGAACATTTCTTGTTGTTCCCTTGCCGCCACCGCCGCCACCAGTTGCTGTTGCGCCTCGAAAATCTGAGCCTGCTGTTGTGGTGGTTCCCTAATCACCAACTGTCCCCCATGGGAAGCCGAAGCAGCGGCGGCGGCGGCGGCCGCCGTAGGAATCCCCATCATGGGCATCATATTGTGTTGCATCACTGCTGGAGAAGCGTTCCCAACATGTTGTTGCAAAAAAACATGCGGTTGTAAGATAGGGAGCATTGCTTGAGGGCCAATGTAAGTGGCGAGTTCTTTCTTGGCGTTGTTAAGATCGTGTTGCATTTGTTTTAGCTTGTGTTGCAAGATGGAGATGAGGCCGACGCAGCCGTAGACGGGGTCACGGAGACGAGCCTCGGCCTCGTAGGCTAAGGAGTTGACAGCATCCTCGCGTTGAGATGCGTTGAGTTCATTCAAAAGCTTGGCGACATTGCTGGCACCGAACACTTTGTGGACGTTGGCGAATTTCTGGGGATTGTCAGGTGGGAAGTAAGGTGCAAAGACGCATTCTTGGGTGCATTTTCTACGAAGAAACTTGCACGCTGCGCAAGGTGAGTTTGACGATGACATCTTCTTTTTGTCTTATTCTTCAACTGAAACCATCAAATGAACTCAGATCATCAATATTCATGGAGTTCCGCAAGATCTTAAAAACACCCACAAATATAAAAAAGAAGAAGAAGAAAAAAGCCATCTACACGAGATTTAATACACAAGTATTAAACGTGTATTGAAATGAGAGTTGGATTCAAGGAAGCTTCTTCATTTCCATAATCAAGGTAAAATAATATAAATTTTATATCCCATAACAACATTAAACCCCCACCCCACCCCACCCCACCCCACCCCCCCCCCCAAAAAGAAAAAAATCCTATTTTTGGATGATTGAAAAAGCTTACCCTTTGGTAAAAAAGAGAAACCAACAAAAGTAGGCAGGCAGTTTTCTAAGAACAAATCGCTAATTTGCAAGATCGATCCTTCATCTTCGAAAACATGGAGGTCAAAACCTTAAAACGAGAAGCAAATCATGTGGTGGTTTCTGGGCAAATCTTCATTTCTCCAAAATTATCAAACGGGTTCTCTTCTCTCACTGTGTCATTGGAAAATCAAAGAGAACAAAAATAGATGGTCAAACAGAACTTTAATCTAATCCTGAAGACTAGAGCAAACAGAGAATCCTTTTCAAAATCAAAACCAAAACCAAAATCAAAATCTTAAGTTTCTAATTTTTGGTATGTTCCAAAATTTTGATAAATATAAATAAGTAACTGCGAATAAATTTATTATCATCAGTATCACCTTAAAAAGCTTGCTTCTTCCTCTGAGCAAAAAATTAAATGCGTCCCTGAGTTACCTCTTTGTCCCTGCTTTCTTTGCCTTTATTTCCTAAATTACCCTTTTCTTGCAAAGTAGCATGTGTAGTTTTAATTTTAAAATGGAAACATTATTATGAGAAAATTACAATTAATTCGCAGATGAGGAAAATAATTAGTTATGATTTAATCTTATCAAATCCCAACTGCACTAATTATAGGTAAATTTTCTTTTACATTTTCACAAATATAAATATAATTAGAATTCGTGTGAAAATCACAAATTTAGAATATATATGTGTATGAATAATATATAATAAATAAAAAAACGTACGGTTTGAAACTATTTGATCATAATAACACATGAAATATATATGATATTAAAATAAACATATATATTAAATTGTGAGTAAAACGAAACCTAAACATATAAATACATTATATTAACAATATTAAATGTACTACAATTATTTATCATGATGTTATCATCAATAGTGAGTTAGTATTGAGTACACCAATTCAATTGGTGACATTATCTATATACAAATTTGGTGAGAGAAAATATTTTATATTTATAGTTATTTTTTTTTATAATTTACTTAAGAATTGTTATTGGTGTAGTGATAAAGAATTTGTTTATAAATCTAGTAAATATGGTTTCAATCACTAGGTATGTTAATTTTAGTTTTTTTTATTTTAAAACTATAAAAAAGTATGAAAAGACAAAAAAAACCATAAAAAATAACCTTAGTCATTTAATAAAAGGATATATTAGTAGTTTTTTAACCGAGTTGGTATTCGGTTAATCTGTGACACCAATTTAATTTGGGGTTTTATAAGACTCCATATCCAATCTGGTCGTCAGGTTTGAGTTGCCAATTCAAGATTTCAAAATGGTCATTTACATTATAAAACCGACTTCAAACCTTAGGTACATAACATATATCAAAACATAATGGAACTAGACAAACATTACCAAGTCAAGAGTTGCAGATCGAATGCTAAATCACTCCTCGAGTCCTCGAGATCTCCTAATACTTACGCATGGAATGAACAAATCGTATGTTGAGCGATACTTTCATGTTTCAAGTCAATAATGTAATCTAATTAGCATGTCATAAGATGAATTCATTATATATACCGTTAACTACCACAATCATCAACTAATGTATTATGATTCATACAATATGATCTAGGCCAAAAAATTCATGTATTTTCCATAATGTAACTTGCATATAGAGGTATATGACTATATAGTTGAAGATGATGAGTATAAGGTGTAAGTAATGGTATTTGCCAAATGGTATGCATAGTTCATTTGTCATGCAAATATTGATGAATTAATTGGTTAATTTTCATATTCATGTATTGATTTGTATTAAAGATGTGAATTATTTGGTTTGATAGACTATGACTTGACCATATCATGTAAATGTGTTAAATATGATCATTTATAATGTTCTTGTTATATTGAATCATAAAAGTACCACTGAACCTTATTACTCAACATATGGTTTGTTTATTTTATGCGTAGGTTTAGATACCTTTGAAGCCCCGAAATAGTGAAGTCAACATCCAATCTGCATCGATCAACTCAATATAGTTTGTATAGTCCTCTTCTTTTGGTTAAAGGCATGTACCTAGGTTTAAATTGTTCAAAGATTATTTATGATCATTCTAAGTAACAATGTTGTAAATATAATGAAACAGTTAATGTTTATGTATAGAAACGTTATTAATGGCTTAGGATCTTTATGCTGAACATGTTTGTATGGGAAAATGGCTAGATTAGGGTATTGAGACCAACAATTTTGTATAGGTTGTATGTTTGGGATGTTTGAATAGGCGCCAATTGAACATTATTAAAATACAAGGGGTCATGTCATGAAGACATGCTCCAAAGGTTGCGACGAGAACTAACTCAAGATTCACGTTGCGACGACGTAGCCTCGAGGTCACTATGAACCTAAGTTAGAGAGTTGTGCCGTGACATCAACCCGGTGTTTTGAAATCTTTACAAGTTGGTCCTCATTTGGCCTTAAGTTAGCTTTAGAGCTTTTGTAATCACATATAAGACCCGAAAACAATTATATTTACGATTGTATGATTGTATTGGATTAAGTTTATCATTTAATAGTTGTGATTGAATCTAGTTTGATCGTAGTTGCTCTAGTAACGAATGTGACACCTTGTAACTTGGACCCGACGATTGGCTCAAGTAGTGGGGTGTTACATTTAACATGCGTCTGATGGTTGTTGTTATGACCTTTATATGAAATGCTAGAAGCATACAGAAATTTCTCGAAAATTGTTCAATACAATTGTGTAAATCTTTATATGAATTGAAATGTTTTGTACATATGTGGTTAATTCAACTTAGTGGATAATAGTTGAAGCAAGATTATAAAATGATCCAACATGCGTATGTATAGAAGGATTATGATCAAAGTTTTCTATGATTATTATAGGAACTTTTAAAGAGATCAAAATATATTTCCCCAAAGGCCTTCCTCACTCATGACTTCTAGAAGAATGATGATATAAACTTTAACAAATTGGTTAAAGTGATCGTTTGAAAAGTCAGTATTCAAGATTGAATATATAGAATATGAGATATCATGTGATGTTGTCATAAGGGGGAGTAAATATTAGTTGTACTCTTTTTCCCTTCACTGAGGTTTTGTCCTACTCGGTTTTCCTAGTAAGGTTTTCAATGAGACAATATATTATGTGTATTATAGATATGTGTACTCTTTTTCCTTCACTAGAAATTTTTTCCTACAATGTTTTTATCTTAGTAAGGTTTTAACATGCACATTATCTATCAATGGACATCCAAAAGAGAGAGTTATGTATATTTTATTATTAAGTGAATGTCCATCAAGATCAAGATAAGTTTGATGTACTTTAGTACTCTAATAGTTATTAAAAGTAAATTGTTTTTCATTTATATATATTATATCTATAAATATAGACTTTAAAAACATTATAAATATCCTCATTGGTCAATAAAATTTATTCGTTGTCTTTTGCTCTCTTTTTTTTTTTTTTTACTTCTTTATTATTATTATTATTATTATTATTATTATTATTTATTTCATAACAAAAACTTATTTTTCTCCCATTCTACAACAATTATTAACTATACTTTGAATTAATTACGATCGTGTAGTTATTTTATTTAGTTATTAATAGAATAATTATTTTAATTTTTAATAGTACTACTCTTTCTTTTTTGGTAAATTTAATAGTACTACTCTTTAGTTGCTTAATAAGTACATCTTTAATTATGATATCGAGGCTTAAGAATTTAATAATAAAACTTAGGAAGAATGCTATGCAAATGCAAGTCAAGCATGTGACCCATCGATTTTGAGTTTAGTATATACTTGGATAATGGACTATCTTTAATTATTGTAATTTAAAATTACAGATTTTCATAATTTGCTATACAATTAATTGTTTAATTTGTATTATAATATACGTAAAGTTGAAATTGATGGGTATATATTTGATTGGGATTATTTCTAAAGCTCTCCTTAAATAATTCATCATTATATAATAAGTTTATGATATAATGTCCAGAATTATTTATAGTCCCTCTCCAACCCTTAAATAGGAGGATAATACGCTTTAGTACATTCGAACTCACTTCCTCCTACGCTGATAATAATCTTGATACCAATCTAATTAAGACTCAATCGGAAGAAAAACCAGTTAGATAGGTAATAGTATGGATTAAGATGTTGCACATTTAGTTAAACTTTAGGAGCCAAACATGAGACGTCATGGGGTGTCATAGGACTGTAAAAATCGATGCCATAGAGCTTTCTATTTTCGCACTATTTGCACCAATCAAAAGCTCTTTTTTTCATTTTTTTTCTATAATTCAATTTTTTTCATGAAACATAACTTGGGACGTCACGAATCTGTGAACCAAAATTTAACTAGTTTTTTCTCCGATCCTTGGTATTGACTATTAGATTGATTTGGATATAAGATATATTCTTTTACTCGCCAATTGGTATTGATCTACCGTACTAATTGTTGAGTTGTCGCTTGAAGCTCGTTGGCGGAACTTAAAAAAAATCACTTAACAACCCAACGATTTAAATAAAAACTTTCAAATAGTTCAGCAACTCAAAAGAAAACTTTCAAATAATATATTATAACTTTTTAGTACCCATAATTTAATGACTAATAGTATAATTTACCATTAATGCTATTTCTTTATTAAAGTGCTAAAGATGTCAATAAATAACCCTAAAACAAACTGAAAAGATTGAAGTGAGAGAAAGGGCATAAAACCGTTTCTTATACATGGTGGAAGAAAGACATGTTAGGGCAGTTCAGTTGAATGATGGTTCCCCTTTAACCAACGTCACCCATATGTGAGCAAGAAGTGTGGATCACTGCGACTCAAAGGAAAAGGGCGGGGGGTGGGGACAAAAAGAGAGAATTAAAAGAAAGACAGCACAGGGAACAGGGATACGTGGTTGGACAGGTATCGAGTGAGTGAGCAGTGCTGCTGAACCCTGCTGCTGCTGATGTGGTGCAAACCAGATGTTAAGTTAGGTCCAGTGTGTTGGTGAGCAATCACGTGCTGAGGGACCTTTCATCTTATTTGCACACGCTGATTAATTTTCTATTTTTGGGGGTTGGAGTTGATATTATCCCACTACTCCTTTTCAGACTTGGGTTATTATTGACTAGTTAGCCTGTACTTTAGTTGGCTTCTCAAATGGTGAAAATATTATTGTAGTGTCACAAAAAGGGAGCTCAGAACCATCCCTGCTGCTTCTGTCAAACAAATCTGCCTTTAATTATCACTGTCACACTCTAATTTACATTAGATGCCATCTCTGCATCTCATAACATAACATAACAACCCTCTTTACTCGATTTATTTCTCTAATTTGTTTTAAATAAGCCATTGGGGTATCGATGTTTTATTTAATTAATACCACCGTGATTCGAATAATATATATATATATATACATTAAAAATATTTAATTTAAACAATTAATAAATTAATAAAAAGAAAATTCCCAGCAACGCCAAAACATGAATCATGCATTCATTCTCCGTATTAATGAAAAGGCACCTGGTAATAGACTTATAGTTAGGATAATGACACTCAATGATACTTTAATTTAATTACAAACAACTATCAATATAACCTGAATACTCTAAATTATTACTGACCTGTGCCACTGGCACTCTGCACAATCATCCATTTTGTCTCTATTGCCATTTTTTTTTTTCTTAACTTAAATGCCATATATGGATCACGATTCAAACACCTAACAGCCTCAACTACTTTATATGAAAAATATTTTCATAGCATGGCAGAAAGTTTATTGCCTGCATGGATTTGACATTGAATAATGCCTTTATGTGTGAATTATTATTAGTCAAAATCTCTTTTCTACCTCCTTATTTAAATAAGTATTAAATATAGGGAGGATTCGCTTGCAATTTTTTTATTTAGATATTATAAACAATTTCGAGCTTTACTTGAAATTAGAGACAAAATCAACTGACAATTTTGGACCTTTGACTCTCATTAATCTTTTTTTAAAAGAACTTAAATAATATTTTGATAGTTTAAAAAAAAAAAAAACTTGATAAATGATGTGAACGCGGAAAGCGTAGAATGAAAGCAGTTAATGAGAATGAGATGATGTTAAAATGAAGATTAGTGGTAACAATGTATCTAAACAAGAGGGAGTGCAATATGGCAAGTAAGAAAATAGGAACGCATGGATGTATTGAGTGCTGTAGTAGCAGACTGTGTGAACAGATGGTGGTATTTCATACGTTGCTACAAGAGCAGTTACTGGCGTTGTCGAGAATAGGGTGCCGCGTGCCCATTACGTACTAAACCTTTTTCTACGCAGCTGACAAAACCACCCGCTATACGACAACGCCTTCTGGTTTTCTGTTTTTTTTTTTACTTTTCTTATGTCAAACTTTCCATGTTTTCTTCATTTCTTCCTTCCCTCTCTTATTTCATACATTATATCAACTTTGAGGATAGATTGAAGGGTAAATGCTTAAATTATGCTGCTCACATAAGGGTTAAATGGTTAAATAAGGGTTTAATCTATATAAAAGTATTTAAATAAAGGTTTTTTTTTACCATATTTTAGTTAAATTTGTAGAAAAAATTCGATAAATACGTAACTGACGTATTTAAAATAAAACACAACACTTGAATCAAATATTGCTTGAAAAGAAAAGAACGTTGTCCAGGGGCGGAGTTAGGGGGTTGGTAGGGGCTTCGATTCTCTTAAAATAGAAATTTTTTTTATTTTAAATTAGTAACGATAAAATTATACTTTGACCCCTCAAAAATGATAAAAATTTGATTTGATCTCTTAAAAATTATAAAGATATAGACTATTAAAATGATGAAATTATACTTTTACTATCATAAAAATATACAATTTAATTTCGGCCCCCCCAAAAATTTTTCTGGCTCCGCCACTAAAGTCGTCAGAATATAATTTAAACTTGATATATAACATTTGAGAAGTTCTTATTGGAGCACTTTTGAAAAGGTCAAACCCTTATTTGATCATTTTGAAAGGTTTGATCTTTAGTTGAGCACTTTTATAACGGATAGTCTTTTGTACGACCATTTTGAAAGTTTTAATTTTTATATAAGTAAATTTTAGAAGGGTTTAAGTCTAATTTGAGCATTTAACTTGAATTGAAAGATTTTATTTTTCTTTCGGTCGGTAGGAAAATAAAAAGATTAGGATAAAAAATAATGATCGAATAATGAGCTAGTAGGAGACATTGCTAATCTCAATCAATTTTTTTTTAATCCATCAAAAAACTCATGAGGCCTGCTAGGATTTTACAAGTTTTGATTTGGTGCTGAAACTTGAACTAAAACCTCATTGTTTTGAGAGACCATAAGGAGCCTATAGTTACTGTCTTCTGCTAGCAACTTTGAGACTTTCATTAGCCCCCGTTTTTGTTTTAAAAGATTTTAATCCTACTTATGGATCTAATACTATGTATTAATCATTCAATCAAATGATTGGTGAAGTTTATAAGATATTGGAATGTGAAGTTTAATTTTGGGTGAATTTGAAATTAAACATTAATGTACAGAAGACCATGGCATGAACAAATTAGTCGGTGGATAGAAGGTGTTACTTGCTCTTTGAAAAACAAATTGGGTCTTTTCATTTGCAGATTTGGGCACATATTTTGCCCACATTCGCCTAATCCTGACACAACAAAAATGCTCAAAAACAAGGCCTTCCGTATTTCTTGCTATAATTTCAGAAACTGAAATGTTAGTGTGTTGATGAAATGCTACGTCAAAATTTATTTTCATAACTACCCCTATTGGCGGTTCCCATTTCCTATCCACTGGTGTTTGCATAGTAGCTCAAACTTCTTCCGAACTGTCATTTTCGGTAATGTACGCCTTAATGAAATTTATGATCCCAAAGGCATTTTGACCTGCTCCTTCGTGATAAATATTGTTTCGGTTGAACCATACTGCCCAAAAAGAAATAGCTATAAGTTTGCATTTGGCTTGACTGTTACTAACAAATATCTTAGCTAACCATGCTTTCCAATTGTGTTCACTGCTGTTGGCGGAAAAATCCGCGTCCACCCCATGCAGGACTTGCGAGTAAAGGGGCACTCACGGAACAAGTGCTCCACTAACTTCGCAACAGATCGACAAACAGGTCAAGAATTATCAGCAGCAATCCTTAGCATCTGTAAATTAAGTAGCGTAGGCAGATGGTTTTTAGCAATTCTCCATATTGTAATCTTAATTTTGCTCGCAATGTTTAAGTTCCATAGTTTAGTACAGAAAGCCTATATCATAGGGGCATGAATCGTTGGATCGTTACTTGAAGATGCCGAATCCTTTGCCAAGAGCCATTTGTATCCGCTTTTAGCAAAATAGACGCCTGTGTTGTCCCCTCGCCATACCATCTCATCATCATGGGCACTGCTAGAGAGCGGAATTGACAAGATTCGCTTCACCAGATCTTCATCAAATAGTGATCTCAAGACATCAAATTTCCAGGTTGCAGTTGTCGCATCTATTAAATCTGCAACATTCGTGTAGTTTGTATTTATGTTCTGAACAATCACTCTCCCTTGATCAGGTCCCAACAACCGAGAATCATTCCCTGTATTAATCGTAGCATCATTGCCAACTCTCCAACCAGTATGTTGTTCCAATAACCCACCTGCACTCCACAAGCTTCTCCAGGTATAAGAAGGGTAAGACCCTAGTCTTGAACGCATAAAATCACCCATTGGATAATATTTAGCTTTCATAACTCGTGCCAATAAACAATCAGGATGTGATAACATACTCCAACCCTGCTTTGCTAAAAGTGTCGCATTAAATTTGGCAAAATCACAAAAACCTAACCCTCTTTGCGATTTAGGTCAACAAGCCAGTTTCCCTTGGCACCAATGAATGCTTTTATTCGTTCTACAATTACGCCACCAAACTCTACTGACTGTGCTGTCTAATTCACAGCATAACGTAACAGGCAAAAGAAAGCATTGCATGGCATAAATTGGATTTGCTTGCAAAAATGAACTTGATAAATACCTCCTTTCATCCCAAAGATAATTGACGACTATCAATTCGTTCGATAAACCTCTCCTTAAGATTAATGAATGACCCTTTTTTCCGTCACTCTACCATTGTCGGCAAACTAAGTTATTTTTTTGGATTACTTGATATGTGTACTCCTAGGACATTCCCAATCCGCTCCTGCATCTCGAAAGATACATTATTACTAAAGTGAATAAGAGATTTATCAAAATTGATTAATTTACTCGAAACCCCTTCATACTTTGCAACACTTACTTTCATTACATTAGCTCTCTCGACATTGGTTTCACCAAACAGAATGTTCTCATTTGCAAAAAAAAAAACAATTGAGTTAGCGAATATTCCACTCTGTCCCACCTGCGCACCTTTAAGGACACTGCCTTGTTTGGCCAATTTTAGCAAACTAAAAAAAATCCTTCTGCACAAATTAAAAATAGATATTGACTTAACGGGTACCCTGGTCATAGTCCTCGAGAGCATCTAAACACTTCACCTTAATAACCATTAAAAATAATCGAATATGATACTAATGATACACATCACCAATGATGTCCAAGCATTACAAAAGCCTAGTCTCAACATCATCTTTTAAAGAAAAGCTCATTCCACCCTATCAAAAGCTTTATTCATGTTTAGTTTTAGTGCAAAAGATCCACTAGAGTCGATCCACCTTTTTTTTTTTTGAAAGAATGCAATACCTCGTATGCTATGAATATATTATCAGAAATTTGCCTCCTTGGTACAAACACCCCTTGAGCGTCATCAATACATTTGTCAAGAACCTTTCTAAATCTGTTGACCACCACTTTTGCAATAATCTTATACATAACATTACATGGATTAATTGGTCTAAATTGAGAGATATTGCAAGGCGCATTAACTTTAGGGATGAGCACAATGTTAGTTTAATTGATTTGCTCAATCTCTATGTTCTTGTTTAAAGGAGCCATGTTTTTTGTTCCCTCCATTACCTCCTCCGCTCCGCTCGAAACTTCATTGCTAACTCTTCGTTCATGCTTGCTAGGATTCAATGTTGGATTCCTGATAAAACATGTTCACAGTCACTCGTAGAGGAAAATGCAAATAGTTCCTTAAAGTAATTCGTAGCTACCTTAGTAATTTCCTTGTCTCCAGTTACCCACTCTCCATTCTTATCGCGCAGCCTCCTTATAGTATTTTTCTTTTTGCAATAACTAGCAAAATTATGAAAATATGACGTATTTCTATCACCAAATCGAAGCTAGGTTTACATACGTCCAAATCCATCCTTATCGGTTTGCCACCTATGCTATCATCGTGTAACCATTTGCTTGCTGCCGCTAGCGCTCTCTTGGCGCTGCTCTCAAAGAGTTGTCTCACCCAAATACCACTTCCTTTGACCCTCAATGTCCCAATGTTAGCCACACTGGACAGAACCCTTCCCCATGCTCAAGCTTTCCACATAAGAAACAAAATAATGTAATTTTCTCATATTGGAAAGTAGCATAAACCGATTGGCTATGATCCAATGCTATTCGCTTCTTCCTGGTGTCGAACATCCAATTTTACCCTAATTCGAATAGAACTCTTAAAGTCTTTTGTCACCAATATCATATCATACTCAATAAATTGACCAATATCGTTTTCAAACCAGCGTGCGATTCCTTCCGACATAAGTCCCATGGGTAAATTGTGAACTTGAACCCAAAACTTCGAAAAGAAAATGGGAAACTGTGAAGGGTCTTCTCCTGCTTCCAAATGATGAAAGATGAAGAGGTGTCTATTAAAAAACCATGGCGTATCGTCGATTACCCATTTTAGATCTATATCATAATAAAATCGGAACAGACTCCTTTCTCCCAAATATCTGTAATTGAAACTCCTCCCAGTGAATGCCATAAATCAATCAGAATATTCCTCATCGATGGGAAGTGAACCACACTCTTTGTCAAAGCATGCCCGACCAAACAAAGATTGTAATCATCCTCAATTGCTTCCACACTTCCTTGGAATTGCAATGGTTCCTCTTCATCATCAACGATGTTGAGATACGAGCAAAACTCAATGAAAAATCACAAAACTCAGTTGCTAACTCATCTTCCATTGTCACCCACCCGTAATAAATCACAAAACTCATACAGATACGAACAAAAACCAAAAATCCAATGAAAGAGAGATTGTACCACAAGAGCAGACAAAGAAAACGTGCCACAAGAGCAAACTTCAAATTATCTTAATTTTTAAATATAATAAATTCAATTAATATTATTTTTTACATTTTCATATTACATAAAGAAATCCTTTCTTATAGTTAAGGGTGTTTTCGATCTCAAGTTTAACCTAAATTCAAGTCGTACTATTCATCATTTGTAATTCATAAAAAAAAAATGATTATCAAAGCTTCATGATAAATTAAAATATTAGATTAATTGCGATATGGCATAAAAATATTTAAGAAACAAAATTAAACATTACATAAAATTAAAAAATGTAAGTATAATAAAAAAATATATGTAAATATCAAAATATTTACCCATACGCGTATAAGCGGTAATTGTTAATCCCTTGCTGTGACTCTAAAAATTAGGATTCAAATTTTATTATTGTCATCTATCGCTCAATTTGTAATATGCACAAAAAAATATAAAATTTAAATTTAAAATATGATTTGAGTTTGAATCACGTCAATCACGTTATTGTTAGAATTTTGTTTTTCATTCACCACAAAAATGATAAAATAAATATCAATGAAACCATGATATTATTAACAAAGGTTGAAACCTTAAATTCAGCAAAAAAAATTGAAACCCTAATTTTTTGTGTACTCATGTTTAAGTTATTCGGTCATGAATTTGTGATTCTACTTTGATTACACTATATTTATACTCGTAAATTCCAAAAATACAAATAAATTTATATAAAGACATAAATAAATTTAAATTATTTTTACCAATATTAAAAGAATAGATTTCTTGGGGGAAATAAGAAACTCTTTTCCTAAGCATGTTTATTTTTAAGTCTAGATTAAAATAATTTAAATTTATTTGTTTAATTTTTAACATTAAGCAACTTACAAATAGTTTAACAAAAATCGTGGTACACAAATAATGGTGTTAGTGAGATATGAAAATTGAATCAAAATTAAAGTTTGATGCATACAGATGCACTAAATTAAATTTGATCTATAACATCATAAATTGTATAAAAGTTCATCTACAATTTTGGTATTTAGCCCTACAATTATTCTATTTTTTTAAAAAATTTCCTAAATCCTATTCCTTAAATCATAGATGATAAAATACGAAACTTTAAATCCTAAATCTTACTTGATAATTTAACCTCAATCCTAAACCTTAATCTAACTTAGAATCATAACCTTAATCTAATTTTAGAAAGGGTATGATATTAACTAAAATTCCTTCCAAAAGATAAGAAGGGCGCTAGTCTTGTTATGACTTTTCCACTCATTTTTTCTTTTTCCCAACAATTACGGAGTTTACCTTTACATTATATCAATGTTAAAAGGATGCCACCTCATTCAGAGCAAAACCCAAAAGAATGGGAATTGAAAGATGAGCGCAGTGCGCACCCAGTGGGCTTCACCTGCTTCTCTTCATTCTCCACGTTTCTTGACAAGGTCAGTTAAGACTGCAGTTGGCGTGAAATTTCCTGCAACTATAAAAACTCTCTTACTCCAACAAACCTTTGCCTTACCTCGCCACTCAACTCACCTTCTCAACCCGCCCCACTCGCTTGCAATGTCTTTCTCCAGCTCCAGGTAAACTCACTCATCCTTCTCAATTTGGGATCTAAAGAAACGAAGCTCTTCCGTTTTTTTTGGGTTTAATAAATTTATGTTAAATTACATTCACAGCTGCATGGATGGATCTTATGCTGAGATTGTGGTGGTGCGACATGGAGAAACGGAGTGGAATGCTGATGGAAGAATTCAGGTTTCGATTTCTCCAATACGATTACAGTTTGTTTAGAAATATATTTATTCATTTTGGTATATTTTGGAATTTGGGATTAGACATAAAAGCCAATTGATTTGCTTATTGCAAGTTCGAATCATAAATGATTAATGGTACATTTTCGGTGTTGAAAGATTACAACTCTTTGTTTTGAGATTCTGAGTATGAAGTAAATGTTGCACATTTTATGTGGTTCTAAAATTTGGGGATTTCAGCATTTGATCAAGCAGGAAAGAAAATTAAAGGTATTTAGCTGCTTCATAGGAGCCTAACCCCGTTATATTTTATATGGATAGACGAAGTGTGTAAGATATCTAGCACTTGAAAAACACAGATAGTTTATTATCGGTATCTGTATAATGAAGTTCGTATGATGGAATGCTAAATGCCGAACAAAATCAGGTTGCTGAATTACCTCTTATACATGTTGATCCTTCCTCTTTTTGAATGGATGCCCTGTCTGACGTATCAGTGTATATTTCTACTCTGATTGGTTTTAATTGATCTTGTGATAGGGGCACCTGGATGTGGAATTAAATGAAGCTGGGAAACAGCAAGCAGCTTTAGTATGTTATTTACAGTATATCTTTTTGCTCACATGACATTTATTCACTGATGTTGATGTTGTAAGCTCATTCTTTGTCCCCTGCCTCTCACTTGTAGGTGGCTGATCGTTTATCAAAAGAGCCTAAGATATCCGCTGTATATTCATCTGATTTAAAGCGAGCCCTTGTGACAGCTGAGACAATTGCAGCTAAGTGTGGTGGGTTAGAGGTATGAATCTCAAAGCAATGACTATTGGAGTTAGATATGTTAAAATATATGTTTTACTGTTGTAAAGGCAGTGGTTTAGAATTCTGTGTTTCAAGTTTTTCATGAAGTAGAAGTTGTCTATAGCTTGAAAGAGTTTGGCATTCTATGTCGAGTTTTTTTTTTTTTTTTTTTTTAATCTTTTTCATTGGATGCAAATCAGGTTATAACAGATCCAGACCTAAGGGAGCGGAATTTAGGGGAACTACAAGGCCTCGTGTTTCGTGAAGCAGCCCAACTTAGTCGCAAAGCTCACAAGGCCTTTTTATCACACAGAACAGACCAAGATATACCAGTAAGTTGGGATTGATTTTAACTTGAAAGACAACATTTCTGAATCTTGAAAGGAAGTTGTTGCTCTGGCTTTGTTAAAACTAGCACATATTCTCTATTTAGATCGGCTACATGTTAGCGAGACAATTTCTGGCTTTGGCTTTTTTAATATTGAATATAATTTGCTGAATTATGTTTAAGTACCAATCATCATTTGAAGCATGGATCTATAACATATAAGTCTCGAGTTAAACATCACAACTTCTGGTCAAGACAGAAGGCCCAAGTTTTCAATAACACGCTGAGGATGGAATGGATCAAATTGAATCAGCTTTTTGTTTTCTTGATCTTGTGACTACCATCCTCTCCCTTCCTTGATTTATATTATGTTTTGGTGCCTAATCTGATTCACTTAATATTCAGGGCGGTGGAGAAAGCCTAGAGCACCTCTTTCAGCGCTGCACATCTTCATTGCAGAGAATTGGCAACAAGCATAAAGGTATGCCGGGTTATTTGTCATAGGTGTATGGTTTATGGATAGTTTGTTGGTATTATTTGTGTATTTTTAATACGCTTTGAAACTTCAGTGCATTCTATAATAACCAGGTGTTTTTGCTGTAAATATCTGAACCATATGTCTTTGAACAACTTTATTTTCTTATTTGCCTTTAGATTGCCCTCGATTACCTTATAACATCACCTGGACTAATTTTGGGTTCAAATATCTGCATTGTTGCTTATCTATGTGATAGGAGAGCGAGTTGTTGTGGTTTCCCATGGTGGTGTCATCAGATCCCTCTACAAGCGTGCTTGCCCAAATGGGAAGTCTGGAGGAAAGGTGCTTAATACATCTGTAAACATATTTCACTTGAGTGATGAGGAATGGACCATAAAATCCTGGGGTGATGTTAGTCATCTCCAACGAACAGGATATCTGGAGTCGGGTTTCGGAGGGGACAAAACATCTGGTTAGTTTGTTATAGTTGATACTTGATATGCCATTGTTTTGTTTTAGGCAGCAGCATGGGTTATATCTCTTCTTAATATGATTTTGGAGCAGCTCTTGCAGTCAACTATACTAAGTCTAGGGTCTTTGACCAAACATTTTCTTGAAAGTAGTATGGCATTTCGGTTAACCTCTCTTATTACAAAGCCATGTAATACCTCTGGGTAATCAAAACCAAAGTTAACAGTTTCATCGCAATCATGCGCCCGTTTAGCTAAATGGTGTGCAACTTGATTATTGGTTTTCAAAGAAAAAAACTCTAAAATGTTAAGGCCTTTTAAAATAGTCTTAATTCACGATTTAGTCCTAAATCTCTTGAAGTATATCCAGTTTTTCACTTTGATATCCAAGTTTTTTTTCCCAATTTGGTATCTAAAGTATCAATTTCCTCTATTTTTGGTTCATTTTGTAATGGATGTTAAAAAAGTTTGTTAGGTGACTTTGGCGAATCAAAAAACGTCATGTGGCATGTTTTAATGAAAAAGTCAGAAATTAAGTTTATTTAAAATAAAAACATTAAGTTTAAAATAAAAATAAAAAATTATAATATTAAATATTTAAATATTAAAAAATTGTCGATCAGTTATTGACCAGTTGCGTGACGTTATTAGAACACACCATGCGTCTTTTTTTTTTTTTTTTTAGTATTGTATATTATATTGATAATATATATATATAAATTGAAAAATGTTATAAACATTGTATTTAAATTTCAAGTAATTGCAAAAAAAAAAAAAAAAAAAAACTTGAAATTTAAATACTTTTTTAGAATTTTATAACTAAAAAAAATAACGGAAGTATACTTTAGATACCAAATTGAAATAAAAAAAAATTTAAATATCAAAGTGAAAAAACAAGTATACTTTAAAAGTCAAATCGTGAATTAGGCCTTTAAAATAAGAATGTCAAGTATGGAAAAGTCATGAACACAAGAATAATGACTATTAACCACAACAATGGAATCGCCCTCCATCATAATGTTGGAGTAGCTTCTATTCCTTGAGTGCCAAAGTGAATATGACACCCTCTACTAGATTTACAAAATATACTCCTCTAGTACACCTCCAAGAACAGAGCCATCCGTAACGTTGTTGGCTACCACAGCCACACCATCACTGTGATAACTCATGAAGTAAGCACTATCCATATTGAGCATGATAGGATGGGTAATAGGAGGAGCCCACTTCATTTGGTGTGGACGTTGAGGTAAAACAGGCTCGCGAGCAAAGTTGTGCAAACACAAATTTAGTCTTTCCCTGCATCACGTACTCATTATACATATTTCAAGTCTATCAAAGCAATACAATAAAGCTAGAGAAACCATGAATACCCATGATTCTCATAGCCCTTTCAAGCCAATTAATGCAACATGTATAATGATCATCTAGAAGACTCATGCAAACCCCACTAGTTGGTACCTTCGTAGCATAAGGGTTATCCCTAATAGTATCAAGATATCCTTTGAAACATTCCCACATCTTTTGCAAGTAGGATCACCTGGAAAAAATGTTGATGCAATCTTGGATGTTGTAGGTACGGTTCCATGACCAACTCTCCACTCAAAGAGTTTAATCTTCAAAAGAGTCTAATTTTTCCAAATAGAACGTCAGAACTCTCTATAATGACTTGCATCCAAATCATTAATAAGCAACTACTTATAATGTATCATGTACACCATAGTGCTAACATGCCCCCAAACCCAAAACATCCTTTAGAGGAACAAAAGAAATCAATATTTGTAAAATAGACTTTGCATCAATATCGGAAAAGAAATGTTACACACCACATCCTAGTCCCAACATAAAGGGTTGATGACCATCAAGTATTTGACCTAAACAATCAATCGCTTCTGAGATTCACTAGAATCCAAAAACTCATTACGTCTTGAGGCACACTACCTATCTTCAAAAACCCAAATTTGACTATCATTGTCAAGCCTTCAAAAGTAGCCTAATGAGAGTGCATCAATAGCTTGTGAAATACTTGACCAAACTTGGATTTGTATAGTGGGGTTGATTTTAAAAAATGGTACATGAAATGATATAGGTTAGTAATTTTATTATTAATATAGGGTTTCAATAAGGAAGAAAATAAAGAGGAGAAGGTGGTGGAGATAAGAGTGTCAATTCACTTGTTACAGGTGGAGAGTCGGAGTTCAAGTGTATAAAGAGGAGAAAGGAGAAGGGGACTTAGGTTAATACTTAGGTTTTTCTTGAGAAAAATGAGAAAATCCCTAGCCTCTTGTGCTCCGGAGTATATATAGAGAGTTTACCCTCTTGTCCCATATGCCATGTGACCAATAATACGAGAGTAGGTATGATTGTGTATTGCGTGGTCCTGCTCTAACATTCTTTTTGGTGAGGCTGTTGTGTTTTAGTCGTCCCCACAAAGGGTATACATCGAGTGGTCCCTTAATGGTCCCCATAGAGGTATGCAACGAATTGCTTTTGAGTTGGTTCAACCATGATACATGGAGGGTCCCTGCAGACCGTCTTGAGCGAAGGGTCGTCGCTAATGGTTCCTAATGAAGTGTTGCATATGGACTATTCTCAACGAGAAGTCATCAGCAAATTTTTTCATATTCTACCACGTGTCTTACTCTTGTAATGTGTTAGAGTTGTGTGATCTGAATCCTGTTTGATTCGGCTTAAAAAGTTCGTGGTGCAACTCACTTGTTAAATAAATAAAATAGAGAGGCAAAATTGGAGATTTGTGGTGGGCTACGGCCTTAGGCCTCCGCAATACAGACCTTGCCACACAAATTGAATCCATATAGGACTATACTTATTCTATTACACGTCGATTACAAAAACTGCGCATAGCAAAAAACCTCTTGTATTCTTGTTTGTCAACATTAATGAATTTCTCATCCTCTGCCCTTAATTTTTCTCGATAAAGGTTTTCCATATAAAATTTGTGTTTCTTTATTTTGTTTCTTATTACTTTGCGATCATTCATACTTCTGTTATCAACATATAGTACAACATAATAATATAACAATTACGAAATAATATAATTTTTTTAAAGAAATGTTGACATTAAATAGGGCATTTTTTTGGTATAATAAGATTTGAAAATTTCGAGGCAAGTGAGACGCTTGTTAATGAAGGCATTACACATCCCTAACAATGTTGTGAAAACAAATGCTTGGCTATATTATAGAAATAGTAGTTGAATGAAGGCAAAGTAAGTGGAGATATCCAGTAAAAATGAGAGGATCTCCCCGACATAGGCATGCCCATCATTTGTGGGACTTGGTACCACATCAAAAGCATTCCACCCCTCATTATCACCCACTTTACTTTCCTTCTATTCATTGACCCAATTCTCCATCTCCCCCCTCCCCCCCCCCCCCCTTCAATTTTGACCTCAAGTCTACTCATTGCTCCTTTTGACCTCAACACACTCTGCCCTCTCATCTCCTCCATTCTTCTCTTTACATTTTCTATATCAAATTCATCAACAAAAGGCATATGATTTTGATACAAAAGTGACACCCACATCTCCCAAATCTACCAAATGTTTGTTTTCCTTTTCCTTTTTCTTGCTGTGACGTATTATTTAATTTTGTTTGAGGAAGGTGGGAAACCGTTTTGAAGGATTAGCTAAAATCTACACCCACCTTTATTTTGGCGCCAATTTTGCAAGAAGAAAAAAGAAAGAAAGAGCATAATCATCCAAAGTTAGTTACCTATATTTTGTCTTCTTTGCATATTATAACCACATTTTAAATATTATTTATTTGTCAAGAGAGAACTATCATAATTCAACACTAAAGAAGAATTTTATCATCATTGAAATTGCATGTGCAAAAATTATCGGTCTAATGTTATATCATAATTGGATTAATTGCTTTTATGTTCGAGTTTGGTCTTGTGTAAATGACGATAAAAGTATCATGAAGGTAACTATGCTAGGAGTAAGGTTACATTTTTGTCCCTTCTAAAAAATGGGCAAATCAATCCATGTAACAATTTGGTCATTTATGTTAAAAAATTTATCAATATGTATTGTTAAAAACTGGCGAGGTTGACAGAATGATCAAACAGTGATACATGACATGTCACATGTACCTTATGTTGATGTATAGGAGCCAATTTTTAACAGCAAAATAGATGATTTTTTTTTTACAAAAGAACAATTTGCTTTTAAATGTAACACACAGTAACTAGCTTGCCCAATTTTTTTAATAAAGAGACCAAAATATAATCCAACCCGTAATACAAAAACTTCCGTAACACTTTTACCTGTAAATAATATTTATGAGTCAGACAATCTAAAGGAGCAAGTGGTTAAAGTTTTGCGTTGACAAGTCCAAGGTTGAAATCTTGACAATGACATCCTCTCCCCTAATTTGTACAAAAAAGAAAAGAAAACAAAAAAATTATGTTTGAATTTTCTCTAAATCTATTTGTACACCATATATGGACATCGTCAAATTTATTCTAATATAGGTCAAAATATATTTACTATTTGTATTTATTGTAAAATCTCTGGAATGACGTATATTATTAGTGTGATGCGTGGAAGAAAATAAAGGAGGAACAAAATTTAGTGGGAAGCTAAATAATGAATTTATTATGATCATGGCATTGGAGTGGGCAACAAAATGTTGAATTTAGTATTGTTTGAAAATTGGAAATGAAGATTCAAATAGTTTAGAAGAAAGGAAAATCAAATTTTAAAAAAATAGGGGTCTCATTGATTGGGGGAACAACTCAATCAAAGAAACAGCCGACCATGAAAAATGTTGTCCATTTTCAAACCCACTTTAGACCCATTATTTAACCAAACATTTGAATGTGCAATTATTAATAAAACAATGTTCACTTAATGGAATTTGCGAAACACGGTTAACAAGAAAATTAGGTAATCGGATCCCTTTTAATTTTAAAAAATATTATGTTTTCTTTTATGAAAATTAAAAACTAATTTAATAAATAAAAAATTAAGGCCGATCGAATTTTAACTAAATTGGTATTGGTGTTGTTGCCCGTGCAATAAAACGTGGGGTCGAATGTGCTGAAACGCATCATCCTCCTATTTAAAGGTTGGGAAGAGACTATGAATAGTTCTATGCATTATATGAAAAACAAAAAATAGAAATTATGATACTGAATTAAATAAAAATAAAAATAAAAATAAATTTTTGTTTGGATAAAAATAAAAACATGTCATTTTCTTAGGTAGAAATATAAGAAATAAAATTAAAAAAAATTCTTATCAAGTATTATGTTTAATATTTAAAAACTATGAAAAGAACACTGTACATTTGGATAACTTACACCGGTAGTTACTCAATTATTAATATGTTTCTTTTATAGTTATTCAATTATGAAAAATTATAAAATAATTATTTAATTAAATTTTTTTGTCACTAATGATTAAATGACTAATGAAAAGTTAATGTGATAGCTTTTAAAATTAGCACCATATTAATTTTAACGCTCAACATTTATACATTGTGTCAATTTAACCTTAATTCTAAAAAATGAATCCTCAACGTTTACACATTGTAAAAATAAGATAAAATTAGGTATTGTGTAAACATTAAGGACTAATTTTTTTAAAAAAATTATAACTAAATTGACACGATGTACATTGAAGGCTAAATTTGTTATTATGATAATTTTAAAAGCCATCGTACCATTTTTCCTTAACCATTTAATCGGGAATCATTTTGTAATTTTTCATAGTCGAGTGATTAAAAATTTTTTTAAAGTTAAAAATAACTTTGTTTTCAATTTTTTCAATTCTAAAATCATTTATGGTAAAAGTAATGAAAAAAATTAATTATAATTTTCTAATTTACATATATTTCCATTTAAAAAAAAAAAAAGTGAAATTGCCTCAAAACCAGACAGCGCCTTGATTTGCATGGCAAAGGGCAAAGGGCAAAGGGGTAAGTAAGAAATCAGCGGCCGCCTGCACTGTTGGGATTTGCTTTTGCCTTTGCCTGCACCAATTCAATGCCAACTTTTTTCAGTTAATTTAGAGGTACGTTTGACCCTACTTAGTGAGGCACATGGTTTAATAATATAACTAGCTTCACACCTTTTTTTTTTTTTTTTTTTAATTCTACAATCTACACCAACAACATATCACCTATTCCCCTTTATTCCTTTCGCACCACTATCTGTTTTTCTTTTTATTGACAACTTCAACAGCTGTTTGATAAAATTATTAAGGAAAAAGAAATGATTTTGATAAAAGACAAAAATTGAGAATGTAATACAGAAACCAGATCCAAACAGACTTGTTTTTTTTGCTTTTATGACATTTTGCTTGGCTAAAATACCTTTAATTCAATCAAAATTACCAATATTGCAGTACTCTGACAAACAACAGGAGTAGGAGAAAGGGATTTTCTCTTGTTGATGAAAGAAAAAGGTGGTTAAACGGCGTGGTTTTGACTTTGGGGGGTCGAAATCAGCCCAATTTGGAAAATGTCAATTCTACCCGGCATTAAAATAATGAATAGGAAAGCTAACGCCGAAATCAAAAACAACTCCCACGAAATCTCGTCACTGTTGATCTATTACTGCATGTCATAACTGAACCGAACCATATTAATTAACAACCGCCCTATCATTATGCCACGTGGAAAATCTCGCCTTGGACCACTAGCTAACCAATCTTTTTCAATTATCATATTAACTACTACACAAATTTAATTAACGAAAAAAAAAGAAGTCATCGTCGTTTCCTTTTTATCATCTTCTCCAGATCCCTTTACCTCTCCCATAAATACTTTCAAACGCCAAAGACAAAAATAAAGGCTTCCGTTTTCTAAAGACTAAACAGGATTTTTTATTTTATTTTGAAATTTTCAGTTTGTTTTTTTGCAGATTCAAATGGTTGTGGGAGAGATTTAAAATCCTACACTGTTTGGGGGAAAGAGAGAGAGAGAGAGATAGGCTTGCTCTGCTATGGGTCTTTGCACTTCCAAATCTTCCCCAAACCCTTCTTTTCCTCCTGATCCTAGGAATACTCCTATCCATCCCCGGAATAACGATATTCACCATAAGTCTAACTCTGTTCCAGCTTCGCCTTTGCCTGATGTTGTAAATGGGAACCAAAACCACAACTTAGATCAAGCTAAAGGAAGAGAAGAAAAGGAAACTTCGAATTCCAACAATGAAGGCAAGAAGTCGCCCTTTTTTCCGTTTTATAGTCCTAGTCCAGCTCACTACTTGTTCTCCAAGAAGTCTCCGGCGAGATCTTCGGCCAATTCCACTCCGAAACGGTTTTTCAGGAAGCCGTTCCCTCCGCCTTCTCCGGCCAAGCATATTAGGGCAGTTCTTGCTCGACGGCACGGGTCTGTGAAGCCGAATGAGTCCGCCATACCGGAAGGAGGTGAGGCGGACGGTGATGGTGCGGCGGGAGCCACCGGTGCTGGACTGGATAAGAGCTTCGGCTTTTCGAAGCATTTTGGGAGCAAGTATGAGCTCGGAGAAGAGGTAGGGAGAGGCCATTTCGGTTACACTTGTGCGGCCAAGTTTAAGAAAGGAGAGCTTAAAGGGCAGCAAGTTGCCGTTAAAGTGATACCTAAAGCGAAGGTTTCTTTTTTATTTATTTTTTGTTGTTATTATCATTATTGTTATCTTTTTGAACTTTGCCATTTTTGTTTAAAGGTGTTGAAGAAATGAGATCCGTCGTGAATTATATTACTAATACACTCGGGAATGAAAATAAATAAATTTTGAATTTACTTAAATTTTTAATAGAGTGTAATAGAGTTCAATTTTTTAATGCAGCGACTCCTATCCTATAATTGTTAATACTTAATTATTTCCTCAAACGTGTTTAGTATTGGTCTCAAATCGTGCCTTATGAAAGCAGAACAATTTTATTTCTGGGTAGTTGCCATTTTGTGCCCTTAAACTGATACCTCAAATCTTGTTTTTTGTTGATAGATGACTACAGCGATCGCCATTGAGGATGTTAGAAGGGAGGTAAAGATATTGAGAGCTCTGTCCGGACATAACAATCTAGTACAATTCTATGATGCCTACGAGGACCACGATAATGTATATATAGTAATGGAGTAAGTATATGATGAAAAATATGATTGGATTTAACAATTGTGAGTATTTTTTTTATGACTATCACATGTGGTGTTTATTGCATCTAATAACTTACAATTACTTTGCTCAGATTATGTGAAGGAGGCGAACTCTTGGACAGAATTCTTTCAAGGTATTTCTTCTATTAATTGGTGCTGTGGAGTTCTTTTATACCGACTGACACATTGTAGGAGATTGAGGATGGATGAAAGTTGGGATTTGATTACTTATGAAGTCTATGATTCTATTCATGCAGGGGTGGAAAATACACTGAGGATGATGCAAAAGATGTGATGATTCAGATACTTAATGTAGTTTCCTTTTGCCATCTGCAGGGTGTTGTGCACCGCGATCTTAAACCTGAGGTGAAATATATTTCCAGGTTTTCTGAAATTGGTTTTTGAGTTATATTTCACAGTTTTGGGGTCCAATCAAATATTTTTGAGGTGCGTTTAAGGGCTTTCCATGGGGATAACTGGTGTTAAATATCCTGTTACCTAAGGCTAACGTAAAGCTGCTGCTTGTTTTCTTGGTTGTGCTCCATTGTGTTATATTCTATTTTTCTCTTCTTAGCTGCAGAAGGTTTTAGTAGTTGGATTATAAAAGATTTGGCCATGTGCTTGTTCTAAGTAAAGCTATTTTCTGCATCAGAATTTCTTGTTTACATCAAAGGATGAAAATTCACAATTGAAGGCCATAGATTTTGGCTTGTCAGATTTTGTGAAACCAGGTTTGTACTCAATTTTCTATTAGTCAGATTATGTGTTTTATTCATTAGATTGATTTGTTAATATGTTTCTTGTCTTTTTTCCATTTGCAGATGAAAGGCTTAATGACATTGTTGGTAGTGCATACTATGTTGCACCAGAAGTTCTACATAGGTCTTACAGTACAGAAGCAGACGTCTGGAGTATAGGTGTGATTGCATATATTTTGTTGTGTGGTAGTCGGCCATTTTGGGCCCGAACAGAGTCTGGGATTTTTCGGGCTGTTCTAAAAGCTGATCCTAGTTTTGATGAAGCACCCTGGCCAGCTCTATCTTCTGAGGCAAGGGATTTTGTGAAACGCTTACTGAACAAGGACCCAAGGAAAAGACTGACTGCAGCCCAAGCCTTGAGTGAGTGCCTCATCTACCTCACAAGCTCATCATTCTTATGTTCTTGAAATTTTACTCACAATTGTTTACTTCAGGTCATCCCTGGATAAAAAATTATAAGCTCATCATTCTTATGTTCTTGAAATTTTACTCACAATTGTTTACTTCAGGTCATCCCTGGATAAAAAATTATAACGATGTGAAAGTACCCTTGGATATACTTATATTCAAACTCATGAAGGCTTACCTGTGCTCTTCATCTCTTCGGAAAGCTGCATTAAGGGTGCGTATATGGTGATATGTCTCAGCACTATTCTGTATATCTTATTCTTGGTGTGTTTGTTGACTGGTAGGAAACACCTGTGTTTCGGTGTGATGCATCTTAGGCACTGTGGGAAATTTTTGGTCAGAACAACTCGAGTGAATCTGGGGACAATTTTAGAAAGCTGTTTTATGTGGTTAACATGGGTTGGTTTATGCCACTACCAATTTGAGGATTGATATGAAACCCCTAGTGGGTTCTGTATTGGAGCTAAATACTAATCTGAGGTCACAGAAAGTGTGTGACTTGTAAATTATTTTAGCAGTCTCTAAGACAGTTTATGCTTGTGCCAGTTGTGAAGTGAGGGTTTTTTTTTTCTTTTTAAATTGTTCTTGAAGCCTCCACTTGTTTATCCTAAACCTAATAGGTTTCATAATTCAGCTTCCTTTTTGTGCATGTGATTTCTAGCCCCTGAATTTTTCAATTTGCTTATTTCTGTTTTTGTTGGTATTTTTCCAGGCACTGTCTAAAACTTTGACTGTGGATGAGCTATTTTACTTGAGGGAGCAGTTTGCACTATTGGAACCAAGCAAAAATGGCACTATAAGCTTGGAAAATATTAAAGTGGTCAGTATTTTTACCATTATCCTGAAATTTTTTTCAGTTCTCTTGTGATTAATCATCAAAAGCTCATTTGCCCTGGTCAGGCCCTGATGAAAAATGCAACAGATGCTATGAAGGAGTCTCGCATCCCTGAATTTCTAGCATCCGTAGGTTCTCCCTCTGTTAATTGTTGTGGCAATAAATATGTTCAGGTTTTCTGAATCTCTATTTTTGTTTATGTTGTAGCTAAGTGCACTTCAATACAGAAGGATGGACTTTGATGAATTCTGTGCAGCTGCATTAAGTGTTCATCAGCTGGAGGCTCTTGATCGATGGGAACAACATGCTCGTTGTGCTTATGAGCTTTTTGAGAAGGATGGAAATAGAGCTATTGTCATTGATGAGTTAGCTTCGGTATGTTGATATGCTCTTGCTTAGCCCTGGGAATGTGTTTCATATGTTTCCAATTTAGTTGATTATTTAGTTTCTAATATTACCAGTTTTTTTTTTTTTTTGGTGAATAATATTACCAGTTTTAAAATTATGCTATTAAAGATAATGAGGGTATGTTGACAGGCATGGAAAACTTATTAAAGTCATATTTATGATATGTATGTTTCGATCCTTCACTAGAATTCTGGATTTATTGTGTTATTTCTAATAGAATAGCGGTTTAAGGAGTATTTATATCACTTTAGTGGGCATTTAAACCTCATTTAATTCTCTTTTATTTGGGGAAAATGTTTTCACCTACTAATGATGTTTTATCGTAGCTTCTTTTTATTTAGATTTCTATACATTTATAAAAGGTTTTATTGTAATTCACCAAAAAAAAAAACTAGTATTTATAATTTACTTTAAAAGGGTATCTTTACTGCAAATTCGAGTCTCTATGTTGATCTTTTTTCTTAGTTTTGCTGTGCTGGGATGCTGTAAGCTGTGGAGCAACAAAAACCTGGACTAATCCCCTAGCATTTTGATGATGACTTTTCAGGAACTCGGACTGAGCCCATCAGTGCCTGTTCATGCTGTCGTCCATGACTGGATTCGGCATACCGATGGGAAGCTAAGTTTTCTTGGATTCGTTAAATTATTGCATGGTGTATCTAGCAGAACCCTTGCGAAAGCTCAATAGAAGTTGTAAAACATCTGCAAGAGCTCAAAGAATTGCATCTTGGTTTTAGCCTGAATATGATACTGGTGTAAGGAATGTTGCCACGCAAAAGACAGCCCTGGTGGTTTGGTTTTTGGCTATTTCATTTGTCTGGCACAAGCTTATATAAAAAAACACGTGATTGAAGCCATGGACCTGGTGCATCTGCAATTTAACATGGGACAAAAGTGTAAGAATTTTATGTTTTCAACTGTAAAGTTGTAGTTAAAGAAAATGTGTTCATTGGTAGCAGTTGAGAATATTTCTTAGCTGGTTACAACAGACATTATAATCCGACATATTTCCGCCAACCTCATCAGACCATGATTGCCTCTGTATCATCATTGTCGTCATCGTCTTCGCTTGTGTTCTATACTTTGTAATGAAAAGTTAATTGCCTGTAAATATGTCTGCCTTTGCTTCATTTTAAGATTCAAGTTGGTAAATTTTAGTGGCAACAGAAAATAACATAAATAATTGAAGAGGTTGATGAGTCATAAATGCCGGTGAAAAATATGAAATCTTCTAAAACCATGGTGGGCCAAATTATTTTGACAAAATATATATAGCTAAGTGGAAAAAAGTGGTATTGTTCGAGGGCCAAATTATCAATTAAGCTGAATTAATTAGGGAGACCTTGGTAAGGAAGATGGTCACGAACAGGTCCTGATGTACGTGCAAGCTTGGGCAGGAGATTCTTGCAATTTGCATGGATGGTATAGAGAGGCAGAAATGCTACTACTGTATAAAGGAGGATGATGATGAAGGTAACAGCCCTTTCCTGAGGCAACATAAATTCAGAGCAGCGGCAGGCATTTTGGACAACAACTGAAGATCATGGAACCCTGGACAGGCGGGTAACATACCCTACCAAGGAAGTCTTGAAGCCATGAAATGAAAGACCAATCCTTCCCCATAATGGGAAGAGACGACAGTTGTTTGCAAGCACTCTTCTCAGGAGATTTCTTGGTGAACTCTATTATTGTATCTCATGGGTTGGGACTAACGATAATAGCATGGGAGGAAGCAATGCAAATAAAACAGAAACAATTATGGGCTATTTAATTCCTATACTTATTAAATTTTGAAATTTCAATCTTGATAAAAAGTAGTCACTAAATTCATAGAATTAAATTTATTATTTCTAAATTTTATACGACAAACATATTATTCTATGTGCTAATATCATGTCAATTTATTATTTCCATATAATACATACAAAATAGTGAAGCCATTTTAATTAATGAATTTAGAAATGATTGCTAGAGTTAGGTTGAAAATTCAAATTTTGAATAGTATAAAATTAAAAATAATTTAATTAGAAAATAAAGGCTAAATCATATAGAAGAATGAAATGGGGTGACAAACCTTGCTCCTTTCGTAATGTCAACCAACATCTATTGTTTGCTCCTCAGTTTCACGAGCACAGTATTTTACAACAGCTTAATTCTTGTGTTACGGGATGCAGATTAAAGTAAGTAATAAATGCGTAAAAAACATATTGTGAAAGTCAACTGATTAAATATGATTCTATTGGCTCGTTTGAACTGTTTTAATTATTGGAACATATGGAAAAATTTATCTATTTAAAGTTTTGGTGGTCCAAAAAATTACTTCAATAAAATTGAAGTTACCAAGACAATTATTGTAAATCTTAAGTGATAAAAATGTATAGAGTTTAAATCTCGTACGATTTTTATCTTGTAGATAAGTTTTAATCTCGATCGTCGATGTAACTTAATTTGTACCATTAAATTTGGAGAACTCAACTATAAATAAAAATCTTTCCTCACATTTACAAGTATTCGACTGTAATCCTTTATAATAATTACTTAAAATCACACGAACTACGAGATGAAAGTTTTAATCCCATGACATTAAGGGATGGATAAAGAAATGGATTTTGAAGATATCTAAAAAGAAGGAATCGATTAGACTGAAATTTTATTTTCAGTTTCCTCTTTAAATTTATTATGGCATTCGAAGGAAATCTTGTTTAAAAAAATTTATATAACAAGCAAAGAATTTTGTGGTGCTTGAGAAGGAAAACATGAAGTTTAAAATTAATAAATCAATTTATGGATTAAAACAGGAACCATGTCACTGACATTTAAAATTACACTAAGTGGTTAAAAAAATTGTTTTTGCGGGTAGGATTGTGACTTCAAGGCTAATGCAAAAATTTTTATGCCAACTCCTCTGTTGTATATTTTTCCAAGAGTAATTAAAATATTTGATCATCTAAAGTATTTTAAACTAATTCACATCACTATTGATTGTATATAAAAAAAATATATATGACTGTATTTTATGTTTTGATTGGTGAAATTAAATTAAAAAAATATTACATTTCTTTAAAAAATAAACTAATAAAAATAGTTTTGAATAATTGAGCATCACTGTCTCAAAACTCCGAAGAACAATTACTGCATGAAGATAATTACGGAGAGTGATTTAATTGATTTATAGGAGTGAGGTTAGAAACTGAAAGTGATTATTCTTTAAAAAAAAATTTACAGGTGTAAAAATGTTTTTGAATTATGTAATTAATTTTTGTGTCCATCTTTATTTTTACACTTTTGACGGTTACTCGATTGCAACAGATGAGAAAACTCAACGAGTTCTAAAAATCTCAAATGTGTTTATTTTTTTTAATTAAATGATTTCGGCATCCATAAATGTAGGGTAAAAAAATAATTTAAGCTAAACCTCGATCAAGTGTTTTTTTTCTACAATAATATCAAACATGTTGAAATGACATTACATTGACCTCAACACCGATATTGAAGTTTCGGCCAGTTTAGCTTATAAATGCACCCGAAATCTCATCTTCGGCTTAAATCTACTAACTCAAAGCCCAAACCTCATAAACCCATTTCCTTACAACCTAAAACCTAGACAGAAACATGTGATAAATATCTGTTAAATTGTTTCCCTCTAACCCATTCAAGCTATAATCCTTGCCTAAATCGAGGATTAGCTGCTTTAGTGTACTGGTTAGAATGTTGAATGTGATGATTTTTTATTTTTTTTTTAATTTAAAGATATATAATTTAAATTCTATATTATAATTTTTTAATTTTATAATATTTGATAATTAAAATCGAAAAAAATAAAAGTTAATTCAATTAAAAATAAATTACGCAAAGTTAGTTGAATTAAAATTTTAAATTGAATAAAATCCAATTACAAAATAATTACATAAGGTTAAGAATGTAATCATTGGTGAATATGTTCCACACTCCATGCCTCAAAGTCAGCGGTATGTGTGGGATTCTACCACTGTGAGGTTGGACTAAAGATTTTTATCATCACCTCAATCTTCATTCACTAGTAGAAATAAAAACTCACCACCCTGGGCCTAGTCGGTGAATAATGTTGTAATCCACACATTTATAGTAGCCATACATGATTTAAGTATAAAAAAAAATTCTTAAATACCTCATAATTAAGGTAATTATGTGAATTGTTTTAAAAATTATTCTTATATTAACATCACCACCTTAGTATCACCTTAGTATAGCATGAAAAAAAAATGTTAGATCGTACTTATATGTTGGACATTTCGTAAATTCATTCATAAGTGGAATTAAGATATTTTATACTTTGAAAAATACATGGAAAAATATCTTGATAATCTTAATGATACAAATTCAAAAGATAAAAAAAAAATTGGTCAGGGACCAACGAATGAGGATAAGGAATATATGCTAAATGTTGTAAAGGGAATAACTAGACGAATATGAAATGCTAAAATAATTAGATAAAATTACATATCATGTCTATTTTTCTTATTATTTTTGTTAGTAATCATATTGTTGATTACTTTCTCGGATTAACATATCACATATGATGATTTGACTTCAATTTTTGTCACTTGTTTAGAAATTTTTCTCAAGTACTTATTGATAAATGTTTTATAATTAACATTAAAAAATAAATTATGTAACCGTGTTGTACTACCATACACGACATAGAGAATTATAATTCTTTGTAATTATAAGACGGTGTAATTACACTTTCACCCAATTTTGTGATGTCTAAACATTGTTACAGATTAATTTTATTTGATAATAATATGGTTTAAAATATTTATTAATAGACAATAATAAAATTATTGTTATTAAACTTAATAAATTCACGATTTTAAAATGCATTAAATAGAAAATCGAACGTGTGTTTGACTTCTTTTAAATAGATTCCATTAGGGTTTCTTTTTAACATTTGGACATTACTTTTTCAGATTTTTATGATGAGTTTGGCAAAAGTTTCAGATTCAAAGCTGAAAAATGTGTTTATTTTTTTTTTTTAAATTAAAGGGTGTGTGTCCTAAATTGGAACACGAAGTCGTGATTTTATCCATGCAACTCTCCTATCAAACTTTCTTACGTGGAGGGACCTGTCTTCCACTTAAGTAATACTATTACCCTAAGGCCGGTAAAGAATTTTCAACGGTTTCGTAAAAAAATAAATTTGAAGCAAAAAAAAAAAATAAAAATAATTGCTTACGTCTAAAGTAGAAATCTTGGGTTCCTATTTTCAGACTTCAAATCTTTCTGTTTATTTGTTTGTTTGTATATGTAATTAGTTATTGTAGTTTACAAAGTCTGGGATGCCGTATTTGACCTTTTCAGTTCTGATAATTAAAATTACTTTAATTATTATTATTTCAAATTCTAGAATTTTGCATTTTTCTTTAAGAAGTAACAGTAAAGCGTTGATAATTAATTTAGAGGATGGAATTGTAAACAGATTTATATTTTATACATAATCAAAACAGAAGAAGATAAAAGAGAACCCTAGAGTGAATTTACATAGCAAATCTTGAAAACCCAAAGGAAGCCCACAAACATCTGTAAAGCAAATATAAAGTGTAGAAAGGGAAAGTATAGAATGATCTGATAAGGGCAGTAGAGATTTGGAAATGATTTGAAGGCGAAGGGAGCAAGTTGAGCAAATGGTGAAAGAAAGTGAGAGGGGATATTGAGTGGCTAATAGAATGTGGTGATGGAGGGACGGAGATCAATCTCCTGGGTCCATGCGGTCCGGTCTTGAACGTGCAAGTGCCAGTAGGTTTGAGCCAACGCGTCTGGGTCCATCATCATCACCGCCCCGACCTCCCCTCCTACTCCGCCGCTTTGCTCTTGTTCCCCAACCAGCCCTCTCTGCGATGCCGATGCCCCCCTGCATTTTTCCATCGTTATATACTTTTGTTGTTCATTTCAATATGACAACTTGGTTGCAGTGCTTTTACTGTAATTGGAGCTTTCATCTGGTCCATGAAAATGGGATACGATTCATTGGATCAAGATTCTTTTGTTTTTGTGAATTTCTTTTACCTGGGTGAACCAATGACTCCGTCAATGATAACATGGGCAACATGAACACCGAGAGGCTGGAATTCTCTTGCCAGGCATTGGGATAATGCTCTCAGGGCAAACTTTCCACAGCCTGTTTCATTTAAAACCAAACTATACTGCTAAATTATTCTCATTCGTAATTTTAAACTTGGGGTTGGTATATAAGCTTCAATGGATGAAACTTGAAAATTTACATAGTTCAGAGAAACCAGCAATGCCATTGAGTGAAGCTGAGCAGCCAGTGAAGAGAATGGTTCCTTTTCCTCTTTCCACCATCCCGGGGAGTACCTTTCGTTCATTCATTAGCATATTACAACAAAATGTGTAAATTCCTCCAAAAAGAAAAAGAAAAAGGTAATTGAAGAAAACCAGTGAAACAAAGCTAGTTACAAAAATGGATGGGATATTTTCCATTTGGAGAAGGACTGGGTGGGGGAAGTCAGAAGAGGGTACCTTTTGAACACAAAGGAAAGCACCAATGGAAGACACAGCGAGAGATTTCTCAAAGGAATTGATTTTAATGTCAGTGAAGTTCGTGGGGTTCCATGAAACTGATTGGTATGCATTATACACCAGAACCTCAACAAATCCTAGTGAGAGAACCCCTTCAAATGCTTCCCTAACGCTTCTAGAGTCCGAGCAGTCTATTCTGATTGCAAACACTTGCGCTTTCTCTTCCCTCGCTATCTCATCTGCAAATCTTGACAATCTCCCTGTAAAACATATAAGAAAAACGTGATAATGAATAAAAGGGTAGAACAAAAAGACCTTCTGAGGGAAAAGAGACAGGAATTACCCAAGTCCCTGGCCAAGATGGCCACGGTGTATCCTTCATGAGCAAATTTGCGGGCAATGGATCGTCCAAGCTTCGGTCCGACGCCTACAATGGCGGCGATGCCCTTGGCAGAGGTAGAGCTTACCATGCTACGCATCTTAGGGGGACCGAAGAAGACAGATAAGCAGTAGAATGAAGAGAGGTTAGTTGAAAGCAAAATGGAATAGCAGCAGATGGGAGTGTGGTATAGAAGCCGCTTCTCCTTTCAGCTGTCTAAAATCATTTACGTCCTTAGTGAGTGAGAAGCACTTTGCTTTAAAACTTCTGTCACTTGAGGCTTGCCTCCCATTTATATAGCCCCACTATCATTAATTTCTTCTCCCACTCAATCATCATATATGGAAATTGATGAATCTGTGCATGAATTCTAGTGGGTTAAATCCAGAATCATGATGACTATGTCCGAAAAACTTTGCCTGGTTGGTAACATGTCATTTTCCAAGCTTTTCAAGGAAGTAGCCCTTGTTATATTAACATCATTGGTCCATTTGTCTAAGGAGTGTAGTGGTTAGCCAGTTAAAGCCATTTACCTAATTGTAAACAGGGCGTGCAGGGGTAGCAAATGCCAGCTACAAATCCACTGTGCTAATTGTTGGTCTTCCAAGCTCCAACAGGTTCATAGGAATGGCCAACCCCGTTTCCTTGCGAATTTTAGCTCCTTTTTTGACATTTATTGAGTGGGTGACAACAACAGGAAAATAATGAAGGTGATAATTATATATTAAAATGGTAACGGTGTGTAGGACCCGTTGTGCTTTTCTTGGTCCTGATACCATATCCATAAGATTTTTTGTACTCCCTCTTGCAATTTGTTTGGGATCATTGGTATGGGACCTATGGGGACATCACATGTGCACCATTCTCCTCATTTCTGGCCACTAAGTTCTTGCCATTCGTCTTTTGATGAAGGAATATAGCATCACTTAGTTTTGCTTTGCTTCACCTTTTTCATCAGATTTTAGAATCTTTATTCACCCAAAAGAAAAAAAAAACCAGGGAAAAAAATGTGCTTGGACGGTCCTATTGGGCTTTTCCATGACTTCGGCACATGAAAAGTTCTACCCTCGGTTCAATGATAAATGTCTCCAAAATTTTGATTTATTTCTAATTAATTAATTAGTTTAATTTGAATTACTTATTAAATTATTTAATCAGTTTAATGCTCGTAACTTGAAAAAAAAACAACTCAAACACCAAGTTGCTCTTTCTCTTACCAAGTGCACTAAGAACAAGCATTGATTCTATTCTTATTCACATTAATTTATCTAATCAATTTAAAAAAATAAAATAAAATAAGTTGACTCCAAGTTTAAAAATTCCAAAGATTTACTCTCTTCAAAATTTCGAATCATTCTCAAATTATGTTTCACAGAATTTCTTTTTGGGTCTAAAGAATCAATGACAAAGAAAATTGAAATCCATGCAATTTTCACCCATAGTCACCTAGCTTCAAACGTGTACCTTGGATACCACGTTACAAAACAAGAAGTCAATTTTTTTTAAAATGAAAGAAATTGCTTTTGAGTTAATGAAGGTTTCCAATCATGCAAGAGACCGGGGCATGATGGTAAGACAAGTAGGTAAGGCAAGTCACATAACATGTTTAATCAATGTTTGAACAGGTTTTTTTTTTTTTTTTTTTTCAAAGGTGTTCTTTGGTTTTCCACCATATGTCTTTACAGCTTCCCAAAAAGGCAAAGAGCCGCTTGTGATTTGCCTTTCCCCATGCGCCTGTCTTAACTGCTAAATTAGGAAAACGATGATGAAGGGGAAGTCATTGTTGTCTGTCTGACAGCCTGTTAGCAGATGGCAAGGTTCCTTTTTCTATGCTTTGCATTTAGGAATCTTAAGTGAGTTGCCATGGGCATCCACTGGTTTTATATACCATCATTATTACTGAGATATGCCCCTACCATTCCACTCTTTTTTACTTGTTGATACAATACATTAGTGTTTTGACTGGTAATCTTTTAGTTCAAAATTGAAATAATAAATAATTTGTGAGGTTTTTGTTGTTGTAAATGTAGAGATCATTCTACAATTATGATATTATGAAAGTCCTAAGTTTTATTTTTTGTATGGGAGATAAAAAATTGAGTTGTTCAATATAGAGGTGTTGATCGATCAAATCAGATTAAGCTTTGATTGAGCTTGTGCATAACATCATATATAGTTGCTTAAGCTCAACCCAGATTGAAATTTGAGCTTCAAAATTTGTCCTAATTTGTTAATTAATATCTGTAAATTATTTTATTTAATATTTATCAATTATGTATCTTTTACTATCCATTTATATATATTTCTTTTATTAAATTTCTTATTTTTTTTTATGTTTGATCATATCTATTTTTTTACACAATGTCTAGAACTACTCATAGTTCCTTACCCCCTCACCAACCCATAAATAAGAGGATAATGCGCTTTAGCGCACTTGAACGCACGTCCTCCTATATTGGCAACAATGTCCATGTCAATCGAGTTAAGACTCAATCGACTTTTATTAAATTTCTAAACATAAACAAATTAATATTCTTTTTTAATATTTACATTATAGTAGAGTATATACATTTTTTCATATAAAAGATTGACACATTATAAACTTAAGAATAGGTCTAGCTCAGGCTTTGAATAATGGAACCCGAGCTCTATCTATATTTCAAAAGGGTAATTTTGGGGCCTAAATTTTTTATCTAAACTTTTTTTAATTTCAAGCGAATCTTCGAGTCAAACAAGTTTAACTTAAAGGGAGAGTTGTTGTGATTTAAAGGAAGAACATATTTAGAGGACTTAGTACAAACTTTGATAAGTTGATTAGTTAATAATGGACTATCTAAAAAAAAAAAGATGGTGATCTTTCATGAAGATACATGGAGTGTGAATATGGTTGAAGAGGAGTTTTCTTGTTTGGTGCGTTTGAAGATCAGTTACCTCTTCATTGAGAGAAGGTTTTTTACTGCCACTGAGAGGAAGTTTTGCTCCATGTAAGGGGATCTTACAAAGTATCCATCAACGCTGCAATAAGGGATGAGAACTGAATATCATAAACGGATAAAATGGCTGTATAAATTTCTTGAATGTTGATGATTGCAGGCAAAGGTTGAAAGCTGAAAAGTGATCTAAGAATGAACTTTTAGCCTTTGGTCATCTTTCTTCTGCCGACAACCCCACCGATCCCTTCTTTTTATGGACCATCCATAAGTGTATATAAAGAAAATATCTGGTACGTCAGGTTTAAATTAACTTTTCACTATTAAATTAAATAATTTAACTATATTCTAGTAAAAAAAATACCACAAAATTAAAATTTAACAAACTTAACGTAAAAGAAATGATATGATTCTGTTCAATTTCTATTAAAGGATTTTATTTGCAGACCATAAAAGTCTTAAAAGTATTAATTTGGTTAAATACTAAATGCTAATACGATTAAAATATTAAAATTAGACTTTAATATTTGAGGTTTCAAGTTCTACGTTTATGATCTTGGGTTCAAGTTTTCTTATGAGATTTGGATTTTATGGGGTTGGAGCTTGAGGGTACAAATATAAGAATTTTATTAGGGTTTTTCAGTTTTGGGTTTAAGTTTCAAGGAGTCCTTTAAAGTTACAGATTTGATGAAGTGTTGGGCATAGTTATACCTTTCTTAAAATTTGACATTATTTTATTTTTTAATAATAAAAAGTTAAATTAAATCATTTAATTATAAAAATCTATTTAAACGATTTTTTTTTTTGGGTAAGTTACAAAAACAGAGTAAAATCCTATCAATAATGCGATTGGTGTAATTCAAATTCATATCACACCTGGAACAATGAACACATTTGACCATCATACCAACATATGAAGTTCATTTACACGAAATCTTAATAATAAAGGAAGCTACCAGAAACTTTCCCCTTATATATGTACACACTTGCGACTCATTTTTTGAGACTAGGATTCCTATATTGTATGGAAGAATCTCATCCGGTAAAATCTACAACACAAGAGTTTTCTTTCTACTCTTTTAATTTTCCTTTCCCGAAGTAGTGAGCTTGGATAAGGACGCCAGCTAGACTGTATACATGGTTGTTGCACAAGTGAAAAGGCAAGATATCTATTATACTCCCAAATTCAATCATTAAGTATGGGACCAGAAGCAAGTGGACGTAAGTCCTATCTCAAACTTTTTGAGTCCTGTAAGGGACCTTTGGTCATCAATGGTCCATGAGTTTTAAGTCGATCCATTTAGCTGAAGCTCATTTAAAGGATTATATTCTTCCAAATGAACACCTTCCAATCCTTTCTCCACAGATAATGAAGCAGTCTAAGTACATGGGTTATGGTTCCAAGCTCTCTTTTGTTTTCATTAGGGTTTGATCGCCTGTCATTTTTGATGACATGCTTAATCAAACAGGTTATGAATACTCGTGTATGATTGAAAAGATTAAACCACCGAAAGATGGGAATTAAGTGGTCATTTTCATGACCGAATAACCAACCTGGATGCTTCCCCCCCCCCCCCCCCCTTGAAGAAGAAAAAGGAAAGAAAAAGAAGAAAAATAATTAAAGAACGGGGGAGAGAGCGTCTGGTCAATTTCATTAAATTCCATTCCACCAACATTCTTCTTTATTGGAGGTGTTGTATTCCTCATTATTGTCCAACAAATCCAAAGTGATGGCGAATTTGGATTGAGCTTTCTAATGAAGACAAATGCAGCTTTAAATAAACCTCTTAATTGCTATTAATGTATTTGTATTCTGCCGTCCCCCTACCATGTAATCTGTGGCTACAGTTGGTATATAGAAGGCAACCCTTCAGCCTGGGTTTCAGTCTTAAATGAGCCTTAAATTTGTGGCTTTGGTTTGGATAAAAAGCTTCATTCTCGGGATGGTAGTGTTCATGGTTTTATGATGATTAGCAATATACAATGAGATCATCGGCTTTGGTGTTTTTTTTTCTTAGAAAAGCCTCTAATGATAGGTGTACACTAAACTTGCATGAAAATATCTCAAAGAAAGGCCCTTTTCTTTCATTTTCATTCATTCTTTGGAAGTGGATGAGATCCTTGATTCATTTAGAGAACTTCATCGTGCAAAAGTTGGGTGTCCCAACTTTTGGATAGATACTACTTTTTCAGGGGGAAAATAACACAAGAAAAACGACGTAAATGGAACAATTGACCAAGACATATAGGCTAGTGATTTGTTGCATTCTTCAATCTACCACCTGATGAGGCAGAAGCTGATTGAAGGAGGAGGTTGATATTGTTAGATATATTATGCATTGTAATTAGGGATTTAAATAACGGTCAGATAGCGGAATAGCGGTAGCGACGTCGTCCGAAATCGTTATTGTTGAAAATAGCGGTGTGAAATGAAATCATACCAATATCGATGGATAGCGGCCGTAATTTAACGGGCCTCTATTTTTCCTTTTTTTCATTACCGTAAAATAAACAGATAGATCATAAAAATAGAAGAAATAACTTACCCTATCCCAGTTACCACTATTTTTGGCAGATTTAATGGTGAAGGTAAGAGGCGGGTGGTTTCTAAAGGGATGGGTTAGGGTTTTCTAATTTTTTACAACTTTATTTTTTAATTTAATTGATTTTTTCTTGCCCATATTTTAACAACAAATTCTCTAAATAGGAGGAGTTTTATCTGGTTTGAAGTGCCCCCTCCTATGCTCACAGCTGCTATGAAGACGAGAAGTCAAGAGAACCTAACTAAGGGGTTTTGTTTCTGTTTGCAGACGGCCTGTAGAGTGATTTGTTTGGTTTGATGCCCTTTGCGGATCATGAAGGCCTTGGAGAAGGAACCGCCCACAGTTTCGTTTAATTACTTGGATAGAGGAAGGGTTTCTTGCTTGTTTCTGATCGGGCAATGTTTCGGTGTCTTTAATTTCTTCCATTATTATTTTATCCGTCGTTTTGTTTTTCTTCTATTTATTTATTATTGCTTTTAGGACGTTTTGGTGGTTTATAGGCCTATGCAATCTTTTGGACTTTTTGTGGTCTGATTAATTTGTAATAATATGCTCAATCTGAATTTCTATTAAAAAAAATCTTACAAAAACTACTGTTATAATAACAAAACAAGCACAAAATAAATAAACAGGTCCAGAGTTTTGTGACCCACAAATCAACAGACCAATGTATCCTAAGAACTAATGAAATAAAACCTAAATGAAATTATCTTGAAATTCAATCTAAATGAAACCTAATTAAATAGCCCTCCCTTGGAAAAAGCAAACCCATCTCTCAAGAAATGTCATTTCTAAATCAGATGGTATCTTTCTTCCTCTCTACTTATCCTTTCCACAAAACCCAATAAACCTTTCACTTTCAGATGCCGACGAATCGTCTATTATTCAAAGGGCGTGGAAATGGAAAATCCATGGAGCCCTCAATGTGGTTCCTTAACGAAGCTGTCCCTCTCCGTCCGTCGGCCTTGCACTGGAGATGAATCCACTAGGTACTTTTCTTCCTTTGTCTTTAAACATTCGCTAGCAATATTATGAGCCACCACATTCCCAGATCTGCCTATATGTTGAAAGGTAACGCTTTTGAAAACCTGAAGATAGCCTTTTAATGTCTTGAACATTGGCCCTTATTTCCGATTTATCCTCCAAATCTGAGGAACATTTTTTAATAACCGAAAGAGCGTCTCCTTCAAAGATAGCTTTTCCATATCCAAGATCTAAACTTGTTTGAACTGCAGATAGACATGCCAGAGATTCCGCAGCGAACATCGAAGCAACTTTGTTCCTGAAGATCGAGCGTTCGACTAAGATAGAACCTGATGAGTTTCGAACCGCCATTCCTATTCTTACCTGGTGTAATCTCTCATTAAATGTTGCGTCAAAGTTTATTTTGACGAAAGGGGCTTGTGGTGGAGACCAGAGAATATCGTCTGATAATCTGGTAACAGGCTTAAGTTTAACTGAATCTAACTCCTTAATATATCCCTGAATAAGCATAACTATTTTATTACTGTCTCCCCGATCCTTATCGTGTACCCATTTATCTCGAAAACTTCACATGGCCTAGAGTGAACAAAAAAATAATCTCGAGATGATATTTGAGCAAGACGAAACCACCCAGGTAAGCCATTCCATCCAGTTTTCGATATCTGATTCAATAATCCAACTCAATCCTACTAACTTCCATACTTCAATTGTTATGGGACATATCCAAAACACATGCTCTACTGATTCAATATCTGGGCAACCCCGTGGACAAACTCCATTTGTCACAAGTTTACGGCACGATAGATTATACAAAGTAGGAATAAATTTATGGGCAATCCTCCACACTAATATTTTAATTTTTGTTGGCAAATCACACTGCCATAATTGTTTGTAAAAAATAGCATAGATGTGATGTAAATCATAATTAGGACCATAGGAATTTTTCTGTAATAGTTTGTAAGCACTCTGTATTGAGTACTTACCTGAGGGATCCCGCTTCCAAACCAAGACATCGTCTTTTGGAACAGTAGCAAGGGGGATATAAAGTATTCGCTCAGCAACAGACGCACAGAACACACTGGTAATCACCTCTCTCTTCCATGTTCTAGTGTTCTGTTCAATTAAATTTGCCACACAAACTAAATCTCCAAAATTAATTGAATCTGACAACTGATAATTCGAATAACTTGGGATCCAATTAAAATCTCTAATTAAAATCTTATCCCTTCTCCCCACACGCCACCCCAATCCTTCAAAAATAGTTTTCTTTGTCGACCAAATACTTTTCCAAGCATACGATGCCCTTTTTTTAAGATGAGAGTTTAAAAAATCTGATAAAGGAAAATATTTGGCTTTTAAAACTTGAGATAATAGTGAGTGCGAATTTTGAATCAATAGCCATCCTTGCTTTGCAATCAAAGCAATGTTAAAAACCCCAAAGCTTCAAAAACCTAAACCTCCATCTTTTTGTACACTAACTTTTTTCCACATCTTTCTGTCACCAAAAATTAGCGACAATCCACTTTAAATCATCACATAAGGATCTAGGAAACAAAAAACACAACATAACGTAAGTAGGAATTGACTGTAAAATAGATTTTATAAACACTTCATTCCCTTCTTGCGATAGAAATTTCATACTCCAACAATCAACCCTACTTCCAAAAAGAATACTATCGTATGCAAATAATAAATGAGAAATATGAATAAATGAGAAATATGAGGTCCGTTTCTACTCGCTCGAACTTTTCTAAATAGCCCCTCTCACAAACCAAGCCTCATAATGGCGGAAAGCCCTTTTCCACAAATTAGAAAAAGAAAGGGACTTAAAAGATTCTCTTGCTTGAGGCCACGACTTAGTTTAAAAGGAGGACCCAACTTCCTATTGATGCAAACTGAATAAGAAACAGTAGAAAAACACTTGAGATTCAAATTTACCCATTCTTGTGCAAAGCTCATTTTTTCCATAATGGCTTGGATAAATAACTGTTCCACCTTATTATAAGCTTTACTCATGTCCAATTTTAGGACCATTGATCCTATTCGACCTTTCCTCTTTCGACCAAAAGAATACAACATCTCATAAGCTAACAATATATTATTTGAGATCAATCGAGCTGGAATAAAAGCACTTTGTGTGGGATTGATACACCCATCCAAGACTTTCCTAAACAAATTAGCTATGACTTTTGCAATCAACTTGTATAGCACATTACAAAGATTGATAGGTAGGAAATTTACCAAATTTGTAGGGGAAGGAACTTTTGGGATAAGAACAATAGTAGTATTATTCACATAATCGAAATCTCGTTTATTATTCAGGATATCCAAACAATACTCCAAAATCTCAAATCTGATTATATGTCAAAATTTTTGGAAAAATAAAGTTGGAAAATCGTCACAACTTGGGGCTTTCAATGGACCCATCTCCTTAAGTGCACTCCGAACCTCTTCCTTAGTATATTTAGCCGTCAAGAAAGAGTTGTTGGCCTCAGAAACACGTTTATAAATATCTGATAACAAATGAGACATGTCCTCTCCCAAGGCTTGGGATTTAAATAAATTCGAAAAAAATACTCGAGCTAATTTTGCCATTCACTCTCATCCTCAATAAATTGCCCATCTAGCCTTTCGAGACCCTTAATAAAATTCTTACGTCGCTTTTGAGAGGCATATTGGTGAAAGAAACTAGTATTCTTATCACCAGATTGAAGCCAATTAATACGACCTCTTTATTCCCAATACAATTCATCCTTCTAAATTTCTCAGTTTAGTTGGATTTTTGTATCAATTAGATTAGCTAAATTTTCATCATTTCGATCCTTCTCTAATAATCGTTCCAAACAATTTGTGAGCTCTTTTTTCTCGTTAATTCTTCTTTTTCGGATTGACATTGCCTACTTTAATCCTTCTCGTAGATGGTGAAACCGATAAAAAATATCAGCCTGAACAAACTGCCATAATTCTCTTACTGTTTGCTCAAATATCTCCTCTAAAATCCACCAAACTTCAAATCTAAAAATTTGTTCACTAATATTACCCCTACTTCGATCTAAAGAAATTAAGAGGGGGTAGTGATCAGATATAGAATGCGGCAGATGTTTTACCTTTGAATTTGAAAATAGTTGTATCCAATCATCATTAGTAATGCCGCGATCTAATTGCTCCCTAATATTAGTTTCTGGAAGATTATCGCGTTCCCAGGTGAACCAACAACTAGAGAACTCAATATCCTTCAATTGACAGAAATTTAGTGTTTTTCGAAATAAATCCATTCTTCATTCATCTCTCGAAACACCACCAACTTTCTTGCATGCATAAATAATTTCATTAAAATCCCCACAGACTAACCAATGATACATATTATTAAGGGACAGATCTTTTAATATTTGCCAAGAATCAACTTTATTATGCACAAAAGGGGAACTATAAAAACCTGTGACTCGTTACGAAATTAATTTTGTTTCCTTACGAACTAACAAATCAACAAAAGTACCAAAAAATTTTAACAGTGTGAGCTCAACATCCCCCTTTAATGCAAGACATAAACCACCCTTAAAACCAATTGCATCAATCTCCAAACCATACTGATAACCACATTTAAGACGGACAACTTTCATTCTTTGTGAACATAGTTTAGTCTTTATAAAGAAAAAAATTTGGGGTTTATGATGCCTCAGTACTTGTCTAAGACATCTAACTGTTCGAGGTCTACCCAAACCTCGGACATTCTAGCTTAAGATTTTCATTGCATTCGATTGACATACTTGATGGTAACCACCGATCCTAATTTAGAATATGAAAAAATCTCTAATTCTGACCTACTTACACCAGATCCTTCACCACAACCCTCCTCATCACTTTTCGACTTTTTTAAACTTTGTGTTTCTCTAAATACTTCCAAGCCTAAATCATTATTTTCATCAGCCTTTCGTTTCTCAATTTGTGCCTCTACTAGGAAATCATCTCTATTCAAACTTTTAGGGAAATGCTTTCACTTAGCAGTCGCTTGTTTAGGAGAATTGAGCTTATTCTTCAAAAAACCCTCTAAAAAATCCTTAGAAAAAGAATTTGGCCCAACATAATCCAAAGTGCTGTCATGATCCATAAAAGAGGAACATGTTACATGATCTTCAGGTGTTTTAATTAAATCAGAACTCTAATTAGAAACATCTAGAGTTTTAGAATTTGAGACATCATTTAATAACTAGTATCATTGTCCCTAAAAAAATTCACCTTCCTATTGTATCTCCCCAAAAGATTTTGTCTTCACTTTCGTGGTTTCTTCCCCAGTATACTAACATTGCTTCATAATTTTTCTAGCAAAAAACCCGAATTTTACACTCTTTTTACCCACCAGATTAGATTCAGCTCTTAAAGCAATTGAAAAAGGGAATTCACCATTAGCATATTGTTTGATTTCATCAGACACAACATCGCAATCTTGAAGACCATGATCCATTCTCCCACAACCATAACAAAAAACAGGCAAATTCTCATATTTAAATGGCACCTAAATTTTATTACCACCTTCAAAGACAATAAAAATACCACGACGCAATTGTTCTTGCACATCTAAAATAACTTTAATACAACAATACTCACCTTTACCTTCGAACTATGTAAACCTTCAAAAGTTGAGCCAACAGAAAACATTAAATCCTTCTTATCACATTCAGGTGGACAGGAGCCTATTTTTACCCAAAACGGTGATAAAACTAATCGGATCTTTTTTCTTTCCACAAGTTCTTTCAACTGATCAAACAAGACAAGCTTCCTTATAAACAACCAAGGGCGTCCCCTAAGCACAGCTTCCAAGTCATATTCCTCTTCAAAGACTATCATAAAAAGATTTTGTCTAATAACATTTATTTCAAATTTCTTCTCTATCTTCCAAATACTTTTTATCTGAGCTCGAAAACTACCCGGATTATATGTTTTTAATGTCCAAATAGAACAAACCAAAGAGGGTTTCTCAGGTGGAATTACCTGAGAACTTTTAACAAAAAGTTGAATAACTTCTTGTTCTAAGAGAGATGCCTCATCTTCTTCCATTATCACCACAAAAGTCACAGCTTCATCCCAAACCATAGCCACAGCAGCCGTCGGATATCTAGAGAAAACAAAGAAAGCACTCTTGACTTTTTTATTTCAAATAGAATCTTTCTAAGATATAGGAGAAAGGGTCCCCGTGTATTTTATTCCCTCTTTTTCAGTGTTGAGTCTTACTTTATATTAGAGTTGATCGTGAGTCGGGTCGGGTCTGGTTTGAGTCGGGCTTCAATAAAAATTTTAGGTCCAACTGCTAGGCTTGAGCCTGACCCAGCTCGAAAAATGGGCCTAAAATTTTGTCCAAGCCCAACCCGAATTATAATAGTTAAACCCGAGCTTAGCCCGACCCGTTAATTTTTTTAGATTATTTTATTACATACAACAAATTTAAAAAATATATAATATATCAAATACACTTAAAAACATTAAAAAAAGCATTAAAAAATAAATAAATTTAAAATACATTAAAAAAATTATATTAAGGTAGTTGCAAATAAATTAGTAAAAAAATTTAAAATAAAACATAAGTGATACAATATTCAAATAATATTAAAAAAACAGTGAAATAATAGTAAAAACACATAAAAATAACAGCCAAACAACAAAAATAACAATCAAAACAACAACAAAAATAACAACAAAACAACAAAAATAGCAACAAAAACAACAACAAAAATAACAGCAAAAACAACACGAAAATAACAACTAAAACAATAAAAAAGCACTAAAACAATAAAAAACAACACAAAAAGCAAAAAAATAGGAATCAAAACAGTAAAAAAGTACAAAAACAACAATATAATTTTTTTATTAAAAATGATTAATTTATTCGGGTAGGGTCGGACCTAGCTCGAGCCAAAAAATCATACTCGAGGCCTGGCCCGTTTAGAAAATATGTCTCATTTTTTGTTCAAGCCCATTTTTCGGACCTATATTTTTGTTCAAATCCTCTCATTTTTTGGGTCGGGTCAAGTCGGGTGACCCGACCTATAATTAGGTCTATTTTATATCTATCAATATTTCGTGAAGAATCTCTTTTAGTTTTAATGACCCATTTACATCCAATAGCATTTGCACCTTGAGCCAATTCAACAAGATCCCATATATCCTTAGATGTAATGGAATTCATCTTTTTTTTTTTTCACGACATTGTACCACAACTTATGGCTTGTGAAAATGTTTCAAGATAATTTTGTACTTCATTGCCATGATCAATTTCTTATAGATGCATAACACAATCACTAGGTATTGCTAATTTCCTAGTCTCAGTTGATTTTTATAATGTTGTATCAACTTTCTCAAGGAGCTTATTTTACAATTGGTTGTTCAATAGTTTTTGGTAATTGTTGAACACCTGGATTTACTAAACTACCATTAATAGTTTTTGGTAATGGATGGTTTTCCAACAACTATTTATATTTGAGAATTAGTCTTTCACTTGAATTGAAAGTTTGAACATCAGAGTGGTTCATCTCAGAAACTAAGTTTTAAGATGGGTCTCTATAATTTATCAAGTCACTCTCAAGAAAATTTGCATTTGTTTATTCCACAATTCTGGGGCAATGGATGGATAGTTAAATTTGTACCCTTTTGACCTTTCAACATATCCAATGAAATACCCATTTATAGGCTCTAGATCTAGTTTCTTTTCTTCTGGACTATAAACTTTTACTTTAGAAGGGCAGTGTAACATCTCAATTCCAGTGATGTCGAAAATAATAGTTTCGAGACCATAAATTCGATTAACGAATTCGTAAATATTATTATTTAATATTTACAGGTCAATTATTAAATTAATAGTAAGTATTAAAGTAATGATTTATGTTGATTGAATTAATGGGTAAGTTCAAGTGCGTTTGAAAAGCGAGGTTTCGGGATCTTGTAAACTGAATCTATAAATATTTTTGTTAAATATTTACGAAATTACTATGTTGGAGCCCAATTTTGATTGGGCCCTTTTTAATTTATTTTAAATTTGATTTAAATTTAATTTTAAATTAATCTTAAATTTAAATTTAATTTAATTTCAAAATTAAAAAGTTCAAAAATAGCAAAAGTCCAATTACAAAGCCCAATGGGGCCCAAATTCAAATGATCAAAACTTATAAACCCAAATTACCTAAAACTTATTACACCCAAAGCCCAAACTACAACTTTGGCCCGAATTCACTAAGTGTTGCTACTGTTGCCTCCTCTTCAGCCAACCAGTGATCCCCACGTCATCAGCAACTTGTCACCATCTTCAACCCTAACTTGCACTACCACCAGCTGCTTCAACCGTCGCTGCCATGGCCGACCTACAAAAAGAAAAACAAGACATGCATTTATGTGAGAAATACAAAAAAACATGATTGTAAACATGGGTATAAAGCCAGGACAAAAATACTTGTAACGGGTACTGACCCTGGTTCTTTGAAAAATCAATACAAGAATAAGCTTTTCACAGTATCTTACAATAAAAATAGCAACAGTTAATAGCCAGCAGTGAATCGACTCAAACTAATCTCAGAACTGTCAATATCGAAACGTCTAGGTATACCCACAGCGTATATTTATTAGTTATTATTATTTATCGTGTTGAACCATTAAATTCTATGTGTGTATTCAATACCACTATAAATATTTATTGTTTTTTACATGTTTCGAAAATATCATTAATAATATTATTAATTATATTGGCAATAATATTACTAATATTATTAACAATATTAATGACAACAATAATAATGACATCAATAATAATATTTAATAATAGCATTAATTAAAAAAAAAGAGACTAAAAATGAAGACGAAGGGACTCATCTTCGTCTGACGACCACCATCGGAGCCGCTCTCGTAATCGTCACAGTCGCGAAACCTCAAACCTCACCGATGCCTAGCCGTTAGTAGATCTGCAAAGAAACAAGGAACTGAAACGGTTAATAATGAAAAAGATTAGTTTTTTTAAAAAACGAAAAGGGTTTTTAAAAGTGTTTTTTAAAAAAAGAGAAAGGAAAATAGGTTTTAAAGGACGAAAATGGAAACTTACTTGAAAGAAGTCATGGACGGAGGCGCGTGGCTCGTGGGAAGGAAAGGCGTAGATGGACGCGCGGGTGGACCGATGCACGTGATTGAGCACGGTGACTACACGCGTTGACGCGTGCCCGTGAACGAGGGCGCGTGCGGGCCTGCGTGACGAACGACGATCGGGTCGACCAGCCATAGAAGGCATTTGAGAGAAAAAAGGGCAGGGGCTCTAGGTTTTTTTTTGAAATTCGAAAAAATGAAAGAGGGGTTCGATTTTACAAGGGCTCGAGGGTTTAAATACTCTTACCAAAACGGCAATGTTTTGGTAGGGGTATTTTGTACAAAACGGCGTAGTTTGTTTAAAGTATCCATGATCGGCCCAAATCCGATCCGACCCGACTCAAGATCCGCGTGTTTACAAGAAAGGGGATATTTGTGCATTTGGTCATTCTGTTTTTTCTCAAATTTTCAATCAAGTCCTTCTCGTACTTTTAATTAATTTCAAATTAGCCCATTAGTGTTTAATGCTTTTCAATTTAATCCTTGAATCCTTTTGAAAGCACCAGGGGCTGCCACGTGTCATTGCTTGGGTTTATTTTTACGAACGGTCCCTTTTCTTTTTAATTTGATTTAATTTAATCCTTAAATCAAGTTTGTTTTAATTACAAAATTACCCAAAAATTTTCCATAGTTTTTAAACTAGTCCTTTGACCTCAGGATGCCTCAGGGGCTGCCACATGTCACCCTTTTTTTTTGTTTTATTACCCCGGAGGTACCTAAACTTTCCAAAAATTACCATTTTACCCTCGAACTTTAGAAAATCCCATTTTTTACCCCGAACCATCCAAAAATTACCATTTTACCCCTGAACTTCCAAAAATCTCATTTTTGACTCGAACCATCCAAAAATTACCATTTTACCCTCGAACTTCCAAAAATCCCATTTTTGACCCCCGAACTCCCAAAAATCCCATTTTGACCCTTGAAACTTCTAAAAATTACCATTTTACCCTCGAACTCCCAAAAATCCCATTTTGACCCCAAAACTTCTAAAAATTACCATTTTACCCTCAAACTTCCAAAAATCCCATTTTTGACCCCGAAACATCCAAAGATTACTATTTTACTCCCGAATGTTCGAAGACTCCATCTTCGACCTCGAAACTCTCAAAATTGCCATTTTTACCCCGAAATATTTTAAATTCCATTTTTTTTAACCACGAATTTTTTCGAAATTACCTTTTTGCCCCCGTGCATCCGAAAGGTCTCGTTTTGAATTTCGATTGCATCATTTTTCTTTCTCACTAACATTTGTATTTTTTATACACTCGTATTTTGCATCTTTATTTTTCATGAATAATTTATCTTCTTTTTTTTATCTTACTTTACGTTATATATCCACTATTAACTGCACATTCATATTCAACTCGCTTGCTTATTTTCAAAATTGTTTTTTGTACAAAAACTTTAAAATCGAGGTAATATCCTTTTATTTCGAGTTCCGAAAATTTGTGCCTTAACTTACTGGGTGCAATTTTTCCTCAAATCAAAATAATCGAATACCCTTAATCGAGACAATGTTTCCTTATCTTCGATTCTGAAATACTGCGCCTTAACTTACTAGGTGCAACTTTTCTTCAAATCAAGATAATTGAATATCCTTTTTCCAAAGATTAAAAAGAGGGTTTTACAAAAGGAAGCTCATCATTTTTGGATCCTGAAATGTTGTGTCCTAAGTCACTGGACGCAACTTTTCTTCTCCAATCACTTTGAAATAATGAGATTTCTAAATAAACCCCATTTAACTCATGCATCCAAGGATCGTATTTAAAACTTTAAGCTTTTAAAAGTTACAAATTAAGACTCGGGAATAATCAATATGGTACCAATTTTGGGCGTATGAGGGTGCTAATCCTTCCTCATACGTAACCGACTCCCGAACCCATTTTTCGGGATTTCGAAGACTTACATGTTCTCAAAACGGTTTAAAAAAAAAACGTTTTATGGTGATATAATCACACCGAATAAAGGATTGGTGGTGACTCCCATTATTTTTCGATTTTTAAAATAATTTTTGAGACTCGTCATTTTCCAAATCGGGGGATGGTTTCGACAGCTGGCGACTTTACTAGGGACTTTTAAAAATAGACGAGAGTCATGTCGAAATTAATTATTTTTGGGTCTTCTTTGGAACCTTTAAGCTTCAGTTTTGTTTAATAGGTGATCCTTGACATATTTTGTGACATTATATCATGTGATATTACTAGTGCAAATTCGCATGCATTTGCATTTGATATTACCCTTTAAGTGGAAGCCTAAAACTACTCATTCGTGAGGTCTTCGCCTTCGTGCAGGATAGTGGATCGCTTTCGGGATTACAAAGTATCCTTGTTTTCGTGAAGTTTTCACTTCCGTGTAAACATGTGAAATGCGTCCCCCTAAACCGAACTCGTCCATGTAAGCCTGTAATGGGTGAGGATCGAGGAATCTGCTGGTTTGGGTACCTCTACTTTAGAACCCCAAAACCACAAAGAAAATCGTAGGAACTTAGTGACCTTCCAAGACAAACTCTTAGGTTCTATGCTATATTTATTGATATTATGTGCTTCGCTAACTTGTTTATTTTGTCTTTTCTTTGCATCGCATTTGCATCATCATATCCAGAGCATGTGTAGACTCAAAAGTTCAATTACCTATAAGAGAATTAATAATGAAAAACAAGTATTTTGATAAAGTGGAGGACAATATGGTCGTGCGCGTGTGGTCGGAGGAGACTTAACGCCAAAAAAGAGACAACATAGTGGAAGGATATGAGTCAGAGCTTTGGGATTATACCAGGATCAGCACGACTCAAAACAATGTGTTAGAATTGAAAGATATATGGGACAGTTGTGACAACAACATGAAAAAAACCTTTTACCAAGAATACGGAGATTTGCCATACTTGTGCGATGTTAAGGTGGACAAATCCCTCTTTAGAGCCTTAACACAATATTGAAATTCGGCCTACAATTGCTTCACCTTCGGGAATATAGACATGACACCGACGATAGAAGAATACACCACTCTATTGTTCAAAGTTATCAGTAGATAAGTTCTATTCTAGAGCTCCAAATCTCTCCACCATGGTTGAAAGATTGATAAACATCACGAGCATGAGCGAACAATGGGTTGCAGCTCGAGTTAAGGTCAAAGGCGATAACAAGTACATCACGTGGAAGAGTCTGCGAGACTTAATATTGGCTCATTCAGATGCGAAGAAGAAGATCGACATTTTAGCCCTAAGCATCTACGGGTTGGTCATTTTTTCGAAGGCTTTAGGGCGTATAGAAGACGCGGTGATAGACTTGTTCGATAGATTAAGTAAAAGAGTGACACCTGTCCCGGCTATACTAGCTGAAACTTTTAGATCTTTAAATGCATGCAGAAAGGAAGGAGAAGGTCGATTTATCGCCTGCGCACCGCTACTAATGGTATGATTCCATAGTCACTTTTAGAAAACAGAAAAAGTCTCCTATCAGTACTTGTCTAAAGATTACTCCCCTTTGAAAGAGTTTGTGGTCACGCAGAGACAAGAAAACTTCTCGGAAGAAAAGTGGATAACCATACTCCAAAGCCTCAAAGACGAAGACATAAAGGGCGAGCACCATGGTTTATTCCTGATGAAATATTATATCAGTGCGAAGATCTTGACTGGGTCCCTTTGGCAGGAATATGGGGAGCAACTGGGTATGCACCTCTGTTAGTGTTAAGACAATACAGATCAAGACGGTTCATACCCGCGACTTATGGGATAGCTCAGTGTGAATTCATGTACCGGGGAGAAAATAATAAGAAAAGGATTAGGGAAATCTCAAATGCATGGAATCAGGTTCGAAAAATGAAAGCATTCGACGCCAATCCCATGATAACTGCAGAAAATGATTGGTGGAGAAACAGAAGGATTAACGATAATATTCATGTACCAAACTCGGAGATTGTCCCCCCAATTGAAGAACACTTGCAGGTTGTTCCGACTGAATTAGAAATAATTAAATAGGATTTCGAAAAGAAAAGCGCTGAGATAGGGAAAGTGATAGAAAAACTGGAGGAAGAGAATGTGCTTTTAGGATTGGACGTTGATGTTCAGAAGCTAGAGGCGGAGAAATTAAGAAAAGGGAAGAATAAGGCTGAAAAGATCTTAGCAGCCTAAAAAAGGACTATAAAAAGCTTCGAATGTCAATGAGAACTGTCGGTTTAGGAAAGACATCAGAGCAATGGCAGCAAGAAATCCGTGAAGAGAACAATAAGACAAGTCACTGGAAAAACAAATTTCAAGACGCCCAAGTTTAGGAGAACGCTATAAAGAGTAGCCTTTTGGAAAGCCAAGACGAAGTGACTGAATTAAAAGCTCGAATAAGGGAATTTGAGGGGTCATTGTACAGGCATCGTAGCCAAAATTCAGTAATAGAATTGAAAGCAAGCTGAGCTGAGATCGAGAGATTGAGTAAGAGGGTGGAAGAATTAGAGGCCTCTTTGCAGAATAACGAGATACGAACCGAAGAGCTGGGCATCTACAGCAAACTCAGAAGGAAGTCAGAGAAAGAGATTATGTTATGGGAGAAGCTTTAAATCAAATCCGCGAAATAGTTGATCATGTGCAGACATTGGCAGTTGAAGCAGAAGAGCTGGGCATACAGTACGAGATGAAGACGGAACGAGGACAGAAGCTATCAAAACTCCTTAAGAAAGCCAAGGCTCTGAGCATCAAAGCAAAACCGTTTATGTAATTTGCTTTATGTTAAAGAACTTGTTATCCGAATAAAGTTTTTTAAATGGAAAGTGAATTATAAGTCAAATACCTATTAAAATTTACCGTCCAGCTACATCGGTAACCATTGAAAACTCACACCGTTATAATACTCGAAAGAAAACTAAAGCCATGGAACAAAGACTTGAACCAATCCAAAAAGAGTTACAAGACCAGATGCAAGAGCGCATCTAAGAGCAAATGAGCATGATGTGCAGAGAAATGAAGAATCAATTCATGGAGGTATAGAAAAGTCTAATGAATGAGTTAGCGCAAGTAAAACAAAGCATGGCTGAAAGAGGAAAAAGCCCTGTTATTGAGGAAGAAGAGGACCCAATAGTCCCCCCAGACTTTACACCCCTCCATAACCCGGTTTCGCATTAAATACCTACACGGGAGCCCACTGTTACTGTAAGGGCACAACAACCAGCTACGGGCACGTCGCGATCGGTTAACTATCCAATTGGATCAGGATCAAACCCAGAGGATAATGTCACGAATCTGGGTGTCCCAGATTTTGACGAGATGATAAGAGAAGATCTCCCAAGACAAATAGAAGAAAAATATAGGCTTTTAGAAGAGAAAATCGACACAATGCAGGGAGTTGAAATTTCATATGGGGTAGACGCCAAGGAGCTAAGTCTGGTTCCGGACGTAGTCCTCTCTCCCAAATTCAAAACTCCAGAATTTGAAAAATATAGCGGAACGAGCTGCCCTGAAGTTCACCTAACCATGTTCTGTAGAAGATGGTGGGGTACGTTCATAACGACCAACTATTAATTCATTATTTTTAAGACAGCCTGTTCGGGTCGGTAACCAGATGGTATAATCAGTTGAGTCGATCAAAAATTTATTCATGGAAGGATTTGGCACAAGCTTTCTTAAAACAATACGGGCATGTGATAGAGATAGCTCTTAATCGGCTTACACTGCAGAATATGGAAAAGAAGTCAAATGAGAGCTTTAGAACATACGCGTAGAGGTGGTGCGAGATGGCAACCCAAGTACAGCCACCGCTAATAGAAAAAGAGACAACAATGTTATTTGTCAATACCCTCAAAGCTGCTTACCTAAATCATCTGTTAGGAAGCGCCATCAAGAGTTTTTCTGATATGGTCATGTCAGGGGAAATGATTGAAAATGCGATCAAAGTCGGTAAAATTGAAATCGATGAAAACCCTAAAAGGCCTGGTCCTAGAAGAAGGGATAACGATGTCAACAATACAAGCATATACAGACCTAGCTATACTGGACCTTTCGTCGTAAATCAGCCCAAAACTCCAATAGGTCATTACCAAAATACTCCGCGGCAGGAGATGGACACTAGGCCAAATAGAGGAAGAATTCAATATACTCCCCTCCAGATGTTATATGGGGAACTCTACAAGATATTATATGATGCGCATGAAGTGGCTCCTCAGCATGTAAGACCATACAAATCTTCATTCTCGGCTTGGTACGATACAAAAGCTCACTGTGAATACCATGCAGGGGCCGAAGGACACTCGATTGAAAACTGCCCCGCTTTCAAAAGACGAGTCGAAGGGCTCATAGAGCATGGAGTCGTAAAGTTGGAAGAGCCAGCAAAACCCAATATAGTTGAGAATCCTTTGCCTAATCACCCAGAGCAAGGGGTGAATGCCCTGTTAGAAGATGGAGCCCGAAAAATTAAGAGAAATGTTGAAAAAATTAAGGCCCGCTTCGGTGGGTATTGCAGGAGTTGGTTAAAGAAGGGATAGTCGTGAGCGATAAAGAGAATATGATAATCGGGGATGATTACCACTGCGAGTTTCACGCTGTCAAAGAGCATAAAATTCAGAGTTACGTCGAGTTCAAAGCCGTGGTCCAGATGTTTATGGACAATCGAGAGTTGGAATTTTTTGAAGAAGGGGTGAAAGCTAATGATGTTTATGCCTTTGAGGATGAGACAGCTTATGGAAGCAATCGCCCCAAAGTGATTATTCGTAGTACGGTAAGAGAACAGATAACTCCCCATGTTATAATACAAAAGCCTGCAACATTTCCTTATAAGGACAGCAAGAAGGTCCCATGGAGTTACAATTGCAATGTGACCATACCAAGAGAGGTGGAACTCGGGAAGGACGTTAATCTTGTTACCTGTAGCGGTAAGAATTATGACCTTGTGAATAAAGAAAAAGAGATCAACAAAGGGAAAGCTAGAATGTATGAGCCTGAAGAGGAAATGATTAACAAGCCGGAAGCACCAATCAACGAGCTGGTATCTGAGAATGAGGCGAGAGAGTTTTTAAAGTTTTTAAGACATAGTAAATATAGTGTAGTAGAGTAACTACACAAATAGCCTGCTCGGATATTGATCCTGTCATTGCTTTTAAGCTCGGAGGCCCATCGAAGCGCACTAATGAAAGTACTGAACGAAACGTATGTAACAGATGACATCTCTATCAGAAAACTATATCTATTGGTCAATAACGTGAGTGCTGACAACTTTATTTTCTTCAGCGATGATGAAATCCCAACGGGAGGAATAGGGTCCACCAAGGCCTTACACATCACTACCCGTTGTAAAGGGTATACATTACCTGGTGTACTCATAGACAATGGTTCAGCCTTGAATGTGCTACCGTTAGCTACACTACAAAGATTGCCAATTGATAGCTCTCTCATGAAAGGATGTAACAACATAGTAAGAGCATTTGACGGGACAGAAAGGAAGGTAATGGTGAAGATTGAAGTACCCCTTCAGATTGGGTAGAATACATACGAAGTAGATTTTCTAGTGATGGACATTAGGCCCACTTATAACTGTCTGCTGGGGAGACCGTGAATCCACTTAACTGGAGCAGTACCTTCCTCTTTGCACCAAAAAGTGAAGCTAATAAATGAAGGGCTGCTGATCACGATTAATGCTGAGGAGGAAATAATCGCGTCCATAACAAGCGATTCACCCTACGTGCGGATGGACGAGGAGGCTGTGGAATGCTTGTTCCGCTCACTGGAATTTGTCAATGCAACCTTCATTTCGGAAGGGAAAAAGATACCTATGCCTACAATATCCTCGACCATTAAGATGAGTTTGAAATTAACGGTCGAAAAAGGAGCGATACCTGGGAGAGGACTAGGAAAATACCTTCAAGGAAGAGTTAATACGCCGATGTTACTAGAAAAACGGAATCGTTATGGCCTGAGATACAAGCCAGACGCGAAACAAAGGACGAAAGAATTGGAGAAAAAGCAAGAAAGAAGGAAGGCTAGATTGTGTAGAAAAGACATCTCGTGGGAACCCATGGTTTTCCCACACATCTACAAGACTTTCATCTCAAGAGGGGTGATCAATCAGCAGGAAAAGGAGCAAGTGGCGATGGGAATCAAAGGGGGCATCAGGAAAGGTTTGGACATTAATGTTATATCAGACGAAGGAATTGAAGGGAATCCATCAAGAGTTGGTCCGTATGCACCCGGAAGCACCTTGAATAATTGGACCAAGGAGGAGCTCCCTATAATTTTTAAGATTTCCTCAGAGTAATGCTCGAAAACACCTATTGCTTTAGGCTCGAAAGCAATATGAATCTTTTTGTAAAAAGGGCCCATGGTCATTGCTCAGTTGTTTTGAATGAAATGCACTTTCTATCTTATACTATTTTCCATAACTATTCCTTAATTCGGCTTAATAAACCATTCGTACATATCCAATAAACAAGAGCAATTATTCTTTAATACATACATACTCATACAATACCACATGTTCATTCTTTCGTAAATTTATTTTGCTCTTTGGACTTTCATTTCATCCTTTGACAGATCCCCAAATATCAATAATATGAGCAACCCTAACGCTAACTTAGAATCCTGCTTCAAACAAGATACGTGTTCAGAAAAGCTTCAGGACCTTGAAGATAATCAAGATTGTGATCTACCTTCGGATCTTTTAAGAATGATGGAACAGGAAGAAAAACAGATCTTGCCTCATTCGGACCCAATGGAAGTTATAAATCTGGGGCACGAAGATGAAAAGAAAGAGATGAAGATTGGAACAAGCATCTCCGAAAAAACCAGAAGGGATCTTATCGATTTGCTTCAAGAATTCCAAGATATCTTCGCATGGTCTTATCAGGATATGCCTAGCTTGAGCACTGACATTGTGGTCTCCCTATAAAAGAAGAAAGCAAACCCGTGCAACAAAAACTTCGAAGGATGAGACCGGATGTAATATTAAAAATAAAAGAAGAAGTCAAGAAACAATTTGACGCCGGCTTCCTCCAGGTGGTCAAATACTCTGAATGGGTAGCTAATATAGTCCCTGTTCCTAAAAAGGATGGAAAGATGCGCATGTGTGTGGACTATCGAGATTTAAATAAAGCTAGCCCAAAGGATAATTTTCCCTTACCCCACATCGACACTCTAGTCGATAACACGGCAGGACATTCCCTATTTTCCTTTATGAATGGTTTCTCTGGTATAATCAGATAAGGATGGACCCGGAGGACATGATCAAAACCATTTTTGTCACGCTATGGGGAACGTTTTGCTACAAGGTGATGCCCTTTGGGCTAAAAAACGTAGGGGCAACTTATCAAAGGGTCATGGTGACCTTGTTCCATGACATGCTGCATAGGGAAATTGAGGTTTACGTTGATGACATGATTGCAAAATCCCGAACAGAAAGTTATTTGGCAGACTAAGGAAATATCAATTAAAGTTAAATCCAACCAAATGCACTTTCGGAGCCACATCAGGAAAATGGTTAGGCTTCGTAGTCAGTAAAAGAGGAATTGAAATTTACCCGGATAAAGTCAAAGCCATACAAGAGCTACCACCACCCAGCACGCAGAAAAAAGTTCAGGGGTTCTTAGGAAGACTAAATTATATTGCTCGGTTTATTTCACAGTTGATTGAGCAATGTGATCCTATCTTCCGTCTGCTTAAAAAACGTAATCCGGATGTATAGGATGATGAATGTCAGGAAACCTTCAATAAGGTCAAGGAATATTTATCCAAGGCACCCATCTTGGTACCTCCAATTCCTAATAAGCCATTAATCCTATATTTAACGGTCTTCGAGAGTTCCATGGGATGCGTACTAGGCCAACACGATGAATCTGAAAAGAAAGAAAAGACGATATATTATCTCAGCAAGAAATTCACTGATTGCGAGACGCGATATTCGCCTATTGAGAAATTATGTTGTGCCCTAGTTTGGATTACACGCAGATTAAGACAATACATTTTATATCATACCACTTGGTTGATTTCGAAATTAGATCCTCTGAAGTATTTGATGGAGTCAGCTGCATTGAATGGGAGATTAGCTAGATGACAAATCTTGCTTTCGGAATTCAACATAGTCTATGTCAATCAGAAGGCAAAAAGGAAGTGTGATAGCAGATTTCTTGGCAAGTAAAACTTTAGAAGACTATAAGCCGATAGACTTCGATTTCCCGAATGAAGATTTAATGTATATAGCGACCACCGAAAGGGTAATCATGGAAGAACGACCTTGGAGATTGAATTTCGATGGAGCTTCAAATGCCACAGGTAATGAGATTAGGGCAGTCTTGGTATCACCAGAGGGAGATCATTACCCTTTCACCAGTAAGCTCGATTTTGATTTCACAAATAATATGACAGAATACGAGGCATGTATCTTTGGAATCCGTACGGCCATAGATCGGGGAATCAAAATTTTAGAAATTTATGGAGATTCCGCGCTGGTGATCTATCAACTAAAGGGAGAATGGGAAACAAGGGATTCAAAGTTAGTGGATTACCGCAAGTTGGTCCTTGAGTTGATCACAGAATTAAACGTCGTCACGTTCCATTATCTCCCACGGGAAGAAAACCAGATGGCCGATGCTCTTGCCACTTTAACCTCAATGATTAAGGTGAGTAAGACGAAAAAAGTAAAGCCCATTCAGATGAATATTTATGAAGCTCCTGCTTATTGTTGCGATATTAAGGCAAGGGAAGAAGAGGAAAAGGATGATCACCCATGGTACCAAAATGTTCTTCAATTTGTGAAAGATCGAAAGTATCCCGAGCAAGCCTCAGAAAATGAAAAGAGGACGTTGCGAAGACTAGCCAGTGAATATGTCCTGGATGGGGAAATCTTGTACAAGAGGAGAAAAGATCAAGTGTTGCTAAGATGTGTCGATGCAATTGAAGCTAAAAATATCTTAGAAGAAGTTCACGAAGGCATTTGCGGGACACACGCCAATGGTTTCATAATGGCCCGACAAATAATGAGATTTGGGTATTACTAGGCTAGTATGGAGGGCGATTGCATCAATTATGCCAATAAGTGCCATAAATGCCAAATCTACGGAGACAAGATTCATGTACCTCCATCACACCTTCATATCATGACTTTTCCCTGGCCTTTTTCTATGTGGGGCATGGATGTCATCGAGCCAATTTCTCCAAAGGCTTCCAATGGCCATAGATTCATCTTTGTGGTGATTGACTACTTCATTAAATGGGTAGTGACAACCTCATATGCAAATGTTACCAAGTCTGCGGTTAGCAAGTTCCTAAAAAAGGAAATTATTTACCGATACGGGATGCCCGAAAGAATCATATTCGACAATGCCCTTAATTTGAACAATAACACGATAGTAGAAGTTTGTGAACAATTCAAAATTAAGCATCATAATTCTTCTCCCTATCGCCCAAAAATGAATGGGGCTGTGAAGGCAACTAATAAGAATATCAGAACTTCTACTAAGGCAACACCATTCTCGTTGGCATACAGTATGGAAGCAGTCTTGCCTATTGAGGTTGAGATACCTTCCTTTCGAGTCTTAACAGAGCTCCAACTAGACGAGGCTGAATGGGTCCAAGCTCGATATGACCAGTTGAATTTAATCGAGGAAAAAAGATTAAAATCCATTTGCCATGGCCAGATGTACCAGAAAAGAATGACGCGAGCCTACGACAAAAAGGTTCGTCCCAGGGAATTCTATGAGGGGGATCTAGTTTTAAAAAAGATACTTCCCATACACAAAGATTTTCGTGGGAAATGGATGCCTAATTAGGAAGAGCCTTATGTGGTGAAAAAGGCTTTCTTAAGAGGAGCTCTCATCTTAACGGAAATGGACGGCAAGGAGTTATACAACCCTGTCAATTCAGACTTGGTAAAAAAATACTTCGCCTAAAAACAGAGAATTGAGATGAAAACCTGCAAAGGGCATCTTAAAAAAAAAAGGGTTCAAGATGAAAACTCGCAAAGGGTGTCTTAGAACTTAGGAAACTTTGAGTTGAAAACCTGTAAAGGGCGGCTCAGGTCCAAAAAAGGGTCGACGACATGGAGAGAGATTATAACTTGAAACATCAACAAAGCACTCTAGATATTCTAGACACGCATCTGAGATTAGGAATAATTCTCAAGCAAAGTTGGCGTAGAGTAGCTCATTTTGCGACATCTGGGGCAACCAATTATTTTTCATTGTATACTTGGCAATTTTTAACCAATGATTGTTTCCCTTGATCCTCTTTTTATTGTTTCCCTTTATCTTCTTCTTAATAGAATTTTGGAAATATGACTTTGTTTCTGCACAATTTTTACCAAGCATTTTGCATCTAAATAACGGGTAATGAACTAATAAATCATACAAAAAGTCATGAGCATTATTCTGGAGTTTTCAAAAATTACAAGAAGCCCGAAACAAGACCATCAACTAGAAGACAAGCTTAAAAACAAGCAATTGCAGAACAACCGGGAAGGGACAGAGCAACACATCAAAGGTAGAATTTGGACAGGCGACAAACCATGCCAACCTGAATGGATAATAAACAAATCTGACATTCATCATGCGCATTCATATAAGTTAGGAGCATTTAATTCATTCTAATCATGACTTTCTAATTTAGGCCTACATAGAGGCCTATAGAAGCATATTTCACAGGTTACACCCCCGCTATGTGGCGAGATGAATCATTAAGATCACCAAGCTGAAAAGGTGCGGGACTCCAATGCCTTACCCAGATCACGGGGCAGATTACGATTATCCAAACAGCGATGTGATCATCTTCCTGATGAGACACTGAGAAGAAGATCCAAACGATGCTCAAAACGAGCGAAATCTTCAAACCCCAGCTTCCTGACGAGATACTGAGAAGCAGGTCAAAGCAATAAAAGGTTAGCTTCCTGATGAGATACTGAGAAGTGAACCAAATTCGTCTTCCTGATGAGGTACAAAGGAGCGAATTGAAACAAACGGCGATGTGATCATCCTCCTGATGAGACACTGAGAAGAAGACCCAAAAAGGCTCAAAACAAGCAAAATCTTCAAACCCTAGCTTCTTGATGAGACACTGAGAAGCAATAAAAGGTTAGCTTCCTGATGAAATACTAAGAAGTGAACCAAATTTGTCTTCCTGATGAGGTACAGAGGAGCGAATTGAAACAAACAGCGATGTGATCATCTTCCTGATGAGACACTGAGAAGAAGACCCAAACGAGGCTCAAAACGAGTGAAATCTTCAAACCCCGGCTTCTTGATGAGACATTGAAAAGCAGGTCGAAGCAATAAAAGGTTAACTTCCTGATGAGCTACTGAGAAGTGAACCAAATTCGTCTTCCTGACGAGATACAGAGGAGCGAATTGAAACAAACAGCGACGTGATCATCTTTCTGATGAGATACTAAGAAGAAGACCAAATCGGTAAAACCAAGAGACTACAGGCAAGATGGAGTCCTGATGTAGAGGTAGATGCGGTAAAATCGAACAGTTAAACAAAGCAAAAAACGGACCACTCGAAGAGAGATCGTCGAAAAAGAGAAACGAGACCAAATTGGGCCTCCTTTCGGTCCTTTCTCCATTCCTGTTACACAACAATGAGCAAGGAGGGGCAGCTGTTGGAGCCCAATTTTGACTAGGCCCTTTTTAATTTATTTTAAATTTGATTTAAATTTAATTTTAAATTAATCTTAAATTTAAATTAAATTTAATTTCAAAATTAAAAAGTCCAAAAATAGGAAAAGTCCAATTACAAAGCCTAATGGCGCCCAAATTCAAATGACCCAAACTTATAAACCCAATTTACCTAAAACCTATTACACCCAAAGCCCAAACTATAACTTTGGCCCAAATTCACTAAGTGTTGCTGCTGTTGCCTCCCCTTCAGCCAACCAGAGGCCGCCACGTCATCGCAACTTGTCACCATCTTCAGCCTCAATTTGCACTGCCACCAGCTGCTTCAACTGCCGCTGTCATGACCGACCTGCAAAAGGAAAAACAAGACATGCATTTATGTGAGAAATACAAAAAAGCATGATTGTAAACATGGCTATAAAGCCAAGACAATAATAATTGTAACAGGTACTGACCCTGGTTCTTTGAAAAATCAATACAAGAATAAGCTTTTCACAGTATCTTACAATCAAAATAGCAACAGTTAATAGCCAGCAGTGAATCGACTCAAACCAATCTCAGAACTGCCAAACATCGAAACATCCAGGTATACCCGCAGCGTATATTTATTAGTTATTATTATTTACCGTGTTGACCCATTAAATTCTATGTGTGTATTCAATACCACTATAAATATTTATTGTTTTTTACATGTTTCGAAAATATCATTAATAATATTATTAATTATATTGACAATAATATTACTAATATCATTAACAATATTAATGACATCAATAATAATATTTAATAATAGTATTAATTAAAAAAAAAGAAACTAAAAATGAAGACGAAGGGACTCATCTTCGTATGACGACCACCACCGGAGCCGCTCTCGGAATCGTCACCGTCGCAAAACCCCGAACCTCGTCGATGCCTAGCCGTTAGCAGATCTGTAAAGAAACAAGGAACTGAAATGGTTAATAATGAAAAAGATCAGTTTTTTTAAAAAACGAAAAGGGTTTTTAAAAGTGTTTTTTAAAAAAAGAGAAAGGAAAATAGGTTTTAAAGGATGAAAATGGAAACTTACTTGAAAGAAGTCATGGACGGAGGTGCGTGACCCGTGGGAAGGAAAGGCGTCGACGGACGTGCGAGTGGACCGGCGCGCGTGGCTACTACGCGCGTTGACGCACGATCGCGGACGAGGGCACGTGCGGGCCCGCGCGATAGACGGCGATCGGGTCGACCGGCCGGAGTTCGGCCGGCCATGAAAGGCATTTGAGAGAAAAAAGGGCAGGGGCTTTAGGTTTTTTTTTTTGAAATCCGAAAAAATGAAAGAGGGGATCGATTTTACAAGGGCTCGAGGGTTTGTTTAAATACCCTTACCAAAACGGCAACGTTTGGGTAGGGGTATTTCGTACAAAACGGCGTAGTTTTTTTAAAGTATCCATGACCGGCCGGAATCCGATCTGACTCGACTCAAGATCCGCGTGTTTTCAAGAAAGGGGATATTTGTGCATTTGGTCATCCACTTTTTCTCAAATTTTCAATGAGGTCCTTCTCGTACTTTTAATTAATTACAAATTGGCCCATTAGTGTTCAATGCTTTTCAATTTAATCCTTGAACCCTTTTGAAAGCATTAGGGGCTGCCACGTGTCATTGCTTAGGTTTATTTCTACGAACGGTCCCTTTTCTTTTTAATTTGTTTTAATTTAATCATTAAATCAAGTTTTTTTTAATTTCAAAATTAACCCAAAAATTTTCCATAGTTTTCAAACTAGTCATTTGACCTCAGGATGCCTCAGGGGCTGTCACGTGTCACCTTTTTTTTTGGTTTTATTACCTCGGAGGTGCCTAAACTGTCCAAAAATTACTATTTTACCCCCGAACTTTCAAAAATATCATTTTAACCCTAAAACTTCTAAAAATTACCATTTACCCCTAAACTTCCAAAAATCTCATTTTGGTCCCAAACCTTCCAAAAATTACCATTTTACCCTCGAACTTCCAAAAATCTCATTTTTGACCCAAACCTTCCAAAAATTACCATTTTACTCCTGAACTTCCAAAAATCCCATTTTTGACCTCAAAACTTATAAAAATTACCATTTTACCCCTAAACTTCCAAAAATCCCATTTTTAACCCCAAAACTTTTAAAAATTACCATTTTACCCTCAAACTCCCAAAAATCCCATTTTTAACCTCGAAACTTCTAAAAATTACCATTTTACCCTCAAACTTCCAAAAATCACATTTTAACCCCGAAACATCCAAATATTACTATTTTACTCCCGGATGTCCAAAGACTCTGTTTTCAACCTCGAAACTCTTAAAATTACCATTTTTACCCCTAAATATTTTAATTTCCATTTTCTTTAACCACGAATTTTCTCGAAACTACCATTTTACCCCCGTGCATCCGAAAGGTCTCGTTTTGAATTTCGATTGCATCATTCTTCTTTCTCACCAACATTTGTATTTTTTATGCACTCGTATTTTGCATCTTGATTTTTCGTGAATAATTTATCTTCTTATTTATCTTACTTTACGTTATATATTCACTATTAACTGCACATTCATATTCAACTCGCATGCTTATTTTCAAAATTGTTTTTTGTACAAAAACTTTAAAATCGAGGCAATATCATTTTATTTCGAGTTCCAAAAATTTATGCCTTAACTTACTAGGTGCAATTTTTCCTCAAATCGAAATAATCGAATACCCTTAATCGAGGCAATATTTCCTTATCTTCGATTCTGAAATACTGCGCCTTAACTTACTAGGTGCAACTTTTCTTCAAATCAAGATAATCGAATATCTTTTTCCAAATATTAAAAAGGGGGTTTTACAAAAGGAAGCTCGTCATTTTTGGATCCTGAAATGTTGTGTCCTAACTCATTGGACGCAACTTTTCTTCTCCGATCACTTTGAAATAATGGGATTTCTAAATAAACTCCATTTAACTCATGCATCCAAGGATCGTATTTAAAACTTTAAGCTTTTAAAAGTTACAAATTAAGACCCGAGAATAATCAATATGGTACCAATTTTGGGCGTATGAGGGTGCTAATCCTTCCTCATACGTAACCGACTCCCAAACCCATTTTTCTGGATTTCGAAGACCTACATGTTCTCAAAACGATTTTAAAAAAAACGTTTTATGGTGATCCAATCACACCGAATAAAGGATTGGTGGCGACTCCCATTATTTTTCAATTTTTAAAATAATTTTTGAAACTCATCATTTTCCAAATCGAGGGATGGTTTCGACATACTATATATGCATATTGAAGTTCGATTCAAAAATTTTAATGATTTGATTTTTAATTTAGTAAAAAAGGGGCATATTAAATTTTAGTAAGAAATTTAATGGATTGATTAAGTGATTATACAAAAAGGATTTAACGAAAAGAGATTTAAAATGATAAGGTATGATAATTGAAATATCCAACAAAGTATAAGTGGGCATTGTAGGGATCAAATTGGCAAATAAGCCAACTTGAACGAGAGGTGTGGTGACACCCCTTTTTCCTAAGATATTTTAGTGGCAAATTTTGAATTTATTTTAAAGAAAGAAAAGAAATGGGCTTAGGTGTAATTGAGCGGAAGAGAAGGAAAGATAGGTAATAATTACCCACCTTTAGGTTATTATGAAAGAGAAAAACAATGGATAAAACAAATGTAAATTATTTTCATTATAATTTTGAGTGAAAAAGAAAAGAAAAAGTGCTCTCATTCTTCCTCCTTCTTCTTCAATGAGAAAGCATCCATGGTTGAGTAAGGGAAGAAGTTTTGCGTCAAGCTTTTCTCTTGTTTCAGTAAACTTAGAGGTTAGCTTTGATCTTTTCTTGGTTTGAACTCATCTTGAACAAGTTGACCGTAAGTTGACTCAAGCCATGGTTTAGTTAGAGTTTTGCATGCATGAGGAGAATAGATTGTGGGTTTGGTCATTAAACCATTGAACTTGAAAGCTCTTGACATGAGCTATTAAAAATCCTAGAAAATTTGGGTTCAAAGGAACCTAATTATGGGAACGGTATGGGTGCATGAGTTAATTGTTAATTAATAAAGAAAAATATAGAGTTAGGATAAAGGAACAACAAGGGTGTATTAATGTGAATTGAGTGAGATATAGATTAAATTGCAAAAGAGTTAATATGTTGTGGGTAGTTAGCAAAAATTACCATAATAAAGGTTTATATCTATTTTGGCCATTTATATCGGAAATTTAATGGTTAGATGAATATATATATATCAAGACATGCAACAATCAAGTTCAAGTCGAGGAAAGGACAAGGTTGCAGAGTAGACAACAACTCCTTATCGTACTTTTGGATTAGCTGAGGTAAGTTCGTATATCACTTTAAAAGTTTATAAGTAAATTTATAATTTTAATTGAAATTGTTATATAAATTGTATTTATGTCATATATGGTCATGATATATTTTTTGAAAAGGAAAAAGATCATGGTTGAAAGACACCATGGCAATATAAATTTGGTATTTTCGAATAGATGAAAAGGTTGAAAAGAATATTATCCGAATGGATAATAAATGGAATGGTCGAAAAGGTAATTTTCTTGAATTAATTATTTAATATTTTTATGATATAATACATATTTATTTAGGTTGTAATCGAGTTTATCTGCTTGAGATTAGTAAGATATGATTTGGATTATGAGATGATGATATTTAAGTTGATTACTATATTTGGAAAAATATGAAAAATATATGGATGTGAGTTGAAAAATATTAATATAATTGCTTGAAAGGAGAAATTATGTTTATTGAACATATGATGGATGAAATATATATTTAATATGTTATTATTACAAGTTACATTAATTGTTGAATTATATGTTTCTATGTGGCATCCATTAGCCAAGAGATATTGTATTATGGAAGAAAGAAAGATATGTACAAGACTTTATAACCATTATTTGTTAATTTGTATAATGGAATGAGTTGCGAAGTTAATTAAAAACCAATTATATATATATATGATTACATGTTACAGTTACAACTCATATGAGCATTACAGGTTATATGGGTGCTAGTCTTAGATGTCCTACCGATGGCTAAGGTCCTGCATTAGTTGCGGATTCTCCATAGTTCGTGTGAGTAGCATCGCGTAGCCTAACATCTCGATTCACAGCTCGTGTGAGCAGGCCCATTTCACAGCTCGTGTGAGCATTACAGGTTATATGGGTGTTGGTCTTAGATGTCCTACCGATGACTGAGGTCCTGCATTGGTTACGGATTCTCCACATCTTGTGTGAGAAACATCGCTTAGCCTAACATCTTGACCCACAGCTTGTGTACGCAGGTCCATTTCATAGCTCGTGTGAGCATTACAGGTTATATGGGTGCTGGTCTTAGATGTCTTACCGATGGTTGAGGTTTAACATTTATTGTGGATTCTCCACAGCTCGTGTGAGCAGCATCGTGTGGCCTCACATCTCGACCCACAACTCGTGTGAGTAAGCCCATTTCACAGCTCGTGTGAGCATATATGATTACATGTTACAGTTACAGCTTGCGTGAGCATTTTCATGAGTATCTAATGTTAATCCTTTTGGATTAGCGGGTGATAAAGGTTTAAATAAGTTTATATATATGAGATGTTATATGGTCAAGGTAAGTGAGTTGAAATACGTTGATACAAACATTTGAAATGAGAATGTATAAATAATGAATATATGATGGATTAATTGTTGAAACAAAATGTATAGTATAGAGCAATTATGTGTTATATAAGTAAATGAAATGATTATAAGGTATGGTATTAGGGAATGAATTTACGTAATGATTATGTGAAATGGCTATGTTCAAAAATGTGTAGGATTGAGACATTAAATATAGATATTTGAAATGTATTGTGAGTGTTAAAGTCAAATATGATGGTTGGTTTATATACCAAATGTGTCTTTCATGAGCAAGTTTACTATCAAGATAAAATTTTATGTATTACATATGAACTCACTAACCTTATGAGATTTGTGGCGTATAGGTAATTTTAACAAACTTACGATCAAGATATGGGATTATCTTGTAAAATGTTAAAATTACAACCTTCATGGCAAGTTGAAGTGTAAGTATATTACGAATTTACTAAGCTTTAAGTAAGCTTACCTTGTTTGATTTTCTCCTTTACAGATCGTTGGATTCGAGCTGTCGATTGGATTACTCTTGGTGGTCACACTATTTGGTAACTAATCATTTATGTTGGTCCGGTTATAAGTGGCATGTAATTAAGATGTTATCTACATGTGTTATAAGCCTTATGATATGTTCATTATTAATTGAAGCATGTGATTTGCATATTGATGAATTTCTTAAGTGGTTTCGACTACTGCCTAGGGTTATATCGATAGTTACCCTAGTTGTATTGGTCGTGGGATTTGGGTATTGGTAGAAGTCTCAGACCAAAACTACCTTGCTTACTGGAGTATGTTATACCAATAGTTGTCTGAGTTGTACCGGTATAACTCAGACTTGTATCGGTAGAACTACCAGTTCTACTGGTAGGGTCTGTAGTGGTTTTCGAAATTTTTATTCCTTGAATTCTACCGATACTTGCTTAACTAAGTTTCAGTAGAAGTCTCTCAAACTTAAAAAAAAAAAAGAGGAGTGATTTTAAAGATCATTAAATTGTTTTTGAATGTATAATGTATGTTGTAGCATCTATTGGCTCGGGTCCGATGACCGGCCCGGGTATGGGGTGTTACAGGTATCCTCAAACGCGCATATGTCACAAACTTAATTTTCAATCTTTCTAAATTTCAAATGACATTTTAGAAACCGTCTTGGTTAAAACTCGATTTAATATGCACTATCGTTTTAAGAGCTTTTGTCAAAAATGATGAACGAATCTTTGAGTTGTTAAGCATCTCCTTACCATATCCAACAATGTATAATTTCTTCTCTTTGCTATACCATTTTGATTTTGTAAGTTAGGCATGGTGTTTAAAGCTATAATACATTACTCTCGAAGAATTAGCAAATGAACTCGACTCTTGCCCACTCTTTATGTATCTACCATGGTATTTTCCAACTCTATATGATCATATGGTTTTAATTTGTTTCTCACATTGTCTCTCTAACTCTATTTTAAATATTTCGAAAGCATCAAACTCCTCATTTATGTTATAAAAAAAAGTAGAGATACATATTTCATGAGTAATCATCAGTAAATGTGATGAAATATTTATAGCCATATAAACTCATATCAGGACATTAGAACCCGTATGTATGGTTTCTAATAATTTAGTACTCCTCTTAGCACATTGGTTTTGTTTGTTTGATTTTCTTTAATGTATTCAATGTTAGGATCTAGTGTCTTAAGTGTAGTTTATTTATTATTTGTACTTGTAATTTTTTGAATAGATTGGCTTAATAAAATTCCATTATTCACATCAATATCATTTGAATTTTTCATCAACAATTTTTGCATGCAAAGAAAAATGTAAGCAAGTATTGGCTCACTAATTACCTAATGCTTAACTAATACTAAGTTTCATTATGTGGTTGACTCAGTTGAACCTAAGCTCTGATACCAAACTTGTAATGCCCTTAACCAGATTTGATTCACTAAATTTAGATCTCGAGTGTTACTTTTCTATTATAGACTTAAACAAAGCACACAATTTTTCAACAATACACCTTGTTTAGTAATATTGCCCAACAACTTTATGACTGAGTGTATAATAAGTACGTACAACACTTTAACTAGACATTCTACCTTTGAGTTCTGTTACAAATTTCGTTAAAATTGGCTAAGACATTCTATTTACACTATAAAGCTCGTGAATAAATTTCCTCGCCTAATCACAATGTTCTTTTAGGCTCAAATACGCGCATCATTCACTTTATATGCATAATAGCCACATCGTCATTCCTTGGCATAGCCTTAGCGTTGTCCCTTTCACACTGCACTTACCATGTTACTAAGTTAGCCTTAACATTTCTTATAGAGCCTTTTTTCAAAATTCGTCATTCTTATTTTTCCTTCAGAATCCCTTATACATTGTTCTTATCAGAGTTCGCCATGGGTTCCGTTTATCATGTTCAGAGTTCGTCACAGAGATGTTACTTACAAATGATTTCCACTAAGGCCATTCCTTAGATTCCGTCACAAAGGCGTTCCTTTCCAGAGATAGCCATAAAGGCTTCCAGTTCATAGATAACGTCACGAAGATGTTCATTTACGAATTTGCCACAAAAGCATTCCTTATTCAAAGATAAACATGAAAGTGTCCTTTTATTCAATACTCGCCACAAAGGTTTTCCTTTTAGAGACTTGCCACAAAGGCGTCATTTACAGAGATCACCACAAAGGCTTTCCTTTATTGGTGTTTTAGACAATTGGCATTTGCCTAAACTCACATTTCAGGAGGTTTTCCCTTTATTTTCCTAAGACACACAATAAATCATCTTTGGTAATAATCGTCCTTTAAATTTCTCATATGATCCATAACGCAACTATGGTCTTATGCATTATGGTCTTTTTAGAGATGCCATGGCCATGGACTTGTCCTTTGAGAGTTTCATGTTTTTAGTCTCGACGGACCCCTTTAGACGACTCTAGAGACAAACACATACTCTCCATGCATAAGCCTACCATACAAGGACTTGATCATGATAAACATACCCATGCTTTCTGACACATACACATACACATGCATATCATTCATTCCTCAAATTGAAGTCACAACATCATGCTTTACTAGATCAAGTCTTATAGGTTGAACACTCAATATAGAAGTTTCTAGAAAACATCTTGTATATGTGAGAGTTAGTTTAGGGAATCACCTGACACCTATGAATCAGCAGTTTGATTTCCAGAGGCATACATCCTTTCCCAAATTCTCAGAAATCACTGTTTGTAAAACATAGATATACTATCAAAACTTCATTCATATAGTATTTATTTCTTCTGAAACCTAAATGATCACCATGCCAGGCTTTACCTCTTTATCTTTCTATTCATAAACATAAACAGACTTATGCTTGCAAGGAACCACGTGCAAGTCCAGGACAGTTACCCCGGGTGAGGAAATATCCCTACGTATTAACCCGACCCTTAGTTTTTAGTTATCAAGGAATTCTTGATCAGCTTCTAGAGCAAGAAAACTATGATTAAATTTTCGAAGGGAAGGAAGAAGATAACTTACTTTCTTCCATACTAGGTGGCTATACTTTATAGAGAAAACCCATGCTCTCCTAATGGGATTCACATGTGCCCTTTACTTTCTAGGTTGCCCTTACTAGTGGTTTACAACTATAAAGAACGTGTACCAGAATCCAAAATCTTATCATATCTTTGATTTGACTTATCGTTTAATCCTAACTATCTTGTTAGTGCTTAACTTATACCTTAACTAGACATACTAAGTGTACCTTAACTTTGGCGATGTCCCTTATAACCAAAGGTTTTCTTAATAGGATCACACCAATCATGTTTCTTTTGGCTACTCGCCCAGACTTAGGATTCGCCATGTCTAAGTTTTACACTTGAAGTTTGAAAAATCATGAAAAAATTTTAGGTATCGATACCTTGGTGCCAAACTTGACAAAATCATCCCTTTTCATACCTATTTCATGCACAAACTACAATATACTCAGATGGTACCTAAAAAGCACACTTAAAACCTGCATAAACCATTTCAAAAATCATACCAAAATATGCATTTGACCATTTCAATACAATTAATATAATATGCCACAATTGGCATCAATTAACATCAAAACTACTTATGACATTACAAGGTATCCAACATTCATCTCCTCAAATCAATTCATACACAAATATGCAACATTAAGTACCATTCAAACATAACACATCATATTACTAAATGCCTGTAAATCTGACCATTTGCCATTTACGTCACAAGTTCATCATCATCTAGAGTTCCGAACCAAATTAAACAAAATAAGACAACATAACAACTTATAAGCACATGTCACATATAATCGAATTTTTTATACTTTATATTATGTGTATATATAAAAGTTTAATTTATTGAAAATATTTTTTTATGAATTTTTTTATGTTTATTTTATTGTTTATATTCCGAATTTGTCATTATCTTTTCTTATGTTATATATTATGTGTATTAATTTTAAAAGAAACGTTTCAAGATTACGTTACAGTTGTAATTTTTTATTGGAAAGCATAAAATGCAATGAGATGGAAAATTTGTTTCATTTGTAGGCATTTCAAAAGTGTTTGCGGTGACACTATAAAACCACAAACAATTTAGGTTCCCATTTTCAGTACTTTATTTTTTATGGAAAAATACTTTTGATTCAGACAACTAGGAAATTTTATTTATATTAATTTAATATTAATTATGTAATATAAATAAATTACTAAGAAATTAGGCTCAAAATAAATTAAGTGAAGAGGCTGCTTGAGAATAGTTTTGTAATGCATGCAAGTGGAATGTGAAAAGTATTCTTTTTCTTTTTTTTTTTTTTTTTTTTAAAACGAGTTTCATTGAATAGATTTTGAAAGGATGAGAAATGTTTTTTTTTTTTTAATTTCATTTTAATACTTTTAGAATGAATTTGAAAAATATATATAAATAAAAGTGATACTAGATAAAAATAATAAATTAAAGAAGAAAGATAACTATGAAGAATAAAAAAATTTTAAAGGCCCATATTAGCCTAATATTGGGCCCAAATACTCCCGGAGTGGTGCTCCAATATTACCCTTGTTTCCGTTAATTCATTTCTAACTTCCTGCCAGGCTTTTCGATTCAAGTTCATCAATATTTATAATCTTTCTAATATTATTTTCTCCAGATTTCTCCCTGGAGATGTATTCTCTTTTCACATAGAAAATTGACCTTCAAATTCCATTTACTTGCCAACTTCCACTTTAGATTAGAATCAGAATTTTCTTTTTTCTTTTTTAAATCCTGAATTTTCCCTTTAATTTTTATTTATTTATACGCTTACATTTTAAAATAGTTGAACTTTATTTGCCATTAAAATTTTTTATGGCTTAATAAGTTGAGAAATTTGAACAGAAGCATCCATGGAGTGGACCACGTTGCAACACTTGGATCTACAGCATGTTGCTCGAGGCAGTCTGCAACCGTTGCAGCCACATGCTGCTGCTTTTCATCACACTCAGGCTCTAGTTGCCGCCGCCATTGGCACTTATATCATCGGTAATATCAACTATAATCCTTGCCAATTTTTATTTTTTTGAAAATTTATATGATTTAGAAGTTGAATCTGCTTTAAATGAAGGAAAAACTTGTGTGTTCTGTTCTGTTCTGTTCTGTTATTTTTTTCTTTTTTTGGTTGCAGAATTTGATGCTTTAACCGGAAGCAAGTTATCTACTATAGACATTGGCTCGCCAGTGGTTCGAATGTCTTATAGTCCTGCAGGTGGCCAAAGTGTCATTGCTATTCTTGAGGTTGGTTCTGGAATTTGAACTTTTAACGTAGATCATTAAGGCAAACAAAATGTTATAATTGTCCTAAGAATAGAATTACTGCTTATCAAAATTGGTATTAGTACAATCTTTACATCGGTTAATTTAGTTGGAAGAGCAAATGAGATTGGTATCGGTTTCATTTTAAGGTTTCATTGCCTTTAAAAAGTTTTTTCCTGAAAAATTATTCCGCAATGAGGCAATAGTTTGATTCTTTTTCCCAAGAGTGTCTTGGGATTTTAAAGTCTGGTGTTTTCTTTCTGTGTGTGTATTGATCTTATCAGTCGCTGACTTAAACCATTTTTCTTCCAGTATTAGAATCTATCTCTGATACCGGTATTCAAGGGGTCTTATTTTTGTTAGGTTTTTCCTATTTTTGAGAAGAGTAATGCCAAGCAGGCTATGCAGATGTATATATTGTCACACCTATTTCAAAAGAAGCAAATTTGGTGTTTTTTTTTTTTTTTCCATTATTATGATATTACCACTAAGATCCTAGTTTGCCTTCCTTGATGTTTTCCTGAACTTTGCTGTCAGCACTCAATTCTCTCTTTTATTTGTACTTGAACATTGTATTACATTTTGAAGAAAGAGTGCATCCTTCTATAACATTTGTATCAGTGCAATATGAGTATGATGAGCTCTTTCTGTTTTTATGTGAATGGATCACTATTATTTTTTTGTCTAGTTCTTCTCTATATGAAGTTCTCATATGCTAATCATAACCATTTTTTTTTTCTTTCCTGAAAATTTCATGTTACAGGATTGTACAATTCGTTCTTGTGACTTTGATGCTGAACAAACTTGTGTTTTACATTCACCTGAAAAGAAGTCAGAGCACATTTCATCTGATGCAGATGTCCATCTTGCTTTGACACCTCTCCAACCAATTGTATTTTTTGGTTTCCACAAGAGAATGAGTGTAACGGGTAGGTTTGCTACTTGCCTTTTTTAATTTTCGAAATCCATTTTGTGCTTTCATCATCCTATTATATTATGGAAGTTATAATAGAATTTCTAAATCTTTTACTCCCATGCATGAAGTTGTTGGGACCATTGAAGGTGGGAGAGCACCTACAAAAATAAAGACAGACTTGAAGAAACCTATTGTTAATCTTGCTTGTCATCCTCGACTACCTGTTCTGGTACATTTTCATGTTCCTTGGATTGGTTTTTATTGTCTGTCATTGTTAGTATTTTTTTTTTGTTGCTCTTTGATAGGGCTGTAAATGTATTTAGTTGCTTATGGTCCTTTCAGATCTAGTTCTGGTAGAGTTAAAAATCATTATAGGTTCAATGGCTGGATTTCTTAGGCTAGGCATGATATTTGAATCTTGAATCTGTTCTTGTCTTTTGCTTTGATCATTCAATGTTCATGAGATATGTACGGTAGTATTTAAGAGGTGGATGTGGAATGCTTATTACATTTAATTCTGATGAAATAATTATTAAAATGGTTTTTCTTTTCTTCTTGGCTGGAGCTGAATTTCCAAAAAATCAAAGTAATTCATTTTTGCAAACAGTAAAAAAAAATCTTCTCTATCCAAATCATGAGAATAACTACCCACCATCTTCTGTTGTGATACATCCAGCTAATCTAGTTGTTATTCCAATGGCTGATCTATTTACCTGTCTTATCGGTCATTATATTACTGCTAAATTATCTTTTTCATTCTTATGATTTAGAATATACTGAGAAGTTGTTTGTTTTCTGGTTCGTGTCTCTTCCTTTCTGAAAAAATAGTATGTAGCATATGCGGAAGGTTTAATTCGGGCATACAACATTCATACATATGCGGTCCTTTATACACTACACCGTAAGTTGAGGAAAAAATGAACTCCTTTTGTAGGAAAAAAAAAACAAAAGATTTATTATATTAGTCATGCTCAATGTCATATTCTTTTTCCTCTCTTGCTCTCTTCAGTTGATAATACCATTAAGCTCCTTGGTGCTGGTGCATTTGCTTTTCACCCAATGCTAGAATGGATTTTTGTTGGTGATAGACGTGGTACGCTTCTTGCATGGGATGTATCAACAGAAAGACCTATTATGATTGGAATGTAAGCATTTCCTTTTTTAAAAAAATTGTCCTTTTATGTAATATGCTTTTCGTCACCTATTCTCTTTGTTTTCAAGCCTGTGTGTTTTCTGTTGAAAGGAGTAGAAGTAGATATTCTAGGCACTTTTCTGCTGAGATATTTTGTTTTTACCATGCAGTACTCAGGTGGGTTCTCAACCTATTGCATCAGTTGCTTGGCTTTCAATGTTGCGTTTACTTATCATTCTCTCCAAGGATGGAACTCTTCATGTTTGGAAAACACGACTGGAAGTTAATCCAAATAAACCTCCAACGCAAGTAAATTTTTTTGAGCCTGCTTGTAAGTACATACAAACTTTCTTGGAAGGTAGTATGAGGAGAAGATACATATATGTTATATATTTATCTTAATTGAAAAACACGTACTCAAATCCTTTGATGTTTTCTTTGTAGCAATTGAATCATTGGACATTCCACGTCTTCTTTCTCAGCAGGGTGGGGAAGCAGTTTATCCCCTACCAAGAATCAAAGCTTTGGAAGTTCACCCAAAATTGAACTTAGCAGCTCTGCTTTTTGCAGTTAAGGGAACTTACCTATATTATTGCCTTAAAACTGTTTGTTAATTTATGATGAATAACATGCATTTTCTATGACAGAATATGACCAGTGCTGACATGAAGAGCAGAGCTGCTTACACTAGGGAAGGAAGGAAACAACTCTTTGCAGTTCTGCAAAGTGCCAGGGGATCTTCAGGTGGATATTTATTTAATCTACCTACACTCGCAGTGTTGCATATGAAGAAAATACTTTGTTTTAGAGTAATTTATTCTGGTTTTATATTTCTTAATATACCTGGATGTCAAGTTTGAAGTCTTATAGTATGTTATAGAAATGGTTCCGATATAGGATGACATTCGATTTCTTATTGGCAAAGCTTAGGCAAAGTTATTCTTCATTAATGTGATCGAAGTAGAATTGAATGTATTTTTCTTGGGCACTGTTTTTAAAGAATGTATATTCATGTTTCTTGAGAAGTTGCTCAGTTCTTATGTTGATAATGTTGTATACATTTCTTAACTTTCTAATTAGATACTAAGGAAAGTTGTTTATGCTTATTTATTTATTTATGTTTCTCTTTACCCTATGTCATATTTTTCTGAATATCACAATGATTGTTCTTTTTTGTGATAGCCTACTTAATTCTGTGACTATATCTACTGAAAGTTTATACATGTGCAGCATCTGTCTTAAAGGAGAAGCTCTCATCCATGGGTTCCTCTGGAATTTTGGCTGATCATCATCTTCAAGCGCAACTGCAAGAACAACACAATAAGGGGTGAGTTAAGTTTGTTTTCAAGTAAGTATACAAGTTTTGGTAAGCACATTTGGAGTTTCAAACTTAAATCTGGATGCAGATATTCATATTGGAGATTGAAATGTTTAATTTCAGATTAATGATCATACAAATAGATGTATTCCCTAGTATTGTGGAATGTGGATAAATTCTTACCTTGGTATGATTCCATTTTATGGTACAGTCTTAGGATGTTTATTTAATCATATGCATCATTTTGACCATTTATATATTTCATGGCAGCCAAAGTCATCTTACTATTTCAGACATTGCACGGAAGGCATTCCTCTATAGTGTATGCTGCTTCTTCGTCGAACTTTATTTATTTCAAATGGAGTTATTTATTTGACATATTAAATTCTAAAATATATGTTAAATGCATTTTCAAGAGCTCTTAACTGATTCCTTTACTTTTAGCTATTGATTATTGCAGCATTTCATGGAAGGTCATGCTAAAACTGTCCCTATATCTAGGCTACCTCTCATCACTATTATGGATTCCAAAAATAAACTGAAGGACATTCCTGTTTGCCAGGTGACTTGGCTATGCATCAATATCTATGTCCCCTTTTAACTTTTGTCTGACATGACTGACTTTATTGGCAGCCATTTCATTTGGAGCTCAACTTTTTCAACAAGGAGAATCGAGTACTTCATTATCCTATCAGGGCTTTTTATGTAGAGGGCATGAATCTTATGGCTTACAATCTTTGTTCTGGAGCAGAGAGTATCTACAAGAAACTTTTCACATCGGTAAATGCTTAAAAGGATGTATATTTAATGTTATAATGAGGCTGTGATATTGAAAATATATTTTTCTTTCAGATCCCTGGAAATGTGGAATATTATCCTAAGCATATGGTTTATAGTAAGAAGCGGCATCTATTTCTCGTTGTTTATGAGTTTAGTGGCACTACAAATGAAGTGGTCCTTTATTGGGAAAATACTGATCTGAAGTTGTCTAATAGCAAAGGAAGCACAGTCAAAGGTATGTTTATTCGCCTGTTTTACTTGCTATTTTCTCATCATATCAACCAGATTAGTTATATATGATATTTTCCTGTCGAATCTGTAGGTTTCGATGCGGCATTTATTGGTCCCAATGAAAGTCACTTTGTTATTCTTGATGAAGATAAGTCTGGCCTGGCTCTGTATATCCTTCCAGGCGCAGTTTTACAAGAAGCTAAGGGAAAAAAAGGTGCAGTTGAACCAAATCTTTTACCTGATGAACCTGTGGATGCAAAATTGAATTCTGTTCAGGGTCCTATTCCATTTATGTTTGACACTGAAGTCGATCATATATTTTCCACTCCTATAGGTGATTGGTCACATCTGTTTCTTCATATCGCATATCACCATTTGTGACACATGATACTGATCAATATCTTCCTACTACAGAGTCCACTTTGATATTTGCTTGTAATGGGAAGCAGATTGGCTTGGCAAAGTTGATTCAAGGGTCCTGGCTTCCAAATTCTGATGGTCACTATATATTGACGAAAACAGAAGGGAAAAAGTATGCAAGGTTAAAAGCAAATGAGATTGTGCTTCAGGTGAGTAATTCGTAATAGCGTGTGTTGTGTTTATATATCTATACTATATTGAATTAATGTGTTTTATGATAAATTTAATTTGGTTAGTAAATTAAATGTTAGTTTTTAAAGCAAAGGTTTTCAGCATAATGAATCTATTGATATTCTTTTGGTTCAGTTGAATATTTGTTCAATTATATATTGTCCCTCTGCATGATAAGGATCATAGCACTTACAAGTTAGGTTTAGTTTATTGTTACGTGCCTGCTTTGTATGGTTCCTCTAGTCAACTTTGACTTGCAAAGGCTAGTGCTTTTACATTCTTTTTAATTCTTCATTTAATTTCAATGAGGCCTAAATCTAGTTTATAATGCGCATCATGTCAGATTCTCGATAGCTGCTTATCATAAATATACCAGGTGTTTCTGAGAGAAACTGACTTTCTTCATTCTTGTTTAAGATCCCAGCACAGTTATATTTACCTAAAGCATGCTGAGGAAATGCAACAGCATTGAGGACTGAGATCTCTTCTAATGTCCATTCAATTGTCTATATAAAACACATGCATTTTTGTGGCAAAAGAAAATCCGTTAGTTTCTGAGAGAAATTGACTTTCTTCTTTCTTATAGTATACATGTATACAAACTCATACATACCTATTATGCATTTATCTATCTATCTATGTATAGTATGCCAATTTATGCATAAGATTATGTATCCATCTATCTACTTTAACTGCACATTTATGCATTTATCTATCTATCTATGTATAGTATGCCAATTTATGCATAAGATTATGTATCCATCTATCTACTTTAACTGCACATTTTCTCGAAAATAATATGCTAATAGGTAGGATTTTTAACCATGTTGTTTCAATATCCGCAGGTGCATTGGCAACAAACTCTGAGAGGCTATGTTGCTGGAGTATTAACCACTCAAAGAGTGCTTATAGTTTCAGCAGATCTTGATGTACTTGCAAGCAGTTCCTCTAAATTTGACAGAGGAAATCCTCCAATATCCTGAATACATAACGAAGCTTACTAAATACATGACTGCTTATACATTTATACAAAATAACTGTATGAGGTGGCCATGGAATAGGTTTGGGTCAGGCCCATATATATCATCAATATCATACATAACTACCTAAGCTCAACTCAAATCTAAATAATGAGTCTCAAATTTTGGTCAAACTCGTCTATATTTATAAATAGCTATCTCAATCCTTTTTAAGCATACCCAATTCTCTTTTTTTTAAATTTATTAATATTTAATAATTATATAATTATTAAATTTTAAGCATAAACACTTAATATATGTTAATCTTTACATTATAGTAATATATTTAATTTCATAATATACATAAATTATACAATATAAAAATAAATATTAAGCTTTACATATAAAAGCTTAAGCCAATCTATATTCAAAACGGGTTTAATTTTTTTTCCTAAATCCAATTTTTAAGCTTAATTTTTTATTCAAATCTTCTTAATGTTTAGGCAAGGTTCCAAGCTTTGGCATTTCATCTTGTCCTTGGACGGGTCTAGCTTGTAAATCTATACAATTTTTTACTTCTGAGGTTGGTGTATCAACAGGGAGAAACAGGAGATATCTCTTTTATCCTATAGTACTGACTTGTTTAAAAAGAGATGTGCCCACCAGTTGTGGTTGTTGATAAGAGTATAACCTTAGCATTTTTCATTTTGTTTTGTTTTTACTGCTTTGCTTCTTCCTACCACTTCTGCATGGAATAACGCACCAATTTTTTCTGATATATAAGAGTATGTCAGAACTTGACCAATGTAAATTCCCTTCATTTGTCTGTCAAGTGAAGCGAGTTTCTTTAATCAACAAATATGAGGCTACACTTGTATATGTTTGCATGCATGCTTGTAGTAGTAGACGTATGAAATGTATATACCCAAGATTAATAAGTTTGTTCGACTTCTTAACTCGTTTGCACTTTAAATCCCTTTTGTGGGTTGGACCTGCACTTCTCTTTTCTACTGCAACTGCAGTTTGTATTTTAGGATGGGATGGGAATGTGAGAACTATACTTTCCAGTAGCATGCCAAATGCAGGTTTTTATTCTCGTTCTCAATTGCTTTTTACTTCATTTTGTTGTATCAAAAACAACTCTCTGATGCATCAATGTATTGTGGAGTTACTGAGATGATCTTCTACTCTGCAGCTCTGGTTGGGGCTCTAAATGACCGGTTGTTGCTCGCTAACCCTACAGATATTAATCCCAGAAAAAAGAGGGGGGTTGAGATTAAGAGTTGTCTTGTTGGGCTTCTCGAACCTCTTCTTATTGGTTTTGCTACCATGCAACAAAATTTTGAGCAGAAGCTTGACCTTTCTGAAATATTGTACCAAATAACATCAAGGTTTTATTCTCCCTTTCATTAAACGTGTATCAAAATCGATTGGAGCATTAAACGTGTCTCTGACTTTTACTGTTTTACCTTATTAAGGTTTGACAGCCTACGTAACACTCCTCGATCTCTTGATATTTTAGCTAGAGGTCCTCCTGTTTGCGGAGATCTTGCAGTGTCATTATCCCAAGCAGGTCCACAGTTCACACAGGTAGATGAATGGTTATGTGCTATGTTTACATTTCAGTTTCCTTTTATTTTTTGTTCTGAATTTGCTATAAACAAACTTAGGTTCTGCGGGGAGTCTATGCAATCAGGGCACTTCGTTTCTCTACTGCTTTATCTGTTTTGAAGGATGAATTTGTGCGTTCTAGAGATTATCCAAAATGTCCACCAACCTCTCATTTGTTCCACCGATTCCGCCAACTGGGATATGCCTGTATCAAGTAAGCAATCACGGTTGTTGACTTCTATCTCTGTCACTGCTGGGGTTCTGGATTTTACAAACATGTTTAATGAACTTCTCGTCAATAATCTTATTTTTTAGAAGGTTGAGAAGATAGTAACTTTTTTATGAAAAAAGTCAATTTGTTGGTTAGTTTAGATTAGAATATTCTTGTTATTAGCACTGCTACTGAAATTTTGAATTGATATTCATACCAATCTTCCATATGTATAAATTTGGGATCGATTACATATTTTTGTTGTCGTTACATGCCCAATGCAGATTGAATCTTTATCTTAAGAGTTATCTATTCAATTATATCCTTATCAAAGTTCAAAACGTATAAAATGTTGTTTTGTGTCTTAGCTGATGCATCTATCTTCGGAATTAATTGTCATGATATAGCATTATAGGCATCTCCTGATCTTCCATCCACTAACATTGTTGATCCTTCATGTCTGTTCGAATTGTCAAAGTCCAAAACATATAAAATGTTGTCTTATGCCTTAGTCAAGCATCTTTCTTTAGAATTATTGTCATGATTTCATATAATCTTTATTAAGAGCATTATAGGCATCTTCTGCTCTTCTATCCATTAACATTGTTAAACCTTCCTTGCTGTTTGAATTGCCATTTTATGGTCCCAGTTTTTCTTTAACGAGACTTAAGCTTAAATTGCAGGTATGGTCAGTTTGACAGTGCAAAGGAAACTTTTGAAGTCATAGCAGACTACGAAAGCATGCTAGACCTGTTTATATGCCACCTCAACCCCAGTGCAATGCGGCGTCTTGCTCAGAGGCTAGAAGAAGAAGCTGCTGATTCAGAATTGAGGCGATATTGTGAAAGGATTTTAAGAATCCGCTCAAGCGGTTGGACACAAGGCATTTTTGCCAACTTTGCTGCAGAAAGTATGGTTCCAAAAGGCCCTGGATGGGGTGGTGGAAACTGGGAAATCAAGACCCCTATGACCTTGAAGAGTATACCCCAATGGGATCTTGCTGCAGAAGTTATGCCATACATGAAGACTGATGATGGTGCCATTCCACTAATTATCTCAGATCATATTGGTGTTTACCTTGGTGTAATAAAAGGAAGAGGTAACGTTGTCGAAGTAAGGGAAGGTAGCCTGGTCATATCTGGAGCTACTGACAGTAAGCCAAATGGAGTCCATACATCTATGGCTAAATCTATAGATAAATCTGTGGGAGTTGCAGGTGGTGGAACCAAGGCTGATTCTTTTATGGGTCTAGAAACTTTAATGAAACCACATGACGGTTCCACTACCTCTGATGAACAAGCTAAAGCTGCAGAAGAATTTAAGAAAACAATGTATGGCACAGCTGATAATGGTAGCAGCAGCGATGAGGAGGGAGTATCAAAAACTAAGAAGTTACAGATCAGAATACGAGACAAGCTGACATCAGGCACAGTTGATGTCAATAAGATTAAAGAAGCAACAAAGCGACTTGGTGATGGCTTGGGTCTACCTAAAACAAGAACAAGATCATTGAGTGGAGTTTCTCAGGATCTTGGTCAGAGTCAACAGCAACCTTATCCTGCTACTAGTGGGTTTATGACTAATCCCACAATTTCTGCCCCTGGAGATCTCTTTGGCACTGAGCCATGGGCACAACGTACATTTTTATCAAAACCAACTCCTGCGCCCACCAAAGGTGTGGGAATTGCAGCTGGACCTATACCGGAGGACTTTTTCCAAAACACAATACCATCCCTCCAGGTTGCAGCTGCTTTGCCTCCTCCTGGAACTTTAATTTCAAAATTGGATCATACTTCTCAACTGGCTGAAGTTGGCAGAAAGGTGCCACCTGATCAGGTAAATACACCTGTAGCTAATGCTGGTCTCCCTGATGGTGGGGTTCCACCTCAAGCCACTGAACAATCTATTCCTCCTGAGTCTTTTGCACTTCCTGACGGCGGTGTTCCTCCACAATACTCAGCTCCGGCTGCTGGTATGCCACGGCCTCAAGTTCAGCCTGCTCAAACACAGCTATCTACGCAGCCTCTTGATCTTAGTGCTCTTGGAGTTCCAGGCACCACTGAGTCAGGAAAACCTACTCCTCCAGCATCTGTGCGCCCTGGACAGGTAAATACGCACATTATGTTATATTTTCTCACTTTCGTTCCTCATTTTTGGAGGCCCTTGCATTTTCTACTTAATTAGCATAGCCGTCTAATAACTTCAAGTTGCTTAACGTATTGCCTTGGAAAATACTAAATTATTTCTAGCAGTATTTGGAATGAAGGTTCTTTTGGCATATTTGGCTTTGTAGCAATAATTTATCCTTGTCTCTTGGGAGCTCTCTACGTCTTTCATTCTCTGAAATGTGTTTATTTTGTAGCTTCCTTTATTATTCGGTTTACCATATTTTCTCTTCTGATAGGTTCCACGTGGGGCTCCAGCTTCCATATGTTTTAAGACTGGACTTGCTCACCTTGAGCTGAATCAGCTTCCAGATTCATTATCCTGTTTTAATGAAGCTTTTCTGGCATTAGCTAAGGAGAACTCTCGTGGAGCAGATATTAAAGCTCAAGCTACCATTTGTGCTCAGTACAAGATAGCAGTAACCCTTCTTCAGGTAGGTCCTTTTTTCTTTCAAGGCACCAAATGATTTAGAACTTGAGTCAAACATCCAAGAATATCAGCATGTTTTTTAGTTGTACTAAAGACTAAAACATAGAATGGATTGATGATATTTTATATCGGCCAAATATTCAATGGCCAAGCCATTCTTTTAGGAGCTTAGAGTTTTAAGTTCACTTGGGTTTTGAATCCATTAATATAGGTTCTCTCTCTCTTCTGTGATCTATTATGGTTCTGTCCTTGCTTTTGCATTTCCCATTCACATAGCATGACGAGGATCTTGTTTAGGCTTTTTTGTTGCTAGTTGTTTCTATTATTTTTTTCATCTGCTCTTGAGGATAGTTGCATTATAAACAGGGGTAACTCCAATGTCTTTGTATTGCACGCTGACATTACTAAAGATCATAAAATTAAATTTTCTGATCTATGATCTGTATGGGACGATGATGCGTCTATTCTGGGTACATGCACCATTATGCAACATGTTTAGTTAAATCTATTGCCATTGTAAAAAACAAGGTGGGTTAGTTTATGCTAATTGATTATGCGTGACAATTCAAAAATTCAAGTTTTCACTAAGCTTAGCAATAGCATTCTGCTTACTTTGTGCCCATTAAGAAACCCAACTTTCAACCATTTTTCTCTAGTTTTCAACTATAAAATTCTCTGTCATGACTGGATATTGCGTTGGTTCTACTCCAGGAAATTTCAAGGTTGCAAAAAGTCCAAGGACCAAGAGCGCTAAGCGCAAAAGATGAGATGGCTAGATTATCAAGACATCTGGGTTCTTTGCCACTTCAGGCAAAGCACCGAATAAATTGTATCCGCACTGCCATAAAACGAAATATGGATGTTCAGAACTATGGTTATGCGAAGCAGATGCTTGAACTTCTCCTGTCTAAGGCACCTCCAGGTAAGCAAGAGGAATTGAGGTGCCTTATTGATATTTGTGTTCAGAGGGGTTTAACCAACAAGTCTATTGATCCCCTGGAAGATCCCTCTCAATTCTGTGTTGCCACACTCAGCCGTCTGTCTACTATCGGATATGATGTTTGCGATCTTTGTGGCGCCAAATTTTCAGCTCTCTCAACTCCCCGATGCATTATCTGTGGTATGGGAAGCATTAAAAGATCAGATGCGCTAGGAGGGGCAGGCCCCGTGCCTTCACCATTTGGCTGACTTCATATCTGTCATTTCCATAATCTATAACACTCTCCCGGAAGACCGTCCTTAATGTCATAGGGCTCCGCCTTCCCTTTGTTTTGACTACAATCTAACAGCGCCAACAAGGTTTGTATCTGATTCTTTTTCTTATTTGCCCTCTCCCTTGAGCTCCATTAATCTGCTCTTGACTTAGGACCTGTTTTAGTACTTGTCAGATTGTCATTGTTACTAACACCATAACAATTCTCTGGTTTCTAATGACCTTGGAGATATGCTCACTTATTCTTTTATTACTCTCTTGTTCTTGCTCATGTGTATACCATTGCAAAAGTACAGAAAATAGCCCATCATCTCATCTCATACGCATGAGAATTTTTTATCTTCTTTTTTAAATTTAATTTTATTTATTTATTCAAAGAGACAAAAGCTTGAAGTACGATAAAAAGAACATCCAAGAATGACTGTTTGCGTAAGGATATAAAAATTGGTGCAGTGGTGGGCTCAAGTTCACATAACCTGCTGCTGCTGCTGCTGCTGCTGCTGCTGCTACTGCTGCTACTGCTATTGTCGAGTTGTCAACAAAACTGCTATTGTCGAGTTGTCAACAAAACAAAGCAGGGCTCTTCCAACCTATTGTTGATGAGCAGGTAATAGGCTTTGTCCCTTCCAGATGCCTATCCTACTGCCATTGGGTATCTGTGCGAGATTGAGAGGCTTTCTTTTTTATAAAAATAATAAAAAAAATAATTAATTATAAAAATAATTTATTTTTTTTATTATACACGTAAATAATCTGAAATTTACATTATTTTTTATAGAATCAAATAATATTACGCCACCAATATGACTCATCAGCAACTCAAATAAAAAATTAATTTTTTAGTGAAGTAATATAAAATAACGTCACTTGTATAAATATCAAAAATAATATTATAATTTTTGAAAAATAAAGAACTTAAAAAAAAAATTATTTTTCTGATGAAACCATTTATTTAGACCATCAATTTCAAATGCCTACTGTCAGCATTTTTGTTTTTTATTTTTTATAATATTTTAAATATAATTTTTTTGAAGTCATATTAAATGATGTCATTGATTTATTTAATATTTTTAATGTATTATTTATTTTTTATTTGTTTTATAATATTTTAAATATATTTTTTTTGTGGAGTTATTTTAAATAGCACCATTAATTCATTTAAATGTTTTTTTATAAATTTGTTTTTTATTTTACGTTTTAAATATGTTTTGTATTTTAAAAAATAATAATTTATTTGGCGTCATTGGTTTAATGCGTATGTTTTCTTTTAAATATAATTTTTTTAATTTAAAAATTAAAAAATAATATTTTATTTTGGTGGAGCTATAAAGAATGGTTCCACCACCTTGGTTGACCAAATATATAGATGTTTTTTTAATTAGAAGAGAAGAAAAAAGAGAAATTGTTGTATTTAGTGGGAGAGTTCAAAAATTTTGGTGAAGATGGATAGCTTGGTGTTTTCGGTGTATGTTTTTTTTCCGATGAAATTGTAGAAGGTGATGTTGATTGTGTATTTCAAAGTAGGAAAAGAGTAGAGTTGTGATTCAATAAAACTTTAAAGCTGAAAGAAATGAAAAGAAAGATCAATGCGAAAATAGTTATCCATTGTAGAAGGGCGATGTTCAAATTATTTTACAAGTTTTTAATCTTTACAGATCCATTGAAATTTTGTAAGATGCAACTATTAGATAATGATGATGACTTGGGCACTATGATGGAAATATGATGGTCGATTGGGAGTGAAAACCCCCAACCAGTTGAGTTATTTGTTGAGTTAGTCGACTTAGAGCCCGTTAAGAATGTTAGTCCAATAAATCAACATCGTGGGTTTGACTTTGATCTTAATGTCGAATGGACAAATCAGTCAGACTATGGAGGGATATCGTAGATGCTCAAAAATCCAAATTATGGTGGGAGTTACAACTCTAGCTTGCGTCTCTGGCTACAAATACATCCGAAGGTGATACGCACTAAGGTAGACATCAAATAAGGGACCAATAATGGTGAAGATTTTGATCACGACGTTGAAGATTTTAGTGACCCCGATATTGATGAGTTTCCGGACAATATCGACGATGAAAGCTCGAAGGAGGTTGAACGTAGATCCAGATGCAGCGCATGCATCCGAGTTCCTCGATATAGTCCCTACTCACATATTGTCGCCAAATTCGTAGTTGGAAGAGTTGTTCATTGGGCAACGATTCGAGAACAAGGCGGAATGTGAGTTTGTCATTCTATATGGCACCACCAAAAAATGAATTTTTTAATCTAGTTGTTGAAGTGGCATGTTAGTGACGTCATATTATTTGGCTCCACCAAAATTTATTGTAGATTTCAGGTCATTTATGTGTATAATAAAAAAATGAGTCATTTTTGTAATTAATTATACTTTTAGATTATTTTTATAAAAAAAGTCGAGATTGAGATTATCATATGTTTATAAATTATATTTTAAAATTAAATAAATAAAACATGATAAATTTTCAATATTATGAAAATAAAAATTTCCAGTTTAATGTTGATGGCAATAACTTTTTGACTTAGTGACAAAAACCTCATATTGTAAGCATAAAAGTTTAAGTTTAATTTCAAATAATTTCATTTTCTTGTTCAATTTTAAAAAAAAAATAAGTATTTTTTATTGATTTATTTATCAACTTTCTTGCTTCATCCCTTTAAAAATCACCTTAGAGAATAAATTTAAAAAAAAAAACAAGATGTTTTTTCTTATAAACCAATTGAGATCAAATTTTAATATATTTATAATCAAATTTTTATTTTTAATTAAAAATAATATTTATAAATGAAATTAATTAAGTTATATATTCCTCTTTCAAAATCATATATTTATAATCAAATTTTTCTTTGATTTAATTTTCACAAATCATTAACATTATTAAATTGATATCATTTTATATTAATATATTAAATATACAAATAATTATATTAATCCAATATAAAAATCTTTTAAATTTTATATTTATTCAAAATAAATTAATAAGTGAAATAGTATTTTTTTTTTTTTTTTTTTTTAAGTGTAACAACTAGAATACAATTACAAATTCTGATTGGAAAAACCACCAACACCAAATAGAAGCAAATTATTAGCCAACAAATGTCTCCAACTTGAATACTCCAACCCAATGCCTCCCAATAAATTATGAATTCACTTAAAAATATCAAAATTTCAGTTTTCACCACTAATTTCAAATGTAAACTCACATAATCCCCAGAGAATAACTCAATTTCAGGTTTTTCTTCGCTGGCAACTCAAGTCCTCCGGAGTTTCATTAAAAGAGACAAAGAATGAAGGCGCGAAAATTTTAACATAAATGAATGAAATATCAATTCAATAAACCAATGGGCATCCACTGTAAACCCAGTTATTCACCCCCAACCCCTTTTTTCTTTTTTCTTTTTTACAGGTGCTAAGAGTACATATGTACTTTCACTGTGTCTAATATATTAAATATATTGGCCCCACCGCTCCCAAGTCCATGGACCTTTGTTGATGGAAAGATGAATTTGTAAGAAATAGAATCTTCAATGGTGTAAAAGCAATCTGAAACTGAAATCATATGGCATTACTTGAACTAGTTTGGAAAGAGGCTCTTTCCCCTTTCTTTCTAGACATTTCACTGCTTCATCCCTCACTTCATTCAGTAGTTGCAGACAAACCCAATCCAGAAATGATTCCAAATCCTTAGCAAAGTCAAGCAGATACCAATCCAACAGCTTTGGAATTATCAACTTGTTTGTTCTTGAAATGCCAATGGCTGCCTGTAGATACTCTCTCTTTGCTGTTTCCAGCTCATCTTCAACCTCAGATGCTGTGTATACTCTCACCTTCATTTCACAAAACTACCATTTCAGCACTTTCAAAGCAATACATGAAACAATATTCATTTACATACAAGCCTGCATTCTTAACCATCACCAAGTTTTGAACCTCAATATAAGAAATGATGGTGGCGAGTTCTGGTCATTTCATAATTGTCTCTTTTTTTTTCCGGCATTTTCATAATGTTGTGATCGGAAGTGAACTTACAGCAGGAGATGACCAGCTTCCACATGCAAGAGCGAATGTGATCAAGGGTTCAGACCACTCCAATCCGAATTTATTTCGTGCTTTCATCTCATCATTTTTGGCTGCTTCAGTACAGGTCTTCAACAAGAAGAAGAAAAGGGATGATTAGCAACATCAAATATGCTTGAACAAGATTGAAAAATCTATGGGTGTATTCACTATTCAGTACTCTCCCCTGAGAAAGACGAACCATTTTACTTCCAAATTTCAAACGGAAAGGCAGCCTTAATATGAAATGCTCAATCGTTATTGCCTTTAGCAAGTATCCTCCCACAATTATTGTAGCCTGAGGCAGCCATAAACATACACAAATTTCAGTCAAATGGTCCAAAAGTTCATGTCAACAACAATCAAGCACAGCGACCACTGTCCGATACTGTGAGGGGTATTGTTTCAACAGGTGATAACAGTTAATTATCAGCTACAATAATTTCAGAAATTTGTGATGAGCATGAATAAAAAGACACCAATAATAGCATCCTTGGCAAATCTCTAAATAGAAACAATAACAAGAAAGATGATGAATCAAACCTTTTGCATTAGTGCTACCACTGTTTCAGGAGACTCAGGAGTCCCGTGCTCCAAAATCGCCTAACAGATCGATTGCATAAGTGTTATGCTCTAGCTTTTGGAATATATTAAAGAATCAAATGTATTAACATCAAGATAAACAATCTTACATTCATCATACAGGAATTATAAGTGTTTATCCAGAATGCAAGTTTCTGCTGATGGCTAAGACCCTCTAAATCAGCAGAGGCTAGCTTCCCAAGTAGAAACCTGAAACAATGGTGTCATAGACAGAGCTGAATATAAATGCTAACATAAGCAAAGACCAACCAACCAAAAGAACTTACTTCAATCTATGGATCAGAAACAAAACGTTCGCTTTTCGGTTCAGATCAATTGTATCAGCTTCAATTGCACAAAGATGCTTATAGGGGCCAATGTCTCTACTTTTCAAATCTGAACAGATTTCATAAGGATCTTGACATTCACTCTCTCTGTTCCTTTCATGAGAATTGACAAATGGTCGAGAAGGTAAAGTCCCCGATTCCACAGCTTTGCCTTTCGAGGTGCTCAACCTCGTGAAAATGCTAAACAAGCACCTTACAATATCTTCAGATATTTGGTTTGGTGTATTATCAGCTTCTGATACTTTATCCTCTGACGAACCAGAAGGGCTTTCTTGTGCTCTTTCCTGGTCTATTAATCTACTATCTAGCTGGACAGTCAAAGAAAAACCCACAATTGATACATTATATGGATAAAATCTCTTCTTTTAACCATAAATGATCAATACATACCTGCAACTTCAAAGGATCCAAACATTTGTCTGCCGATTTATGCGGAGTTGGAAGCCTCTTTACCGGTGTCACAACCTTGGAAATTGCCTTTTCAGAAGATTGTTTATCCTTCACAGCATTGCCAAATGATTGATTCTCTTTTCCTCTTACATCTCCGGAAGCAGAATTCGGTTTCGTCGAAGCTTGTCTCACATTCGTTGGCCTGCTAATGGACTTCCCAGATCCATCGTAAATGGTATCAGGAGGCAATAGCTTTCTGCTTGAAACACTTCTGGAAAGAGACTGTTGAAGCCTGGCAATGGTCGTTACTGAACTCGTCTCGTCTACAGAAATAGACCTTGATCGCTGGTGTTTAGAACTTCTGACTGGAGATTGCTGGATGGATTCGTTCAAATTCTCCACATTCCTCTTGGAAGATGCATAGACAGCTTCTTGATAAAGGCCTTGCCTAAAATTCACTACTTGCTCTTCAAGCCTAACAACTTCCTCTTCCAAAACAGCTACTTCAGCAACTAGCTCCAGTGTCTGCAAATCCAAATTTTACAGAAATCATGATTTTTTTTTTAACAAAGTTTAACAAGTTTCTTCCTCAAACAATTTCATTAAGAATCAAGCAGTTGCATATTGAAAAAATGGAAAGAAAGAGATGAGGCAATGAAGCAAGAAGACATACATATGAAGGTAAGTAAGGAGGAAGGCGAGGAAGAGCTCCTAAAGGTCTAGTAAAAGCTCTCTCCAAAGCTTTATGAACATTCTCTTCATGTCTAAGCTTCCTTTTTAGCTTATCTACCTTCAATTTACCAACACCACAACAATCAAAAATTTTGCAAAAAATAAAAATAAAAGAGAAGGTAAAAAATTGAGGGTACATCTTGTACTAAGGCCATTTTTCTTTCCCTGTTTGATCTTCTCCTATTGGTCACAGCTTTGGTGGTTCCAAGTGCTCTGTTATCCTTACTCTTCTCCATCTTCTTCTCCTTTGTATAATCAGATAGACAAAAATGATAAACTTCACTACTTTTTTTGAAAGGAAAAATGATAAAATTCAATGAAATAATTGAACCAAAGAAACTTAAAGAAGACACTATTCCTTTCTTGAGACAAGTGTAAGTGCCCACTTAAGATTTTGGATCAAAAAGCTCTGCCTTATAATTTTATCCACAAAAATAGTTTTAAATGAAAACTATTGCATATTTTTCAACGGGATAAAATCCAATTTTTTTTTGCTCAAAGTTTCCAACTTTTAAGCATAAAAGAACCAATCTTTGGTCACTCAAATTACCAATTAACAAAAACCCAGTCTTCAAATATTGTAAAAACAGATAAAGGGTAATATATATAAAGGAAAAAAGGTGAAATTACTTTATTTTTCTCATGATTTGAAGAAGCTTTCATGGAGTGAAGAGCTGTACGAACTCTTGTATTCATTTTTCTTTCTTTGGATTAAAAGAATTCAAAATCCAAAAATAAAACAATCAAACAATGCAACAATCTCTACACACTTACTGTTACTAATATTTTCATGACCTGAGAAAAAAAAAGGCAATGAAAATGAAAAGAAGTTAACCATTGAAACTCTGGAAGTTCAAAAAAAAAAGGAAATGAGAGAGAGAGAGAGAAAGAGAAAAAGGTCGGATATTTCTTTGAATACCCTTTGTTTATTCTAAGTTACAGAGCGGGAAACTTGAAAGTAAAGCGACTAGAAAATAGCAGAAAAATGCATGCATGTATATGATTTACTTATACATCAAAGTGTTTATTTCAAAAATAATAATAATATTTATGGATGAAAACGAAAGGAAACATTGACGAAAGAAGAAAAGGACGAGGATTGGAGCTTAGAAGCGGCATCCAAGAATAGCGTAACAGATGGACAATCCAAAAGCAAAAACTGTAATTCGATACCTGTGCCGATGTATTAATGTTTTCTTATTGCTAATGTATTTTAATAAAAAAGGTATTTTTTTAATTAATAAAAAAACAAGATGTTACTACTAAACAAGACGAGAGCAATTCACTGGCTTACTGCACTTATACTCCACTTGTCTCACTGCTCCTTCACCGGCTTCAGTCCTTCACCCTCACTTGAATTTTCTTTCCTTTTTTTCCGTCAAAGTAAAGTTTTTTTTTCCTTTTATAGTCTTGTTCTTGGATTCAAAATGTATCTTTAAATATATAAATTTGGCTTAGAGAATATGAATATTAAAAAATTTATAGTAATTAAACTCCTTAATAGATGATCACAATTTAAGCTAAAATTAAAATTTTTGTACTAAAAAATTAAATTAAATTATTAATTTTAAAAGAGATGTGATGCAGTTTTGGGCTAAATTAATTGAATATGTCAAAAATTAAATTTTTTTTGAATATATTAATGTGAGTATATGATAGTATTTTTTTTTTTTAATTTAGGGAAATATATCATTTTTGAAAAAAAGTATAAAAACGCATCCAATTAAACACGTTCAATTCTCCCCATTCTTTTTAAACTCTCAAATCTCGCTATTCCCTAAAGATTAATAATTTTATTCATTTTGACGATAAACATATTTTCGTCACGCAATTAAAGATGGTAAGAAAAAAAATTTATTTTCATTAATTTTAGTTAAGTTAAATTTTAAATTTTAAATTATTTTGTTGATATAAATAAGTGGATAATCAAGTTTGGGATGAGTTCATTCACAATTTATCTAAGAGTGCACCTAATGAAATTTGTGGTCATTTGCAAGGTGCGAGATTCTTGTATGTTTGGGATTGTAAATTGGATTCCACATTTATTAGTGCGTTGGTGGAAAGATGGAGAATCGAGACGCACACATTTCATCTTCCACGCGGTGAGTGTACAATCACACTTGAGGACGTTGCTTTACAACTCGGTTTACCGATGGATGGGCCAATCGTTACGGGGGAAGTGGTCATTCCCGATAAGGAGGATCTTTCAAGGCATTTTTAGGGAAGGTGCCAAACAAGTTTCAAGGTGACCAAATAGACACAAAATGGTTGAAAGATAATTTCAAAGACCTTCGTACGGACGCGACTGACATAAAAAAAGAACAAAACGCCCAAGCATTCATCCTAAGGTTAATTGGAGACATTCAAATGCCCGATAATTCTCAAAATTGGGTGCACATAAGGTGACTACTACATCTGGTCAACTTCGAAGAATATGGTCAATTGAGTTGGGGATCGATATTGTTGGCGACGTTGTATAAGAAGTTGTGTCAGGCGACGGAACCAAATAAGATGTCAATTGTTGGTTGCTTGCTCCTCTTGTAGTCATGGGCATGGTGGCAGCTACCATTTTTACGTCCCCGAGTGGACGCCCCTAATACATTTTCACGGGTGACAAGGTAAAATTTATTTGATAATAATATAGTTACCTTAGTAAATATTGTTTATTTATTATATGTTTGAATTAACATATTGTTTATTTATTATATGTGAGACTACCGGAGCAGCTCGAAGATATGCAACTGTTGTTAAATTAATGCTCGAAAGTCTAGGTTAGTTATTGAATTTTGCAAACATATAATAACTACGCAATGACTTGGAATTTAATATTTTGTAGATAACAAAATTTATAACTATGCACTACAGTTTGAATGGATGTCAATCGTAGAATGCATCTTGCCCGAAATTTTAGCCATTTGAAGTTGTGGGATGCGAAGGTGCCATTAAGAGTTTACGCAACGGTGGAGATGCACGAATTCGTTGGAGTGATGCAGTCGTTCGAGTGGAGGCAAAATATTCCACCGACACCACAAGACATAGAAGCATTGCACAAGATTGATTTGCGAGGGAAAACCGATGGAAATTGGTGGAATATATTGATAGTTGGGATCGTAAGAATGATTTCATAGCCATGCGCGAACCTTTTTTCACATCGAAGATAGCAACCTCTATAGACTACATGCCATGATTTAGACTCGCCAGCAAGCTATATCTATTGTTGGTGGAGGCAAAGAGTAGGCAAATTCGTCCAAAGAGGCCACGATGACCGCCCCTGAATCGTAGGTTCGGAGCAAGTGACGCTACAAGTTCATCATCGATTCCAACCCATCAAGGGGCACCAATGTCTCCATCACATCCCAATCAATTCCTTCCATATTTTCTTGTTCTTTTCACTAACTCTATGTGTTTTACACAAGCACCACCGCAGCATAATGCATCTCATATTATATGAAGAAATCCTACCCGCAATCATCGACCACCATCCAGTGGAACACATTCAGCCTAACGACGTTATTGATGGTTTTTTTCCTTTACTTTTGTGATGTAAATATAATTGATATCAATAAAATATGGTCATTTTTATGCTTGTGTTGCAACTCATAATTCACTTTATTAAATTCTAATCTAATTGTACTGAAATTTTCCATTCATAATATTTGATAACAAACATTTAATGATAATTTTATAAATATTTACAGGTAAATTATTACACTTGGTTTATCCTTATTCGTTATTTCATCATGGCAAACAAAATAGTGAATGGGTAAAAATTATCTATCATTTAAATTCCATGAAAAATTCAAAATAAAACATGTAATGTGACCAAACGATCTTTAAGGTATATGAAAGAATGGATAGAATTTGTACAAAAAAATACGGATAATAAATTTGTGTATAATAAAAATGAATAAAATATGTTAACAAGGTGTTGTCCTCAATGCATCTCTCAATTATGGACATAGTAGTTCACGTTGTTCTTGACGTTGAACCGCTTCAATGTAGTAAGAAAAGAATCTTTTGAGAAATACTTTGTGCCAACTTCTAATTCCCCGACATTTGATAAAGAACTCACATGGCCAAGTTTTCAAAGCGGGAGCCCCGAAAACTCTAACCTGCCCTCAACCAAGAGGTTGACGTTATGCATGTGGATAGAAGGTTCATATGCCCTGAATTGCAAATCTATTTTCGAAGCATTGTTTGAATTGTCACCGTTAGAATCGCAAAGTTTTGGCTTAGCTGAAACCTGCTCTGGCTAAAAAAAATGCTACTTTTTAACCATCTGGTCTGAACTACCGAATTGGATCGAGGTTAGATTCAGATTCGCGAACAACATTCGTTGCCCCTTTGTCCGCGTCAGCATCTTCTTCTTCAGCTGCATCTTCATTCTCATCTTCATCCAAAGGGTTAGATGTCCCCTCACTAACTTCGAACGTAAAGATTAAATCATCAATTCTTTTATACCTCATGTTACAATCAAAATCTCTATCGGATTGCCAACCGGTGTAGGTTGATGGCATACCGATATAAGTGCTACAAACTTAATATATCGAGCAATCGAAGATGAAATTGAATGCACTAATTGAATGTCGTGCCCGACTGTTGAGGTTTGAGTTACCGAGATACCCTGACTGATGGAAAAAATGGTTACTGAAGTTGAAATCGATGCTTGAAACTGAAGAATGTCTTCCCATTTTTTATTCCGAGACATAATAATGGAAGCTTTGTAACAAAGCAGTGAACTCGCTGCACAATCATGTCGTAAGACTTTCTATTTATGCTTTGATTCTCACATTACCCAAAAACATTAGTCGAAGACGAACCAACTCCATCAACCTCGACAAACTCGACATATAACTCAAGTATAGCATTTCCACTTAAGCAATGTGAATCTAGGAATGTCTCGAGCTCCACCTCGCCTTTCACGTCAAATAACTCATACTTAAAAGGGTCTAGTGAGGCCAGATACCTACATTTCAAGCTCAAAACTCTTCCCCGGCTTGAGCCCCCAACTTTCCTCATAATTTTTGTATGTAGCTCACTCAATAGAATGCTATGATTGAAATCCAAGTCCATTGACTGGGCTCCTACAAATACAACCCCATCGTTCGTATTGCAAATTTGATCGTCATAATAAATTACGGATTTCACTCATCGACTCATATCAATTTAAAACGAATTAAATATTTAGAACAAAACAATATTTATATGGTTATCTAAATAAATGGGAGACAACACTCGCAATGCAACTCTTCAAAAACCCAAAATTGCTTATGTCTTAATATTGAATATTTTGATAGTTTAATAGAAAAAAACGAGGAGGGAAAGAAGGTGTGCTTGAAAACGCATTTTAGAATACGTGTTTTCATCGAATAATAATAATGAAACCTTTAGAGGTGCTTGAAAACTTACCCAAGATTCCAGGGGGCAGGGCATCTTGGCAAGCCTTGGATGGATGGTGGACAAAGAGCGCATCCAACTAGGCAAGCTTTCCTGCTAACATGTCAAGGATGTCAAGGAAAGTGCACAGAGTTGTACTCACTTTCTTTGTAATTATCGAAAAACCCTTCCATCTGGACGCGTTTTCCCTAACATGTCAAAAAGAAAGCTCACCTAACTAGATGTGTTTTATATCCACCATCTATTAAAGGCTTGCCAAGATGCCTTGCGCTCGGGAATCCCGGGGAAATTTTCAGGCACCTCTGAAGCTTTTATTCAATGAAAATGCCTCTTCTTATTTGCGTTTTCAAGTATGCCTTGTTTTTTTTTCTTTTCAATCTCACTCTCCCCCGCGCCTATAAAAGGGGGGCTCCCCCTCTATACTCCGTTATCTCTTATGACCATCATCTCCTCACTTTACAAAATTTCTCTCTTAGTTTTTTTTTCTCGTTTCAATGTTTAAAATTTTCGTCAAAAATATTTATTTTTGTTTGAGGTATTCTAAGTAATCAGTGATGTGATATCGCTTTAGGACTCACATATTTCATATGTTGTATCGGGATGAGACCATTACCTTATAAACTCATCTTTTGGAAGTAAAGTTCCAGGGTGACAATGCTTTATACGATCACAGGTCGAAGTCTACATAGAGGTCTTGATTGATTATTGTTATGTGGTCATGAATTAGAGTATAATTGGGGGGGCCAGTTGATCGTCCTTATGCCTTCACGAGCTCAAACTTTTTAGATACCCAGAGATGTTACCTTATAAATACCATATATAAGTTTAAAAGCATAATCATAAGGAAAAACTGAGGGGTTTCTCGTTATAATTCATGTAATTTTTTTCCTCCATGCAGTCGATGTCTTTAACCTTTCTTCTTATCTGAAGGTCAACACCACCGTGGATGCAAGAAGATTCTCAAGCGAGTAGCGACTATGATGGTGGAGTAAAAGTGATGCTCCTTTTGTGGCGACAATGGTTGTTGTTATTAACAACTTATTAATAACTATAACCGTTACCATGTCAACCCGAGTTTTACCTCTACTTTGCCGAAACATTTGCTTTCCATCAGAGAGTCCTCTTGCATCCACCTTGGTGTCAGCCTTCATATAAGAATGAAAGTTTTAAGACATCAATTGCCTTGAAATGGAAAAAGAATATGTTTATTACATTGGAAAGTCCCTTCGTTTTTTCCTATGATTATAGCCTCAATCTTATGTATGGTGTATGTAAGGCATCGTCTTTGGGTATCCAAAAAGCTTGAACTTGTGACCGCATAATGTCCATCAACAGGCCCCCAATTATACTCCAATATGTGATCGCATAACGGCCATCGACTAGGACCTCAACTTAGAGTTTGACCCATGATCGTATAAAACATTGTCACCTCGAAACCCAACTTTCATAAGATGAGTTTTTGAGGTAATAATCTCATCTCGGCACGACATACAAAATGTGTGTGTTCTAAGACACGTTATCACATCCCCAACCCCTCAAATCTACTTATAAACTTTCATAGTATCGCGCTCAAATCCTTAAACAACAAAAACCCCTAAAACAAACAACCCTCAAACCTAAAAACCTAACCCCAAATCTAAAAGACAAACTTAAAAAACCCTAAAAATTATTCGATACGCTTTCACGTACTTTCTTAAAAAATAACTTATTTGACCAATTAACTTTTATTTTCGACATATTTTATTAATTCATCCCAATTTTTATACTTCAGTTAAAGGGTTAAGCTTCTTCCTACCCCTTTGGATCTACGTTTAGATATCTTTGGATTGTTGCATGTAATACTTATTATATAATTATATGATATATACGTATTTAAATTAATGTATTATATTATTAAATATTTAATACCATTTTAAAATTTTAATCACTGTATTTATTATATGTTTATAATGACGCTGTTAAAAAATATACTCTTAATTAAAGTTTTTCAAATTCATTTTATTTTATAATTTAACATAAAGGTTAATATTTTTATTCATGAAAAATTATTAATATAGTTATATAACATTTATAAATTAAATAATTACAATTTATTTTTATTATAATTTTTTTTCTAATTATTAATTTCATTTTTTTATCTTTTTTGGGCTTGAATTATTTTTACACTTAAATTTTCAGCTTTTTAACTTTTTAAATCAAAATCGATTGAATCTTAATTCTATTGGTATAAACATTATTATCAATATAAGAAGACATAAATTTGAATATACTGAAACACATTATCTTCTTATTTATAAGTTGAAGAAGGATTATTGATAGATTTAAGTATTTTTTTAAATCAATTTAAATGAGATTAAATTCAGTGTAAAACGACTCAACCAAATTTCTAACTTGTGTATATTTTTATAAAGATTTTTTTATTTATCAAATTTTATAACGCTTTTTTATTCTATTATTAGGGAATTTTGTTTTGTTTCGTAAAAAATAATACATAAATTAAATGTTTGAAATGTTGAGATTTCACAATCCATTGATATTAATCATAAATCAATTTTTTTTCCTTAATGGCATCGATGAGTAAAAAGCAGCGCAAGTAGCAGAGTGGCACGTGTGATCATTGATAACAACTGGTCTGGTTTGGTCATAACTTTATGGTATGTTGTATTTATGTTGTAATTACAAAATTAAAGTTAGTTCAATTTAATTTAGCTTTTTAAATAAGCAACCCAACGTGCTAATTAATGATGAGCCAAACCCCTCACGCGCCTTACTACCCTTCAATTTAATTTTAGCTCTCCATCTTTATATTTTTATTACTTTGACTCTTATTTTTATTTGATTTTAATCTTTAATTAAAAAAAAAGAGTTAAATTATCTTTTTTAATGTTGTTGATTTGATAACTTACATAGTAATTTATATACACATCATGCTAACATAATATCAATTCTTATATGTGATGTTAACAAATAATCTAAAAATTCTAAAAATCAAAATTAAAATTAAAAAATATAAAAAGTTCAAAAAAATTAACATGGAATACATTGGGTTGACAAGCAATGTTATGTTTAAAAATTAACATTTTAGTTAATATTCTCATTAAAAAAACATCATTTTGATTTTTTAAAAAAAATTTAATGATTAAATTTAAATCTTTTAAAAAATTGAGATAAAAATTAATTAAAAAATTAAATTGATAAAAATGTAAACATTAAGAATTAAATATGACATTATGCTTAATTTTTATTTTTAAAATTAAATTTAATTAATTTTATTTTTAATAATATCACATCATTTGATTTATGGATGGTTGATAGAAATGTACCCATCAATACGTCAAAATTTAACCATATATTTTATTGAATAATTTCCCTACATTTAATACTTAACGTTTGTTTCTGGAATTGTTTATAAAATAAACTAATTAGAGGATATAATAAATGTTAAAATACATAACTTTTAAAAATATTTTTTTTAAAAAATGATTGCGCGAAGTAATAATTAAATTAAGCTTGAATTTTTCTATTAGAAAAAAGAATTTTCAAGTTTGTGTTTTGATACTTTGATTTTAATAATCTCACTTCTAATTGCCCTTTCTTTACTTTTTCTTCTTTATTTTGGTTATTTTGAGTATTTTTACAAAATATTATATTCATTTTTTCTTCTAAAATTCATAGATACGAGATTATGTTAATGATGTTATTATAACATCAAAAAATAACCAATATTTATTAAGTAATTAATGACAAATATAAATTTTCTCTTATTGAAAATGAATAATGATTAAATAATAGAGATTTAAAAAATTATTGTTACCTCTACTCATAATTTAGTTAGCTTTTTGAAAAATATAGGTGACAGATGCTGGAGATGGTTGGCACCAACAGGGAGGAAAAGGGCTTGGGACCTAAACATGAAGATCTGCATATTTAAGTTAATATTCGGTATAATTGTGTTTTGGTCTTTCTAAAATAAAAGAATTTTTATTTAATTTTTTTGAAAATGATGAAATTAAAAATAATAAATAATAAAATTATATTTTAATTTCTTAAATATTTATAATTCAATTTCGATCTTTAAAAAAAATTATAAATTTATTCCTTGATACAAAGAGCTTTTTTTCTATACAATATTAAGAGTGAAATTGAGTTCAAGTCAAAAAATTATTGGGCAATAACTTTAATTATCACTTCATACAAATCGAGACATAAGAGTTAACTATTAAAAAAATTTAGGTTTAACAAAATGTTAGAATGAAACTGAAAGTGATGTCTTGGAGTCAAGAACACTGTCAGGGAGGGGATTAATTATAAATCAGTAATGGTTATATTGTATTCCGATCCTTAAAAATAATAAAATTTTAATTTAATTTTTTAAAAATTATAAAGATGTAAAATAATTCAATGATGAAATGATATTTTAACTTTCATAAAAATGCATAATTTAGTACCTTCCTTCAGGAATTTTTTTTTTTTTTTTTTTTTAGCTTTACTCCAAACGGATCTTATAAATGAAAAGAGTTTATAATTTAAAGAAACAAATACGTATATCTTGAACGTGTTTTTTGAAGAGAAGAATGGATAATTGAGTCACAATGATATATTAAAGAATATATTGTCTTGTTGTCGAGTTTTCAAATAAATTTAATGTGATTTAAAATATAAAGAGACAAATATTAAGAAAATAAAATGCGGGGTTCCCCATCATAAGTAAGGTGAGCTCCCCTTGATTTTCTTCTCATCACATGTAGCATCTTTAAAAGAAAGTGAAATTATTGCTAAAAGATGCAAAAAATGAAAAGTAGTAATCTAACAGTACATGAAGTGATATTTTAAAGCTAAAAAAAGAACAGCTTTTGGGATGGACATTCCCAAGGCATTGTGAGTGATAAAGTAGAAGAGAGCATGGTGGTGGGGTGCAGAAGCACGTGAGCCAGTGTTCATATTTCTAGCTATTATATGCGTATTCATGGCTACCTCATGACTCATGGTTAATTATTACGTAGCCTTTTTGTCGGGGAAACAAAGCTTGGTGTTGGTGCTCCCAAGCTATTAAATAACTGTACATTTAAATTAAATTATTTTTTTAATTAAAATTACATTAAGATTTAAACATCAAACTTTAAATTATCTAGCTATTTCAAACATCACCTAAACTGAATTAAATCTAAATAGCCAATAATTTAATATTTGGAATATTTTACTCTTTAAGACCTACTATTTAGTGTGTATATATATTTTTAGTGGATTTTGTTCAACTTTGTTTCCAAGTATTGGAGTTAGATCAAAGCTATGCTCTTTGGTTATCATGAAACGAAAGCCATGCGTGGTGCCGTTGAAATTATTTCTACGCCTTTGTGACCACATTTTCTTTTATATTATACCAATACTTGGCTTTGAATCATTTATGGAGCTCGCCTAAATGATAAGCTTATCGGCGTAAAGGTTCGCCAACCTAAAGAACCAGTCATATACTATTCAAGATGTATTAGAGACCTCCTTCATCACGTCTCAAACATCATAACTCTTACCACCAATTACTGCATGATAAATGTCAAAAGTAATATGTTTTAGTTTTATTCTTAATGTGTTTTTGGATGATTATTCAATGTTAACCGTGAATTTTATGCTTCTAATCTTTTAAATTCTTGTTTCTATACTTGGAGACTATTTGGGAGCAAAATAAGTGAAAAAAAAGAGTAAAAATTGAAAAATCAGAGCAAGTTATAGGAGCCACACGGGTTACCACACGGCCATGTGACAGGTCGTAAGAATTTCGTGATTTGCACTCCAAACATGCGGGAAAACATGTTTTTTTTTTTTAAGTTTTTCGGACATTTTAGTACCTATATATAACAAAAATAAGAAGATGAGAGTGAGTCGTCAGAGAATATTGAAGAAAACAACTCGAAAAATACCATTGAAGCGGATTTTGAAGCAGATTTCCATCAAGATTGAAAATTCACTTTTGATTTCTTTGGAGATTACTATGAATTTCTTTGTTTCTTGTGGTTATACTATCTCTGGGATGTTTTTTTATTTTATTTTCAAGCATGAATTGATCTTCTAAATACCTAGGGAGATGAATCCTAAGATGGATTCTGTTATTTGATTTTTATTTTTACGCAATAAATACTTAGATCTTGTTCTCAATTATGTGTGTTTAATTCTTGGTTTAATATTTCTAGACTATTAATCCATGTATGATGTGCTTAAATCAGAGAAGAAATAGACACTGTTTAAGAGTAGATCTAGCGTAATTGAGTGGAATTGCATGCAATCTTAAAAATAGGATACATAAATCTACCGGATTAGAGTCAAATCTAATAGGAGAATTCATGGATCGAGTTAATGCGATAATATGAGTTTTAATTAGAAAGAAATTTCAATTAATCAACCTAGAGTCAGTTGCTCTTATTCTTGAAGAGAGATATTAATATAATTTAGGGATTTTTACGGATCAAGATACCGAGACAAAAAATTGCGTAATTTAGAGTGATAACGGCAAATGAAATCTAGGTGGACTTTTTCTTGGGTATTGTTCCGCTTCTTAGTTATTTACTCGATTACTTTCTTGATTTGTTATTTGTCATGTTCTTTAATTAATTTAATTAGTTAATTTTAGTTTTTAATAAATCACTCTAATTATTCGGTTAAATAATAGAAAGATAGTAATTACTAGTACTTTTAGTCCTCATGGGAACGATATCTTTAATCATCGTAGCTATACTATTAATTAATGGGAACGATATCTTTAATCATCGTAACTATACTATTAATTAATAGGTACACTTGACTTTGTAAAATTTTTAGTTTGTATATAACATATCACATGGCTTCTTTTGTTCAATCACACCATTGGAGCCTACAACCCTACGAACTAGCCTATAAAATAGTAATACTACTTACTAATTCTCATAGATCATTTTCTTTAATGTCCATCGCCTATGAAAGGATCATTAAACACCCAAAGGGCCCAATCACTCATTCTCTCTAAATAGCTCTCCTTTATGGCTCCTAACACCTCTACCATAATTTGAACTGTCCATAACCTCCAACCCCCAAAACTTGTATCACTAATTGGTACAATTTGTGGGAACAAACTAAAAACCATGTCTCTACCCAACCAAAATCTTCATTCTTTAAGCCAAGAAAGCCTAAAAAATTCTCAACAACGTTACCATGATTATGTGTCCCTAAATCAAGGTTACTATGCCAACCTCTTCCTCGTAGGCTACAACCAGAACAACCTTAACCACATCCATGCATGTTATAAGTTCATCCCTTACCCCATGTACTAATGCCACATGCAAACCTATACCCAAACTCTAGCATGTACTAATGCCACATGCAAACCTATACCGAAGCTCTAGCTGTTAGTCGGAGACAAGCATTGGAAAACTTCCTACCCTATAATATTGGGAACTTTATGCTCAAAGTGAGCTCCTTCAAATCTAACACCATGTGAGCAGACTTATCCTAATTATGAGGAATATTGATCCAAAAGGCTCACTTTCAACAATTGGATAATGCCACTATAACACAAGCAGGAGCTCGGAGGAAAGGGCCACATTTTGTTCATGAAGAAAACACCAACTTGAATGGGTTATAATGTCATCAAACTCTCCTGAAAGGATAAATGAACCCCTAAACAACGTCAACCCTAAAGCAAAATACAAGAGAGAGAGAACGAGAGAGAGAGAGAGAGAGAGAGAGAGAATCATCTATGCTAAGTTTTGTTAATATACCTTGCCTGTATAAATTTTGAGTGATATAGCATATTTCAAAATCCTAGGGCCTTTTCCAGCTCTTATGTGGTCAAACTTAAAAAAAAAAAGGTAGTCATCGGGGAGATGTCAAGTCTAGAGGAAAGTTGGGTATGAGATAAAATATTACCTTTACTTAAAAGATGGCATCGAAATGAGTATCTAGCAAGGACACCTTCACTTTTTTATTAGGCAAATAACCTAGGTGGAAATTATACCAAAGATAAAAGGGAAAATAAACTAACTTGTATTTATCACGCATCCTTTTTCATTTCTCGTCATGAGCGTAACTCGAATTTTGGAGAATATCAAACAAGTCTAAATCGTGCTCAAACTTGGAAACTGAAAGACTCTTAGTCTTCAAATCAAAGTTGTATAATACAACAAGGGCCAGTAATACCTGAACAAGAGAGAAAACATCAAGTTTCTCCACTTGACTGTAACCCTTTGTGACCAACCTTATCTCAAAACATTTTGCGAATCATTTGAGTCCTTAAAACCAAAAGAGGATGAGATTCTTCTCTAAATCAAACACATGTCTGACATCTAACTTGACTCCACCTTCAACTGGATTATGTGGAGAGTAACGAATCATCACCCTTGTCTTTGACCACATCAGGTACCTCTGTAATTATCTGAAATTGCCAGAAATTGAAATTTGTGATCCGTCGAACTTCTCGATATCCAAAATCATTATTGTGTCACCAAACGAGTCAATCTACGAAAGCTGAATCAAGCTTTGATACCAGTTTGTTGAGGGTTGACCTGTATAAATAAAGAGATAAAAAAGTAGAGAAGAATGAACACAAATATTTTATGTGGAAAGCCCTTAAAGAGGGAAAAATCACAGGCAAAAGAGGTTTCAATTTTTCATTAAATGAGTAAATAAAAGAGAGTATAATATGGAGAAAATAAACTTAAATGTACTAAACGTACATTACTCAAAACCCCGAATACAAAACTCAAAATCCCAAAGAGAAGATCGATAAATAATACCCTAAATCTCATAAGGCACTCACAAAAGGGGTATAAAATACTCTCCATAATTACCATGAAACTCTCACCAAAACTCATATGCGACTACATCTTGTCGCCCATATAAACAACGAGATAATAAAAGTGGAGAAGAATGAACACAAATATTTTACGTGGAAAACCCTCAAAAAGGGAAAAACCACTGGCAAAAGAGGCTTCGACTTTTCACTTAATGAGTAAACAAACGAGAGTACAATATGGAGAAAATTAACCTAAATGTACAAAACGTACATTACCCAAAACCTCGAATACAAAGCTCAAAATCCCAAAGAGCAAATCGGTAAACAAAACCCTAAATATCAAAAGACACTCACAAAAGAGGTATAAAATACTCTCCATAATTATCACGAAACTCTCATAAAAACTCATATGCGACTATATCTTGTCGCCCCTAAAGAAAAACCATTATTCTGATTAGCATCTCAAAAACAAGGATACAAGACCCTTTTCAATAAGTCAATATTAGAGTTCTAATCATACTAAAATATTCTTGAAATAATCAGAGTTTAATTGAGAGAAGAATACGAGATACACCCCACAACTATTTATAACCACCAACCATAAATCTTGTATAAACACTTGTTTCATTGTTTATATTTTTCTTTGCCTCATCTTGTAATAGGAATAAGATTGAAGAATTTCTTAAAAAAATAAATAAATTTGAAATTAAGCTAGTTGAATTTTAGATCAGATAAAGCTTCAAATTCTAACACATAAATATGTCTTTGATTGATCACTAATATGGAATTAATGTATTGGTATACCATAAAAAAATTAGGTTTCAGTTGCATTTCTTTATTTTAATATGATTAATCCAACTCCTTTATTGAAAGAGAAATGATGACGGATTTGGTTTGTAAAAATTAAAATAAAAATAAAATTTAAAATTTATAAACGGAGACATTTGTTTGATTAAAAAGAAACAAGTATTGAGATTTGAAATTTATTAAATATAATCTTTTAAAGACAACTCAACAAATAAATTGAATTAAGTTTGGGATCAAAGCAAGTGTTACCCTTTAACACTGACTTTGAACTCATTTTTAGCAAAAAGAAGGATGGGAATTAAACATTAAAAAATTCCTATTAATTTTAGCTCAAATTAAGAAGACTATCACATCCTTGAGATTTGAGTACGCCATTAGCTTCAAGACATAATAGATAAAACAACAAATAATAATAAAATGATTAGGATTAAACCCCCCAGCATTCAGAGCCAAAAACCAAGCAACTAAAGTCTAAAACTAATAAAAGAGAGACTTTCACCTCACCTTAAATAATGTAAAGAAGATGGTCCCAAGCCCCCCAAGGTGCCACTCCATTTCCAGTTGTTCTTTTCAGTGCTTCCAAACAAGGGGACTCCACTGCAAAAAAAAGTGGAACATATGCTGAAGTTTGGTGCAATCCATGAAAAAAGGCAAAAGCAGATCCGAATAATGTTACTGAAAATAAAGAAGGGAACAAGGAGGCTTTTGTTTGGGGTCTATTTTATGCTGTGAGGCTAGAAACGATTGGTTCTTAAATATCTGCAACACTTTTTTTTTTATATTGCTTTGGTAAGGAACGAAGGATGTTGAAATGGGAAAAGCCAAACGAGGCTTTAAATCATGAAATATCTATGGAACCTTTGATTTAAAAACCAGAACAAGCCATAGAGCCAGAAAAAACTTTGTAGCAAACATTTTCACATGCACGACATTGTATAGATGAGATGAACAATTGCCTTTTGAGAAAATTCAATGCCAGATTGTACCGTGTACAAAATAACATTTGATTAAAAGGAGTTTTGGCATTATTTTTTGCAGGTTTTCATCTTTTGATTAAAAAGAAACAATCAGTCACTGTCCCAATTGGCTGTAGACGTGGTCCAAATAGGCACGTAGAGCCACCAGGGACAGGTATCATGCACTAGGCCCGGACCAGCTAACAGACTGCTAGCACCATTGGCAAGCAAGCCATGAATTTGGAATGATTGTGCGCTTGGGTTTTGTTGGTTGAATTTGCTGATGATGGAACTTTCCAATCACAGTTTGGGTTTCAACCCAAAAACAAAAAGAGGGTCCCGGAAAGTCGCAATAAATGAATGGTTTGATTCACAGTCATGGCGTCCTTGTGTAGCTCCATTGCCGGCTCTAGAAAAACATACTCTCCAGTGATGTCCACATCACTCTCAAAAAAGAGAAAAATCCACCTTATCTCCATCCATGCAATGCTCAGAATCATTTATAACGAGAAAGCTACAACATTCTGACAGTTTTAGCTGACTAGCATGCTTTGGGTAATGATGTTGAAAATCAGCATTGAAGTAGCCTCTTGGATGCAAAGGCCTTCCCATTTGGATGACAACAAATGCAGGCCGATCTAGCATTGCAGTCCAAAGTCTTGGCAACAGTCTGGGCCACATAATTTAGATAGAGGAAAACACTGCCCCAGTGCCCAAAACTTCAGCTTCTACACCAACTATATACCATAATTCTAATCGATAATCGAAGTACATACCTCGTTGTTTGTAGAAGTACCTCTTATTCCGTAGCATGACATGCCATAATCCATCCCTACATTTACTTGTCATACCAACATAGAAATCAGAACTAAACCCCTCATCCCCAAAAAAACCAAAGGCCCAAATTCTAAGAACATTTGAAAGATTCTTGCTAAAATTGAAAGAAAAATAATGGTCTAAAAATACGAGTTTGGCAAGTGTTAAATTGATTTTAAACAAAAAGTATCAAAAGAACTGCTCTCTAATCCCTTGTTTCCATCGCGACAATGATTATCGTGATTACAAGACCTGTCGTACCTATTAACAGCAGGCTTTTGGGGAAGACATGTCTTCGGGCGCCACCACAAGCAATGGCAGAGCCAACTGGGGGTGGCAAGACTCGATCCCCTAAAATAATTTTTTTTATTTTATTTAGATCGTTTTATAATTTATAAAATTTTAAATTGATAATAGTAAAATTATGATTTGATTCTAAAAAATAATAAAATTTTGAATTAATTATTTAAAAATAATATTGATTAAAATGGTGAAATTATATTTTTACTATTGTAAAAATATAAAATTTAATTTCGATTCCTCTAAAAATCTTTTTTAGCTCTGCCACTGACCATAAGGAAGGGAGGACTCACGAATCCGACCATGGCCGATGTATTTACCAAGTGCATCTCTAGCCCAGACTGAAGCCAACAACATCAAGACAACGACGCAAAAAGCTCCAATTAGAGTGATAGTGGCCATTTCTCAACGCCGTTTTGAATCTGTCAGCAATGCCCTAATTCGTTGGGCAGATTATTCGGTTGTTTGGAATAGACCATGTCTTTCTAACGAGCTAATGGGTGTTACAAATAGATTTATTTTCCCACCAGAAGGTCTCCATATGTTTGAATCTTGCATAGTTTGAATTGGTTATGCAATTGAAGAATATTTTTCCATTCAAGCTTTTGAATGCATTCCAATTGCCTGATTCATCCCTACATATCCAACAAAGCTAAAATGTTTTCCTTTCTTACTCTTTTTCAGCGTATGAAAGAACTCTTTCAAAACAACTACCAATCTGTCTCAACCACTTTCGGTTTAGCTTGGGAGGAATATTCTCAATGAAATTCCTAAACACCACTGTTCTTATCAATCATTAGTTAACTATTTTTAAAAATCTGTATATGTAGGTGTTCCATGCAAGATCATGAACTTCAGTCAAGGGCTTTTCTATATTTGGTGAAGTGAGTTACGAGAAGGGCATTAACGTAACAAATAAAACATTTAGGATTCGTTTAGCATTTCTTTTGAAAAAAGTTTTTAAAAAGTGCAGTAGAAAAGGACTTTTGAAAAATGCTTTTGTTTAAGATTTGAGTGATTAATATTGTTGTCAAATAGTGCTTTTGAAAAATAAAATGTTCATTTTAGATATGATATTATAAAATAACAAATATGCATTTTAAATAATGTTCAAATTAGTTTTTTTTTTTTTGAAATAATATTCAAATTAGTTAATATTATGATATTTTAGCAAAAATATAAAAAATAATTTATTATAACTTATTATTAATATTTTAATATATGAAATATTAATTTTAAATATTTCTAAGTAAATAATAATTATTTATAAAATTTAATTAGAATATATAAATTATATTTTAAATATTTAAATATAATCATTAAATATTTGTAATTAGATACTAACACGGTTGTATAATTTTAATTTTTTTAATTTTTAATTAATGATTTTAACACAATTGTATTATTTTATTTTAAAATGTAATTTGACTATATAATCCATATTAGATATTAACATAACATAAAAAAATATAAACCTAACAAATTAAAATATTACATGCATTTGGATTAAATTTTACTACATAAATCAGTATAACAAATACATATACTTGAAAAAGAAATTTGATTTACTTGCAAGAATTATATCTGTTTTAATCACACCAAATTTCCTCACTACGTTGATTGCTAAATTGGGTTTCTTCACGCAATTCTATATTCTAAACCAAACAATTTCTATCAACACACCATTTTGCAAAAAAAGAATGAAAATTACATCAATATTTTCCCACTTCAGTCTTCCATTCATCATTGATAAACAATTTCAAAGAGTCACAATTTGCAATAGCTTCCAAATTTATTTTCCTCTAATCACCAAGAAACCCAAATGTTTTACTGTAAATAAACTGAAGCCCCAATAAATCCATCATAGCATGGAAGCATGATGGAAGCATGGAATAAACATTTAATTTCACGAACAAATTACTGCCTATGCTCCTTGAAAAGCATATACAGGAGCAATTATCAATGAAAGAGCATATAACAATATCATTTTAGAAAATATATATACTAGTTTATCACTTAAAGTAAGTCCACATTCAGATATACAGAACGAAATTTATAACAATGACATTGAAGGCTACCACATATTGTTTGTTAAGCATCTTTAAGACCCTCAGAAGCAAAAGCAACTGGATCGAGGTTGTAGGGCTGATTGTAAAGCATATCACGTTGCCCTTCATACCTATCAAAATCGATTAATATAAGATATAATGAAGTAGAAACGCAGCTCATTTTGTAAGTTTTCAAGCTCAAGAAATCAATATGTATCGTAAGTTTTCAAACTCAAGAAATTAGTATGTATTTTAAGTTTTCAAATTGAAGAATTAGTATGTAAAAATGACATTGGATATAATAAATCAAATATCCCCCTTAACAGTACCACCAAAGCACATATCAGGTTACACCAATCCTTGCACATTTAAGTTCAATGACGTTAAATTCCACAGAGGTAAAGACTATGCAAAGGGCAGATGTTAACAAGTTCATTTAAGTGAATTAAAAAGAAAAGTCTGATTGTCTAAGCACAACAGCGTTGTAACTGAGAATCTTTTCATCTGCAACAGATTTTCTCATGCTTTAGACACTAATCTGTATTTTCGAAAACTAAACTTTCAAAACGAGGAAAAAATGGTTTAATTTACTAAAAAAATAACTAAAAGCTAATCATATACTAAAAGAATGGTTTAATTTACTATTAATTCAAAAATGTTTGCTCACCACTGGTCAAAAAGGGTTGGCCTGATAAAAGCATAGAAGTGTCCACCATGTACTCCTCCACTATGAACTAAGAAGCAGGACATGCAAAAAAGGAAAAAAAGTTTCCCGTTTAGCATGGGAGGTAAGCAGAGAAACTACTAGAACAATGTATTATCGACTTGCATTACCTAAGAACAGATTAAAAATATAAGTAATGAAAATTCCTGAGGAAGTTAATACCTGTGAAGCAAGTAAAGGTTGCGAACGCTCCTATCTGCATCAGGTGATAAATACTTCCCATCTTCTCTATCAAGGTCAAGTTGAAGAGGAAATTCATAGCGGTCATTTATCTACAAAACGAAGAAACTATTAATACAAATAGCCAAAATTAACATAAATAGTATCTAAATTCATATGAAAAACTCGATAATGCCAACTTATTTTTATTCCCACTGTTGAAAAAGATATAATGGATGTTTACACTTAGAAAGAGAGAAACTATAATTTTTATCATAGGAAATCAGTTTCATAAAAGTGATTTGGAAAAACATTAAACCAGATCAGACAGTAATAGTGAATTAAACCACAAAAAGAAAAGACAATAAGTAAAAAAAAATTGTGAAAGGAAATAAGACTATTAAAATACTTTCTTTCTTTCCTAGAAGCAATAAAACCAGACATTTTTTGCTTTTGCATATAAAAAAATTTATTTATTTTTTATGAAACCCTTATTAATCAACATTGAAGAAAGGGAATATAAGGAAACTTAACAAGGAAACTGAAATGTTTATCCGATATGGAAGAATTAATATTCAAATGTATAGATCATATTTAGTGTAGCAGGTAAAAGAGTCCGTAGAAGTGTTTTCTTAGCAGATTACATAACAGTCCAAAGCCTTGATTGAAATTGCCCTACAAAATGTTAAATGTTGAACCAACGAAAATGAGAAAATATACTTAGAAGGATACTTTAAACATTTGATATATAGATACAAAGCTTTGTACCAAGAATTAACTCATAAAAAAAATGCAAGTATCAAAAACATTGAAGACAGCATGAATGTGCAACCAACTATAGTTTCAGGTTTGCTTTAATATGCTGCAATAACACATCAATGGCAAAAGTTAATGACACCAACTTAAGGATATATCATAGAATACTGTGAACATTTACCAGGAAAACAACATGCTTGTTCTGTGTACAAACCAAGTGGTAGCATAACTAATAGAGCCAAAATACATAAAACTCGAAGTTAAAATAAAAAACAACAAACAAATCCCATACAAAAATAGTGCTAATGAAAAACAATTGATTGTTGGATGCACTGCCCCAATTTCAGCTAGTTAAAGAGGCCTGATAAGTGATGACAAAATAAACCATAAAAACATTTTAAAATAAATGGAATCAAAATCAATCCCAAAACTATCCATTGACACTACAAAAACTATTGGAACACGTTTATGATCGAGCATTCACACAAATACTTCCAATTGCTGAATATTTGATTCACACAATAATTCAAACAATTTGTGTTCCCACTACAGCCAATGGTAGGCTGAGCAGTGTGCAGACGATGATGGTGAAACAATGATCAATTTGATATGGATGTTTTTAAGTCAAATAAACTCGTAAAACAATCCCCCAAAATACAATTAAACTATACAACCATCACTGTGTTTACATAAAACTCAGATGGCCATCGTATTGTTAGGTTCTTTCTTACCACTTTAACAAACACAGCACTGTTTGTTTCCCACTCAAGTTCATCTTCAGCCTCTTACTGTAGCTTCTTGGAACCAGATTTTCTGACCTTATGCTTCCACTTGCTCTGCATTTGATAAAAGAAAAGAAAATCATTTCAAATTAACATATAAGGTGAACATAAAAGTTATTAAGCACATTACTAGATGTAAAATTACAAGGGGCTCATCATCAGAAATCCCAGAATCTACAACATCTGAAGTTGAGGAAGACCCTTTTGATGTTTTCTGAACATCTTCCTTGGGAAACTAAAGTTGTTTTCTTCCCAGATTCTTCCCTATCTGTTAGGTTCTCGTCTACCATTTCGGTGTCTGATCCTTCAGATTTGATTTTACCATTCTTGAGAAAGCAAGAGAGAAAGTGGCTTTGATTGAGAAAGCAATTTGGTTTTAGGAAGCAAAATCATGAGAGTGAAAACAGAGAGATGACAAAAGAGAGATTTACTAGCCAAAAGGACTTTTGGAGAGAAAAAGCTAGAAATTTTAGCTTTTCTAACGTTAAAAAAGCTCGTTGAAAAAGTGAAAAAAAACAACCTACTGTAGGTTGTTCAGCAGAGCTTCTTACCAAAAAGTACTTTTTCAATGAAAAACTCCTTCAAAAAGCTCTGCTGAACGGAGCCTTAGTAGGGCTAGGCTTTCCAAATGGTAAAAAATCTAACTAAAGTATAACTTGACTTCTATGGGTGTCGAGGTCTTCTTGTATTGATTAGGGTTAAAATGTCAATCAATCAATTTTGAATGTAGATACATGGATTTAAATTACATGTAGCTCGACTTCTATGAGTGTTGAGTCTCTATTGCATGAATTAGCGTTAAAAGCTTCAACAGTTATCATTAATTGTAGATACATTAATTCATTTCACAAGTAACTCAACACCTATGAGTATAAAAAAAATGATATTTTGTACTATGTGATTTTTTTCGCTTATTAAAAATTTTGGACTCGAAAAACATGATTGCTAAATATCCATAAAAGAACTCGACTAACGCACCCTGGAAAAAAAAATCACAAAAACTAACTTCTTCGTACTCATGTTTTGATTTTTTTTTCTATTCTCATGTAAAAGAAACCCAACAATGAATAGGGGTGTGCACAATTCGGGTAAAACTGAAAAAATTCGGTTAATCGATCGAATTCGGTTAATCGGTCGGTTAACCGAATAAATTCGGACGGGAGTCGATTAATAATTTTTTAGATTTTCGGTTAACGGTTAATTCGATTCGAAATTGATCGATTAACCGAATTAATCGAATTAATAAATAATATTATAATATATAAATATTAGCCTACTATCCACCCAAACCCAATCCAATATAAACCCAATCCAATATGTATAAACTCAAGTACCCAACCCAACCCAATCCTAACGATTACAAATAATTTAATAAATGCATATATTTCTATTATATACTTATTTTTTGCACATATTTTTTTTGTAGGTATAATGCAAATGGAGATATTCTGGAGAGAGGAAATGGATACAAATGGAGAATATTAAAGACTTACACATTTTAATTATGTGTTAATTTCAAGACGTATGTAGTGTTTTTAATTATGTAATGGTTCAATACTTTAATTCAGTTAGTTTTTTAATTCGGGTAATTCGAGTAAATTTTTATACTTATTTTAACCAAAAATAAAAAATATATAATTTTCGGTTAATTCAGTTAACCGAAAAATTTCGGTCTGATTAATTTTTTTGAAAAAAAATCAGTTCGATTAACGGTTAAATATTTAAAGGGATCGATTAATTCGATTAATGGTAGTTCGGGTCGATTAACCGAATGAACAACCCTAACAACGAATGGCTTTCATAAGATAATGAACAAATAAGTAGAAAAGAACATTTTATTTATTTCTTAAAAAGGTAGAAGTAACAAAGCCAGTGACTAACTAGTTAATCTACTACCTTTTTATTTGTTTATAAAAAGAGAGATTATATTATATACGAAGTGGGCGACTGGCAACTACCCTCAACAAGCTAGGGAGATGCTGACCTTTTGGGTTTTTATATGCTTGGAATATCTAGTTGTTCCTTTAATTGCAAGGGCAACTTGCGCTTTCAATGGCAAATGATCACGTTGGGATCGACCCTTAACTTTTTTAAAAAGCCAACTTGGATAACCCAAAAGGATTAAATATGAGTACTGGAAGCCTTAAACAATGTAAAGTTCTCTCAAGTCTAAACCGGCCATATAAACAGCGTTGTGTAGTGGGTGTAGTAGTGGGCAGGCGCATGAGAGGAATAAGGGTTTAAGTGCAAATCTCTCCCATATATATTTTTTTATAAAACCGTGGCTAGCAACGGCAACCTTTGAGCATTTTGATCTGAAAGGTAGGAGGGATTGAGAAGGATTTGAAAATCCAACTGGTTGACACTTCACAACCAAAATCAATAGAAAGCTAGCTGTAGAACATTGTGGTGTATATTAGGGGTGAGTATTCGATCGAGTCGAGTGGAATCGAATCAAAAAATTTCGAGTTAGTCGAGTTAACGAATCTTACTTTAGAAGCGAAACTCAATTTGAATTTTTTTTTCGAATCGAATCAAAAAATTTCGAGTCGAGTTAACAAATCCTATTATTTATACTCAATTTTGCGTTTACATGGATCGGTTATTTAACTAGTAGACGAAGTACAAGATTATTTAACTACATAAACAATATAATGGCTTTGACTTTTAACTCTATGAGTAAACATTTGTCAAAACAACGTAGTTTTCTCTTTTCTTATTGGATTTTCGGATAACTCGAATTGTGTAATTCATATTCGAGTTAAACCGAAAACATTAATTTTTTATTTGAGTTGATCCGAATAACTTGATTAACTCATATAACTCAAACTATTTAATTCAAAATTTGAATTTTTTATCGAATTTTTTAAATTGAATCGGATTTTACTCACCTCTAATGTATATGATATATTTACAAGTGTGTCCTAAGTTTTATTAGGTCTACATATCATTTGTTTGTAATATAAGCGCATATACTTGCTCATGCACACAAACCAATTGAGGTCTCAGGGTTAGTTGTAAAGTGATTAATTCATCGATTAGTTATTAAAAAATATATTATTCTATGATCAAGTCAAATAGAGTGTACTGAAATTAGAAAAAAATTATTTTAAATTTACTAATAAGTATTATTTTTAAATTTATATTATTCATGATTTTTATAAATTTTTTGGGTAACTTGAATTACATATAATCAATTTACTTTTGAATTTGTCCTGTAAGTTTTGCGCAAAAGAATAACTAAATGTCCTTCTAGGGCTCATATTATAGTTATTTGATAGAATGGACCACAGTATATAATTAACATTGAGGGAGGCACACTAACTATTTTTTTAGGGCTCATATTATAGCTAAGCTGTGTGTTAACTTTTTCTGTTCATGAGAGGTCGGGTTTTAAACATTAATATAAACCATCCATATACTTTGTCTGTTGTTGTTGTTTTTTTTTTTTTTAATCTCAGTGGTAGTATCCTCCAATTGGTATGGAGGGTCTCACATGCGTATGTCCCGTCCCTTGAAATCCCCAATACACTACATTTATTGGGGTAAACTATCACATTTGGGTAGTAAAAATGAGGACTTATTTGCAAGTATTTGACTTGTGGGAAGTTGTTAATACTTATGTTGAATCACCACCACTAAGAGCTAATCCTACAATTGCTAAAATCAGGTAGCACTCTGATGATAGGGTCAAGAAATACAAGGCAATGTCATGTATTCAAAACTCTGTGTCAGATCTGATTTTTACAAGAATTATGGACTGTGAGACTCCAAAACAGGCTTGGGACAAGTTGAAGGAAGAGTTTCAAGGCACTGAAAAAACAAAGCAACAACAGGTAATCAATCTAAGAAGGGAGTTTGAGAATTTAAAGATGAAGGAGAGTGAAAAAATAAAGGAGTACACAAACAGAATAATGGTAGTTGTCAACAGCATAAGATTGCTTGGAGACAAGTTCAGTGAAAGCAGAATTGTGGAGAAAGGTTTTGGCTACCTTACCTGATAGATATAAGGCTAAAATCTCATCACTTGAAGACTCAAGGGATTTGACCAGGATCACCTTGACAGAGCTTGTGAATGCCTTTTATGCTCTGTAGACAAGAACAGTATTAGGAAAGAGCCTTTCAAGCCAAGGGCAGATCATCTTCGAGCTCTTCCAATGCCAAAGGCAAGAAGCCTTGGACTGAAAACAAAATCAAGTCCAAAAAGGATGCTGTCAGGAAGAAATTTCCTCCTTGCTCACATTGTAAGAAGACTACTCACCTTGAGACATTTTGCTGGTACAGGCTTGATGTGCAGTGCAAGATTTGCAAGAAAATGGGGCATGTTGATAAAGTCTGCAGGAACAAGGGTCAGCAAAAGGATCAACAACCTTAGTAAAACACACATGCTCAAGTAGCTGATGACACTAATGCTCAGGAGGAGCAAGTGTTTGCTACTTCCTGTACTGTAGCAAAAAAGAGCATGACTAAGGGATGGTTGCTAGACAGTGGTTGTACAAACCACATGACTCCAAATGTTGCTATTTTCAAAAGACTTGACATGAGCTTCACTACTAAAGTCAAGGTGGGAAATGGTCAGTTCATAAAGGCAATAGGAAAAGGTGATGTGCTTATTGACACTCTAACAGGTACTAAACTTATTCCCAATGTGTTTTTAGTATCTGATATAGACAGAAATCTACTTAGCATTGCTCAACTTGTAGAGAAAGATTATTCTGTTGTTTTTAAGAACAAAAAGTGTCAAATCTGTGATCCAAGTGGATCTACTCTCATGTCAGTGACCATGTCAAATAGAAGTTTTGTTGTTAATTTAAATGAGAGGCCAGATGAGGCTTATGTAGCTGTTTCAGATGAATCTAGACTATGGCATAAGAGGTTTGGACATGTTAGCTATAAGTCCCTAGCTCAATTAGCAAATGAATATCTGGTTCAAAATTTTGCCAAGACAGTGCACCTGCATGAAGTTTGTGATATTTGTCAGTATGGAAAGCAAATCAAGCTTCCTTTTCCTGCAAACAAAGCCTGGAGAGCCACTAAAAGATTACAGCTAGTCCATTCAAGTGTGTGTGATCCTATGAAGATTGAATCACTAAGTGGTAGCAAGTATTTTATTCTCTTTATTGATGATTTTTCAAGGTTCTGCTGGGTCTATTTCCTCAAGAAGAAGTTTAAATTTGCCTCAATTTTTTGGAAGTTCGAGACTATAGCTGAAAACTAATCTGGTTGCAAGTTAAAGACTCTGAGGTCAGATAATGGTACTGAGTATTCCTTCTGAGCAATTTTAGTTTTTTTGTGAAGAATCAGGGGTTGCACATCAGTTCACCAATGTGTATACACCTGAACAGAATGGTGTAAGTGAGAGGAAGAACATGACCATTATGGATATGAGCAGATGCATGATGTTTAAAAGGAAATTGCCTAGGAATTTTTAGGCAGAAGTTGTCAACACAGCTGTCTATATTCAGAACAGGTTACCAACAAGAGCCTTGTTTGAAAAGATCCAATTTGAAGTTTGGTTTGGTTACAAGCCCTTTATGGCATATTTGAGAACTTTTGGATGCATTTGCTATGCACTAGTACCTGCTGTCAAAAGAGACAAGTTGGATCGGAGGTTTAAACCAGCTATCTTTGTGGGATATAGCATCAACAAGAAGGGTTATAAGTTGCTTGATCCTTTAACACTCAAAGTGTTTGTAAGTAGGGATGTGGTGTTTGATGAGAAGACATCATGAAACTGGGAGAAGTCAGAACTAGTGGATGTTTCAGAAGACCTTGCATTAGAAAATGATGAAGCAATCTAGAATGGTGATAGTCAGGACTTTGATGAAGAACCAGTTAGAGGAACAAGACTGTTGAGTGATGTTTATGAAAGGGCTGACTTAGCTAATACTAAGCCAATCAGTTTTGAAGAAGCAAATTCATAACAAGGATGGAAAGAAGCCATGGCAGCTGAAATGTCCATGATCAACAAGAATCAGACTTGGGATTTAGTTGAAAGACAAGTCCACAAGAAAGTCATTGAGGTGAAATGGGTTTTTAAAGCTAAGCGCAATGTTGATCGAAGTCTGAATGAGCTGAAAGCAAGGTTGGTTGTCAAAGGGTTCAGCCAGAAGTATGGAGTGGATTACTTTGAAACATTTGCACTTGTTGCAAGACTTGATACAATTAGGCTTTTGCTTGCACTGGCAACACAGAAAGGTTGGAAAATTCATTAGTTGGATGTTAAATCAGCATTTCTAAATGGCTACCTTAATGAAGTGATCTATGTTGAACAACCTGAAGGGTTCACAAAGGCTGGTGAAGAAGCTAAAGTCTACAAGCTGAAGAAAGCCTTGTATGGCCTTAAAGCAAGCACCAAGGGCTTGGTATGATAGGATTGATTCTTACCTGTTAAGCTTAAATTTTGAAAGAAGTCTCAGTGAGCCTACCTTGTATGTGAAGAAAAATGGAAAGGAGACACTTCTTATTGTCTCAGTTTATGTTGATGATCTCCTTGTAACTGGTAGAGATGAAAATCTGTTAGCAGATTTTAAGACAGAGATAGAAAGCATGTTTGAAATGTCAGATTTAGGAGAAATGTCTTATTTCCTTGGTATGGAAATCTCTCTAGTTAAGCATGGTATTTTCATTAGTCAAAAGGCATTTGCCTTGAAGATTCTGAACAAGTTCAGCATGGCCAAGTGTAAGTCAGCAAGCACACCAGTAGCTGTTCGTGAGAAGCTTTCAAGCCAAAGTGATTATGAGAAGGTGGATGAGTCTGGTTATAAGAGTTTGATTGGATGTTTGCTCTATCTAACTACCTCAAGACCAGATATTATGTTTGCTGTTAGTCTCTTATCAAGGTTTATGCATTGTTGCAACATCTCAGACCTTCAAGCTGCAAAAAGGGTGTTGAGGTATATCAAAGGCACACTTGATTATGGAGTTAAATTTACAAAGTTAGAAAGCATGCAACTTGTTGGCTTTTCTGATAGTGACTGGGCAGGTTTCATGGATGATATGAAGAGTACCTATGGTTGTCTTTTCACTCTGTTTTTAGTTGGAGTTCAAAGAAGCAGTCCATTGTGGCACAATCAACTGCTGAAGCAGAATATGTTGCAGCTGCAGTCAGTTAAGCTATTTGGCTGAGAAAACTTTTGAAGGATTTAAATGTGTACCAAGAAGAAGCAACAGAGATCAAATGTGATAACCAATTTGCTGTTGCAATTGCAAAGAATCCAGTGTTCCATGGCAAAACCAAACATTTTAAGATTAAATTTCACTTTGTGAAGGAGGCTGAGCAAAGTCATGAGGTCAAACTGATTCATTGCAGTTTAGAGGAGCAACTTGCTGATATTTTGACAAAACCTCTTGGTACAACAAGGTTTGAATGTTTGAGATCAAAACTTGGTGTTTGCAGCATACAATCCAAGGAGGAGTGTTGAACGTGGATTGCATGTAGCAACAAGAAGCAGAGGAGAGGTAAAAGGCAGACTCGGTCAACACATGAAGACTAACATTTGTGCCAGCATTTTGTTTCATTTTGGACTTAGTTTAATGTTTTTTTTATTTCAATACTGATGAAATTCAGTCAATATGGAGGTTGTTTTTAAAGCTTAGAGCCAGCTAGGCTTAGGGTGTTTTTATCAATGTAATCATGCATATCTTACTGTTGAAAATCTGCTTATGTAATGCAGATATTGTCTCATACCCTATTGTTCCTACTATTATTTTCTTGTAATGATATATTCACAATGAATTAATGAAGAAACAAGTAGAACTTTTTATCAAATTTACTTTTCTTTGTCTGCATTTTTCTTTTATTTTCTGGTTTTGTTTTCACTTCAAGTAACTGAGTCTTTAAGTTCAAGTAAGTGCTGAGTTCTACTGCATTGTCATTTATCCAACAGATCAGAACTCTTTCAAGATGCCAAAGATCAATGGGAATGTTCATAGCAGTGGTTCAGGCCAAGAGCAAAGCAGCAAGGTGGAATATGTTAATGATTTTCGTCCCACAGCACCAGGTCACAGTCCGGGAGCGAGTCACTCGTCAATAACTGAACTCTTTGTTGACTGAATTACAAATAGTGTTCAATCCTGAGTTTGATTCCAGACTTCTAAAAACCCCTTTCCCTTATCAAAATGAAAAATTGAACTTTTATTTTATATCTTCCATATCTATTTTACGATCTATGCTTAGAATTCGTGACTATTCCTTCCAATAATGTTGTCTCCAAAACTCAAATTTACGTTCTCCCCTTAGATTACAATAAGCCTTACCATTCACCTCTTTTTTCTCTTTAGCTCTTTGTAACGCTCAACAATGGCTAAGTCTATGTACGTGGGATGAGTCGGTGAAGAGTATGTGGTTGAACTGAAGATGGACTGAAAATTTGAAGGCGGTGATTTTTCATGATTTGTAAATATAATTAAGTTTAATTTATTTGCCTTTCTCATTCTATTAAAAGTTAGATAACTTTGCTTTCTTGTATTAGCAATTTTAATTTAGTGTGTACTTTGATTGATTTATTTGACTTCCTTTTCGGAATTATAATGGCTCCAGCATTTCCTTTGCAACATACACAACGGTATACAATATTAATAGACAGGCAGATGCCAAATAGTAAAACGAAAGTTAAGATCAAATATCTTAACGCATGTTAAAACTTAAAAGTAAAATGAATTTGGTCAAGTAATCTTTTAAACGATTTAAAGCGAGAAGTTTGAGCACAAATTAAGATATTTTGTAGGGATATTAAATAAGTTTTTGAAGTATGATTGGTTTTGGTTGCACGTGCAGTAAGGAATAGTGGTGGATCGTTAAGTTAGTTTAAGGTGAAGGCAACGATATGAACGAAATTTGACCACTTTATTCTGATTCCTCATTTGAATTCATTATAAACGACAAAGATACGCTGTCATAAACTGATTAAGACAGCTTTTAAGGAGTGTGTTTTTCTTATAGTTTCACTTACAAAATATTTGTGGATTTTATGTTTTCGGGGTTTGGTCTCATATGGGGACAAGACCTCGTGCGTTCAACTACAAAGCTCTCGCATGCCTTGCATGGAGCATTAATTAACCTATACATTTTTAAACATTGTCCTACTCTTTGTTATTTCGTCAAAATAATATTAAAAAATGGTTTCCTTCAATTGGATTTTCCATGGTGTTTTTCCTTTGAAGCAAGCATGTCTTCTTTTTCCTAGAAATAATTTTCCTAAAATCAATCAAACACATCATGCCAAACAGTACGCATGAGGCTGTTGTACGATGATGATTCTAGTGAGATGAAGGGTGTCCCAATTAGTTATGTCTAAAAATTGCGTCGTGTCAATATAAACAGCAATCTCTCCTAACCCTCAAATCACTAGCTAATATTAATGACAATCATTTATATATTCTTAATATTCTAGAGTGTGAGGTAGCAGAATTGGAAGCAGTGGTGGTGGCATTGGACATATTCGTCGAAGTGGGATCAATAGTGGTGCATTAATGGTTGAAAGGATTAGAGAGGAGGCAGGGAAAAGTGCAGCAGCTCTTAGCTGCAATTGGGTTTCGTCCTTTCTTGTCCTTCGAGAGAGCTGGTTATAAGGAAAATGAAATGGCGATTGCTTTGGCAGTGGCAGGGATTACTCGTTCGGAGACTTTTAAAGCGTGGTGGTAAGGAAGCTGTGAAAGGGGAGCTCGATTTTTGTTTTGTGGTTGCTATTGTTGCCTTTTCTGTTATGTGCTTTAGTGTTTCTGTGGTTTTGTTTTAGGTGGATTGTATGTTGAATGTTGTCTGTCTATGCGGGTGGTTTTGCTGCAATCTGCAGTATTCTGTTTTCGGGATTGGCTTGGTCCAAAGCCTTAATTTGTACTTCATTGATCGTGCGAAAAAAAAAAAAAAAAATTTCTAGAACACTAGTGAATCATACCAATAACTTAAAAAATTAAACGGTTAGAATTCTATATTAACACCTCAAGATTCAAAGTCGGATTTCTAATGCTAACATAATCTTTTTTAAAAAAAAAATTAATATAAGCTTCAATTATATAAAAGCACTAACAAATCACGACCAACTCAATAGCTGGGCTCTATTTGGCACACGAGGTGTATCATCGGACAAATTGAAACAATTATATTAGCACACAAAGGAGCATCATAAGATGAATTGAAACAATTATAATGGCACACGTAATGCATCATCGGATTAATCGAAGAAATCATATTGATACATAAGTGCATTGTCGACTAAACTGAAGCAAATATATTGGCACGTAAGTGCATCACCGGATGAAACAAAGCAAATATACTGACGCATAAGTACATCATCAAATGAACCAAAGCAAATAGACTAGCATGTAAGTGCATCATCAGCTAAACCAAAGTATAGACTCGTACAATTAATAGGGTATTTGACCAATTTCCAATTTCCAATTTCATTACATATTTCAATTCACATTCCATCATTCTCAGTTCATTGTTAATTCACCATTCCAATACACCATATTATATGTTTTAACTCAATTTCATAATATTTCAATACGCATTTAATTATTCTCAATTCATCATTAATTCACCATTTCAATACACCATGTAACATGTTTTAACTCAATTTCATACATATTCCAACACACCATATAACATGTTTTAACTCGATTCTTTTAAGTTATTGCATGGTACGATTCACTAGTGTTCTGGAATATTAAGAATATATCAATGATTTGTCATTAATATTATGGAGATGTATATTTTCCAAATGATATTAGTTAGTGATTTGAGGGCTAGGGGAGATTTTTGCTTATTTTGACACGATGCGATTCTTAGACATAAGTAGTTGGAACACCCTTCATCTCACTATAATCATCATCGTACAACAGCCTCGTGCACACTGTTTGGCATGATGTGTTCGATTCATTTTAGGAAAATTATTTCTATGGAAAAGAAGAGGATACACATATATTTTTCATGCTTGTTTCAAAGGAAAAACATTATGGAAAATCGAAACCATTTTTTTAAAATATTATTTTGACGAAATAACAAAGAGTCGGACAATGTTGAAAAATGTTGACATTAATTAATGCTCCATACAAGGCATGCGAGAGCATTGTGGTTGAACGCACGAGGTCTTGTCCCCATATGAGACCAAACCCCAAAAACATAAAATCGACAAATATTTTGTAACTGAAACTATAAGAAGAACACACACCTTAAAAGCTGTCTTAATCAACGTATGACGGTGCATCTTTGTCGCTAATAATGAATCCAAATGAGGAATCAGAATAAAGTGGTCAAATTTCGTTCATATCGTTGCCTTCACCTTAAACTGACATAACGATCCACCAATATTTCTTACTGCACCTGCAACCAAAAGCCAATCATACTTCAAAAGCTTATTAAATATCCCTACAAAATATCTTAATTTGTGCTCAAACTTCTCGCTTTAAATCATTTAAAAGATTACTTGACCAAATTCATTTTACTTTTTAAGTTTTAATGTGCGTTAAGATATTTGATTTTAACTGTTTGGCATCTGCCACTCTATAATATTGTATACTGTTGTGTTTGTTGCAAAGTAAATGCTGGAGCCATTATAATGCCGAAAAGGAAGTCAAATAAATCAATCAAAGTACTTATAAATTTAATTGCACCTGAAATTAAAATTGCTAATACAAGAAAGCAAAGTTATCTAACTTTTAATAGAATGAGAGGCGAATAAATCGAGCTTAATTATATTTACAAATCCATGAAACATCATCGCCTTCAAATTTTCAGCCCACCTTCTCATCCCACATACATAGACTTAGCCATTGTTGAGAGCTAAAGAGAAAAAAAGTGAATGATAAGGTATATTGTAATCTTAAGGGGATAACGTAGATTTGAGTCTTAAAGACCACGTTATTAAAAGGAATAGTCACGAATTCTAAACATATATTGCAAAACGGAATATATAAAATAAGAGTTCAGTTTTCCATTTTGATAAGGGAAAGGGGTTTTTAGAAGTCTGGAATCAAACTCAGGATTGGTGTCGGTTTGACACTATCTGTAATTCAGTCAACAAAGAGTTCAGTTGTTGATGGAGTGACCCGCTCCCGGACTGTGACCCGGTGCTGTGGGACGGAAATCATCAAGATATTCCACCTTGCTGCTTTGCTCTTGGCCTGAGCCACTGCTATGAACATTCCCATTGTTATTTGGCATCTTGAAAGAGTTCTGATCTCGTTGCCGCCGTGAGCGATGGTTCTTGCTTGCCTTACCCCTCAAATGCCTTGCTTCTACACTAGACACTAATATTTCTTGACATAATATCAAAACAAGGAGGACAACACATACATTTTTGAGCCTAAAACTTGCCATTTTTACGCAGAGGAAAATAGGAACTAACAAGAAGACCCTAGCCTTAGATGCGCAAGTGTTTATGGGTTTTGGTGATTAAGGACTGTGGTATTTAAAGCCTTGAACTGGCCAACTTGTAGTGTATTGGGGATTTCAAGGGACGGGACATAGGCATGTGAGACCCTCCATACCAATTGGAGGATACTACCACTGAGATTAAAAAAAAAAAACAACAACAGACCAAGTACATGGATGGTTTATATTAATGTTTAAAACCCGACCTCTCATGAACAGAAAAAGTTAACACACAGCTTAGCTGCGGCATGTTCTCTATATTCTTCTCGTCTCCATATGCTCCAATGGGGTTAACTATTTGTCCCTTGGAAAACTAAAAAAGAAATCAAACCAAGTACAAGAAGAAATAGTTAGTGTGCCGCCCTCAAAACTAACTATATACTGTAGTCCATTCTGTCAAAAAAACTTATTGGACAAACTCAATACTAAATTGATTATATGTGATTCATATTACTCCAAAAAATTATAAAAATCGTGAATAATATAAATTTAACCATCATACTTTTTCATAAGTTGAGTTATAGTAAATCTAAAAAAAAAATTTCTACTTTGAGTACATTCTATTTGACCTGATCATAATATAATATATTTTTTAATAACTGATCGATGAATTAATCACTTTACAACTAAACCCTACGACCTCAATGGGTTTGAGTGCGTGAGCACGTATGTGCACTTATATTACAAACAATACATCTGTAGACCTAATAAAACCTAGGACACACCTATTAATCTATTATATACTCCACAATGTCCTACAGCTAGCTTTCTATTGATTTTGATTGTGAAGTGTCAACCAGTTGGATTTTCAAATCCTTCTCAATCCCTCCTACCTTTCAAATCAAAATGCTCAAAGGTTGCCGTTGCTAGCCACGGTTTTATAAAAATATATATATGGGAGAGATTTGCACTTAAACCCTTATTCCTCTCATGCGCCTGCCCACTACTACACCCACTAAACAAACACTGTTTATTTGGCCGGTTTAGACTTGAGAGAACTTTACATTGTTTAAGGCTTCCAGTACTCATATTTAATCCTTTTGGGTTATCCAAGTTGGCTTTTTAAAGAAGTTAAAGGGTCGGTCCCAACGTGATCATTTGCCACTGAAAGCGCAAGTTGCCCTTGCAATTAAAGGAAAAACTAGATATTCTAAGTATATAAAAACTCAAAAGGTCAGCATCTCCCCAGCTTGTGGAGGGTAGTTGCCCACTTCGTATATAATATAATAACTTTTTTTTATAAACAGATAAAAAGGTAGTAGATTAACCGGTTAGTCACTAGCTTTGTTACTTCTACCTTTTTAAGAAATAAATAAAATGTTCTTTTCTACTTATTTGTTCATTATTTTATGAAGTCATTCGTTGTTGGGGTTTCTTTTAAATGAATATAGAAAAAAATATCAAAACATGAGGAAGAAGAAGTTAGTTCTCATGATAATTTTTTCTACGGTGCGTCGGTATAAATATTCACGAGAGTCGAGTTCTTCTATGGATATTTATCCACCATGTTTTCCAGTCCAAAATTTTTGAAGAGCCCATAAAAATGCATGTAGTACAAAATATCAAGCTTTGACACTCATAGGTAGTTAGTTGTGAAGTTAATCAATGTATATGCAATTAATGATGGCTGTTGAGGCTTTAACCCTGATTCATACAAGAGAGACTCAAATGAAAGTGATCAAGAGGTGGGTGACTCAAATGAAAGTATAAATATGATATAGCACGTGTATAATCAACTACCATTAAAGATTTAATAGTTGGGTAACTAAAATGAAAGCGTCCGAGAGTTTTGTTTGGTTGACAAGGAATGAGATTGTGTTCAATAAAAAATTTACCCCAATGGACGCTTTGATTTTTCAAGCAAAATTGAGAGCGTTGATGTGGGTTAGAGCGGTGTACAATGAAGTGATGGAGTCCGAGAGTGTTTGGTGGTTTTGTCCTCTTAAATGCAAGAATTTATCAACTACTTGTGGGGAAATGCAAGTGGGGTGGAGACACCCTCCAAAGGGCTGCCTTAAGTTTAATGTTTGTGGTGTATTTTTAGAAGGTAAAACAGGTGGAGGAGAGGTGCTAAGGGATGAGGATGGTGTGGCACGTGCTCTTTTTTCAGGTCCGTGTGTGGCTGTTGACTGTGAGGTTGCAGAATTGGAAGCAGTGAGGACTGCAGTGGATATTTTTGACACTATGGGATGGAGTTCAGGATATCCTTTAATAGTCGAAGTGGGCTCTGTAGTGGTTTATAATTGGTTGAAAGGAGTAGAGGGGAGGCCTGGAAAAGTGCAGCAACTCTTAGCTGCAATTGGAATCCGGCCATTCTTGTCCTTTGAGGGAGCTGATTATAAGGAAAATGAATTGGCGATGGCTTTGGCAGTGTCAGGGATTACTCGTACTGAGATTTTTAAAGCATGGTGGTAAGGAAGCTGATAAGTAAATTATTTGAGCAATTTATTTGTGTATTTTGATTAATTTTAAGGAAAATGTACTTTTAATTTCTTACAATTTTTTATCAGGTACACAAATTAATGTTTCTCTACCTAAAAGCAAGCAAAAAAAAGATTAAACTGAAGACATGTATGAAGAGATGGGCTATATTCGAATTTGAGGGACATTGAGGACTGAATTGCAAAAGGAGTTATTAGTTTAAATGATCAAATAAGCTTAGTCAAACTTGTTTATTTTATTAATTTTGTTTTGATTAAATTTGTTATTTTCCTAATTTCATTTTGACTAAAATTATTTATTTTAAGTAAATAGGATAATTTAGTTTAGGAGGACTCAAGCTATTTTTAGTAACCAATTGTGTATAAATAAGGTTAATTGGGTTCAATTGAAAAATGTACTTGGATTTTGTGAAGCAATTAAGAAATTATCTTTTCTCTATTTCTCTTGTCTTTTTTTTTTGCGTCAGATTAGTCTGTCATTTTCATTTTCATTCATCTTCCAAATTTGTTTAATTGCTTTTTCAATCCTTCTTCATTTTCACCTTTCATAAATACAAGCAATTCATCATCATCATCTACCAAGCATGATTAAAATCATGTGTCACTAAACACTTTTTAGCCTTAGCCCGGTTATCACTATGTCAAGAAATAATCGTGAGTTTCTAAACTGTGCTAAAAATCTTTTTATCGGTACTCGCTATCACTCTGATTTATGGGATAGTACAAATTCGTCCATCAAAGTTAATTCGACTTCAATTCAAAAAGCGCGTGTTGAGTTGAGGAAGGTTGGCATACAGTTGGGAAGTCGAGTCAATCGTGTTGCATTCGAGTTCCCGCGAATAAATTGGCGTGCTTAAGCGGGAAAAGCTAATTGGATTCCGTCAAGGGTGGTAGAGACCGGATTTAAACGACCTATGTGGTTGAGGCCGTTAACTCGAGTTGGGCTTTTCAGAGCGCAAGGCTGTTGAAATCTTAAATCGCGAGCACGTGCGACGCGGTTAGACATTCAGCAAGGGTCGTTTTACAGGTCATACCGGAACCGGCTACTAAAGGAAAAGTTGGCGGTTGGGACATTCTTGAGCGCTATAATCAGCTTATCGATTAAAAAGAGAAGATTAATTTTCAAAGATCGATTCAAGTTTGGAGAAAACCGAGGCTGAGGTTGAGCTTATTAAATATAATTTTTCTCATTTTTATCTCGATTAATTATTCTGCATCAAGATTTATTACACTTTATTTATTTTATTTTCGTTTTATTTTAGTTTAACATTTGATTTCTAAACCCCACTTATTTATTTTTATTTTGTTAGAAAACAGTCACAAGTCGTGGTCACGCCCTTCGATATGACGTTCAAGAAGAATACACGAGAGTAGATTACAACAACCAATCCCTGTGGAATAGATCCTACTGCCTTATACTACTGTTTTTGTACTATTTGTCGTAGGAATATTTATATTTGGTGGATTCGACACTCATCAGAAGCTGTGAAATGGGGAGTTGGGATAATTTTGTGGTTCATTTTGTTTTAGTCGCTGTTATGTGTTTAAGTTTGGTTTATGTTCGGATGAGGCTTTGGAAATTTCAGTCCTTTTTTAACTATTATTGATCGTGACTCAACAAGAGTAGGCAGGGTTTCTTTTTTTATGGTGGAAAGATATGAAAAAGGGATGGTGTTTGCATTTGGAGTCTGCTGGTATTACAAAAATGCTTTTCTCTTGCTTGGTGGTGATTTTCTATTGATTCAGGGGCTGCTGATGGTTCTATTTTCTGCTGTTTTTTTCCATTATGGGATGTTATGGTTTGAAGTGTCAGTTTTCTTTGTTGTTTGTCTTTGCTCGTTGCTTGTAGCAGTAGGCTTTTGGAAGATGAGTGTTGGTCTGATCTGGGCTGTATTGGTCGAACCTTGAAGATTGTTAGGGGTGTGGAAGCTGTGTTGTGATTTCGGTTTTTGTTTTTGTTTTGGGTTGGCTGCATCCGCAGCTTTCATGCTCTGTTTTGGCATGGTGGTTTTCAACCGTCTTGTAATCTTTGATTGAGCAAAAAAAAAAAAGAAAAAATTGAGTGACGAAATCATAATAATTTCAATTTGGATGACCAAAATGAAAGCGCCTTAAAAGTTTCGTGAATTTTATTTTAATTGACTAATGCAACACTTTCCTCAAATATATTGCAAGGAGAACCGCAATCGGTCCATTACTTGCCGTCTGTGGGAAGGCTGATAATAAAGAAAGAGAGGTTTACAGCATGTAATTTAAGGTGTTAAGGATTAACAGCGACTGATAAACGAGTTCGATGATTTTTAAGCAAGATTTCAAATTTGAGTCTTATGAGATAGCATAAGAAGAGTTTTGTCCTCCATTTAACAGTTCAAATCCTATTTTACTCCCGATTTATTTAGGATCCAACATAGCTAGGGGTCTCGGACAAAAAAATTTAAGTATATTTCCTGGCATTGGGGAATATTCAATAAACACTTTAAGTTGCATATGGTAAAAGGGAGTCTTGTTGCCCCTGTAGTTTGTCGATTTTATGTACTGTAAGCTAATAAAGCAGCGTTCCACAGGTAGCTTGCAAATTGCGAAGGCAAAAGCTGCCTTTTCAGGGAAATGAAATCATGAATGGTTCATGCAACTATTCCTTCATTTCCCAGCTATCCAAACGATTCAATTCTAAAGGATCATTTCATTTTCTTAATGTGGGAAAACCCTCTGCTGTAAGTACAAGTCTCAATAGCTACACCCGTCTGCATTGTGGGGAGCTTGTTAAGTAACAAGATAGCCATCCAAGCGGTGAAAGGGCATTTCTCAGTGCGACAACAAAACGTGATCGGTCTGACGGCTAAATATTTTTAAAGCAAAACTGATGCTAGTTCAATGTAATGTCTCCCAATAACACTGAAGTACAAACTACATTGATTAACACGACCAATTTCCCAAGATGATCTATGTAATTATATATTCTTCGGCATTCATCACGATGTATGTTTTTTTTTATAATTAACTCCACTGACAAGTATATAGACTTTGTATTTTTCTCGGGGGAGGAAATGAATTAAAGAAGATGAAAAGAACCGAATAGTCAAGTTCATGGGAGATTGATACGAGGTAAGTAAAAAATTCAAGCCATCTGAAAAATTTAAGGTAGAAATTAATTCTTTACATAGCGTCATCGTGATAAATTTTCAAAGATACATTTACTTTTAGCGCAAAGTATAAACAGAGCAGATAGTAAAACAAGTTGCACGCGCCATGCAAATATACCTCATCTTGCTTTTCAGCTATTAGTAATTTCTTCGACATATCTTGTAGCAAAATATATTCTTATGATACTAATTTTGGGTATCTGAATCCATCATGGGATCAAACCGCTTACTAAGATGCTTTAAAAATATATTCTTATGATACCAAATAAACATAATCATCACTCAAGAATGACGAAATGGTAGGTGATATGAAACCTAATACTTTTAGGGTTCATAATTACCCCTTTTGATTGGGAGTTAGTAAAATTCGATTCGATTCAAAAAGATCGAAAAAAATCAAATTTCGAGTTAATCAAATCAAGTTATTCGAGTCAATTTGAATAAGTAATTCGAGTTTAAATCAAGTTGAATTTCACAATTCGAATAACTTGAATAGTTCGAATAATTCGAATAAAAGATTAGTACAAATATCCCTTTGGGCCCTGTCAATTTTGAAAATGAGCAACTTGGTCTCTCATACAAAAAAAAATTGCAAAAAAAAAATTAAGATTCAAAATATTTATAAAAAATTCAAATTTTATATTTTTAAAAAATTATAATAATTTAAAAAAAAACTCTAAATAATATATAAATAAAGTTAAAAATTAAAAAGTTTTCTAAAACAATAAATTTTGGAATCTAAATAAGTTAATTAATGATTCAAGTTTATCACCAAACTATTAGTTATATTGTAACAAGATTTTAATTTGACATGTTTAATCTTTTTTAATTTAACTCGTACAATTTCACTTGATTTGATTCGACTCAAATTTCATTTCACTTGGCTCTATTCGAAAAAATTTAATTCGAGTTAAGATGATAAAATAAGACTCATCAACTCAATTAACTCAAATTGTTTCCACTCGATTCGGTCGAACGCCCACCCTTACTTTCAACAGTATCGTCTCTAAGATTTGAATTCAAATTGTTTATCATTCTAAAGTGTCTTACCATTGCACCCATCATTTTTGCTAGTGTGTTCATATTTCTTGATGTTCGTTGAGATGATTGCAGATTGGTGTTTTGGTTGAAAGTGAAAACGTTTAGCCTTTTTTCTCAAATTTTTCATCCTTAGCTCTGGTCCACTTCATCTGGCCCTCAAAAGCCTTTTTTTCTCAAAGTTAAGAGCAAAATACTTAACATAGAGTTGAAGATTTACGTTTTGGGGATTACAGTTCATAACAAGCTAATTACATCACAAAAACAGTCTTCATATGGAAAGAAACCAAAGTTAATTGAAGTAGAAATACAAGTACAAGCAATAACAGTACAAGAACATGAAAAGAATACCAAGCTCGCTACACCTTTTTCGTGTTTATGAGGTTTCAAGGGATGAATTCTACTGACATACCATACGATAACAAGCCCACATTACCTACTACAATATCAACTACGCCGACCCTAGAACAATTCTACCAACATACAACACGATAACTTACTCAAATTACCTACGATAATATCAACTGCAGCGACCCTTACAAATATATGCTTAGTGGAGACTGGAGTGGCCAACACCAGGGCTATGTCCGGGGCTTGTGGGTCGAAATGCACTAATCTTGCGTGGGACGGCTACGTTGTTCGGGATGAGTCTTGCATCAACGCTCTTCCCATCGGGATTTAGTAAATTGACTTTTTCTTTATTTTTCTTCAGTTCCAAGCTCCTTCCATGGGAAAATGGGAGTATTTCATGGGAAAAAATAAGTACGATCAGCAAAAAGAACAAACAATTACATCTGACACTGGCCATAGCAAGAATGTTTGAAGTTACAAAATGGGGTATTAGGGTTTTACGGTGCTACTCTTGTAAACTAACCTACAATGAATTGGGGAGGAGGCTATATGGTTGGATATCAGTCTTGTATCCAAGCTAGCTATTTATAGAAAGTTAGGAAGAGTGTAGGGATTGTAACTCCATCTTCACTAATAAATATTCAAATTTATTTTGCCCTAAATTTTATTTAACACATTAGCATCCGACCCTAAAATGATTTTTATTTAAATTTTACCACCAACCGGATCTAAAATTTTACAAAATAAATTATATTATTTTAGTTGTTATATTTTATTTTAAAAATCCTATAAAATTAAAAATTATAATTAAAATTTTTAAAAGTCGTTATACAATTAGTAAATATAATATAATAGTATGGAATGTGACAAATTTTATTCGACTCGATTAAAAAAATTAAATGAAAATTTATTTTAAAACCTGATTTAAAAAAAAAAAAAAAACCGAGCTGCTATAGAATCAATGGGGGGTTGAGATCGTGGATTTCAGGTTTTGTTGGCAACCCTATGAAGGAGAAAGAAAACTTGTGGGAAGCAAGAGAAAGTGTGAAGCATGTGGGTTGTGAAGCTCCAAATCCAAGACATATTTTATAAGTAATGTTCCAAGTATGAAGCAAGAGAAAATTTTGAAACCTTAATTTCTAGGGTTCCCAGCTGCTCCTTGCTGCCCCATTCCTTCATGTCAGCCACACCACCCCACTTGCCTCTGGCACCATCTAACGCCAACCACCACCTGTCACCTATCAACTTGCCCCTACCGCCACTGGTACCTGCAAAGAAGAAAAGACGAGTTTAATGACAATAAGACAAGATAAAATGATTGTAATAAAGGCTATAAATGCCGAATTAAAAAACAATTATAATGGTTACCAGTTTTCTGGAGAAATAATACACACAAAAAAATCATTCGTAATCGATAGAAAATATACAAAGCATTTGAAAATCAATTGAACGAAAAAAAGAAAATAGATCCAGGCAACCAAAGAACTTATCTGTCTTTCGAGGTATTGCATTTATTATACACATACATATATTTGTTTATATTTATTATTTATTTACTTCAAAAGTGAATATATGTATATACAATTTATTTATTTTGAAAACAGTTACACATATATCTTTAATTTCATTTTTTAAATAATTGTTAATTAAATAAATGAAAGAGAAAGGGTTAGGGTTTTACTTTAACGTCTCTATCGTTGGGATCGGAGCTTCAAGCTCCTCTATGTCCGCGAAATAAGGGAATCCATTAGAAAGTTTTCGAACCTAGAAAACAAAGAACAATTTTAAAGATAGAAAAGGATCAAAAGAAAAAATACAACCAAAAATCAAAACAAAACAAATTTTTTAAAAAAAAGGGAAAAATCGAAACTTTTATTTTATTTAAAATATCGAATCCAAATCAAAGATTTTATAAGAAAAACTCTAAAAAAGGACAACCTTTTGATTTCTTTTCAGCTGGATTTGAAGCCCTTAAGCCCCGATTTGAGTTTTTCTAAAAAAAAAAAAAGAAAGGGGATCGATTTCATACCTGGGCCGCTGTGGACGGTGGAGAGTGGCGACAGACGGCGATGGAGGTGCGACGGACGGACGGAGAGCACCCCAAGAGAGCTTCAGAGAAATTTTAGAGGGGAGAGGAGTTTTTTTTAGAAAAGAGAGAAGAAAATGATTTTCTTTTTAGAATTATTTTTTTATTTTCTTCTTCTTTTTAATTAATTTTGTTTTCTGATTTCGTTTCACATTTTTTTGTGCTTCGTATATTATTAATTCTATGCTTAATTTTTGCATTTACTTATCAACTTAATTATTATTTAAATTTTCCATTATTTGCACATTCATGTTCAATTTACTCACTTATCTTTAAATTAAACTTGCTTCCTGATTTTCTCTAAAATTACGAATAATTCTAAAATCAAGGCAATATTCCTTTATTTCGGATTTTGAAAAATTGTGCCTTAACTTACTAGGCGTGATTTTTTTCTTCAAATCGAAATAATCGAATATCCTTTTAAAGGTTTGAAATTGGCAACGAAAGAATGCTCGTTATTTTCGAATCTCGAAATGTTATGTCCTAACTTACTAGACGAAACTTTATTTCTCGATCATTTCGAAATAACGAGACTTCCTCACGAAATTCGATTTTTCTTCTTAAAACATGTACATCAAATAAATCATGTATTTAAGGATCGTATTTTACATTTTACTCGAGTTTTCAAATTTTTAACAATTCAAGACCGGATAATAATCGACGTGGTACCAATTTTGGACATGTAAGGGTGCTAATCCTTCCTCACACGTAACCGACTCCCGGACTCATTTTCTGGATTTCGAAGACCAAAAATGTTTTTCAAAACGAATTTTAAACGTTTTGTGGTGATCCAATCACACCGAATAAAATATTGGTGGCGACTCCCATTTTCAATTTAAAATTAAAAGTCGAGACACGTTTCAAAAACATTTCGAAAGCTTAGCGACTCTACTGGGGACATTTTTAAAATAAAGAGAGTCAAGCCAAAAATCAATTATTTTCAGGTCTTTTTGTTAAAATTTTTAAACACTTGGTTTTGTTCAATATACGATCCTTTGCATTTCTGTGTGATGCGATTTTATGTCGATATTGCTAGTATAAGTTTGCATTCATATGCATCTGTTATTGTCCCTTTAAGTGAAAGCGAGAAGCTACTCTTTCATGAGGTTTTCACCTCCGTGCAGGATAGTGAATCATTTTCGGGATTACATCTGTACCCATGTTTTCGTGAAGTTTTCACTTTCGTGCAAACATGTGGGAAATGTGTCCCCCTAAACCGAACTCATCCTCATGAACCTGTAATGGGTGAGGATCGAGGGATCTACTGGTTTGGGTACCCTTTACTCTAGAGACTAAACCACATGTAATGAGCCATAAGAACTTGCCTTAGAAGGAGTTATACTATCCAAGACAAGTTCTTAGGTTCTTTGTTCTATACTTGTATATTGATATTGATGTATTTTGCTAACTTGTTCTATTTTGTCTCTTTTGCTTGCATATGCATCATCATATAAGGAAAGGTATTGATTCAAACTCAATTATTGATAAAAGAATTGATCATAGAGAACAAGTATCTTGATAAGGTGGAGGACAACATGGTTGTGCGTATGTGGTTAGAGGAAAATCAACGCTAGTAGGGTGATGGCTTAGTAGAAGGGCATGAATTTGACTTTTGGGATTATACCAGAATTAGTACAGCTCATAACAGTGTGTAAAATTTGAAAGAAATATGGGACAAATGGGATGATGACATGAAGCAAACATTTTTCCACGAGTACGTGGATTTACCATACTTGCTCGAGGTTAAAGTAAATAAGTACCTCTTTCGAACTTTGGCGCAACATTAGAACCCGACATACAGTTGTTTCACTTTTGGGAATGTAGACATGACGCCTACAATAGAGGAATACACCACTTTACTTCATTTTCTGAAGATCTCGACCGATAGAGCTTATTCAAGAGCTTCGAGTGTACTAACTTTTGTCAATAGATTAATAAACATCACTGGTATGAGCGAGCAATGGGTCGTAGCTCGGGTTAAGGTGAAAGGCGACAATAAATTCATTACGTGGAAGAGTTTTCGAGACTTGATCCTGGCCCACTCGGATGTGAAGAAAAAGATCGACATCCTGGCTCTAAGTATATATGGTTTAGTCATTTTTCCCAAGGCTTTGAAACACATAGAAGATACGATTACAGACTTGTTTGATAGATTGAATAAAAAGGTTACACCAGTTTCGGTAATACTGGCTAAAACTTTCAGATCGTTAAATGCGTGTAGAAAAGAATAAGAGAGACGTTTTATCGACTGCGCACCATTATTGATGGTATGGTTCCACAGTCACTTTTGAAAACAAAGAAAGTTTCTTATCAACACCTCTTCAAAGATTATTCTCCTTTGGAATAGTTTGTAACTACGTAAAGACAAGAAAACTTCTCGAAGGAAAAATGGATGACGATACTTCAAAGTCTCCGAGACGAAGACATAGAATGGCGAGCATCGTGGTTTGTTCCTGATGAAATCTTGTATCGATGCAGAGAATTCGATTGGATTCTATTGGCCGAAATTTGGGGAGCAATAGGATATGCACCTTTATTGGTTTCAAGACAGTACAGGTCGAGACAATTCATACCAGCAACTCAAGGATTAGCCCAGTGTGAATTCGCATATAGAGAAAAGAATAATAAGAAGAAGATTCGAGAGATCTCGAATTCATGGAACCAAGTTTGGAGGATGAAAGTATTCGACGCCAATCCCATGACAACTATAGAATATGATTAGTGGAGGAATAGAAGGATCAATGATAACATTCCTGTACCAAACCCGAAAGTTGTTCGCCCAATTAAGGAGCACTTGCAAGTTATCCTGACAGAACTAGAAATTATCAAACAAGATTTTGAGAGAAAGAATTCTAAGATGGAAAAAATGATAGAAAAATTAGAAGAAGAAAAGGTACTTTTGGGATTAGATGTTGATGTTTAGAAATTATAAGTAGAAAAATTAAGAAAAGGGAAGAACAAGGCTGAAGAAAATCTCGATAGCCTGAAGAAAGACTACAAGAAACTTTGTTTATTAATGAGGACTACTGGTTTGGGTAAAACGTCAAAGCAATGGCAATGGGAAATCCGTGAAGAAAAGATTAGAACGAATCAGTGGAAGAATAAGTTTCAAGATGCCAAGTTTAGGAAAATCCCATGAAAAGTAGCTTGTTGGGAAGTCAAGCCGAGATAACTAAGTAAACGCCTGAATAAAAGAGTTAAAGGAATCCCTATATAGACATCGTAGTCAAAACTCGATGGTAAAACTGAAAGCAAGTCGAGTCAAGATCGAGAGGTTGAATAAGAGGGTGGAAGAATTGGAAGCCTCGTTATAGAATAGCGAGATACGAACCGAGATTCTTGAGAGGATAATGGAAACAATTGAATGACATCTTCAACATACTCGGAGACAAGTTCAAGACAGAGATTATATTATGGGTGAAGCTCTGAATCAAATGCGGGGAGTAGTTGTCCATTTGTAAACATTAGCAGTCGAAGCCAATATCTTAAGTGTGCAGTATGAGACAAAGTCAGATCGGGGTCAAAAATTAACTTGACTTCTCAAGAAAATTAAAACTCTGAGCATTAGGGTAAAGCCGTTTATGTAAATATTCTTTATGTAAAGAAACTTGTTATCTAGTGAAGTTTTTTAATAGAAATTGAATTATAAGCCAATACCTTTCTTTTGCATACATGCATTCATAATCATTGCATTTCATCAACATGCATTAACTTCTAAGAAAATATCCCTAATTAATTAAAATCTTAAACAGTTAAATCAGAAACCATAAAGAAACCACATCGCTATAGCACTCGAAAAGTAATGGATCAGAGAATCAAACGTTTAGAAAAAATCTAGAAGGAAATGCAAGAGCAAGTGCAAGTGCAACTGCAAGACCATTTGGCAAAGGTACAACAAGATATGAAGGACCAGATTATAGAATCCTAAATGAGCATTATAAATGAATTAACCCAACTGATAAGAGAATGAGCGAATAAGGAAAAAGGTCGTGCTATAAGCCCAAAGGAAGAGATTGAGGAGCCTAGATATCTCTCAAGCTATGCTTTTGTGCATACTCAAGCATCGCCAGAAACGTACCCACGTGGGGTACTTGTAACAATAAGATCACAAATACCTCGGCGACATTTTAAGGCCAGCAAATTTTCAAATGGGATCCGGTTCCAACCTCGGAGATAATGTAGCTATTCCCGTCGTCTATGACTTGGATGAAGTAGAGGAGACGGAAAGAGCAAGGCCTGAGATCCCAAGACAGTTGGAGGATAGATACAAATGGTTGGAAGAAAAAGTAAAAGCAATAGAAAGCGCTGATACCTTTTATGGCATTGACACTAATGAACTAAGCCTTGTCCCAAACTTAGTGCTTCTCCCGAAATTCAAAACACTTGATTTTGACAAATACAGCGAGACCAGCTGCCCAGAGGCAGAAAGATGATTGGGCATGTTAATAATGACCAGTTATTAATACATTGTTTCCAAGATAGTCTAGTAGGATCTACGGTAAAATGGTACAATCAGTTGAGTCGTGCCAAGATAAGCTCGTGGAAGGATTTGACACAAGCATTTATGAAGCAATACAGTCATGTAACTGACATGACACTTGATAGACTGACCCTACAGAGAATGGAGAAGAAGTCAAATAAGAGTTTCCGACAATACACTCAAAGATGGAGAGACATAGCAAACAACCACCATTATTGGACAAGGAAACAACTATGTTGTTTGTTAATACTCTAAAGGCCTTTTTCATTAACCATATGTTGGGAAGCGCTACCAAAAGTTTCTCTGACATGGTTATGTCAGGAGAGATGGTCGAGAACACAATTCGAAATGGGAGGATTGAGGTAGGGGAAGGTGTCAAGAGAATAACTCTCGAAAAAAAAATGAGGTCAACAACGCGAACTTGTACAAAACGAGTTACTCGAAACCAATGGTAATGGCACAGCCCAAGGCTACAGGAAATAACTACCAAAGAACTCCAAGGCAAGGGTTTGGTTCAAGGCAAAAAATGAAATTCACTCCTATTCCCACTACATACAAAGAACTTTATCAGAAATTATACGATGAACAACTCGTATCAACACTCCATTTAAAACCATTGTTACCACCATTTTCAGAATGGTATGATGTGAACACCCGATGTGAATATCACATAAGAATAACCGAGTATTCAATTAAAAATTACGCAGCCCTAAAAAGACAAGTTCAACAGCATATCAATGCCAAGGTCCTAAGGTTCGAGAAATCGATAAATCCTAATATATCAGGGAATCTGCTACCCAAACATCCCGATCAATTGGTGAATGCAATAGCCGGAAGAGAAGGAAGGAAGATCAAAACTCACATTGAGGAGGTAAGATCACCATTGAGATGAGTATGGCATGAAATGGTAAAGGTGGAATTAATTGCCCAAGATTCGAGAAAAGTAGTGAGAAGAGGACGCTACTGTAAGTTCGACAATAATGAAGGGCATGAGATTCAAGAATACGACGAGTTCTGAATTGTGGTACAAGGATTGATGGATAATAAGGAGTTATAATTTTTTGAGGAAAAAAAAAAGAAATGAAAGAAGTGTGTGCCTCTGAAGACGACACAACTAAGAAAACTTTTGGGGTTAATAATCTAATGATAATTATATCACAACCAAGAAGCGACGAAACTGAAGCAAGAGTTGCTCTCACAATAATAACCCAAAAACCTGTAGTCTTCCCCTGCATGGATGACAAAAGGGTATCTTGGAATTACAACTGTAATGTAATGGTATCAAGAGGGGAAAATTCTAAGGTTGAATCAGAAGGAATTCAGGACGTGAGTTTTGTCACGCGTAGTGGGAAAGACTATGACCCCACAAGAACAGAAAATGAAACACTTGAAAAAAATCTAGAAAAGTTAAAAAGAGGAAGGATCACGAGCTAGTGACAGAAAAAGAGGCTAATGAATTCTTGAAGTTCCTCAAGCACAGCGAATACAGTCTGGTAAAGCAATTACACAAGCAGACGGCTCGTATATCAATTTTAACGCTATTATCAAGCTCGAAAGCACATTGTAACATATCAGCGCCGATAACATTTCAGTGAACAAATTAGACCGCTTGGTCAATAATGTCAGCACCGATAATTTCATCTTTTTTAATGATGATGAAATACCCCCATGAGGTATGGGGTCAACAAAAGCGCTACATATCACCACCTGCTGTAAAGGTTACACACTGCTTAGTATATTGATTGACAATGGTTCAACCTTGAACGTTCTGCCGTTGACAACACTAAAGAGGTTATCGATCGATAGATCTCATATGAAGACATGCCATAATGTAGTGAGAGCGTTCGATGAAATAGAAAGGAAAGTTATAGGTCGGATCGAGATACCATTGTTAATCGGTCTGAACTCATACGAAGTAAACTTCTTAGTAATGGATATCAAATCAAGCTATAACTGCTTGCTTAAAAGACCATGGATCCGTTCGGAAGGGTAGTGCCGTCATCAATACACCAAAAGATGAAATTGGTTACCGAAGGTCGATTAGTCACAATCAATGCTGAAGAGGACTTAATTGCGTCAATAGCGAATGATGCACCATACATTAGAGCAGATGAAGAAACCTTTGAGTGTTCCTTTCGACCCTTGAAGTTCGTTAATGCAACCTTTATTGCCGAAAGAAGTAGAATCCCTGTACCCAAAATATCTAAAATCATGAGGATGGCTCTACAAATGACAATTGGTAAAGGAGCCCTAACGGGAAAAGGACTAGGAAGATTTCTCCAAAGGAGAATCAATGTGCCAATGTTGGTAGAGAAACGAGATCACTTTGGCCTAGGGTATAAACCAGATGCGAAAGGAAAGAGAAAGGAGTTGGAAAAGAAGTAGGAACGAATAAGAGCTCGATTACCCGAAGAGGAGATTCAATGGGAGCCAATGATTTTTCCCCACATATAAAAAACGTTCATATAAAAAGGAATAATCAATTCAAGGCCAGAGGTAGAAAAGAGAGAGAGAGGAAATTAATTGAAGCAATGGGGACAATGAAGGGTTTGAGCATCTACGTTATATTCGAGGAAGGAAATGAAGAAAGAAACCTATGGGAAATTCGTCCTTTCACCCTCAGGAGTACTCTCGACAACTGGACTGTAGAGGAACTCCCTGTAGTCTTTAAAGCTTCTTTAGAGTAATGCTCGAAACACACTTACTACTCTAGGCCTAAGAGTAGTAAGGATCTTTGTAAAAAGGCTCATTACCATTATCGGTTGTCTTAATGAAAAATGCATTTTTTATTACATTTCACGAGTCTATTTTTATTGAGTTTGACAAATATTTTATATCACACAATTAAACCATTATTTGATTCAATTTATTCTTATTTAATTTGGCAAGCATTTTTTTGTTGCCCTTGTCAAAATGTCCTTTCACGTATGATCATATCATATAATCAATCATTCTTAAATTCATTTGTTTCCTTGGATCTCCTCTTATCCCTCTAATAGGTCTTTTGATATCAATGACATGAGTTATACTATTGTCGACTCGAATCCCCTTTTTGAGCAAGATATGTGTTCAGAGGAATTGTAGAACTTTGAAAAGAACCAAGATTGTAACTTATCTCCCGATCTATTGAGAATGGTAGAGTAAGATGAAAAACAAATTTCGCTTCATAAAGAGTCAGTAGAAATTGTGAGTATGAGAAATAAGGAAGAAAAGAAGGAAGTGAAAATCGGGATGTGCCTTTCTATAGAAATAAGCAGGATCTTATCAAGCTGCTCCATGAGTTCAAAGATGTTTTTGCATGGTCCTATCAGGATATGCATGGGTTAAATACTGATATTGTAGTACATAAACTCCCTAAAAAGGAATAATGTAAACTTGCTCAATAGAAGCTTCGAAGGATGAGACTTGACGTACTGTTAAAGATAAAAGAAGAGGTTAGAAAGCAATTCGATGCTAGCTTCCTCCAAGTGGCCAAGTATTTAGAATGGGTAGCTAATATAGTACCGATCTCTAAGAAAGATGGGCAGGTACGAATGTGCGTCGATTATTGTGATTTGAACAAGGCAAGCCTAAAGGATAATTTCTCGTTGCCTCATATTGATACCTTGGTCGATAATACAGAAGGTCATGCAGTGTTCTCCTTCATGGATGGCTTCTTCGGATACAACCAGATAAGGATAGATCGCAAAGACATGAAAAAGACTACCTTTGTCATAATGTAGGGAATCTTTTGTTATAAGGGTATGCCTTTTGGACTTAAAAACGCAGGGGTGACATATCAAAGAGCTATGTTGACTTTGTTACATGATCTGATGCACAAAGAAATCGAGGTTTATGTTAATGATATGATCGCAAAATCCAGAACAGGGGAGGGACATGTGAAGGTCCTAAGGAAACAATTCTTGAGGTTAAGAAAGTTTCAATTAAAGTTAAACCTGGCCAAGTGCACCTTTGAAGCCACCTCAGGCAAGTTATTAGGGTTTGTGGTCAGCAAGAGGGGCATTGAGATTGATCCAGATAAGGTTAAGGCCATACAAGAGTTACTACCACCTCGTACACAGAAAAAAGTTCAAGGTTTCCGAGGAAGAGTGAACTACATCGCTCGATTCATCTCACAATTAACTGAGAAATATGATCCTATCTTTCGTCTCCTTAGAAAACATAACTCGGGTGTATGAGACAACGAATGTCAGAAAACTTTTGATAATGTCAAACATTATTTATCCAATACTCCAATCATAATACCTCCAAGCCCCAACAGGTCATTGATCTTCTACTTGACAATTTTTGAAAATTCTATGGGATGTGTACTGGGCCAACATGACGAGATTAGAAGGAAAGAAAGAGTCATATACTACCTCTGCAAAAAGTTCACCGATTGTGAAACAAGGTACTCATAAATTGAAAAGCTATGCTGCGCATTGGTTTTAACTACTCGAAGGTTATGACAGTACATGCTGTACCACACAACATGACTAATCTCAAAGTTAGATCCATTAAAATACATGATGGAAATGATCGCATTGAATGAGAGGATTGTTAGATGGCAGATCCTACTCTCCGAATTTGATATAGTGTATGTAAGCCAAAAAGTAGTAAAGAGAAGTGTAATAACGGATTTTCTAGCCAGCAAAGCTCTAGAGGATTACGAGCCGATAAATTTTGACTTCTCGAATGAAGATTTAATGTATATTGCAACCACCAAAGAAGGAGTTTCGAAAGAACAACCTTGGAAGCTGAATTTTTACAGTGCCTCGAACGCCATGGGTAATGGAATTAGGGTAGTTTTGGTATCTCCAGAAGGTGACCATTATCCTTTCACTAGTAAGCTTGATTTCGACTGTACAAGTAACATGTCCAAATGTGAAGCATGTATTATGGGAATCCGTGCAACCATAGAACGAGAGATCAAAGTTTGGAAGTATACTGGGATTCTGCACTTGTAATCTACCAGCTCAAAGGAGAATGGGAAACAAGAGACTCTAAGTTAATTGAGTATCATAGATTGGTTCTTGAGTTAATCAAAGAGTTTGATGACATTACATTCAATTATCTCCCACGAGATGAGAACCAAATGGCTGACGCTTTGGCTACACTTGCCTCGATAATTAAAGTAAATAGACAAGAGGACATAAGGCCCATTCAAATGAGAATTTTACGAGGCTCCTGCCCACTGTTACAACATCGAGAAAGAAGAAATGGATGACCATCCTTGGTACCAAAACATCTTGCATTATATAAGAGATCGTAAGTACCCAGAGCATGCTACTGAGAATGATAAGCGGACTTTGAGAAGACTGAAAATTGATTATGTCTTAGATGGGGAAATTCTGTATAAGAGGAGAAAAGATCAAGTTGTTACTAAGATGTGTTGATGCTAGGAAAATCCTAAAAGAAGTCCATGAGGGTATTTGTGGAACACATGCCAATGGTTTCACAATGGCTCGACAAATAATAAGATTTGGTTATTATTGGTCCACTATAGAAAATGATTGCATTAACTATGCTAAAAGGTGTCAAAAATGTTAGATTTATGGGGATAAGATCCATGTGCCACCCTCACCTCTCCATGCCTTAACATCCCCACGACCCTTTTTCATGTAGGGTATGGATGTCATCGGACCAATCTCACTAAAAGCTTCCAACGGACATCGATTCATCTTTGTGGTCATTGACTACTTCACTAAATGGGTAGAAGTTGCTTTATACGCCAATGTTACAAAAACTACGATTAGCAAATTCCTGAAAATAGATATCATATGTCAATATAGAATACCAGAAAGGATCATATCTGACAATGCTTTAAATTTGAACAACAACACGATAACGGAGGTTTGTAGTCAGTTCAACATCAAACATCATAACTCATCTCCCTATCGCCCAAAAATGAATGAGACAGTAAAGGCAGCCAACAAGAACATCAAGAAGAATGTTGGGAAAATTACAGAAACCTTTAAAGATTGGCATGAAAAGTTACCATTTGCCTTTCTTGCTTATAGGACCTTAGTCAGAACTTCTACTGGGGCAACATCATTCTCATTAGTCTATGGGATGGAAGTAGTTTTACCTATCGAAGTAGAGATTCCTTCTTTTCGAGTTTTATCAGAATTAAAATTAGATAAAGCAGAATGGATCCAATCCAGATACGATCAGCTGAATCTCATTGAAGATAAGAGATTAAAAGCAGTCCGTCATGGTCAAATGTACTAGAAACCAAAGATGCAATCTTACAACAAAAAGGTTCGCCCTAGAGAGTTTCATGAAGGAGATCTGGTTCTAAAGAAGATACTCCCTATACAAAAATATTTCTGAGGAAAGTGGACGCCTAACTGGGAAGGACCGTATGTGGTAAAAAAAGCCTTCTTTGGAGGAGCTCTCATTTTGATTGAAATGGATGGGAAAGAACTCTACAATCTTGTGAATTCAGACTCGGTGAAGAAGTATTTCACCTAAAAAAAAGAGGAGAGGTTAAGATAAAAACCCGCAAATGATATCTTGAAACCAAAGGGGATTTGAGTTGAAAACTCAAATAAAGGACAGCTCAAATTTTGAAAAATGAAATAACAAGGTGGAGGAACGTTACACTTCAAGACATCGACAAAGTATTCCAAGCCTCCTAACACATATCAGGTTCAGAAAGGGTCTCATCAAGTCTGCTCAAGAATCTCATACATTAATCTCTAAGATACTTGATTTTCTTTTTGTTCACTTTGTACTTGGCAAATTCTTGTACGAATGTCTGCCTTTTTCTATTTCTCCTTTCATTTGAATTTTGTCTCCAATAAAATTTAATTTCATGACTTCGTCCGAGCATTACTGTATTAAAATAACAAATAATGGATTAATGCGATAAAATAAACAAAGGTTGTTTCACATGTCGTTCTGGGAATTCATAAATGGTACAAAGACCTTGAACAATATCACTGGTTGGAAAGTATCACACCTGAAGAGTAGAAAATTTCCCAAAACCAATAGCTCAGATAATGATCACTAATACCTAAAGAGAAGCTATCAGTGATAGGACTTAGACAAATAATAAATTATGTCGACTAAGCCTAAAAATAAAATCATTTCTCAAAAATGACATTTTTATATCCATCATCATACTAATTTGTTTAGGAGCATTTGATTCATCTTGATCATGGCATCCTAAATCAACCGCTCTACATAAAGGCCCATTAAAGCATAACCTATAGGTTTCATTACCTTATAATGGTGAAATGAACCAAGGAAACATGAAAATATGAAGGGAAAAGTTGAGGCCAAAACGGTAAACCTACTACCTTAGAATCTTATACCCTAAAGTCGATTGAAGCTGTAACATTGCAGTGAGAGCAAGATGAAGTTTTGACATCAAATCCTACCTTTTTGAAGTCACAATGAATTTGGACCAAAATTACAGTAACGAATCCTAATCTCCCTGAAATTGCAATGGAATGGAGTGTAATTACATTACAGTTGGCCAATCTCTTACCCCGATCATGAGGCAGATTACAACCATCTGATCTTTTACTCCGATCATGGGGTAGATCACAATCAATCAATCACTTACCCCGATCATGGGATAGATTGCAACCATCCGATCTTTTACCCCAATCATGGGACAAATCACCATCAGCCAATCTTTTACCCTGATCATGGGGCAGATTACAACCATCCGATCTTTTACCCCGATCGTGAGACAAATCACCATCAACCAATCTCTTACCCCTCGACAAGGGCAGATTGTAACCATCCGATCTTTTACCCCGATCGTGGGACAGATCACCGTCAGTCAATCTCTTACCCCTCGACAAGGGCAGATTGTACCATCCGATCTTTTACCCCGATCATGGGGCAGATCACCGTCATCCAATCTTTTACCCCCGCGATAGGGGTAGATTCAAACCATTCGATCTTTTACCCGATCATGAGATAGATCACCGTCAGCCAATCTCTTACCCCGCGATAGAGGCAGATTGCAACCATCCGATCTTTTACCCTGATCATGGGGCAAATTATCGTCAGCCAATCTTTTACCTCGCGACAAGGGCAGATTGTAACCATTCGATCTTTTATCCCGATCATGAGGTAGATCACCGTCAGCCAATCTTTTACCCCGCGACAAGAGTAAATTGCAAACATCCGATCTTTTACCCCGATCATGAGGCAGATCCCCGTCAGTCAACTCTTACCCCACGACAGGGATAGATTGCAACCATCCAATCTTTTACCCTGATCATGGGGCAAATCACTGTCAGCAAATCTCTTACCCCCACGACAGGGGTAGGTTGCAACCATCCGATCTTTTATCTTGATCATGGGGCAGATCACCGTCAGCCAATCTCTTACCCCGTGATAGGGGCAGATTGTAACCATCCGATCTTTTACCTCGATCATAGGATATATCACCGTCAGCCAATCTCTTACCTCGCGACAAGGGCAGATTGCAACCATCCGATCTTTTACCTCGATCATGGGGCAAATTAAAGATATCATCCAATCTTTTACCCTAATTAGAGGGCAGATTGAAGACACCAATTTATTACCCCGATCATGGGGGAGATTGAAGACATCATCTAATCTTTTACCCTAATCAGAGGGCATATTGAAGACACACCAATCTCTTACCTCGATCATGTGGCAGATTAAAAACATCATCCAATCTTCTACCTCTAAATCAAGAGGGGCAGATTGAAGCTATCATCTCAAAGAAACGAATCTCCTTGAAGTTGTAGTGGAATTAAGTGAAGCTACAGTAGCAAAATTTGTCTTTTTGGAATTACCTTAGGGCAAGGTGAAATCGCAACACTAAATCCTGCCTTCTTAAGGTTGTAGAGAAGTGGATGCAGTGAAGTTGAACGACCAATAAAGTGAAGGGTGGGCTAATTGAAGGAAGAGCGTGAAAGATATGAAACCTAACGAAATTGGGCCTCTTTTTTTCTTTGCTCCATTCACGTTACACGGTAATAAGCAAATAGGGGCAACTGTTGGAGCCCAATTTGTCTAGGCCCAACCTTAAACCCAAATTTAAAAGAAAATAAATAAAAATTTAAATTTAAAATATCAATATCCCATAAATTTTGAGTCCAAATACCTTAAAACCCAAATACAACCCATAACCTAAACACTTAATTTTCGAGGGCCCAACAAGCCCAAATTTGGAAAATTTTGAAACCTTAATTGCTAGGTTTCCCAACTGCTCCTTGCTGCCCCATTCGTTCACGTCAGCCACGCCATCCCACTTGCCTCTGGCACCATCTGATGCCAACCACCACCTGTCACCAGCCAACTTGCTTCTACCGCCACTGGTACCTGCAAAGAAGAAAAGACAGGAGTTTAATGGCAAGAAGACAAGATAAAATGATTGTAATAAAGACTACAAATATCGAATTAAAAATCATTTGAAATCGATAAAAAATATACAAAGCATTTGAAAATCAATTGAACGAAGAAAAGAAAATAAATCCAGGCAACCAAGAACTTACCTGTCTTTCGAGGTATTGCATTTATTATACACATACATATATTTGTTTATATTTATTATTTATTTACTTCGAAAGTGAATGCATGTATTAACGATATATTTATTTTGAAAACAGTTACACATATATCTTTAATTTCATTTTTTAAATAATTGTTAATTAAATAAATGGAAGAGGAAAGGTTAGGGTTTTACCTCAATGCCTCTATCGTCGGGATCGGAGCTTCAAGCTCCTCTATGTCCGCGAAATAAGGGAATCCATTAGAAAGTTTTCGAACCCAGAAAACAAAGAACAGTTTTAAAGACAGAAAATAATAAAAAGAAAAAATATAACAAAAAATCAAAACAAAATAGATTTTTTTAAAAAGGGGAAAAATCGAAACTTTTCTTTCTTTTTTAAAAAATCTCGAATCCAAATCAAAGGTTTTATAAGAAAAACTCTAAAAAAGGACAACCTTTTGATTTCTTTTCGGCTCGGATTTGAAGCTATTAAGCCTTGATCTGAGTTTTTCTAAAAAAAAAAGAAAGGTGATCGATTTCGTACCTAGGCTGTCGTGGATGGCGGCATGTGGCAACAGACAACGATGGAGGTGCGACGAACGGGCGAAAAGCCCCAAAACAGCATTTGTTTTTTTACCTTGCCCAACCCGACCCATGCGGATCCCTTTGGGATCTGTGTGTTTTTGTTAATGGGTTATTTATTCTTTCGATCCTTTCGCTTTTTTTTATTTTTACAATTTCGTCATTTTCACTCTTTTTATTTATTTCAAATTTGCCCAGGGATTTTATTTCCTTTTCAATTTAGTCCTTTGACTTTAGAATGCATAAGAAACTGCCACATGGCACTTTTAAGGTTATTCTTAGATTAAGTCCCTACTTTCTTTAAAAACTATATTTTTGACCCTTAACTTTTCTAAATTTTCATTTTAACCCTAAACTTTCCAAAAATCACATTTTAACCCTAAAACTTTTCCAAAATTACATTTTGATCCTAAACTTTTATAAAATTGCATTTTAACCTTTAAACTTTTCCAAAATTGCATTTTGACCTCTAAACTTCTCCAAAATCACATTTTAACCCTTAAACTCTTCTAAAATTACATTTTAACCCTAAACTTTCCTAAAATTACATGTTGACCCCAAATTTTTCCAAAATCACATATTAAACCCAAACTTTACCAAAATTACATTTTTACCCCAAACTTTTTCTAAAAATATATTTTAACCCCGTATTCTCTGAAACTTTATTTTTTATCCTCTTTTTTTCCCTTTTTCTTCGATTTTTGTACATAAAATTTAATTATTTTTTTATTTTCTTCGCCTTTTTAATTAATTCTATTTTCTGATTTCGTTTCACTTTTTTTCGTACTTCGTATAGTATTAATCTTATGCTTAATTTTTGCATTACTTATCTGCTTTATTATTATTTAAATTTTCCATTATTTGCACATTCATATTTAATTTGCGCACTCATCTTTAAATTAAACTTGCTTTCTGATTTTCTCTAAAATTACGAATAATTCTAAAATCGAGGCAATATTCTTTTATTTCGGATATTGCAAAATTGTGCCTTAACTTACTAGGCGCAATTTTTTTCTTCAAACTGGAATAATCGAATATCCTTTTAAAAGTTTGAAATTGGCAACGAAGGAATACTCGTTATTTTCGGATATCGAAATGTTATGTTCTAACTCACTGGACGTGACTTTCTTCCTCGATCATTTTGAAATAACGAGGCTTCCTCACGAAATCCAATTTTCCTTCTTAAAACGTGTACATCAAATAAATCATGCATTTAAGGATCTTATGTCAAATTTTACTCGAGTTTTCAAATTTTTAACAAATCAAGACCGGATAATAATCGACGTGGTACCAATCTTGGACGTGTGAGGGTACTAATCCTTCCTCACACGTAACCGACTCTCAGACCCATTTTTTGGATTTCGAAGACCAAAAATGTTTTTCAAAACGGATTTTAAATGTTTTGTAGTGATTCAATCACACCGAATAAAATATTAGTGGCGACTCCCATTTTCGATTTAAAATTAAAAGTTGAGACGCGTTTCAAAAACATTTCGACATTAACCTGTATATATTAATACAATTGGTGCTGACCGAATTTACACCGAAATAAAACATAAAATTTATTGTTTCGATTTATTATCGAAACGGAATGTTTTGACCTATACAAACAATACCAAAATAGTACCAACGGCCATTGTTCGAAAAACATACAACTTTTAAAGTGGAATGCATTTTATGAAATAAAAGTTTAAGTGCATTTTATGCATTTTTTTATTGTAAAAATAAAATTATCTCATTTATTGTCATTTTAAAATTTTAAAATTGCTTGTTAACTTTTTCTATTTTTCTTTTCTTGAATACACAACAAGAGCTCTATGGAACATAAATTCTTGGTCAAATTGTATAGAAAATTTGTGTATTATGTATTTTTATGAATTTAATCTCTCAACTGTAATTTGATCATTTTTTAATCTCTTTATTTTTTGAAAAGTACATTTTTAATTTAAAGTTTAATTTTTTTCTCTTTAATTTTGTCAAATACTTCTACATAATACTTTTTTAAAACATATAATGATATGGCATATGCATCATGACATTTTCTGTGTAATTATATAAAAATCTTACACATTTCTTTATGAGAAGAAGACAAAAGTAAAATTATCCAACTATACAAAAAATGCCAAAATGTATATACCACATCACCATATGTTAAAAAAAACATCATGGCGAAATTAAAAAAAAAAACCGTTAGCGTCAAGATTGAAAATACACATCAAAATGAGTAGAAGAGTTAAAAATATATATCAAATTATAGTAAGACTAAATTTGTAAAACAAAATGCACATAATATAGTGACTTTATGTTATATAAGGCATTATAGTTATTTCAACTATAAGAAAACTAATCATTTATAAAGGTGAGTAAAATTTGAATCGATTCAAAAAAATCGAAAAAAATTTGAATTTCGAGTTAAACGAATCGAGTTATTCGAGTTAATCGAATTATTCAAGTCAACTCGAATTTTTTTTTTCGAATTTCGAGTTCGAATCGAGTTGAGTTTTTGAATTCGAATAATTCAAATAAACCGAATATCAAACTATAATATTTTACATTTTTACCCCAAACCTTTTCCACTTCCCCCAAAACATTTACTCCTTTTCACTTTCCCCCCAAAACTTTTACACCCCTCCCATCTCACCCCCCCCAACTACCCCAAACCCATTTCCCCCCAATTCTTTTTTAATATTTTCCCTCCAAAATTTTACTCCCATTTATTTTCCCCCAAAACCCTCAAAACTTTTTATTTTCCCCCAAAACTTTTATTCTCTCACTTTCCCCTAAAATTTTTACTCCCCATCTACCCCAAAGCCACCCTCCCTCCGAATTTTTTTTTTTTGAATATTTTCTCTCCAAAATTTTACTGTCCTATTTATTTTCCCTCAAAATTTTACTCCTAAAACTCTCAAAATTTTTTATTTTCCTCCTAAACTTTTACTTCTCACCCTTTACCCCAAATAAAAAATCACAATCATCCCCAAAAATCCCTAAACTTAAATAATAATAATTTTATTTATCTACTATTTATATTATCAAATTAAAATTCACATTTTGTACTATTTATATTATTGAATTATTTAATCATATTGAATATTTATATTAAAATTGAATTATTAATGATGTCATAAAATATTCATGTTAAAATTTTATATTGGTATCAATTTTACATTTTATCTTTAAAATGATGTTTACTAAAAAAATCATAATTTTACATTTAATATATTTTTTAATTTCAAAATACATAGTGACAAGAATTAAAAGATAATTGAAGCAAGAAAAAAAGATAATCGTATATAAAATATTAATAAATAAATTATGAGGTGATAAAAGTTAATAACAATTTTGATTACAATAGACAAATTTGGTTACGATGAGTGACAACGGTTATAAGGACCCAAAGTTTTTTTTTTTTAAATTTAACTCAAACAAATATATTTGATTCGATTCGATTCTAATTTCATCACACTCGACTCGATACGAAAAATTTCAAATCGATATAGGATGATAAAATATGATTCGTCAACTCGATTAACTCGAAATTTTTTCATTTTATGTTATTGAACGCTCACCCCTAGTATTTTATGTTATTGAACTTGGCTATGTCCGATATTTAAATAATTAATCACAATTAAATTTTATTTTATTTTATTTCATATTAAATATGAATTATTATTTAAATAATACAAAATATAAGATAATTCTAAATTAGAGATGTTGGTGAGCTAAATACAGTTGAATTTAGGCAGAGCTTAGATAAAAAGTTTCTAAATATTTTATTTACCCAAATCTAATCTAACTAAAAATATGAGTTTAATATTTTATTTAAATCTGATCCTATTTTGAGCAGCTTAATTCGGGCCCAACCTGACTAAAGGTCCAACATTGTCAGGCTTACACTTTTGCTCGAGTCTATCTTCAAGCTTTGCCTATTTGTTCAAGCTATTCTATATTTCGGGTGAATTTTCGAGTTTGAACAGATAATCAATTATTGAATAATTCTAACCTAGATACAATAAAATTATAATAGACATACGATAAATTTGGTTTTTACATTTATCCTTTTTATCATGGTGATCCTGATTCTTTTAAATGACCCCTTTTCTAGGTTGGCGTCATGGCTTCTTCAGGGGCAAGGTCCTGTGTGGGTGAGCCACTTAAGTTTGATTTTTAGTCAAACAAGCTTCTTTTAAATGACTCCTTTTCTGGGTTAGATGGAGTGATACTGTGTAACGGGGATATTTGCATATGATGTTGAATTTTTGCTTGGAGAAGCATGCCCAGCTCCTGGATTAGTGGGTCAGAAATCTTCTTTACCTCCCGCAATGGAATGCCTGATTGCTCGATGGGCTATTGCTTCTTGATTTTTGTTCAATATCTTCACCATCTTCTGCAAATGACTGTCCAACAACAAGGGTTTTCCTTGGTTTAATGGGTCTTTGTTTCCTTGATAGTTTGCAAAGCTTTCAACTACATGAGTGGATGATAAGGACGTGCACAGAATAGGATCGTAAATTTGTCCAAGTCGCTGATTTGACCTACGGCTCTAGATAAATGAAGGAGAACTTGAAATTTGACACAATTTTAAATGCAAACAAATTTCAAGTCTGATCTAAAACTTAAAAAGGGAATCAAGTAATAAAAGATAGAAAAAGAATAAGCAAATTAAAATTAAAGATTAGAAACAACTAAACAAGAACAGAACGGAATAACAAAGAAACAAAACAAGATAGATGGAAAAGATGGAAAGTGGCGTATAAAAGTCTTAAGGAGCCTTGGAAACCAGATGAATCTACAACCTCCTTCAAATGGCTCTAATTTCACCTCCAAGAACAAAATTTTGGCAAGAAAAAGCTTGAAGATAATCCCTACAATCTAAAAAGATTGTTAAAACTCTTCTAAAAGAAAACTCAAGAGAAGTTTTTGAAAAGTAAAACACGAAGAGAAATTTATTAACTCAAAACAGAAAAGTTATTGAATGAATTGATAAATTGTGTACCAAAACTCTAATCAATCTAAACAATTTTAAACTAAACTTTTTTGTTGCATAAAACTCCTAAACACTATATCCAAAATGTGGAATAAATAAATAATAAAACTTAATAAATACAATATTAGAATTATATATAATAAAAATTAAGCCTGAAAATCGAAATCAATATGATTTAAACTCGAATTAAAAGTACGAAACTCGTAATTTTTGTAATAGTCCCGTTAAAAAATTTTGCTCGTGTAATCTTCATTAAAAAGATTATAATTTGAGTTCCCAAATTCAAAATCAAGTGATTCAAAGTAAATTGTGAATCTAAGAGACATATCTTCGATCAATATGAAGACATGTTGACTCAAAAATTCCTAGATCCCTTCCAAAAATCTATTGCAAGTCAACTGATTATAACATGACTAGGTGTGTGGGCTTGATTGAGGGTTCCTTGAAGTGTAACCCCTAAGCTTAATAACACCTTTCACATGAGCTTGTCATCATGGATTGAGATTTTAAGTCCAAAAATAAAATTGATCCCTTCTAATTCATCCTCGCTCCATATTGAACTCCAGCTCCATCATTTTGGATTTTCAATTTTTCTTCTCTAAAATTTTTTCATGATAAAGTTTTGAGTGAATAAGTTGGATTTTGACTTTAACTATTTGGATTTGAATCTTGTGATTGGGTCTTGAAGGAAACTAAGCCTATCATATCCATGGGCCTGGAATTGAGCCTTGAGGCTCATATCATTCCCCTCTCCCTCAAAAAGATTCGTCCTCGAAATAAAAAGAAAAATTAGTCTAAGGTTGTCCTTGAAGATTTTAAATCCACAAGCAAAATTAGTCTCTTTTAATTCATCCTCGAATCTCTAGTTGCAAAATTCGTCCTCGAATCTAAAGAAGATTCGTCCTTGAGGCTTGTGGGCTTGATTGGGGTCCTTGAAATGTAGCGTCTAAGGTTGTTAATATTTTTCACATGGAATTGTTATAATGGATTGAGATTTTAAATCCACAAGCAAAATTAGTCTCTTTTAATTCGTCCTCGCTTCGTATTGAACTCCAAAATTTAGTTTATTGTTTTGGATCTTCGATTTTTCTTCTCAAAGTTTCTTCGTGATAAAATCTTAATGAATAAATTGAGTTTTGACGTCAACTTTTTTAAATTTGAATCTTATGATTGGTTCTTTAAGGAAAACTAAACCCATTATATCCATGCGCTTAAACTTGGACTTTGAGACTGGAACTGAAATGATTGCTTGGCTGTTCAATCTTTAAGGTTCCTTGGTGTTAAAAAGCTTATCAATTGAATTTCAAAAACATGGAAGATTTTTATCTTTGGAAATTAGAAAAGCAAAAGCTTATCATTTTGTGGATATATGCAACTGAAATCCAATCACCATAGTTATCACTCCCTTTTATATATTTGATCTATTTCATGTTAATCTCACTGCAAAATTCATTTTTTTGTTACCAATATCTAATAATTGAAGGTAATTTATTTGAATTGATTATAGGATTAATTCCAATAAATACCCCTAAACAGTCAAATATATGTTTGATTGTCAATAAAAATATTTTTGATTCAGTGCATAGCTTACATTGATTGAAACAAATATCTAATATTCTTACTTTGCAGTCCATCATTAAAACATATAAGATGCCCTTGCATTGCATAAGCTCGGACCAACTACGTACTGATACACCCAAAAAAGGCCAAGTTGGTTCATAAACTAGGCTCTAGTTTGGTTTGGTCTTTGTGTGTGTAGCAGAGCAAGGGAGAACCATAAAGTAAAACAAAAAAAGGCAAAACATTGATGGAAATAAAGAGATGAAACCATTATTAAGGATGAACAATTGGTTCACCCAAATTTCATTAGCTGATGTATACATGCTGTCTATATGATCTATAGAATTTGAGAAAAGTACATGGTTCACCGCAGTATTGATCTCCTGAGGGTTGCTGGCAGGGTGGTCATCATCATGCTTTTCACGGCAGCCAAAAACTTTCAATTCGGGTGAATATCCGGTCAGCTTACAGTAAAGAAAGAAAAGTCAACAGAATGTGGTATCCATGCCATTTTTTTACGTTAGAGTGACAGAGTTGTTCTTAATAGTCAGCTTGGAGGAAACGCTCGTATTGTGTACCATTTAACGTCTTTATCACATCATCCCAGTTCTTCACAAAATCGGATAATGGACCTTTGTGTATTTTAACCTGTCGACTAGTCAATTCCATCCGCGGAAGACCTAGAAACTCTTGAACATCATTTAGTTCCTGGGACAAGCATGGGAAACAATGACATAAACCAGAGGTACAAGTTAGAGAAGAATGCTTACTCAGAAATGGCATTAACATAAAAGAATCTAGAAAAAATAAGTTAAGAAAGATGGCACTGCATAAGGGGATAGCAAATCATTTAGGACAGAAGGCATGTCTACTAGGACATTTACTAAAAAACTGTTTAGCAGTCTGGAAGTATGGTAAATATTTCACAAAAAGTTGTTACTCTCCTTACCGTATTGTTTGTGATAAGATCCTCATAGTACACAACCATGTGACGGGTGCTGTTGAAGTATTCCAAAGCCTTGACAGCATCCATATCCACTTCTCTCAGATCACTTATTAATGAGGTAGAGTTGATTATCGGCTTGTAACTTGAAAGAGCAGCTGCCTACATTAAGTGACTAGCAATAATTTCAAGGTTCTCCAACAATGAAAGGCAAAAAGATAAAAGGGCAAAAGAGTGTGTCTATGGTGGGATAGGTATAGAGACAAATACCTCTTCCTGTGAATGAACATGAGACTTGTGGGTTCCATTTAATAGCTTAGCATAGTGGTCATGTGAATTTGCAAGCAACGAAACCATTCTTCGAAGCAAATTTCTTCGGAAGAGAAATACGACAGAAACTCCCTGGTAATTAAAGTATTCTACTATTTCTTTATGGTGCTCTATTAATCCCTGCATAAAAATAAATCTAGCAGTTAGCAAATAGACCATAAAGCAACCCCAGGGATTCAAATAATTTCCATGCATCTTATAGAATAATGACCATCTTAAACTCAGCCTCTTTCGCATGACTTCTTCTGTGGTTAAATCACCGTATAGAAATCGGGAGATACAAAAATCATATATCTAAAAGTAAGTACACTACAGATAAACCATACAAGCAAGCAAATCTGAAGTCTTTAACATTTAACCTGAAATTCCCTCAAAACTTGATTCAATAACAGTTAGAGGTCTCCTTACCAAAGCCTTGCAATTTCATTTTCTTTTCAGAAGGGATCTTGTCAAACATTTTTTTTTCTCTTTTTTATGTATAAGAAAAAGGTATCAGATCACATAGGAACACAAATATATATAATTATAATTTTGTAATGGTAAAATTTGTTTGAAAATTCAACTACATTTACTTACCTGATTCAACATCCACTTGAAGCCAACAGCAGCAGAGCACTCATTCTTGGAAGCACTATTGAACCAATCTAACTTGTAAACTCTGTCTAAAGTCCGCATAATGGTTGAAATGTTTTTCCTCCTATCCATTGCACAGAATATCTCCCCATTTGAGCTTATATTAATATGACTATTTAGCAAAGTCTCAAACCATCCACTTCCTGACCTTTGCATCGACAATATGGCAAAGAATCGTACCGGATTTTGTATGCATTCACCCCTACCAAAGTATGAACAGCAAAATCTTAAGATAATTGAACTAAAAAAATGTGAAAAAAAAATGCTCAAAATGGAAGTATACATGTTTACCTGCTAAAAGTTTGAGGTTTAGGGTAATGCAAGGTAGGAATTTGAGCTTCTAATTGTGCAACAAGGTTACTATCTGGAAATGGACTCTCAATGACTTGGATGTTCTGAGCTTTGATCTTGCTAACTGTATTTATCTGCCTTAAACAGACTGTACAGATATAAATACCACACACAATAGCAAACAATAGAACTATTGTCCTTAAGAACAATGGAGACTTCTTGGGAGACTTTACAATTACAGTATCCTGCATAGAAAAGGAGAAAATATATTAAAACTTTGACATACAAGCAAACACTTCTAGTAGCAAAGTAAAGGGGAATTGTTCTGAGATATATTTCAAACTGGTGTAACTAGGCAAGCTAAAAAAAGTGAAGGCGCCCTCTGGAAAAGAAAAAGGGAAATAGAAGAGAGAGTTAAAACTTAAAACCCATTTTAATAGTTTTATCAGAGTCCTAAAACAGAAACAAAAAAATAATACAATGTTGGTTCAAGAACAAGTGAAGAGGAAAACCCAGATCCAAACATGCAAACACAAATTATCCTTCAAACCCAGCAATATATTGTTTACAAGACAGAACTATTAAGTTAATAAAAGGAAAATGTTTGAACAGGGAATCAAGGAAAATCAAATTCTTTTTTCTCGAAAATTTTGAGCTTTAGCATCTTTCGAACAAATCCAGGGACATTCAACAGAAATTTGAGTCATTTTTAAGCGTTACAAAAGAAAACCAAGTACAAACCCACCAAAGGAAAGAACCCAGGCAGCAAAATGAAGTGAAAATAAAGGGAACCTTGTGAAACAAACAGACGTATTCAGCCATTAATGTGTTTGGCAGAAGGTGAAGCAACCCAGAAAGTAAAAATGAAAGCAAGAGATTAAAGTGTATATGTATATATTCACAAAGCCGAAGAAAACGAGGAGGCTTCATTGGAACAATCCATCTTGTATTCTCCGCTGCTATTAAAACAATGCAAAGAAGGGGGCTAAAACCAAAGAAAGGAAGAAGTAGCCAAAGAGGAGGAGGCAAAATTCTTGTGAAGTAGATCAGTGGAGCAAAGTTGAGGCTTCTATTTTTCTATTTTGCCTCGTGGAGAACTACGACACGAAAGGGAAACATATATACAAGCCTTGTTTTCTTAGTGTTTTTTAAATTAATCTGATATTTATATTAGCTAGTGCAAAAACGCCAGAGAAGTGGTCAAGGTGAAGGCGTACGGCCGTGCAGGGCGTGTCAAGTGGACGGAAGGACGGAAGTCATTGCTGCTGTTTTCGAATTAGTAGGGAATTGTGTTCCTAATTCTAGTTCTGCTCTTTTATGAACTAATTACTCAAATCCCAAACCCTGTAAAATTAGCGTAAGCTACGACGATTTTGGTGGATACAAAAAAAATTATAGAGATCGGCTCGGTTTGTTCATATGTCTTGATCAAACCATGCATCACATTCTTCTTAACCCACCAGAATTTCATTTCATTCAAAATAACATGATTAATTTTCCAGCAGTTGATATTATTATTGTTGCAGATTCAAGCATATTTCAACACACAACATTTTCCAATTTAAGAATTTGAAGTATGAGTAATAATAAGAAATGTATTTTTAAAAATGGTTCCAATGTTCAAATTATAAAGTTGACTAATTATAGTTTTTGAGTCATCTTGAATGAATAATTTAATTAGTTTATTATAATTCAATATTTTTTGAAACTTAACTATTGAATAGTCTAGGTATTATTTTTGAAGAATTAAATGAGTTGGTATAATTTTTCGAGTTAAAATCAAAACAATTTTTTTTTTTTTTTTAAATTTCTCAATTTTCCCTCATAATAAAAATCACTTGGTGATAGGTAAGCGTAATATATACTTATCGTAATAGTTAAAAAATGGGACATCGTGATTACTGTGAATTTGTTTCGATTAATTTAAAGTGTGTTTTGATAAACCATTGTTTATCTTTTTTATGTATTTGATCATTAATTCAAATTTTTAGATAGATGGTTATTTATCACTTAATGTTGAAAAAGAAGCTTTGAAATATTCAAAGTAATTTATCTCTTTGTTTTTTTGTTAAAAAAGAGAGAGAGGAAATATTCAAATTATTTTTTTTTTTTTCAAAATTATAAAAAATAATATAAAATATCAATTAGAAATATGAAATAAATATTATTATTATCAAACAATATAAGTATATTCTGTAACAAAACGTTTATTAATGTAAATTCAACATTTATAAAACTATATACTAAACATTCAATAAATATTTTTTCAATCTATCAAATAAGACTTTCGTTATTAGCTATAATTTTCACTTAAAATTGTGTCCATTATAGTGTTAATGATCTTTCTATTTTTTTTAGTGAACACTCAAATTAGGTAAAAAAAAACTGTATGACATTTTTACTTCACTTGGGACAAAGTTTCATAAAATTTCAAATTACACTTAATTGATAAAATAAAACATGTCACCTTGGAACAAGCTAGGGAGATTAACATGGAGAAGGGGGTGTTCCAATCAATGTAGCAGTGTAAAATAATGGGATTAACATTTATGGGAACTAAATGCTTGAAGGAATCTATCTTGAACAAATCCAGCTCTTGTTTGACTGTGCGTAACACCCACTTTGGTTTCTACATCTGAATTTATGATACTATCCTATTCTTGGTGTTGGAGACTGTATCAAACCACAAAGGACTAAATTTTAAAATTTTAAAGAGTATGGGGATTGTGGGGGAAATTATACGTTAAGAGTTTTTGATTGACAACTTTGGGTTTTTTCCTTTTTGTGAGGCTCCATACAACTCGAGAGTTAAAATATAATTTTATTTATTGTATTAAGTTATAATTTTTTATAAATATAATTATTTTTGAGAGATTAAAATATAAATGGATCATTTACTAATTTAAATTTTATGAAATAATAAACGAGTCAGTATGATTTTTCTCGTTTTAGGTGGGGTACCCCTTACTAATTTAAATTTTATGAAATAATTTTATTTATTGTATTAAGTACTAGAAACCAAATTGTATTTTGTCTCTTTACTAAAAAATAAATGAATTAATCTTTGTACTTCAAATAAAACAACAAACCGACCATTTCTATTAAAAAAATCCATCTATTTCTATTGCTATAAATCGATATGGTTGATCGAACGACCAGACAGTTACGTGTAGCACGCAACGTTTATCTCATGTTGACGTACATGGACCGATTTTTAATAGTAGAAGTTGATGAATTTTTTAACAAAATGATATATTTGTTCTTTGATTTAACATACAAAAACTAATTTTTCTTAATCTTTTAAGTAAAAAAAAATGTAATCTAACTCTTAATAAAAAATAAAAAAAAAAGAAAACGTAAATGATACATTTACCCGGCTTAAAAACATGTTTGCGTTGATGAGAATGACTGCTGCTAATATATGTTACAACTTTGAAATGTAGGAGAGCTAAGTTTTATGATTGAAAAGCTCAAAATTGTAGCAGCGGGTGCGTGCCGTTTGCGACAATATAATTAAATAATTGATCGGAAAAAGGCGTGCAAGTCTCCGCCACCAAACACTTGAGCATCATTTGCTTGGATTAGGGCCCCTTTCCTCCATCCTCACAATTTCCATTTGACATTGTAACAAACAAAACCACCGCTATTAAATTAATCACAAATTCAAAATCAATGCCAATTTTCTAGGGTAACAATAACTAACCATTTTAGTCTAAATTAATTCTATTCCCCACTCAAATATTGGCATACCTTATTTTTCAATGTTTAGTATAAATGAGATCAATTTTCTGTTCTCTAATTTTGAGGAAGTTTTTAGTATGAAAGAAAAACCTACACATACATAAACGTGCACACTAAAACTCAAACTTAAACTGAACGACTTCAAAACATTAACTTTTACTAGTACAACTAAAACTTCATTAACTAATTGTGAAAAAAAAAAAAGTCTTTTTAAGTTTTAACAATTACTTTTTAACATAATTCAGCGAGTTGCATTCCTCCATGACTTTGCATCGATAATTCTTCTTTCAATGAATCATCAAAATGTGTTTTTTCTTTTCTACTTTTCAATTATAAAAAGTGATTTTTTGAGGAGATACCTTTTACATAAAAAAAAGTATTATACCTTATTTTTCATTTTTAAATAAGTTATTTTTCTTTTTCTTTTTTTTATAAATAAGATCAATTATAAATTCAATTACTTATATATGGTTTAAATTACATTTTAGTTATCGAATTTTAAAAAGTTACGATATGATCATTAATATTATTTATTTGTTACATTTGAATCACTGAATTGTTAAAAATCATTAATAATTTATATTATCATTTCAGTAAAAAATTAGGTCAAATCCTACAAATAACCTCTATATTTTTTTTTTCTTCCTTTTAAACAATTTAATTATTTTTCTTTCATTTTCTTTTTAACTTGTTTTTTTTCTTTTCCTTGTTTCTTTTATTTTAAGCAATTAAATAAACTTTAATTTGGAACATGATTAGTAACACTCTGACTTAAGGCCTTCATCGCCATAATTTTAGCCGATTCGGTCCCTCGATGCTTCTAATCCCGACATTGCAGTCATTGAAATTAAGTCTTCATTACTGGATTGAACTTACAATGGATTATGTCCTTCTCCTTTATCAATAATCTCCTTATTGTTCTGTCTCAGTTGATCCAATTCTTCATCTGTGGATTTCCATTTTGCATGGGAGACACGAGTTCAATTTGTTCTATCTTTCTAATTATTTTTCTCTTAAAGTTTTCCCCCCTCTCTCTATGAACATCCTAGCAACCCAAAAATTGCGTTTGATTCCAGCCACTTACCATCGTTTGTTCGTCGCCGCTGTTCGACTTAGACGTTATTCCTTCTCAAAATTTCATCTTCTTAACAATCTTGACTCCCTTTCCTTGATTCTTTTTTTCTTTTTTTTTCTAAATTAATATCTAAATGCTTGAGTAAATAAAATTCTTACAAATAATTCATACTAAAATTATACAAGAAGTTTAGTCACTGATTCTCTCTTTCATCTTCTCCCAACAAGATCCCTACAATCATCCATCACTTCTTCCTTAGACGCCATGATTTGATTGTTTCCCCATTCAATATCGACCCGAAAATCATTGCTTTCCTTTTTCGATTCATCCTCGTCATAATCATCCAAATTAACTTCCTTCTACACTCCATAGGGCCTCGACTTGACCCCTCAAGAGTCTTTGTCGCCCATTCCAAGATAACCTAGATTCAAGAAACGCAATCTTCCTCACAGGAGGTAGACATAGTAAGTCTGTGCTGGGATTGGAAGGGTTGAATGAGGATTGCGATAGACAGTTGACTAAGGTGGAGGAGAACTAGGTAGCCATTAGGGCACTTTGCATGAGTAATATATTTACCTGTAGTTAGTGTAAAATTAATAATGATGAAAAAATTATGTATATATTATAGTAATACTGTTATATGAGATAAAAAAAAAATTAAATACACCTTACTTGACATAAATGCTCATCCAAAAGACCCCAAGGCTGTGAATGATTTCTAAATGAAATAAAAAAAAAAAAAAGAAGTGAATGGTTAAAAAAAAAGTTATTTAATTTTTTTTCCTTTTTTAGCAAACTAATCGTATAATTTGTGAAATATAATAAAAATTGGGTCTACATAGATAAAGAAAACATTATTTTATATTCATTATGTTGGTTCAATGCTTAAAGTATTCATCGTCCTCAAATGTAGCTTAACTTCAAATCACGTTGATTTTATTATTATTGTTCTTTCAAGTTTTCAAATTGAAGTCTTTCTTTTTGAATGGAAGCACTATTTCATTGACAAAAAAAAAAAAAGGGCGTATTCGAAAAAAATAAATTAAGTTGATATAATACGAAGTTTCCTAAAAATAATATATTAAAGAATGTTATATGCAAGAAATTCAAGGTTTTGTTTGTTGCAGTGTATTTTTATAGTATTGATTGATGTAGCCATAACCATTAAACTATACCTCTTTAATTAGTGACAAAAATTGAGAAAGTGGCAAATAATAAAGGGAACTTTCCTCTCAAGATTTTTTAGGCATTAATAACGTTAATTAGACCTTAATAATGGCAAATAAGGCAACCAAAAGAAAACCCAAGTTTACCATAATTTGTCCATAACCCTACTAATGCACATGCAATGATCCTATCCCATTTATTATTATCTTTGCTTCTTAAACCCATTTTCCTTCACTTTGAAGTTTGAACAACACTCCACAATACCAAAAGAAAATCAAAACCATTGAGCATTGGATATTTAAATTATACTGATGCTTGTCAACGTGAACTCCTATATTTGTGGCATCTTGATCTTGGATTATTTTTCATCTTAAATACTTAAACCAAACTTTTTCTTAAAAATATAAAACTCTTTTATTATTTCATTCAATAACCTTCGGTGGTCTTACGCAAGTCTTAACATTATTATATGGAGGGAGATTGTTTTTTTGGGTTGGGTGGGGTATTGGGATTTGGGGATTGGTGTGAAATTAACAAGGTTGATTAAGCAAAATTTCATTATTTAAGTAGTGTAATTAATTACTGCTGTTGGAGATTCTTTCAAATTTATTGTCCCACATGGTTTGCGTTTTAAAACCATCTAGCAAACATAAGCATTGGATGTTTGTGATGGGTGTCGGTTAAAGCTCTACTTCTATCTGAATTCCATGTGTTGGTTTGATGGTTAAGGGTGTTCATTAACCCAAATGTGAACTGGATTCGAATCGCGTTGTTGTTAGGATCTCATGTTCTCCTTGTAATTCACTAAAAGAAAAAAAAAATTCTACTTCTGTATCTTTGCCGATGTTTTTTAATTGTTATTTAAGAATTTATCGACAAGTTGGATTTAGAGAGGCGTGAACAATACAATCATCAGTTATGGGATAAAAAAATTTGGTTTTCAACAATTATTTGGACTTGAATATTTTTAATTTTTTGAAGGGATAGCAATGTATTGCGAAATGCATGGTTCCCTCCGAAATGAAGTTGAATTTGTAGTTTGAAGTGATAAATTGGTGCATATTACACTACCCCTCGTCATAGTGAAAGTCTGAATCAAGATTTTTAAGGTCGACCACATGATTCATCTTTTGATACGTGACATGATTTAACACTTTACTATTTTCATATATCTTTATAAAAGTAATAAAGAAAAACATATGATCATTTTCTGAATTCCAATGGTTTTCCATGATCATTCGATAGATATTTTTATCGAAAAAGTTATTTTCGAGTTTGATAATCAAGAGATCCTGGTTAGATCTCCATCGAGACATGAGGGAGAAACATTCACAATAAGCCTAATAATATTTTTCGGGACCCAAATACGAAAGAAATTTAGGTTTCAGATGCCTTCTTTTGTAACAATGTCTTTGAGAAGACAATTCACTTCCAAATTCTCGTGCGAGGGTATCCAGCCCATATGTGGCACCCAAGGGTCTTGCCAACACCGAGCAATCCTCCCATCCCCACTGACCAAACAATTTTATCTATAAATAGGGGTCATCTCCTTGACAATCCTCTTCAAAGAAAAGAATTGTTATCTTTCAGGATACTTTATGGCAGAATATCCTCCATTCCATACGTCGGCATTGATATTAGAAACTAGATCGAAACCCAATTTCATAAGAAAAGGATGTAGTTTGGTCCTCCAACCTCTGCACACCAAGGCCTTCACAAGATTGGGGCTGGCAAACCGAATCTCAACTAACAAGAGCCATTTTCCTCCTCCGGTTGGAAGAACCTCAAATGAAGTATTTGACCTAGGAATTGACAAAAGCACAGACCAAGGGAGAGTAGCTCTCCCAACGAGAGACAACTGTCGTGCATCTCAACTGTCCACCACAAATCTAAGGGTGCTTTTAGTAACTCTTTCGTGGAATAAAAGAACCCCCAAATAATGGCCAAGGTAATGTACCTTTTGAGAGCCCAGTAAACAACTTATTTGATGTCCGAGGGCCCTATCAACGCAATGGAAAAAGCAAAAATTAGTCGTTTATGCATTAATCTTGTGACCAGAATAAGCACAAAACCGCCCCAAATCCGCTTTATTGAAAATAATTAAATCGTTAGCAAAAAATAAATGAGACAAATCCGGACTTGATCTGGAGAGTCTAATTGGGCTCCATTGTCCATTCGAAATTGTTGACAAATATCATGCTCGAGTCACTCCATGCATAACACAAATAAATACGGGGGCAAATGACATCTTTGGCGAATCCCTCTTGTGGGCTTGAACTTTCGTGTTGGGACCTCATTATATAATAACTGCGCGGTAGAGCTTGAGATGGAAGACATGATGATTTTCCTCAATAAATCCAGAATATCAACCTCTCTTAAAGATGCATCAATTAGCTCCCACCTCGCCCTATCATATCATCCATTTATTCTTCCTACCTTTCATAGAGCGGACGATTTCCTGTGCTATAAGTATGTTATCAGTGATACTCCTTTTAGTGATGAAACCTGTCTACTATTTCGTAATAATTTTAGAGAAGACCGACTTAAATCGATTCGCTATAACTTTCATCACCAACTTATATAGTGGTACACAAGCTGATCGGACGAAACTGTTGAAAGCTTTTTGGATTTGCAGTTTTAGGAATAAGAGTTACAAGTGTGTTGTTCAAAGCATGATCGATGTGCTCACCAGCAAAAATCTTTTTGTCCCTTTCACAAATAACACTTCCTACTACAATCCACTGATTCCGAAAGAAAAGGGCATGAAAACCATCGTTACTTAGGGCCTTTAGGGGAGCCATATCAAACAGTGGCTTCTTGATCTCATCATCAGTAACCATCTTGCCCAAAAATTTGATGTCTCTCGAATTCCAATTGGGAAAAGAGTTGGGCGGTAAGTCCATCAAATCAGTTGCCTCTTCACCATAAAGATTTTGATAAAAAAAGGTAACTGTTTCTTTTTGAAAGATTTATGGGTCATAACACCACTCACCATCTTGAATACGCAGGGCAAAAATGTGATTAAGCTTCCTTCTCCTGAGCGTACGATTGTGAAAATCTTTGTATTACAACCGCCAAGATGCAAGCAGTCACATCTAGACTTTTTCTTCCAAAGTAGCTCTTCATGACACAGGATAAATTCCAATTCCTCCCTAAACTGCATCTCGATGTGAATAAGGCGATCAGAGTTAGATCTTTCCAGTGCCCTCTGAATACCAACCAACCTATTCAAAATCTATTTTTTCCTCGATCCAATATGACCATACACCTTTTAATTCCAATTAGCAGAGAAGGACGAAAGGGCCGCTCTCATGTTACCATCAAAATTCCATTTGTCTTTGACAATCTGAGAATTCTTGGTGTTCGGTCCAACCTACCAAAAACTGGAACAGATGACCTGTAGGCACATAAATCCCCGGTCTAAGAGAAAGAAAAATGGGTTGATGATTTGACTTGATTCTAGGAAGATGAGAAATCGGAAAATTGGGGAAAGTTTTGACCCATTCATCATTTCCAATGGCTCGATCAAGCCTTTCAAAGTCCCTTCCCCTCTTCCATGTAAATTTCAGACCCGTGAAACCTATATCTTGCAAAGTCAAAGCATGCACAAAATCTCCGAAAATAGGGCAACCGTTATCATTCAAACGTCCTCCAAACTTTTCACTCTCAAAAAGGATAGCATTGAAGTCCCTTATGGCCATCCAAGGAATTGAACCTTTAGGTAGCAACCTCTTCAGATCCTCCTAAAGAAATTTCTGTTTCGTCTTATTCGGGTTGCCATAAACAAAAGCTAGAAAGACACCTTAAGATGATATGTTACTTAGAACACGAGTTAGGATAAAATGAGGATAAACTATGGGTAGGTTTTCGTCTTGGTCACTTAATTAAAAAAAACTACAATTTAACCATTAAATTATTTGAAAGTTTTTACTTAAGTCATGGATGTTAATTTTTTTTTTTTTAAAAGTTTTATCAACAAGTTCTAAGTGACGATTCAAGATTAGTATGGTAGATTAATACCTATCAAAAGTAGAATAGCATACCTTACGTCCAAGTCGATCTGACAATCAGTGTCAGAGATCAGAGAAATAAGTCGTTTGAATTTTAGTTCACAAATTCATGATGTCCAAAGTTGTTTTATAAAAAAAATAAATTGGAGGAGAAAAAGGGAAATAGAGCTTTAGATTAGTGTAAACAGTGCAAATAGAAAAAGCTATATAGCATCGATTTTTATAGCTCAATGACATAAATGAAAACTTTTGATTAATTTAATTTTTAAGAGACCAAAATGAAAACTTATCTATAATATAATGTCTTGCATCCTAACTGTCAATGGAGCTTAGTTGAGAGAGAGGTGAAAGGGAAAAAAAAAATCCCCTTATCATGAGAGGTTTACGGGAGTATTTAAGGAAAACACTTATGCACCCTTAGTTGACTATGTCAATTGACATGATGGAGTTATAAATGTGTTAGTGATGAGTGACAACAATGATATTAGAACCGTTGAACTCAGCATAGACTTGGTTTTGGCAGAGCTTCCCTGTTGATAGAGGTGGAGTCTTGGCGAAGCTTGAGATATTTGCAACATTTTCTTTTAAAAAAAGTTAGCATTTTGTTGATATCAAGTATTGGTTTTTCATGTAACCTAAGGAATAAATTCAACAAAAAGAATGAAAAATAAAAAAGATGGAGAGATAAGCCTAAGAGAAAGCCACGATTTCTTGGGATACTTATAGCACAACAAAGCCTAAAACCAGTTAACGAAACCTGGGGATTTTAGATGAAGAAAAACAAAAGTTTGCTGTTGAGAATTTGAAAGAATTAAGAGGAGTTTATGGATGTTGAGGAACTAATACTTGGAAGACAAACAAAAACCCATTGATTTAGCTTTAGATTTCTTTTAAAAATTTTGAGAATATTTAGTTAAAAAAAAAAAAAACCAAAATAATAAACAAAAAGAAAGTCTAACTACCAAAAAAATACATAAATACCAAATTGAGAGCAAATTCAAACAAAGAAAATACTGTTAGGTACAAGCATGAAACATGCGTTTCTTTCCAGGACGGGAGGCAAACTTGGTTTTTAACATATCGAATCTGATAGATCCTGTTATCAACCCTACAAATTCCATCTTCAGAAGTCGAGAACTGATGCAGGAAAAATCAAACTCATGCTGACATCATCCCTTCCCAAGTATATATATACAGAATATATCACAAATACGAATTGAATAAATAAATATTATTCAATATTAATTAATAAACAAATAAATAAATAAATCATGATCAAAATGTCCTCTAGTGTTGTATTTTACATTTAATATCTATGCAAATATTTGCTGGATTACTGTCTCAGCATTTCCATTGTATTGTGCAAGGAGATGGATTGCATCAGCCCTTGGCAATGCAAGAAATTCCTGCAAAAATAATATGGGAAATAGGATAAGCAAATCATTATGATTTTTTTTAATTACTATCTGTCCTTGAAAAAAATATGCACAACCTGATTGCGTTACGAATATCACCAGTCACTGTGAAAGTTCTACAGAGTGACAAAATGTGGAAGGAATAAAATTGATGAAGCTTTAAAGTGTAACTTACCATTACTTTAAGTATTGCATTCTCATCGCAGATAACATCTCTTGATGATGCTTGATTTGGACTTCCACCGTCATCTGATATGCGGGTTGTTGATGAGATAGTAACTTGTGACGACCCAAGGTTGCAGCTATCAGTATTCGACTTTGAAGTGGCCAGCGAAGTTAGAACAGGAGTACTATTTTCCTTCAAAGAATCAATTCTCAGGAGACTTTCAAATCGATCTTTACACATTTGAAGTTTGAACCATTCGGTATGTGTGTAAAGAGTTGCTCTCATTATCCTCACAAGCTGAGGCTCTTCAATCCCAAGCCTTCTCCCAATAGCAACCTAACCGAGAGTATTTTTATGTGGAAAAAGGAAAATATTTGTATATATAATCAACCAACACTTCAGAGATAACAGGTTCATTAATAATAACCAATGGCTACTACAACTAGGGAAGACTATGGCATAAGTCAAAACTTAAGGTACCTGAAGTGAAGTTGCAAGAGCATGTAAGGGCAAGCCTGTCACAAGTGAATCTTCATTTGGCCGAAGCAGTGACAACAAAGTCTCCTTCAAGGGCTTCAGCAAATTGGGGTCACTGGCAGCTAAGGGACCTAAATGGGAGCATGCAACCTTTAGAGCACCAGAGTGATCACCCAATACAACCAGTTTCAGAAATTCAACCTAAAACAAACACAACAATCAAACCAACCATTCTATGCATCTTATTGACAATTGAACAGAAATTCATGCTGAATGTTCACTTAATGAAGCCACTCAAGTGTAAAATCAAATGACCTGCTTCAGTTGGAATAACAAAACTGGATTTTGTGCAAAGAAATTTGGATCCAATGCATTAATTTCCTCCACAACCTCAGCAGCCATTCCTCTGCTAGCTAGTTCTTTCATCCCCAGAACAATTTCATATTTCTCATCCCCATTGATATTCTCCACTCCCTGATGAATAAACTCATGCTGTTATCTCTATCAATCTATCATAAGAGAAGTACCAAAAAAAAAATACAAAATATACCTGTTGTGCTTTTGATATTGCTGCGCTGGCAACTTGCATTGCAGTGCTAACCTCTTGCTTGCTGCACCGGTTAAAATGTATATCAGAAATATGATCTAGTTCATCATGTCTTCCCCTCCATCTCTTGCGTTTACTTCTTTCACCAGCTCCGTGGCTTCTGTTTCTAAGGAGCCTCAAATTTTCAGACTGATGTGACCCACTGGTGCTACAATCTTCGAGGTTGTTCGCTGGGTCAGAAGCATACCTTAATTCGACATCAGTGCCACACATACTACTAAGATCTGTAGTAGCAGAAGTTTCACTATTTGACCGCTTAGCACTGCTACAATCCAAATCAAGGGAACCGTCTTGTGTTGAAAAACACCCAGACTCTGACGGATTACCTTTCAAAGGTTCTGAAAGTGTTTGCACTCCTGAGGAAGAATATGTTGATCAGCACTCCCACAAATAAGGATATATAGTGAAAAGAAATTGATGTTAGAATCTCACTAGATGGGATGAGACTACCAGATTCCACAATTCCCCTGTAAATACAGTACTCACGAACAAGCTCATCAAGCATGGCAGCATCCAATCTCATTCTACATATTTCATTCTGCATGCATGGTCATAAAATTAACAATCAATTACCCCCCAAAAAATTTGGAGGCACATATTACAATGGGCATTCAGACTTGAAGTTAAAAGCAACTTTAACTATTGGTTTATTTATTTATTTTCCAAATTTTATCCAATAAAAAAAAAACATATTACTTATTTGACATTGTCCTTGATTTATGAAAAAAAAAACAGTAATCATCTTAGATTGAACTTTAATTGTACAGAGACATTGCAAAATCCAACATCAAAAGATTAAGAATTATGAGGGAGGGATTTGATTCGTAAATGTTTCAAAAACCTGAAATGCCTGAAACAAATCGCCCTTGGCAAATCTCAAGCTATCAATAGCCCCTTGTCTTGTAAGCTCTACAGCATGCGCAAGTGCTTGTATATCCACCTGGATTTCAAAATCAACACAGAAATATAGGAGGCATCCAAGTGAACTGGCAGAACACATAATACAGCAAATTCATGCATCAACCCATTGAAAAATACAAGTCATTTTATCCTCAAGAAACAAGTAAAAACGCCCTAGATAAGAAAACTGCACCTCATCAAATGGTTGTGCCTCATACAAACTCTCTTGTGGTATTGCAGGAGGATCACGTTCCTCAAGTAGCAATCTCTCAGTAAGATCTGAAATAGGTGATAAAATTCCTTGTCGAAAGCAAAATCCTTTATGTATGCTGAAAATGTAGGAAACCATTGTGAACTTATCAAAATCAATATAAGCACACTATCTCACAGAAAGTATCCCATGAAATTATATCTATTGAGAGTTGCAGTGTACCTTATCAAATATCTCAATGTCATTGAAAAGATTGGATTATATGCGTGTAAATGAGCTCTTAAAACAGAAGACATTAATCCAGCAATCTCATACCTCCTCTTCTCAGCCCACTGTACACATTATAACAATATCTTGTAAGCACAATACTCTTTTTCTCACCAATCATAGAAAGATTTGCCATAGGAACAAATTCCAACTCACCTCATTTGCCACCGGAGAAGTCTGATCATCCTTGTCATATATAAAGGCAAGAAGGACATGCTTGAATTCCTCATATGCTTCCTTAAATACAGATGCAAAAATCTATCAGAACTCCCAAGTGAACAGAATATATTTCAATTGATCAATTGTTTTTTAGGTATGTTATACAGGCATTAAATTGATTCTATAAAAGTAATATAAGAAGGAGTCAGACTGCCATATCCACCCCCAAAAATGTCACCAAGTAACTGTACTTTAAGTTGAAAAACAATTCAGAGATTTGGATCTCCTTATCCTTGATTGTAAGTCAACTCTCAAAAACACAACAGCACTCCAAGTCTAAGATTGGATTGCCGTATCCAAATGACTAGCTTTTAAATTTATGCACGTTCTATGTGGTCAATAATATCGACACAAATCTGGGAAGTTCATTTTCCAATTATAATGTCCAGTCTCTGAAGGTTTGAAAATATCAAACCTCCTCCAAATTTCAATTACGAATTTTGTAGAACACGAGCATATAGGGTGACAGGAAGACAATAACGGACAGCTGCTATAAAAAAAGGTTCCCCTTTCATAATTTTTAAATCCCACTCCAAAAAGGAATTCCCAACATCACACCAGCACCGTATCTCCCTATACTCTTTATCTCCATTATTTACCAGAATCAAATAACAGATCCACATCCAACGAATAGCACAATCTTTTCAAACCAGATTAAGGATTAAGAAAGTATACAAAGCACTTTAGCTGACATTAAGATGCCCTTTACTACAATGAAACTTTAAAGACCACACCTTGCATGTATCATACTATTCCTCTTAATTAATTCAAATAAAAATGGCAATGAATAAAAGAATAATATTAAATCAAGGTTCCTCAAATTAAAAAAATTAGTATCTTAGGCGTTCAAAAATTAAATTAAAAGCCAAAAAAAAAAAAAAAACAAAGGAAGATAACATTACTGGATAGGCATTGAGAGCACAAGGAGCAAGAAACGTCCTTAAGTAATCAATTGCGGAGCCACGATCCTCCGTAGTTCCTTCCCTCAATAATTCAATAAATTTCTTCAAAAGAAAACAAAAGCTTCAATCAACGATGTAAAATTTAGAACTCCAAAAACGAAGGAACTAATTACAGCTAAAGCACATTCTAATTAATAAAAAATTATAAGAGAGGAGTAGGAGATTAACCTGTTTCTGTAACCGAAAGAGAAGGCGATGATCTTCCAGGACAAAAGGAGCATGAGCTCGGAAGAGATCGATGGCGGCGTCAACGTCACCGACCTCTAAAGAGCGTCTGATCTGGCGAATGATTAACCTGGAATGATAAGAAGAGGAAGAGAGGGAAGGAGAAGGGGAGAGAGAAGGCGAAGAGGGTGGGGAAGAGTCCTCGATCAAGTTTTCTGATTTGGCGAAATCGATGATGAGAGCGTCGAGTGCTTCCCAGTTGACAGGGGAAGAGTCCATGTGTGTTTGGTTAATTTTCTGGGGGAAAGTTTTTTGAGAGAGAATAGAAAAAGTGTAAAATGTTAAAATTGCTGATTCTGTTTGTTTTTTCAATCTTCGTGTGTGTAGATTTGGAAAAAGAAAAGAGCAAATTCCACCAAGAAGCAATAATGGCGGCGGATAAGAGGTTGAAAATCTGGAATTTGGGGTTTATATAGGAGCCATGTGGCTGTTAATTTCTTCCTTTCCACGAGTTTTACTAGTGTTATCTCCGGTATTTGAAACTGCACGTCGCTGACGTCACGTGGATATTATCTTTAATGAGTGCCGGATTCGTTTTCCATTTTTCTTTCTTTATATTTTTTAAAATAAAGTAATTAAATTAAAATTTTGACTAAAATGTGTCTAAATACATGTATTTTTTTATAAATTTAAAATTTAATTTTTATGCTCATATTTTTAAGAATATAATTTTTTTAGAACTCAACGAGTGACTCTAATGGTTAAAAAGATGTTGTTCATTTTAAGAGACTCGAATTCGAGCACCAATATGTGTAAGGTGTGTGTGTATTATCAAATGATTAAAAAAATATGAGCAAATATTATCACATAATCACACCAATATATTAAAAATATATATATATAATTTTGATAACCATATAATTAAAAAATTATATTATAATAAACTTGAATTTAACATAAATTTTGAAATTTAAAAAAAATAAAAAAATTTAAAATTGAAAACTTAAAAAAAATAAATTTTAAATTTACAAAGAATATAAAAATTTATGACATTTTTTTAACCTAGAATTTTTCAACAAGGAACTTATCACTGTACATAAATTGATAGCCGGGCGAAATTAGGGAGAAATGCCAATTTAAAATAAAAATTAAGGAATTGGGCTTATTTTTAAAAAAAATTAGGGATGTAGGCCGATTTTGCAAGATGTAGTTGTTACGTAAGATTTTGCTAGCGCCAGCGTCTTATAAAACATTTAAAAAAAAAAATTAAATTAGAATCATTAGATCTCAACAATTAAAAAATCTAAAACATTGATTTTCTAATCGTTGGATGAACCATAAAATAAATGTATATGTTTAAAAAAAAGTTAAATAACCTAACCACTAACCCTCTCTCCATCCTTATATAAACCCTTTACATTTCAATTCTTTCTCACTCAATTTCATCAATCCAAATTCTAAATTTCACTCTCAAAATCATTTTTCTCTCAATTTTTATTTTATTTTAATCTCTAAATAAAATCTAAAATATTTTTTTTCCAGTTACCAAATATTAGTAATTTCGTGTCTTTGTTCAATTTTCATCATTTCAAATATCTCAAGTAACATAAGGTAATTTTATCATCACAAATATCTCATCTACCAATAGATTTAATAATAGGGCCAAATTTAATGTTATTTAAATAATATTATAAAATTTTAATTTATTTCGTCATTAAATTAATTTTTTTTTGTATATTGCATAAATTAATTTGATAAATATTATAAGTTTTAAATATGTCAATGACATTAATTCGTTTGGATCACATACGCATATCCGATGTGCAATTAAAAATGGTATGCAAATATTATTATATTTTTTATTTTGTTAATTGCATTATTAATTTTTTGAAATTTATTTAGTATTTTGAAAATGTTTTGTGTTTATATAATTAGGACAAATATCTAATTATTGAAACTTATACACACAATTTAAATCTGAAAGCATCATGTGTTATAAAACGGTATTTGAATGAGACTAAATTGGAGGCTACACTTATTAGCCTTTTTTTGGAGAGATGGAGACACGAAACACACACATTCAGTATTTCGTGCAGTGAGTGAACAATTACATTTGAGGATATTGCATTACAACTCGGTCTATCGATTGATGAGATAGTCGTTACAGGTGAAGTGCATGTTGAGGAATTTGCTAGGAATTACTAGGCAAGGTGTCAGACAAATTTAGTGGTGGTCGAATATATATAAAATGGTTAGATCAGGTGTCTTCTAATGCGACATAAATCTCGAACTAAAGTACATTTAAAGTGGCTCTTACAACTAATTGACTTAAAAAAAGTCGGGAAACTCAGTTGGGGATCAATTGTCTTGGTTACATTGTACCAAGAGATGTGTTGGGTTACCAAAGCTCCGAGAATTAAAACTAGTGGATATATGTAACACCCCAAACCCGATCTAGACGTTGTGACGAAATCTCAGAAGTCATATTAAAACCGTTGGAAACATTTACTTCTTTGAAGGTAGGTAGGTTTAGATTATTTTTACGAAGAACTCAAAATTTTTTATATAGACTAGTTTTGCTTTTGAAAAACACTTATTAGAACATAATTATTTGAGAAGTTTATTATTATATTAAGATATCGTCATAAATAATTTAAACAAATGTTTTGTAATGATATTAATTGTTTCTTTAAAAATGATTTTGATAAAAATCTTTCGCAACGGATTTTTGACAAAACTTCACTATACTCCCCCTTTTTGCTCAATGATTGCAAAGGGATCACTGAGGCTGTCCAATCAAGATGTCCAACTTTATGACCAATAGTTTACTATTGTGTGCTTTAAGGACCTTGATCTGCCATTTATTGGAAGCAATTTCATAAGAAAGAAACTTGAGGAGCCTCTAATCAATAACTGTCGATGTGGTTAAGGACCCAGGAGCTGTTCCAGAATCTATTACCAGTAGTTTTAGGAACGGTTGAGTCTTCAATAGGGACTTCTTCCTCTTGCACATTGCCAGGGTCTAAGGAAGCATACTTGCCCTCTAACCATTTTTGAGAGAACTTTCATTTTGGAGCCATCTTCTCATACTTCTTAGTGGACTTGACAATTTTGTCATTTTGTAAAAACAAGATTTGAAATATGAGACATGGATAGGGGATACTGATTTTATTGTACACCTTTTTGGCAAGTCGATAAATCTTTGTGAAGATCAAGTCTCCAATATCGAACTGGATCCCAACTCCCACATTCCTTAGCAAGGTAGTCATCTTCTTGGTCACATTGTGCCTTTGGCTGTCGGGAAGCCAATTCCTCGTGGCTATGGCATAGAATGCAACATAAGTCGGTTTTAGGGCTGATGAGTGAAGTCTTGACCCGATTGTCCATGTGATGTGAACTCCATTTGTAATCTAGGCAGCAATAGTGTCTTCAGATTCTCCGAACTCCTAATCATTGGCACTGGGATGGTGTAGCAAGTGTTTGATTTGTGCAGGCCCAAACTTGTACCATTTACCTCGCACATACACTTTGTGATACAACTTGCTAGTGGGGGCATCAATACTCTAAAGTAGGTTGACATAGAACTCCAGTTGAGCTTGCTTGAATAAGGTTTGACAAACTAAGCAAAGACCAATAGATCATTCTTCTCCAGAATTGAATCAATGGAGTGACCACGAAAGCTTTTCTCATTGATATTCTGCTCCTCGATAATGTCGTTCTTGGTCAGAGAGGCATATCTTTTGGCACTAGAAGTGATGATGTAGGCTCTGTCATAGGTTTGCAGCAGCTTTTCTTCATATTGCTTTCTTTCTTTCTCAAAAAGCTTTCGAGGATCAACATCCCTCAAGTTGTTGTCTGGCTACTTTGGAAAGGCAGGAATGCTAAGCCTCTTTGTTCTGTCCATACTAAGTTGTTATCCAATTGGACCTCTTTGTTTCAGGAATGGGAAAGGCCTATGCATTCCCATTTTCTTCAATAGTGGCCTTTTCTCTGCTTACTGGCCATTGATCTTTGTATTGTAACATAGTCCCTAGCCAAAGAAGATGGACTATTGTCAATTTCAATTTGGGGAGGAGCAGATGTATCAACCAATGGAACAGTAGAGGGATTGGAGTCACCTTGTATTGTAGCCTCAACTAAGGACCCCAATTGAGATGAAGATTGATCAGGAATGGGAGGATTGATGAGAGCATGATCAATCTCAATAAGAACTTATGCAACATATAGCCTCCTCCGGCTGGAAAGAATCATCAAGACTCGTTCTTTCTTGTCCCTCCTAGTCCTGTGTAGCATCGAGAAATTCTTCGTGGACCTTCTCAGATGATTCCTCCACTCTTAGCCTGGTATTGGGAGAGGATGAAGGTTGTGCAACATCACCAGGCCAACTGTGCCTGAAACAATGCCCATAGTTATCCTTCAAGGATCTCGACATTAGGGACCTCAATGGCTTCTCCTTCAATGTTAGCCATTAGTGAATTCTGATGGGGTTTTTTTCCCGAACATGACGGGGTATTGAGAACAAGAAGATCAAGAATAATATTTGAAGTTGAAGGCATGCAATAAATATAGAGTTTTATGTTAGAATTGCAACTACGACTTGTGAGTCTGAAGCTAGTTCTAAATTGGCCGCTAAATATGCAAATGAACTTATTTCAAATTTAAAAGAAACCTCCAAGGAACAAGCCCAAGGTGAGACTTCAACATTTATAATGGCCGCCGAAATAGAGAAAATTTCAAGAAAGGAAAACTGACATTGTAAGCATTAAGTGATTAAAGGAAAAACAAAACACACACCATAGTACACGTCGCTTGAAAAATTATCTAAAAAAAAAATCTGCTAAAAAGAAGAAACCACCATATGCAATCAACTCGAACTAAATGGTAGGAATTGTTAAATTGCTTACATTGATTTATTTATATTTTTTTCATACTTCAAGCTATTATATTATTGTGCAATACAGGTACAGTCGTTGGTTTCAAACCCCAGTGTTTTTCGTAAACCATAATTAGCTTTTCTTTTCATAATCTCTTGATTAGTTTCTTTTCTAATCTCTGTTTATGATATTTATTTATAAGTTAGTGATGCACAAATGTTTCAGGGTTTGTTGCATACTTAAGATCTTTTGGTTAGTATAAAAAGTTAATGAGAATGGAAGAAAAAATATAATGAAACGTAACCATTGAAATGGGAAGACAATAGGACATAACTCAGATCATGAGATCCTTCATAAATTATTACCATATAATAATACAGACGAATGATTACTACATAAGATTGATTGCACAACACCTCGATAAGCTAAACACACATACAACTTTAATAATTTCAGAAGCTTTGAGCAAACATTTGTCATCTTGTTCAAAGCTGCTTCCCAATCTCTGCTTTGCGGTGTCTCCTTTCCTCGGATAGCAGTTTCGCAAATCTGCACCCTCCAAAACATAAAACTCATTAACTTTGTACGGTAACTATAGTTTTTTGCTGCGGAAGTTTCTCAGAAAATGCCCTCTTTTGTTTTAAAGATTCCCGACCTTGATAGAGCTTCTGCATAGGTTCCTTCATTGTCAGCCGGTTCAAAGATCCCAGAGTCCAGATTCATCCTTGAAACAGGTTTGTGCAACAGCTTTTCAGCAATCTCTACCAGATTCCTCATGTTCTTTTTAGTAGCTTTATCAGTTGATGATTCATCCTCGCTTAATTTGTCATCCTAAAAGTGTTCATCATCGAAATACATTGAAACATGATGGATTGAACAAAAGTATGTTTGTGATTGATTAATGAAGGAACTTACCTGGATCCGAAGATAGTTATGCTCGGATTTAGTTGCCTTGAAAATAAATGACATGTGAAGGTCAACCATGTCTGCTCCAGCATAAGTGAAAGCATCCACTAATGGAGAGCTTCCTTCACTGTAAAGCCATCCAAGAATTCCCCACTTCTCTGCCGTTTTCGCATCGTATTTCTTTCCCATCTTGGAGGTTCCTGTGCCTAGTGAGATTATCAAATAATTCTCGTAGTTAAGGGCTTCTCCGTGCGAAACTTCATGGTCTTGCTCACTTGGAAAGGCTACCCCTGTTGGCCTCAATGCTAGCATTGCCTTCACAAAAAAAACCATGTTTTGCCCTCTAATTTAGAAAACAACAAATTTGGAAATAGCTAAGCTAACATCGATTGAATGGTTCCTTACTGGGTTATTTGCAGCTATCCCTCCATCAACAAGGTGAAATTCCCTATCAGTTCCTTCTGAATCTTTTGTATGAAATGCATAAGCTGGAAAATAAGTTGGAGCTGAAGCAGTAGCAATACAAATATCAGATAGCAAAGCATCTTTTGAAGGATCCATCTTTGCCTGCAACAGTATCCCAAAATTATTCATTGTCATTTGCTCAAATTTTATAACAGTTAATATATATATATGTATCTCTCTCTATATATATATAGATTCACCTCAAAGGTTGTGAAAACGGTGGGTTGAAGCAACTTGATGTCGAAGGTTGGTATAACAACGGAGGTTAAAGTCTCATGAAGTCTTCGATCCCCAAGGACCATGCAAATCGTCTTCCTCAGATGCTTTCCACTGTATTTAGGCCTCATTAGAGCATCCATTTTCATTGTCATCTTCCTAAACCAACACATCCGATATCCATTGCAATGAAAAAAAAAAAAACTCTGAATTAAATCAAAAGCAAAAACCAAGTTAGAAACTGATCTGTACTTATAGTTTTTCCGAGAAAATATCTTGGGGCCATGTCTCAGATAAAATGGAACAATATCTTCCCCTTTACAAAGAGGACGCCCATCTTCGTCTGGAGCTGTTAACATGGCTGCAATTAGACCCCCTGTGCTTGTTCCTGCAACCACATCAAAATAATCTGCAATCCGAGCATCTTCTCCATCTAGTTCCTGAAAAAGAACAAAAAACAAAAGGGGTGTGAAGTGATTGAATAATCAAAATGCTTGATTTGAAAGAATAATCACCAGTCATGTGAGAGTCTACCGTACTTGTAACTTGAGTTCAAGGAAACTCAACATCGTTGCAGGTATAATACCCCTGATTCCTCCACCATCGATGCTTAAAACAGTGATTCTCCGACCATGAGTTGATGGCATGACGTCACTGGTTCCCATGGTATAGAAAAATGATATTTGTCGTCAATGTATTAACAATGGAAGCTTGAGCTTGTGATTAAATAGCTTCTCACCCAATGCTTGCAATCACATTTTTGTTTGGCAAAGGCAAAATTAGGCAAAATCTGCTTTTTGTACTCCTACAAACGCAACTTCTATAATATCCTTACAAACCCAATATTAGATTCTTGTTCATATTACCCAGAAATTTAATTTTTTTTAAATGTTTTTCAAACTAAATGTATATCTAACATATATTATATCTTATACTTTCTTTTGAGTTTTACGTTGGATAAAATACTCATCCAAATCCGAAAAATATAAATATTTGATTAGCTGTGTAATGACGTTAAGATTTTTTTCATTTGCTGACTCTTGAAGGTTGCTTGCTTCCTTAAAAAACACAAACACACACACAAGTAAAGCTGTCTTTTTCACGTTAATTTCCCCTTACATAGGTACCATATCTTTGATATTTTCTCTTCATTTGTCTTTTATCTGTTTCCAGTTTAATCGATGAAATAAAAAACTGAAACTTGCTGCTGATGACTAATCCCATTCCCTCAAAGAGTGGTTTGAGTTTAAGACCGAGAATTCCCTTTCATTTCAGCTAAATTCAAAAAATGGAAACATATAGTTCGTTGAAAGCACCTTTCTCTTTTGATAATGACTAAAGAGGCATAGTTAAAGGGGTCATTTGTAATCTTAAATTTGCCTAAAACCTAGATAATTGAATGGTTGAGAACAAAGCTTAGCATGCTGAGCATTAAATGTCAACCGAGTATTATTGTTTTCTTCACCAATCATTCATTAATGGACATTAGACCAAATCCATGATTTGGTCATATATATCTCATTATTATTATTTTAAAAAATTGGCTGGTGATAACGATATCAGTAAATTATCATGTCATTTTTTTTTTAGGTGTAAATGCAAAATTAACCCCTAACGTTTGGGTGTTTGGTCATTTTGGCTTTTATCGTTTTTTTTTTTCTGTCATTTTCATACACAACCTTTGTTTTTTTCGTCAAATTGGTCATTTTTTTTAACGGTCTTGCTGACGTGGCCTTTAGTTGACTAACGGTGCTGACATGGCAAAAAAAATTTGATCACTTAACTAAAAAAAATTATAATTTGATCATTGAACTATTCAAAAATTTTCATTTAAGTCACTGAATTATTCAAATGTTTTTATTTAAGTAAGTAGGTTGTTAAGTTTTGTTTAAAAAAAAAAGTTTGTCAGTGAGTTGAAAAACATCATTAGATCCAAATCGATCTGACGATCAGTGTCAAAGATCTGAGAACAAAATTGTTTGAATTTTGATTCACATAATCGTGAGTCTTAAAATTATTTTATGAAAAAAACTAAATTATAGAAAAGAAGGAAAAAGAGAACTTTTAATTGATAAGGAAGCCATATAAGATCGATTTTAATAGTTTGGTGACTTAAATGAAACTTTTTGAATAGTTCAATGATCAAAACAAAAATTTACCCATAATTTAGTGATTAATTGTATAATTTACCTTTTTATAAAAATACAACATTTTTATAATAAATTCATCACTATCAAACCTTGCTAGTTAAAAACAATGGAAATTTGGTAAAAGAAAAAAACAAAAAAAAAAATTAAACAACTTGAGCATAAAGCTCATGGTCACTAATCACCCTTTATTAAAAGGTTGAATTGTAGTTAATACATGAACAAATCTCTGATTATAAAAGAAAACGAAAAAAATATATTTGATAAATAAAAAACTATAATCACTTGGGAGATTTCATTGATAAATCATGAAAGAGAATAAATAGTTCGTTAACTATAGTGTGTCTTCAACCCTGAATAAACAGCACCGTCTTCTCTTGGGCAAAGGTATTGGTTCAGACAACGGATCTCAGATGTGGATGATAATAACTCCGAAAGGGCCGATACCCATACCCCGGTATTTGCTGCATGATTCGATATCAAGCTTCACATTGGGTCAATATTTCAGCCCCGTCTTCGGTTATTAGAATTGTGTGCTCAAACTGAGCTGACAGGCTCCCATCTTCTGTGACCACCGTCCAGTCATCATCCCACATTATCGGATTAATGCTGCCAATCGTTAGCATCGGCTCTGGAAAATGTAAAAATAATAAAACATATATATTACATGAATGAATGAACGTTAACCATCATTACAACATAAATTCCAGGATGAATTACATTACCAATAGTGAAGGTCTGATTCAAGACCATATGTCCACCATCGTTGTTCCCTGAAATTAAAACAAAATGTTATCCGAAGATATGATGTGCTTCTGACAGAAAAAGGTCATTTTCTATGAAATCATAGACAACTTAAAAGGAAACCATATCAATGAGAAGATCTAGAAGTCCTAAAAAAATGAAATCATGGTTTAGAATCAAATAGCTTAGTAAAAAGATTTGAGGTTAACATAATTACTGAAGTGTAGAACGACAGGATCAGCATGAAAAACCCGTCCAACCCCATGGCCAACAAATTGCCGGACAACACCATAACCGAATTTATCTGCTTGATCACTTAGAAAAAGAACACAACTTACAAGTGAACATAAAAGAGAGTAACAGTTATAAAAGCCGACCATGGAATGGTAAAAAGGTTTAGAAAAAGAACACAAGTTACAAGTGAACATAAAAGAGAGTAACAGTTATAAAAGCCGACCATGGAATGGTAAAAAGGCAAATAATGACTTACAACAATCACCACATGAAAAAAAACGTAATCGTAGATGCAAACATTAAAAGAAGTACAATGAACCAAAAATTCAGTATATTACCACAGAATTTTGCCGTTAAAGAATGCAATTGTGCAGTATAAAAACACACACGCAAAGGCTATATTGGGTGTCTTACTGAATTGTTTTGCCAATTTGCTTGAACTCCACTCCTGGTGCACATATTGATATAGCTTTATCTAGGCATTGTTTGGTTACCTAATCATACATCCAACAAGAATACTAGTAAAAATGTAATTGGGATAGAAAACCATAGGTGAAACAAGCTATGAACTCCTAAAAGTTAAGTTGAAAGATAAAATTCAAAACGCTTAAGTACAGAAAGGAACACTTCGAATTCAAAAATTAATAAACAGAATTAACAATTAGCTGCCAAGAAAAAGACAAAGGATCGATATGTTTGACAAAAATGAAAAATCCAATTTATAAAATGAAAAGAACCAAGCCAAGAAATATCATAAACTAATTACCCTCAGCTTGTTCAACCAGATGAGCAAAATGAAATTTTTTTTATGCATTTTAGTGTCATGGTTTTAGGACAAGATTGGAAGTTAAAAAAGGTTCTTTTCATTTCTTCCTTTTAAAGTGTCAATGCACATATGCTAGCTCCTTCCATTAAGGACCATTCCCGTCTTATCCAGCTATTGACCTGTACTTGAGGAATTTTCGTTGTTTGTGAGATCAGATCACAAGCAAGATGATTAAACCTCTAAATATGACATTAACTGTTTTATTACTTCAATTATGTTCCACCATTAAAAATCATTAACTTTTTCCATCTTTTCAGAGAAGAAAACCTTGTGGAAGAGGAATCCATTTATGGTTCTGCAAAACCATGACGATGATTTTTAATTTAAAAGTAAAGCACTTTTCAAGTGAAAACAACTTATTATCTAAAACTTATTTCAGTTTCATATTATCTTTAGAGATTGAATACAGATAGTTACCTTCACAAGGTTCCTAGCTTCCTCACTAACATCTCCACAAAAGAAAGTTGCCGAGGTGTCACCATGATAACCCTACACAATCTCTATCCCATTAATGACCACTCCGAAACATTAAGGTCAGATGTTGCAAAAGTGCGGTGAACAATTATCAGAAAAGAAAATACAAAGTCAACGTCTGTTAACCTCCTTGGCCAAAACAAACATACATTAACCTCCGATGCTCAAAACATAGAAAAATCATCTTGGAATATGTGATCAGACACGATATATGAAAGACTTCCATGAGAAAACCACTTAGGGACAAAAAGGTACTTACATTTAAATACACAGTGACATCAATATTGATTATATCACCATCCTGCAAAGAAAATGCAGACAAGTGAATTTCTACATTCGCAAACAATAACATGAAAATACAGGAAGCAGTCTAAGAACCTAAATAGAAAGGACCTCAAGCGGACAAGAATCCGGTATGCCATGGCAAATGCATTCATTCACTGATGTGCAGACACTTTTTGGAAATCCACCATAGCCAAGAGGCGATGGATATGCTCCATTATCAATTATCATTTGGTGAACTGCTTCGTCAATTTCATCAGTTCTTATGCCTGGCTGCCAACAGAACATCAAAACCTTTCAGAAAAAATACCAGTATCCTATAATATTCATGCACAATGGCAGCTCTCAAACTGTCTATTAAGGGAAAAAAACAGAAACAGAGACGAATAACAGATTATAAGGTTGGTCCGTACCATGAAAGCAGCTCAAAGAGTACAGGATTTTATGGAAAGGGAAAAAAAAACTGAAAAATAGATCAAGAGGAGGTGCAATCTGTATCACCTTCACTAAGGTCCCAGCATAATTTAGAACTTGAGCTGCAAGCCTTCCAGAAGCTCTCATGTGTTCTATGCCCTTTAGATCATGCACTTCCGGGCCACTAGCAATTCCAGGTGCCGTACGAGTTTTGACATAAGGTGGCCTTTTTATATGATTTGGAACAAGTCGACGAGGAGATAACTTCCCAGGTCTCAGACGTTTGCGCTTGCCATCTGGAACTTCATCCAAATTGTTCCTAATTATGACCATTAAACTGTCAAATATATGGTTTTTGCACGTGCATGTTCCTGCTTATGCACATTTCTTACAGCTATTAGGTAAGCGTTCTTATACAATTGCTATTAGCAAACCATATAGATTACCGAGGAGCAGGTTACAAGGTAACAAGAAGCATTTCTTTCTCCAATATCACTTTTCAGTATATGAATTACAATAATCTCTTCCAGGAAATCACCTTCTAATACATAAAATACGAGAATATCTTTCCCACATACAGCCTTCTAATAAATGAAATACGAGAATTTCTTTTCCAAACACCACCTTTAAATACATGAAATATTCAAATATCTTTCTCCAATATCACCTTTTAATACATGAAATATGAGAGTAAATTATCAAAAGGAAAAGAGAGAGTCAATTTCCTGTGCTTGAGATTTGTATGCAACAGAAACATACAGCAAAACCATATATATGGAAAAAGAATATTCATTAAAATGTAAAATCTAAGGACGTAAAAATGACACTCTTGAAACAGTGAATGAAATAGCATTTAACATGTGCAATCTGAAAGTTCTCTAACATACCTTCTATTAAATAAAAGATTGGTTAAGCCAGAAAACGTTCTGGATAATTGCATTGATACATGCTTACGACCTGAGAAGGCAAATAAAAAGGAAAAAAGTTAATAAATGGTTACTCTTTAGCTCAATCACCATATCACACAACATAGTTCTTGTACAATAATACTATGTTTTGTCATAAAATGCAAAAAATTCAATTATATGCTCGTACTCAACAATAGCTAAGTAGAGTATATTCCAGCAAAAGCATGTTTCCAGCATAATGGTATATATTTACTACATTCAAAGTTACAGCTCCCACGGAATTTAAAAACATCAAAAGGCCACCCTGGAACAATCCCAAATAGTTAAAAACTTTCTATTGGACCCAAAAATCTCTTCCATAATTAGATTGAATAAAAACCCAAACAAATTGAGCACTATTACTCGCACTAATATATACATAAAATCAGCATTTTAAGTTCCACCCCCCCCCCCCAACACACACACAAGACAAAATCAGCATTTTAAGCTCAAAGCAGTCAACTTCCCATCTAAACACCATTAATTTCCATTTGGATTTTTTTGTATACAGCTTATTCTCAACTAAAAAAAAAAAAAAACAAATTCTAGATTTTTTTTATATCTGCAATGGAAATTTTGAGCCAGCAGAAATTAAAAGTGAATACAAAAAAGTAAAAGAAAAACCTGGGTTGTAATGAAATAGCTGAGCAAGTGGTTGTCTCGATTGAACTAAACGATCACCAACAAAAGAAGAGAGGAGTCTTGGTTGCAAAGACGAAGCCCCCGCCATATTCTTTTCTTCCTGTCCTCTCCCCCTCTCTGTTTTCTGTCGAGTGTTGGTGTTAACAACTTTTGGGATAAGCTAAGCTAACCCACTTTTCTTTCCCTCTCGTGGTCCATTTTCTCTCTTCTTTTTGTAGGAAATTTATCTGCGAGTAGCCCAATTTTATATTTGGGATTTAGCCCATATCGATTCGAAAATGGACCTAGACGAGGCCTTTCGATTAGCTATGATTAGACTGCCCTGGGGTTGACGGATCTTGGAAAATCTCCAACCGCAACATGGGTTCCGCTCATATGTCCATTTAAATCATTACGAATTAATACATCCGAGTTATTACAAGCAGAATCAATTATTACAAAAGCAAAAATTGAACATGGCTTAGACTATAATAATATTAGACAAGATTTGCATGAGCGGGGGCATTTAAATCAGAATAAACTTGTACAAAGCCTTACATGTAAAACTCGAATAGAGTGAAGGGATAAGCTAGAACTTCGGTTCTTGTTGAGGGAAACCCTTAACGGGGTATTGTTTTCGAATTATTTATGTTTGATTTTAGTCTTGAGTTTTTGTTGCTTAGCTTTAAAGGGAGCTCAATAGATTACAAAGTTGAAAGAGCGTTTAACCGCTCAGGAAATGTTTAATATTTTGGTCTTGGTGGGGCTCAAATCCATGCTTATGAGTGGTTAGTAGGGGTGTTTATAGTTCAGTTAAAATCGAATTAACCGACCAAATCGATTTAATTCAGTGAATTTTTTTTTTGAATTATTAAAAAAAATGAAAATTAGCAATGTATTTTTTTATATGTTTTATACTTATTTTAATCAAAAGAAGATAACATTTTAATTTTGGTTAATTCAGTTAACCGACTGAATTAATCAAAATATTTTCGATTCGGTTGATAGGTAAAAATTTTTACATTTTAAGTAATTAAATTCGGATATTAACCGAATCAACCATTTGAATACCCGTCAAAACGCTAAGCTTCTTTTTAGTGGTTAGATACTTCCTAAACTTCGTGAACATGATAAATTCTCCTCAAAATCAGAGCAAAAAAAAAAATCGAAACTAAAACTAAACATAAACATTCCGAAAATAATACCATCGTTGGAAACCCGAGACTCCCTTAGATAGCAAACTCACTCAAATTCTATTACGCTCTAAATGCTCCAAGTTTGTAGTGGTAATGCATTATTAAAAGAAATTTTAATAGGGTATTATTCTTTTGGTCCATTCAATATAAGTGAGGCGAAAACAGAGGTAAATCTAGAGATTGGTAGGGATGACCCTCATAAAATTGAAAATTGTTGTTTAAATCTTTTAAATTATTTTAGAATTTTAAATTAATAAAAATAAAGTTACATTTTGACCTCCTTAAAATTATAAAATTTTAATTTAATTTTTTAAAATTTATAAAAATATAAACTATTAAAAATTAAAATTTAATTTCACCTTTTAAAAAAATAAATTTGATTTGAAAAGAAAAAGAAAGGGCATAATTGGAAGCATAAACTTTAAAATTACTTGCAAGATGATAAGTTAAGTTGCAAAGATAGAAAAGATTAAAGCAAATAAAGCAATAAAATTCTTCCTTTTTTTGTTAATATATTGTGATGGAGACAGGGTGTAAGGGTAAGACAGGGTCGGTCCCCGTGAAATGCGGTGATGTCCAAGCCATGACGACGTGTCCTTCTCTACCGCCCTCTCTTCTCGACAATCTTTTGGAATCCAATGCTCCCAAGGCTTTGGTTAGTCATGTTATGGACCGCACGTTTTATTCCATTCTTTTATACGACACAATTCCCTAGATTTTATTACTCATTTATATATAACGTATCACTCGTTGTTGATTTTATGATTCATAAAGTTTAATTTATTCGAAGTCTATAATTATTAATTATTATTTTAACAATATTACTAAATTACATATATGTCGTTTTTTTTATTAATTAGTTAAATCATTTTCTTAATTTAGGAAAATAAGTCGATTTTATAAAAAGAGTGTGAAAACGCATTTAATTGAACGAGCTTTTGTTGACATGTTAAGAAAGCGAGTTCAGCTGGAAGTGTTTTCTGAAAATTTCAAATAAACACGTCCAGTTGGGCATACTTTTTCTAACATATCAGCAAAAACTCGTTCAGTTGGACGTGCTTTCTTGCCAACCATACAGAAAGCGTGTTCAGCCTTCTCCAAAATCGATATGTTTCCTTAAATCTACAAAAAAAAACAATCGATTTGGTCAATTGAAAAAAATAACGACACATATGATTAATTTAACCGAATATTTTTTTAATTTCGAATTTAAATTTTCTCCTTTCAATGTATAATATATCTTGTTATTATATCCAACACTTGTTAGTAAAATTTATTATTCTAATTTTTTATATTAGTGGGGTGAGATAAAAAAGAGAGAAGATTTTATGAGAATTTTCAATCAATTAAATAGGTAAAAAGTTTTAGAAAGAATGTAAAAAGGAAATTTGAGAAAATGAAGAGAATGTTGAAGGTCCAGACTCTACACACACCGCATGTTAGAATGTTAGATGTAGTGATGGCAAATGCTTTTTCCATTAAAAGGATAGGCCATCTAAAAGAGCAACATTGAAAAGACTATGATTAGTGACTTTTCTTTCATTTTTTGGGATTTCAACTGCTTGCTTTCTATACTATCATTGATATAATTAATAATTAATATATAACTATCAAATTATAACACAATCACGATATAAGCGAAAAAATTATACTTAATGATCAAATAAAAAATTATATTTGTTATTTTATAAAAAATTTAAATAGAAATTTTTTTATTTTTAAGAGATCAAAATCTTTGTCAACATCTTAATTTCGTCACAACTTATAATAATATATGTTACTTTATAAAAGAATTGATGAATAATAAATTTGTAACATTCAAAAACTTAAATATAGTATAGATATTTAATACGTTATGAAGTAATTTAATATTTATATAAAGTATGACATGAAAATACGTTGGAGTAAGTGCAAGTTTACTAGCAATTTTAAACCATTTCTCCCGGCAGAAAGAAAACAGCCGAAGAACTTGACTTGACCCGACTCACTGCTGTTTTTTTTTTTTTTTCTCTGTTGAGGGCCCGAAACAGCACTCATGATTAGGACCCTCACTGTTTTAATGCTCTGTTTGGGGGTTGTTAATTTGCTTTGTGCCAGCAATTTCAAGAGGTACAAAAATAGCAACCAAAAGCCAACAAGGCATTAGTCCAAGTTGTAAGATTTTACTGTTTTGAGTTTCGATTCGTGGACAAATTATTGATATAGTTATGTTGAAATCGACTTGTATAAATAACAAAATAAAAAAGATAGAGAATATCGAATATAAATTTTATGTAGAAAACTCTTTTATAGAGGATAAAAATCACGGGCAACGGAAGTTTTGATTTTTTTATTAAATGAGTAAATAAACGAGAGTATAATATAAAAAAAAAAATCTAAATGTACATTATCTAAAACCCCGAATATAAAATCCTAACTCTCATAGAGTCCTATCAAAAAGGGTACAAAATTCTCTCAATATTTATTAGGAAAAACTCTCATCAAAATTCATCTACAACTACATCTTGTCGAAATGTCGTTCCCAAAAGAAAAACTCTATAGTTCATCTTTAATTCTTCTTAATTGACCTCTCAAAATAGAGATACAAAGCTCTTTTAAATAGGTTAATATTAGAGATCTAATCATATTAAAATAATTCTAAAGTAATCAGAGTTTAATTGAGAAAAGAAATTCGATTTATGTGGGGAACACGTCGTCACGTCGCAATGTCTCCCTTCATGACGTCATGATGTTGTCCGTCGTCGCAACGTCGAGAAACTTCTCATCGTTATGCCATCATATGTTCGGTTGAAAATACGAGGCACACTCCACAGATTATAAGTTTTAAGTTTTAATTAAAAAAATAACAATGTTAAATTTTTTGGTACAACTAAAAAATCTTTTATGTGGAGACTTTGGTTACGGAAAAAAAAAAAACATAACTGTAAAATAAATTTTTGACATAATCAAAGTATCTTTTATGTTAATTTTATAATTCATAAAAATTAATTCTTTGTATTGTCCGTCTCAATGATATTACTTTTAATGTAAGAACCTCAAAAAGTATAGGATAAATTACACTTAAGGTCACTTATATTTTAATCACTCAATTTCAAAAAGTTATAAAATAGTCACTGAATTATTCGAAAGTTTTTATTTAAATCATTGAGTTATTAAAACCGTTGTTGTATAACATTCTTTGTCCGCACTATCTGCACTAATTGAAATCTCTCCTTCCTCTTTGCTTCTATAATTCAGTTTTTTTTCATGAAATAAATTTAAACATCACAAATTTACGAACCAAAATTCAAACAACTTTCTTTTTCTATCTCCAACACTAACAGTCATATTGACTTGGATTTAAGGTATATTATTCTACTCATCAATGAGTATTGATTTGTTGTGCTAACCGTCGAATTGTCATTTGAAAACCGTTAATCGAACTTTTATAAAAAAAAATCTAAATAATCCAGTGACTTGAGTAAAAACTTTCGAATAGTTTAGTGATTTGAATGAAAACTTTAGAATAATTTAGTGATCATTTTGTGACTTTTTTAAATTGAGTGACCAAAACATAAACTTACAAATAATTGAGTAAACTTAAGTATAATTTACTTAAAAATATGTGTCTTACCATTATATCCAAACTAATTATAATAATTACTGTTACTATTAACCCCGAAAAGCAACTATCTCCCCTACATTTGTCCGTACAGGTTGCTGAAGGGGTTTAGATATTGAGTGATTATTAATGAATGAGAAAACTTCTGATACCCTTCCCAAAATAATTTAACGAAAATTTTAACGCCCACACCATGTGAACCAACTTGATTTTTGTTATATTATTTGCTAATATCAATTTCAATGCAGTGTTTTTCTATAAAATGAAAAAGAAAGCCGGATAAACTATATACTATATCATCTAATATATAAAATATTCGTGAAACGTAGATGAAATTAGAATTGTTGATACACGGAATCAGCGGGAAGAAAGATAAAGTAATCTTAAAGAAAGTTTTGAAATAAGGAGACAAAAGTTTTTTGGGAGAAAAAGAACATAAACTACGGATTTTTTTACGTTTCTTCCCCAAATAATGTGTTTAGAATTACCCTTCTTTAAGATTTCTCTGTTTTCTCTTTTATCAACGAAACTCTGCTAGTTTTTTTTGTTGTATCTTTCTATATGTGTTTGGGGCAAATCTTGGGAACTTATCAAATTATCAACCAATGAAAAGTACATGCCAAAAAAAAAAAAAAAAAAAGAGTTTGTGGGCGAACAATCTAGCCGAGCAGACACATATGCTTCTATATTGTTTGTGGCAGATTAGTGTTTCATGTCCAACAAATTCAGTAGGTCATTGAGGCTATTTGAGGAAAACGACTAGAGATGATGTTGGTATTCATATTATAATTGTATTTAAAATGCAATATACTCTTTTTTTAATTAAATTTTCATGTTGTCTTGGTACCATTTCCGAAATGGTTAAGACCTCACCCCCTGCAAGTGCAAACAATGTAAGGTGTCCCCATCTCTTATCTCAATTCCGATATCAGAATTAATTATTTGGTTGGTTTCTGATGAATTTATCTTCAACAGGACCACTTCCATTGACGTAATGACATTCGGGTTTGGTTTAAATTTCTTTTCTTTTGTAAATGGTTACACATGTGGGCAAGGTTTGTCCAAGTTAGATTCTAATTCATAAATTGCTTTTTCTTTTTGGAGAATCTTCGACTATGATCGGCTGAGCAGGCAACTGAGATCTTAGATAGCAATCAATGCAAGATTTTTAAGAGATGAATATTGGAATCATTGTAGCTTAACTTATTTGAAAACATAATAATCATTAGTACTGAAACATGTAATTCTTACAGAAGTAGATAAGCAAAGACAGTAAAAATTTAAAAATGCGTAACACACACAACAGACACACACACACTCTCTTGATTGAAGACAAAGGGGTGCTTTCAAAGGTCGTCCAAATGACATTAATGTTGTCGCTGTTTTGTCTAAATCGACGAGGCCAACAGCCAACTCTTGTCATTACAGCCTTTGGGATTGGGTTGTGGTAGCCCCACTTGTGGTATTTTTCACCCACCCCATTACAAAAGGTAAATAAACTTAAATTTCGGTTGAACCTAACGAGTGGTGAAGAGAATATTGTTCATCTTAGAATACTCGGGTTCGATCACTTGTGTGTATATATTGTCAAAAAATTAAAAAAATATGAACAGATATTACTATGTAATCACACCAATATATTTAAAAAAAAAAACTTAAAACTTCGGTCAAGTTATGATTTATTCACACAACCAGTCCCACTCATTATCCATCAACTCCGTTTCTTTTTTCCTATGACTTCAAAGCTAAGCAAACAGTAAGAGCTTTACATTTAGAAGGGAAGAGGAGGCAGTGAGGGTCCCCAAAATTGTCTTTGAATAAAACAAATATGATTTAGTTAAAATGGATTAAATCATCGAAAACTAATGGCTTGTGATTTATTAAACTAAATTTGTTTTTTTTTCCTTGCTAAAAAAATTGGGCAAATTACATCTTAGTTCACTAAATTACTAGTAAGTTTATATTTTGATCACTCGACTTCAAAAAATTACAAAATGATCACTAAACTATTCAAAATTTTCATTTAAGTCTCTCGGTTGTTAAAATTGTTACTTATGGCCTTCTCTATTTTCAATACATATACCAATCGAAAGCTTTCATTGCACTTCTCTTTTATAGCTCAATTTCTTTTCATGAAATAACTCTAAATGTCACAAATCTATGAATCAAAATCCAAACAACTTTCTTTTCTGATCTCCGACACTAACTGTTAGATTGACTTAGATCTAAGTTATGTTCTACTCGTTGATGGGTGCTGGTCCTCTATAATCGTCACTTGAAGCTCGTTAGCCGAACTTTTAAAAAACAAAAACTTAACAATCAAGCGACTTAAATAAAAACTTTTGAATAGTTAAAAATCAAGTGATCAAAAACAATTACAAAATTTCATACTTTTGAAAGCTTTAATAATAAAAGAATTTGATATATATATTTGTGCTATTATATAATTAAAAAGATTTGTACTCACACACAAATGAAGTATACCCACACCACCTCTAAATAAAACTGTTAACTCCCTTAAAAAATTGAACCCAAATTAATTCTACGAATGAACAACTCTTAATTATTGCGAAAAAGTTGAAGGATTTGATATATTTGATCTCCTTACATTGCTTGCTTCCACTTTACTCTTAAAATGCATTGAGATTCTTCATTTTTGCTTTTTTTTCAGCACATTGTTTTGGTTAATATATATATTTAATTTCTCATCACCCCTCAACCACTCTTTTCTTTTCAATTTATTTTTTAGCAAGTATTGCTTTCAAATTATGCTACTCTTGTGTACCATATAGGGATTGCAAACCCCTAAAGTTGTGTATTGATCCTTTTTGCATGGGTTTGAAAGCAAAGAAAGGAGATAGGAGAAAAAGTAAATATCAATTATAGCCTTTATCTTTTATTTACTTTTGGCCCCTAAAGGATCCACCATCATTTATAGTTTTGACCTGATGGGACTCCCTCAAAGGAAAGTGTGGGTCTTGATTGCCATGTATTTTGCTTTTTCATTCCGCTTTAGCCTATGTATGGGTTTCCGAGCATTCCCAATCATTATGATTGGCATCAAATGCGGTTTTCATAGCAATATTCCCCTTCAATCAATCTCTTCCTACGTACATTCTTTACAACTTTCACCGTTTACCTATTCTTTTTTCTTTTTTCTTTTTCCTTTTCTGGTTTAACTATTCCTATTTTCTTTTATTTCTACTTGTTGTTTACTAGATTCCACAAGCGAAGTTAGATTTTTTTTTTTTTTTTTGAGTAATCGAGATAAAAATAAAAATTAATTGGTGAAACTCATAAGTTTTATATTAAAAGAGTTTAAATTGAAACTGTAGTTTTCTAGAAGGATTGAGAACGTAATATAACCGTTTATCCAGGGGCAATGCCTCTTTGCTTGAAAAATACATCTTAGATTTATCAGATCAGACGGATTCATCAGGTTTATCGCATGTTGAGCATTGGAGTCTAAGATATGTCCCTAAAGAAAATAATTGAGTTGCGAATTGTCTAACCAAAATGCCGATCAACAAGAAAGATCTGTAGGTTTATGACAGTATGTCAAGGGAGGTTATTGAACTAATACATTTTGATACAGTTATTGGTTTTTGTGAACAGTTAATGTAAGTGTAATCCTTATTTCTTTTCACAAAAAAAAAAAATTTAGGTTTGAAGTAGGGGCCAAGTTGGGAAAAAAATTTAGGAGGATCGAAATTAAATTGTCTATTATCTTTATAATTTTTAAAAGAATAAATCAATTTTTTATTATTTTTAAAGAGACCAAAATACAATTATACATTTATTAATTTAAAATTTTAAAGAACCAAAATAAAAAAATTTCCGCTAGAAGCCCAACCAATCCCTTAAATCAGCCACTTGTTTGAAGAAAATCATATAAACCTCTTTAGATTTAATTACTAAATAAATTTTAAATAGAAAGACAATTGCACTATTTTAATTATTTATCATGTATTTTTATATTTCTATTTATTTCATTTCACTTTTAATTAAAAATATAAAAAAATAATTACTTAAATTATATTGAAGTACTATGAATTTAAATTCTAATTAAATTATGAGTGCAAGTAAAATAAAGTATTTTAGCTTATATTTAATTCAATTCCATTAGATGAATTTATTAAATCATTTTTATTTAAAATTAATTAAATACCATTATTTAGAAAGTTTTAATGGAAAAGAGATTGATTAAAGTATAAAAGCATAAGAGAAAAGAAAAATGAATTCATCTCAAAGTTAATATATAAAAATGATTTATTAGTTTTTGTTTAAATTATTTAATATATATTTTCATAAAAATTAAAAATTAAAAATTAAAATAAAGGGAAAAAATAATTATCATTCATTGCACTTATATATTAATTGAAAAATATATTATGTTTAAGAGATATTTATATTAGAATATGATATAATTTATTTTAATAATAATAAAATAAATTTATAATTGATTAAATTGTTATTTTAATTGGCATAATGACTTATTTGACCCTCTAATTTAATAAAAAAATCATTTTAACCTTTCATTTAACTTTTTCCTTTTTAGTTCTTAAATTTGCATTTTTGTCAAATCACCCCAAAATTGATGGGAAAATTATCCTTTTTTTTAATTTTTTGATATGGCATACACGTGAATTTCCACGTGGATGATATGTCAACATTTAATTAATTTTTTAAATTAAAAAATTCAAAAAAATATAAAAAAATACTTTTAAAATTAAAAATCATTAACTGCCGATGTGTCATCTACGTGTATAAGCAAAGTTAACAAACGTTAACTTTTCCATCCATTTTTAGGCGATTAGGCAAAAAACGCAAGTTCAAGGACTAAAAGAGGTGAAAATTTTAAATAGAGGACTAAAATGATTTGTTTTTGTAAAATTGAAAGGCCAAAAGAATCATTATACCATTTCAATAATTGTAGAACAACAAAGATAAATAATAGAATAATAAGTAATTAATAACAAAATATTTAAAAAATTCAGTTAATAAATAACTCATATTAATATTTTTTTTTTTACCAAACCTAATGAGATAAGGGGTAATTTTCAAAGTACTAAATCAGAAATTTTGCCTAATTTTAATTGCGCCAGTCAAACAAGCGGGTCACCCTTCCGAGTTAAGGCCGAATTATAAAGTAGTGCTTCTTTTGTATGTATTCCTTCATTCCCCCTTCTCTTTCACTTTCTTCAATTTTAGGAAGAATTTGTTGATAAATCTTACATGTAAATGGCAATTTTTTATTGTTCAATCATTCTTTATGAACCACATGAGTTTAAATAACATTTAGGTAAATAATTATTTATAAGAAAAGTTACATTAAAAATAAATGGGATTTTAATTGAAATGATAAAATTAAATTTTTAAAAATTATTGTGTCGTGGGTTCAAATCATATTTTGTGTGTATGTATAAAAATATTATATTTATTAATATGTAAAGAAATTGAGATTTTAGTTATTTCACTATTGAATGGGTATCCGGTTGAGCAAAAAAGAAAAGGTTTTAGGATGGGTTTGGATGTGTGGTACGTTGCGGTGCATTTAACTTATTTTTTGTCTCACAATACAGTATCCAATCGCACTGTCACCGTTGTTTTTACACAAACTACAGGTGAGCGCAACGTCCATCCAAACCCACCCTTAATAATTTCCTAATTGAGTCGATTGATTCATGATACCAACTTATTCAGAGAATTAAATATAGTGTAACTATAGAGGGATAAACAGGGCAAACTAAGGTACATAATTGAAAAAAGGCAGAATCAGTGAGTTTGAATTAAGAGAGATGGAATTTATGATGGCATGTGAAGTTTTCATCTCAGACTAAGCAAGAAAATAAATCCAAAACACAGTCATTGATTAAGCCTCCTAATCAGAGAAGTAAGTAATGAGGAGAATTTAGTAGGGAATAGCCGGTTAGATCAACCATAATTAATCACTCAATAAATTTTTATATAATTAGATAATGGCACATTAACTGCCCTAAGTGGCGAAAAGAATGTACATATTGGTCCATGTGCCTCCTAATTTCCTTATTATTAAGGAATTCCATTCCATTCCGTATATGTGTTAACCTCACATTTAGTTAGTCCATCATGTCACATTGGCTCAAAGATTTAATGATTAGGGGGGTTATGTATTGTTGGAGGGTCATTTTTCCTCTCAAAATCAACAACCCATTATTGTTCCAAAATCAAATACAAGTTTATTGTATATATATTTAAGTTTCATCATGTATAATTATGTATGTGACAATCTTCTTTTTCACCTTACGCATATATCCTTTGCGTATTTTTCATCTACTACACTTTGTACTTGAAATTCCTAACTTAATCCCAATCTACAATCTAAATAAATTATCATACAAAAGATGAAGCGCAACTGAGGGTTGATCTATTCATTTGCATCCCTTTGACTTCTTTTCATTTAATAAAAAAACAAGTGTGTAAATTTAAATGCATAAACATTACTTACAAATAAATTTTTAATATTCTATTAATTTAAAATAATAAAAAAGAATTTTGAACCCAAATGAAAATACCTCTAACCAAGTAATTTCACATTGCTTGTAGCTTGGATCATATTCATACATGAATGGATGTTGATGGGTGGCTAAAAATATGAATGAAGAATATAGCAAGAAATGCTTGAGTGGTCCATGTTGCCTAATTTGGAACCAATCCGGGTCCACGTATGAAGAGGCTATACATTACATATGCATGTCTGCAGAAAGACGAGCGAAATCTCAATGCCCTCATCACCATCTCCCACCTTTCAACTTTCATTTATGGAGTACCTAACTGTTACTTTATGCCGTTATGGCCTTTAATTATGACAGTGTGTGCCTTGTCTCCTACCACTCATATGTTCAACAAATAATATATAACACTGTATCTAGTTTCTATTAGTAGTTAGCTTTCATACAGCAGGCCTTGCCGATCCATGGTCCGGTTTTGGTCCGTCGCCGGCGGCGCTTTGAAAAATGCAACGTCATTTGGATGTCATGCATATGTTAAACCCAGCAAAGAGTAAGTTTAATGTTTGAAACATAAGTTGCAATTTCTATGTAGATAGAAGTCAGTGTATGATGGCAGTTTGATGTCACGTCATAAATCCCACGAGTTTAATGTTGAAAATAACACGGATTCAAATTTGTGGTTGCTGAGGATTTTTTTATTGTATTAGGTGTTGCTCTTTTAAGTTTGTTGGTTTATTTAACATAATAAGTGTAATAGAAGTGTTAGACTGTAGTGGTTATTACGATTTAGCATTACGAAACTTTGTAAATAAAATGACAAATAATATTAAAAATTTGTTTATGCAGTTCGGTTTTTTTATATATTGGGAATCTAGTTCAGTGAGAAATTCCACTATCTTTAGTCAACAATATAACAAGTGATTCATGCTTTACCACTTTCCAAGTAAAAATATCTCATACTCTCATAAAGCAGTTCCTCAATTAACAAATTAGAATACACTCAAGAATCTCCATTTACATAATCTGAAGTTTTACAACATATATTCAATTCAACTTGTTAACATAGAATCTAACACAGGGCGAAGCTAGCAAAAAATTTAGGGGGTCCGAAATTAAATTATCTACATCTTTATAATTTTTAAAAGATTAAATCAAATTATTGTCATTTTTAGGGAGAGCCAAAGTGCAATTTTCCCTTTACTAATTTAAATTTTTTTAAAAACTAAAGGGCTAAAATGGCAAAGTCCCCCCTAAATATGCCTATGATCTAACACCACGCTTGGTTGGGGGAATGAAATAGGGTTGTAATGGAATAGAACTGTAACCAGTAATTCAATTGTTTGGTTGAATGGAATTGAATAAAGTTGTAATAGTATTCTTTTATTTTGTTGGATGGAATAGATGTTGTAAAAGCATAATTTTTTTAGATAGATAATTATTGTTATTGTCATTAAATTTTAATAGGATTATTATAAAATATAATTTAATAAAAAACATCCAATCATATCTTGAAAACATTCACATTATGAAACACAAATAAATCTGAGCCTTAATCGAGCTTATGAAAGCTCTTTTGTTGATCCAAGCATGAAATAGGACCAAATTGTAAAGTTTCAAAATCTCAAGGTCAATGTTGTGATGTCACTTCCTCCACGTGATGACCTTAGGCCACTCGACGTTGCAATGTGACTCACATTGCGACGAGAAAGATTGTTCGTCAGAATGTGGACTCTGTTTTTGATAAAATTTAAATCATTTGATACCTATTTCATGACTACCACAAAAACCTCACGTTTTGTGCACAAATGGTTAAGTTTACCTACACCAAAACACTTTCTACTTGCACCAAAACAAATGCAAATATTCACATTCAACCTTATACCAACTTATATCACCTATTCAACTATTAAATACATCAATTCAATACCATGACATTCAAACCAAACCATTTGAAAAAAGCTAAACATTTACTTATCTCAAACTACTTGAAACATACCAAATTACATCCATTTATGTAATTTCAATTGCTACATACATAACTTAAACCATTTAGCAAAACATACCATTTCATCTAAACCTAAGCACTTCCAAAATCAAGCATTATGTAAGTTTAAAGCAATGTTCAACATTTAAAGTTAACATATACAAAACACCTATGTACATACCACAAAACCAAACTTAAATGATCAAAAAGCTATCATTTCAAATACGGGATAGTGTGAGCTTCGAACGATTCACTTGACGTGTTCAACAAGGTGAAATCTACAAGGGCAGGGAAAACAACGAGATGAGCATATTGAATGCTTAGTAAATCCATGTGAAATTTACTTAACAAACTAAGTATTTAAAACACATTGGCATTACTTTATAGTATCATGTGCAAATTACCATATACAACCAATGGTAAAGAAAATAATTAATTCTTTTTTAGTGAAAATAATTTAATTCTATCCAATCAAGTTGGTGATCACTATAAACACTAACTTACTTAAAGATTTAAATACTAGTAAGTATAAATATATAAATTAAATTTTCGTTTTAAAAGTATTGATGTATAAAATAATCGAGTAATTTTTAAGAAATAAAAAAGAGCTAGATTTTTTAAAATGAAAAATTATCTAAATAATAGTGACAATTTAGTTAAGCATTAAAATTTAAAGAGGTTAATTATCTATTCTATTTATATTATATATTATATGATTAATTAATTAATTAATTAAATTGGTGTAACCTATCAATCGAACCTCAATTTAATTAAAAAATTAATTAATATTCAATCATTTTAGAAAATAACATAATACAATTTTTTTCATCTTTTTATATAATATCGAGAAAATTATACACAACCAAATTTGAGCCTAATACATCATAGTCATAGTGTTTGATATTTTAACTTTACCATTTCATTTAAAGTCTTATTTATTTTTTTTTATGTAATTTTATATAATTGTTAATTACTTTTTCACCTAGAGTTCTAGAATCTAGTTAAGGGTTAAAATTTAAAGTGGGTGATTAATTTAGAGAAGTGGATAATTTTTATAAATGAATAATTTATTATAAAATATTTAAAATAAACAATTAATTAATGTTGTAAGAATTAAATGGGTGTTATAAAATAATAATAACGATGTAAAGAACACAAAGATAATATATGAGAATAGAGAGAGAATATGTATTGTATTCTATATATTTCATCACATTTACAAGTAGCACACTCCTCTATACATATAGGAAGATTCAACTCTTCATATTCTAATACATCAATAGGAAAAAGTAATTACAAGAATATGAAAGGTTAATAAAGATGGAAGGTTAAAAGTCAAGGAGAGATTAAGGAAGATGGAAGGTTAAAAGTCAAGGAAGATGGAAGGTTGAACATCCATTTACTAATATTCATAATAATAGATGATTAAATCTATCAAATTATCGATTTTCTAGTTAAATTGCTTGTTCAACTATATCAAAATAAAAACTTTCAAAAAAAAAAATTATCAACTCAATTATTTTTACTTATTCAATTCTTTTTCGATTTAATGGTATTTATTAAAACCGCGGTACCATCAATTTATAATTCAATCATTTTAATCCACCAATCCAAATCTAACGTAAATAATTTTATTTAAATTTTTTAATCTTAAGATTTTATTGAACCTTTTTTAACTTCCATTAATTGAATTCTTGCTATTTTTTCTAATTTCATCCTTGAATTAATGTAATTGACTTGATAACACTCAACTGTAACACCAAATTGTATGGAAAATTTTATTTGTAAGAAAAGTTTGTGGTAATTAAGGGTGAGTATTATATCAAGTTGAATCGAATCGAATAATTAAAATTCGAGTTAATCAAGTTGACAAATTCTATTTTAACAACCGAACTCAATTTAAAATTTTTTTAATCGAAACTATTTGAGTCAAATTGACGAATTCTATTATCTATACTCAATGTTGCATGTACATGGACCTATTATTTAACTAGTAGACAAAGTACAATATTATTTAATTATATAAATAATATAATGGTTTTGTATTTTAGTTTAATGGGTAAATATTTATCAAAACGACGTAATTTTACCTTTTAATTTAATATTTTTTTACTTTTAACTTTTGAAAAGGTAAACATTAATCAAAACGACGTAATTTTATTTTTTTATTTTCAGATAACTCGAACTTTACTATTCATATTCGAGTGTTAAATTGAAAATTTTAATTTTTTATTCGAGTTAATCCAAATAACTCGAACTATTTAATTAAAAATTTAAATTTTTTATCAAAATTTTTAAATCCAATCGAACTTTACTCTCTTGATATCAGTGTAAAAAAACTATAATTTGTATGAAAAATAGTACTTAAATCCAACAATAAAATTACACATAAAATCCAAACGGACTTACCCAAACATTACCGTCCTGTTATTGGAAGTCCTTACCACCCACGTGGGTATTAATCTACGTTGCATTATCTAATTAGTCCGAATTCGGCGCATTCGCTTACAATTCCCAGATCCGCGTTACGGCGCCGTCAAACTACCCCGTTACAGATTCCCGTCGCTGTTAAATGGACCACCGGTCACCCCCAACCATCCCCCTTTAAAACCGCAAAACAAATCCTCACCGTTCAAAGAATCCACCCATTCTCTCAGCATCACCATCATCATTTCACAAGAAACTACCAAAAACCAGAAAACGAACGCTCACAACCAACAAATACGAATTATTTCTCTCGCGCTCTCTCTCTAAAAAGACAGATCAAGAAAAAATTTTATTTCCTTTGTAATTATGAGGAGAAAGTGTAGAAAAATTGGAGAAATCGCAGTTATGGAGCTCTCTGACGTCGAACTTCGAACACGAGCCATGGCGGCGGCCACAGGAACAATTCAGAAGAAACGCAGAAGATTAAACGGCGACGGAGATGCTGAATTCAAAGCAACTTCTTCAAGGACCTCAACGACGTCGTATATTCAGTTACGAAGCCGGAGAATTTTGGTGGATCATCATCGGCTCAATGAAAATCGATGTTTGAGCCCTAACTTGGATCATGATGATGACGTGTCGTGCTGTTCAAGAAATATCGGATCAAGCGAGAAAAGGATTATCCAATTGCCAGATCTGGAGGTGTTCTTTTCTCTTTAATTTTGAAACTTTATCTTAACGGATTGTTGGAATTTCGGTTATTTTAGCTATAATTACTTCTATTAAATTATGAGAATTTTGAAAATTTTTGCAGGATGAAAGCATGGAAGTTGAAACATCCACGCATTTAAACTTCAGAGAAAGGTCTGTATAATTATCCCTTACAATATAATAATAAAATGTACAAATTTATTACTTCCTTTTATTTTAATAGTACTATTTAAGTTACTGTAAGTTACTGTAAGTCACGTCTCTTGAATTCGAATTTCAAAAGCAGCCGGTTAGTTAAATTTTTAAATTTTCTTTTCTCCGCTTCAATTTATCTTTCCTTTATATTCATTCTTCTCTCAAATTATTTCGCTCCTCTGTCTCATCGGTGAATTCTAGCAGGAGAGAAACGACACCGTCGAGTGAGCTCCGAGCTGAACCAGAAGAACTGGATTCAACATCGCGGCAATCAGAGGCGAACTCTCGCCGTAGATCAACGGCGGAGAAGATGCCAACCGAAGCTGAACTTGAAGAGTTCTTTGCTGCTGCTGAGAAAAAAGTTCAGAAACAGTTCGCGGAAAAGTATTTTCATGCACATTTCTTAAAAACCTAGACTTTCTTTTCTGCGGTTACAACTTTCTTAGCAACCAAACGGCAATTTCAGTTTTCAAACTGAAAAAGATTTTTTTTTTCCTTTTTTTTGTTTACTTTTTTCAGGTATAACTACGATATCGTCAAGGAAGAACCGTTGGAAGGACGTTACCAGTGGGTTCGATTAAATCCATGAAAGAAAAACGCCAAAATAAAGCCAGAAAAAGGAAAAGAAAAAACAAGGAACACATTTTTAGAAGAAGAAAACCAAAAGAGCAACCAGGCGATTTCTCATAGGTACTACTGATTTAAAATTTTACTAAATTTTAGGGTTTCTATTTTATGTACAGAATGAGACAATGAGTAATAACGAAGAAGAAAGAAGAAGAGATAAGCTCTTAATTGGTCTGTTATTATTTTACACGAAGAGAGAACTGAGAAAGCTTCTTTCCACGAAAAGAAAATGAATTTCAGCTGGGGGAAGAACCTCAGAAAAAAAAAAACAGTTATTAAACAACCAAATTCCCGTATATTCTTGCTAGTTTTAGGAAATTTTTAGCCCTAAAATTCGTTTCTGTTTCTCCTGAATCTGCTAATTTCTGCTACTTCTGCTTTCTTCGGTACGACCACCGCTTTATTTTTCGTCAGCTTGCAGTCATTTGTTTTTTTTTTTTTTTTTTTGCTTTAATCTAATTTAATTAAATAAATTTTACTAATATTAACAGAAAAGTCCTTTTTAAAAAAAAAAAAGTTGTCGAAACCATTCTTTTTTTTTGAAAGCAACTAGTCTCGAAAAATCATTAAAATCGAAAATTAATGGGAGTCGCCACCAATTCTTTATTCGGTATGACTGGATCACCACAAAACATTTTTCTTCTTAAAAAACGTTTTGAAAACACGTAGGTCTTCGAAATCCAGAAAAACAAGTTCGGGAGTCGGTTACACATGAGGAAGGATTAGCACCCTCATACGTCCAAGATTGATACCGTATTGATTATTTTCATATCTTGATTTTTAACATTTAAGAGCTCAAATAAAGTTTAAAATACGATCCCTGAATGCATGAGTTAAGTTTAAAAAAAATTGGGTTTGTTTGGAAATCCCGCTATTTCAAAGTGATCGAGGAAGAAAAGTTACGTCCAGTGAGTTAGGACACAAAATTTCAGGATCTAAAAATGACGAGCTTTCCTTCGTAATTTTTTTTTTTCAATTTTTGGGAAAAGAATATTCGATTATCTCGATTCTAAGAAAGGTTGCACCTAGTAAGTTAAGGCGCAATATTTTAGAATCGAAGATAAGGAAACATTGCCTCGATTAAGGGTGTTCGATTATTTCGATTTGAAGAAAAAATGCACCTAGTGAGTTAAGGCTCAAATTTTCGAAACTCGAAATAAAGGAATATTGCCTCGATTTTTTTTTTAAAAAAAATATTTTGAAAACGAGCATGCGAGTTAAATATGAATAAGTAGTTAACAGTGAATATTAAACGCAACGTTAAATAGTAGTTAACAATGAATATTAAACGCAACATGAAATAAATAGGAAGATAAATTATCCACGAAAAATCAAGATGCAAAATACGAGCGCGAAAAAAAGTTAATGAAAGAGAAGAATGATGTAATCGGAGTTCAAAACGAGACTCTTCGGATGCATGGGGGCAAAATGGTAGTTTTGGAAGGTTTGGAGTCAAAAATGAGATTTTTGGAAGTTCGAGGGTAAAATGGTAATTTTCGAAAGGTTCGGGGTCAAAAATGAGTTTTTTGGAAGTTCGGGGGTAAAATGGTAATTTTCGAAAGGTTTAGGGTCAAAAATAGGATTTTTGGAAGTTTAGGGGTAAAATGGTAATTTTTGGAAGGTTTAAGGTCAAAAATGGGATTTTTGGAAGTTCGAGGAACTTCGAGGTAATAAAACCTAAGACAGGTGACACGTGGCAGCCTCTCAGGCATCCTGAAGTCAGAGGACTGGTTTGAAAACTATAGAAAATTTCTGGGTCAATTTTGTAATTAAACAGGACCTGATTTAAGGATTAAATTAAAACAAATTGAGAATAGGAGGGACCATTTGCATAAATAAATTGTAGATATGACACGTGGCAGCTCCTGGTGCTTTTCAAAAGTGGGAGGGGCTAAATTGAAAAACCGTGAAAATCGTTGGGCCAATTTAGAATTAATTAAAAGAACGGAAGGACCTGATTGAAAATTTTGGAAAAAGCGGAATGACCAAATGCATAAATATCCCCTTTTTCGAAAACATGCGGATCCTGAGTCGGGTCGGACCGAACTCGGGCCGGTCATGGATACTTCAAAGAAACTACGCCGTTTTGTACGAAATACTCCTACCAAAACGTTGCCGTTTTGGTAAGGGTATTTAAACCCTCGAGCCTTTGCAAAACTGAACCCCTCCCTCATTTTTTCGGAATTCAGAAAAAAATAGCCTAGAGCCCCCTCCCTTTTTCTCTCAAAAACCTTCCATGGCCGGCCAAACTCCGGCCGGTCAAGCCAGTCGTCGTCTGTCGCGTGGGGCTCTACGCGCGCCGTCGATCCCCGCACGTGGTCATCACACGTCGTCGCCTGAGGGTTCTCCGGTGCACGCACCGCTGCCCTCATCGGTCACACGCGGTCGTTTGCCTCTGTCTTCGACCGTCGACCACGGTTTAAAGGTAAAAAAACTTATCCCTTCATCTTTCTTTTAAAAAAGAACAGATCTAGGTCTAGATCAAATCAAATCTAGCCTAGATCTAAACGGTTTTCCCCTTTTTTTAAAAAAAAAACAAACTTATTTTGTTTGGGGTTGAAAATGTTCTTGCTCTCGATTATTAGAAAATCTGTTTTTTAATTCCTTGGGTTTCTATGGGTTTTGCAGGTCCGTGTTTGACGAGGTGTAAACGGTGTTCGTTCGGGGTTGAACTTCCGGCAACGGCGACCAACGACGGCAAGCCGACCGAGGATAAGTCTTCTGACTTTTCGTTTTTTTTATTTGACGTCATTAATACAATTATTACTAATATTGTTAAGAAAATATTTATTATTAATAAATATTATGAAAACCGCCCGCTTGTCATTAATGCCACCATTTATTACTGCCCTTTATTACTAATATTATTCTTATTAACTAATATTACTATTAATATTTATCACTGCAATTAATATGTATTGAAAACGCGTATAGTAACAATAAATTATAGTAATAATATGCATGAACGGGTATTAATGGATATATGCGAAATAATATAAACAGTTTAAATCTAAAGGGCCAATCACTGACGAATGAATACTTACTAGTGATACGTACTTTGCTTGGTATGAAATGTTTGGTATTCTGCCCTCTTATACTGCGAGTGTTGATATCCTTCCTTAATAACTTACTGTTTCTGTTTGTATTGATTTTTTTTTCAGAGAAATCGTCCACCCCCCCCCCTCTCTTTTTACAACTGAAATGAATTTGGCTTTTATAGCCTATGTTGCCATCATTCTTTTTTGTTTTACAGTATTTAATGTATGTCCACTCTTTCTTTTTGCAGGTTCGGCAATGGCAGTGACGGTTGGAACAGTCGGTGGCAGGGCAAGTTGGAGCTGAAGAAGAAGCTGCTTAGGCTGACGTGGCGCACTCTGAGTGGCTGAGGAAGAGGTGGCTGGTGCAAGTTGCCCAGCAGATTAGGAATAGGCTAAAGTTTGGGCCTATTTGGGCCATTTTAGTTTAAGTAAATTTGGGTCCTTTGATTTTGGGCCCAATTTTGTAATTGGACATTCTTTATATTTGAACTTTATTTTAAATTTATAATAATTTTAAATTTGAAAATAAATTTAAACTTAAATTTAAAATAAATTTAAATTTTTAACAAATTTAATTTTAAAATAAATTTAAAGGGGAATTTGAGCCCGGTCAAAATTTGGGCTTCAACAAAAGTTATTTTTTTCCTTTGGATATTTTGGAAATAGCTTCATATTTAAATATATTATGCTAATTAAAACATAAAAAATAATGTAAATACTGAATAAAAGATTAGTGTCTTTTAATATATATATTTGGACTGATAATGTAGTTTAATATATATATATATATATATGGGTGAAAATTTTATGAAACAAATTTATAAAAAAATTAAACAAAATTTAAATGTTAGTTGAAATGATAAGATTGAGATAATGTAAATGTTGATGATTTGTGTTCAAATATTATTATGTATATATAATTTTTTAAAATTTTTTATAAAAATATAAAAAGATAAAAAAAATATGATAAAGGTTACTATTTATTATTTTATAAAAATAATAATTTTTTTTGATAATTTAAAAATTAAATTAATGATCCTGTTTAGGAGTATACCAATTTAATTAATCGAGAAAGGAAGGCAAAGGAAATTTTGGTAGGAAATGGTTACTTTTTTTTTTAAAGCTACATAAATGGTATTTTATATGATATCAGTGTGAAGATTAATATTTATATAAAGAATAATTATTTTATACCTACTTTCAAAAATGTTATATTATAATTAATAATTAAATTAAAAAATTCACAGATATTTTCAAAATATATTAAAATAAAAATTTAACAACTTGTTTTTAAAAGTATAAAAGATAGGGAGGGAAGGAAATAGCGGCGATGAATTATGAGAAACATGGAAATGCGTGGGTTGTTTTGTTGGTTTTGAGTTTCATCGATGGGGATAAAAAGTGAATGGAAAGTGAGTGATTTAATACGCGCTAACCATTCCTCTTGGATCTGGTGCCCTCCCCCGACACTCTCTCCGTTTCGCTGCTTTGTTGGGTCCCATCTCTGTTTATATTTGTTGACTTTCCCAGATTCCCCCTCCTCCTCTATTTCCCATCATCCTTATTTTTTTCAAATTTGAAGTACACCAGAAATTACCCCCAACATTATTATTCTAAAGAACATTCTTTGGTGTTTGTTTGTACACATTAATTTATTTTTTAATTTATCGTATTATTATTAGCCGCTTCCTTACTAAGAGTAGCAACATATCCTCATAAATAATGTTACAAAAAGCATCTTCTAACACATCCATTACCAAAATCATATTTGTTCAATTAAAATTTAACGAGAGATCATTTCCAAAAGAAAAAAAAAAGCTAACGAGAAATGTCTTAACTAAGATTACCAAATGAAGAAAATTTTGTTTATACATTATTTGTACGGTTTTAAACTTGTTCATCGCTTGAGGTTGATCTCATGGAACCACATCTAGGAATGTCTTGTTTGTCTGAAGCATGTGTCATCAACTCCTTCACTACTTGACGAAATTTCCTTCTATAAGTTGGCAACTTCGATATACTCCTCGCTATTCCAATCATTCTGCATTTCACAATCATAAGTAAGATTTCATTACAGGAAACACATTAAAGAATGTTCTTTAGAACAAGTGTAATGAGAGTCGAACCTTCTACTTATGCCTTCAATTTGGGCAGCTCTGAGAGAATCTTGAGGAACTATACTCCCATTGTCCCAAGCATCCATACGTTCTAAGTTGGTGCCAAAAAGAACCAACTTCTCCAGCAGCTTAACTTCACCATCTCCCAGTTTTATAACCCTGATTTGTTCTTTCAGCACCATTATTGGGTTAAAGAACCAATCCAGCAGTTTGTCTTTTGGTCGGTTCAGATTGTTTATTTCGACATTATCAAGCATTAACAAACCATTCGACCCGGATCTGATAGAAAGCAGGAGAGTCTGCAAGAAACTATAACATGGTAGGCCAACACCGATGATGGCTCCTCCATGACTGCCCTTTGCTTTCAACCATTCACAGAGATCTAATGAGGTTATTACATTAGCTTCCAGTAGTTCCTTCCCCCTTATTTCACATGATTTCATCACATTCGTCCATACCTGTCACATTATGTCAATTATATATAATTAGGGATAAATGACAAGGACTGATTACCAGTAATCATTAAAATTCAAATTTTCTTTCCTTACAACTCTTTAGCTACGTTACCCGTATTTGGAAGTAAGTGAAATTAGTTAATACACGCATAATCAAATTTGGGCTTTCAGGTTTACATTTGTTTCAATTAGGTCTTGTTAATTTTTATGAATTTTTTTATTTTTATTTTTTGAATTTTGAATTTTTAAATATTTTTATAATTTTTAAATCATTAATTAAAATAACATATAAAACACATAGTGTTATGTTAGCATGAAGTGCATGTGGGCCGCCTATAGATGCTCATGGGTCAAGTCAAGCCTCAATAGAATTTTAGGTTTGAGTTTAACCAAATTCAAAAAATGGATTTAAAATTTTGCCCAAATCCGATCCAGGTAAAAATGTTAAAACCTGAGTCCGACCCATCGGTATTAATTTTTTTATATTATTATTTTTATATAAAAAATTTAAAAATATAATATATCAAATACACTAAAAATATTGAAATAAATGTTTCTCTACAAATTGAAAATAAATTTAAAAAAAATTATTTATACTTAAAATAATACTAAGATAGGTGCAACTTAGCGAGCAAATACTTTTAAAATAGTAGCAAAATTAACAATAAAACAAAGTTATATAATATCCAAATAATAACAACAAAATAGTAGCAATATGATAACAAAACAACATCAAAACAGTGACAAAACAACACCAAATAGCAGCAAAAAGTAGCATTTTTTTTTTTTTTTTTTGCAATTTTAGGTCGAGCTAGGACTCGAGCCAAAAAAGCTTACCCGAGGCTTATCCTGTTTAGAAAACGGGCCTCGTTCTTTTTTTTGCCCAAGTCTATTTTTGCCCACTCTCTCACTTTTCGGGCGAGTTGGGTGGTCTGACCCATGATCAGATCTAGGGCTACCATACGGGTTTTCACATATACATCATTAAAAAATTAATGTTTTAGTCGGTATTTCTATTAAATAAAAGAGATTTGACTCTTTTTCAAATGTTAATGTTCAAATTTAGCTCAAAAATAAAATAAGAGTCAAATTGACAAAAAAAATATAATCTATTTAAGGCATAAATTTATTATGCTAACTATATACACAGGCTGGCTTGTTATTTTAGTCAAATCAAACAGCTGTTGAAAGTTGAAACTGAACCTTTTTAGCTGCACAACTAAACAGGTTACATGTTTCATTAAGCAAAGTTGCAGGAATTAAGGATATTATTCAACCAAATGCAGAATTAAACCAAAAAAAAAAAAAAAAGAAAGAAAGAATGACTAAGAGAAACCAACCTGAACCATTTTCACTTCCTTTATTGCCTCTCTAACTGATACTGAACGAGCTAAGGTTGGCATAAGCATTGCAGGTGGCTCACCAGTTGTGGAACTGAATCTCCCACCAAGTCCTCCTACTGAATACTCGATTTCAGACCCATTTTTCTTTCGATATGAAGGCCTGGCTGTGAATATAATTACTCAGATTTCAAACTATAAATGGAAAAACATACTCTGACATGCCTGGCTAATGTTGAAAAAGATTAGATAAGGGTAAATTACTTTGGAAAGATTGTTCCTTCTCTGAGATAAAGCCAATCATTTGTGTACTCATCAAATTCAGCTATCATTGCAATCACATATGCAACCCCTCTCTTGAATGATCTTTCCTGCAAAGTGCAAGCAGCCCCCAAATATTTCTTTTAAATCTGCTAAAATGTCAAGCAAGGGATGTTTTCGAAGCATTAACCGACCTGGTATACGATGACCGATCCATACAATCCGATGAAGATGCTGGAGAAAATAGCCATTATTATGCTCCCTATCACAACTATTGGCCACAAGAGGATTGTCAAACCAGCAACGGGGATGCATGCTGTTTCAAGGAATGGACCTTCTCTGCTAATTAGATCATGCGTCAGTCGAAACCATCCCCTAAATAACATGTATGGACTCTTAACTATGGCGATTATAGTGTAAATGGGAATATGCACAATTAGTCCCAACAATCCAACAACGATGAGTCCTGGTACATGAATCAACCTGCATAACACAGCTATGGTCGTTAATGCGATAAACAAGGCTCGACCCTAATTTATATCCGTTCTTATCAGTATAAGAGACATTACCGCAGAGTTCGGACCTCATTCGGGACCGGGGATTCACGTAGTTCCTTCAAGTAGAGTGGATATGAATGGAAACATAAATCTGAAAAATCTCTAACCACAGTGCAACTTCCTTTGATAGTGTCCCATGTTCCATCCTAATAGGTAATAAGCATTAACCAGAATCAAACAGTGTGCTATGAGAACAGAAAAACAGAAAATTTCAGACAAGAAAAGAGAACTAAAAATTACCACGACACAATGAAAGAATCTGTCGGACTGGTTGTCAAGTCTGAAGGCCTCAAAAGATGAAACCCAGGGAGTGAAGAAACCATAGCAAACACAAACAATACCAGTTCCAGCTATGCTTAAACCCAACCATATACCAAATAAAGCAGGCAAAGCAATTAATAGAGCTACTTTAAGAGGTGCATCAAATCTATTAGTCCTGCAAAAATTACAAACCCTTTGTTATAAAAAGTCCAGAAACTCGAACCCTGATACTTAAAATTCAATACCCAAAGTCTCCAACAGTTCAAATCTATGGATAAAAAGATAGAAAAGGTGTTGTTTTGGTTAGGATGGTTTACTTTACAACTGTGTACACGGCCCAGGCAATATGTGCTGGTAACAATCCCAAGATGACCCCCAGATTTCCAATTATCAGTATCAAAGCTGCAATAGGTCCAACAAGTAAACCTGGAAAAACATATCCGTTTTATGGTCCATAGAAACACAGACATAATTTTTCGCCAAGAAGGTAAAAGAAAACACAAAGAAAGAAGAGAAAGAACCTTTAAGAGCGCCGAGAAAGAGAGCAGAACAAAAAGCAAACACCACATAAACAATCCTTATCCAACCTGCCTGATTACTGTTCCCCGCATCCATCCCGGAATACCATGAGATTTTCTAGACAAAAACATAAGGTGAAGCAAAGAAACAAAAGAAAATAGAGAGGCACAAAGGGCGTGCGCTGCAAGAAGGGTTGACAAAATAAGAAGGAATCGAAATGGAACAGGAGGACACGAAATAGCTAAAAAGGAATATGATAATCAATCGCCAGATGATAGGGCCGTGAAGAAATGTTCAAAGTTCAAAGTTTCAAACCCAAAAAAAAAAGTCCTATTATGATGGAGAGAACCCACTCCTTTCTGTTTACTTTTAAGACTTGGGTGGTTATGTAATTCGAAAACATCCAGAAGATTTTGACGAACCATGCCATGTTTTTGTAATATTCTAATCCCAAGTTTCTTATTTAAAGCTACAGCCTTTTTTATCTGTATAATATGACAATCAAGCTTCAACCTTTTTTTTACTACATTTTAATAAATCAAAATAATTAATTTTATGAAATTCAGAACTGTAGCAGATTTATTTTAGGAGAGAGTGGGGCGCAAAAGGCGGCCAAGCTTTTTGGGTTAATCCGACTCCATGGTCAACAAAATACATACATCAATACTATAAACAATTAGTAATAATCTCCATTTGACAAGTCATTCTCTCTGGCTTTAGATCCGCCGGCTCATACTTGTAATAAAGTCATAATTATGCATTGGCATGCATGATGTTTATGCCTATCTCGTCTGCTCAGACCTTTCAATCCACATTAGACATCATGACTTGGAGTACGGACATTTGGGTCAGTAATATTGGACAAATTTTACACTGATCATGACTAATAATACTTCTTTTTCTATATAAAGCTCCTTCATTGTTTTCTAGATTAATTTTGCTTATATATATATTAGCATAATGACGTGCATGTTTGATTCGTTATCCGTGGAACTAATATGTTTTATTATCTTCCCGAGAGTTGAATTCAAATAAATTAAAATTTTATTTTAATCTGACTCAATCCAATTTAGGTAATAACAGAAGGTGAAAACTTTGGATGATGAAGAAAAAAGAAAGAACATTTAGAATTTGGTAGAAAGGACGATGGCAACCATCATTACTAACTAAAACAAAAACGAAAAAGCTGGTATTATTGATCTGGATTGGCATTGCAAGACAAAAGAGATGGTGTCATCTTATATAACTGCCCTCCACATAGTGATATGATATTAATTAAGTACAGGACGATGACGACAGCAAGAGAGTTCTCAAATGTTGATGGCGGTCCTTCATTTATATTATTTTTGGCAACAAATATATATTTGTATTGATGTCACTGCCTTAACAGAACATATATTCCAATTGCTAAATTTGTTTCAGCAATGAGCACAAATAATGAATACAGTTTTAGGATAGCCACACCCGACAAAACTGTACCAAGTTGTCGGATATTGGTTCAGTTAGCGAGCATTTATACTGTTTTCCATGGTCCGGTGCTTAGTTTGGTATACCCAACCTATGCGCTTCTTCTTAAAGGTAAGAAATTTTCATAGGTCAAATTGAGTTGGGTCTAGGTCGGATTTAAATATAATATTAATATATTTTATATTTATTTAAGTATAGATTGGTTCAAAATTTAGTATTTAAAATTTTATTTAAATTCGTCTATATTTGTAAAAGATTAATCTAAATTCATTTTAAGTTCGTTCATATTATTTTTAATTTTTTAAAAATATATTTTATTTTAATATTTAATAATTTTATATATTTTTATTTATTCAAATTTTTCATATAATCATTTTAACATTATTTTAATGTTTACATTAGAGTAATATTATATATTTAGTATATATATATATATTTTAAATGTTCTAAATTATATAATATATAAAAATAACATAATATAAAATATTATAAACTTAAAACGGGTCGGGTCGGATCGAGTTTGGGCTAAAACATTCAAGCTCGAGCTATACCCATATTTTAAACGTGCCTAATTTTTTTGCTCAAGCCCATTTTTCGGGTCTAATATTTTTACCCAAACCCTCCAAATTTCAGGTGGGCCTTCGGGTATGGGCGGATAGTCCGGCCCATGAACAAGTCTACGTCCTCCTCTTCCATAATACTTTTTTTCAAGGTTAAATTACTTATAGTCACCCGAGTTTACAAGCCGTCCTATTTTGGTCACTCATTTTAAAAATTTGTTATTTTAGTCACTTCTATTAAATAAGTTGTCAATTTTAGTCACTCTTGTTAGCTATTTTATCAAATTTAGTCACCCTACAGTTAAATACTTTGGTTACCATACGGAATGCTGACATGATAGTCTTTTGATAGGTATAATAACAAATTTAGCCCTTAACATGATTTCACATTCTATTAATTTGATCTTAATTCTAAAAAATTCTACAAATTTAACCCTCAATGCTTGCACATTTTGTCAATTTAGTCCAAATTCTAAAACTCGACAAATTTATAATTTTAAAAACTTGAAAATATATTATTTATTATAAAAAGACATAATTATATTAAATGTTAAATATATATTAGTAACCTTATCACATGCCTATGTGTGTAGAAATCACATATTTAGAATACAAAGGTGTGTTTCATATAATAAATAATGAAAAATATGGTTTGGAACTAATTAATAGTAACACATGAAATATGTACCGTATTAAAATGAAAAATATTAGACTAAATTGAGAGTAAAACGAAATTTAAACATATAAATACATCATATTAAGAATACTAAGGGTCTCTTTGGATAGCACGAAGTAATTGAATGAAAATGTAATTACAATGGTAGTAATTACACTATTTTGTAATTACAAAAATATTGTAATTCCCTAGACGTGTTTGACTGATAGAGTATAATTATATCATAATTTCCTACGTCATATTTGGTAATACAAATTGTAATTACACAGTCACATAATTTATATATTTTTACTTTGATGTTTGGGTGTCTCGAGACAAGAGGTTTATGCCTAGAGACCTAGAACAGGGCAAAAATTATTTTAGTTTCAATGTACCTCTAGCTTGAGACAAAGGCCACTTGTCTTGAGATTAGCTAGATGTGTCTCGAGACATTCGATGCTTGAATGCAAAAATTAAGTGAAAATTTATTCTAATAGTCTCGAGACATATTTCTCCTGTCTCAAGACCTAGTGGCCAAATGGTCAAAATTTTACACTTTTAAGTATCTAAAACCTAACCAAATGAACTCAAACTTACCCAAAATCTTATCTCAAAATATAGTCATCAAATCAACCTATCTAAACACATGCATACATCACCAAATCATACCTTACAACACAATATTTTCATACCAACTAACTTACGCATTCAAATTTAGATAATCAAGCATAACTAGCTCGTAATCAAAAGATAAAATCCAATCACTATAACATTATAAGCCACCTACCAAAAGAACCAAATTATTAACTTAGACAACAAGCCTACCAACCTAGGTACATGCTATATGACTTCAAAACATATATATACATACAAAATTGCAATGAGATGACATCTGAGCTAAGCCTTCATGACTGGATGCTTAACCACGAAATTACTATAGCTTTTATATAAGACGTGTGCACAGAAACAAACAAATTCACACAATGAGTAATGGTTACTCAATTGTGCTAACATGATTCGAATTCTATTATAAATATAAAGAAATGCTTGTTTGGACTATCAAGACAAAGAATAAGATGATTGTTGAAACAGACGTAACTTTGGAAGCCACTAAGAAAGAGTTAAATGATACCAAGGTCATTCTAAAAAAACATGAAAGGCAAAGTGAATATATCTTAGTTGTTGGGAAATCTGAACTTGGTCAGAATGCACTTGGTCATAAACCTCCATCTCCTATGAATTTTGTTAAATCTAATTAGATGGTTGCTACTTCTTCCTTTGAAATAGGTAAAAAGAAGAATGGAAAACATGCTTTTTACAATTGTGGAAAGACCAGACATGTAAGATCTCATTGTTACAAGTTGATGAATGATCAAATAAAGAGAAGTACAACGAACACTCAATATAATGTTGCAGGGTTTTGTCGTAAATGTCAAGGGAGTGATTGTTGGGAAAGTTGTTGCTTGTTCCATGTCTTGTTATAAATGAAATTCTTTTCTGCTCGAGCCTTGAATATGTTTTGTTTGTGCTGAGTTCCATCCACTTGAATGTGACATGTTTGATAAAATTAGAAGATTGAGTCAACTCAGGATAATTAATGGGATAGTTTGGACTTTTAAATAGGAGTTTAAAACCTATCAAAATACTTTTGATTGACAACTTGAAGAGACCTATAAATAGGTTGTTTTGTGCCGCACATCAAGAACAATTTTTTTGAGTGCTTTTGTCGACAACTTTATTGTGTTTTCTTGTGTTTATTTTGTAACACTAATTAAGGTATTCTTCAGATAGTTTATTGATTGTATTGTAAGGTATTTAGGTGAGTGATTTGTGACAGTTGAGGTCAGTATTGGGTCTATAATTACTTCTTTGTGTAATAGTAGATTTGGCTTAAGCCAATATATGATCCGAACAATTGTTGAATAAAATCATTCATCGAGCGAGACTCTACAGACATAAGACTATTTATACTCTTATTTTTTTCGCTGTATGTTTTCATTGTAACTATCGTTATAACATCGCTAAGCAAAGTTGATATAACATAAAACATTCTATAAAAAATACTATCATACTTTAATTCAAAAAAAATACTGTCATACTTAACTTGATCAATTTGGAACATAGTGACAAATGGCTTCTGTACCTTTAGTATTCATTAGCATCAGATGTCAAAAAGAGAAAGAACACCGATAAATTGTCTCTGCTCTTATTCCCTTAAGTGGTCCATGTACTTTTCACTCCTATTTTGTAGTACTCAAGGAACTTGTTTCGCTGGCATCGACCAATCTCTCCAACCAAGAGCTTCATCTCCCATTCACTCATCCACTCCTCTTCCTCCTTTAATCTTCCGGCACTATTTTCTTAAATACCATTGAATCTCACCCTCTACCTCTTAGTGAAAGAACCTTCGGTGTTTCTTCGATGGACTCCTAACAATTTAGTGGCTCTCTGTCAACTTCCCTGGCATCGCAACCCCTAGGCCTAACTTAGGCTTGTGCTCCAGTTGTTTTCAGCTCACCACTGGATGGGGACACCACCGCTCATTCGCTTCAGTAGTCAAACCGCTTGGATCTTCAATCGTAGATCCGGAGAGATCGCGTAGTCATGGTGATCAGCTCTTTAGCTGTTGAACATCTGACCACCAACCCATTGTCATCCTAGTCTTTCCCTTATCATATTGAACTCTCGCCAATTTTCTAGTAGGATGAAGACCGAGCATCGGAATAATAACCTTTTTGGTACAAGGGGACGGATTGAACTTGAGAATCGTGTCCTCGATGCTTGTTCGGCGGTTGGGAGATTAATGGTTCACTGAAGCCCTTTTCTGTTGTTCGATTTTCAATCTCTTGGCTGTTTAGGCGTATATTTTTAATCATTGGTGTTTATTTCAAGTCTTATTAACAAGTTGAAAACGAGGACATTCGAGTAGAGGGAATCATACACATTAATGGCCTAAAGCTTGTTGCATGGTGGTGATCCCTTCACCATTTCTCGAGATTCTCTTGGTTATATATCGTCCAAGTTCTTTTGAATTTTCTTTCTTATATTTCAAGATTCTTTTGTATTCTAGTTCTAATTTATTAAAAAAATGGATTCAAATAGAAATAATATTTTTTTACTTATTCTGAATAGATAAAAATACATTTCATTATTTAATTCCTGCTTGACTCAATTATAAAAAATCATTTTATTTAATTTAGAATTCCCGTTACAGACTTAAATTATCCTCGAGAGTAAGGGTAAACGTTAGATTGAATTAAGTGAAAATTTTTGAAGTAATTTATTTGACAAGTCACATTTTATCATTCTAATTTGATTTGAAATTTTTTCGAATCGAAACAAGTAAAACGAAATTTGATTCGAGTTAAATCGAATAAAATTGTTCAAGTTAAATTAAAAAACTAAACATGTTAAATTAAAATCTTATTACAATATAATTAATTTCATGTTTGAAACATATAAATTTGAAAGCATATATTTTTTAAAACTCTTTTCAAGCAAAATAAAAGAAAAAAAAAAACTTTTAGTATGATAAACTTGAATCATCAGTTTACTTATTTAAGTCCAAAAACTTATTATTTTAAAATTTTTTTATATATTCTTTAGATTTTTTTAATATTTTTTTAAATTTTTATAAAATTTTTCACACTTAAACTTCTGAACATTTTTCAATTCAATCCCTATTGACATGTAATTTATTTTTCACCATATAAGCACTTTAATTAAATAATTCAGTATAATATCTTATTTCAGATAACACATTTCATATATATCACTTCTCTTGTTTCCATTATAAATTCATAAAGTTTACAATTTAACCCTTAACATCAAGAAGATTCATTATTTACATTAATTTCACCTTAACATCACTTTGTAATCAATTCGGTACTTATCATAAATCTCAAATATACGTTTGTTTTATTAAAAACAACTTTTATGAAATATTTTCAAAAAATTTTAAAAAAATATTTTATACATATTCATCTAAATACCAAAAAAAAATTTAAAATAATTTTCAATTAAACAAACTAAGCCTTAATTTAACCCACAACTCAAATTATTTATTTAAATCAACTAAAAAAACTGAATACTTAATAACTCGAAATTCAATTTCTTTTTTTCAGTCTAATCGAGTGCTTAAAGTTAAAATTTTGGAAACTATCATTAAAGTAAGGAAAAAATAAAAAGAACAGAAAGAGAAAAGCCCTTGCACTCGCGAGGGAGGAAAACAGTGGGCATCTGCTGCTTCTTCGGAGTCCCTGCTTGCTTATAACCGAATTGCCGGTTATGGATCGAAGGGTGAAGAAGGAAGCTGAAGAGATACCGCAAAGAACGATGTCATTTGCTGGTCGGAGACTTAAATCTGCTGGTGAAGAAGACTTCATCCTCGCTCTCTCAACTCACACTCCTAAGCTCAACCCTTCTTCTTCGGTCTTTCTTTCTCTCTCTCTCTTCTTCTTTCTTTACTTCTTGCTTCCAGTTTGTTTTGCTGGATTTTGAAACGAACGAAAGAAACTAAAGATTGTGAAAGAAAATATGTTAGATCTCGTATTTCTTGCTGTAGTTTTTATTTTCTTCAAAAAAGATCTTTAGAAGGTTCGTACTGTCTTTGCTTGATTGATAATTAAATTCATTGCATTATATTTTATTTTTGCAGGAAAAGAAGGAAATTTGTAAGAAGGCTAATGCGTTAACTGAGAGAAAACAGAAGCGAAAGAAGTGCCAATCCGAGACCATAATTAAACCTGTAAAACCTTTTTTCTTACTCTTACTTTTTTTTTTCGGTTTAAATTTGTTATATATTTTTCTACGGCTATTATAGAAATATTTATGAGCTAATGACTCAACTGTAGTCTCAAAATTCCAAATCCATTGCAGAGAACAAATATTTGAATCATCGTTTTTTTTTTCTTTCTCAATTCCAAAGATTGTTTTGAAAGAGTCAAAAGAAAACACATAGTAGAATAATGCTAATAAATTAAACAAAATTGGCAACTTATGAGCAAGGAGACAGAGGTAAACTTATTTTCCATGGTCAAACTGGTTTCCGTATGGAATGGATTAGAACATAGAATTTCTAAATTTCAAACTTCCAGCAAGAATTGTTTGTCTTTTAGCTCAGATTAATTAGCACTAACAAATAAATTTCTCGGCAGGCAGTGTCAAATTGTGGGGAGAAGAAAATAAGGTCAGTGAACTATCCAAAAGAATGGAATCTGCGTATGCTGTTTTACTGCTTTTGGATTAATTGTCTGATGATGTTTACCTTTTTTTCTTTTAATGAAGCTCTATGAAAAATAAGGACGTAGGTGATGGAAGATCCATAGCTGAAATTAAGTCTCCAGCTATGATTTGTGCAGAGGAAATTCAATCAAACCTAGAACCTGAATTTCCCAGTTTTGCAAAATCTTTGGTTAGATCACATGTCGGAAGCTGTTTTTGGATGGTTAGCTCCGTTAAATGCTTTAATTCACCTTGTATAATTATATATATTTTTTAAGGTTTGTGGGATGGGGCTAAGCCTGATAACAAAACAGGGAATGTGGTTGGCCTTAATCTTAGTCACAGCTGCCTTGTTGGCCCTATCCCCTCCAACGACACCCTCTTCCTGTTTTACCATCTCCACGATCTTAACCTTCCTTACAGTGATTTCAATTGGTCCCCAATAGGATACCAGTTTGGTCGGTTTACTGTGTTGACCCATCTAAACATCTTTCGGTAAAAAATTTCAGGTTCAATTCCATTAGTAGTCTCTCACCTTTCTAAATTATTATCCCTTGATCTATCCTATGATGATGGTTTGATCTTTGAAAGGGATGCCATTAAAAATGTTGTGGGAAAGTTGACACAACTAAGACACCTTCTGGTCTCATTTGATAGGTGTCTTAGTTGTGTCAAGTTTCTCACAACATTTCCAAAGAGATGCCCTTCAACAATTAGTCATTATAGGATAGATCAAGGGTTGATAGTTTAGAAAGTTGATAAATTGTTAATGGAATTTTACCTGAAAGTTTTAATTGAGAGATTTTTATATGGGTCAACATGGTAAACTGACCAAACTAAGATGCTATTGGGTACCAATTGAAATAATTGTAAGCAAGGTTAAGCTCATGGAGATGGTGGAAGAGGAAGAGGGTGCTGTTAGTGGGCTTAGGGCCAACATAGCAGTTGCAACTAAGATCAACGTGAATCACAGTACCTGTTTGTGTCACACTTAACCCCGCACAAATGTAGCTCTGTTTTTTGAAGTTTAGCCCTTGATTAACTTGTAAATAATGAATTTTTTTAGGTGTATTTGTGATAACTACTTTTTTCTTTTGACAGGGGCTTCCTGGGATGTTCTGTAAAACACATTTACCTAGGAAAGATACTACAATCACTTTGGAAGACGAGAGTGGGAACCAATTTCATGTAAAATACTATGCTGATAAAACGGGATTGAGTGCAGGTTGGAGACAGTTTTGTAGTGCCCATAATTTGCTTGAGGGGGATGTTTTGGTCTTCCAGTTAGTTGAGCCAACCAAGTTCAAGGTGATGTTCAATAGCTATTCTTCTTGGCTTTCAACTTCTATTGAGTTTTTGAGGTTTATATTACTTATGTGCAATATGTGATTATATATCTGTTGATAGTTCTGCCTTGTCATTAGAATTTAATATTAAGAGGACAGTTCGAGGTGTGCCGTATTTCCCCATGTCCCAACATTGGATGGGCATCCACTATGAGTGAGGGGTCTGATTCTGGGATCTGATCCTCCAACCTAATATATGATCTTCTATAACATTAATAGTGATTAAAAAAAAGCTGGTAAAATACATGGTTGGATGGTTTTTGAAAGGACAAGTTGGAAAACGCAATGGAAGAAAAATATGGATAGAGAAACAAGGGTGAGGATGCTATCTATTTCAGGATTGTTCTCCTTGCCCTGTACTTTTCATGTTGGCTTTTGTAGAGAGTTCAGCATAGGAGCTTCATAGGTCATATACATACAACCTTTAATAGCATGGATCAATGTCTACTGAATTTTGTTTGATCTCCATCTCTTGATAATTAATAAAGGTTTAACATGATCATGCATGTATTAAGACTATGAAGCTCAATCGCAAATGCCCTATGTTGTTAAAGTTGAGGAAAGATAAGTTCTACTTTTATGCTGCTGTCTTGTATAACTATATTTTTGTTTTAAAAAAGGTTTAAAGGGTAAAAAAAAAAAACCGTAATAAAGAAAATCAGAAAATGAATTAAGTCCTTATGAAAAAAGTAATGCTTAATTGAGTCCTCAGTGACTCAAGAAAATTAATTAGCCCCTTCCATTAATAGAAACCTTCAATGATCGATTTGATCACGGTCATTGATGCGGTAGATGAAAGCCACGAGAATTTGACATGTGGCTTTCCATATCAGCAAAAATTAAAAAAAAAAATTAAAATTTTCTAAAATATATTTAAAAATTAATTAAAAATTCACATCCATAATAAATTTAGAGATATGGCTGTCCTAGTTTATTTGAGTTTAGACACTTATTTGTTCAGGTTCATTTTTCCTGAGCACAAGACTGAAAAATTATACAATAGGTGATGAATTCCACCAGTTATAGATAAAAAAATAGGTGATGATGCATATCTGCCGAAATAATGTAAAAAAAACTTACCCTATATATACATACAGAAATATGATGGTAAAACATTTTCCCTATTTGAACTCTAATTTACGAATATATTTCTTTTATCATGATTGTGATATAAAAAATATTAGGCTAAAGGTTAAAAGAGTAAAAATTATAAAAGTTTTTTCTACCATATTTTAATAAATATCTATTATCACTTATTGTTTTATTTTACAGCTATTGAAGCCATATTCGTTACCTACATATGTATATATATAAATTTTTTGAATTATATATTAATTATTTATATTTTTTGTAGTTTTACGTTTGTCCAGAGCGAACTTGGACAATGTGTCCATGTTCAGATGAACACGGATGTCCATTTGTTTAAATTCATTATAGATGTGTATTTTTATTAATGAGTTAGAATATTTTTATATTTCTTTAAATTATTTGTTGACATTGTATGCCGCATATCATCTTCTCAATGCTTCGGTCTGCCACATTGACTGTTACTGGTCAACGATGGTTTTCGTTAACGGAAACGGCCAATTGGTTTTTTTCAGGTCATTGAGGAATAATTGGGTGCACTTTTCTTTATAAGGGCTTAATTGATTTTTTTTATTATGGGTTTCTTTTACCTTTCAACCTTTTAAAAATTAACTTGTCCATACAACTCACTGTGATTGTATTAAATGTTGTTAATTTCTTAAGGTAGTGGCTGCTTTAGTCTTGTTACACTATATATAGCCAAGTATATTACATACCTATTGCATTTGTATTGTAAAGATAGATGATTCACAAATTTTTGCTGCCCCCAAATCCACCTCCAATTAGAAAAAATGCTAGTGAAAATCTTGTTCAGCAAAATAGTTTTGGACTCCATGAAGTTGGTTGAGTAATTTTACTCCTAAAGACTACCTTTACTATTGTGATTTTTAACTTTTATCATTGATGGTCTTGAAGTGCTGAGGTCGCTTTCCCTCCATTTCTCACTAAGATCTCTTTTAGTGATTTACCAAGCCCGGAAAGTATTGAATTCTGGGACAACATTCAGATAAGAAAGGATCTTCTTAATAGTTCTAATTATTTCTGGTATTTCCATAGCTAAACTTGCTAGAGAATACTGGTTCTGATCAGGTGGGATTTTGCCTCTAACTAGTTTTGTAAGAGCTGATAAACCATTAGATGCAGAACAAAAGCTCACTGACTGTTGCACCAACTGAAGATGTTATATATTTTAAATCCAAGTTAACATGGTTAGTTTTTGGTAAAATGTTGTCTGAAACACAGTAGGCTTATGTTTAACTGACAGCCATATAACTTTTCAAATGCTTGGTGAGGTTTGTTAGCAGAGATGTTAAGAACCTTACCTGAATGTTAAAGATTCTGAAAATGTATTTGCCTTATTATGAGGTCACACATTGAAGGGCTAAGTAGGTGAAAAACAATGTCAGGGGTTTTAGACATCTAACTATACAGGATATACTGTTTTATTAAGATTGGTCTGTTGTACTTGAGCAAGCCAATATATCACTCTCCAAAGACTTGCATGTGTTGTTTTTTAAGTTTGCTTGATTTGTAGGAGGAATTGAGAAAGAAAATATACTTAGTTCCAGCTAACTACACTAGAGCTTTAAGGGTGTACTTGGTTGAGTGGAAAAGTGGGAGGAGGGAATGAAAAGGTGGAAAGAAAATAAATTTTGAATGTGTTTGGTGGGAAAGAAAAGTGATAGGAAAGAAAACAAAAGAGATACTATTTTCCACCTTAATGCATCAAAACAAATCATTCCAAATTGGAATGATAAGAGAAGAGAAAATGAGAGACGAATGTATGCTAGTTAATATTTATGCATTTTTCTAAGGTTTCATTTTCTTTCTCTTATTTTTATCTACCAAGTGATGAATGGAAAGAAAATTTCTTTTTCTTTCAATTTTCCCATGCTATACCTTCCTACCAAGCACATAAGTGGAAAGAAAAATTATATTTTTCATCTTTTTATTTTTCTACGCTTTCAATTTTCTACCCCTTCAGTTTTTTCTCTTTCAAGTAAAGCCTAAAAGTTTTCCGTAAGAACTACATAGGTGATAGAGAACTAGTGCAGAGTTCATATTATGTTTATTCCAAATCATTATATCAGCCAAACATAATGACTACTTAACAGTGTTTCTAACCTGGCCCCATCAGTATACCGTAGAACCTGAGACGGCATTAATATAAGAGGATGCAATGCATTAGGTTTCTTCCTCTATTTGAAGGGAGATTATCTTTTATTTGTTTTACATGCATATATTTTTGTGAAAGTCCAGTTATTTACATTAGTAATTACTCTCTATCTCTAACATGTATCATCTTATTTTTGTAGATATACATAATAAGGGCAAATGATTTAAATGAATTGGATGGAGCTCTTGGCCTTCTAAATTTGGATGCTTATACAAAACAAAGTGATGCAGGTAAGTTGTTTGGTGTCTTTGTTAGGTCTCTTAATTATCATGCTTGCATGTCAGAAGATTTTCATTATAACTGAATTTCTGGGGAAAAAATAATAGATGATGCAGAAACTGGTCCAATGGTCTCTAAAAGTACGAAGAGGAAACGTCCAAAATCTCTTCCACTAGCTTCTGTTCGGAAGAAGAACAAGAGGTCTGGCCTACAGAGATTGTCTTGTAATGTTGGGCAGCCAGCAGAGCAATCTGAAAATGATAGTGAAGAAGTTGGTTCAGAAGTTTTGGAAGGTTTCAAGCGAACTGTGTCTGCAATTCAATTCAAAGACGTAACAAGTTTTGAGAACATATTGGTTGATGGCTTGGTTATAGATCCCGAGCTCCCGGAAGGCATTCGCAGTAAATACTACCAGCTATGCTGTAGTCAAAATGCTTTTCTTCATGAAAATATTATCCAGGGTATAAGTTTTAAATTTAAAGTTGGAATTATTTCCGAAACTGTCAATATTGCTGATGCCATAAGAACTTGCAAGCTCACAACTTCTCGAGATGAATTTGATAGTTGGGACAGGACCTTGAAAGCCTTTGGGTTGTTGGGCATGAATGTTGGTTTCTTACAAACTCGACTTCACCGGCTTGTAAACCTTGCATTTGAATCAGAAGGTGCTGCTGAAACAAGGAGGTATTTTGAAGCTAAAGCAGAACGAGATCAGACAGAGAATGAGATAAGAAACCTTGAAGCAAAACTCACGGAGCTCAAGGATGCAAGTAAAACCTTTGGATTTGAAATCGATAGTTTGCAATCTAAAGCCGAAACAAATGAATTCAGGTTTGAGAAAGAAGTCAAGGCTCCATGGTGAAATTGCCTTACAGATACCAGGGGTTCATATCCCACTTATTGTCTTTTTCCTTTATGTATTCAGAATCTCCGACGGTAGCAAGATGACAACCCCAGTTTGTATTACTAGGCAGTTCCATTATTATTTGTACTTTTCTTGGATGATTCTGTGACATTGGAGGAATGATATTTCTGCTCTTTCTCTAATTTGCACGAGGATTAATTGCTTATATCTTCCGTTCGTTTCTTTGTTAATGGGAGAATTATGATCATCATGTAAAGCAAATTATTCTGAGATGGTGCTCGAGGTTGGCATACAGAAGTTTTATCACACCTTATATGCAATAGGTAAGAAATTAAAATAAATTAAATTTGTTTAACTTGTGAAAGAAAATCAATTTAAATATGTAAATAATTAAGGATATTAATTGCACTCTAATTGTTTTTTAATTAGTATTTTCATTTTTCTAAATCACATTAAAATTTCATCATGTTAGAAAGTATTATTTAACATGTTATCATGTTATGAAAGAAAAACTCAAAATTCAAAATAAAATTTTAAAAGATTTAATTAACAATTGAACATAGGCAGAGTTATTAAAAAAAAAAAAAACTCTCATCAATTTTGAGATGATATCGTGAAACAATTTGAGTGATAGTATTAAAATTATTAAAATTAAAAAAAAAAACTTATTTTAAAATATGTAAATTTTTATTGGTTTTCTTAAAAATATAAAACTATCCTCATAATAACAATTTATTTTAAATATGAAAGGGTTAAATAGTAATTCAACTGAGTTGGTATTACTTTACTCGTGATACCAAAAGTTAACCAAACATGTAATTTTTTGAGATTTTATATTTATATTATATTTTTTATATATAAAATGCATAATAAATATAAATATAAATATTTTAAAATTAAAAAAAATTGAATTTAAAATAAATATATAACACCCCAAACTCGATTTAGACGTTACTATCAAATTATAAAGATTACATCCTTAAGTACCAATTAATTTATGTGTAAACTTAGTTTTATTTTCATAGTAACAAAATTTTTTAATTTATCAAAAACATAAGTATTCAAAAGATCGAGTGTGAGCACCTTGATGAAAACCTTGTTTTATAAATTTTATTAAAACAATCTTGTATGCTTAACCAATTGAATTGTAAAACATCGTATTTAATTTTAAAATCTTGCAACGGAAAATATTTTAGAAATTATTATCTTTTATAATTATAGAATTCCATCAATTACACCGTCTTAAATGAAAATACAAATTTTTAAAATGGTATGTTTGCGAAATAAATGTTAAAACCAATAATATTGTCTCAAATCAAATAAAAATCCAAAAGTCTATAAAGTCCATAAATTAGTCCAAGACATACTTAAAAATCACAATGACTAAACCGAGCTCCGGAGTCACCGTCCAATCCTAAGTCTAAGGATCACCTAAAACGAACAAAACAAACGAATGAACTAGAAGTCTAATGTGTGACTTGACCCACATACAAAATTATAGTTATAAAGTTCATATATGTAATTATCATATCAAAATTTTCATATTTTCCAGAACATAATTCATATTTTTCATATTTTCAGAAGATATTTTACTCCTATCCGCTACACACCATCACTATCTAACCAATCACACCAATTTGAACTACAAGAGTCCATCTATCCAATTACACTGATATGTAACGTATGCCATTCATATAAGTGCAGTTGAGCTACCATACACAAATTTGCGGTTTAACCGCCAGACTTGCAGTATTATTGCGACAATACACTTCTTCCGTCAAATAACAACCCACCCCAATGCATATACGTAATCATATTAACATACATACATACATATCACGTAATTCGTATGGCATGCATACCTAAACATATATTTTATAGAGCATAGCATATCACAAAGGTTATACAAAACAAAGCCTACCTATCATGCTTTCAAAGCATAGTCATGTGTAACATACCAAATTATACGTTTTTATAAGCCTACAAAATACCCACGGATCTAATTTTAGAATCCCTTAATCGACCCCTAATTGGGCCTTTAAATTGGCTCAAAAAAGCCATGCGGTCTACCTCACGGTCGTGTGACCTATATGGTCTACCACATGGCCATGTGACCAACACGGCCTGCCATAGAGGTGTTTAATCGGTTAATCGACCAGTTAATCGACCTGAACTACCATTAACCAAATTAACCAACCCTTTTAAACCCTTTAACCGTTAACCGAACCAAATTTTTTTTAAAAAATTAACTGAATCAAACTTTTTTGGTTAATTCGATCGGTTAACTGAATTAATCAAAATTTATATGTTTTTTTTTTGTTAAAACAAGTATAAAACATATAAAAAAATTAATTGAATTAAACGATCGATTAATTTATACTTCCAAAAAATTAATCGTACCGACCAACCCCCGACCGAATACTTATATGTTCGGTTTAACCAACCGATTTTGAACTAAATTAACCGTTAACCGAACTTTCAAAAAATTATTAATTGACCCCAACCGAATTAATTCGATTTTACCCAAAATTTGCACACCCCTAATCTGCCACACGGCCTACCACACAGTCGTGTGATGCAGAACAGTTTCAAAAACAATTCCTATTTTAGAGTTTCAATTGAGATTTTGGGTTAATTTCACACACCTGACGATGTTTCGGGCTGACCACACAACCATGCACCTCCAGATCCTACATATGACGTTAAATCATATCATCTAGCAGTCCAATACCAATACCGAAACTTGAATTCCAAAATTAAAGTTTTAACACATAAGACCCTGAATCTGTTATTCGAACCCTTACCCCTAAAAAACAGCGACCAACAGCAACTAACCCGCTGAACGGTTGGTCGTTCCACAGTCAATATTAACATCACTGTGATTAAAATCCAATCTCCATCCCAAACTATCACTTATCCACCTACCTTCTCCCAAACAACTTAGCAACACCAAATACCTCACAACAATAGTAACATCACTCACCCGCAAAAAAGACGACGAAAAGATGAAGATTCGACAACGCAACAAGCCGAAGAAACACAGAAGGACAGGAAGCACAAACGGGGATGAAACGACAAACAAAGAACCAGTGATTTGATAGAGCTGCAAGGCAAACAACGGAAAGCAGCAGTAGGGAGTGTGTGTGGGCGGTTAGTATTGAGAGCAAAATTAAGGTGTCAATAAATTCAAATAAAATAAAATAATAATATTTCAATTTTAACACAAGATTTGAACTTAGAACCTACAATTTAAATCCAAGGAAATTTGGGGAGTTACAAAGTGAATAACTTGTATTAGGATTATTTTAGAAAGCTAGTTTTCATATACCAATGACATGGTGTGGAGAGCTCAAATTACATCAAGAGAGAGGATGAATCGGTGTTTAAAAATTGAAGAAAACAATAACACAAAAATTTTGGCCTTAATTAAATATTTATTTGTAGCCTTGCTGGCTTATTATCAAACTTGGTTCATGGCGACATGAAACTAAAGATGAAATTTTAAATTAGTGCTCAAGTGATAACTCAATAGGAAAGTTTTATTCGAGCTTGTGGATATTTTTGAAGGTTCAGTCAAAAGCTAGTTACTCGTGTCTTTTATCCTCTCAAGTAGGGCGGTACTACTTTTAATTCGCTTTCAACCAACTCGATGTTTTCAAATTATCAGGTCACCCCTCTAGCAAGCGGGTACCCACCAAAACTAGGAAGTTGGTTTTTTTTTTTAAGGTGTAGTTATTTCAACGGTTTTGACTCATGATGCTCCATACTCGGATCTAACGATCGGGTTGGGCATGGGATGCTACATAACTTGTTTCAATTCATATAAATCAATATTTTTTTTTTATTAATTTCAATTGCATTCAAATCCAATTCATCATCTAGCCATATATGTCGATTTAATTAACATTCAAGTCATGTTCAAACATAATTATAATGAAACAAAAGACAAGCACACGTATAACATAAAGATGAGTAGTAAGTTCCATATGAACTTTCCTTTCAAAATACAAAATGAATGGATCCTTCAGGGACTAATTCATAACTTTCTCTTTTCTCTTATTAGCTCCAATTTGATCAAATCTTGATCTATATAAATATTTTATATATCAAAACAATACCAAACAGTTTCACAAAATGACATGAGATGCATGATCCTAATAAATTCATTCTTCAATTTTTCCACATAATTTGTATTTATTTCAATTTAGTCATTAAACTCGAAATATACATGACTTTAAATTCCTAGCTTTAGATTAAAATCTTATTTCACATATTCTCGTTAGGAACCTTATATTTTCTATTCCTAACATAATTTCATGACATATTTTTACATTTATTCAATTTGGTTCTAATGTGTCGTCAGGAACACCAATTATAACCTATTCCAAAAATTAAAGTAAATAACAGTAAAAAGGAAGTAGGGTCTAATCCTCAGGGGCTGGAGAATCGTAAAAAGTCTTGTCTGTGAAGATCATAGGCAAAATCGTGCCCAAGAAAAGCGCCGCGATTTGAGGAAAAATAAAATAAACAAAATTAAAAATAAAAGAAAACATAATTGAAAGAAATAGAAAATAAGGAAGTCGAAGTAAAAATAAATAGCATAAAATAAACAAGTTGAAAGAAGAAGAGTTTATCAATATTCAAAGATCCAACCTCTAGCTATCTTGATTCTTCCTTGGTTCAATCATAGACTTTGGATGGTTCTTCTCGTGCTTGAATAAGCCAGTTATAGTAAAAGAGGATACCTACGATCACCAGCTCTAGATATAGTTTTTAGTGGAACCTGACTCTAGTCAACCGTCGCTTCAATGGGATTGTCTTACACTAGATCACCTTTTCCCAACGACGAATGCCATGCTGTTTCTTCTCTTTTGGCTTGGCAACCTCTAACGCATTAAGTTAACACACCGACTATGCAACCTTCTCAAAACACACAAAGCGGCCGTCTTTGTACAAGATGAAAAGATTATTTTTGTAGGGATTTTAGATGGAAGCATCAATCTCGTATTACAGAGAATTGATGAATACTCGGGTTGAAAAAAATTAAGCGCGGATTCTAAGCCTCATGAACCTTTGAGGAATATTTGATAACATTTGGCTAGAAGGGTTTTTTAGTTACTCATGATTTTTGGGGAAGAACACAAAATAAAAATAATAGAGTTTTTTATTGAACTAGGATTTTGGGAGATGGAGGATTTTTTCAATGAATGGGGCATGAATAATTCAATCACTCCACCCCCTATTTATTGTACATAATATTCCTAGTTGAATCCAATCTAAATTCTAAAAGATAATTAGAATTATATCTAACATTTAATTCCCCTAATTGGATCCAATTTAAACTCTGAAAGATAAATACAAAAAGATAAACATAAATTAAATACAAATCTTAAATATTAAATCCTAATATAAAATATATTTAAAAAATAAAATAAAATAAAATAAAACCAAGTCTTTTTGTCCTGTAAATTCTTTCTTTTAGCTTTCCATCTTCACACAACTTCAAATTCTCTTTCAAAACAAAGTTTTTTGTCTCCAATTTATCTTCTATCACCACTTGAGTCCCTACAAAATAAAAACACAAGAAATAGCCCAATTTAATAGGATCATACTCTGAAATATATATATTTAATATCCAAAAGTATGTCATATTTAAGCATTATCATATTCCCCCTTACTTAGCCCATGCTTGCCCTCAAGTATGACTCATAATCCACTAAGTAATTAAAATTCCACCATGGAAAATAACACTTCAAAGTTCTACAAACAATTAGGCTTAATGCTTACGAAAAATAAATAGAACCTTTAGCTTGCTATAGGTAAAATCGAAAAAGTAACCCAATTAAAACACACAACAATTAAATCATCTTTAATTATTTCATGAGAGTTAGATAATTTACTAAACTTACCAAGACACCTATTTGTTCACCCTTGTTTCCAAATTTAGTTCTCTTCCTTTTATTTTGTCAATTTTTTCTTTTTTTTTCGTTAAGAATACATTGGACCTTTTGACGCAAAATGAAATGACATTTAAACACTCCATCCCGATTACTCAGCCCAACATGCTCTCAATTTTTTTCTTCTCTTTTTTTTTGTAAAATGTGTTAGCCCTTTTGACGCGAAGTGAAATGACAACCAAGCACTCCAACCCGGTTACTCAGTCTAACACAATCCGGATTTATTTATTTCTATTTTTTTGGGGTTAGCGGAGTTTTGCTTAACACGTCACACGACCTTTTTACGCGAAGTAGGATGACAACCCAAGCACCCTACCCCGATTACTCAATTAGTCACGTTTTACACTATGCTCATAAACACGGAATCATCAAAGGGTTTTTTTTTTCTTTTTTTTCGGACAAAGAACTTTAATTTAAAAGGACTAGAAAAAAAAAACAAGTATCAAAAATAAATTTGGCAATTTCCTAACAATCAAGAAAAATAATTTTAGCATGCATCAGAATTAACTGTTCTCTTATACATAGACTCAATCAATTTTACCATAAGCAAGATAGGGTTTTCTTCATTAATCATAATCTTGTGAGCCTAATAGAAATAAAACAGTGGAGACAAATTTAATCATTGCAAAATCAAAATTAACTCAGCAAACAAGAATCATACTGATGGGCAAAATAGTAGGCATTTCGTGGGTAAAATAATGGGCATGAAATGGGACAAAATATACTTAAAAAAATAAAACAAGTAGAAAATAGCAAGGTAGCAGCAACAATAAACCCATAGCAGCACAAATAGCAGATAAAAATAGCAAAAACAATGAGGAACGCCTCCCCTCTACTTAAAATGCATTGTCCTCAATGTGAAGATAAATATGAAAAAAAAAGGGTTTAGAATACTCTCCATGTTATCGTTTCTCTTGTAGTGCTACAAGAATGCCAGTCATCTGCTGGCCGAGGGTGTCGAGGCGAGTTTCAATTCGCTCCAAACGTTGCTTGATAGTCATGACGGTTGTGGAGTGAGCACTGCCTGTTGATGTTGTCGACAAAAGATTCGATCAACTGCTGGCGCACGAACACCTGCAGGAACAAAATAGAAGGACGAAGGTGTACAGCGAAGAAATCCCATACAATCGAGACAACGAGTGTCTATTGGATCAGCATGACAAGCAATATGTAAACTAGAAAGAGGAATATCAGATCCATGTAAAGAAAGTAAGAACTGAGTTATTAAAGAACCCAATATGAGGGGTCGTTTGGCCTTAATAATATGCTCAAATTGAAGTGCATACCAATACCCCAAATTTACCGGACAACTCATATACATGCACCACAACAAAAACAATTTAATCTTTGAGACGGATGCCGAAGCATCTTTCCTGCCTGAAAAATTATAAGCTAAATATCGATGAATATAGCACAAAGCAAGATCACGCAACCACAAATCCTTAGATGTTCTAGGATTATATGTAAATTCGATATTATCAGTCAACAGTGCAAAAGCAGTGACAGGATTAAAATCTGTAGGATAGGAGCAATGAGCAGATTCATAGATAGTGGTTGAAACATAATCTTCATTAACAAATTGAAGTGCAAAATTAAAACCAATAATAGAAAGACTATGTTCAACCCCAAGTAACCGAAAAGAAATAACACTTGGAGTGTCCAACGCAACCTGTGCAGACCGTTGAAAAGAAAAAGTGGCATAAAATTCTAGAATCAACTCATAATAGGCAGAATGCAGCATATCGGAACCATTAAGCCAACCAATGTTACGGAAATAATTATATATAGCAACATCAATATTCAATGCAGTCAAAGCAGATGGCGAAAGGCATTTACAGGGTATTATCGATTTGTGTCGCAACTGATTATACCTGTCTCAATTGTTTCGATCGGGAAAATTCAGATTACCAGATAATCTACATTCGGATGGAAGGACATTTGCACAGGAACGGTAGGTTCTGCCTCGGATTGAAACGGGTGGTGTTAAACTGTCACTTTCGACAGTTTCGTAATGAGAGGTGGAGTTCTCGAGCATGTCTGGTTTAGGCATGGGTGGCGGAGTAAGCGAACGACGACTCGTGAAACGTTAGAGGAGGCTGGCACGAAAGTTGACGGTGCGATGAGGGTAACGACGAAGGATGTTAGTTCGTAGTTCGTCTCGTACGAGGATAAAGACGGCTCGTGGTTGGAACAGATATGAAAATGGAGGCAGATGGAATCAGGTTTGGATTTAGGGTTCAGTTCGACGGTCGTGGGATTGGTTGTAGTAAGAATAAGGTTGGGTTTTATGGTGAGAAAGGAAGGATTTTAAGAGGGGCTAGTGTGGCCAACGGTGCGTGGTGGTGTGCGATCGGTATATAGGGAGGAGTGTTGTGTGGTGGGGTTGGGATGGGGGAGTCGATCGACGGTGAGTGTGAAGAAGAAGGGGAAGGTGTGGGGGAAAAAGAATCGGATATGTGGATGTGTGATGGAGCGACAAACCATCGACGATGTGGGTTCACGGTGAACGAGGGCTCAGCGGCGGTACGATTTCGGGTGCAAGCCATGGTGGTATGACAAACGGCGATAGAGAGGAAGGGGGAGAAGAGGTAATCGATGGTTAGGAGAAAAGAGAGAAAGGGAAAAAAGAATTATGGTTTGAAATGGGGGTTTCATATGGTTAGCCATGTTTGGGTGCAAAGATAGCTATTCCCTAAGGGGAGACGCTATTCCTAGGTGGGATAAGGGATGGGGAATGGCTGTTTGGACGTAGGAGTAAGTATTTTATCGCATTATGCACCTTTTCGCGTAGAGTTTCTGTCACCGATTTTTTATGTAATAATTTTCTCGAGTTTTCTGGATAAATAAAAATAAATAATTATAATTATATATATAAAAATAAAAATAAAAATAAAAATAAAAATAAAAATAATTATACTTATAAGTATAATTGGGTTGCCTCCTAACAAGCGTTTGTTTAACGTCGTTAGCTCGATGACCCGAATCAGTATTGAGGTTGTTCAAGATGAATTTTCTCCACTGTCTAACCTTGAAAATTTTCATAGAATGGTTTCAACCTTTGACCATTAACTGTGAAACGCTTCCCTGTCTCCTCACTTTTTATTTCTACTGCACCATGGGTAAATAATTTAGTAACAATAAAAGGTCCTAACCATTGAGACCGAAGCTTACCGGGAAATAATTTTAGAATTGAGTTGTAAAGTAACACTTTTTGCCCTATTGAGAATTGCTTTCGGGATCTCATTCTATCATGAAACAATTTTTTTTTATCCTTGTATATACGAGCATTCTCATAGGCATCATTTCAAATCTCTTTCAACTATTAGATGTCTAATTTCCTAGCTTTTCCTACGGGCTCTAATTCCATATTGCACTGCCTTATGACCAAATAAGCTTTATGTTCTAATTCAACATGAAGGTAGCAAGCTTTGCCAAAAAAAAGTCGAAATGGAGACATACCTATTGGGCTTTATATGTTGTTCGATAAGCCCATAGAGCATCATTCAATCAAAGACTTCAATCCTTCCGATTAGGTTGAACTATTTTCTCCAAAATAGTCTTGATTTTTCGGTTTGAAATCTCCGCTTGGCCGTTTGTTTGGAGGTGATAAGGTGTAGCTATACGATGATTAACCTCATATTTCTTCATGAGTGCTTCCATTACTTTATTACAAAAATGAGTTCCACGGTCACTGATCAAGGCCCAAGGTGTGCCAAACCTGGAAAAATACAATGTTTTAGAAATTCTACCACGGTTTTAGCATTATCATTTCGAGTAGGAATTGCCTCTATCCATTTAGAAACATAGTCTACTACTAGAAGTATATATAGATTTCCAAATGAAGAGATAAATGGGCCCATAAAATCAATACCCCACCCATCAAAAATTTCATATACATGGATTGGGGATTGGGGCATTTGATTTTGCCTAGTAATGTTTCCTACTTGTTGACATCTATCACAAGATTTACAGAATTCATATGCATCACGAAAAATTGTGGGCCAATAAAATCCACATTCTAATACCTTATGAGCAGTCCGTTTAGGTCCAAAGTGGCCTCTACATGTATGCGAATGACAAAAAGTAAGTATAGGTGTTACCTCGGTTTCTAGAACACATCGTTGTATTACCTGATTTAAGCTATGTTTCCACAAGTACGAATTATCCCAAATATAATATTGAGCTTCTCTTTTAAGTTTTTCTTTCCTGGAACGAGATAACTTAATATGTAAAGAACCTGTAGTAAGAAAGTTTATCATATCCGCATACCATGGAAAATACTCTTGGGCCGAAAATAGACCCTTATTAGGGAATTCATCTATTATAGAAATATCATCATAAGGCATTTTTACCTTACTGAAGTGATCAGCCACCAAGTTTTCGCATCCTTTTTTATCTCGAATCTCGATGTCGAATTCTTGTAGCAATAAAATCTATCTCGTAAGTCTCGGCTTTGCATCCTTCTTTGCAATCAAATACCTAAGAGCGGCATGGTAAAAAAAAATAATTACTTTAGATCCCAATAAATAAGATCGAAATTTATTTAAAGCAAAAACAATGGCTATAAGTTCTTTTTTTGTGGTAGTGTAATTGCTTTGCGTAGCATCTAAGGTTTTTGAAGCATAACAAATGACATAGGGCTCTCGATCTATCTTTTGCCCCAACACAACCCCTACACTTCGGTCACTGGCATCACACATGATCTCAAAAGGGTATTTCCAATTTAGGGCTTGGATTATAGGAGCAGAAACCAACTTTTGTTTCAAAGTGTCAAAAGTCTCCTTGTATTTTGGGCTTAACTCAAGTTTTTTGTCTTTTTGCAACAACTCGCACAATGGTCTAGCTACTTTTGAGAAGTTTTTTTATAAAGCGCCTATAAAACCTACATGACCAAGGAAAGAATGAATCTCCCTCACAGTTGAGGGGTATGGTAAAGAATTTATAATATCAGTCTTAGCCTTATCAACCTCAATCCCTTTAGATGAAACTATATGACCTAGAATTAAACCTTTATCTACCATAAAATGACACTTTTCATAATTCAAGACAAGATTAAATTCTATGCATCTACTTAAAGTTTTCGTGAGATTCCTAAGGCATTCATCAAAAGATTCCCCATGCACAATAAAATCATCCATAAAAACTTCAATAATATTTTCTACGTATTCTGAGAATATACTCATCATGCATATCTGAAAAGTAGTCTGTGCATTGCAAAGTCTGAATGGCATCCTCCTATATGCAAATATGCCAAATGGGCATGTAAAAGTGATCTTTTCTTGGTCTTCAGGTGCAACTGGAATCTGGAAAAAATCTGAATATCCATCAAGACAACAATAATGAGTTTTTCTAGCTAAACGTTCAAGCATTTGATTTATAAAAGGAAGAGGAAAATGATATTTTCTAGTATAAAAGTTCAACTTCCTGTAATTAATGCAGACACGCCACCCATTCTACACTCGAACAGGTACCAAGTTGCTCTCAGTATTTTTCTTTACTGTCACGCCGATTTTCCTGGGCACAATTGTACAAGACTTACCCAACTGCTGTCAGAAATAGGGTAAATTACGTCAGCATCCAATAGCTTTATAATTTCCTTCTTTACTACATCCATCATATTCGAGTTTAACTATCTTTGTGCTTCCCGTCTCGATTTTGTGTTTTCCTCCAAAAAGCTCTTATGAGTGCACGTCAAAGGACTTAACCCTTTTAAATCGACAATGGTCCAACCGGTGGCTTTCTTATGGCTCTTTAGTACCTGAATTAAATTTGCTTCCTCACACTCAAAGAGTTTACTTGAAATTATGACAGGTAAAGTCTTACCATCCCCTAAAAATGAATACTTAATATGCTCGGGAAGTGGTTTCAACTCCAACTCTGGTGCCTGCACAATAGAAGGTAAAAGTTTAGTATACATAGGAGGCAATAATTCATTAACAAATTCACAATTTAAATAAGAATCAAAATCATCATTAAGATCATCATCAAACAATGTCTCAAGCTCAATCTCATAGAGTGATTTGAAAGTCTCATCTACTAAGGATTCCACTATATCAACACAGTTTACGTTCAAGATTTCACTAGGGTGATTGATGGCGTCATAAACATTGAACTTTATAATCTCCCCATCAAACTCCATTGTGAGAGTTACACTTCGCACATCGATCTTAGTATTTACGGTACTAAGGAAAGGTTGCCCTAACAAGATATCAAAAGAACTAGGAGTATTATCCTCTTCCATATTTAGCACATAAAAAACTGCAGGAAAAATTAGTTCGTTGACTTTCACTAACACATCCTCAAGGACTCCTTCGGGATGTACAATAGACCTATCCGCCAACTGAATTGTAACACTTGTTTCCATCAAAGAACCCACGTTAAGTGATTCATAAATAGAAAAAGGCATTACATTTATAGAGCTCATACGTCACACATAGCTTTCTTAATTTCAAAGTGACCTATTTTGCATGGTATTGCAAACATACCTCTATCCTTACATTTTGTTGGCAACCTTCGTTGCAAAATCGCAGACATATTCTCACCAACATTTACCTTTTTGTTTCAAGTCAATTTTCTTTTTTAGTGCAAAGTTCTTTCAGAAATTTAGCATACCGTGAAATCTGTTTAATAACATCTAACAACGGTATATTTACCTCAACTTTTCTGAATGTTTCAAGGATCTCTTTTTCCTCATTACCTTTCTGGGTTTGCCTCAGTTGTTCAGGAAATGGAGGTTGAATTCTGGATAATGGAGGTTTCGGTCGGACCTGTTCGTCGTCTTTTTTATTTTCATGGGCAGATTCTTGGGCATGATTTTTACCATTAATTGGTTCTAATACTTTCTCATTTCATAGAGTCACTGCATTCATGTTTTGTCTTGAGTTAAGTTTTGTTTGTGTCGGCAGCCTTCCCTGTGCGTTCATTTTCTCCATTTGCATGGTCAACTCCTTAATAGATACCTCAGTTTTCTTTTGAAAATCTATAGATTGTTGCTGAAATTCAAGAATATTAGTTGCTAATTTATTTACCATTGTTTCTAGGGAAGTACTTGAATGTTGTGATTGTTGTGAAGCTCGATTTTGGAATGGCTGGTTATAACATGAATTTGTCTCATATCGCAAGTTAGGATGATCCTTCCACCCGGGATTGTATGTATTTGCATAAGGATCATATCACCTTTGAGGTGGTCTAGGGAAGTTTCCCACAACATCTAATTGAGCCACAGAATCATCATACAAACTAGGGCATGCATCAGTTGTGTGCTCGAATTCACCAGAAATTCCACATTGACAGGTCGGCCCTAATTTTCCTACAATAAAAGAACTCACAACATTAGTAAGTTTTTCAACTTTATCTTCTAAGGAGGAACTACTTAGCTGGTAAACCCTTCTAGAAGGTTCAGGGTTGGCTCGAAATTGTTGAGGAGTTATATTAACCAATGCTCCTCTACTAGCGACATTTATCATATTCATCTTCACAGGTTTCAAGCCTTCATAGAAGTATTGGAGAAGAGATTGTTCAGTTATACCATGTTGTGGACAACTTGCACACAACTTCTTGAATCGTTACCAATAGTCGTAAAGAGACTCCACATATTTTTGCCTAATTCCCACAATTTCTCTTCTTAATTCAGCAGCACGAGAGGCTGGAAAAAAATTTGTTAAGAAACAAACGAGAAAGATCAACCCAAGTTGTAATAGATCTAGGAGGTAGATAGAATAATCATTCTCTAGCGGAGTCAACTAAAGAAAAAGGAAAAGCGTATAATTTAATTTGATCCTCAATTACCCCCTGAGGTTTCATACTCAAACAAACCATATGAAATTCCTTCAGATGTTTATGTGGATTCTCATTCTGCAACCTACGAAAAATCGGTAATAATTGGATTAAACCTAATTTAAGCTCAAAGTTAGCATCTATAGTAGGATACACAATGCACAACGATGGTTGATCATCAGGAGCCTCGGCTAATTATTGAATTGTCTGATCCATAAGTGGTGGTGGATCTTGATTTTCGTCAACCCTAGCAATCGACACTTCCGCCAGCAGATCAAATCCTTAATTTTCTAGTGTTGGATTAGGGTTTTCGTTTACCCTAGATTCACCTTCGTCACCTTTTTCTACTTCTGAAGGTGGGCTATGCTTAACTCCTACAACTTCTGACTGCCTTTTTCGTAACTTAGCTTCCTTACGATTGACTTTTACAATCTTTTCAATCTCGGGATCGTACGGGTATGCAAGATTACCTAGAACAAATCTAATAATAAGTAGAAAAAAGAAAACAAGATTAGTACGTTACCAGTCCCCGGCAACGACGCCAAAATTTGATGTGTAGTCAGGAACACCAAATATAACCTATTCCAAAAATTAAAGTAAATAACAGTAAAAGGGAAGTATGGTCTAATCTTCAAGGACTGGAGAGTTGTAAAAAGTCTTGTCTATCGAGATCGTGGGCAAAATTATGCCTAAGAAAAGCGCCGCGATCTGAGGAAAAATAAAATTAATAGAATTAAAAATAAAAGAAAACAGAATTGAAAGAAATAGAAAATAGGGAAGTCGAAGTAAAAATAAATAGCATAATATAAACAAGTTGAAAGAAGAAGAGTTTATCAATATTCAAAGATCCAGCCTCTGGTTATCTTGATTCTTCCTTGGTTCAATCATAGACTTTGGATGGTTCTTCTCGTGCCCAAATAAGCCAATTATAGTGGAAGAGGATGCCTACGACCACCAGCTCCGAATATAGTTTTTAATGGAACCTGACTCTAGCCAACCGTCGCTTCAATGAGACTATCTTACACTAGATCACCTTTTCCTAATGACAAATGTCACGCCGTTTTGTCTCTTTTGGCTCGGCAACCTCTGACGCAGTAAGTTAACAAACCAATTGTGCAACCTTCTCAAAACACACAAAGCGATATTCTTTGCACAAGATGAAAAGATTACTTTTGTAGGGATTTTGGACAGAAGCATCAATCCCGTATTACAGAGAATTGATGAATACTCAGGTTGAAAAGAATTAAGCGTGGATTCTAAGCCTCATGAACCTTGGAGGAATATTTGATAACCTTTGGCTAGAAGGGTTTTTTAGTTACTTATGATTTTTGGGGAAGAACACAAAATAAAAAGAATAGAGTTTTTTATTGAACTAGGATTTTGGGAGATGGAGGATTTTTTCAATGAATGGGGCATGAATAATTCAATCACTCCAACCCCTATTTATAGTACATAATATTCCTAGTTGAATCCAATCTAAACTCTAAAAGAGAATTAGAATTATATCTAACATTTAATTCCCCTAATTGGATTCAATTTAAACTCTAAAAGATAAATACAAAAAGATAAACATAAATTAAATACAAATCTTAATTATTAAATCCTAATATAAAATATATTTAAAAAATAAAATAAAATAAAATCAAGTCTTTTTGTCCTATAAACTCTCTCTTTTAGCATTCCATCTTCACATAACTTCAAATTCTCTTCCAAAACTATGCTTTTTGTCTTCAATTTATCTTTTATCACCACTTGAGTCTTTACAAAATAAAAAGACAATAAATAGCCCGATTTAATAGGATCATACTCTAAAAATATATATATTTAATATCCAAAAGTATGTCATATTTAAGCATTATCAAGTTCCTAATGTAACAAAGTTAACAAACAAACTAAATTAACTTTACAATCTAGTCATTTTCATCATCTAAGCTTAAGATCTATCAATCTTAAGCCTAATTCATCAATTAATCAACAATGATAACTTACTAAAACTTTGCAATTTACCAAATTGGAGCATTGACTAACTAAATCATGCTCCCATGATCACAAATCTATAAAAATTGCAAGAAAAGGATTTGGATTTCATACCGAGATGGATGATCGAATGGTTTTCTTCTTTTCTTTCTAGGGTGAAATCGGAGAAGAAGGATAAAGAAAATGGCTACATTATCTTTCTTTCCACTTATCTTGTTTTTTATAGTTTAATTAGAACTTAATTAGCTTAAAAAATCATGTTTAATCAACTTAACTAATCATTAATAATGCCTAATGAGCATGCCATCATCATCCACTATTACTTGATTAAAAATGGTTTAATTACCATTTTTGGACCTTTAGTTAATTGCTGTTTGGGTCCCCAAGTCATTTGTTAATTAAACTCTATAGCGATTGAATTTTTATAATTTAGTCTCCGAGCCTTAATTAACTATTAATTCAACAAAATTACTCGACCAATCTTCAATATTTTTTTATAATAACTTCGTAAATATTCATATTTTATATTTACGGACTCGATTTATGAAAAATCAGATTTCGAAATCATGTTTTTGGTACCATTGAAAATCGGGTCATTGCAGTATGACTCTATTGGCATGCCAATGGTATCCTAACATTTTACTAAGTTCACATGGGCATCAATTATACATATATTCATTACCATTCACTGTAAACAATAATTTTCACATGTTAATACCTTGTAATTATCCACATTTACATATCGTACCCTCTGCTCCTTCACATTTTCATATTCATACCTTGTACCATTTCATATCAATCAACAATCTTAATTCATTTCAATTCATTCCAAGTCCATGTCATTTTCTAACCATGTATGCCAACATAATCAATATTCAAAGCCATATTCAAGCATAGTTATAATGAAACAAACACAAGCACACACATATAACACAAAGAAGGGTAGTAAGTTCCATTTGAACTTACCTTCTCAAAATACAAAACTAGTGGATCCTTTAGGGAGTAATCCATAATTTTTGTTTTCCTCTTGTTAGCTCCACTTTGATCCAAGACTTTATCTATATAAGTATTTTATTTACAGAATCAATGCCAAACATTACTACACAATATTATGAGATGAAAGATCCTAAATAAATTCATTTTTTAATTTCTCACATATTTTACATTTTATTCAATTTAGTCCCTAAACTTTGGATAGGCATAACTTTCGATTCCTAGATTTGGATTAAAGTATGATTTCATATATTTTCATTAGGGACTTATACTTTCTATTTCTAACTTAATTTCATGACATGTTTTACATTTATTCAATTTGATCCCTGTTACAAAGTTAACAAATAAGCTAGATTAACTTTACAATTTAATCATTTTCATAATCTAAGCTCAATGTCTATAAATTTAAAGCCTAATTCATCAAATCATCAACAATGGCAACTTACTAAAATTTTAACGATTGATAAAATTGGTACATAAGTTAGCTAAATCAAACTCCCATGATCACAAATCCATAAAAAATAAAAAAGGGGGCTTGTTTTACTTACCAAATTAATCGTTGAATGCTTATGAACTCAGCTTTTCTTCTTAGGTTTTTCCTAACTTTGGACGGTTGAACATTATGGAAGATGTCAATCTTCCACTATATATACCTATATTAGTCTTATATCAATTTAATTAACCTTGTTTAATCAGTTAATTAAGACATAATCAAGCATAACTTAATTATAATTTAGCTTCAGTGGAATATGTCATCATCATCCACTAAATCATACCAACAATTGGTTTTTTTTCCATTTTGATCCTCTGATTAATTGTCATATAAGTCCTCAAGTCTTTTGTCAATTAAAACTCTATAGTAGTTGGAGTTTTAGAATTTATTCTCTGAGCTTTAATTAACTATTTAATTGACAATAGTTTTCAACCATTCTTCAATATATTTTTATATTAACTCCGTAAATATTCATATTTTATATTTACGAAATCAGTTTACAGAATGAGATTCTGAACGTATTTTTCGATACCTACCCACACCTACCCCTAAACTCGATTTTCCAAAAAAAATCGACCCTAATGGCTCAGGTTGGGTCAAAATCCGTCGAGTTCAGGTTCTTTTGTCATCCCTATTTACAACTAATCACTTACCCGTCCTTGATTCCACTTAATTAAATGCAACAAAATGCTGACAGTAATAAAAGTATCATAAAAATCTTTGTAGAGCCCAAATTATATTTTGCCCTATTTACTCAAAAAAATGGACAAATTAATACATGTACGTTAAATCAAAGAATAAGTTGATTATTTCGGTTAAAACTGCCATCCATTTGTAATGTTAAAAAAAGATCATATAGTGATACTTGACATGCCACGTATTCCTCGTATTGAGGTATAAAAACTAAATTTTAATAGTAAAGTTGGATAAATTTTTATAAGAATAGAATCAATTTGCTCTTTTAATTTGCTAATTTTTTTAATAAAAAAATTAAAACATAGTAATCTCACTTTTAATGCATGAAATTCCATGATATTTTTACCGGTAAAATTTAGGTCACAATGGATATCAAGTCCCTCATGCCACTTTTCTTAATATATTCTCAATCAATGTTTATAATTTTTTTAATCAATCGATGTCAATACTTAAATACTTTGAGTTCATTTATCCGTTCAAGATCCCAACTTTCAATAATAATAATAATAACAAAGAAGATAGTAAAAGACATGAACAGATCCGAATCAAAGAGGAAATTGCATTAGTAGATCCGAGCCAGAAAAACATGACTTAATACAGATCTATCAGCTGCAGAACATTACAACTAAGTTCTTGAACTGCAAACTTTTTGTACAAAGGAACAGCTAAAAAACCAAATCCTAAGAGATTAAAAAGGAAAAGAAAAATAAGAACAGTAAAATCCCAAATGAAGCAGAGAAAAAAAAAATCAAACCAACCCCACTATTACAAATTAATTTAGACCTTCAAAAAAAAGAAAGCCACCCTCCAATCTTCCTTTTAAAAAAAATACTCCACATTTCTACAAGTTATGATGCCCTTCAAGAAATGAAACTATATTCCAATCTCCACATTCCTGCAACCTGACCCTCCTTCAGTCAAAAGTTCCTGCAATAATGGAGCAGTGATGAAATCAGATCAAATAACCCTAATAGTTAGCTTCATAAATGAAACAAAGAGTTTGTTTTATTTTCTTACCTGTGAAGTTTTGGCAACATGGATGTCCTCGTGAACAAAAGCAAGCCTGTTATTGTCACCCATTCTCTCCATAGACCCTTCATTAATCTTATCAGCTTTTTTGGAACCAATGTGGGTTCTCTTGAGCCCCAGAAATCCCTTCCACCTTGTGGAACCCTTAGGAGGCGTGTGTGTCACATTATCATCATCATCGTCTCCAGCAAGAAGTTCTTCTCTCAAAGTCCTTTGCATTTGATTGTTACAATTATCTTTAAATGGCAAAAGCTTACCCTTGAAGAAAAGCTCATCAGCACTCATCATGGAGTAGTTTGACACTGAGAATTCAAAGTCTGACGACACTGGAGCCTCCCTTGAGTTCCTCTCTTGCTTCATAACCTGCTGAATCTCAACGAAATCATTTGAGAATGAGATTCTTGGACTCATTGGGGGGCAGTGATGATGATGACCTTTGTGCTCCGAATTATACATGTCTAAGCATGCCATGAGCTTTCAAAACAACATGGAAAACAAGGAAAAAATTAATAAAACCTAATAAATTCTATAGAGACCCCCCCTTAATACTATTACAACTTACCCAGTAGATGTTTGTATTTATATATAAGGAAGCATGGGGAGCTTGATGTATGGTTGTTGTTTTTGAATTCATGCATGCTATGCCCATGATGTGATCTTTTTTTGTCATGACATGTTAATTGCCTCTCTCTCTCTTTCTTTTTATGTTTGTTTTTCTCTGGCCAGAATTGGCATTCAATGATGACCAGCTTTGAATACAAAATCCTCCAAGTATTATTTTTTTAAAACATCTTTTACTGTTTTTCTTTTCTCTTGGAGACTGCACGAAGGTGAAGTTACTAAGAAGCTTTCTTTTGCTCCAAAGCTCTACCATAATCGATAAAATAATAAAATAGTAGATAAAGATAAACAAAAGTGATTCTTCTTTTTGTCCATTTCTGTTGACTATAGTTAAATTTATGTTGAATGATGTGTGTAATAATAAATTTATTTTTTAATTTTATATATTATTTCGATTGATCATAATTTAAAAAATTAATTCTTAAAATTTACAAATAATTTCAATTTAATCATCAAAATATACCTTCCTTTTCTGCTTCCCCACCACCACCTGCACAGTGCCACTATCCTTTGTATTTTGTTCAAATATTTTTATATATAAAAGAAAAGAAAAATATAACTACGAATTTTTTAGAAAAGCAAAGCTCACTTAGGATAGCACCAAATTAAGATGAACAAATGGCAATGGAGGTGGCAGCACCAAATTGGAATTCATTTTTCAGCACTTCTTGCTTGACCTGCATCATCATAATCCCATTCATCAGTGCTGGTTGATCTGCATGTATATGTACATATAAAAAAAATATGAATGATGATACCTCATAGAAATACAAAAATATAGGTAAAAGATGAGAGGTTTTGACATTCTTTACCCTCTTCTCTAGGACCAATCCCCTTATGCTTCGTGTTTCTCAAACACAGTTGGAAAACTTTCTATGAAGATTCCAAGGAACAGTCTTTAGTTTTTTAGTCTAAAATCTGATTTCACTTTTTCCTTTCTAGAATTTTATCATACACTCATGCATATATACAAAAACCTGTGAACCACAAAGATAAGCATCGTGGTTACTTATTTACTGCAATTAAAACTAGTAAAGTTGGTGTCGGGTTTCTTTCTTTGCATTGCATTTGACATACAAGAATAGCATATGCTAGCTGGATGGACAGTTTACAAAACATAGCCAAAACAAGCTATTTCACTTTATTTAAAACTTGTGGTTCATTGCATGCAGATTATTAGTTATGAAGACAGTGAAAATAGTAACCAGTTTTGTCGTCCATTGTTATTGTAGGCAGAGAGAGGGAGGTGGAAACAGTTGCCATTGCTGGCAAAGAAAGCAACAGCAGTGTTATTTATGGAATAAGGTAAAAAAGAAAAAAGGGGTTTGAATGTTTTTAGCAAAAGTTGTAGGGTTTTATTAAAATAAAATAAAGAGAGATTCAGAAATGCAGAGAGGTCCAGAGAGAAGCAGCGGCACTTTCAAGGAAGGGGGATTGAGTTGCATTTGGTTTCAGCTTGACCATGCTTCGACTTGTTAGTAAAATATAGCAGTGAATGAGCTGGCGACACCGACTGATCAATAGGACCACGTGATCTGAGGGTTTTCATTTTTTCTATAAAAAGAAATTCCTTTTTTAACTTGTATTCAGATTGTGTACATGTTATGTGAGATTTAACCTTTTTTTGCCTTTTCCACTTCTTTTTGTAGTTAATTACCTGCTCAAATCGTAAGTTAAAGCAGTGTTGGGTAGATAGCCATACCAGAGGCATCAGCCTGCAGAAACACAAAACATCATTGCTGTTACAATTTTTACTAAATCCACTACTCAAACCCAACATGTCGGCAACGCCATTCCCCTCCATGTAACTATGCTGAAGTCCAAGAGAACAAATATTCATAGCAGAACCAGTCATACAATTTGAGCATCAATCTTTGCCCTAAATGCCCATAGTTCAGTACCTACACTAATCACATTAGGAATAAATCCATAGGAACCCCTCACCCATTTGCCATGACTGTCACGGCCTGCTTTTGAGTTTTACTTCTCTATTTTGTTTCTATAAAATATGATGAGATCATTCTCAAATTTTTCATTAATTTTCTTTTAAAAAGAGTAAAAATCCCCTGCCCTATTCCCTTCTCCCATCTGTGCCCCTACTCAAAATTAACCACGTCTCTTTTTTTCAGTCTTATAAATTAAAATGTTTTTTATTAGTTTTTTTTTTTTTTTTTGTTACATCTACAACCTATGTATAAATTGTAAAATTAATTATAACTGCAATTAAAAAAAAAAAAAAAAGAAGATTTGTAAAGAAAAGCAAAGACGAGGTAAATTTTGAGAAGACGGCAGGGATTGGGGCAGGGAAGTAGGGCCAGTGGATTTCTACTCGTCGAAAACCACCTCATATTAGTATAATAGGTAAAATTCTGACATTAAATCAAACAACTAACTTCTTTTATTTGATGAAATTAAATGATAAGGATTTATTTATCTATTTATTATTTTTCACAATTTTTATAGAAAAATCTTATCATTTGTTTTTATTATGGATTATCAAATATATTTAAAAATATTTAAGGTATAATGAATTTTTTAGTCCTCCAAATTTATATATAAAAAAGTTTTTTAGGCTTTTATTTACTTTATTTTTGTTCAATCTATTTATTTTTTTTAACTCTTAAATTTTTATTTTTTTGATCAAATCATTTCAAAATTGATTGAAAAATTAATATTTATTAATTTTATTGATATGACATATACATAGATAACATGTCAACATTTAATTATTTTTTTATAAATAATTTTAATGATTTTTAATTTTTAAAAATAGTTTTTATATATTTTTTAAATTTTTTAAATTTAATTAAATGCTTACGTGTAATCCACGTGACAATTCATGTATATGCAATGTTAGCAAAATTAAAAAAACATTAACTTTTTCATTCATTCTAGGATGATTTAACAAAAAATGTAAGTTTCAAAATTAAAAAAATGAAAAGTTAAATAAGGCTAAAATAACTTTTTTTTTTCTATAAAATTAAAGAATCAAATAAATTATTATGCGAAAAATTAAATCACTTAAAATATTATCTTTCAAATTTTTTTTTTTCAATATGTTATTAATCTATTCTTTTCAAACTTCAACAAAAATATGAAATTCAAAAGAAAAAAAACAACAAGAAAGAACAATGAGGTTGTAATACAAATGGATGGGGATTTGCTCCATATCTACTTTTTTTAATTAAATAATATTATACTATTAAATTTATATACGTGCAAAAATAAATATGGAAAGAAAAATTTATGATATTTTCAAGCTTGCTAGTACGATGTATAATTTTTTTTCTAATATGGTATGCATTAATAACTTAAATAAAAAAGTTATTTGTTTGATTCAATGTCATAGATTTAAATCAATATTAGATTAGCATGAGAAAATCCTTGAGTCTCGGATTTGATTTTTCTCTACTCATATTTGTATTTTTTATTTTACGTTGCTTAAGTTTTTTGAATTTTTAATTAATTTTTTTAATATATTAGTTTTTTGGTTAGATAGTTTTAATTACATCATTGAGTCTCAAGTTCGATTCTTCTCCAGCTCATATTTATATTTTTTATTTCATGTTACTTTAAGCTTTTTAAATTTTTAATTAATTTTTTTTAACATTTTAGTTCTTTCGTCAAATGGTTATATAGTTGTAATTATATTCTTAATTCTTGAGTTCGATTCCTCTACTACTCACATTTATATTTTTTATTTCACGTTACTTCAAACTTTTTTTAATTAATATTTTTAACATATTAGCTCCTTTTGTTAGATGGTTAGATAATTGCAATTACATCCTTGAATATGATGTTCCATGATTATTATAAGCATATTAATGCATTTTTATTTCATATTGTTTCAAGTTTTTTTATTTTTAATTAATGTTTTGATGATATTTTTTATTATTTTACTTTGAATTAATGAATTTTTTTATTTTTAACTATTTTATTTATAAAATCAAATAATTATTGCAAAAGAAAAATAATAACACGCTTATAAAATAATTAAAAATAAAAAAATACATTAATTATCTAATCATCTAACGAAAATGTGAGTAGTAAAATAATCAAACTTGAGACCCAAGGATGTAATTACATCTATCTAACCATCTAACGAAAAATCTAATGTGTTAAAAAACATTAATTAAAATTTAAAAGGCTTGAAGCAACATGAAATAAAAAACATAAATATAAGTAGGAGAGGAATCAATCTTGAGACTCAATGATGTAATTGTAACTATATCTAACCATCTAACCAAATAACTAATATATTAAAAATTTTAAAAATTAGAAGCAACATGAAATAAAATATATATATAAATGTGAGTAGGAGAGGAATCAAACCTGAAACTTAATGACAAAAACACAAACATTTAACCATCTAACCAAAATTAAAAACGCATACAGTTAAACGCATTTTTTTCAAAATCAACTTAATTCGATAAATTTCACAAAAACCGATTTAATCCGATAATTATGATTAAAAATAAGATTTTTGAAAAATTCACCAGAGATTTCAACTCTCTTAAAGAAAGACAAGGTTAATGAAGCAAGATGTGTAGTAAGAAAGACAACTAGTAGTAGTAGTAGTAGTTGCAAGTATGGTGTATGGAAGTGGTAAGAGGTCACGTGGTCACGTGCAGACCTCTTTCTCTTCCTAACATAAAGGCCGTTGTCTGGTACTACAAAATCAAGAGGACAACTACAAATCATGAGTCATTTGAGTATATATTATCTTCTTCTGCTTGCTGTCACTCCCCCTTATTTATTTCTCTTTTCACCTTTTCCAACCTTTTGTCAGCCAACTCCAATATATTTCTAAAATTGGGTTAATATCTAATTTACTCTTTGAATTTGTGTAAAATTATTTAATATTTAGTTTTTTTTGTACATATAATTAGTACTTGAACTTATATTACAACACACATTGCTTTAATTTGTTAATAGTGTTAATTTTTTAAGGATTAACATGTAGTTTGTCTCTTGAACTTGTCTAAAAATATTTAATTGGTACTTAAACTTCTCTTAAAAATACTTATTTTGTACTTAAATTTGTCCAAAAAATTATAATTTTTAAATTTAATTTATATTTTTAAATTATGTTTGTCACATGTCATATTGAAAGGTTTTTATGTTTCATTTTAAGATTGGTCATCAATATCATGTCAGCACAAATTAACGAATCTGGTGACAGAATACAAGTTTAGATACTAACTAAATACAAAAAAAAAAAAAACACATGTATCAACTAAGTACTTTTAAATAAATTCTAAGAACAAACTAAATACAAAAAAAAAGCACATGTATCAACTAAGTATTTTAAAAGTTAGTGATATATTTTGATATTGATGACAATTTTTTTTGTTTGTTTTTATAGAAAAAGCGCAGATGTTCTATAACTTTTTTTTTTTTCCTGATATAGAGAAATCATAGAGGATTTCGAATATTAAAATTTAAAATCTAAATTCGTTGAATTTAACCTTTAAAAATAAATATATGAATTGAATAGATTAAACGGAATCAACCTTTTTTGGGGCCTCATTTTCTTTACCTATTGGCACCAACATAGGAACAACACATGATTTTGAGTATCTAATTAAATATCAACAATATGGTTAGGTCTAGGGTCTGGGAAAGTGAACACATTCATTTGGATTATGGAGTCAAAGGGTCATTTTTTAAGTTATATATTTCCCCTTCTCATAAAAAACTCGGGAAAAAGACAGATAAAACATAGTAGTTTCAAAGATCATGTTGAGCTATGGTAGGTCTGAGTAACATGGGGAAGGGGGAGAAGAACAAACACAAATAAAATTTCTCTGCTTTTAAAAAGATATGATTTGAAGTTTTACTCAATAAAGGACATGGTTGTCATTCACATGACCCAAAATTCAATAATTCTAAAAAAATTAAAATTCAGGCAAATGGGGTATTAACAAGTGGTGGGTTCTCATGAATCAGTGCCTGCAAAAGAGGACCGGTCAATACTCCCCACATTGAATCCAAAATATACACAGTGTCCTTTGGTTGAGAGTAGGGATGGCCTCAACCATAAGTACTGAACACAAACAAACACACTAACTTTTTGCCTTTGGGGCTTCATATCTAAGATTTTACAGTCTCTGTTCTGGTCTCCTATCTTGCCAGCAACCCCTTCAACCTTTTATGATTATCTTAGAAAATTTTCAAAGAAAAAAGAAAAACCCTTTTCTTTTTCTTTTTTTTTTTCTTTGAATTTCTTCTTTTCTTTTGAGTGGAAAAGAGACATTGTTTAATGTGTCCAGAGATAATTTGCTCGTTTCCCCATGTTGGATCGGAAGATCTCCAGTGGAGCCAATGGAAATGTGTTCTCAATTATTTTAACTTATGATCATAATATCATTCTTTGTGCTCTTATGTATCATAATTTTTTGTATTTAAGACTTTACCTGGTACTCACATTTCGATTGAATTTAAGCTTTAAATCGCTTAACCCAATTGTAATTTAAATAGTTATTGTTACCTTTCACTTGATTCCATGTAAACTTTGGGGTACAGTACGGAGGGAGTATCACATGTGGGTCTTCTTCTTCTCTTAATACCCCCCATTGACGGATGGATAAAATCCTTCATTCTCCAGCAAACATTATATATATATATATATACACGCACACCTTAGAGATAGAATCCATTAATAAATAATACCATTTTTGTTAAAGAATGATGAAATATTTGGTACCATGCCATCCTTGGAAACAATGTGTAATTATTTAAAAGTAAAGAAGTTGATAACACATAAAATATCCTATATGAAATTGAATGAGAAATATAGATTGTTGCCAGCTTGTACAAGTAATTCTAGGGGAGGGTTACTTGCATTGGGGCTTTCATTTTGAAAGCCATTAGTTTTGAGGTCTGGAGCAGTGCTTTCTAGGAAATAGGTGTTAAGCATTTAGCATGAGCTACTTTTTCAACTACAAGGATTCTTTATCACAGATTCCAAGTTATCGTTACAAAGCCTCTCAGATTCTCAGGATGAAGATGGTGATGGCAATGTGTTAACAGAATGGCTCACTCAATTTGCCGCTATGCTCTTTGCTGGTGAAAATTTCAATTTGTTTACTTTACTTGTAAAAGGGAAGTGGCATGTTGTTCTGGTGAAGTTGTTGTGGGGTTAGTAATGGCAGTGGGAAGGTGGTGGCAGCGTTAGGAAGTAGAGAAAAGATTGTATAGAATTGTGATTCTATGTCATATATATAAATTTTTAATAGAGGAGTGACAAATCAAATTATTTTTCTTAATTTTTAGCTTTTTTCTCCTGAAAAAATTCAAATCCAATTAAAATGTAAAAAATCAAAAAGAAAAATTTGATTTGTCATTCTCTTATTAAAAAAAATAAAAATAACATGAAATCACAGTTTCATACTATCCATTTTCTAAAAAATAAGGTGTAAGGAGATGGAGTAGCGCAATTGACGCGCTAAACATGCATTACCAATATGATTTTTTCTTTGCATGTTGTAATTTTGATACATAGTTATATAAGATAATAATACATTAAGTTATCTTAAAATATATAATTTTTATGTACGAATAAAATAATATCACATAGTCAATTTTTAATGACATACAAATATTATTCTACACTTAAACAGATACAATATCATTTCTAATTTAATTTAATTTTAATTAAAAATAATTAATATTTTGGGAAAAAATATTGAAACTATATGTCGGAAAAAAAGCATAATTAAAAATAAATAAAATTTGAAAAGGCTTAAATCAATAATTAAAATTTTAAAAAATTGCTAAAAACCATAAACACAAATTGAAAAAAAAAAATAATAAAATCAACCATTAAAAATCTAGAAAAAGAAACACTACTAACAAAAATCAAAACTTGAAAAGTTATAACCACCATTGGTGTTTTTATCAAATTAAGATATTTGATTAAAAATTTAAAATAAAAAAATTACGTGCCTAGAAATTAAAAGAATTAAAAAAAATTGATTGCATAAAAATAAAATTCGATCTGAAAGCAAAGAAATAAAAACGATTACTTTTTAAAAATTATAAAATAAGAAAATATTTTTGTTTATTTATTAATTTTAAATTAAGTTATAAAAAATATTAAATATTGACAAATGTATAACAAACATTACATGATAATATTTGTTTATACTTTCTTAATCATTTGACAAGCCACACATACCTTGCACACACAGGCGCTCGAACCCAAAACCTTTAGGATGATCGATATCATTTTTTCCACTGGAGCCACTTATTGGATTCCAAACCTTTACATTTTTAGAAATTAATAATATGATATTTTATTATTAATGCCTAAAACTATATATTTTATGATCAGATATAATTTATTTTCGTAATATAAATAGGCATGCATATAAATATGTATCAAAATTAATGGTAACGGCCATCTAAGCCTAGTACGAAATTAAAAGGACCAAGACTAAAACACATAAAAGGCCCATCAATGAATTCAAATATAATGGTCCAAAATGTTGAATAAAATACTCTTGCCCAACCTTGAAATTAGAAGGCCTGGGACTTACTATAAAGGCCCAACATATCCATTCTTATATTTATTGTTTTTTACATGCTATAAAAGTAGAAAATTGATTCCTTTACCAATAGTCGAGGATTCAATCTTCGTCTTGAATTTAGAGCAGTTTTAAAACTCAAATGATCATGGGCTTTGATCTGCGACCTATGACACTAAATTATTGTTAAGTAACAATTACAACAAAATAACTTTGATAAGAAAATATTTTAAGGATCAAACCCACAAAGAAATTAATATTCACACCGAATAAAATAAATAACATGATTCAACTTAATTATCTGAACTAATAAAATACTAAAATTAAAACCAATTAAAAGATAGAAATAAATATCATATAGTCACAAAGAGAAATTGTAAATCTGTAAGGGTTAAGAAATCTTTAATTAATTTTTTTGGTACAAGAAATATTTAATTAATGGATAACTTACTAATCTATTTCAATTATCGATGGATATTTAGGGTTCATAACTAAATTGGAGCACGTCTCTTCAATAATCTAATCCAAGAATTGATTGAAATCCACAGACAAAAATTCCAAGCAATCACTCTTGAAAAGTGAAGAACAGAAAAAACTAAAGACTAAAAACACAAAAGAAAACAAAATTGAATAACACACTCAATCATGCATCTATGATGGCACCCTTTTACCTTAACCTAAGATGTGCTATTTATAGGTGTTTATATGGCTTTCTAAGGTTACAACTTGTATCAAGTGCTAAAGGGTCGAAAACAAGCAAATTCTAGCCAAAAACCACCCAGCAATGGAAGCCAGACACTGCAACCCTCGCCCTAGGCATTGCAGCACCCATGTCCCTCTATCCGGCGTTATCTTACTCCTTTACTTCGCCTCTTTGTTTCGCATTCCGTGCACCTATGAATTTTCATTTAAATTTGGTTTAACTTACGGAAAAGTTCATGCTAACATTTATTAAGTTTAAACTACCTAAAAATACATAAACTATAACAGAAAAAACTAAAGAAAACGTGAAATAACGCAAAATGTATGCATGATATGCAAATTGCACTAAAATATTCTAAATTCAAGACTTTTTACTTAAAAAAAAAAAAACTAAAACTGAGCAAAAAGAAACTAAAATTATATGCATGATGAGCGCCACTTATGATGAACATTCTTTTATGTAGACTTGTGAATCACCTCATAATAAACACTATCACCCTCTTTCATTTAAGTTGGCTTCTTCTTTAATTGCTAGGGAGGATTTTGTGGGGAAAATACCCAATTAAGTTATGCCAATGTTCAAGGGATGTTATTACCAAATTGCTCCCAAAAGCTTAGTGATGGCTGTCGAATCCATTAAATATAAATATTTCTACGATTAATAATATAAAACAGTAGTATAAGACAGTAGGATCGATTTCACAGGGATTGGTTACTACAATCTACTCTCGTGTTCTTCTCTTGAACGTCATGTCGAAGGGCGTGCTCACGACTCGTGATTTTCTCCTAAAAAATAAAAATAAATAAGTGGGGGTTTAGTGACAAAATATTAAACTAAAGTAAAACGAAAATAAAATAAATAAAGTGAAATAAATCTTGATGCAAAATAATTAATCGAGATAAAAATGAGAAAAAAATATATTTAATAAGCTTAGCCTCAGCCTCGGTTTTCTCCTAACTTGAATCGATCCTTGAAAATTAATCTTCCCTTTTTAATCAATAAGCTAATTATAGCGCTCGAGAATGCCCCAACCACCAACTTTTCCTCTAGTAACCGCTTTCGGTACGACCTGCAAACCGACCCTTGTCGAATGTTTAACCACGTCGCACGTGCTCACGATTTAAGATTTCGACAGCCTTGCACTCTAAAAAGCCCAACTCGAATTAGCGGCCTCAACCACGTGGGTCGTTTAAATTCGGTCTCTACCACCATTGACGAAATCCAACTAGCCGTTTCCCACCTGGACACGTCAATTTGTTCGCGGGAATTCAAATGCAGCACGGCCAATTCGACTTCCTAACTGTACGCCAACCTTCCTCAACTCAACGCATGCTTTTTGAATTGAAGTCGAATTAACTTTGAGGGACGAATTTGTATTATCCTATTAACCGGAGTGATAGCTAGTACCGATAAAAAGGTTTTTAGCATGGTTTCGAAATTCACGATTATTTCTTGATGGAGTGATAACCGAGCTAAGGCTAAAAAGAATTTAATGGCACATGATTTTAATCATGCTTGATGGATGAATGTGGTGAATTGTTTGTGATTATGAAGGATGAAAATGGGGAAGGATTGAGAGAGCAATTAGAAAAATTTGTAAAATGAATGAAAATTAGAATGAAAATGACAAACAACTTTGACACAAAAGACAAGAGAAAATGGAGAAGGGAGAATTTCTGAATTGCTTCACAAAATCCAAATACATTTTTCAATGGAACCTAAGTAACCTTATTTATACACAATTGGGTTACTAAAAATAGCTTGAGTCCTCCTAAATTAAATTACCCTATTTACTTAAAATAAATAATTTTAGTCAAAATGAAATTAGGAAATAACAAATTTAATCAAAACAAAATTAATAAAATAAACAACTTCGACTAAGCTTATTTGACCACTTCAACTAAGGACTCCTTTGTAATTAAGCCCTCAATGTCTCCCTAATTTGAATATAGCTCATCTCTTCACTCATGTCTTTAATTTAATCCACTTTTGCTTGCTTTTAGGTAGAGAAATATCAATTTGTGTGCCTGATAAGAAATTGTAAAAAATTAAAAGTACTTTTTCTTCAAAATTTATCAAAATACACAAATAAATTGCTTAAATAATTTACTTATCACTTACATAAGTTTTGCTTGTCAAGGATCGGTAATATTAGGGAAAATTTCAAAGAAGTCTATTCAATAGTTATGTCAATGTTTAGGCTTCTTGTAATGGGAAGGTATAAGGTGTTATTTACTAGAAGATTAGTCGCTAATAACATTGATTTTAGGTCCAAGTTGGAGCTTTCAATAAATTGATAACCAAACAAATTGAAAAAGCTAAGCTTGTGGGTATGGAATTGATAAAAGAAGGGAGAGAAAGGAAGGAGGATTAAGAACAAGAAGGTTCAAGGAAAAAGAGAAAGAAGAAGAGAAAGAAAAATTATAAATTACAAATTCAATAATTGAGCATGTACTTAATAGTATTAAAATACAAATGCAATGAACTTAAATTGTGACCTATTAATAATGTGTTCATCTTGTCCAAAAATAAAATCTCTATTAAATAAACGAAAACAATTCCTTCCTTTATTAAAAATAAGTTATGTGTTATAAAATAATAACAATGATGTAAAGAACGCAAGAATAATAGATGAGAATAAGAAGAGAATTTGTAATGTATTCTATATATTTCATATCTTTCATAGGTAGCATACTCCACTATATATATAGGGAGATTGGACTCTTCATATTCTAATACATAAATAGTAAATAGTAGTTACAAGAATATGAAAAGTTAAGGAAGATGGGAGGTTAAGGAAGATGGAAGGTTAAAGGTCAAAGGAAGTTAAGGAAGATGGAAGGTTAAAAGATGAAAGGTTGAACATCCATAATATTCATAACACTCCCCCTTGGATGTTCATTGTATAAAGCATATGCCTCATTAAAAACCTTACTAGGAAAAACCCTGTGGGATAAAAACCTAGTGAAGAAAAAAAGAGTACATAATCCTTTGATACATATTATATCACAACCAAATATATATATGTAGTGTGAATTTACTCCCCCTCATGTAAGCATCACTTAAGATCTTTGAGACGATGCAATCCAATGTTGAAAATTAATTTCTCAAATGTAGTAGTAGGGAATGCCTTAGTAAAAAGATCTGCCAAATTCTCAGTTGATCGAATCTGTTGAACATTGATATCTCCATTCTTTTGTAGATCATGAGTGAAGAAAAATTTTGGTGATATATATTTTGTTCTATCACCCTTAATATATCCTTCCTTAAGTTGTGCAATGCAGGTTGTATTATCTTCATATAAAACTACTGGAACTTCTTCAGAGCATAAACCGCACTCTTTTCGTATGTGATGAATTACAGACCTTAGCCATACACATTCACGACTAGCCTCATGGATTGCCAAAATCTCAGCATGATTTGAAGAAGTAGCAGCAATTGTTTGTTTCATAGAGCGCCAACAAATTGTAGTACTACCGTATGTGAAAACATAACCAGTTTGTGATTGAGCATTGTGAAGATCAAATAAGTACCTTGCATATGCAAAACCAACTAATTCTGTTTTGCGTAGGTTAGGGAAAAATAAACCCATATCTCTTGTACCTTGAAGATAACTAAAAACATGCTTAACTCCATTCCAATGTCTTCGGGTTGGACAAGAGCTAAATCTTGCTAATAAGTTGATAGCAAATGATATATAGGTCGTGTATGACTAGCAAGATACATCAATGCACCAATAGCACTCAAATATGGTACTTCAGAACCAAGAAAATCTTCATCATTTTCTCGAGGACGAAAAGGGTCTTTATTTACATCAAGTGACCTAACAATCATTAGGGTGCTCAAAGGATGTGCGTTATGCATGTAAAATCTTCTTAGCACTTTTTCTATATATGTTGTTTGATGCCCAAGGATTCCATTCTTTAGGTGCTCAATTTGTAACCCTAGACAAAATCTTGTCTTTCCAAGGTCTTTCATTTCAAATTCTTTCTTTAAGCACTCCATTGTCACTAAACGAGTCCCAATAATATTTAAATCATCAACATACACAACAATTATAACAAATCCTGATCCAAATTTCTTTATAAAAATGCATGGGGAAATAGGGTCATTCTTATAGCCCTCCCTTAATAAGTTTTCACTAAGGCGATTATACCACATGCGCCTAGATTGTTTCAATTCATAAAGAGATCTATTTAATTTGATTGAGTAATGTTCTCGAGAACCTAAATTAACTGCTTCTGGCATATTAAAACCTTCTGGGAGTTTCATGTAAATGTTATTATCAAGTGAGCCATATAAATAGGCTGTAACTACATCCATTAGGCGTAAATCAAGCCCTTCTCTTATTGTCAGACTAATCAAAAACCGAAAAGTAGTTGCATCCACCACAGAAGAATATGTCTCTTCATAATCAATACCAGGTCTTTGTGATAATCCTTGTGCAACTAGACGTGCTTTATATCTCACAGTTTCTCCCTTTTCATTTCTCTTTCTCACAAAACCCATTTATATCCCACAGGTTTTACACCTTCAAGTGTACGAACTACATGTCCGAAAACATTTCTCTTTGCAAGAGATTTTAATTCCGTTTCAATTGCTTCTTTCTATTTTGGCCAATTGCCTCTTTGTCTACATTTATCAATTGACATTGGTTCATGATCTATATTGTCATTCAAAATATCTAGTGCTACATTGCATGCAAATATGTCATCGACATCAATTTTATTTCGGTTTCACTTAATTCTTGACATGACATAATTTGTTGATATCTCATCATTATCAGGTACATGAGATTTTTCTTGAACTATAGTCTTATCTAAAATCTCTTTTGGAGATCCTTTTAAAGTCATTTCTTCCTCGATCTGACCATCTATTTTCGCTCCTTTTCTTTTTCGAGGATTTTTATCTTTGGAACCGATTGGTCTACCACGCTTTAAATGTGCTTTAGACTCACTAGCAACTAGAGTTTATCCTTCAGGGACATCAATTTTGATTGGAGCATTTATAGCTGGTATATGTGATTTTATCACTCTTTTTGGATTAGTAAATGCATCTAGCAATTGATTTGCTAAACTTTGTAAATGAATTATCCTCTGAACCTCTAATTCACATTGTTGCGTACAAGGATCAAGATGTGATAATGATAATTCATTCCAATCTATTTCTTTTTCCAGCTGTTTATTTTCTCCCCCTAACATTGGGAAAACTGACTCATTAAAATGACAGTCAGCAAATCGAGCCATAAATAAATTCCCCGTTGATGGCTCAAGATATTTAATTATTGATGGAGATTCATATCCAACATATATTCCTAACCTCTTTTGAGGACCCATTTTAGAGTGTTGTGGTGGAGCAATCGAAACATATACAGCACATCCAAAAATTCTTAAATGGGAAATATTTGGTTCCTGATCAAAAACCATTTGTAACGGGGAGAACTTATGATAACTTGTTGGCCTGACTCGAATTAGTGACGTTGCATGTAGTATGGCATGTTCCCAAGCAAAAATTGGAAGTTTGGACTTCATTAGTAATGACCTTGCAATCAATTGAAGACGTTTGATTAGTGATTCAGCAAGACCATTTTGTGTATAAACATGTGCTACAGGATGTTCAACACTTATTCCAATAGACATACAAAAATCAGTAAAAGCTTGGGAAGTAAATTCACCAGCATTATCAAGACGAATTGTCTTGATAGGGAAATCTGAAAATTGTGCTCGTAATTTAATCAAATGAGCAAGTAACCTTGCAAATGCCATATTTCGAGTTGATAACAAGGATACATGTGACCATCTAGTTGAAGCATCGATTAAAACCATAAAATATCTAAATGGTCCACATGAAGGGTGTATTGGTCCACATATATCACCTTGTATCCTTTCTAGAAAAGAGGTAGATTCATAATTTATCTTGGCTGGTGATGGCCAAATGATTAATTTGCCTTAAGAGCAAGCATCACATGAAAAATTATTAGCTTGAAGAATCTGTTGGCTCTTCAATGAATGTCCACATGAATTGTCAATAATTTTTCGCATCATAATTGAACCGGGATGGCCTAACCGGTAATGCCAAATGACAAAATCATCCATAAACTTCTGATTTATTATAGCATGTGTTTCAATTGTACTAGTTCTTGTGTAGTACAAACCAGAGGAGAATGCAGACTATTTCTCCAAAATGATTTTATTTCCTTGAATTATACTCATAATTTGGAGATATTCATTACTCCCTTCACTTATTGTCTCAATATGATATTCATTATAACGAATATCTTTAAAACTCAACAAATTTCTTTGAAACTTAGGTGAGTATAATGCATCATGAATTTGAAACTTTGTTCCTCTAGGCAACAATATATTTGCTCTTCCGGAGCCTTCTATGATTTTGGTACTACCAGATATAGTACTCACACTAGCTTTTAGCATTGTCAAATGAGAAAAATATTTCTTGTTCTTAAATATAGTATGAGTAGTTGCACTGTCTGCTTAGCATAAGTCTTTACCATTTATCGCTAATTGAATTTGAGAGGCATTCATATTCTTCAAAGAAAAAAAAAATAAATGTCACATAAATTTTCAAAATATTTAAAATATTTATAAATAGGTTAAAACATAATATAATAACCGTGTTGCTTAAAATTTATTCTTTAAAACTATAATAATAAAATTAAAAGATCAATATCAATTATTCCCTTCAGGGGTGGTGAAGAAATTAGCAACTTCCAAATGAGTTGTACCAATGAAACCATAATCATCTTTGCCATCTTCACAAACAAAATTTGTTTCTATTTTCTTACCTTCATCCTTCAATGATTGTTGATATAGTTCTACAAGATGCTTTGGTATACAACAGGTACGAGACCAATGGTTTTTACCTCCACAACGATAACACAAACTTTCCACTTTCCCAGTTGTATTTTTATCATTCTTTCCATCCTTATGATCCCACTTCTGGTAGGTATTTCTGAAATGACCATCTCGTTCACATCCACGTCCTCGTCCTCGATCGCGACCACGACCATGACCATGACCATGTCCTCGACCATGACTACTAGTGTGGCCTTTAACCTTTCTATTATATGATGTCACATTCACTTCAGGGAATGGAGTAGAACCAGTTAGACGTGACTTATGATTTTTCATTAACAATTCATTATTTTGCTCAGCCACAAAAAGACAAGATATTAATTCAAAATATTTCTTAAAACTTTTTTCACGATATTGTGTTTACAGGACAACATTATTTGCATGAAATGTGAAGTATGTTTTTTCTAACATATCTTCATCAGTTATGTTCTCTCCACATAATTTCAATTGAGTTAATATAAATATAAGTAGTCCTTTAACAAAACTTTCAAGCAATCATTAGTAATCCCTTAACAAAACTTGCAAGCAAAATATAATAGAAAAATACACAAATAATTATAACAATTTAATCATAAAATAAATTACAAATAATTTGGCTATGTTAGAAGTTTTAGCAAATTACAGGATTAGTGAAACTCTTGTAAAATCATAAGAACGATGATGATGAGCATCATGATAAAATAAACAAATTATAAACATAAGAACAATAATGATGAACATCATGATAAAATATATCACATACCCTGATCCAAACTAACGAAAAATGCAAGACTCTTGGATTAATGTAAGCACTCGTGCTGATAACATGTTATAAAATAATAATAATGATGTAAAAATGCAAGAATAATAGATGAGAATAAGAAGAGAATTTGTAATGTATTCTATATATTTCACAAGTAGCATACTCCACTATATATATAGGGAGATTGGACTCTTCATATTCTAATACATAAATAGTAAATAGTAGTTACAAGAATATGAAAAGTTAAGGTAGATGGAAGGTTAAAGATTAAGGGAGCTTAAGGAAGATAGAAGGTTAAAGGTCAAAAGAAGTTAAGGAAGATGGAAGGTTAAAAGATGAAAGGTTAAAAGATGAAAGGTTGAACATCCATAATATTCATAACATTATGAGAGTTATTGAATATTGTCGAAACCATTTTTTTGTAAACGTGTTTCGAAAATTTATTTAAAAATTAGAAAAAGAGGAGTCGCCACCAATCTTTTATTTGGTGTGATTGGATCACCACAAAACATTTAAAATCCGTTTTGAAAAATATTTTGGTCTTCGCAATCCAGAAAATAGGTTTGAGAGTCAATTACGCATGAGGAAGGGTTAGCACCCTCATACGCCTAAAATTGGTACCACATTTATTACTTTCGGGTCTTCATTTGTTAAAACTTTGAAAACTAGAGTAAAATTTAAAATACGATCTTTGTCTTTAGAAAACTTCGCAAGATCAAAGAAAACCCTTTTTGAGGAAATCCGTCCCCGTGTTTCGAATTTCTATGAGAACTGGAAGTCGTGTCCAACACGTTAGGGCACTACGTTCTCGAATTTTCAAAATTAAAAGACATTTTGAAAGATTTCAAAGAGGATATCCGATTGCATGAATTACGAAAATCACACCCTGCACGTTAGGGCATGGTTTTTCGAGGTTTTCACATGAAAAGACATTGCCTCGTTTGGCTTTAAAATTATTTGTATATATGTATTTGAAAACTTGAAATTTTGTATTGAGTTTAAAATACTATCCTCAGACACATGACTTAGAAAGATTTGAAGAAAGGATGCTCGTTTGCTTCGATTCGTGCGAGTTATACGAAAAATCACACCGACACGTTAGGGCATAACTTCCCGAAGTTTCCACATGAAAAGGACATTACCTCAGTTTTAAAATAATTTTGAAAGCAAATGTGAAATTTTAGATATGAATGAACAATTAATAACGAAAATTAAATAACACGAAACAAAATAATTGAGCAGATAAATGATATACAAAAATAAAAAATACGAACTATGAAGGCATAATAATTAAAATTTAAATATAAATATTGAAGAGTAAGAAAAATAAAACAATCGGAGTCGAAAATGAGATTTTTGGATGCCCGGAGGTAAAATGGTAATTTTGGACACTCGGGGGGGCAAAATGGTAATTTTGGGAAAGTTCGGATCAAAAATGAAATTGTTAAACATTCGAGGGTAAAATGGTAATTTTTGGAAAGTTTGAGGTTAAAAATAAAATTTTTAGACATCCGAGGCTAAATGGTAATTTTGGAAGGATTTGAGGTCAAAAATGGAATTTTGGAAAGTTTAGGGGTAAAAATGTAATTTTTGAAAAATTTAGGGTCAAAAATGATATTTTTGAAAGTTTGAGGCTAAAAATGTAGTTTTTTGAAAATTCAGGGTCAAAAATGAAATTTAGGAATGTTCGGGGGTAAAAATGTAATTTTTGGAAATTTGTATGCCAAAATATGATTTTTTGACAGTTTAGGGATGTCTAAGGCAATAAAACTAAAGCATGGTGACACGTGGCAACTTCTCAAGCATTCTGAAGTCAAAGGACTAATTTGAAAATCATTTAAAATTGTTGGGCCAATTTTGTAATAAAATAAAACTTGATTTAAGGGTAAAATTGAAACAAAAATAAAAAGGGAAGGATCGATTGCATAAATAAGCCAAATTAGGGACATGTGGCAGCTTCCTAGGCTTTCAAAAGGTCAAAGGATTAAATTGAAAAACATTGAAGATTATTGGGCTAATTTAAAATAAATTAAAAATATAAAAGGACCGAATTGTAAAAATAAGAAAAAGTTGAAGGACCAAATGCATAAATATACCATTAAGCAATAACACGCGGATCCTAAGGCAAGTCGGATCGGGTCGAGTCGGAGCCTAGGTCATAGCTAGAAACGGATTCCTCAGATACCGTCATTGCTTCTTCTTCGGGAAAAGAAGTTCACGACCCGTGAAAGAAGTTCACGACCCGTGGGCCTTTTACCTCTTCAAAACGGCGCTGTTTCGTACAAGGTATTTAAGTTAAAAAGTTGCTCTTAAAATCCATTTTGGCTATTCTGTTTCAGAAAAACAACTTTGCTTTCTTATTTTTTTCTCTCAAAATCCCTATGTCCGACCACCCCCAACCCGTTCGGCCTCCATGGCTCCGTCGAGCGCCGCTGCGTCCCTGTTGCCCGTGTTTCATCAAGTGCCTCTGATCGATCGCCGTCCATGGTGATATTAAGGTAAAACTTTCTATTTTTTATTATCCTTCATATATATTTGAATATACTTTTAACAGCTACCTCTCTTTGCTCGTTGCTGTGTAACAGGAATGGAGCAAAGACCAAAAGAAGACCAATTTTGTCCATTCCTGTTGAATCCCGACTCCACTATTTACTACTTTAAAATGATAACACTTGACTTGTAGTTCCGTTCCACTCTACTGCGTCTGATCTACTGTAGCTTCGATGTAGAAGCTTCACAGTTATGACTTTAATATGCTCCTTTAGATTTGTTGTTGCTGCTTCACTCCGCATGGTACTAAATTCGCCGTTGCAGCTTAAATTTTCTTTTCATGCTTCTGAGGTATAAGTTTGCCACGGTGACTTAATCCTTTCCCTTTTATGTCTTCGTGGTACTGGATTCGCCGTTGCGGCTTAAATCTTTCCCTTCATGTCTCTGAGGTATAAGGTTCGCCATTGCTTCTTAAACCTTTCCCTTCGTGTCTTCGTGGTACTGGATTCGCCGTTGCAGCTTAAATATTTCCCTTCATATTTCGCGATACTGAAACCTGTAGAATATGCTCAAATGGACCTTTAGGTAGGCCAGTTTGTTTAGGATGCCATGCTCGAAATGAGTCAAAATGCTCCTAACTAGATTGATGCGCATGATTAATGTTAATTTTTCAAAGATTAGTTTCTTCGGCTTTGGGGTTATCTCTTTCTCAAATCTATGACTTGTAGATTCTCAATTTGAACCATTCTTTTTAGGTTTGGTTCTTTTAATTGGTGGTCTTGTTTAGGGTCCTTGTATCATTTAGAAAATTTCTAAACTAATACTCACAGATCCTTGCATTTTCATGTGATATTAGTCTATTATCCATTATCTTGGTATGAAAATAGTTGGGCAGTGTGGAAAAAAATGAGATTGAATTAGAGTTAGAGCTCGAAGAATTGTTGGCTAAATAAAAATTACCGAATATTTATAAGGAACAAAATAATTACAAAGAACAGTGTTAGATGCCTAGATATCAAATATGAGTTTCTCTAATCTGAGGGTCATCTTTCTGCTCGATATGTATCTGGAGATCCTGGAGTACTTTGTCGATGCCTCAAGATGCAAAATTTCTCTATCTTGTCACATTTAAGGGAATAATTGATCACCTTCGTTCCACATTTGAGCTGCCCTTTTTGGGTTTTCAACTCAAAATCCCTTTGGTTTCAAGATGCCCTTTCATGAGTTTTCATCCTGACCTCTTCGCGTTTTTTTTTAGGTGAAATATTTCTTCACCGAGTATAAATTCACTGGGTTGTATAGCTCCTTGCCATCCATTTCAGTCAAAATTAGAGCTCCTCCAAAGAAGGCTTTCTTTACCACATACGACCCTTCCCAATTAGGCATCCATTTTCCTCGAGAGTTTTTATGTATTGGGAGTATTTTCCTCAAGACCAGATCTCCCTCGTGGAATTCTCTAGGGTGAACCTTTTTGTTGTATGCTTGCATCATTCGCTTTTGGTACATCTTACCATGACGGATGGCTCTTAACCTCTTTTTTTCTATCAAGTTCAACTGATCATATTTGGCTTGGATCCATTTTGCTTCGTCCAAATTTAGCTCTGACAAGACTCGGAGAGAAGGAATCTCCACCTCGATGGGTAAAACGGCTTCCATCCCGTATACAAGTGAGAACGACGTTGCCCCAATAGACGTTTTGACTGAAGTCCTATAAGCAAGAAGGGCGAATGATAATTTTTCATGCCAGTCTTTATAGGTTTCTGTCATTTTTGTAATGATCTTCTTGATGTTTTTATTAGTCGCTTCCATTGCTCCGTTCATCTTTGGGCGATATGGAGATGAATTATGATGTTTGATCTTGAATTGCTCACAAACCTCCGATATCGTGTTGTTATTCATGTTCAATGCATTGTCCGATATGATCTTTTCTGGCATTCCATATTGGCATATGATTTCCTTTTTTAGGAACTTGCTAACTGCGGACTTTGTAATGTTGGAATAAGAGGCAGCTTCCACCCACTTAGTGAAGTAGTCAATAACTACAAAGATGAATCTATGCCCATTAAAAGCCTTCGGTGAAATCGGCCTGATAACATCCATGCCCCACATAAAAAAATGCCACGGAGAAGTCATGACATGTAGATGTGATGGAGGTACATGAATTTTATCTCCATAGATCTGACATTTGTGGCATTTCTTAGCATAGTTGATACAATTATTCTTCATAGTTGACCAGTAGTATCCAAATCTCATGATCTGTCTAGCCATTTTGAATCCATTAGCGTGCGTTTTGTAAATACCTTCAATGACTTCTTCTAAAATTTTCTTAGCCTCGATTGCATCAACACATCTTAGCAACACCTGATCCTTCCTCCTCTTATACAAAATCTCCCCATCTAGGACATACTCGTTTGCGAGCCTTCTCAATGTCCTTTTATCATTTTCCGTAGCTTCTTCGGGGTATTTACGGTCTTTCACTTTTTGGAGGATGTCTTGATACCATGGATGTTCATCCTTTTCTTCTTCTTCGATCTCGTAGCAATGGGCTAGAGTCTCGTAAATGCTCATTTTGAATGGGCTTCATATCTTCTGGCCTATTTACTTTTATCATCGAGGCTAGAGTAGCCAAAGCATCAGCCATTTGGTTTTCCTCACGTGGGAGGTACTGGAACGTAACCTCGTCGAATTCTTTGATCAATTCGAGGACCATATTTCAATAATCAATTAACTTGGAGTCTCTTGTCTCCCATTCTCCCCTAAGCTGGTAGATTACCAATGCTGAATCTCCATATATTTTCAAGACCTTGATCCCTCGCTCTATGGCTGCTTGAATCCCCATAATGCATGCTTCGTACTCTACCATATTGTTTGTGCAATTGAAATCGAGTTTACATGTAAAGGGATAATGGTCTCCTTCTGGTGATACTAAGACTGCCTCGATTCCATTGCCTGTATCATTTGAAGCGCCATCAAAATTTAATCGCTAAGGGTGCTCTGACGCGGTCCCCTCTTCGGTGGTTGTAATATACATTAGGTCCTCATTTAGGAAGTCAAAATTTATTGGCTCATAATCCTCTAGAGGTTTACTGGCTAGGAAATCTGCTATTGCACTTCCTTTCACTGCCTTTTGGCTTACATAAACTATATCAAATTCTGAAAGTAGGATTTGTCATCTAACCATTCTACCATTTAACGCATTTGACTCCATCATGTATTTGAGAGGATCTAATTTCGATATTAACCAAGTTGTATGGTACAGCATGTACTTTCGTAATCTTCGGGTAGTCCAAACCAACGCATAGTATAACTTTTCTATCGAAGAATACCTTGCTTCATAGTTGGTAAACTTTTTGCTGAGGTAGTATATGGCTTTTTCCTTCTTTCCAATCTCGTCATGTTGGCCGAAAGGAAATAAAGTGCATTTTCATTATAATAATAGATAATAGTCAAATGCCCTTTACAAAATATCTCTATCGCTCTCGGGCATAGAATGATAGATATGCGTCGAGTTTTACTCTGAAAATATCCTAAAGGCTACAGGGACCTCCTCTTCCGTCCAGTTGTTTAGGATGCTTCCTGGTGCGTACGGGCAAATTTGTGATAAGCTTTTTCCTTTGCCTTTTTGTGATAAGCTTTTTCCTTTGCCTTTTTCCGTCCAGTTGTCTAGTCTTCTTCTCCTCTTCAAACCTCATTCCACCGAAAATGAAAGTTTTCGATATATAGGGAAAGGTCATCGACTCCTATTGGATCTCCTCCCCGACCAGTCATGCTTTTCTCATTTCCCGCTTCTTTTCTATCTCTTTCTTCTTTTCCTTTACATCTGGCTTGTATCTCAGCCCGAAGCGGTCCCACTTTCCTAGTGGTGCTGGTGCATTGATTACCCCTTGCAGATGTTTCCCAAGCCATTTTCCTAGTAGTACCCCTTTTTCAATTATCAATTGTAACCCTATCTTCGTGGTTCGTGACAACTTCGGTTCGAAAATTTTACTTTTTTCTGTGATGAATGTTGCATTAACAAACTCTAACGATCGAAAGGAGCATTCCATCGTCTCTTCGTTTCTTTCTACGTATGGGGCATCACTTGTCACAGATGCGATAATATCCTCCTCTGTGTTTATTGTAACTAATCTTCCTTCGGTTACCAGTTTAAGCTTTTGATGAAGTGAGGACGGTACTGCCCTCGCTAAATGGATCGAGAGTCTCCCCAAAAAACAATTGTAAGAGGGCATAATGTCCATTACCAAAAAGTCCACCTCATAGGTATTCGGGCCTATTTGCAACAATACTTTAAGTCGACCTATCACTTTTCTTTCTGTTCCGTCGAAAGCTCTAACTATGTTGTGACATGTCTTCATATAGGAGCCATCGACTGGTAATCTTTTCAGGGTGGCTAGCGACAATACATTTAAAGCTGAACCATTGTCAATTAGCACTCCGGGCAAAGTATACCCCTTGCAGTGAGTAGTCATGTGCAAAGCCTTTGTCGACCCAATTCCCCCAGACGGGATCTCGTCGTCATTGAAGAAAATAAAGTAGTTAGCACTGACGTTATTAATTAGGCGATCCAGTTTGCACACAGATATGTCATTAGCCACATATGTTTCGTTGAGCACCCTCATCAGTGCATTGGTGGGCTTCTGAACTTAGCAGCAGGGCTAAGATTTATATGCGTGCCAGTTGTTTGTGTAATTGCTCGATCACACTGTACTCACTATATTTCAAGAATTCTTTCGTTTCTTTTTCTGCTACTGGCTCATTTACCGCCTTTGTCGACCCCATTCCCCCAGACGGGATCTCGTTGTCATTGAAGAAAATAAAGTAGTTAGCACTGACGTTATTAATTAGGCGATCCAGTTTGCACACAGATATGTCATTAGCCACATATGTTTCGTTGAGCACCTTCATCAGTGCATTGGTGGGCTTTTGAACTTAGCAGCAGGGCAAAGATTTATATGCGTGTCGGTTGTTTGTGTAATTGCTCGACCACACTATACTCGCTATATTTCAAGAATTTCAAGAATTCTTTCGCTTCTTTTTCTGCTACTGGCTCATTTACCGGCTCAGGCTTGTCAGTCTCTTTTTCTTCTGGTTCAATTCCCAAGGCTTTTCCATTTGCAGCTTCTTTTTTCTCTTCTTTCAGCTCATAGAATTTCCCACTACGGGTAACAAAGTTTATATCTTCTTGGGATTGCTCTTCTTTGGGCGTTATTATGTTACACCCGTAATTTCAATGGACTCTCCTGCTATCCTCATAAGGAAACGGTATAGGTTTCCGTATGATGACACAAGGTGTCATTTGCCTTCTTGTTCAGTACTTTTGGACGCAGAGATAATTATTACAGGGCAATCGGGCTTGTTCATGCTTTTCTCTTTGGAGGTACAAATATCATCCATCTCTTCTTCTTCTTCAAAGAACTTCAGTTCTTTGCGGTCCATAAGATCCTGAACCAAAACCTTGAACTCCGTACAATTTTGAATCTCGTGTCCCTCAGCATTGTGGAAGTCACAATAATTTTTTACCGTTATCGTCATATCTCTACCATTCCGCATGATCACTCCTCTATCTATCATTTGACGTCATACCCATTTCAAAGGTGATTTGACCTCTTCGATATTGGTCTTAACCTTTTTACCTCTTGCTCCTACAATCGCATTCACCCCTTGATCTGGGTGGGCAGGTAAAGGGTTCCCAGCTACGTTAGGTCCAGACGGCTCATCGAATCTTATACGCTTCATCTTAATTAATCTTTCCACTATATTATTGAAAGCAAAACAGTTTTCGATGGTGTGTTCGATTACTCCTCCATGGAATTCGCACTGAGCATTGGCGTCGTACCATTTCAGAAAAGGTGGTTGTACTAGCTCCATGCAGTACGGGGCTACTGCATGTTGGTCGTATAATTGCTGGTAAAGCTCTTTATACGTCACCGGAATAGGAGTGAACTAAATTCTTTCAGTGTTTTTCTTGAGCTTGATTCCGACTTCGGTGGATTTTGATAATTGCTTGCAGAGGTTTTAGATTGTGTCATCATGATTGACTTCGTATAGTTTGGCCTGTACATGCTTGCGTTGTTTATCTCAGCTTCTTTCCTTCTGGAGGCTATTTTTTTCCACTTTCCCCAACGTCAATCTTACCGCTCTTAATTGTGCTTTCAATCATTTCTCCAGACATAACCATGTCCGAGAAACTTCTCGTAGCATTTCCCAACAAGTGGTTGAGAGATGGTGCTTTTAGCCTATGGACGAAAAGCATAGTCATCTCTTTCTCCGTTAATGTAGGCTGCACCTGGGTGGCCATATCTCTCCATCGTTGAGCATATTGCCTGAAACTCTCGCTCAGCCTTTTCTCCATATTTTGCAAAGTGATTCTATCAGGAGCAATGTCAGAACATGACCGTATTTTTTCATGAAGGCCTGGGCCAGGTCCTTTCATGAACTGATCCTTGCACGACTTAATTGATTGTACCATTTTACTACGGATCCCACCAAACTGTCTTGGAAACAATGGATCAGTAATTGGTTATTATGGACGAATCTTGTCATTTTTCGACAGAACATAGTGATGTGAGCTTCTGGGCAACTTGTCCTATTGTACTTCTCAAACTTTGGAGCTTTGAATTTTCGAGGCAGCACTAAGTCTGGAACTAGGCTTAGTTCTTTAGCATCTATCTCATAGCAGGTGTCAGTCCCTTCTATTGCTTTGACCTTATCTTCCAACCACTTGTACCGCTCCTCTATCTGATTAGAAACTTCCAGTTTTGTTTTCTCTACCTCCATGATTTCATCAAAGTCGGGATTAATGAGGTTCGCAGTAGTTTCCCCTGGAGTAGAACCTGATCCAGTCGGATAATTGGCTTGGCCTGAGGTACTGATGGGCTGTGATTATGCTCGAATGAAGATGAAAGCTCCCTGCGAGTTTGTTTCTGGTGGAACTTGGTTGTGCATGGGGGTAAAGCCAAGAGGGAATCGGGGGTCTTCATTTTCCTCTCTTGGGCTTACTGCAGGGTTTTTTTCTTTTTCTACTTTCTACAATAGTTGAGTCAATCGGTTGATTATGTTACTTTGAGACTAAATAATCTGGTCTCTCATATCTTGTTGGACCCTTGCCAATTGATCTTGTAACTATGCTTGCATTCGCTCTTGCATCTCTTTTTGTAACTGTTCCAACCTTTATTTTTTTTGGTCCATGGCTCTCCGAGTACCGTAAGGATGTGAGTTCTCTATTTTTTCGGGTTTAACTGTGTCAAATTTTATTTAATGAGAGTTATTGTGTTAAAATGTGAGAATGTAATGCGAATGAATGCAATGTATGTAATGCAAGAGAAGGCGTTGATCCTGAATTCAATTCTATTAGATAAACTTCACTTAGAAGACAAGTTTCCTTACATAGAACAAATTACATAAATGACTTTGCCTTAGTGCCTAAAGCCCTAATTTTCCTAAAAAGTTCAGCCAATTTTTGTCCTCGTGTTGACTTCAACTCATACTGCAGGCTTAACTCGTCAGCTTCTATGGTTAGCGTCTACACGTGATCAGTAGCTTCTCGCATCTGTGTAAGTGCTTCGCTTATGACATAGTCTCTTTCTCCCACTTACCTTTGGGCCTGCTGGGTGTGCCATTCACTTGCTTAAGTTCCTTTCTAGAATTTATGAAATTTTTTATTTATGATAATGTTTTTAGATGTTAAAAAATCTATTAAATAAAAATTAAAAGAAAGTTCAGAAGTGTTGAAAAATACTTTAAAAATCATTAAAAGTGATTTTTTATAATTATAATTATAATTATTATGTTTTACAATAAGCTGTTCGAATTTAAAAAAATTCACAACCGCGATACTCGCAATCCGTAACCTTGATAAACGTAACGCGACCGAAAACGCAACCGCAACCATAAAATAAATCCCCGCTGTTTATACATTCTTAATCTTTTGATAATGCACACACACCTTGCACATAGGTGCTCGAACCCGAAACTTTTAGAATGAACAACATCCTCTTTTCTACTGGAGCCACTTGTTAGGCTCATAAATTATTACAAGTTAAATGCAATGTTAAACTTGATGAATTGAAAATAAATATCAGCAAAAAAATTGTAGTGCGCTGTGGGAAGACAGTAACTACATTTTTTTTTATAGATTTCTGATGTCACTAAATCCTAACAAGTTTAAATAGGTTGAGCTTCTTGACAATGAAAATGTCATGAAAGCAGTTCATGACGAAACAAGAAATCATACGATGGAGTTATATGCCAAACTGCTTGACGTCCAACAATGGAATTATCGAAACCATCTTTTTTTTTGAAAAACGATGAGTTTCGAAAATTACTTTAATGTTAGAAAATGGGAGTCGCCACCAATCCTTTATTCGGTGTGATTGGATCACCATAAAACGTTTTAAAAACCATTTTGAAAACATTTAAGTCTTCGAAATCCAGAAAAATAGGTTCGGGAATCAGTTACGCATGAGGAAGGATTAGTACCCTCATACGCCCAAAATTGGTACCGTATTGATTATTTTTGGGTCATAATTTGTAACATTTAAAAACTCGAATAAAGATTAAAATACGATCCTTAAATGCATGAGTTAAGTTTAAAAGAAATCGGGTTTGTTTCGAAATCTTGTTATTTCAAAGTAATTGAGGAAGAAAGTTACATCCAGTAAGTTAGGACATGACATTTCAAGATCCAGAAATAATGAGCTTTCCTTCGTAAAACTTTTTAAATTTTGGGAAAAGGATGTTCGATTATCTCGATTTAAGGAAAGGTTGCACCTAGTAAGTTAAGGCGCAAATTTTTGAAACTCGAAATAAAAGAATATTGCCTCGATTTGAAAGTTTTTATGAAAATAATTTTGAAAACAAACATGCGAGTTAAATATGAATAAGCAGTTAATAATGAATATTAAAAAACATGAAGTAAGATAAATAAGAAGATAAATGGTAAAAATCAAAAATGCAAAATACGAGTGCATAATAGTTAAATTCAAATGCAAATATTGATGATGAAGAAAAAATGATGCAATCGGAGTTGAAAATGAGACTTTTCAGATACCCGAGGGGTAAAATGGTAATTTTGAATTTTTAGGGGCAAAATGGTAATTTTGGAAAGTTTAGGGTTAAAATGGAATTTTTAGACATTCGAGGGTAAAAGGGTAATTTTGAGCGTTTTGAGGTCAAAAATGGAGATTTTGGAGGTTCGGGGGTAAAAATGAGATTTTTGTAAGTTTCGAGGTCAAAAATGGAATTTTTTAGAGTTTGAGGGTAAAAATAGAATTTTTAGAAGTTCGGGGTCAAAAAGGGAATTTTTGGAAGTTTTGAAGTAAAAAATAGAATTTTTGGAAGTTTGGCGGTAAAAATGAAATTTTGGGAAGTTTCGAGGTCAAAAATGTGATTTTTGAAAGTTCAGGGGTAAAAATGGAATTTTAGGAAGTTTTGGGGTAAAAATTCAATTTTTGGAAGTTTAGGGGTAAAAATGAGATTTGGGGATAGTTTAGGGACCTCCTAGGCAATAAAACCAAAAATAAGTGACACGTGGTAGCCCCTCTTGCATCTTGAAGTCAGAGGACTAGTTTGAAAACCATGAAAATTTTTTGGGTCAATTTTGTAATTAATCAGAACTTGATTTAAGGATTAAATTGAAACAAATCAGAAGTAAGAGAGACCTTATGCAAAAATAAGTCAAAATAATGACACATGACAGCTCCTGATGTTTTCAAAAGGTCAAAGGACTAAATTGAAAAGCATTGAAAATTATTGGGCCAAATTAAAATTAATTAAATGGATTAAATGGATTAAATTATAAAAATCAGAAAAAGCGAAAGGGCTAAATGCACAAATATCCCTTTTGTCAAAAACACGCGGATCCTCCAGGCGGGTCGGGTCAGATCGGTTCGGCCATGGGTTTAAAAAGTAAAACGACGTCGTTTTGGGGCTTAAGAGCCTAGACTAAAACGACGTCGTTTTGGTCATTTATAAAAGTCCTTCAAAGCCCTTTTTTGTTCATTTTCATTTCATTTTTTTCAAAAAAAATCCAAACTCTCTCAAAATATCCTCTCCCCCCTCCATGGCCCTCGAGTCCGGTCACCGACGTGCACCACCGCACGCGCCCTGCCGACCGTCGCGTGTGGTCGCCGCGTACTCCTCGCCCGTCGACACACCTGTCGTCTGTCGCTGTCATGCGCCACACACCGTCGATCTTCATCGTCAAGTAAGTAAAAATTTCCTTATCTTATCTCTTAAGACGTTTTGATTATTAAAACTCTTTCTCTTTTTTTCAAAACTAAATCTGGGTTTGGATCCTTTTTAGTCTAAGCAAAAAAACTGAGTTTTATAGTTTTCTGTTTAAAAAGAATCCAGATCTGATTTATTCCCTGAAGTCTTTGTTTTGTTTTTCGATTCTCTCGTTCACAACATCTCCCATGTTGTTTTTTTTTTTACAGGCGTTCAAACTACCAAAAAGGGGCCTTCACGATCATGGGTAACTCGATGGCAGGCCGTTCTCCGGCTCCGACGACGGCGATCGAGGAAGTACCTCTCTGTCCTTTCGGCTTTTTTTTTATCATTAATTATTAGTGTTATTAATACTTATTTAATACCCATTATTATTAATAATATTAATAAAGCCATTAAAATTAATGCACCTTGTTTGATACTTTGTTCTCTTACGTTATTGCTTGATGTTTACTTGGCTCTGTATTCCTATTGCTTCGAGTATTGATATCTTCCCTTAATAGTACACTGCTTTATGTTTTTAAAGTTTTTTGTATTGATCTCCCTCCAGAAAAAAAAAATCCGCCTTTACAAATTTTGAAACTGGTTTTTATAATGAAGCTTAATGACTGTTTACGTTTTGCACTAACAAAAACAATCCACTGAGCACTGAGTGGAGCATAACAATGATATTAATTTTTATAAAGAATTTCTACAATACTTTTTTATTGAACAATATAAGAATATAAAAGATGGTGAGAGAAAAAAAAAACTTTTTTTATGTTTCTAGGTATGTCCAACAAATGGATTCCTCTCTTATTTATAGGAGATCTCATGTCTCTTCATAGAGACATAACTACTCAAACGAATAGTCATATCTTTAACCACAAACATATATTATTTAATAGTTATCAACTTGAATAATTATGACCCTTTGTTATTAATTAAGTTATATAACTTTTGATGACAAGAGACAAGACTATTTTCTATGAATAGTGACAACTCTTGCTTAATTACCAAGTGACATTATTTTTGGATCACTTGTAACATTTCAATTATAATTATTGGAACATTAAAAATATTTTAAACTGTTCCAACAATCTCCCGCCCCCCTTTCAAAATATTCTAGATTTTGGTAATCTTAAAAATTAATTGCATAAATGAAGATGCCTTACGACATTACTTAGTGAAAACATGTTAAAGTTAATCGACCTTAAATAGTAGACTATACTTTGAACCAAGTATTCCATTTGATTAACCGAACATATCTCACTCAATGATTTCAATGCCAGTAAATGCACAATATCCAAGGACATTATTATGGCCATGTATCTGTAACCTTTTTTCATGAGTGCTATTAGAGCCAACCCCTTGAGCTCCTAGAAGCAGCCACACTTTCACTCGCATAGGTAGATCACATCGAGAGTGTTTCCGTAATTATAACACTAACACATTTATGTTATAGGTCTATTAAGAGTATAATACTCATCATTCCCTTTATCATTACGGTACCTAGCACTTTTCGTCCTGGGATGATATTATTATTTTTATAGTGCTAGCAGTCACATACTGATGATGTATTTTGTCTCATTGAACTTAAGATTTGACTTTATACCAAGCGTTAAGTCGAGTTTCCATCATAGGCGACTCAAATATTATGGATTTGGATCTTATCCCAAATTTTCAACTTTCCAATATAGTTATGTTAATTTTCTATACTACATCTTAAAAATTCACAAGACCATCATCCCCACTATGTTCATATCGATTTTTCGCAAAAGAATGATATCAAAGATATTCTTTCTACTATTGTCAAATTACAACGATCACTTTATCTTTTCTTATCATGACAATTTATATTTGGCTACTTTATTTATTTCTTGATATCTAAGAAATAAATTTCACAATCACCAAATATATAAAATCATACATCATGTCTTTTTCACCAAGTTGTTGTAAAGAGACCTCGAGTCCCTTGGTAAAACAAGACAACATATTTGCTATTTGTCATAGCTTTTTTTCAAAGTCAGTACACAACTTTAAAACTTCTTTTTGTATTTATAGCCAAATAAAATTATTTTTCTCCACACACCTTATATATACAAGGGTGTAACATAGATAGTCATATTAAAAGATCATCTTGTCCAATCACATGACTATAAAATCACACATTTATTCACCCTTCACCAATGGACCAAATAACAATCATATTGTTATTTCATACTCATGAGATATTTGATTCATGGCTTTCAAGCCATTTATAAAATCACATGCATCATCATAAATATATGATTATCATGTTATATATTCTCACTATTAGATTTTATATCAGAATAGTGATCTTATTATATAAGTCAATGCTTTTTACTATTCTACATTGACTAGAAAAATTAATCATACATAAAATATAAAAAATGTACAATCATAAATAAAACTCTTTTAGTTTATGGTTATTTTAACAAAACAACAACCAAAATTATTTATATTATATGACTATCTACAAACTTTCATTTTTAGTAATGAAAATGATGTTCATCAAAATCATCTGTCAAAACGTTTATTTTTGAGAAAACAAACAGGTTTCAAACAATATTTCAAAATAAAAAAATGAGTATTTTAAATGATCGAAAAAATGGGAGTTCCCACCAATATTTTATTTGGTGTGATTGGATCACCACAAAACGTTTAAAATTCGTTTTGAAAAATATGTTGGTCTTCAAAATCCAAAAAACGAGTTCGGGAGCCAATTACGTATGAGGAAGGATTAGCACCCTCACACGCCCAAAATTGGTACCACATTGATTATTTTCGGATCTTGGTTTGTTAAACATTTGAAAACTCGAGTAAAACTTAAAATACAATCTTTGTTTTTAGGGAACTTTGCATGATTTTCAAAAAAATCTTATTTGAGGAAAATCGTCCTTGTGTTTCGAATTTCTAAGAGAACTGGAAGTCGTGTCCAACACGTTAGGGCACTACGTTCTCGGACTTTCGAAATTGAAGGACGTTTTGAAATACTTTAAAAGAGGATATTCGATCACGTGAATTATACGAAATCACACCCAACACGTTAGGGCAAGGTTTTTTCGAAGTTTTCACATGAACGGACATTTCCTCGTTTTCGTTTTAAAATTATTTGTATATATATTTTTTTGAGAACTCAAGATTTCGTATTGAGTTTAAAATACGATCCTCAAACACACGACTTAATTTTCAAAAGTTAAATTTGAAGAAAAATACCTGTTTGTTTCGATTTTCCCAGAGAATCGAAGCCGTGACCAACACGTTAGGCCACGACGTTCTCAGAATCTCGAAGTAAAAGGCATTTAAAAAACTTGGAAAAGAATATATGTGAATTATACGAAAAATCAAACCCGACACGTTTGGACATAATTTCCCGAAGTTTTCGCATGAAAAAGACATTGCCTCGATTTTAAAGGTTTATGAAAAAATAATTTTGAAAACAAATGTGTGAAATGTGAACGATTAATAACGAAGATTAAATGAAAAGAAAATAGTTAAGCAGATAATTATATACACAAAAATTAAAAAAATAAGAGAATACGAAATACGAAAGAATAATAATTAAAAATTAAATATATACATTGAAGAGAAAGAAAAGCAAAACAAACGGAGTCAAAAATATGATTTTTGGATGCTCGGGGGTAAAATGGTGATTTTTGGATGTTCGGAGGCAAAACGGTAATTTTTGGATACTTGGGGGTGAAAATGGTAATTTTTGAACACTCAAGGGAAAATGTGACTTTTGGAAGTTTGGGGGGGTAAAATGGTAATTTTTAGAAGTTCGAGAGCAAAATGGTAATTTTTGGAAAACTCGAGGTTAAAAATGACATTTTTGGAAGTTTAGGGGTAAAATGGTAATTTTTTAAGGTTTGGGGAAAAATGTATTTTTAAAAGTTCGAGGGTAAAATGGTAATTTTTAGAAGTTCGAGGGTAAAAATGTGATTTTTTGCAAGTTCTAGGGTAAAATGGCAATTTTTTGAAGTTTAGGGTAAAAATATGATTTTTAGAAAGTTCGAGGGCAAAATGATAATTTTTGAAAGTTCGAGAGTAAAAATGCAATTTTTGGAAAGTTCTAGGGTAAAATATAATTTTTGTAAAGTTTAGGGTCAAAATATAATTTTTGGAAAGATTAGGGGTCAAAATGTGATTTTTTAATAGTTTAAGGACCTTCTATGCAATAAAACCAAAAACAAGTGACACGTGGCAGCTTCTCAAGCGTTCAGGGGTTAAAGGACCAATTTGTAAATTTTTTAAAATTACTAGGCCAATTTCATAATTAAATAAATCTTGATTTAAGGATGAAAATAAAACAAAAATAAAAAGGGATGGACCAATTACAAAATAATCCAAATATTGACACGTGGCAGCTTCTTAGACTTTCAAAAAGGTCAAGGGACTAAATTAAAAATAATTGAACATTGTTGGGTAAATTAAAAATTAATTAAAAGTTGAAAAGGATGAGATTGTAATTTTTAACAAAAGCGGAAGGACGAAAAGAATAAATAGTCCAATTTCTAAAAACATGCGGATTCTAGGATCCAGTGGGTTGGATCGGGTCGGGTCATGGGTTAACTCCAAAACGGCATCGTTTTGGGGCTGAAACTCAATCCTCAAAACGGTGCCGTTTCAAAGGGCTATAAAAGCCAAAAAACTTAGGAAAAAAAATCATTTCTTCCTTGTTTCTCAAAAAAAACAACCCCTTCCCTTTTAAAAATGCTCTCAAGCTCCCCTTCTCGGATAGTCGGCCAGCCATGGATTGTCGATCGTCTGTTTTGGCCACAACGCCACGTGCCACACTCGCCGTCGCCGTCTGCCGTCCACGGTGGTTACAGGTAAAAACCTTCCCTTTTTCAATTTTTATACCTTTTAAACCCAGATCCGGGCTTGAAAGCATCAGATTCGAACCAAAAATGAAAGTTTTAGTCTCCTTGATTTTTCCTTTTCCTTTTTTTTAAATCTGTTTTTATTTAAAAAAAAAAAAGAAAATTGTTTTGATTGTTTTTTACTTAAAATCTGTTTTTCATTTGCTTGCTTAAACTAAGTCTTAGATCTATTTGGAAAACCCTAGATCTGGGTTCGATTTTTTTAAAAAAAGATTTCAGTCTTGAAATTTTCACCCATTTTTAATCTATTTAATGTTGTACTTGTTGTTCTACAGATTAAAAACGTATTTGAATCCTTCCTCACAACCGTAAAGGTGATCGGAGGAGCAGCGATCGGATCGGTGACGACGGTGGTGCTTCGAATCGGAGGTATGTCCTTTCGATCTTCCCTTTATTATTATTATTATTATTATTTATTTATTTAATACTATAATTAATATGCATTAAAAACACATTTAGAAATAATAAATAATAATGATAATATAATAAATAAATAGGTATTAATAAGTATATGCAGAGGATATAAACAGTTTGAAATCTAAAGGATTAATACTAACGAATAAATGCTTACTGGTGGATGTATACCTTGTCTGATATGAATTGTTTGGTATTCTGCTTTCTTATGCTATTTGTTGATGTTTGCTTGGCTTTGAATATTGCTTGTATTTCCTGTTTCAATGTGCTATCTGTATGTATTGATTTTTTTTCCCAAAGAACTCGTAAACTTACAACAGATTTTCATTCGGCTTTTATAGCCTTATTACAATCATTTTATTTTGTTTTTCTCATATAAATGTCTGTCTTGTTCTTTGCAGGTTTACAATGGTGCTGGTGCAGAGGGGCGGTGGCAGTGGCAAGTTGTTGGTGGTGCAACTTGGTGCTGACGTGGCATGCTCCAAGTGGTTGAGATGGAGGTGGTAGCAGCAATCAGTTGTGGCAGATTAAGTCTTTTGCTTTAGGTTTAGGTGTTTGGGTCAATTGTAATTGGGCTCCAATTTGGGTTGTATTTGGATTTGTTTGGGCCTGGTTAATGGGTTTTGACATTTGTAATCTGGATTTTTTAGATTAAATTTAAAATTAAGTTTAGAACAATATTTCAAATTGAAAATTGAAAATAAATTTAAATTTAAAATAATTTTAAACTTAAAATAAATTTAAAAATTGAGTTTAATTTAATCAAAGTGTTGGGCCCGGTCAAAATTTAGTTTCAACATCATCCACATGCTAGTTACTAATATCATGATTTAAATAAACAAACAATTTCATATTTCAAATTAAGTATATATCATAAAAAGAAAGAATACTTTTATACTAAAAAATTCGCTCACAAATTGGATGGAATGAATTAAATTTTAATTCGCTAAACTTATTATTTATTTATAATGCACATATAGATGCATAAGTGACTCTTTAAAGACATCACTTTTCAAGTTGTTTTTGGTTTTAAAGAACCATTCCAATCCAACCTTTTAAAAGTATTCATTGGACCTAATGACGCAACTTTTTAATTTGGGAATACTCACCCGAATGGTTATAATGTTTTTGTTGGATAAAAGCATGTTCAACTAAATTTTGAACAATGAGATCACCATTCAAAATGAGAGTAACTTTTTAATATATTAATAGACCCTTTCTCAAACGTGCATTTTCATTCCATCTTCTTTCTTTTCTTTTTTCTTACATGATATATATTATATATTATATAATTTTATGCCAATCATAATCATGCATACATTGAACTAGCATTTTTTTTTTTAAGTAATTGAGGCATGAGACACCCACATCTTTTGCATAATGCAATTCAATAAACACATAGCAATTGAAATCTAATTATGTAATAAGAGTAAAACAATAAATTTTATATATCTTTTTCTTGCGAGAAAGATTTGTTCTAAATCAAAATTTGACAAGATCATTGACCTTCATGCAACCACATTTGTTGATATCCATCCTCACATAGTACCATGCTTGTAGTGGCATGTGAATGCGTGGTGAATAGACAAGTCTTCTTTAATTTCTCATAAATTATGAAATTAGAACCTTAGAATTGTTGGTATATATGGATAAAAATAAACTTATGAGAAATTAATAAAGGTTTTAAGACATGTAACAATGCAACTTTCTTTAAGGTTCTATTCTTCTCCACTTATATATGGTTTGCAAAAGAGTTACTAGCAAATAAATCTCGAGGATACAATGAAACCTAATGACTGTATACATTTTGCTCTGACGAAAACAGTCCATTAAGCATTGAGCGGAGCATAATAAGGACATCAATTTCTATAAAGAATTTATGCAATAAATTTTCATAGAACAATCAAAGGATATAAAAGATAGTGGGAGATCAAAACAAAAAAAAAAAACTATTTCCTATGTTTTTAGGTATGTCCAACAAATGAAATTTCTTTCTTATTTATAAAAAGTCTCATGTCTTTTCATAAGAACATAACTATTTAAACGAATAGTCATATCTTTAACCACAAACATAATTATTCAATAGTTATCAACTTGAATAATTATGACCTTTTGCTATTAATTAAATGATATAACTTTTAGTGACAAAAGATTTAACTGATTATTATGAATAATGACAATTCTTGCTTAATTACCAAGTGCTATTATTTTTGAATCATTTGTAATTTTTCGATTATAATTATTAAAATATTATAAATATTTTGAAAATGTTGTATTTTTTTTCAGTTTGAGACCCATGCAGCTTAAGCAATAAAAAAAGAGTCTGCAAATTCAAGTTCATCTGCTTTCGTTTTTGTTACTCAAAATATAAGAATGTAATGGGGGCAAAGTACACATGCCAACTCATTTTACTAGCATATATATATATAGGTTCATATTTAGAGGCATTGATAGCCATTATTCCAATACGAAACAAAGGCCCTAGGTTGATGGTTATTGGTAGCTTATCTCTGACATACTTTCATGGTGCGAGTCATCATGGTGGTGAACTCGGTTATGTCAATCAAGCCATCTCCATCAGCATCCACCCCTCGAATCATTTTCCGACAAGTTTCCAGATTACACCTCTCTCCCATCTTCTTAAGCACCGCCATCAATTCTTCGGCGCTGATTTTCCCGTTCCCGTCCAAATCATACACCCGAAATGCACTTTGGATGTCATTGACATTGACCCCTTCTCCCATGTTCTGCATCATCTCCATAAACTCCTTGTAGTCGATGAAGCCATCTCCATCGGTGTCGATTGCGGTAAATGCTTTGGTCACCTCGGCACCCGTCATTCCTTTGCCTAGTACTTTCAAAGCTGACTTGTACTCTTCCTTGGAGATCTTACCATCTTTGTTGGTGTCGAATTTGTTGAACACCCATTTCATTTCTTCCGAATTCGGCTGATAAGTTCTTGAAGGCACGTTCGACTTCTGGCTGTCCTTGTTGATGCTCAACTGTGTTGTTGGTTTCCTTGACAACTTTCTTGGAAATGCTCCATATTTGAACTCAATAAAACTCAGTTTTGACATTCTGTTTGATGGTTTTCTTCACAGTCTCCTATGTCAACCACCTCTCCCTATATATATGTGTGTCACAATTTGACTTCTTTGGATCAAATTGCAAGATCATGCTGGAATCTCTCTTCTAATTTCGGGACCTAAAACAAGCAAAGAATAAAGGGTGGTCCACTTGGGTTTGGTAATTGATATTCTTATTCCAAGAGGTTAATTTCCATCCATACAAGTCGAGATTCCACGCGGAAATGGCATGGCGTAACCAAAATGACTTTGCCACCATGGTAGGCAAAAGTTAAAAGCATAAAGAAGGTATTCTTCCACTACAAGTTGATTCAACTTACTAGATTCCATTTGTACTCGCCTTTCGGCGAAAGTTTTTTTTTTCGCCTTTAGGTGAATTTTTTTTTTATCTATGAATTACGTATCAATGATAATTTAAATATTACGAAGAATTACATGCACTATTAAAATAAGAAAAAAATATTAAATTGTCAATGAAATTAAAATTCAATCAACTTACAAATGAACCGGATATAATCATCTCTAGTTAATTACCTTTTACAAAAGTAACAAATTGCGTTTTAATTCTACTTTGGATTAAGTAACCTTGATTTAGAGTTTATAATGATAATTTTTTTTTTTTTTTGCATCGCATTCTCTTAACATTTTTAGTACAACTATTATAGTAATGACTCAAATAAAATTAGCTAAGAAATGAATTAGGATTTCATCCAAACTATGCATCAAAAGAAGTTGAATTTAATAAGTTTATTGTTTAAATTCCAAGGTTTGAAATCCTCGAAGAAATCAATAACCCAAAAGAGAAAAATCCTAAAACTCGTAGAAATTGAAGTTTGAATTGGTAAGAGTAAGGCAGTAATGGCTGTTAGTGCAAACCATGGGAATTTGATTTTGTTCCTTTAAAACCTTTGGATAATAACTAGGGTCGCCTGCCCTGCATTAGACATTTGTGGTTTTCATACTAAAAGAACCCAAATATACAGAACTTTTAATTAATTGAACACCAAAAAGGAACAAAACGACACAAGTTGTGCGCATTGAAGTAATTTGTAACTTGGAAAAAAAAAAAGGCTAATTCACAAGCATTACTGATATTAAACCCTTGATTTTGCTTCGATCCTCTTCCACTACTGCATTAATACCAGTCAGTTGTTCAGCTCTTTTTGCTTGGACAAACCAATCTGTTCTAGCCACCACTATGACCATGACAATGGCACATACAACTTGAGCTGCCAATAACCCCAACCAAAGGCCTAACAACCCTATATCCATCACAAATCCCATTACAACTGCAATTGGCAATCCAACACCATAGAAGGATCCTAAATTTATGTTGGCACCCAATGTCGGCCTTGCACTCCCTCTCAGAACGCCACAACCGGTGGTTTGTGGACAGTTCCCTAGCTCACAAAGCCCAGCCACTGGCATCACCATTGCTGTCAACGACAAAATGGCTTTATCGTTTGTGAAAATTTGTCCCCAAGCGTTTCTCATTGTTGCCATGAATGACATAGCCATGAAACTAGTTAAAACAGCACATGATAATGCGATCATGAACGAGGTTTTAGCCGTGCTTGGCTGGTTGGCTCCCAACTCATTACCAACCCGTGTCGACACTGCTAGACTCAAAGACGAAGGGAAGATATAGGTGAGTGAAGTGGCTTGTATTAGGATTCCCATTGTAGCGACTGCTTCTGGGGCATTGATAAAAAGTCCTGAAAGGACTATCATAAGCTCGTACCACCACCATTCCAAGCAAACAGATAGGCAACAAGGTATAGCAAGGCAAAGTATTGGCTTCCATTCATCGAAGCATTCCAGGGACCAACCTTGCCATGTTTTGTCACAAATGCCAGAGAAGCATAGGTAAAGCAAAAGGGTAACAAGCAAATTAAAATCTGTTATGGTGACTGCTACAGCTATACCTTGAATACCAAGGCTAAGATGGTGGACAAGGATGTAGTTGATAGGAGCATGTAAAGCAAGGGAAAAAGCTGCAGTCAACATAAGAGGAAGGGTTATGTTTTGGGTTCTTAAGTAAATTCTTAGAGGGTTTATTAGAGATTGGAAGAGTAGATCTGGGAGAGAGAATGCAAGATAAGTAGAGGCAACTGAGGAGATAACTGGGTCTTGTCCACAAAAGAGAAGGATGGACTCAATGTTTAGCCATAGTACTGAAATGGGCAAACAGGCAATTGTAAGGATGGCTATGGTGCGTTGAAGGGTTTGGCCCATAAGAGGCCATTGTTTGGCTCCACAGGCTTGAGAAGAAATAGCTTCCATCCCCATTGCAAGGCCAGAAATGACAGAATAGCCTGTAATGTTAGCAATACCAATAGACAGTGACCCTCCTGCCAATGCTTCCTTGCCCAATTTCCCCATAAAAAACATCGATATTGCTGATTTTCCATAGATAAGAAGACCAGTAATTATCATAGGCAAGGCTATGGCATAAAGCTGCTTGATCTCTTCAACAACCTGAGAGAGAAACAAATGACAAAAATATATTTTCCTTTTTGCATTGGATTTATCTGGTTTTCTTTTTTACCTATTAAAAAAATAGATAAAAACCACGTACAAAGAACAAGGAATAGTGGCGTCACCATGTAACTAACCTTTGAAAGTGACAGTTGCCAAGCTTGACACTGGTAGTGAAAGAAATCTTGCTCTTTTGGTGAAACATCCTTAACACATTCTTGAGATACTCTATCAATACCTTCATTGAGCAACAAAGGAGCAGTAGAACTGTAATAAGCTGCAATTCCCTTATCACTCATTACTTTTAGTCAGAATAAAACCTGGAGAGTATATGTTTCTTCTCAAAAACATGCAAGAAAAGAGAAAAGACCAGAGTCTTGGAGTAAAAAAAAAAAAAGGACCAAGAGAAAAAAGTTCAGTCAATACAAGCTTCCTCTCTTTTCTAGTAGTATAGTCAAGTACATATACCACTAGAAGCAAACTACGCAGGTAGAGCTTTGTTTTGAGAAGACTGAGAAGGGAGTGAGGGGAAGATAGAGAAAGAGGGGATGAGAAATGGAGGAGTGTGGGTATGGAGGCATGGAAGGAGATAAGGGGGAAAGGAGGAGGCCATGCGGGTGGTTCGTCCTTTTCTTTGAAAAGGGCGCGTCGGCATACCTCAAAAAGCACTTTTTGTTTTGTAAACAAAATGCTGGCAGTCCTTCCAAATGCCAAACAAGGAAAGCTGTCAACACATCATCAAAGTTCAAACAAACCCTCTATAAATCTCCGAGACATCCACTGTTTTGTCTCTCTCCATGGACCCTCTTTTCCCTTTGGTTCTTTTGTAATACCCGCTCTCCCTGAGCACGTGCAGCACTTCCTTTCCCTTCCTACTCATCATATCATGCCAAGTCTTCAAGCTTTGGGTGTGAAATAATGAAATTTTATCACTATTACTTGTTAGCTGTTAATACTTTCAGAACAACAATGCATCTGTGCTTGTCAACGTGGTAATGAGTACTCGATCAACTGCATTAACCTATTCGTTTATATCAGCCAAGAAATTAATCATTCATTCATATATGCTCCTTGATGTTAATCATTCTTGGTATCGTGGTCCGTGGGCGCCTAAAAATAAAGTAATAGGGTATAGGGACCCCAAGCAAAATTGACAGAACAGCCAAGCAATTACCGTTTCCTTCTATCTTTCCCTTGATGGGAAAAAGAGAAGAGGGTGGTGTAGATGGTCACGATATCCTTGTTCAGATCTGCCAACTGAGCGTAATGGCCCCTTCACATAGGGACAAAGGAAAGGGGTCTTCAAAAACACTTATTAATATATTTTACAATGGGAGGAGTACTTCATTCTATTAGGCATGGCTAAGAAGGCTATGGTTTCATTGTTTGGGAAGGAAGTGGGAACTCCCTCAAAATGGGTTCTGCTCCACTTTGGGAAGATATTTCTTACTCAGACTGATGATATCCAATTGGAAATGAACAACGATTTCTCGATTTCCAAAGCTGTTGCTGTTGGGGACCCTGCCACATGCTGATTCCAAGCCATGGCCTAACTGATCCCCCACTCCGTTCTTGTTGTTTTGTTTGATTACCTTTTAGGGGTTAATTCAATCATAATTTTGATATTTTCCCTTCTTACATGTTGGGATATGATATGCTGACCCGACTAGTTGTTAATCAATGGAGGCACGATTTGTTTGAGACTTGCTAGCTGATGAAGTAGTCGTGATTCTTTTTCTTTTCCAAAGCAATTAAAGCCATGATTTAAGATGAAAGTGTTAGAAGCATCTTTTGGAGGAAGCTATCTTCAATACAAACAAATGGTCCCTAATTATGATATTGTAAAGAGTGGAAACTAATGATCCTTAGTCACATCTGAAATATAAATTTTGAAAGATTTTATGAATGTTTGAGTTGGCTACTGTTCCCTTCAGCCTCAGTCCACTCGCAAGATGCTCACAAGCTCTTCTGTTTTTACCAAAATAGAGCTCTCACCAAACCCCTCAATGCTCACAACGCGTGACACTCCCAAGCACTTCAAATCTCTCTCATCCCCCCCCCCCCCCTTAAATAGAGCTCTCAAGCCTCGACTCTAAGGTGTGCCTCCCCGACTTCGAGGGCTTTCCTCTACGCATAAAAGAGTCCAGTTCACAGCTCTGGTACCATTTGACGTAGCTAGACCATTTGGTCTGGCAGCATATAGCAGTAAAGTACCACCGGCTCCACAACGCATATAGGAATCTTCATGAAGATTCTTCATGTTTTGTTCTCCACCAGTCTCTTACCTGTGTCTGCAACTGTAAGTAGCCATTTGCTTTATTTTTCTCCAGGCTGCATCATTTATTACTTCTTTTAATAACTTCCTGTCACTATTTCACCTTATGGATCGTTTTGATTTTCTAGTTTCATAAAGAAAACAAAAGCTAGTTCCCCCAAGTATATGAGTATGTTGGTCGATAGCTCACCAGCTAGTTCTTAGTTCTCTAATGCGGCAATTTGCATTGAATAACTCCCATCTGAGTAGGTTTATTATCATCAAAACAACGCATAACAGTGTTATTCGACCAGGTACTTGGCTAGCGTGGTTCACATTGCACACAGTGGAAAATGGAGATCACCTCCTTCATGGCTTGGATTGACATTCATTTACTGTTAGCATATATGCTTCAGATAACTACTTTATTGGCTACCATTAGTTAACATGGAGCTCAGTGGGTCTCTTCGAACATGGTCACATGGAGCTGTCTACTTGCCTTGACATTCATTCCCCGTTAGCACACTTTAGAGGACTGCTAATATGTGAAGTTAATCTCCAATTAGACTAAAACCAGGGAGTTTTCTTAGCAGTCTTCCTTCCATAATAGACCTGACTATATTGCCGTCTTCCCACTTTCCAGCTGCTGCGTAGATACTGTGAAGCATCACATAAGATTCTGAGTTTTGTGGGTACATTTCGAAGAGCATCTGAAAAATTCTGTGTCCAATTTCAATGTTCCCATAAATTTTGCAAGCACCTAACAGGGATTGAAGCATGCCTATAGAAGGTTTGAATGGCTGTCTATTGACTATATTATAAGCTTCATGCAAATGACCAGCTCGTGCAAGAAGGTCAACCATACAAGCATAATGCTCTGTTCTTGGAGATAACCCATCTTCAACCATAGAGTTGAATACCCCCTGGCCTTCCTCAACTAAGCCAGCATGGCTACAAGCTGATAAAAGACTTAAATAAGTAATGGCATCAGGGCTCACCCTTGAAAGTCGCATCCTCGAGAAAAGCTCAAGGGCACCTTCAGCATCTCCATGCAATCTGTATCCATTAATCATCACACTCCAAGAGACAGCATCTTTTTCAAACAAGTAGTCAAATAGCAATCTCGCAACAACAATGCTTCCACACCTTGCATACAGGTCTATGAGGGCATTACTAACTACCACATCTTTGTCAAAGCCCTTGCATATGATATAGGCCATCACAGAATCCGCTAGATTCAGGCTGTTTAGCAGAACACATGAGGAGATTAAACTTAAAACTGTTATATTGTCAGGTTCCAAACTTATCCGGAGCAATTCACAAAAAACAGCAACTGCTTGTTTGGCATTTTTGGTATCAACATGCACGGACATGATAGCATTCCACAAAGAAATATCACACCCTTTCCCCATCTGAAAAACTAGGAGGCTCAAATTTATTTTACCAAATCTAGCATACATGAAGATAAGAGATGTAAGAACAGTGGTTTCCTCTATCATCCCTGTTCTGAGTACAAACGCATGGATGGACTTACCCTGTGACAACATACTGCACATGGGCAATAAATTTAGTATACTTACCTGATTTGGTGTTTGATTCTCCTTCACCATTTGAGCAAACAAGACTAGAACATCATTTGATAAGTTGTAATGCCGGAAGCCAGTCATTAATGAATTCCAAGAAACCACACTTCTTTCAGGCATGGCATCAAACAATAGTGATCCAGCATCAAGCTCTCCACAGTTACAATACATACTAATTAGTGCATTTGTCAATGAAACATCAGAGTCCCACCCAGTTTTGATTGCATAACCATGAAGGATTGTTCCTTGCCTGAAATTTTCACTCTCACTGTAAGAAGAAAGGATACTTAGCAAAGTTACAGAATCCAACTTCCCTCCCTCTTTCTGCATCTGGTGAAGAATCACATTTGCCTTCTCCTTTTGTCCACTGTGTACATACCCAGATATCAAAGTATTCCATGATACTGTATTTTTAGTTGCCATTCTTTTAAATAGCCTAAAACAAGTGGAGAGTAAAGGACAATCAGAGTAATATGCCAGGACTGCATTTGAAACATTAATATTTGTTTCAAAACTTCTTCTAACTACAAATGCATGTATCGACTGACCAAGTAAAATGTCACCTAGGTTCGAGCAGGCAGAAAGGATGCTAACAATTGAAATTGCATCAGGACTGAACCCTTCCATTTGCATTTTGCGAAACGCAACCAAACTTTCAACTGGTAGTCCATTATTTACATAACCAGAAATCAGCACATTCCATGACAGCTGTGTTTTGTTTGGTATCTGATCAAACAAATTTTCAGATGAACTTATTTCCCCAAGCTTAGCATACGTTGACATGAGAGCTGTCAGTACAGAAACCTGACTTCCAAATCCATGTTTAATAGCACAACAATGGAGAGATCCGCCATAGCTAATATCAAAATAGTTCTCACATGAGGGAACAGCAGACACAAACGTCACTGAGTTAGGCTGCACATCATTTCGAAGCATTTCCCGAAACATCTCAAAACCTTCGAAAAACCTCTCATTCTGCGTATAACTATTGATCAGAGCATTCCAAACAGAAACATTCCTTTCCACAACAAAGTCAAACAATTTCCTAGCACTAGATAAATCCACTTCACTTTTATACATTGAAATAAAAGCAGGAACCAAAAAATCATTGAAGAAGTATCCACATTTAACAGCCAAACCATGCAGAGATTTACCAAAATAAAAATACCCCAACCGCGTACATGCTGGAATTATACTTGCCAAAGTACTCACATTAGGCTTTATGTTCATTCCCTGAATTTCCCTGAAAACCCCCAATGCTTCTTTATCAAGTCCAATAAAACAGTAACCAGAAAGCAAAGCATTCCATGAAACCAAGTCAGGGTCAGAAATTCTATCAAACAGTTTCCGCGCAATCCCTATATCGATATTTCTCGCATAAAAATTAATAAAAGAAGTCATAATGACAACATTTCTTTCATACCCTTTTCTCAAAACAACGCCATGAATCTGTTCTCCAATCCCAGACGCACCTAAAGCTGAACAAGCCTTAATCACGAAAGGAAATGTAAAATCATCAGATGGACAATTCAAGACCCGGCATTTTATATAAACAGACAAAAGATCTCCGTATAGATCATAACTAGAAAGACCTTTCAGCATTAAATTTTGGCAGAATAAATTTGGGTTTTGAATTTTGTAAAAGGTGGAGAGAGCCAAATTTGGAGCACCCAGATAAAAGCAAGATTTAAGAAAATGTCCTAGCAATAAGTTGTTTTTTATGAGACCTTGTTCGATGAGAAGAGATTTAAGCGGCTTTAAGTCTTGGGTGCTTTGACAGTGCTTTAAGAGATGTATGAAACTTGAAAAGGAACCACATGGAAGTTTTAAAACCATGGTGGTCATCAATGGGTTTCCCGCCATTAATAAGTGTTCATCATCTGGAGTTTCGAATTCGGACAAGCCTTTGAGATTATTTGTAAGGGTTTTTTAGGTGTAAAAATGCTTGAATATAAGAATAGAACCAATACTGGGGTGAGTTGTAAGCTATTTAAGCAAAATCTCAGTAGTATTATGGATAAAAGTAAAAAGTGCTGAAAAACTTTGCTTTTGTTTAAGGATTCATCGAATCGATTTATAAGAAAATCTTGGGCTTGATTATGGATGGAGAAAGTAAGGTAGGAGAATTTTAACTGTTACCCGATTCTCCAGATGTAATATGATTATAATATATTAAGAAAAAAAATCCTTAAAAATAAGAGAGATTATTTATGAATTATTAATGTATGAACATTTTTTATGTATCTGAAAAATTTGCAGAAGTGATATCTCTGTCAGACATGAATGTCAAATATAAATATTTTATAAAAAATGAAGAGTGAAATATTAAATTCAGTATTTAGAACATCCAAAACATAGTTTCTTTTTTATTTACAATATCTACTGCTATAGCATGACTTCAATCAACCCTGTCGTGAGCATTAAATGTAACTTCTAGTATCCATATGTAGTTCTCTTCATCACCCTCATGAACTCATCCATGTTTACCTCACCATCACCTGCATCCAGAATTGGCACTAATTAATAATGTTTTTGCTTGGATTGAGATAGCAAAGTGTTCAACAAGCAAAGTGTTCAACAAGTTAAGTGAAGAACGCAATGGCATATGAAGCCTATGGCTGCACCAACACCAAAATCCAACAATTCCAACATTACAGAGATTCAAGAAGAGCTTACAATCTCGGTCGGCTTCCTCGATCATATCTTGAATCTCTTTCTGGGATAAGATTTCGCCAAGTTCCTTTGAAATGCGATTTATGTCTTGGACAGATATCTTTCCCTGGGAAGAATCAAAACATGAACAGCTTACACCCCATCAATTCCAAATATACAGAAAACACAGGTACTCACATTGTTATCTTGATCAATGATTTGGAATGCTTTCTTAAGCTCTTCGTTAGTGTCCCTCTCCCCAATCTTGGCAGTCATCATGTGCACAAACTCATCAAAATCGATAGCACCACTGCCATCCCTGTCCACATCCGCGATCATTTGTTTGATTTCCTGTTGGGATACAGCACACCGAAACAGAAGGATTTGAAGAATATATCAACTTCATATGCTATCTATCTATTAAAGGATAATAGCAAACATCTCAACAATTACCTCTTCTGTCATCTCGAAACCAAGAGCCCTGCAACGCTAAATACTTTTAGTTCCGATCGTCGATATTGTCATTCACAAATGCGAAACAGCAGAGACAAAAGTGTTCATACCTCATGGCCACGTTCAGCTCTTTAGCATCAATGGTACCTGTAACCAAATTTTAACTATAACTTAGCATAATGCCAAGCACATGTATCGTGGATAAATAAACCCCATCATAACAAGCCATTCTCATACCTGAGCCATCAGTGTCAAATAGTTCAAATGCTTCCTTAATCTCTTGCCTCTTTTGTTGGCTTAATCCCTGGTGACGTCCCTTAGGCTTGCCTTTCTGCGATACCCTTCCATAAGCCTAATGGTGTGATCAAAACATTCATTAAAACACACAATCAGCACAGTTCAAGTTCTCTAAAGATTCAAAACACTATTCCACTCATATATGCAATCTCAGTAAACCATAAATAAACAACTTAATGGTTTTATTATAAAAACCCCGAATTTCAAAATTAATCCCAGTTAAATCTACCAATAGTAGACAGTAAATGAAAGCAAATCCTCAAGAAGAATCAGAAAAATATATATCAAAAACCCAATCTTCAACAAGTATTTTTAATAGATGATTATTATCAATTAAAGCAAACTGATCTGAACGATTAATACGAAGAACATACCATGGCTAACTCAGATACTTGATTCGAATGTTGTATTTTGAACAAATATAGGAATTTTGTTTTGGTTTAACTTTTTAAGATTGGAAGCCAAAGCTATAAATATATAGGCAGTTGTTTGATCTTTATCGCCTGAATAAAAAATTGCAAGTAATGATTCATGATAGGCCCGTTGTAAAATTGACTTGCCTAATCTAATTACAGGCCATTGGGCTGATAATTTCGGGCTCATTTTGAAGAGAAAATCCCATGAAAGAGAGCAAAGAGTAAGAAAATTCCATGTTTCATATATACTGAGGTACAACAATGTGCATACAATTGTTTAGCAGTCATCCACTAAATGCTTCCCTTATCACCTCTAATACACGATTTGCTACGTCGGGTCCAAATAATCTTGGGAAGCTTGAGCCTATATCAATCTCAATTGTCTTGTTCTTAACCAATCCATCCCTCTTCTCCAAATATGCCTTTTCCGCCTCATCCACATTTCTGTTTACACAAGCACATTGATCCAACCATATCCCCAATGCTTCTTTCGCCACGGGATCTATGTGATCCTTTATAATCTCCTCCATACGTCCTGGTCCGTCTCCCTCGGTCCCCTCTGTGTTGATTCGGATCATGATCGATGTGGGAGAGGTGAGACATCGAATGTAAAGTGCTGAGGAGTAGTAGGGTCGAACTTCTGGGAGTTTCTCAAGCGTTTGCCTAAGTGATTCAAGCCGGGTGTTCTCATAAAAAGTTTGAAGGTATTCGGGATATAAGACTGGGTCTTTTCGAGGTGGCAAATCCAGAATGAGAACAAGTGATGTTGGGCTATTCTGTATGAGCTCAATAAGGAAATTCGGTGCATCTGTGGAAGCATTCAGATAAGCTGAAAGGCTTGTTATGTCCAGTGCTCCCCCTGTTGGCAGCTCACAGTGTAACCAACTTCCTAGCATGAAATCAACCTGAAGCAACCACATTCCATATGTTCAGAATCCCGAAAAGGGAACATTAAACAATAAGTTTAATAAATAAATTAATTCCCAAGTGTCAACACATAAATACAGAAGGGCAGCGTTACGAGTTAGCAAAATGGATATTGGATGGCCAATCTCAGATGGTATATGAAGCAATACAGTGTATTAACATAATGAGAACAGAAGTGGATGGTGCTAAATTGTTGTGTAATGGCAATGGTACAAGTGTTACTGAAGAGAAAGAACCTATGCACCTTCATTAAGTGTTCCAATAGCCAGAGAGCTAACACAATATCCTTAGATAAATATCATCTCTTCCTTTTGGCGGCAACAACCAACTCAGGTAAATTAAAGCCTCTAAAAACAGGAGTTTGGGGCCTGGGATGTTACTTTAAGCATCCTTACAGTAAAGATCCATCTAAAATTTTAACCAGAAAACAAGCCGGGTGCAGCATGCACACAGAAGTTAAAACTAAGAAGTAGGAAGAACTTAAAATCATATAAAAGCACTTCCAAATTCATTGATCATACCAATATTGGCAAACATGTCATCCTCCTTTCAATTCATTTGATTTACTTTCTCGGGGGAAATAATGGTGAATGCAAACCATTTTGCCTTGAAAAAACTTTATTAGGCATGCATTTCTATGACTCTGTGTGTGTCCATAAGATCTTCATAAAACAAAACAGGCTAAGCTAAGATTATATGGAATCATATGACGAACTTTTGCAAGGTCTTTTTGTTACCAGCCACCCTAAAACCTCAAAACACTGACTAGTCTGAATAATCTACCAATATGCACATGTCCAATACAAGGCCACAAGCCACTATGCAAATTTTGCATCCAAAATCATTTTGCTTTAACATCACTATAACATGACCTAGTGTGGAAAGTTTTGAACGTCTTACGACCAATAAACCAAACCATTTTGGCCTGTTGAAACACAAGTTGCAGAAACTCAGCCACATGAGCCTAAAAGTTTTAGGCACGAATTAATCAACAATTCAACGCTATACCCTTGCAATAGCAACTCGTGAAGCAGTTAATCATCAAAAAGATGCAATTTCCACTCAATTTAAGCTCACTTAAGAAATTGTCAACTCAGGTGAGCTTATTTTAGAGTTTGTTCCATGCAATTAAACAAGCAACTAAAATATTGAAATTAAAAAAGTTTAGAAAGTAAAGTAAATACCTGAGAAGAGGTATGGCCTGATCTGATATAAAGTGAGCCATGGGAGGTTTTACTTGGATTGTAGTAGTGTTGTAAATCGGAAGGTAAAGTGCATGGTTTGAGTTGAGACTGTAGACGGTTCTCCATTGTGGATACGAGATCGATCATCAAGTTCCTACGCGGGGCAGTGACGAATGGGAAATCCATGAACTTTTTGGGGGAATTGTCCATTGGAGATACAGAGGATGCAAAAAATTGAGGTCTGGGTGAGGGTTGAGAGAAAGAAGAAGAAGGTGAAGATGAGAGTGCAGGAAGTGGGAAGTGCGGGTAAACGACAGCCATTAGTTCCAGTTGTCGGATGGCTGCCCTTTTGTTAATGCACAGATGTTATGGAAGAATACAAGTTACTCCGTTACGGAACTTGAAAAAACAATAATATCGCTCAATTTACAGTTCAAGATTGGGGTTTATGGTTGTCTGTAATAATATCTCCTCTTTTACAACTCCACCCAATACTAACTTGTAATTTTTACTACTTATAAAATGTTAACAATAATGTAATTGGTACAATTCAAATTCACATCACATTAACTTATAGTTAAATAAAAAATTAAATAAGTAATTGTAAAAGTACATCTATACAACAGGTAAATTATAAAAATAATCACTTTTATTTCCCTCAAATTACATTTTAGATCCTGTTTGTTTGCCGGTAAAAGATTTTCAGAAAAAGCTTTTCGGCCTTTTTCAATGATTGTTCGGTTGAAAATAATTTCCTACGGTAAAATCAAATACAAAACACGGACAACCCAAGGCATTTTTAAGTAAAATGTCTTACCGATTTTCATTTTCCTTTTCTTCTTCACAGAGTCTTCTCTTCACTGACTTGAATAACAGCCATTCCCCCGACATCGTGCTTCACTTCCGACCCAATGCTTGCCGCCAGCCAACAGCACTTCTCCAACACAAGCTGTCGGCGTTTGTCTTCCTTTCTTGAAGGTAAAAAAAAATTCCTTCCCTTTTATTTGTTTTTCCTTTCTTGAATCTAAAATCTAATTTTAAACATGTTTATGCCCAAACGTTTATTCCTTTATATGAAATCTCTCAACTGCGTAAAAATGGGATCTTCCAACTATCAGACTAAGCCGTCAAACTTGTTTCTGATTTTTCTTTTGTTGTTTTATCTTCCTTTATATGAGAGGCTCGGTTTTTCTCGAATTCTCTTCATATTAACTCGTCGTTCTTTGTTAAAAGGACTTGGGAATTTGAAGCTCTCTCTACAGCTTCATCTCCTCTGTTCTTTCAGGCGATGCATTTTTTAGCTTTTCGGCCAAACTTCGGTAAGTTTATGAAATTAGTGGTACTATTGAATGCGTATTTTGATTTGTTTATGAAATTTATGAAATTTTCGGTAAGTTTATGAAATGCATAAACGGATTTGGATTTGAGTTGATTAATTTGAGTTACATTTGGATTTGTTTTAGACTAATTTATCTACGAATGGAAAAAAATGAATTTATAATCCAATTGTAATCATTTCCTTGAAATTTTAATTTTGTTTCAGAAACAATTTTGATGATTTTGGTAGAATTTTAGGGTATTTATCTTATTTTGTTGTTGTTGAAACGTTTCTTTTTAGGCTGAAAATTGTTGATTTAGCTTTTCATCTTCTTCTTTTTTCCACATTGTTTTGGATTATAAATTCATATGCAGGATTACAATGGTTTTGCCAAGAGACTATGGTAAAGATTTTTGTTTTTTTTTTCTTTAATTTTTCCAGTAAATGGGCCGCTTGCAATGTAAACCAAAAACCCTGTAAAACTTGCTTCACAAACTGCTTGTAAGTTTGCAAATTCTTACAATTTTTTTTGTTATCTGGTGAAACATTGAGGAAAATTCTTGTCCTATCAATTTGACTATATGGTTTGGTTTTCAATGAATTTGCAGTTAGTGTCAGTGAAGTTGAAGCACTCTTTGAGCTATTTAAGATCATTAGCAATTCTTTGATTGATGATCGGTTGATTAGCAAGGTAAAGTTTCAGTGATTCCTCTGTATCAACCAGTTATTTCAGGCTTTGTCTTTAATGTGGTTCGAGATTGGTAATGTATTGCATACCTAATGTATCTGTTGTATATGCAGGAAGAGTTTCAGTTAGCTTTGTTTCACAATAATAAGAAGAAAAACATTTTTATGGATCGGGTTGTCGAAACCATCCCTTTTTTTTTTCAAAACAACGAGTTTCAAAAATTACTTTAATGTTGAAAAATGGAAGTCATCACTAATCCTTTATTCGGTGTGATTGGATCACCACAAAACGTTTTAAAAACCGTTTTGAAAACATATAGGTCTTCGAAATCCAGAAAAACAGGTTCGAGAGTCGGTTACGCATGAGGAAGGATTAGCACCCTTATACGTCCAAAATTGGTACCGTATTGATTATCTTCGGGTCTTAATTTGTAACATTTAAAAGCTCGAATAAAGTTTTAAAAAAATCGATCCTTAAATGTATGAGTTAAGTTTAAAAGAAAACGGATTTGTTTGGAAATCCCGTTATTTCAAAGTGATCGAGGAAGAAAGTTACGTCCAGTGAGTTAGGACATGATATTTCAAGATTCAGAACTGACGAGCTTTCCTTCGTAAAACTTTTTAAATTTTGGGAAAAGGATGTTCGATTATCTTGATTTGAGGAAATGTTGCACCTAGTAAGTTAAGGCGCAAATTTTTAAAATCGAAGATAAGGAGACATTGCCTCGATTAAGGGTATTTGATTATTTTGATTTGAGTAAGTTAAGGCACAAATTTTTAGAAACTCGAAATAAAAGAATAATGCCTTGATTTTAAAGTTTTTATGAAAACAATTTTGAAAACAAACATGCGACTTTAATATGAATTTTGGATTTTTAGTAATTTTGAAAACAAACATGCGAGTTTTTAGTAATTTTGGATTTTTGGGGGCAAAATGGTAATTTTGGGAAAATTCGAGGTTAAAAAGGGAATTTTAAGACATTCTAGGGTAAAAGGGAATTTTTGGAAGTTTTGGGGTCAAAATGGAATTTTTGGAAGTTTGGGGGTAAAAATGGAATTTTTGGAAGTTTATAGGTCAAAATGGAATTTTTAGATGTTTTGAGGTCGAAAATGGAATTTTTGGAAGTTCAGAGGTAAAAATGAAATTTTTGAAAGTTTTAGGGTCAAATATGAAATTTTTGGAAGTTCGAGGGTAAAATGGAATTTTTGGAAGTTTCGAGGTTAAAAATGGAATTTTTTAAAGTTTCGGGATAAAAATGGAATTTTTGGAAGTTCGGGGGTAAAAATGGAATTTTTGGACAGATTAGGGACCTTTAGGGTAATAAAACCAAAAACAAGTGACACGTGGCAGCTCCACAAGCATCTTGAAGTCAAAGGACTAATTTGAAAACCATGAAAATTTTTTGGGTTAATTTTGTAATTAAATAAAACTTGATTTGAGGATTAAATTAAAACAAATTAACAATAAGAGGGACTGTTTGCATAAATGAACCAAAACAATGACACGTGGTAGCTCCTGATGCTTTCAAAATGTCAAGGGACTAAATTATAAAGAATTATAAATTATTTGGCCAATTTAAAATTTATTAAAAGTACTGAAAGGACTTGATTGAAAATTTTGAGAAAAAGCGGAAGGATCGAATGCATAAATATACCATTGATCAAAAACACGCGAATCCTAAGCCGGGTCGGCTTGGATTTCAGGTCAACCATGGGTAATTTTAAAGAAACGATGCCGTCTTAGCCGAAATACCTTCACCAAAACGCTGTCGTTTTGGTGAGGGTATTTATACCCTAGGACCCCTCTGTAAAACCATTTCTTTCTTTCATTTTCCAAAAACCGAGCTTTCTTCAAAAAAAAAACTCCCCCCTTTCTCTCAAGTTCACTCATGGCCACCACCGGTCACCGGCGGTTGTCCCGCGCATAGGGCCTCACGCGCGTGCCTTGCCGCCTCCTGTCGTCGCCCGATGTCGTTGCAGTTCACCACGCATGTCCACGCCCCGTTGTATGTGCCGCCAGGTGTGCCGATCGTCTCCTTCTTTTAAAACTTGGATCTGGATCTAAATCCAGATCCTTAAAAACGTTTTGATTCCTTCTTCGTTTTTTGTTTTGAATTGATCTAGATATAGATCTATACAGATCTAATCCAGATTTAAAAAAAAAAACCAGATCTGATTTTCATTTCTCCTTTTTTTTTAAAAAAAAAACGTTTGGGTTTTTTTTTGCTGGTTTAGTAAACATGCAATGATCTTTTTTTAAAAAAAGTTTTTGAATCCATTCTTTACTTCCATGATACTTTCCCCATTAAAATCTATTTTTATTGATTGCAAATCTAGGCACGACGAGGCAACGGCGGCATTCAAGGGAAACTCTTGCGCGAAGCTCCGACAACGGCAGAACAAACCGAGGATAAGCCCTCTGACCTTTCGGCTTATTATTATTATTATTAATTATTAATAATATTATTAATTATTTAATAAATATTATCTTTAATAAAAGTCTTATTATTATTAATGTAATTATTTAATATATAATATATATTTAATGCGGGTTTGTGGAAACCGATAGCCAAAATTAATAGCTGATTATAACTTAGTATGTATGTTTATGTTAAAACGTTTAAAATAGCTTAGGATAATAAATGATAGTAGTAATGAGTTAATAGGTATATTAATGCATAATATTGATAATGGAAACGTTTTGAGGTTTGAATAATAAATAATAAAGTAAACAACAGATAATTAGTGCATGTATTTAAGGTACCTTTGTGAGCGTTTAATGCTTTGTTCTGGTAACGTTTGGTGCCTCTGTTTGTTATCGATTGCTCTTACTAGTTCACCGATATTTAGCATCTTCTGTTTGATGAGTGTATATTGATTTCAACAAAATAAATCCCAACCCCGAACAAGTTATTTGATTCGGCTCTTTATAGCCTATGTTTACAATGATTTCCTTTTGTCTTATGCAACTAAATGTACATCTATTCTTCTTTTTGCAGGTTCGGCTATGGTAGCTTGTAGCAGTGGCGGTAGCAACGGTGCAAGTTGCTGGGGATAGCAACTTGGGTCTGGTTAATGCTGACATGGCACGCCCTGGTTAGCTGAGAGGGAGGTGGCTGCAGCATTCATTTGTAACAGATTAGTTGGGCTAACTTGTATTTTAGGGTCTGGTTTGGGTCAATTTGAAATTTGGCACCAATTTGGGCTTGTAATTGGACATTTTGTAATTGAACTTTATTTATTTTAAATTTGAAAATAAATTTAAACTTAAATTAAATTTAAATTTAAAATAAATTTAAATTTAGAATAAATTTAAATTTAAAAAAAAAATTAATCTTAAAATAAATTTAAAATGAGTTTGGGCCTAGTTAAAATTGGGCTTTAACAGCTGCCCCTCTTTGCACGTTGTTGTGTAACAGGAATGGAGCAAAGACCCAAAAGGATGCCCAATTTGTCGAGTCTCATCTCTTTGACATTCTTTCTTCAATCGGTCCACCTTCATTCTATTGACCGTTTGATTTTGCCACCTCTACCTCTGCATCTTATTCATCATGACTCCATCTCGCCCTAAGATAATCTTCAAAGACAAAATTTGCTATTGTGATTTTACCCCATTCCTTTCATCGAGATTGGAATTCGTCACCATAGTCTTTGAGTTTGGTTTCATTGACTTGGCCTTCTTCTCAGTATCTCATCAGGAAAACGACCATATCATTTGTTTTGATCCACTTCTCTGTGTTTCATTTGGAAGATGGTTTTGGTTCACTTCCCCGTATTTCGTCAGAAAGCTAACCATTTAATTACTTTGACTTGCTTCTCAGTATCTCATCAGGAAGCTGGGGTTCGAGGATTTGCTCACATCGAGCGTGGGTTTGATTTGGTCTTCTTCTCAGTATCTCATCAGGAAGATGACCGCGTCGTTTGCTTCAATTCGCTTCTTTGTATCTCATCAAGAAGATGAATTTGGTCCACTTCTCAGTACCTCATCAGGAAACTAACCTTTTATTGCTAAAACTTGCTGCTTAGAGTCTCATCAGGAAGCTGGGGTTCGAAGGTTTACTCACATCGAGCATGGGTTTGATTTGGCCTTCTTCTCAGTATCTCATCAGGAAGATGGCCGCGTCGTTCGCTTCAATCCGTTTCTCTGTACCTCATCAGGAAGACGAATTTGGTCCACTTCTCAGTATCTCATCAAGAAACTAACCTTTTATTGCTTCGACTTGCTTCTCAGTATCTCATCAAGAAGCTGGGATTCGAAGATTTACTCACATCAAGCGTGGGTTTGATTTGGTCTTCTTCTCGGTATCTCATCAGGAAGATGATCGCGTCATTCGCTTTAATTCGCTTCTCTGTACCTCATCAGGAAGACGATTTTGGTCCACTTCTCAGTATCTCATCAGGAAGCTAACCTTTTATTGCTTCGAGCTGCTTCTCAATATCTCATCAGGAAGCTGGGATTCGAAGATTTACTCACATCAAGCGTAAGTTTGATTTGGTCATCTTCTCAGTATCTCATCAGGAAGATGACCGCATCGTTTGTTTCAATCCGCTTCTTTATATCTCATCAGGAAGACGAATTTGGTCCACTTCTCAGTATCTCATCAGGAAGCTGACCATTTTATTGCTTCGACTTGCTTCTCAGTATCTCATCAGGAAGCTAGGGTTTAAAGATTTGCTCGCTTTGAGCCTCGTTTCATTGATTTGGTCTTCTTCTCAGTATCTCATCAGGAAGATGACCACATCGCTATTTGTGGATGGTCGCAATCTACCCCGTGATCGGGTAAGGTTTTGGATTCTTGCATCTCTTCAACTTTTCCTTGGTGATCTCAATGATTCATCTCGACATGTGGCAGGGATGTGACCTGTGAAATATGCTTCTATAGACTTCTATGCAGGCCTAAATTAGAAAGTTATGATTAGAATGAATTAAATGCTTCTAACTTGTATGAATGTGTATGATGAATGTCAGATTTATTTATTATTATTCAGGTTGTCATGATCTGTCGCCCATCCAAATTTTGTCCTTGATGTGTTGCTCCATCTTTTTCTAGGCCGTTCTGGAACTGCTTGTTTTTAAGCTTGTATTCCTATTGGTAATCCTGTTTCGGACTTCTGTAACTTCTGAAAATTCCAGAATAATGCTCATAACTTTTTGTATGATTTTTAGTTCATTACCCGTTATTTAGATGCAAAATGCTTGGACAAAATTATGCAGAAACAAAGTCGTATTTTGAAAATTCCATTAAAAAGAGGATCAAAGGAAACAACATCAGTCGAAAATTGCCAAGTATAAAAGATAGTTAGTTGCCCCGGACATCGCAAAATGAGCTACTCTGCGCCGACTTGCTTGAGAATATTCTTAGCTCAGATGTGTGTCTAGAAGATCTAGAGTGCTTTGTTGATGTTTCAAGTTATAACCTTCCTCTATCTCGTCGACCCATTCTTGGATCTGAGCCGCCCTTTGCGGGTTTTCAACTTAAAATTTCCTTGGTTTTAGGATGCCCTTTACGGGTTTTCATCTTGAACCTTTTTTTTTCGAGATGCCCTTTGCGGGTTTCCATCTCAATTCCCCTTTTGTTTTTAGGCGAAGTATTTTTTCACCGAGTTTGAATTGACGAGGTTGTACAGATCCTTGCCATCCATTTCTGTTAGGATGAAAGCTCCTCTTGAGAAAGCTTTCTTTACCACATAAGGTCCTTCCCAATTGGGCATCCATTTTCCACGGAAATATTTGTGTATGGGAAGTATCTTTTTCAAAACTAGATCTCCCTCATAGAATTCCCTAGGACGAACCTTTTTGTCGTAAGCTCACATCATTCTTTTCTGGTACATCTAGCCATGGTGAATGACTTGTAATCTATTTTCCTCGATTAAATTCAACTGATCATATCGAGCTTGGATCCATTCAGCCTCATCTAGTTGAAGCTCGGTTAAGAATCGAAGGGAAGGTATTTCAACCTCGATAGGCAAGACTGCTTCCATACCGTATACCAATGAGAATGGTGTTGCCCCAGTAGAAGTCCTGACTGAAGTTCTATAGGCAAAGAGGGCAAATGGTAGTTTTTCGTGCCAGTGCTTGTAAGTCTCAGTCATTTTTGCCACGATATTCTTGATGTTCTTATTAGCTGCCTTCATAGCTCCATTCATTTTTAGGCGATAGGGAGAAGAATTATGATGCTTGATTTTGAACTGTTCACAAACTTCTACTATCGTGCTATTGTTCAAATTCAAGGCATTGTCGGATATGATTCTTTTAGGCATCCCGTATCGACAAATAATTTCTTTTTTCAAGAACTTGCTAACCGTAGACTTGGTAACATTTGCATACGAGGTTGCCTCTACCCATTTAGTGAAGTAGTCAATCACCACAAAGATGAATCTATGGCCATTGGAAGCCTTTGGAGAAATTGGCCCGATGACATCCATGCCCAACATAGAAAAAGGCCAGGAAGAAGTCATGAAATGAAGGTGTGATGGAGGTACATGAATCTTGTCTCCATAGATCTGGCATTTATGGCACATTTTGGCATAATTGATGCAATCGCCCTCCATAGTAGACCAGTAATACCCAAACCTCATTATTTACCGGCCATCGTGAAACCATTGGCGTGTGTCCCCCAAATGCTTTCGTGAACTTCTTCTAAGATCTTCTTAACTTCAATTGCGTTGACACATCTCAGCAACACTTGATCTTTTCTCCTATTGTACAAAACTTCCCCGTCTAGGACATATTCACTGGCCAGTCTTCTTAATGTCCTCTTTTCATTTTCTAAGGCTTGCTCGGGGAATTTTCAATCTCTCACAAATTGAAGAATATTCTGGTATTAGGGACGATCATCCTTTTCTTCTTCTTCCTCTGCCTCAATATCATAGCAATGAGCTAGAGCTTCATAGATACTCATATGAATGGGCTTTACATCATCTATCCTACTCACCTTAATCATCGAGGCTAAAATGGCAAGAGCATTAGTCATCTGGTTTTCTTCTCATAGGAGATAATGAAATGAAACGTCATCGAACTCCGTGATCAACTCAACGACTAATCTGATGTAATCCACTAACTTAGAATTACTTGTTTCCCATTCTCCTTTGAGTTGATAGATTACCAGTACGAAGTCTCCATAAATCTCTAAAATTTTGATTCCCCGCTCTATGGCTGCACGAATTCCCAAGGTACATGCTTCGTATTCAGCCATATTATTTGTGCAATCAAAATTAAGTTTGCTGGCAAAAGGGTAGTGATCTCCTTCAGGTGATACTAAGACTGCCCCGACCCCATTACCTGTGGCATTTAAAGCTCCATCAAAATTCAATCTCCAAGGTCGTTTTACCGTGACTGCCCCTTCAGTAGTCGCAATATACATTAAATCTTCATTCGGGAAATCGAAGTTTATCGGCTCATAGTCCTCTAAAGCCCTACTGGCCAGGAAGTCTGCTATCGCACTCTCTTTTACTGCTTTTTGATTAACGTAGATTATGTCGAATTTCGAGAGCAATATTTGTCATCGAGCCAATCTCCCATTCAATGCCACTGACTCCATCAGGTACTTCAGAGGATCTAATTTCGAGATCAACCAAGTGGTATGGTATAACATGTATTGTCTTAATCTGCGTGTAGTCCAGACTAATGCACAACATAATTTTTCAGTTGGCGAATATTGTGTCTCGCAATCAATGAATTTCTTGCTGAGATAATATATCGCCCTTTCCTTCTTTTCGGATTCATTGTGTTGGCCTAGTACACATCCCATGGAATTTTCAAAGACTGTCAAGTATAGGATCAATGGCTTATTAAGAATTGGAGTTACCAAGATGGGAGCTTTGGATAAACAGTCTTTGACCTTGTTAAAGGTTTCTTGACATTTAACATCCCATACACCCGGGTTGCGCTTTCTAAGAAGGCGGAAGATAGGATCGCATTTCTCAGTCAATTGTGAAATGAACCGAGCAATGTAATTTAGTCTTCCTAAGAACACCCGAACTTCTTTTTGCGTGCTGGGTGGTGGTAGCTCCTGTATGGCTTTGACTTTATCCGGGTCAATTTCAATTCCTCTTTTGCTGACTACAAAGCCTAACAATTTTCCTGATGTGTCCCCGAAAGTGCACTTTACTGGGTTTAGTTTTAATTGATATATCCTTAGCCTTCCAAATAACTTTCTCAGGATTCTTACATGTTCTTCCTCCGTTTGGGATTTCGCAATCATGTAATCAACATAAACTTCAATCTCCTTATGCATCATGTCGTGGAACAGGGTCACCATGGCCCTTCGATAAGTTCCCCCTACATTTTTTAGTCTGAAAGGCATCACTTTGTAGCAAAATATTCCCCATAGCGTGACAAAGGTGGTTTTGATCATATCCTCAAGGTCCATCCTTAACTGATTTTACCTAGAGAAACCATCCATAAAGGAAAATAGAGAATGTCATGCCGTGTTATCGACTAAAGTGTCGATGTGAGGTAAGGGGAAATTATCCTTTGGGCTAGCTTTATTTAAATCTCGATAGTCCACACACATGCGTACCTTTCCGTCTTTTTTAAGAACGGGGACTATATTAACTACTCATTCAGGGTATTTAACTACTTGGTGAAAACCGACGTCAAATTATTTCTTGACCTCTTCTTTTATTTTTAACAACACATCCGGTCTCATCTTTCGGAGTTTTTGCTGCACGGGTCTGCTTTCTTCCTTTATAGGGAGTTTATGCACCACAATGTCAGTGCTCAAGCCGGACATATCTTAGTATGACCATGCGAAGATATTTTGGTATTCTTGAAGCAACTTGATAAGATTCCTTCTGGTTTCTTCAGAGATGCTTGTCCCAATTTTCACCTCTTTCTTTTCATCTTCGTGCCTCAGATTAATAACTTCCGCTGAGTCTGAATGAGGCAGGATTTGTTTTTCTTCCTGTTCCATCATCTTTAACAGATCTGGAGGCAAATTACAATCTTGATTATCTTCAAGGTCTTGAAGCTCTTCCAAACACGTATCTTGCTCGAAGTGAGGTTCTAAGTTAGCATCAGGGTTGCTCATATGTTGATATTCGAGAATCTATTAAGGGACGAAAGGAAGGTCCAAAGAGCAAAATAAATTTATGAACGAATGATTATGTGGTATATGTATGAGTATATATGTATTAAAGAATGATTAATCTTGTTTATTGGATATGTACGAATGGTTTATTAAGCTGAATTAAGAAATGAAAGAATAATTATGGAGAAGAATATAAGATGAAATGTGCATTTCATTCAAAATAACTGAATAATGATCATGGGCCCTTTTACAAAAAGAATCATATTGCTTTCGAGCCCAAAGCAATAGGTGTTTTCGAGCATTACTCTGAGGAAATCTTAAAAATTACAATGAGTTCCTTCACAGTCCAATTATTCAAGATGCTTCCAGGTGTACACGGACCAATTCTTGATGGATTCCCTTCCTTTCCTTCATCTGATATAGCATTAATGCCTAGATCTTTTATGATGCCCTCTTTGGTTTCAATCGTCACTCGCTCTTTTTCTTGCTGGTTGATCACCCCTCCTGAGACGAAAGTCTCATAGATGTACGGAAAGACCATGGGTTCCCACGAGATGTTCTTTCCAGACAGTATGACCCTCCTTCTTTCTTGCTTTTCTCAAGCTCCTTCCTCTTTTGTCTCGCGTCCGATTTGTACCACAAGCCATAACGATCTCGTTTTTCTATTATCATCGGCACATTAACTTTTCCTTGGAGGTATTTTCCCAGTCCTTTCCCAAGTATAGCTCCATTTTCGACTGTTAATTGCAAGCCCATCCTGGTGGTCGATAATATTGTTGGCACAGGTATCTTGCTTCCTTTCGCAATGAAAGTTGCATTGACAAACTATAGTGAGCGGAACGAGCACTCCACAGCCTCCTCGTCTATTCCCACGTAGGGTGAATCGCTCGTTATGGGCGCGATTATTTCCTCCTCAGCATTAATCAAGATTAGCAGCCCTTCATTTATTAGCTTCACTTTCTGGTGCAAAGAGGAAGGTACTGCCCCAACTGAGTGTATCCATGGTCTTCTCAGCAGACAGTTATAAGTGAGTCTAATATCCATCACTAAAAAATCCACTTCGTATATATTCGGCCTAATTTGAAGAGGTATTTCGATCTTTCCCATTACCTTCCTTTCTGTCCCGTCAAATGCTCTCACTATGTTATTACATCCTTTCATGTGAGAGCTATCAATTGGCAATCTTTGCAGTGTAACTAGTAGTAGCACATTCAGGGCTGAAGCATTGTCTATGAGTACTCTAGGTAGCGTATGTCCTTTACAACGGGTAGTGATGTGTAAAGCCTTGGTGGACCTTATTCCTCCCGTCGGTATTTCATCATCGCTGAAGAAAATGAAATTATCAGCACTCACGTTATTGACCAATCGATCTAGCTTACTAACAGAGATGTCATTTGCTACATATGTTTCGTTTAGCACCTTCATTAGTGCGCTTCGATGGGCTTCCGAGCTTAAGAGCAATGACATGATCGATATTCGAGTAAGCTGTTTGTGTAGTTGTTCTACTACACTATATTCACTATGCCTTAAAAACTTTAAAACCTCTTTCGCCTCATTCTCGGATACGGGCTCGTTCGTTGGTACTTCGGGCTTGCTAGTTATTTCTTTCTCAGGCTCACACATTTTTGCCTTCCCTTTACTGACCTCTTTTTTTTATTTACAGGGTCATAATTTTTACCGCTACGGGTAACAAGATTCACGTCCTTCCTAGGTTCCCCCTCTCTTGGTATGGTCACGTTACAATTGTAACTCCATGGGACCTTTTTACTATCTCTGTAAGGAAACGTTACAGGCTTTTGTATGATGATTCGAGGGGTTGTCTGTTCTCTTGCCGTGCCACAAATAATCACCTTGGAGCGATTACTTCCATAAGCCTTAACTGTTCCGTTCTTGGAGGCACAAACATCATTAGCTTCCCTTCTTTCTCCAAAAAATTCCAACTCTCGATTCTCTATCAACATCTGGATCACGGCTTTGAACTCGACGCAGCTTTGAATTTCATGCCCCTTAACGGCATGAAACTCGCAATGGTTATCATCCCTGATTATCATACTCTTTTTATCCTTTACGATTATCCCTTCCTTGACCATCTCTTTCCATATCCACCGAAGTGGAGACTTAATTTCTTTAACACTTCTCTTAATTTTTCGAGCTCCTTCTTCCAGCAAGGCATTCACCCCTTGCTCTGGGTGATTAGGTAGAGGATTCCCAACTATATTGGGCTTTGCTGGCTCTTCTAATTTTACGACTCCATTCTCTATGAGTCCTTCGACCCGTCTTTTAAAAGTAGGGCAGTTTTCAATCGAGTGTCCTTCTGCCCCTGCTTGGTATTCACAGTGAGCATTCGCATCATACCAAGCCGAGAATAGGGGTTTATATGGTCTTACACGCTGAGGAGCTACCTCATACACGTCATACAGTATCTTGTAGAGTTCTCCGCATGACATTAGAAGGGGAGTGTATTGAACTCTTCCTCTATTTGGCTTGGTGCACGGTTCCTGCCGCGGGGCATTTTGGTAATTACCCATTGGAGCTTTGGGCTGACCTGTCACGAAGGGTTTGAGGTAGCTAGGTCTGTATACGCTTGCATTGTTGACCTCATTATCCCCTCTTCTAGGGGCAAGCCTTCTAGGGTTTTCTCCAGTTTTAATCTTATCGGCCTTGATCGTATTTTCGATCATCTCTCCCGATACGACCATATCAGAGAAACTCTTAGTGGCGTTTCCTAACAGGTGATTCAGGTAAGGAGCTTTGAGGGTGTTGACAAACAATATTATTGTCTCCTTTTCTGTTAGTGGTGGTTGTACTTAGGTTACCACCTCGCGCCATCTCTGCATATATTGTCTAAAGCTCTCGTTCGACTTCTTCTCCATATTTTACAGTGTAAGCCGATCAGGAGCTATTTTTATCACATGACCGTATTGCGACTAGGCTGTCTTGAAAGCAATGAATTAACAATTGGTCATTATGCACATGCCCCGCCATCCTCTTGCAGAACATGGTCAGGTGGGCTTTAGGGCAGCTCGTCCCGTTATATTTTTCAAATTCTGGAACTTTGAATTTGGGAGGAAGAACCAGATCCGGAACCAAGCTTAACTCTTTGGCATCTACCCCATAGGAAATTTCAATTGCTTGCATTGCATCGATTTTCTCCTCTAATCGCCTGTATTTTTCCTCTATTTGTCTAGGGAGATCCTCTCTTATCATCTCGTCAAAGTCTGGGACATCCAGATTCGCAACATTATCCTCTGGGTTTGACCCGGATCCAATTGGATAATTGGCTGGTCTCGACGTGCCTGTGGCCTGTTGCTGTGCCCTTATAGTAATGATGGGCTCCCGTGCCGGCATTTCATGTGAAGCCGGGTTATGGCGAGGTGTAAAGCTTGGGGAGACCATTGGGTCCTCTTCTTCCTCAATAGCAAGGCTCTTTCCTTTATCGGTCATGCTTTGTTTTACTTGCGCTAATTCATTCATTAAGCTTTTCTGTACCTCCATGAATTGATTTTTCATTTCTTTACACATCATGGTCATTTGCTCTTAGATGCACTCTTGCATCTGCTCTTGTAATTCTTTTTGGATTTGTTCAAGTCTTTGCTCCATAGCCTTAGTTTTCTTTTGAGTATTATAGCGATGTGAGTTTTCAATGATTACTGATGTAGTTGGACGGTAAGTTTTTAATAAGTTAGGATTGTTATACAAAAATATGCAAAAATGTGATGTGAATAAGATGCATGCACGCAAGAGAAAAATATTGACTTATAATTCATTTTCCATTTAGAAAACTTCATTTGGATAACAAGTTCCTTAACATAAAGCAAATTACATAAACGGTTTTGCTTTGATGCTCAGAACCTTGACTTCCTTAAGGAGTTTTGATAGCTTTTGACCTCGTTTCGTCTTCGTATCGTACTGTATGCTTAGGTCTTCTGCTTCAACTGCAAGTGTCTACACATGATCAGCTACTTCGCGGATTTTATTTAAAGTCTCACCCATAACATAATCCCTCTCTCTGACTTCTTTTTGAGTTTGCTGAAGATGCCAATCATTTGTCTCCAACGTCCTTTCCAAAATTTTAGTTCGTATTTCACAATTCTGCAAAGAGGCTTCTAATTCTTCCACCCTCTTATTCAGTCTCTCGATCTTAGCTCAGCTTGCCTTGAACTCCATTACTGAATTTCGACTATGATGCCTATACAAGGATTCCTCCAATTCTCCTACTCGAGCTTTTAATTCTGTCACTTCGGCTTGGCTTTCCAGAAGGCTACTCTTCATAGCATTTTCTTGAACTTGGGAGTCTTGAAATTTGTTTTTCCAGTGACTTGTTTTATTTTTCTCTTCGTGGATTTTCTGCTGCCATTGCTCTGATATCTTACCTAAACCGACGATTCTCATTGACAATCGAAGCTTTTTATAGTCCTTCTTTAGGCTGCTAAGATCTTCTTCAGCCTTATTCTTCCCTTTTCTCAATTTTTTCGCTTTTAGCTTCTGAACATTGACGTTTAATCCTAAAAGCATCTTCTCTTCTTCCAGCTTTTCTATCATATTCTCCATCTCAGCATTTTTCTTTTCGAAATCTTGTTTAATTATTTCTAATTCAGTCGTGATAACCTGCAAGTGTTTTTCAATTGGGCGGATAATCTCCGGGTTTGGCACAGGAATATTGTCGTTGATCCTTCTGTTTCTCCACCAATTATATTCTGCAGTTATCATGAGATTGACGCCGAATGCTTTCATTTTTCGAACCTGGTTCCATGCATTTGAGATTTCCTGAATCCTTTTCTTATTGTTTTCTCCCCGGTACGCGAATTCACATTAAGCTAACCCCTGAGTCGCGGGTATGAACTGTCTTGATCTGTATTGTCTTAAAACCGACAAAAGTGCATATCCGGTTGCTCCCCATATTCCTGCCAATGGGACCCAGTCGAGATCTCCGCACCGATACAATATTTCATCAGGAGCGAACCATGGTGCTCGCCACTCTATGTCCTCGTCTTTGAGGCTTTGGAGTATGACCATCCACTTTTCTTCTGTGAAGTTTTCTTGTATTTGCGTGGCCACGAACTCTTTCAAAGGGGAGTAATCTTTAGACAAGTACTGATAGGAGACTTTTTCTCTTTTCCAGAAGTGACTATGAAACCATACCATCAATAGCGGTGCGCAAGCAATAAATCGACCTTCTCCCTCCTTTCTACACGTATTTAAGGATCTGAAAGTTTTAGCCAGTATGGTCGGGGCGGGTGTCACTCTTTTACTCAATCTATCAAACAAATCTATCACCGCGTCTTCTATATGCCCTAAAGCCTTTGGAAAAATGACCAACCCGTAGATACTCAAGGTTAAGATGTCGATCTTTTTCATTGCATATGGATAAGCCAGTATCAAATATCGCAGACTTTTCCATGTGATGCACTTGTTATCGCCTTTGACCTTAACTCGGGCTGCAATCCACTGTTCACTCATGCCGGTGATGTTTATTAATCTTTTAACAATGGCCGGGAGATTTGGAGCTCTAGAATATACCTTATCTACCGAAATCTTCGGACAACAAAGCAGAGTGGTGTATTCTTCTATCGTCGATGTCATGTTTATATTCCCGAAGGTGAAGCAATTGTAGGCTGGGTTTCAATACTGTGTTAAGGCTCTAAAGATGGATTTGTCTACCTTAACTTCGCACAAGTATGGCAAATCTCCGTATTCTTGGTAAAAGGTCTATTTCATGTTGTTGTCCCAACTGTCCCATATCTCTTTCAACTCTAGCACATTGTTTTGAGCCGTTCTGATCTTGGTATAATCCCAAAGCTCTTACTCATATTCTTCTACTAAGTTGTCCCCCTTTTGGCATTAAGTCTCCTCCGACCACATGCATATGACCATATTATCCTACACTTTATCAAAGTACTTGTTTTCCATGATTGATTCTCTTATCGGTAACTGAACTTTTGAGTCTATATCTTTCCTTTATGTGATGATGAAATGCAATGCAAAAAGAGACAAAATAAACAAGTTAGTGAAACACAACAACATCAATATACAAGTATAACATAGACCCTAAGAGTTTGCCTTGAAAGGTTGCTAAATGGTTTAGTATAACTCCTTCTAAAGCAAGTTTCTACGGCTTACTATATGCGGTTTTAGGTTCTAAAGTAGGGGTACCCAAACCAGCAGATTCCTCGGTCCTCACTCATCACAGGCTCATACGGACGAGTTCGGTTTAGGGGACGCATTTCTCACATGTTTACACGAAAGTGAAATCCTCACAAAAACAAGGGTAATTTGTTATCCTGAAAGCGATCCACTATCCTGCACAGAGGTGAAGACCTCACGAAAGAGTAGTTTTCGGTTTCCACTTAAAAAGGTAATATCATATGCAGATGTATGCAAATTTACACTAGCAATATCACATAATATAATGTCACAAAAGATGTCGAGGATCGCATATTAAACAAAACTGAAACTTAAAAGTTTCCAAAGAAGACCCGAAAATAATCAATTTTGGCTTGACTCTCATTTATTTTAAAAGTCCTCAGTGGAGTCGCCAGCTGTCGAAACCATCCTTTTTTTTTGTAAAACGACGAGTTTCGAAAATTACTTTAATGTTAAAAAATGGAAGTCGCCACCAATCCTTTACTCGATGTGATTAGATCACCACAAAACGTTTTAAAAATCGTTTTGAAAACATGTAGGTCTTCGAAATCCAAAAAAATAGGTTCGAGAGTCGGTTACGCATAAAGAATGATTAGAACCCTCATACGCCTAAAATTGGTACTGTATTGATTATCTTCGGGTCTTGATTTGTAACATTTAAAAGCTCGAATAAAGTTTTAAAAAACTATCCTTGAATGCATGAGTTAAGTTTAAAAGAAAACGGGTTTGTTTGGAAATCTCGTTATTTCAAAGTGATCGAGGAAGAAAGTTACGTCCAGTAAGTTAGGACATGACATTTCAAGATTCAGAAATGACGAGCTTTCCTTCGTAAAACTTTTTAAATTTTGGGAAAAGGATGTTCGATTATCTCGATTTGAGGAAAGGTTGCACCTAGTAAGTTAAGGCGCAAATTTTTAGAATCGAAGATAAGGAGACATTGCCTCGATTAAGGGTATTCGATTATTTCGATTTGAAGAAAAATTACACCTAGTAAGTTAAGGCGCAAATTTTCAAAAACTCGAAATAAAAGAATATTGCCTTGATTTTAAAGTTTTTATGAAAACAATTTTGAAAACAAACATGCGAGTTTAATATAAATAAGCAGTTAATAATGGATATTAAATAACACGAAGTAAGATAAATAAGAAGATAGACGGTAAAAATAAAAAATGCAAAATACGAGTGCATAATAGTTAAATTCAAATGTAAATATCGATGATGAAGAAAAAAATGATGCAATCGGAGTTGAAAATGAGACTTTTCGAATGCACGGGGGTAAAATGGTAATTTGGAATTTCGATGGAAAATGGTAATTTTGGGAAAATTCGAGGTTAAAAAGGGAATTTTTAGACATTCAAGGGTAAAAGGGAATTTTTGGAAGTTTCGAGGTCAAAAATGGAATTTTTGGAAGTTTTGGGGTCAAAAATGGAATTTTTAGAAGTTTAGGGGTCAAATGGAATTTTTGGAAGTTTGGAGGTAAAAATGGAATTTTTGAAAGTTTTGGGGTTAAAAATGGAATTTTTGGAAGTTCGGGGGTAAAAATGGAATTTTTGAAAGTTTCGGGGTCAAAAATGGAATTTTTGGAAGTTCGAGGGTAAAAATGGAATTTTAGGACAGATTAAGGACGTCCAGGGTAGTAAAACCAAAAACAAGTGACATGTGGCAGCCTCACAGGCATCCTGAAGTCAAAGGACTAATTTGAAAACCATGAAAAAATTTTGGGTCAATTTTGTAATTAAATAAAACTGGATTTGAGGATTAAATTAAAATAAATTAACAATAAGAGGGACTGTTTTGCATAAATGAAACAAAACAATGACAAGTGGTAACTCCTGATGCTTTCAAAAGCTCAAGGGACTAAATTGTAAAGAATTGAAAATTATTGGGTCAATTTAAAATTTATGAAAAGTACAAAAAGGACTTGATTGAAATATTGAGAAAAAACGGAAGGATCGAATGCATAAATATACCATTGATAAAAAACACGCGGATCCTAAGACGGGTCGGGTCGGATTTCGGGTCAGCCATGGGTAATTTTAAAGAAACGACGCCGTCTTAGCCGAAATACCTTCACCAAAACGCTGTCGTTTTGGTGAGGGTATTTATACCCTGAGACCCCTCTGTAAAACCATTTCTTTCTTTCTTTTTTCAAAAATCGAGCTTTCTTCAAAAAAAAAACTCCCCCCTTTCTCTCCAGTTCACTCATAGCCAACCATCGGCCACCGACGGTTGTCCCACGCGTAGGGCCTCACGCGCGCACCGTGCCGCCTCCTATCGTCGGCCGATGCAGATGTAGTTCACCACGCATGTTCACGCGCCGTCATACGACCGCCAGGTAAGCCGATCGTCTCCTTCTTTTAAAACTTGGATCTGGATTAAAAATGTTTTGATTCCTTCTTCGTTTTTTGTTTTGAACTGATCTGGATATAGATCTATACAGATCTAATCCAGTTTTTTTTTTAAAAAGCCAGATCTGACTTTCATTTCTCCTTTTTTTTTAAAAAAAACGTTTGGGTTTTTTTTTTGCTGGTTTAGTAAACATGCAATGATCTTTTTTTAAAAGAAGTTTTCGAATTCGTTCTTTACTTCCATGATACTTTCCCCTTTAAAATATATTTTTATTGATTGCAGATCTAGGCACAATGAGGCAACGGCGGCATTCAAGGGAAACTCCGGTGCGAAGCTCCGGCGACGGCAGAACCAACCGAGGATAAGCCCTTTGACCTTTCGGCTTTTTTATTATTAATAATATTATTAATTTTTTAATAAATATTATCTTTAATAAAAGCCTTATTATTTAATATATAATATATATTTAATGCGGGTTTGTGGAAATCGATAGCCAAAATTAATAGCTGATTATAACTTAGTATGTATGTTTATGTTAAAATGTTTAAAATAGCTTAGGATAATAAATGATAGTAGTAATGAGTTAATAGGTATATTAATGCATAATATTGATAATTGAAATGTTTTGAGGTTTGAATAATAAACAATAAAGTAAACAACAGATAATTAGTGCATGTATTTAAGGTACATTTGCGAGTGTTTAATGCTTTGTTCTGGTAATGTTTGGTGCCTCTGTTTGTTATCGATTGCTCTTACTAGTTCATCGATATTTAGTAGCTTCTGTTTGATGAGTGTATATTGATTTCAACAAAATAAATCCCAACCCCGAACAAGTTATTTGATTCGGCTCTTTATAGCCTATGTTTACAATGATTTCCTTTTGTCTTATGCAACTAAATGTACATCTATTCTTCTTTTTGCAGGTTCGGCTATGGCAGCTTGTAGCAATGGCGGTAGCAGCGATGCAAGTTGCTGGGGAGAGCAACTTGGGTCTGGTCAATGCTGACATGACGCGCCCTGGTTGGCTGAGAGGGAGGTGGCTGCAGCATTCATTTGCAGGAGATTAGTTGGGCCAACTTGTATTTTAGGGTCTGGTTTGAGTCCATTTGAAATTGGGCCCCAATTTGGGATTGTAATCGGACATTTTGTAATTGAACTTTATTTATTTTAAATTTATAATAATTTTAAATTTGAAAAAAAATTTAAGCTTAAATAATAAATTTAAATTTTAAAACAAATTTAATCTTAAAATAAATTTAAAATGAGTTTGGGTCTGGTCAAAATTGGGCTTCTACACGGGTAATACATTTTATTTCTTTATATATATATTCATGGGAATTTAAATATCTTGTAGAAATACTATTTATACAATTCAAATACCTGATGTCTCTCAGTCCATTAAGTACGAGTTGGTGCGGAGCATTTTCCTTGGCTTACTGTGAATGTGGTACCAATAGAGAGAGTTATGAATTAGGGGAACAAGTTAACAAGATTTGAATTAGTTCTACTTATGCAACCTTCTAATACATGCAAATCTTTGATTTATTTGATGCTCATAAGAAGGGAGTCATTGATTTTGCTGACTGTGTTTGAGCACTCAATGTCTTCCATCCGAATACCTCGCAAGAGGACAAGATAAATTGTAAGTAAACAATTCTTGAACCCATATCACGTTACTCTTTCATCTCTGTTTTCTAAGTTGGATGGTTTTACATTGCAGTTGCATTTAGGCTTTATGACATGGACGGAATAGGATTTATCGAACGTCAAGAGGTACGTTGGGTGTTATATGTTGCATTATTTCGAGCAAAACCCGTTATAAACATTATTGATTGCTGCAAATCATCCATGTAATAACCTCTTTCGTGCAACTTTATCTTCTTCTTCTTTTTTCAAGTCAAGGAAATGTTAATTGTGCTTTTAAGTGAATGTGAAATGAAGTTATCTGAAGAAATCATTGATAAGGTGAGAGATTTTTGTGGTGTGCTTGCATAAAATAATTGTTTACGGTACCGTTTCGGAATTTTTCAAATACATGTGCTGATCTTTTTCAATCAGTATTTTCCGAAATCCTTAATTACTTTGCATTTCAAACCAATAGACAAATTTTTGGAATTGTATTCGAGACTCTGAGTAGTATTTGTTAATACATGAAACCATCGATAATGCTAACATTTGTATGTGTTCGGACATGGTGATTTTGATCAAAGACTGATGAATGATGATTAAAAGCAGGAGTGGGGAAAACTAACATACAAATCCATGTTGAGAAAGGGAAAATTATGGAAATTAGTGGACAAGTAAAGCAGCAAAGGGAAGGCAAGACAAAGGATTGGAGAAGCTGCAATTGGTGGTCATATGGATATGTAAGGAGGCTTGAGCTGCCACAAGATGCAGATTGCAGAAAAATAGAGGCTTTCCTCACTAATGATGTGGTTTTAGAGATTAGAATTCCCAGAAATCCTTTTTAATTTGGTACATTACCCATACTGCTAAGCTAACATGATCATATAAATGGAAACTTTTATTTGATTATATATTAGATATGAGACGTTTAACCAAATTTTAAATGAACTGAGTTTACCTCCTTTAATCATTTCATTGTAAAAAAGGTAATAATTTAAGTTTGAAGCATTAGAAGGAAGTGCTGCAGTCTGCAATCAAAGTTACATTTTCATTAAGAAAAACATAACACTTCGATTATGTTCAATTTTTATGGTCAGTCCTTAAGATTTTAGCATAAATTCCAATACTGTAAAGAATAAATATCAGCAATAATATTAGAATTTGATGATTCCCAACTTGGGTTTTAATTAATTTGGTTAATGTAGTCATCATCAATTTAAGATTCCAATTTCAATATCGATGACTCTTTCCTCTATCCACTATTAGCATTAATAATAATTTAGATTGATTAACAATTACATTTTATATTATTTTCATTGATTTAAGAAAAAATATATAAATTATATAGCATTTAAGCTAATAGCACTTAAGCATTGTTAACATTTACACGTCAATTTATAATTATTAATATATTTAATTTGATGTATTTATTTATAAATAAATTGTTGCAATATATATAAAAACAATGTAAAATATAAATTTACTAGATATAAAATAAACTCAATTAAACAATGAAAAAATAATAAATTCTCAAATTTATATTTGTTTCATTTAAAATAGTTTTCCTAAATATTTTCAAGAAATCTGCCAAACAATAGAAAAATTTTACACATATTCATCCAAATACCAAAAAATATTAACTTTTCCGGAAAAATAATTCATTTTCCAGAAATCATTTTCCGGAAATCATTTTCAGTCAAACAAACAGAGCCTTAGTCACTTATGTTTAAAATATTACGTTTTAGTCACTTATGTTAATATTTTGTTACGACGTGATCACTGTGCCGTTAAGTTCCATTATCTTCTTAACAGTAATCCTACGTGGCAATCCAACTAGATTTTAAGTGTCAACTTGAATTTCCAAATGAAATAAGAATAAATTTTTAATTAAATAAATTTAATTAATTAAAATTTTTAAACTCTAAACCTTAATTGAAAAAATCCTAAACTCATTTCTACACATCTTTCTTCTTCATCTTCATCTTCTTCATTTTTTATTCCAATATCTTTAGTTACAAATCTGTCTCAAAGCTTGAATCTTTAAAAATCATTAACCCAAAGATTCAAAGATTCAATATTTTCTTTCCGTTAAGTTTGTTTGGGTTAATGGGTTTCAAATATTCAAGTTTTGAGACAGATTTATAATTAAAGATGTTAGAATCAAAAGGGGACAAGATAAAGATGAAAAAGACAAGTGTGTAGAAATAGGTTTAGGGTTTTTTCAGTTAAGATTCAATATTTTCTTCCTGTTAAGTTTTTTTGAGTTAATGGGTTTCAAATATTCAAGTTTTGAGACAGATTTGTAATTAAAGATGTTGGAATCCAAGGAGAAGAAGATGAAGATAAAGAAGACAAGTGTGTAGAAATGGGTTTAAGATTTTTTTTTAGCTAAGATTTAGATTTAAAAATTTTAATTAATTAAATTTATTTAATTAAAAATCTATTTAATCTCATTTGGAAATCCAAGTTGGCATTTAAAATTTAGTTGGATTATCATGTAGGATTACCGTTAGGGAGATAAAAGAATTTAACGGCAGAATGATCATTTCGTAACAAAATAATAACATAAGTAATTAAAACGTAACATTTCAAACATAAGTGACTAAAATGTAAAGTGAGACAAATAAAACTGACTATTTTTGTAATTTAAAAAAAAACCCTAACGCCTTTCAAAATGAACACCTGTCTATTCTTTTATATGAAAATATTATGGATAAATTTCAATTCCAACCTGTTACTTTTTAGATTATAAGAACAAATAACTTTTAATTTTATCTCTATATTTTCTTTAAATTTAAGACTTAATTTATATACTTTAATTTTGACATAATTTAATATTTCATTAATTAATTTAAATATTTTATTTTAATTAAAATAACATCATTAAATCTTTTTATTAAATTCAAGCACGTTAAAGAATTATTTTTTATTACATAAATACTAAATTTATTATATTTTTTAAAAAAGTCACATCAACACAAAAAAAAATTAAACAATATTAACAAATTAATTTAAATTTTTAAATTCAAAAAATAAAAAATTAAAATTTTAAATTTTTAAAAATTAAACTCTAAAAATACGATGATTATAAAAACTTTTAACAAATTGTAATCTTTAAATTTCTATACTATAATTTAATTAAAAATAAATAACGAATCGTGTATATATTTTCGTACCTTTCACAGTGGCAAAGGGCATGTCTGAGTTTCCTTACCCACGTCATCCACACAGCCTTCTGAAAGTAGCTATAAACCTATAACTTCACTCAAGTGTGTTTTGGAAAATAGTCCATTTCACTATTCATATTAAAACAAATGGAATTTGGAGAAAATTTTCTCGAATTAGAATCTCAGGCGAAGTGCAAATTATCTGTCAGAAAAAGTCTTTAATTATGTCTGGCTTTAAGGAATAAGCATAAAACTTTATTACTCCAATTTGCCTTTCTTTTCACCAAAGCAAATGATTAATCTGTTTGCCACCAACCAAAGCAAGCTCTACTACTGTATTCAAACCAAAAATCCCATTCCCATTGTTAAGATACAGAAAGCCCTTTTAAAAAATATGCAAGTTCTGCAAAAACCTGCAAATATCTTTTGACCTTTAATTTTCACACCGTACTTGACAGCAGTCGAACATGGCCTGATTAATGTTAGAAAAAGTCAATATATTAGCACCTGTTTAGCGTGGGAATTTCATTTTTACAGTGGGTTTTTTCTTTTTCTTTTGAATTTTCATGTCTAGCAAAACCAAAGTCGGTGGGTGATGGGAATATCATAGCAATTATCAAACAAGTTATTTGTTGGTTGATGTTTGGTTACATTGATTACAACTCTGGTTCTTTTAATTTGTCTTCATTTCTCAGTAGTTAACCCTGAAACACTGATGACGATGATAATAATATCAAAGTTATATGACAGAACAGATCCATATGTCCATCATGAGCATTGCCTCACCGAACAAGCAACCACCTGCGCCCATTGTCTCAGCCTTATCTTCACCGTCTGTGGATTGTCACCTTCACCAATCACCCAAAAACCAAACCAATTTCGATACAATCAAAATAAAGCAAAAAGTTAGGGTGAATGGATCTGACTCAGTTGGATTTAATTTACTACTCACCAGGACCAAAGATGGAGTTGGGGCTGCCAATAGGGGAGGGAATACTATCACAATCCGATGCAACTGAAGAAGACTTGGAAACGATGTCGTTGTAATTCTTGTTAACAGCATAATAGAGGCCAAGAGCAGGCAAAGTATCGGACAAACGTTGATCCACCTCGGGTGAATCAAACTCGAACCCGAACCCCAACTCAATACAAGCCTTGAGTTCATCAAGGTCTTCGTCCGTCACGCTCTTGCTCCTCCTGTTCTTGCTGTTCCCTTTCCTTTTAAGCCATGCCTCGTCGCGGAAAATGTCAGGCGACAACGATCGCTGCTTATAAAGCGCCGGTAGCTGAGATGGCATCACCGTCATCATCGGTGGGGGTGACTCCAGGACATGCACTGCTTTTTCTGGTGGTGGTGGCGCGTGATGAGGAAGGGACATAGATATAGCAGCCCCGAGGAGGTCCCGGGGGACCTCTCCCGCGGGTGTGGGGAGCTCTATGGGTGGGGTGTGTGTGTTTGGGATAAATTGTGGATGGGAAGAGGTGAGGGTAATGGTGAGGTGGGATATAAGGTGGTGAGGTGGTGGAGGCGTGGGTCAGTGAGTGAGGCCAAGGAGACGTTGGGGGATTAGTTGGTTCGAGTCAGGATGACCGGTCTTTTCCTTCTTTATTTGTTTTTAAAGAAGGGTTAAGTGTTTCTTATAAGATTTGTATTAGTCATTTATATTTGCTTACCGATATAGCATATGATTGAAGCAATATCCAAATTAACAATTAAAAGAAAATACCAGTATTCACAGTTTGGCTTACAAACATTTGTTTCTTTACTCTAAATTTAGGAATCGTATTGATTGAATATTAGTTTAATTCATGAGTATTTTTGTCATGAGTTCGAGTGTATTGAAATACATTTTTTTTTTATAAGTTAAGAAGAAATTATGAATAGTTTTACTTTATGTTAAAAAAACAAATATGATCAAAAACTTCGATTTATTTACGAGAATAACATCAATTTTTATATACTTATTATTAAAATAATTTTCAATTTAGAAAACTCCAAAATGTATTATAAATCAAATATGTTAAAATTATCCATAATATTCAGAGCAAATATGACAAAACTAACATAATTTCATTTTTGTACTTTCTTAATTCTACTAATTTGGTCCTAACATTTTTATTTTAGTGAATTTTTAACAATTAATAATGATTATTTAACATTTTGATTTTGAATAATAAACAGTGATTTGTTTACTATTTATTTTAGTTAGAATTGCATGTCATACATGCATGCTCATGTTTCATTTTTTTTCATGTTAGTCAATTATTAAAACATATCAAAATCTTAGTCATTAATATTTATTATATTCAAAATATCACATTAATTGCATTAACCATATTTTTTATACAAAGTTAAATTACAAATTGCGGTATTAATACATACTAATTATTTTTAATATTTATTAAACTTATATTATATTTTCAATGGCAAATCTAGAAATTATTTTTAACAGTAAAATTGAATTATAAATTTTGAAATGTTAAAATATAATTTTATCATGTATTAATTTATAATTTCATTATTTTTTAAAAGACTTAAATTTTTTTTTTTTTCATTTTGAAGAGTTCAAAGTATAATTTAACTTTCTTAAAAGAGCTTGCATAGCTATTTTTCTATTTTAGAAGGCGAAAACCTCTACTTACTTCTCTAAATTCGTCACTACACATTTAAAATTTATACAAATTCCAGCATTTTAAAATATTAAAAATTTTAAAATTTTTCATCCAAACACATTTTTAAAGTTCTTGAAAATAAGAAGATTAAGTCCAAATAGTAATATTAATAAAGGAGATTTTTTAAAACAAAATTAACTATTTTAAATAGAATCCATTAACAAATACACAAATATATGTCTTACCAATCATATTGTAAAATAAAATCAATGGGTAATTTATTCAAGTAACTTAAAATTTTTCATTATTTATGAAAATGATTCAAGTTAAAAAATATACACTAAAATTACCTAAAATAAACAGTAAAAATTTATATTGGTTATCTAATAGCCGACACCTCTTGTCCAATAATTAGTGTCAGACCTAAAAAAAAAAATTGTGTTTTTTAATGTTGGCCATGCAATGACTGACACCTATGTATTTTTTAATACTGTATTTTATTGATATAAGAAAATACGAGAATTTGAAAAAAAAAATTTGGTGTTGGCCATTGCATGGTCGACACCCCCTTTTTATCTGATAAAAAAATTAAATTTTTGGATGTTGGCCATGCAATGGTCGACACCCCTTTTTTGTCAGATAAAAAATTTAATTTTTTGGTGTTGGTCATGCCATGACCGACACTCCTATTTGTCTGATAAAAAAAATCAAAATTTTTGGTGTTAGCCATGCACCTCCTTTTTTCAGATAAAAAATTTTCAAATTTTTTTGGTGTTAGCCATTGCATGGCCGACGCCCCTTTTTATCTGCATAATAAATCAATTTTTTGGGTGTTGGCCATGCCATGGTCGACACCCCTTTTTTTTCAGATAAAAAATTCGAATTTTTTTTGTGCTGGTCATGCTATGATCGACACCTCCTTTTTTATCTGGTAAAAAATCATTTTTTTTTGTGTTGGCCATGCAATGGCCGACACCCCCTTTTTGTCAGATAAAAAATTCGAATTTTTGGTGTAGGCCATTGCATGACCGACACCCCCTTTTTGTCAGATAAAAAATTCGAATTTTTGGTGTAGGCCATTGCATGACCGACACCCCCTTTTTTATCTGGTAAAATATCAATTTTTTTTGTGTTGGCCATGCAATGGCCGACACCAACTTTCCCTCATTTCTCTATATATGGGGTTTAGTTTTTTTATTTTGAAATTGTAAGTAAGAAATATTTCTCTTAAAATAACAATAAAATGAGAGTGTTTTTTTATTTATCATTAGATGAGTGTTTTGTTTTAGGGAAAAGTTGTGAAGTGTACAATCGAATTTCGGGGTTGAGCTATATACTGTCATGTATTGTTGAAGTTGAATTATATACTGTCATGTGAAGCGGCAAATATATGTCTTTAGTGGTCAGATGATTTTCTGCGCCGTTGAAGACTATCCTAAATGTAGATGATATAATTGCCGCTAAATGTAACTATGTGGTATAACCATAAAGGTTATGCTATCAAAGGTTGGTTGACGGAACTCTGTCATCGAACAACCGACCGAGATGACTTGGTCGGGTATTCAAGCAATATGGTCCCATATTGCTTGAGGGTTAGAAGAATTTATTAAAATTGGCCAGGTATTCAAGCAGATGGACATTATCTAACCGAAACGAGTTGCGCAAGTTTAGGGTATTGTAGGTTATTTTGTATTATTGTTCAAAATTTAAAATTTCGTGTATTAATATTAAAAATTATTTATAATTTATTTTATCTGTAAATTTAATTTGTATTGTTGTAATATTCAACAAGATTTGTATTTTATCGTATTAATATAATTTTGATTTATTAAAAAAATTATTAAATATTTTGTTGTGAAAATGTTAAGGAATAATTATTATCGACAAATTAAAAATATATTAAAAATAATAATTAAAATTAATTTTAAGAAATAAACGAAAATAATCAAAAGAAAAGAACACTAATATAGTTAATGGTCGAGACCGACTTTTAACCCCAGCACCAGATATATATATAACCGTCAGTACTAAAAATTTGAGTTTTTTGTTCTCATTAACAATACAACAATTTCTTTGTTTATGTTCATTTTTTTGTGTCACAAGTTTTCAAGATGAGTTTTAACATTTGCTTTGTTTAAGTTCATTTTGATGGAAAAATATTAATACAGATGATGAAAGTTGTGTATCTGAAAGCCGAGAAAAAATCGGAATGAGACTAAACAAGCTTGTTTCGCTGGAGCAATTGAAACGGAAGATCAGTACAAAGATAGCTACTCGTTGCGGGAAGCAAATGTTGAGACTGTTTTACAAATTTTCGATTTCATCAGATCCGATCAAGTTCTCCGAAATGGAGCTTGTTAATAATGATGATCTAGGGACAATGATTGAAATTTATTGCCCCTCTGAGATCGAAAATCCATGCCACATTAAGTTGTTCACGGAGATATCACACCCCAAACCAATTCAAGTCTTAAATCCAGTAAGTTAGCGTTCTGAAATAGATATTGATCTTAATGTATGCTGGGAAGATCAATCGAGTTATGGAGGGTCCACTCCAGAAAATCCAAACATCGTTGGATGTTCGTATAACATCCAAAACACGTGTCATCATCTACAATTTCATTCGGAAGTGCCCAATAGAAGATGATGACGAAAATGAAGCTTTGGAAGACCCCGATTTGGATGACATCCCTGAAGACTTAGATGAGGAGGGGTCAATGAAGGGTGATGATGTTAACACCCATTCAAGAGGGAATACGAGCGACGTAGACCTAGATGCGGGTCGAGCTCATGAGTTTTCGAAATATAGAAACATAGTTTCGGCTCACCTACTCGACGAACAAATTGACGAAGAAGAGTTGTTCGTAAGACAACAATTTGAGAACAAGAATGGCTGCTTAGATGCAATAAAACAATACAGCTTAAAGTTAGCTATGGTTTATAAAATAACGAAGTCGCCGCACTCTTTGTACATCGGAGAATGTTGAAAAGCCGATAATGGGTGTAAGTGGCGTATCCGAGCCGTGTTCATGCAGCGGACTTAGCTGTGGAAAATAAGGAAAATGAAAGGTCCGCACACATGCACCATGGCTCATATGACGCAAGACCATCGGAAGTTAGATACAAAGACCATATGCAACGAAATCATGCCTATAGTAAAAGTGTCCTCGTTGAATAAGATATCAGTTTATATTGCGACCATGCAAGCTCACTTCAATTATAAGGTTTCGTACCAAAAGGCATGGTGGGCGAAGCAAATGGCGATGTGAGAGTTGTATGGTGATTGAGATGCGTCATACAACGAGCTCCAAGGGTGGATAGCCGCAATGCGAGAGTATGTGTCGGGGACAGTAATTGATTTGTAAACACTGTCGTATGAAGGTCTAGACGGGGTGATTGATCCGAGAAAACGACGTTTTCACCGATTATTTTGGACGTTCGACCCGTGTGTTAGGGCCTTCCCTCACTGCAAGCCGATGGTGCAAGTTGATGGAACTTGGTTGTACGGTAAATACACGCAAATACTACTGATTGTTGTTGCATAAGACGGCAACTGAAATGTACTTCCTATCGCATTCGCCATAGTCGAGAAAGAGTGCTTCGAGTCGTGAGAATTTTTCTTAAAAATTTGAGGAGACACGTTGTTAGGTAAGACAACGTTTGCCTTATATCGGACAGATCGAAGGGACCACTTGCTGCAATAAGGCGATCGGAGGTTCCGTGGAGGTCCGTTTGTTGCATCCGGCACATGTTGGCAAACTTTCATAGTGATTATAAAAATAAAGTATGGAAAGTAAAACTCGTGGAAATGGGTAATAATTATTTTTTGTATTTTTTTATTCAATTTAATTTTAGATTTTATCAGTTTGTGAATTATTAAAATACTTATTCGAAATTCCATATGCATATGCAGCTCATCAATTTAAACCGCGGAGATTCAGGCAAAAGTTCGCAAAACTTGAAGCTAAGATAAAAAATTTACCAAATGGCAAAAATCTTCGTGGGTGGTTGGGTAGCATCCAAACGTATCAATGGACACAAAGTTATGATGAGGGGGCTCGGTATGGCCAGATGATGACCAACATAGTCGAGTCGGTTAACAAGTGGCGCAGATGGAGGCTGGACATGTGTACGTTGAGGACATTCGAAGGGCCATGACGACAAACAGTCAAAGAGCTCGAACGACGAACGCAGAAATTTATTCGCGGGAGTTGGAGATTTTTCGGGTTTCAGAGTACACCGGTCGTCGCTCAGGTGTTCCACCAAGGTCGTACACAGTTGATCTGGCAAACAGGCGATGCGAGTGCTTTAGATTTCAAGCTCTCCGATATCTGTGTGCGCATGTTCATGCAGCGTGTGCGATTATAAATTTAAATGTCGAACAATTCATAGACGAGGTGTACACGTTACAACGCACATTACGTATCTAGGAGAATGAATTTCCCGTAATGCCTGATATATCGAACTGGGAAGTTTCACCAATTGCTTTTGAGATGCTGCCGGACTATAGTCTCCGTAGAAAGCCTAGAGGTCGACCACCTTCAATGAGGATTCGCTCTGATCTGGACATTAGGGAGACGGGGGAACCGAAATTGTGCAGTGTTTGCCAAAGGCCTGGCCATAACCGATCCATTTGCCCACATCATGTTTATATTTTCGGTCAATCCTCTCGTAATGCCAGATTGTACGACGAAGAATGAGCGCATGTCCACTAGTATACGTGAAGAATATTAGTGTAAAAATTAATTTGAAAATTAATTTAAGTTGAAATTAATTTGAAAATTAAGGTACATGTTTAAATTTAAATAATTTAAACTTTATAATTATATAAGTTTGAATTTAAAATTCTACTTTAATTTGAAGTTGAAATTTAAATAACATTTAAAATTAATTTAACATTATTTAAATAAAAAAGATTATTATTATATTTCAATTTATATCAAATAATGTGTTGTTTTAACAATACATTGTTTATCAAATTTTAATATTTAAATAAAAAAGATTATTATTATTATATTACAATTTTTATCAAATAATGTGTTGATTTGACAATACATTATTTATCAAATTTTAATATTTAAATAAAAACATTATTATTATATTACAATTTTTATCAAATAATGAGTTAATTTGACAATACATTATTTATCAAATTTGAATATTTAAATTAAAATTTATTATTATATTATAATTTTTATCAAATAATGTGTTGATTTAACAATACATTATTTATCAAATTTTAATATTTAAATTAAAAATTATTATTTTATTAAAATTTTTATCAAATTTTAAATTTATTAAGCAAAATACCTTTAATTGACATTAAAATTAAAAAAATGCCATCAATAGTCCCCTACTATAAATAGCATTAGACCACCCAAATTCCAGTTGACTTAAACCAAAATTCTAGCTCATCAAAATCGAAATTTCAACTCACCAACACCCCAATTTCGTCGTTGACCGAATTTGTCTGCCGTTGACCGAGTACCATCCATCACATTATGGATTTGAACGTCATTCTTTCTAGTCATGACAATCACCGTGTGGGCGCGATTCGAGCAGATCCGGAATTCTATAGGATGGTTAGATCCCGGCATCATTATTTGGGCTATAAGCCCCATAGATTGGCTTAACAATATATAGAAGATGCGGGGTTCAGGATTGCTGCCCTCATTAAAAATATGAATATCCGGGCCGATTTAATAATGGCCTTAGTCGAAAGATGGTGTCCTGAGACTCACACATTTCACCTCCCGTGTGGGGAGGCAACAATTACATTAGAATACATTGCAATCTAGCTTAGGCTACCCGTTGAAGATGATGCAGTAACGGGTCCGGATATACTAAACGATCCTTGTGGCACTTGCTATCGATTACTTGGCAAGATGCCCCCGGACACTGAAAACAAAAATTTATTGTTTTTAAAGTTTACATGGCTGTACGATAACTTTCGACATCTCCCTCAAAATCCAACGTAGCTGGACATTATCTATTATGCTCGCGCTTTTCTTTTACAGTTACTAGGCGGTATCCTTATTCCGGATACTAGCCAAAATAAAATAAGCATCATTTACCTCCCATTGTTGGATGATTTTAAGGCAGCGGGGAAATTAAATTGGGGCTCGGCAGTGTTGGCTACATGTACTAGGAGCTTTGTCGAGTGATAAATCCCGCAGTTCATGCCATGGGCGACTGCACGTATCTGCTCTAATCATGGATATTATACCGACTGTCTTCCATCGCCAACCTCGGACACATGCCATATTCGATGCCACTAGTTAATAGGTGACTCGATGTCTCGATTTTATATTTTTTAAAATTTTATTAATTATTATTTTTATTCTAATTATTTTTTAATTTTTCAGATGGCATTTAGTTCCGGGACTTGGGCGACACGAAAATGTCCCCATTTGCATCGCTAGTTAGACAAACAAGGAGGAGATGATGTAAGATATATTTTCGATTTTTTTATAATATTTTTTTTCTATTTTCAAAATGTTTTTTATATTTTCAAATTTTTTAAAAAATAAAAAATTGATATTTTTTACAAATTTTTTTTCACATTTTCGAAATATAAAAAATACATTTTTGAATTTTTTTTACAAAAAAATGATATTTTTTATATTTTCGAAATTTTTTTTAACTAAACTCGTGTTTTTATACTATGCAGTTCGTGTGGCAGTCTTATATCTTAGACGAAATTACACCTTTCATTCCATCATTTGTTTACCAGCACAATTATCAATTGTTCTCATGTAATGTGCCAGTATTCAATTTTCATATGGTGGAATGGCACGCTGGGGATCGAATTTTGCGACAGTTTAGCGCTATACAACATATCTCGAACCCTCCCTTCCAACTCGGTGGGGTCCACTAGCTCGATAAAAAGGGACATGGTAGAAACAGAATAAATTAGGCTCATGATCTTCAAGCATATATCATGCTTTGGAATGACCGGGCAAATAGGTGTTCAACTTTGTATTTGTGTAACGGGGATTATTTTGGTACCCCATATTACAAGCAATGGTATATGGCATACGGGATACCGGTGGTTGATCTCGGGGAGTATACGCCGAAGAGACTTATTTCGGAAGGCAACCGATAGGGTCCGGTCAATAACGCATATGGACATTGTGGTTGGATCCCCGATTCAAGTTCCGAGCCCGAGGATGAGCCCAATGACAAGCCCGCAGACAAGCACGATTACGAGGCCTAGGACCAACCCAAGTACCAGTTGGAGCACCAACCCGATCCTCAATATCAAACATCCGGCTTTTTGTCTTTTTTGCTTCACGATTATTATCATCGTTCCATGGAGGAGATTTTTGGCGTCGTCCCCAACCTTCAACGTTCATATTACTCCGGTTCTTCCTCATATCAACCAGAGATCCATCTGGAAGAACGTACACCGACAATAAAGGATATTTTTGGCTCGACACCTCAGGTCACTCAACCTACTCCCGATTACGTTCATGATACATACAATTTTACTACCTTTCTATATACACCGATCGGGACACCCAACTTTGACACCACCGAGGATGAGCTGACGAACACCAATGTAACGCCTCCTAAACAAACTGTACTACGGCTTCGGCCTCGTCGAGCTCGGAGAAAGCCGAACTGTTACACACCAGCACCGGGGACGTTGTCGGGATCTACTCAATTTTGACTTTTTTCCGTTTACTTTTTAAATTTAATTTGTAATTTCGTTTTTATTTTAAATTTAATTTCTAATTTCTTGTATATTTTAATTTTAATTTCTAATTTCCTGTATATTCTAATTATTATTTTTTGAAAATTTATATAATCTTTTTTAATAATATTTATTTCCCTACATTTTGACAACATATTTAATATTTTTGTATATAATTCGAAATTATTTTAATAAAAGAAAATACAAATATTGTTAAATATTACTAAGCAACAAATTAAATTTATAGATACAATAAATTACAATTATTTGTTAATATTAATACACGAAATTTAAAAAAAATAAATTTACAGATATAACAAAATACAAACATAGATAATGTCCATCTGCTTGAATACTGAGCTGCAAACGTTAGTATCGAGAAACTTGCTCGGCTTGCCCTTTTTTAAGTTTGTAAGACACAATGCAGTCGGTCTCAATCACCTGTTAAATGACAGAAAAAGTCATCCGACCTTTGACAACATAATCTTTACAGGCTTACCACAACGCCTACATAGGACAACAATATATCTACGTTGGATTAGCTATTCAACAGTATTTTCCGTGATAACAAATTATTCCAACGTAGATAATGTTCATCTGCATTGAACATCTTGGATAGTCTTCAATGGCGCAAAAAAATCGTTTTACAACTGAAGACATATCTTTACCCCTTTCTATGATAGCATATAATTCAATTTCGGCAATACATGACAGTATATAGTTCAACCCCGAAATTCGATTGTACACTTTACAACTCTCCCCCAAAACAAAATACTCATCTAATGATAAATAAAAAAATACTCATTTTATTGTTATTTTAAGAGAAATATTTTTTACTTACAATTTCAAAATAAAAAATCTAAACCTTATATATAGAGAAATGAGGGAAAGTTATGGCCAACATAAAAAAATTTGATTTTTATCAGATAAATAAGGGTGTCGATCATGGCATGACGAACACAAAAAAAATTGATTTTTTTTTACAAAAAGGGAGTGTCGGCAATGGCATGGTTAACACTCAAAAATTTGATTTTTTATTCAGATAAAAAGGGGTGTTGGCCATGCAATGGTCAACACAAAAAACATTTGAAATTTTTTTATCAGATAATGGTCGACACTAAAAATTCGAATTTTTTATCTGACAAAAAAGAGTGTTGGGCATGGCATGGGCAACATCCAAAAATTTGATTTTTTATTTAGATAAAAAGGGGTGTAGGCTATGCAATGGCCAACACCAAAAAAATTTGAAATTTTTTTATCTGAAAAAAGGGATGTCGACTATTGCATGACCAACACAATAAAATTTGATTTTTATCAGATAAATAGGGGTGTCGGCCATGAAAATTTTGATTTTTTTTATCAGATTAAAAGGGAGTGTCAGTCATGCAATGGTCAACACAATTTTTTTTTTAAATTCTCATATTTTCGTATATTAATAAAATACCGTATTAAAAAAATACTTAGTTGTCGGCCATTACATGGCCAACACCAAAAAACACAAATTTTTATATTTGACACCAATCATTGGGTAAATAGTGTCGGTTATTAAATGACCAATATCAATTTTTACTATTTATTTTAGGTCATTTTGGTGTATATTTTTTTAACTTAAATCATTTTCATATATAATAATTTTTTTTAAATTACTTAAATAAATTATCTAAAATCAATAAAAAATACAACGAATAAATAACTAAATCAAACCATAAAGAATCAAATAAAATCCAGATATGACATGCTTGTGATGGGATTGAAAACTCATACATCGTCATTGCGTGTGATGAAATTCAAGGATTCGAGACTTCTGCAAAATAGATATTTAATAAAAAGTACTATTTTATATATCTCAAGTAATCATACGTAACATTTAACATTTTATTAAAATATTAATAATTGGTTTATTGAAACTTAACCCTTGCTTGTATTGAAACAAATCACGTAAATAGAGATTTTGTGATCTGATGTTAATGGATATTTCACAATAAACAACTCATCTTGCGTATAACGATAATCTATATACTTATCTTACACTACACAATTTATAGGTAATATCTTGAATAATCTATAATAATTGGAGGTTTCTTTAAGTTAAGGTATGAGCAGTGAAATCTTATATATTTAATAATGAAAAAAATTAGGTTTTATCTATGTTAGTAGAGTCTTAAACTCGAGGAAATGGAATTATGATATTATAAATATTAATATAAAATAAAGTTGGAAATTAAGACCGAAATATCACATAGAAGACAGACCTTCCAGAAACGGGGGCTTTGAAATATCGCATTATTCATAAAAAAAAAAAGACTTTCCCGTTATTCAAAAAATTTAATTTTTATTTTAAAAGATTCTATCATATATATTGATGTAATTATATGGTAGTATTTGTTTATATTTTTTTATTATCTTTTGATAAGACATACACATCTTGCACACATCGATACTCGATCCCGAATTTTTTTAAGATGAATAACTTTTTTTTTATTGAAACCACTCATTAAATTCTTAATAAATGCAAGTAAACATAAACTTTCATGCCAAACAACATAAATACTTGTCACTAAATTAAGAAGCCGTTAGTCATCAAAATTTTGAAATAATTAAAACATATTAACTATTATGATAATTAAAATATTACAAGAATGAAAATTTTAAACCACGACTTCTTGTGATATATTAATTACAAAATTAATAAAAAAAATAAAATTTAAAGGTTAATGCATAAGGGATAAGTATGAGAAAAATGTCATTGAAATTTTTTTTTTAAATAAAGATCGGACTTTTTTTATAGAAGCAAGAAAAACAACTTTTACGAATGAAAATAAAAAACAAAAAATAGTCAAATAGATTATAAATCCTAAGATTTAAAATGAAAATACCAAAAGAAAAGAAAAGATTCTAGCCATACTTAAACTTATCTGGTCTAAAAATCAAAATATCAAGAAACTTCACATCCATTGCTAGTTCAGACAGTGGCAAAAGCTTCCAACAGTAAACAAGTAAATGATAAATATCCTAACCGTTAAAGATTCATTCCGATCCTCCGTCTCCCGCCAACATCACCTTTAAGCATGACCCGTTCATCACAACACTTCCGTGGATACAAAATGTAATTTTGATTTTAATAAAATATTCTTCAAACATTTAAAATTTAAGTTAAATTAAATATAATAATATGATAAATAATGTTTTTGTGGTAAGAACAAGGCTTGGTATGCTATGACTTAAACTGTAAGCCCCACCACCATCCACTCACAATAATTCCGACCCTATGCCACTAAACAAAACAAAATTCTCAACTTCATCTTTAATTAACTTCTTGCTAATTACACATTACATACAATAATTGAAGAAAAACAAATTTCTGTCTTCTTTTTTAACATTAAGTATCATGTTTGGGTGTGGTAGTAGTTTTCTGACGGCGACTTGCTTTAAACAGCAATATATAGTTTAGAGGCAAGTTGAAAATTAAAATATATGAATTTCTTGACATTTTATTGTCAAAAGTAATTGGAGGTTTTTGAATTTGGTGGTAGCATCGTGCTCACCACTTCCTTGCATCTATTTTTTATGGGTCAAATTCAAACTTTTTAAAATTTTATATATTAATGTATTGTGATTTAAGATATATGTTAGAATATGGGTTGGAAAAATGTTAAATTTGTCATCAATATTTTAAGTAAAGAGTTGAATTTCATCACCAAACTTAAAAAAAAAAAAGTTAAATTGTTATTTTTTTTTAAATTGAAATATTAACTAAAACATTAAAATTTTAAATGTAGAAACCCATATAACAATCTATGTGTACATCATGTTAAACTTTTTGAATTTTTTTTGTAATGACATGTCAACATGAAGTACACATGAATTACAACGTGAGTTGTCGTGCCAACATTTGTTTTAATCGATATTTCTATTAAAAAAATTATTTGACTCTTTTCGAAATATTAATGACTAAAATTTAACTTAAAAAATAAAGATTAAATTGATAAAAAATATAAACATTAAATACTGCATGTATTATTATACTTTTTTCTTTTTTACTAAGCATCCAAATCTATGGAGAAAAGTGATTAGAAATTATGTAGGGGCCTTAATTTAGTTTTCGACGAATTTGGGAAACAGCATGATTTAGGCTGGCTGCCACCAAATATTAAAACATCGTACGGTCATGTTGTTGATAATATTACATGCAAAACATGGTGAACGAGACAATGATTGTTCCCCTCGTGAAGGAGTCCGGTCATCAATGCCCAATACCCCATTTCTTATCTTTGGTCACCCAAACCCAGTCGTCCACTCATTTTTCTTAAACAATTTTACCATGTTTTTTTCTTTTTCTTTTAATGACATCATGATTTAGCGCCTTACTAGATTTTTTATTTTTTTAGTTTTAAAATCTCTATATAAATTAGATATATATATATATATATATTTTTTTAATAGATCTTCCAAACCTTTTTTCGTAGCAATATTTTTTTCTCCAGACAAACCTTGGGTTCACATGTGGCACCTCTCGCTGCCTTGATGTCGCCCCTGTCTCCATCCAACACTTTTGATCTAGTGTAACATGGCATACAAAGTCATCTACAAATCATGGTGAACAAACTTAGACCCTTCTACAAAAGTTAACGTCTTCCTTCTAAAGAAGTTTTTTCTGGATTCATCAAATTAACCTCTGATAATTCAATTATAATTCAAGAAGTCATTCATTTTTTTCAAAGGAAAAAACGAAATCATGTAATATAACGATTAAATTTGATCTTGAAATTATCTGTAATAAACTAGAATGCGTTTTCATAAAAAAAGGTTTTCTACTACTTTAACTTTCCTTTTTATTGGATATATATAGATCTCATTATGAAGTGTGTCTCGATCCCAACCACTTCAAATTTATTGAATTGCTCGAAACTACAAAGTTTCAATCCTTTCATAGGAATACAACAATGAAATTCTCTCTCATTTTCATATTATGCTTGGAATTTTTGAACCACAAGAGTTTGGAGGCAATAGAGACTAGGCATTGGTTCTCTATACCCACCTTGAAGGGTCTCCTTCCTTTTGTTTTGTTGATGATGTGATCCTCTTTTTCAAAAGGAATAAAAAATCGACAAAATCTATCAAGATCATATTAGAGACCTTTATAAAAGAATCGAATTAATTCATCAATTTTATAAATCAAAAATAAATTTTCAACCAATATTAGTGACCTTAAAAAATTTAGCGTCTTGAATATTTTGAACATAAATCCCATCGAGGACCTTGTAAAATACCTAGGCTTTCCACTCCATTCGAAGAGAGTATGAAAACAAGACTATGGCTTCGTTACGAAAAAAGTGTGAATAAACTTGGCTCCTGAAAAGGAAATCTTTTTTCCCTAGCTGGAAGACTTGTGCTCATCTAATCCACCACTGCAACAATCCCCAATTATTTCATGCAAAATAGAATGTTTCCAGCTCAAATAGGCCATTAGTTGTATAAACTAAAACTTCCTTTAGGAAGGATCCGGGAACATGAAAAGAATATATTTAGTTAGTCGGGAGAAGATGGCTAAACCCAAGGTGGAGAGGGAATTAGGAATCAAAAGAATGAAGCCGATAAATCCTGCCCACCTTCTCAAACTGGATGGCGACTTATACTATGAAAGGAAAAAATTATACTTCTTAGGATAAGTCTTGAATCAGTTCAGGATAAGTGTTGAATTTTAAGGATATATTTTCAAGTTTCTCTTGATTTAATCTGATCCACTAAACCTGAGAGATGTTAATTGTTTTTATCTAAATCCAAATCAATCTCTAAAATATGTTCTTATGTGTAGTTTGAATTTCAAAATTACGACTGTTGTTGTCTAAAGTATCATTTAGAATTAAAAGCCCAAAGATTTTGTTGCTAAAATTTTCCAACTTAATCATTTATATCACGCTAAGTAATGCTATGTTACTCTTTTCTAAAAAAATTACTTTTAAAAGTCTAAAAACACATTTTAGCAAAATCCTTATTTAATTATTTTTAAAAAATATTTATATTTACCATATTATTTTACAAAATTAGCTATAAAAAATAAATATCAAAATTATATATGAATTTTGATTCAATGTGCAATATCATACATGAACTTTAATATTGTGTGATTTTATACATGAAAATTTGATTTGATCCTATTTTCACATATCACTAAAATATTATCAAATTAACATCATTTTACGTTAATATATTGCATACAAATATAATTATATTAATCAAATATAAATATAAATGTATGCATTCATTTCTTTAAACGTATACAATTGAATCAAAATCAAAATTTCATATATACATATGAATTATAATTCAAGTTTCATGTGTATAGTTGCATCAAATCAAAATTCATGCATTAAATTATACATTAAATTAAATTTTATGTATAAATTTGATATTTAACCCTAAATAATAATCCCATATAACTTTGTTTAAAGTATGTTCTACTTTTAACCAATGAGCATTGAAACCATTAATCTATAAAAGAAATTTTAACCAGAAAGGGGCTTACTAGCCCAAACCTCAAGGCTCAAAGTTGGGCCTTTTTGGATAAATAAAATGACAGACCATTTATCCATAAAAGGAAAAAAAAGGTCCGCTATCCATTTACCTAACAACACAGATTATTGATCCAGAGATCGTTGTTTTTTATTTCCTCTTTCTCTCTTTAGGGTTTCGACGCTCCGATTCTATTATCAGAGATGTGGCACGAAGCTCGGAGATCAGAAAGGAAGGTCCACGACATGATGGACGCGGCTCGAAAGAGAGCACAAAGACGGGCCATCTTCCTTGCCAAAAGACGCGGCGATCCTCAACAATCCATTCAAGTCGTCGGCTCTCGCTGCCGTACCCACCGTGACGACGCTCTTTATCATGCCACTCAAGACCAGCAAGGCTTGTAAGTCAATTTATTAATTTTCCGTTAAATATTATCTTCTTATCCTTCCTTTAATTATCTCAAATTTATTCCTTTTGCTTACAGGATTCCTTGGAATGGAAAGCAAGATATTTTAATAGATAGGTATAAATTTTATTTCTCATTTATCTTCAATTCTAAGATCCTTTTAGACGATGCTCTTTAAAAAAAAAAAAACTTATCAGCATTTGCTTATATTTTAGATTCGATGGCCGAGCTCTACTTGATTTTATTCGGGAGCCGGGGACACGACATTTTAGGAATCAAGAGAAGTCTGAAGAGGAAGAAGAAGTAGAAGAGTTTGTTAATTTCGAGCGTTATCGGGATTTAATTAAGCATCGCCGTAGAGGATGTCGGTACTTTTTTATTCTCGGAATTGATAAATTATGTTTTTGGTTTACTTTTGTTTGTTTCGAATCCCTCCTATTTTTTGGTTATATTGCACTGTAAGATATACGGTAAAAGTCTGTTGTAAGAATAGCAATTAGTTTTCAAATAAGCTTTGTGAGCTGAGGTTTGTATCTTTTGACAGTTACCGACGAGGATGGTCTACAACATGTGAATTTAGAAATGGAGGCAAAAGTAATTGCACCGTTCCAATCAGACAGGTTTAGTATATTCTTTTCTCAGCTATTTGTGCCGGTTTGATAACATAGGTGATGCATGTGATGGTGCTCAAAGCTTTTCCGAAAATAAAAATTTATTGGCATGCCGTCTGCATTGTATAAGTTTCCAGCAGTGTCTTGCTGTTTACAAATGTTATTTTTTTGCATGATGCATAGGACTTTAGGGTGATCTTAGACATGGAGATAAGATGGTGGTTGCAGGAGAGATATTTTTCCAAGACTTATTCTATTTGGAAATAAATGTTGAGATGCTATAGTTTTTATAAAAGATCCAATTTATAGACTTGTCTTGCATTTTACTTTCTCTCATATGGTTTTTTGCTTTTTATAAATTAATTTTGATATGTTTATTCTTTGTTTTAGTTAACTTATTTTAAGGCAAGAAAAAAGCCTCTCTTATTTTAGTTCATTTATGTGATGAAGATCATTCAGTTAGCTTGCTTTTATAAGGTTTTTTTAAGACTGTTTCAAGTATGAGTGTGCTTCATTATGGTTTCTTTTGGCGTATACAATAAAATTTATACCTTGGTTTCAAGTTTGCTGGTTTTACTAATGCTGGTATATCTGACTGCTTTCTGTGGTTATCTTGGTTATTCCTTTCTTTTTGTACATTTGGCAGATCACAGCCGGCTCAACCAACTAATAAAGGTTCATATTCTCAAGTTGGATTCTCTTATGATGGAAATGGGAAAGAGGAAGCTCAGTTTTCAGATGCTGATGAAGAAGATGAGGAGGAAGAAGATGATGATGATTTCAATAGTGATGATAGTAATGATGAAGGAATGGATATCATAGCAAAAGAATTTGGAGTGAAAAGGTATGGCTGGCTTGTTTACATGGATAAAAAAGCAAAAGAGGAGGAAAAAAGACAGAAGGAAGTAATCAAAGGGGATCCTGCAATTGTAAGTTGTATGAGACACCATGTTTGTTGTTTCATTTTATTTTTAGCATTGTTGATAACAAATCAGAAATTCTGAATTTTTAGAGGAAATTGAGTCGTAAAGAAAGGAGGAAAGCTTCTCAAATAGAAAGGGAGAAAGAAAGAGAAGCTGCTCGGATAACTGGATCACGAGTACTTCATAATGATCCCTACCGGTACAAAATTTGGAAGATCTCTATTACAAACTGGTAGAACTGGGTATGATGTGATGCCTAAAGTGCTGATGATTTCTTTTGCCACATACAGGGAATCCAGGCGGAGTCCGACATATGATGCTTATCCACGTTCTAGGAGGTATACTCTGATCTATGTTTCTCTTGAAGCAATTATTTGAGTAGTATACAAGGAATTTATGTATAGGTTTTCCTATTCAGGTCAAGATCACGTTCATACTCTCCATCATACTCAAGGCGTCATGCACGTGGTGGTTATTCTGATGACTCTTATAGAAGTAAACCAAAGACTCCCAAAATAGAGTATATAACGGAGTTTGGAGGCTCTGGAGACAGGGATGGACCAAAGCTTGAAGGATTTTCTCCGCCGTCATCTCCTCCATCTCAGGCTGACATGTCAAATCGGTCGGAGCACTCGACCTTTAATTCTTGCAAAGATAGATTGGACAGTCTTTACTCTGCTGCAGCTTATCCCCATTTTGTTGCCTGAGGCAAACTTTTCTGGTTTAAAATAGACCTGCCCTAGGGTTATCAGCATAACTGGAAAGAGGGAGTCGGAAGGAGGCTTCCCTTATGAAGCTCATATGTTTCCTTAAATGGAATTTGTGTGAATGCTTCCCAGTATCACAAAATTATGACCATGGACGTATCTGATGCTTTTCCTTTCCTGCAGGCTATCATCTGGTCCCATACTTGAGGCACTACATGTTGACCCTGCATCTGGTGTGTCTCTTGATAAAGAAAAGAGCAGTAAAGTGTCAAAACCAGCAGTAAGGTATCACTATAATTTATGCTTCTATTATTTTATTTGTCAAGAAAGGGATATTTAATTCTATTTTTTTGGAGTTGCCTCGAGTTTAACAGTTCTGTTTCCTTTCTGTCAGTGGATTACCAACATTAGCCAAGTTGACAAAAGCAAGTGCCTCCGGAGGACCCTCAAAACAGGGGCAGATTGAGAAGAAAGAAACTCCTCAGGAACGGCTAAAAAGGATTATGAACAGACAGTTAAACAAGCAAAGTATGCATTCGTTTTCTCATCTTGGTTTTTTCCCAGTTCTTTTTAGCTATTTATTTGTATACTCGGAAGAAAAGAGAGGCAGTAAGTTGTTACAAAGAGGGTTTCAGAGTTTGTAGTTTCATGTGTTTTCTGGGGTTACTTGCATTCATGGCCTGATAAGCCGATGCCTCTATAGTTAAGAAAGACACTGCTGCGGAAATAGCTAAGAAGCGAGAGCAGGAGCGCCAAAGACTGGAAAAACTTGCAGAAACAAGCCGATTAAGTCGTCAAAGCCATCGCAGCTGCAGTAGGAGCTACAGTCGCTCTCCTCCAAGGTATATGTCCTGGAGTATTTGTATTACTATGTCCTCCAATCCGTATGGCTGATGGTGAATGCTTTTTGCAGTAGAATAATGTCTCCATGGAAAGCAACCAAATATAATGAGTTTTTAGGAGTCCATGTGGTGTTTAATTTATTTATTATTGTGAGGGAAATTGGAGGTGATAAGATGCTTTAGTAGCCTTGTATGCAAAGAGGAGCTGCTGGTGAAGTTTAAACAAAATAGATATCCATAGAACTTATGATATGTGTCTCAGTTAATACCATATGCTTTTTTTTTTTCGTCCCTTTTGCTTCGGCCATCTGGTCAAAAGACTTAAGCGTGTTATTATTTTCTCTTAACTACTGCAAATAACATATTCCATGGGGTCGTTTCTTTACTGCAGAAGATATCGACGGAGTAGAAGTCCAAGTCGGAGTAGGAGTTCTAGAAGATATTATTCTCGGTCACGATCGCGATCTAGGTCCCACTCTTACTCTCGTTCACACTCACGCTCAAATTCCCGTTCACCCAGGTTGTGGTTCTGTGCTGTTAGTCAGAAATTTTTGTGTTGCATGATGTGTAGTAATTGGATGCTGATTAAGGGCTGTGTAAAATGCAGGGTAAGAAGCCGTTCAAGGTACTGAGAAGGTGATTGCCATAAATGTTGCAGGCAAAGCTATTTGATATAATTATGTAATGTCGGTGTCTTGCGATGGCTTGTCAATATATTTGCGAAATATTGTAGGGTGTTTTTGAGTTATGGTATCTTCTAATCAATCTATTGGACTTTTGCACTGTATGTAATATAAATAAGTAATTTTTATTTTATAAAAACCCATTTAGCCTTCTCTTTGGAATTAGAACAGGTGGGAAAACACTAAATACAGCTACTACTACTACTACTACTAATAAGCCAGTTAAAGAATTTGTCGACTTATGTAATCACTTTTAAGGGTAAGGTTCCAAACCTGGCCATCTCAAATAAAAAAAGCAGCAGCAAATTTGGACTCTTTAGCTTCGAAGCATTGTTCATGTCATACCAAGTATGAGAAAATTTTAAGATCTGTTACGTGAAGGTTGGGGCATACTTGATTTTGGGTTCAGTCGAGATAAAATTTTGAAGTATATTTTTTAGGTTTGGTCTGAAAAATGGTTTAATTTTTTGTTCAAATTTGGCTCAGATTAAAAATGATAAATTTGAGTTTGATTTGGCCCATTTGTATTATTTTTTTAGATTATTAGTTTTTATATAAAACAAATTTGAAACATATAATACATTAAAAACATTAAAATAAATATTTTTAACAAATTTAAAATATATTAAAAAGAGTTTTATACTTATATAATATTAATATAGTTTTAATTTAGCATGTAAATGCCCTTAAAATAATAGCAGAGTTTTACAATATACAAACTATAATAATAAAACAATAGCAATATAATAGTGAAATTATAGCAAAACAACAACAACAATAACAAAACAACATGTTAAAAAGTTTAGGCTTATTCAGGCAGGGTTTAGCCCAATTAAAAAATCTTAGTCGAGGTCTGATCTATTTAGAAAATAAGTTTTATTTTTTTATTCAAACTCATTTTTCATGTCTATATTTTTTTTCAAACCCTCACTTTTCGAATGAACCTTTGAGCTTAGGTGGGTGATCCAACCCAAGTTTAGTTGGGAGATGTCTCATTAGTTTTTTGAAAAGAATAATTTGGTTTACGATTTGTCACAAAATGTTTTTAAGAAATAAAATATTTATTTTAAACATGATTTTATTAAATATATATATATATATATATATATATATATATATTTAAATTCGTTAATATTATGATATTTTAATAAAAACATAAAAAAAAAATCTATTGTAAATAATTTATTAATATTTTGAAAAAATATAAATTTTAAATATTTGTAAGCAATTAATATTGGTTATTTGTAAAATTTAATTTAAATATATAATCTATATTTTAAATATTATTAAAATATAACGTTTACAAATTTAAATGTTATATATATGAAATAAATTTTAATAGAAAAATAATTGTATACCCAATATAAATATTACATATAATACATAAATAAGGATTAAAAATATATCATTTCTTCGGACAAATCTAATTCATGGATAATATCATGAAAAATGGATACAAACTTTTTCTACTACTTAGTATCGATTAGAGGTGTTCATGGGCTGGGCCGGGCCTAACAAAAAATTTAGGCCCATTTGATAGGCTTGGCTCGGTGCAAAAAATGTGCTTAAAATTTTACCCAAGCTCGGCATAGATAAAAATGCTAAAATTTGGGCCCGACCCACCCGTATTAATTTTTTAAATTATTTTTATATAAATTTTAAATATATATAATACATTAAAAATAATAAAAATATTAAAATAAATATTTTCCAACAAATTAAAAATAATTTTAAAAATATATAATAACACTAAGATAGATGTAACTTAACAAGCAAATACCTTTAAAATAATAATCAAATTAACAATAAAACAAGTGTTATATAACATTCAAACAATAATAACAAAATAGTAGCAACATAATAGTAAAATGATAGCAAAATAGGGGAAAAACAATAAGAAAATAGCATTAAAACAACAACAAAAAATAGTAGATTTTTTTTTGTCTTTTTGTGATTTCGGGCCGAGCAAGCCCTTGGCCAAAAATGCTTTACCCAAGACTCGACTCGACCCATTTTTTAAACGGTTTTTATTTTTTTGCCTAAGCTTATTTTCCGAGCTTATTTTTTACCCAAACCCTCTAACTTTTCGGGTGGGTCTTCGGGCCGAGTGACCTGACTCATGATCAGATCTACTAGTATCAACAATAGATCTAAAAAACATCTAAAAATATCAAATTTAGATATTTATACTATGTCGAAATAAGGATCCATGATATATACGTTTGGAATAGATTCTGTTTTGAGATAATTGAAAGAGCACTATCTCATTGAAAAGTTTCTAAAAGTACTTTTCTCAAAAGCAAAACCTAAAAAAATGCTTTTACTTTTGGGTTCGAAAGTACATTCGATTTAGAGGTGACAATCAAATTATTTTAGGTTTGAATTCGGTTCAAATATATTTTATATTTAATGTAATTATATATTTATATAATTTAAATGTTTACGTGTCGAAATAATGATTAATTTATTATATTTTAAGTAATAAAAAATTATATATTTTTTAAAAACCAGTATTTGTTTGTCATTTGTTATCGTAAAAAATAATATAACATTTATTGGTTATATAGAACCAATAGCATTAAATAATTTTATCATAAAATACGATATATCACAAGTAAATTAATTTGATTTTTAAAATAATTGATTAGATAAACCTAATTACTATGCATTATGATTTATATTATTATTCGTCATGAATTAAGAAAATTTTAGTAAATATATATCTGTGTAATGGAAAAATTTTATGCAAATATAATTTGACATTCAACTTTTAATAAATGCTAAATAGATAATAATAATCATTTAATAAATATTAGATTATGGTATTATCGGTGGAAAAAAAATTATGTGATAAATATATTTAATGAACATCTGAAATGGTAAAGTTAAATATTGAAGATTTATTGTGTAATAAGCTTAAATTTTATTATGATTGAGTTTTAATTGATTTATAAAATGTTAAAAATAAAAACACACTCGTAATAATATGTTTATTTTGTATATAAAAAGATATTTTAGTAATTTCTCAATTAAGTTGGAGCCTAATGTACTAACTTAATCAAGAGTTTAAAATAAACTAAAAATCCTATTACACGCGTATACGTGTGGAAACCAAAAATATTGAAACACAAATGTGTGCTTAAAAATAATATACAATAAATAATGAAATGTATGACTTGAAATTAATTCATAATAATATATGAAACATGTATGATATTAAAATTAAAAAATAAATGAAATTATTTATAAACCGACATCGAATTTTTTTAAATTCAAACTTTTTATATTCTAATTTTTTTCGAGTTCGAATTTTGACTTTGTGATCGAATCAAATTTGAACTGGTTCATATTTAAACTCATTTTTACCACCTCTAGATATAATGTAAAGATAGGAAAATATCATGGGGGCAGTGGAATTATATTATTGGGAGTGTTTCTATATTTAAATAAAACAAAAAAAAAAATAGTAATCATTTTATGATATCTTGCCCTCATACATTTATTTATATTTTTTATATGAAGTTAAATTCTACTCATAATCTCAAATTCTTAAATTAAAAAAGAAAATAATCAAATACAGCTAAATTTATATATTTTTTAATTATTATAATAACAATAATATCAACTAAATTAAAATTGAATGAGTTATTTTATTTATATTTGAGTGTTAAGATATATGTGAAGTTAAAGCAGCTATTTATTATGTTGTAAGAAAAATAAGAGAACAAAAAGTGAAGGTGAGAAGAGGGCATTGGGTGGTAGGCCAATGGAAGCAGGGAGTAGAGGGAGGGGATGTCATGTGTCGTGGTTGGACGACATAGGTTGCCCCACATGTCGGTTCTAAGTGCCAAACCGCCCTTGTCTTTCTGACCAATCTTAATCTTCACCTTCTTTTTCATCCACACTCATTCCACTCTTCATTAAATAATCCCCAATACTAAATCATACAGCATTGATTGACCCCTATATCAGCTCTCTCTTTTCGTGAGATTATTCTATGGACTTTTTTTAGTCACATTATTTATGGCCATTTTCCATTTATTTAATATTATTTTAATAAATTATCCCATGTTATTAATACATAATTTTGATAATTTTTCATCTTGAACTCCGAATTTGAACCTAAACATGAATCGCAAATTTTAAACCTCAAATTCAAATCATGAACCCTATATTTGAAACTAAGTTTAAAGTTTAAGGTTTGAAATTGAGATTCGAGTTTAAGGTTTATAGTTTGGGATCCACAGTTTTGAGTTTGAAATTTAATGTTAATGGTTTGAGATTTGAGATTTAAGATTCGTGATTAAAGGTAAAAAAATTACCAAAAATATGTGTTAATGACATGAAAAAAATTATTAAAATAACATTAAATAATTGGAAAAAGATCATGAATAATGTGGTGGGAAGAGTTTGTAAAATAATTTCTCTTCTTTTCAGACAATGTATATTATTTACTCTTGTGCTCTTATTATTATTATTTTATTAAATTGTAATCAATAAAAAACAATATCACACTACATCAGGAAGATCATCGTGTAGAGATTGAAGGATTTCATCTTGCCTAAGGGTCTTGAGAATACTATTTTTGCTAGACCATCCGCTACCTTATTGCCTTCTCTAAAAACATGTAGTAAGTGAATAGTCTAATCACGTTGAAAAATCTCTATGATGAAACGAATCATAGAAGAACTATATGGCTCCTTTCCAACTTCTTGAACTAATTAAAATAACAGTAATGTTAATTAAATTAAAATTTAATCGACTCCATTTATAATTTAAAGTTAAAGAATTTTTTTATTTTTTATTTAATCTCAATTAATCCTCTCTTAGTGAGAAAACTGAAAGTTGACTTCATTGAATTGAAGTTATGTACTTCAAGATAAAGTGTGGAAGAATCCAACTTGGCCTTAAGGTAACATCTTTCTTTTCTGTGATCTCACAACCCTTTAAGTTTAGCTTTTCCCCTGCATCACATTGATTTTTTTTTTTTTTCAGTGAACTAAAGCAAAGCAATCTATATAAAAACTTACAGTTGAATCCAACCCTTTATTCCATCCTTATCCCTCATGGTTTAATCCAAAAGGAACACTTACTTTAATCACACTTTTTTTCTTTTGATTTCACAAAATATCTACTGAAATTAACTCAGTGATTAATCTTTCGTGTAATTTGTAAGTTCAGTAACGTGATAGACATTTGCTTTAATCCAATAACAATTTTAAGAAAAAAAAAATAAAGTTATACTCTTTTAACTTTACGAAATACTGCGATCACCCTTTTTTAAGTTTAAAATTTTCTTTATTTTATTCTAATTAAAAGAAGCAAAAGCTTTGTTTGAAATGAAATTGTTAGAAAAAGAAAATGAAGCTTTGATTTTAGCTATCTTTTTAAAGATTAAGATGCAATGGATCCTTAGTTAAATTAGCCACTTGAACTAGGGTTTACCTGCTCACATTATCCCTATCTCCAAACCCCACTTGATTCTAATTCGCTTGATTAACAAATAATTATAGGGGAAGCACATGGAAAAGTGTATCTTTTATTTGATTAATTTAATCAGGCTAATTACACACAATCTTTATCCAGCTAATTGAATTCATCAGTCGGTTAGATGAGATCCTTGTCCTACACTATTATTATTATAAATTATGCATATTCTCACCTTATAATATGCTTACATACCCATTATTATATTTAACATTATAATCACCACCAATGTGGCTTTCTTACTATTTTTTTTTTCAAAAGAAAAAAGTTTTAGAAATTAAATATCAACACATTTATTATTTTTAAGAGATAAGTATAACTATATTAATTTATTTATAAAATTTAAAAATTCCACAAATGAGATGAATTTTCCCTTTTTTTTTTTTTTTTTTTTTTTCTTGTTTCATTTTTAAGATGATTTGAAATCTGAATTTTTTTTTTTGTCTATGCTTTCGTCTAGTCAAAAATGGTGGCAAATCCTAGCATTGCCATGTCTGAAATTTGGACATGAAATTGAAAGATGATGGGAATAAGATTTCATGTGTCACAAGACAAAGATAATTTGTGTCTGACATATGTTTGGAATTGAAAAGCATGATATAATTAATTTTTGGGACTATTTTTGTCTATGAAATGGTTGTGTCCAAAGTCCCCTCCCGCAATTCGCTTCATTTTGACATTTAGAAAAGATATCGAGAAGAAAATTATGTTGATTGCATTTCAAATACCACTTGCTTATGATTAATAATTGAGCCAACATGATCTCTGTAGTCAAGATGGAGCCAATTTTGTTTGAGAGTCTGAATTCATACATTGGCAAATGTACAAGTATAAATGAGACCGAGACTTGTAAATTATTTGAATTCAATTTAAAAAAAATTTTAAACTCGATTTAGTAATTACTGAGTTTAAGCTTGAGTAGTTTGAGCTATCGACCATGCTAAATTAGAGCTTAGTAATACTTGTCTCAAATGACTAATGAACCTTATCAAGTTTTTCTTTTTTAATATATATTTTAAATATTTTATATGGGTAAATTACGCTTGTCCTTAATAAATATTATTAATCTTAAACTTAATTATTGAGCTAAGCTCAAGCTTGAATATGTATGAGCTTGAGTTCGAGCTCGAGTACGAAATTTGAAAAACAAGCTTAATTATGTTCGAGCTTGAGTAGTATGATTATATATTGAGTCGTTGATTAAACTCAATTTGAACTTCGAATTTCGAGTCGAGCTTGCCAATATTTGAGCTCGGTTTGGCTTGATGACACCCTAATTCCTTGATAGGTCTAGTTCCCTTTGATAATGTTAACTCTAATATACCTTTTTCACTTGATACATACATAGGGTAAGTAGTAGCTAGAATAATCATTGATCTGTCGTCGGGAACACCAAATATAACCTATTCCAAAAATTAAAGTAAATAACAGTAAAAGGGAAGTAGGGCCTAATCCTCAGGGACTGGACAGTCGTAAAAAGTCTTCTCTGTCAAGATCGTGAGCAAAATCGTGCCCAAGAAATGCATCGCGATCTGAGAAAAAATAAAAGAAACAGAATTAAAAATAAAAGAAAACAGGGAAGTCGAAGTAAAAATAAATAGCATTAAATAAACAAGTTGAAAGAAGAAGAGTTTATCAATATTCAAAGATCTAGCCTCCGGTTATCTTGATCCTTCCTTGGTTCAATCATAGACTTTGGATGGTTCTTCTCGTGCCCGAATAAGCCAGTTATAGTGAAAGAAGACGCCTACGACCACTAGCTCCGAATATAGTTTCTAGTGGAACTTGACTCTAGCCAATCGTCGCTCCAATCGGACTGTCTTACACTAGATCACCTTTTCCCAATGACAAATGCCACGCCGTTTTGTCTCTTTTGGCTCAGCAACCTCTGACGCAGTAAGTTAACGAACCGACTATGTAACCTTCTCAAAACACACAAAGCGGTCGTCTTTGCACAAGATGAGAATATTACTTTTGTAGGTATTTTGGACGGAAGCGTTAATTCCGTATTACAGAGAATTGATGAATACTCGGGTTGAAAAGAATTAAGCGCGAATTCTAAGCCTCATGAGCCTTGGAGGAATATTTGATAATCTTTGGTTAGAAGGGTTTTTTAGTTACTCATGATTTTTGGGGAAGAACATAAAATAAAAAAAATAAAGTTTTTATTGAACTAGGATTTTGGGAGATTGGGGCATGAATAATTCAATCACTCCACCCCCTATTTATAATACATAATATTCCTAGTTGAATCCAATCTAAATTCTAAAAGATAATTAGAATTATATCTAACATTTAATTCTCCTAATTGGATCCAATTTAAACTTTAAAAGATAAATACAAAAAGATAAAAATAAAATAAATACAAATTTAAATAATAAATAATATCTTAAATATTAAATCATAATATAAAATATATTTAAAAATAAAAAATAAAATAAAACCAAGTTTTTTTGTCCTATAAACACTTTCTTTTAGCATTTCATCTTCACACAATTTCAAATTCTCTTCCAAAACCATGCTTTTTCTCTCCAATTTATCTTCTATCACCACTTGAGTCCCTACAAAATAAAAAGATAATAAATAGCCCAATTTAATAGGATCATACTCTAAAAATATATATATTTAATATCCAAAAATATGTCATATTTAAGCATTATCATATTCCTCCCTACTTAGCCCATGCTTGCCCTCAAGTATGACTCATAATCCACTAAGTAATTAAAATTCCATCATGGAAAATAATACTCCAAAGTTCTACAAACAATTAGGCTTAATGCTTACGAAAAATAAATAAAACTTTTAGCTTCTTGTAGGTAAAATCGAAAGAGTAACCCAATTAAAACACACAACAATTAAATCATTTTGAATTTTTTCATGAGAGTTAGATAATTTACTAAACTTACCAAGACACTATTTGTTCACCATTGTTTCTAAATTTAGTTATCTTTCTTTTATTTTGTCAATTTTTTCTTTTTTTTTTCTTTAAGAATAAATTGGACTTTTTGACGCAAAATGAAATGACACCCAAGCACTCCATCTCGGTTACTCAGCCCAACATGCTCTCAATTTTTTTTTTTTTTTTTGTAGAATGTGTTAGCCCTTTTGACGCGAAGTGAAATGACAACCAAGCACTCCACCCCGATTACTCAATCTAACACACTCTGAATTTATTTATTTCTATTTTATTTTTTTCGGGTTAGCGGAATTTTGCTTAACACGTCACACAACCTTTTGATGTGTCATCGAGAACACCAAATATAATCTACTCCAAAAATTAAAGTAAATAATAGTAAAAGGGAAGTAGGGTCTAATCCTCAAGGACTGGAGAGTCGTAAAAAATCTTGTTTGTCGAGATCGTGAGCCAAATCGTGCTCAAGAAATGTGTCGCGATCTAAGGAAAAAAAAAAACATAATTAAAAATAAAAGAGAATAGAATTAAAAGAAATAGAAAATAGGGAAGTCGAAGTAAAAATAAATAGAATAAAATAAACAAGTTGAAAGAAGAAGGGTTTTATCGATATTTAGAGATCCAGCCTCCGGTTATCTTGATTCTTCCTTGATTCAATCATAGACTTCGGATGGTTCTTCTCGTATCTGAATAAGTCAATTATAGTGGAAGAGGACATCTACGATCACCAGCTTCGGATATAGTTTTTAGAAGAACCTGACTCTAGCCAACCGTCGTTCCAATGAGACTGTCTTACATTAGATCACATTTTCCCAACGACGAATGCCACGCCGTTTTGTCTCTTTGGCTCAACAACCTCTGACGCAATAAGACCGATTGTGCAACTTTCTCAAAACACACAAAGTGACCGACTTTGCACAAGATGATAAAATTACTTTTGTAGGGATTTTGGACGAAAGAGTCGATCTCGTAATACAGAGAATTAATGAATACTCGAGTGAGAAGAATTAGGCGCGGAATATAAGCCTCATGAACTTTGGAGGAATATTTGATAACCTTCGGCTAGAAGGGATTTAGTTACTCATGATTTTGGGGAAGAACACAAGATAATAAAATAAAGCCTTTATTGAACTAGGGCTTTAGAGAGATGAAAGATTTTTCAATGAATGATGAATGAATAATTCAACCACTCCACCCCCTATTTATAGTAAATAATATTTCTAGTTGAATTCAATCTAAATTCTAAAAGATAATTAGAATTATATCTAACATTTAATTCTCCTAATTGGATCCAATTAAAACTCTAAAAGATAAATACAAAAAAATAAACATAAATTAAATACAAATTTAAATAATAAATAATATCTTAAATATTAAATCCTAATATATAATATATTTTAAAAAATAAAATAAAATAAAATCAAGTCTTTTGTCTTATAAACTCTCTCTTTTTAGCATTCCATCTTCATACAACTTCAAATTTTCCGCCAAAATCATTCTTTTTGTCTCCAATTTATCTTTTATCACCACTTGAGTCCCTACAAAATAAAAAAACAATAAATAGCACAATTTAATAGGATCATACTCTAATATATATATAATATCCAAAAGTATATCATATTTAAGCATTATCACCTTTTTACGCGAAGTAGGATGACAACCAAAGCACCTTACCTCAGTTACTCAGTTAGTCACGTTTTAAACTATGCTCATAACCGCAGAATCATTAAAGGGTTTTTTCTTCTTCTTCTTTTTTCGGACAGAGAATTTTAATTTAGGAGGACTAGGAAAATAAACAAATATCAAAAATAAATTTGACAATTAACTAACAATCAAGAAAAACAATTTTAGCATGCATCAGAATTAACTGTTCTCTTATACTTAGACTCAATCAATTTTACCATAAGCAAGATAGAGTCTTCTTCATTAATCATAATCTTGTGAGCCTAATAGAAATAAAATAGTGGAGACAAATTTAATCATTGCAAAATCAAAATTAACTCAGCAAACAAGAATCATACTGATGACAAAACAATAGGCATTTCATGGGTAAAATCATGGGCATGAAATGGGACAAAATATACTTTAAAAAATAAAACAGGCAGAAAATAGCAAGTTAGCAGCAATAGTAAACCTATAGCAGCACAAACAGCAGATAAAAATAGCAAAAACAATGAGGAACGTCTCCCCCTACTTAAAACGCATTGTCCTTAATGTGAAGATAAATACGAAAAGAAAAGGGTTTAGAATACTCCCCATGTTATCGTTGCTCTCGTAGTGCTACAAGAATGTTAGTCATTTGTTGGTCGAGGGTGTCAAGGTGAGTTTCAATTCGCTCCAAACGTTGCTCGATAGTCAGTGACGGTTGTGGAGCGGACACTGCCTATTAATGTTGCAGACGAAATACTAGGTCAGCTGGTGGCGCACGAACACTAGTAGGAACAAATGGAAAGACGAAGGTGTACCACGAAGAATTCCCATAGAATCGAGACAACGAGCGTCAAATGGATCAGCATGACAAGCAATATGTAAATTAGAAAGAGGAATATCAGATCCATGTAAAGAAAGTAATAACTGAGTTATTAAAAAACCTAATATGAGGAGTCGTTCGGCATTAATAATATGCTCAAATTGAAGTGCATACCAATACCCAAAATTTACCGGACGACTTGTATACATGCACCACAACAAAAACAATTTCGTCTTTGAGACGGACGCCAAAGCATCTTTCCTGCCTAAAAAATTATAAGCCAAATATCGATGAATATAACACAAAGCCGGATCACGCAACCACAAATTCTTAGATGTTCTAGGATTATATGTAGATTCGACATTATCAGTCAAAAGTGCAAAAGCAATGACAGGATTAAAATCTATAGGATAGGAGCAATGAGCAGATTCATAAGTAGTGGTTAAAACATAATCTTCATTAACAAATTGAAGTGCAAAATTAAAACCAGTAATAGAAAGACTATGTTCAACCCCAAATAACAGAAAAGAAATAACACTTGGAGTGTCCAACGCAACCTGTACGGACCGTTGAAAAGAAAAAGTGGCATAAAATTCTAGAATCAACTCATAATAGACAGAATGCAGCATGTCGAAACCATTAAGCCAACCAATGTTACGAAAATAATTATATACAACAACATCAATATTCAATGCAATCAAAACAGATGGCGAAAGGCATTTACAGGGTATTACCGTTTTGTGTCGCAACTGATTATACCTGTCTCGGTTATTTCAATCAGGAAAATTCAAATTACCAGATAATCTGCATTTGGATGGAAGGACATTTGCATGGGAACAGTAGGTTCTGCCTCGGGTTGAAACGGGTGATATTGAACTGTCACTTTCGGTAGTTTCGTAATGAGAGGTGGAATTCTTGGGCATGTCTGGTTCAAGCATGGACGGCGGAGTAACGGTGGACGACAACTCGTGAAACGCTGGAAGAGGTTGGCACTAACGTCGACGGCACGGTGAGGGTAATGATGAAGGACGTTTGTTCGATATTCTTTTCGTGCGAAGACGACGACGAATTATGTTTGGAACAAAGACAGAGACGGAGATGAATGACGTCTGGTTTGAAGTTGGGGTTCGGTTCGACGGTGGTGTGGTTGGTTGTGGTAAGAATAAGGTTGGGTTTTGTGGTGAAGGAGGAAGGATTTGAAGAGGGGGTGGTGTGGTCGACGATGTGTGGTGGTGTGCAATCGGTGTAGAGGGAGGAGTGTTGTGCGGTTGGGTTGGGATCGGGGAGTCGATCGATGGTGAGTGTGGAGAAGAAGGGGAAGGTGTGGGGGAAGGGGAATCGGGTATGTAGATGTTTGGTGAAGCGATGAACCGTCGACGACGTGGGTTCACAGTGAACGAGGGCTCGATGGTAGCAAGGTTTCAGGTACGGGCCAGAGTTGGGGTTGTTCCCACTGAATTTTTTTGATTATATGAGGTTGGAAATTTGGTGCCTGCACAACAGAAGGTAGAAGTTTAGTGTTCATAGGGGCAATAATTTCTTAACAGATTTGTAAGATGGATCTAAATCATCAAACAATATTTTAGGTTCTTTTTTATGGAGTGATTTGGAAATCTCTTCTACTAAGGATTCCAATATATCAACACAGTTTATGCTCAAGATTTCACTAGGGTGACTGATGGCGTCATAAACATTGAACTTTATGATCTCCCCGTCAATCTCCATTGTGAGGGTTCCACTTCACACATCAATATTAGTATTTGCGGTACTAAGGAAAGGTCGCCCTAACAAGATATCAAAAGATCCAGGAGTATTATCCTCTTCCATATTCGCCACATAAAAATCTGCAAGAAAAATTAGTTCGTTGACTTTTACTAACACATCCTCAAAGACTCCTTCGGGATGTAAAATAGACTTATTTGCCAACTGAATTATAACACCTGTTTCCTTCAAAGAACACACATTAACTGATTCATAAATAGAAAAAGGCATTACATTTATAAAAGCTCCTAAGTCACACATAGTTTTCTTAATTCCAAAGTGACCTATTTTGCATGGTATTGTAAACATACATCTATCCTTACATTTTGTTGGCATCCTTTGTTGCAAAACTGCAGACACATTCTTACCAACATTTACCTTTTCGTTTCCAGTCAATTTTCTTTTGTTGGTGCAAAGTTATTTCAGAAATTTAGCATACCATGGAATATGTTTAATAGCATCTAACAATGGTATATTTACCTCGACTTTTTTGAATGTTTCGAGGATCTCTTTTTCCTCATTACCTTTATGGATTTGCCTCAGTTGTTCAGGAAATGGAGGTTGAATTCTGGGTAATAGAGGTTTCGATCGGACCTGTTCGTTATCTTTCTGATTTTCATGGGCAAATTCTTGGGCATGATTTTTACCATGAATTAGTTCCAGTACTTTCCCACTTCGTAAAGTTACTACATTCTCGTTTTGTCTTGGGTTAGGTTCTGTTTGTGACGGCAACCTTTCCTGTGTGTTCATTTTCTCCATTTACATGGTCAACTCCTTAATAGATGCCTCAGATTTCTTTTGAAAATCTATAGATTGCTGTTGAAATTCAAGAACATTAGTTGCTAATTTATTTACCATAGTTTCTAGGGAAGTACTTGAATTTTACGCTTGTTGTAGAGCTCGATTTTGGAATAGTTGGTTGTAACGTGAATTTATCTCATATCGCAAGTTAGGATGATCCTTCTACCCGGGATTGTATGTATTTGCATAAGGATCATATCACCTTTGAGGTAGTCTAGTTAAGTTCTCCACAGCGTCTAATTGGACCACAGAATCATCATACAAACTAGGGCATGCATCAGTTGTGTACTCGAATTCACTACAAATTCCACATTGACAGGTCGACCCTAATTTTCCTGCAATAAGAGAACTCACAACATTAGTAAGTTTTTCAACTTTATCTTCTAAGGAGGAATTACTTAGTTGGTGAACCCTTCGAATAGGTTCAGACTTGGAATTGTTGAGTATTTGCGGCCATTGTGGAAATCAAGTCTCTTGCTCGTTGAGGAGTCATATTAACTAATGCTCCTCCACTGGCGGCATCTATCATATTCATCTCCATAGGTTTCAAGCCTTCATAGAAATATTGAAGAAGAGACTATTCAGTTATACATGTTGTGGACAACCTGCACACAACTTCTTGAATCGTTCCCAATAGTCGTAAAGAGACTCCACATCTTTTTTCCTAATCCCCACAATTTTTCTTCTTAATTTAGTGGCATGAGAGGTTAGAAAAAACCTGTTCAGAAACAAACGAGAAAGATCAACCCAAGTTGTAATAGATCCAGGAGGTAGATAGAATAACCATTCCCTAGCTGAGTCAGCTAAAGAAAAAGGAAAAGTACGTAATTTAATTTGATCCCCAGTTACCCCCTGAGGTTTTATACTCAAACAAACCATATGAAATTCCTTCAGATGTTTATGTGAATTATCATTCTGCAACCCACGAAAAATTGGTAATAATTGGATTAAACCTGATTTAAGCTCAAAGTTAGCATTCACAGTAGGATACGCAATGCACAACGATGATTGATTATCAAGAGCCTCGGCTAATTACTGAATTGTCTGATCTATAGATGGTGGTGGATCTCGATTTTCGTCAATCTTAGCAATCGACACTTCCGCTAGCGGATCAACTCATTGGTTTTCCAGTGTTGGATTATGGTTTTCGTTTATCCTAGATTCACCTTCGTCGCCTTCTTCTACTTCTGAAGGTAGGATGTGCTTAATTCCTACAACTTTTGACTGCCTTTTTCGTAACTTTGCTTCCTTACGATTGACTTTTGTAATCTTTACAATTTCGAGATTTTACGGGTATGCAAGATTACTTAGAGTAGATCTAGTTATAAGTAGAAAAAAAGAAAATAAGATTAGCATGTTACCAGTCCCCGACAATGGCATCAAAATTTGATGTGTTGTCGGGAACACCAAATATAACCTATTCCAAAAATTAAAGTAAATAACAGTAAAAGGGAAGTAGGGCCTAATCCTTAGGGACTGGAGAGTCGTAAAAAGTCTTGTCTGTCAAGATCGTGGGCAAAATCGTGCCCAAGAAAAACGCCACGATCTGAGGAAAAATAAAAGAAACAGAATTAAAAAGAAAATAAAACAGAATTGAAAGAAATAGAAAATAGGGAAGTCGAAGTAAAAATAAATAGCATAAAATAAACAAGCTGAAAGAAGAAGAGTTTATCAATATTCAAAGATCCAGCCTCCGGATATCTTGATTCTTCCTTGGTTTAATCATAGACTTTGGATGGTTCTTCTCGTGTCAGAATAAGCCAGTTATAGTGGAAGAGGACGCATACGACCACCAGCTCCGGATATAGTTTTTAGTGGAACCTGACTCTAGTCAATCGTCACTCTAATGGGATTGTCTTACATTAGATCACCTTTTCCCAACGACGAATGCCACGCCGTTTTGTCTCTTTTGGCTCGGTAACCTCTGACGCAGTAAATTAACGAACCGACTATGCAACCTTCTCAAAACACACAAAGCGGCCATCTTTGCACAAGATGTAAAGATTACTTTTGTAGGGATTTTGGATGGAAGCGTAAATCTCGTATTACAGAGAATTGATGAATACTCGGGTTGAAAAGAATTAAATGCGGATTCTAAGCCTCATGAGCCTTGGAGGAATATTTGATAATCTTTGACTAGAATGGTTTTTTAGTTACTAATGATTTTTGGGGAAGAACACAAAATAAAAAGAATAGAGCTTTTTATTGAACTAAGATTTTGGGAGATGAAGGATTTTCTCAATGAATGAGGCATGAATAATTCAATTACTCCACCCCCTATTTATAGTACATAATATTCCTAGTTGAATCCAATCTAAATTCTAAAAGATAATTAGAATTTTATCTAACATTTAATTTCTCTAATTGGATTCAATTTAAACTCTAAAAGATAAATACAAAAGGATAAATATAAATTAAATACAAATTTAAATAATAAATAATATCTTAAATATTAAATCCTAATAAAAAGAATAGAGCTTTGGCTAGAAGGGTTTTTTAGTTACTCGTGATTTTTGGGGAAGAACACAAAATAAAAAGAATAGAGCTTTTTATTGAACTAGGATTTTGGGAGATAGAGGATTTTCTCAATGAATGGGGCATGAATAATTCAATTACTCCACCCCCTATTTATGGTACATAATATTCCTAATTGAATCCAATCTAAATTTTAAAAGATAATTAGAATTTTATCTAACATTTAATTTCTCTAATTGGATTCAATTTAAACTCTAAAAGATAAATACAAAAGGATAAATATAAATTAAATACAAATTTAAATAATAAATAATATCTTAATTATCTTAAAAATTAAATTCTAATATAAAATATATTTTAAAAAATAAAATAAAATAAAGCCAAGTATTTTTGTCCTATAAACTCTTTCTTCTAGCATTCCATCTTCACACAACTTCAAATTCTCTTCCAAAACCATGCTTTTTGTCTCCAATTTATCTTCTATCACCGCTTGAGTCCTTACAAAATAAAAAAATAATAAATAGCCAGATTTAATAGGATCATACTCTAAATATATATATATTTAATATCCAAAAGTATATCATATTTAAGCATTATCAATCATCCTTGTATACCAAATCTCTTTCATCTTGGCATCATCACTACAGTGATTGGGTATGTTGAATTAAACACTGAGATTTGATCCACTTGTTGGGCATAGAAAGAAACAAAGTGATGGACAATGATGAAGAACTTTTGTCCATTATTCAAAAACTTAAATCAATCAAATATCTAATTGAGCATATGATTTGTCTCTACAAATCAAGCTAATGAGTTTATTATGGAAACAGATAAGGACATAGTAGTCAAAGGATGGATCCATTCAGAGTTTCCTTTTTGTGAACGTAAATGAACTTAAGGTAGAAGATGGGTTGACTAATGGAGTGTTGTTGGAGGTAGGGAACATATGTGTGGGGCTAACTAAGTTAGCTAAGCTGCCCACTACTTTGTGTTGAACTAAATCAAGACGCCCGATTTTCTTGTTCTTCCACCCAACAAATCTACGCAGTGCCCCCACCTATCCATCCCCCCATTTCCTTACTTTCCTTCCTACGTCTTTTTTTGTAGCTTCATGGCTGTACTTGGTGAATGGTGACCATGCCTCCCCCTCTAAACTACACTTATGCTTCTACTTTTATATTTATATAACTTTTTTTTTATAAGGATTTATATTATCTTGCATATGTATTTGTTGGGTAATATTTTGCTCGTGTCTTATTGATAGGAATGTTGGGGTATTTATACATGTAGTTATAGGTACTATTAAAGCTCATAGCAAGACCTACTATTTTGTCTCGACTCTATGGCCTTTGGTACTAACATTCCCTACCCTTGGTACTGACATTCTTTATGAGCTCTAGACCTGCTCAATATGTGTTTACGAGGCACGCGGTCCTTTCTGTTCCTAAGGCTGATACCCTGAGGGGCTTCGTACCTGCTGGACATGTGTTTGGGTAGCCTTTAGGGCACGTGGTTCTTTTTGCGATTACATTGGATGTATGCGAACAGAGGTCATGGCCTTCTTTGGGTTCCTGCGAGCTAGATCTGTTATCCTACCTTGCGAGCTGTGCTTGTGGATCCCTTCAGCGAGCTGTGTTCGTGAGCTCTCCTGGCAAGTTATATCTACGAATTAGCCTCGTTGTCTTCTCACGATCCGCCTTACGCTTAGTCTTCGAGTGGGACCTGTTCAGATCATGAATCAGATACCCGAATCCTTTCTAAGACTCGAATTAATGGTTACCAATGTATAACAATATTATATCATGGTCATGATTATGTTATGTCAAGCATTTAATTTATGATCAAATTAGCAACCACCATGTTTTTGGTCATGTAAAGACATCTAGTCTCTCTTTCTTTGAAAGCCCCCTATACTTGATTGTAGAAAACATGTGTATGTATGCATGCATGCTTAATGTGTATTTTTATCATAATCACAATATTCATCATAGACAATAGTAATTAATCTTCTCGTCATGGGTATTCAAGATATTTATTAATTAATAATCTATATATTATGAACATAAAATGAAACGGATATTTTATTTTAAAAAAATAAATAAAAATAATTTAAAATTCAGAATTGATAGTTACCAACAACATTAGAGATCTCTAATAGTCTAATAACCAAAATTTAAACTCCTAGATGCAATACAAAATTAAGATTAATATTGAATTAAGTAGCGGCCGTCCGATAATGTGTGAGCATCATAAACGATTTAGTAAAAAAGACCTAGCTATCAAGCGTTGACCAATTACATGTTTGCCAACCTAATGATTAAAACTTGAGTTCTCCTGAATCCTGATGGAGCAAACGAAAATCAAGGCCACCATCACACGTTGGTGCCTCATCTTATTTTATTGTTTTTTTTTCTTTTATAAATGCCTGTGTGTATGTGACCTTCATGATATCAGATTGGACCGACCGTTGGGGTCCAACATATGTGTTCCTTCAACTTTTTCATTTTATTTTATTTTAAACATTAGGGATTGCTTTTAATTAATGTTTCAATCCAAGTTGTTTACTATTTACTTGTGCTTCAATCTATTATTCGCAAATTGAATTTTAATATTGAGAATAATTACTTTATTAATAAAATGAAAATATTGTTATATAATTTATTCTTTAGCATATATGTTAATTAGATGGTAAGTTTTTCATTTATATATTTATGTTAATAACCGTCTTAATTTTTTTTATGTCAGATCAGACGGTAATCATTGTCTCAATGAGCAACGGCCATCAAGGTTGTTTATTTTCGATCTTCACTCTCATTTACAGTTTTAAGGTTAAAATATATTATAAATCCTTAATACTCTCTATGAATTTAAAATTCAATTCATGTATTTTTTTTATTTAAAAATTTAGTCTTTTTACTTTCAAGTTTCAAATCTCACGTGCAATTGTTAACACTGTTAAAATTATTTTGTTAAATTAAGTTTTATTGCAATGTAATTTTTTTAATTCAAAATATAGTACCAACAAATTTAATAAAAAAAATTAACAGTGTTAATAGTTGATATGAGTTTGAAATTAAAAAAGTAGAATGACTAAATTTTTAATTTGCGAAGAGTACATAGACTTATGACATATTTTAACTTTTAAAAAGATTGATATATACTAGTAATAAAAAATAAATTTCATTTTTAAAAAATTGTATTTTTGATAATATTTTAACCTGTTTTTCACTAAGATCATATAATATTTTTTAAAATAGAACCAAATGAGAGTGAAGCTCTTTTTTTTTCCCAAAAGGACAGTGGAGTTTATTAAGAATTTAATGATAAATAATGTTTATTTTCTCGCAATGATAAATATGCACTTTAGTACCTAAATTTCATTTCAAAGGTTTTTTTTTATTTATCAAATTAGGTATTTAAACTTAATTTTAAAGTTCAATTTGGTACTTAATTTTTTTTTGTTTAATTAGGTACCTGAACTTGAATTTTTTTTATTCAAATTGGTACTTAAACTTGAATTCATAGTTGTTCAAATAACTAAGTACTAATTTAGGCCAAAAAACCAAGTTGAAGTAGTTAATTAGACAAAAAAAAATCTTAGGTACCGTTTTGGATCCTGTACACATGGCATGTTGTTAATGGTTGAGATAGCATAGCCGTCAGTTAGCAGTGTGTATGTAAATCCATGTAAAAAGAGACGTTGGAATTTCAGTGCCGACCGTCGCGGCTGTCGTTGCCAAGACAAACTTCCCATCAGCTTTACCCTTTTAAACAACTAAATAATGGTTGGAGATGTCTATTTCCCATTCTATTTATTATATTATATGTACTACCCACTAGACTTCTTCAACTCTATACTCGTTCTTACTTAAAAAAAACAAAGATTTGAAAAGAAAATAAAGTTTAAAGATTTAAAATTATTTGGAATAAAAAAAATTACTTTCATTTACGATAAATATGATTTTTTAATTAAAAAATAGTAGCCAATGGAAGATGCTAAATGAAGCCCCGCCCCCACGTGAGGCTACCAAATCCCTCGCCTAAAAGTACGTGCTCATTGCATTCAAACCCTTTGTTTTATTTTTTCTTAGATAATCATAAATTTAGATTTTTTTTAAAAAAATAATTAATATTTATTATTAAAGCATGGTGTTAAATGCCAACCCCTTATGAAACAGTAACTGTCGTTAGGCGTGGGTTTTAATCCTGTTTTAAGAGTCACCAACGCCAACACCGATATCAATCTCATGCTCATCACCAATCATTACTCTACAATTTTTTTTATCAAATAAAAGATTTTCAGAAAATGTATGTTAACGTTATACAACAATCCGGAACTATAATTGTATGCCTTGCTTTATGTGTATAAGCTGTCAACCTAAATTCATGATTGCTAACGGGACCCCAAATTGGTCGTACCAGCGCCACAACCTTGTATCCAACAAAAACTTCAACCTAAAACCAACCCAAGCAAAGGGTTAATTGATGATTAGACTATGGAATTCCTTAAAAGGATACCAAATCAAGATTAGCATCAAGGTTAATTTAGAATTTGATTAATTAAAATAACATAAAAACATTACCAATATCTCCAAGCTGGGCTCCACTTTGAAACAGCTATAAGTACGTACCCTCCCTTTACTCTTTTGAAGTTGTAATTAAGCTTCCGAAACTCTGCTGCTCCTCTTCTTCATTTTTCTCTATTTTCAGTGAACCAAAACAACAGTCAAGAGTAAGCGTTGTGCTTTCACACACAGATTTGTATTTTCGACGAGAATTAGAAAAATAAAAAATAAAAAAGTCGTTGTTTGTTATTAAAGCAACAATGGTTGACGTCGACCGGCGGATGTCCGGTCTGAATCCGGCTCATGTAGCGGGTTTACGCCGTCTCTCTGCTCGTGCTTCCGCTCCTTCAACTCCGACTTCTCTTCCTGTTCGCGACGGTCTTCAGTCTCTCTCTTCTCTAGCTGATAAAGTGATAACCCATTTACGAGATTCGGGTTTCCAAGTCCAGCCAGGTTTATTGGACGCTGAGTTCGCCCGAGCCGAAGCCAAGTTCGGTTTCGTTTTCCCACCTGACCTCCGAGCCATTTTATCAGCCGGGTTACCTGTGGGTCCTGGTTTTCCCGATTGGCGATCTGTTGGAGCCCGACTCCATCTTCGGGCTTCGTTTGATCTTCCCATCGCTGCAATTTCCTTTCAAATAGCGCGCAACACTTTATGGTCCAAATCTTGGGGGCCCAGACCCTCTGACCCCGAGAAAGCTTTACGGGTCGCAAGGAATGCCCTTAAACGAGCTCCCCTTTTGATCCCCATTTTTAATCACTGCTATATTCCCTGCAATCCGTCTTTAGCAGGTAATCCCATTTTCTTCATTGACGAAACCCGGGTTTTCTGTTGCGGATTCGATCTATCTGATTTTTTTGAGAGGGAATCATTGTTCCGAGGCTCCGAACCCGACCCGGGATCATTGAAGAAGCAGAGATCGGTTAGTGAAAAATCAGCTGGGTCGTCCACTCATTTCTCAAGGCGTAGTTTGGATGCGGGTTTGGTAACCGGGACGAGAACCCCTAGATGGGTCGAGTTCTGGAGCGACGCCGCAGTTGATCGGCGCCGGAGATTCTCGTCGTCGTCGTTTTCGAATTCGTCGCCAGAGAGGTACTTGGATATGCCGAGAACCAAAATTCCGAAATGGGTCGACGATTACATGGATCAAATCGGGTGTGTTCTTAGAGAAGGCGGGTGGGCAGAATCTGATGTAGCGGAAATCAGACAGGTGTCAGCATCTGGGTTCTTCGAGGAAGAGATGGTTTTATTGGATAATCAAGCTGTTCTTGATGCGCTTCTTTTAAAAGTGGATCGGTTCTCAGATTCGCTCCGAAAAGCCGGATGGAGCTCCGAAGAAGTTTCGGATGCACTGGGGTTTGATTTCCGACTGGAGAAGGAAAAGAAACCTGCAAAGAAATTATCCCCTCAACTCGTAGAAAAAATTGGGAAACTTGCTGAATCGGTTACCCAGTCATGAAACAGCTTCAAGTAACCTTAATTTTTTATTCTCTAGTTTGTGTTTTAAAATTTTCCTGGGGGGTTGGATTTTGAATTTTCCCTTTTCTGGGTTAAGATAAAAATAGTAAAAATATGGGGTGCCGCGTTGTACCTTGAAACGAGAAAAATAAAAATAAAAAAAAATGAAATCACGGTGTTGTTCATAATATAAAATAATTAATGAGAAATATAGGTATTTTCTTTTGTTTATGTAGTTTACAGCTCAGATTTTTTATAATACTTTGGTTCATTCGATAAAAATGGAATAATTGGCGTTGTTTTCTAAATCGGCACCACTGCACGTGTGCTTTTTTATTTATTTGTTTTTACTGTTTGCAAATAAAAGTTTACATTTTTTCTTTCTACTTCAGTTTAGTTGGATAATAAACTTTGAATTGCTCAATTTTTACGTATGTGTAATATTTTCACATATTATTGGTTGAAAATTTTGTTAATAAATTAATAGCGGTCATTTACACTAAGATTAAAATTTTAAAATAAATAATCTAATTAAAAATTGTTGATAGAGATTTAAATGAATTGAACTTGAGTAAATAGATATTTGTTTATGTTTGTTTATTTATTTTTAAGTTTTTTTTTGTGTTTGGATAGTGTTCATTAAGATTTTTAAAATTATTCGTGTTGATTTATTTAAAATTATGTGTATTCATATTCGTTTATTTAAATTAAACGAACATGTTCTCAAACATTAAATTAACACTATTTGTGAACATATAATTGAATACGTTCATGACAAATGTTTATAAATAATAAACAAACAAACAATAAATAAGCATATATCTTATTTTTTAGACATAAAATAGTTAATTATTAATATTATAAATAAATAAGATAAGCACACAAACAATAAAAATAATTGTGTTAATATATAATAATTGAACAATAAATAATCGTATGCTCTATTCATTTACAATCCTAAACATAGATTAAATCTACAATTGTACATATAGTACATAATTAGTATTTGAATTTAATCAAACAGATTTAACTGATATTATTTGGGTTAGTATTAAAAATTCAAAATTTAAAAAATATAAAGACTAAAATTGAGCAAATTAAAATATAGAAACTAAATCCACATCTTTCACAAAAGTACAAGGATTAATAGTTGAATTTAACAATTTTTATACGAAATAAATTATTAGATAGACCCATTTTTAATCTATATATATTATATAAAATCAACTTCTTTGAGAGTCATTAAGAATTAATAGATGGAATTTAAATATTAAAAGTTTGAAGTAGAGACAATATAGGTATTAAAAGTTAAAACAATAATGTATTTTGAAAAATAATTATTTTAAAATTTAATAAAATTAACTTTTTTTTTTAAATTATAATAACAGGATAAAGCTCGAACAATAAATACGACTAGCGCGATTTGAATCCAAGACACACCTAAAAAAATGAACACTTTTAAATATCAAACCATCGCATAAAATTTAAACAAACTCCCTTTTAATAATTAGGAATTAATAAGCAGACATTAAAAGTTAGAGATAAGAGAATATTAGAGAATTGAAAATTTTTAATTACTTATTTTAAATTATATTATTCCATTTTAATTATCTGTGTTTAAATTGTTATTTCATGTTCAAATCACTTTATTTACGCTTAATTAATTTTTTACCAAAAAAATATTATTATTTTTATTTTTATTAATTCATTAATTTTATTTCAATATTTAACTTTAAAAAGAAATTCTCTATTCAAAGAATTTACATACGAAAATGTATATAAACACATTTTAAATAGTAAGTTGATAAGCTCAAAGGAAAAGGAACTAAAAAATAAAATATTTTCAGGATTATTCAAAAAAATAATATCTATTATTATAACTATATGTATCAATATCTATATCTATATTCTATATATATGAATTAATATCATATTTGTTTTTTAAAATTTAAATTGGTTGGTTTCTTTAGTTTTACTAAGTAAATTATTATCACAAATTTTAATAACTTTTCAATTGAAATATTCGCACTTTATTGTTAAGGTAAATTATCAAAATAATCACTTTTGTTTGTTTCAAGTTATATTTGAATCATTTATATTTGAAATGTTACATTTTAATCACTTATGTTATCGCGTTATAACATTTTAATTACTGAGCCGTTAATTTCTGTTAATGGTGTAACTGTAAACTGACGTGACACATTAAATCATTATTTCAAACAAAAATTTTAGGTTAATTTATTCAATTCGTCTCTATATTTTTTTCATTTTGAATAATTTAATTTTTTTCTTTAATGGTTTTTTAACTTTCCTTTTTTTCCTTTTTTTTTTTCATTCTTTTTTGTTTCTCCCTTTTCTATTTTTTTAACGTAATTTTTCTATGTTTTCCGTTTGTTAAAACTAGTTTCTTTACTTTTATTTTTTGAACAATCTAAATTTTTCGAGTGAGACGAGCTTGTGGACTAATTTTAACAAATAGAAAACATAGAAAAACTACGTTAAAAGAAACAAAGAAGGGAGGAAAACAAAAAAGGATGGAAAATGAAGAAAAAAAAAGAAATTCAAAAGAACATAAAAGAAAAAAATTTAAATTGCTCAAAATGAAAAAGTATAGGGACCAATTATAAAATTTAACCTAAAATTTTGGTTTGAAATAATAATTTAACGTGCTACATCAGCTTACCGTTACACCGTTATCGGCAATTAATGACTTAATGATTAAAATGGTAGAACGCGATAATGTAAGCTCTCATGTAAATGAAACCATAACGCAAAAGAATTCCTGAACTATATGAATTCCATAAAAGGGCTATCAGGTGAGGCTGACTAAGAGAGCTGGTAGAGATGCAACCTAACCAGCGGAAGTGTGAAGAGGAAGAGAGATATAGAAGAAGAAAGACATGTATAAGGAGCAATTGAAAGGGACTATGAAGATGATAGTATGTGGGGTATTTGAACATACAGAGAAAGTCCCACATCAGAAACAACATGTCTATAGAAGCTCCCTTCGAAAAGCCTATGGAGAGTACAGTTCGACGAGAGCAACAGGAGGGAAATGGTTGACGATGATGGTAATCATATTTTGGTGATAAAGGGCACCACCGCGCGTAGAAGCGTTGTTGGTGTTGCAAAAGATGGTGGTCAAACTAATATATATAATTTTAAATCATGAAAATATTACCATTTTTATCAACTACTCGAAAGTAAATAATTCTATTCTAGGAATCGAATTCACGAAAAGATTAAAATCACATTGTATAAATCAGCAACACACACGGCTTGTAGTAATTGAGAGTTGAAATAATTTGGTTAGCATTTGAAGGAGGGAGTGGGATGTTTATTTTATAGAATGTACTAAAAGAACCTTGAAGTGTAAAAAAAGGGGTGGTGGGTGTTTTTTAATATTAGAAGGGAGTTTCCAACTTTGGTCCACATTTGAAAGCTAAAGTTGAAAGGAAACAAGACATGATTTTGGTTCATTTTGGTTGAATTAACTGCTTTGGTAATGATTTTGACATTTCAATTCAATTTATTCCACATCTTTCAATTTCATCCCAGTGTTCTTTTTCTTTTGCTGTTTTAGATATGAAAATCTTGAAACACTATGTGGGAGTAAAGAGAAACAGGATGAAGGCCTGGTAGATGCAACTCGGTGACCAAAACAATGAATACCAAATAATTGAACAGTAAATACGAATGGTTAGGCTTTGATGTTTGATATTGGAACACCACCTTTCTCACATGTGCACCCAATAATTACATCTGACAACACCACAATTATTATATCCAAAACTCCAAAATATGAAACTTACAAGAAACCATCCATCCCATGTGTTGTGAAGAACACACCATTCAATGCTCCAACGGTCACTGCAACGCCTCCATCCACCACCGCCACCACCGCTTTCACGTGAGCTAGCAGCAGGCATGTCGAGCTGGGATTTTAATTTCAGTAAGAGAAATAATGGATCTTTTCAAAGGTTAAAGAGGACCCTTCTGCTCAATTTATGTCAACACTTTTAACCCATATAACTATAGGTTGAGAGTTGAATTAATTTGTGTACGTGGGGTGCCTCCTACAACCACATGTTCTGGAAAGGGAAGTATTGATAGAGGTGCAAATGAACAGACTGTTCGATGAATTGTTCGCGAACCGTTCGTGTAACGTTCGTTTATATTCGTTTATTAAGCTAAATAAATGAGTATGAACAAAAATTTTATGTTCGTTTGATAAACGAACGAACACGAACAGAGGTATGTTCGGTTCCTTTATGTTCACGAACAAGCTCATTTAAAAGCTCGTTTATTTATTAATGATATTTTCTTATAAAAATATTAAAATAATATCTATGTGTATGTTTTTATTGTTTGTTTGTTTGTTTATTATTCATTAATATTGTTCGTGAACGTGTTCAATTATATGTTCATGAACGTGTTCGTTTAATATCCCTGAACATGTTCGATTAATGTTCGTGAACATGTTCGATTAAATTAAACGAACATGAACACACATAATTTTAAATAAACGAACATGAACAAAAATTTGAAATTCTTAACAAACACGAACCGAATATGAACAACTTCAAAAATAAATAAACGAATACGAACAAAGGTTCGTTTCTTCAAGTTCGGTTCATTTATAGCCCTAAGTATTGATAACACTATCAACTCTTTCAATTTTCAACCATCCCTTTTTCCATTTAGGGTTATTTTAGTATTGTTCTTTACAAATGATTTTAAATTATGCAGTGTAAAAATAATTTTGAAAAGTTTAATTTAAAATTTAAGCGTTTAGTATTACGGTACAAAAGTATTTTTGAGAAGTAAATTATTCATTTTATATATGATTTATAAAGTAACAAATATGCACTTAAATAATATTTAAATTAGTTATTATTATGATATTTTAATTATAATTTATTAATAATATTTTAATATATAAAATATAAATTTTAAACATTTTTTAAGTAATTAATCTTAATTATTATAAAATTTAATTAGAATATATAGACTATATCTTAAATATTAATATATAATATTATATATTTAAAATAAATTTCAATAGAAAAATAATTAAATACTTAATATAAATATATTATATATTATCTTTTATTTTTAAAAGTGTTTTTACCAAAAAAACACAGAAGTTAAAAAAAGTTTGATTTTGTTTTTGAGTGGATAGAAGATGGATTATGAGTGGACACAAAACACATGGGAAATTCACTTTCAAGCTTCCAGTTTCTCACTATAACTTTGAGTACCCACCTTTCATTCTCACTAACTATTTGTTGGGTACATATAGAGCTGATTGTGGGTCGGGTAGGTTCGAATCCGGCTTAGCTCAAAAAATAGGTTTACAATTTTATCTAAGTTTGATCGAAATTATAGAAGTCGAGCTCGATCTGATCTGTATTATTATTTTTAGATTATTTTATTATATACAATAAATTTAAAAATATATAATATATAATACACTTAAAAACATTAAAACAAATATTAAAAAATAAATAAATTTAAAATACATAAAAAATTCTTTATATTAAGATAGTTGCAGATAAAATAGTAAAAAAATTAACAATAAAACATAAGTTTATTAAGCTAAATAAACGAGAATGAACAAAAATTTTATGTTCGTTTGATAAACGAACGAACACGAACAAAAGTGTGTTCGGTTCCTTTATGTTCACGAACAAGCTCATTTAAAAGCTCGTTTATAAGCTCGTTTATTTATTAATGCTATTTTCTTATAAAAATATTAAAATAATATCTATGTGTATGTTTTTATTGTTTGTTTGTTTGTTTAGTATTCATTAATATTGTTCGTGAACGTGTTCAATTATATGTTCATGAACGTGTTCGTTTAATATCCCTGAACATGTTCGATTAATGTTCGTGAACATGTTCGATTAAATTAAATGAACATGTTCGTGAACATTAAACAAACGAACATGAACACACATAATTTTAAATAAATGAACATGAACAAAAATTTGAAATTCTTAACAAACACGAACCGAATATGAACAACTTCAAAAATAAATAAACGAATACGAACAAAGGTTTGTTTCTTCAAGTTCGGTTCATTTATAGCCCTAAGTATTGATAACACTATCAACTCTTTCAATTTTCAACCATCCCTTTTTCCATTTAGGGTTATTTTAGTATTGTTCTTTACAAATGATTTTAAATTATGCAATGTAAAAATAATTTTGAAAAGTTTAGTTTAAAATTTAAGCGTTTAGTATTACGGTACAAAAGTATTTTTGAGAAGTAAATTATTCATTTTATATATGATTTATAAAGTAACAAATATGCACTTAAATAATATTTAAATTAGTTATTATTATGATATTTTAATTATAATTTATTAATAATATTTTAATATATAAAATATAAATTTTAAACATTTTTTAAGTAATTAATCTTAATTATTATAAAATTTAATTCGAATATATAGACTATATCTTAAATATAATATTAATATATAATATTATATATTTAAAATAAATTTCAATAGAAAAATAATTAAATACTTAATATAAATATATTATATATTATCTTTTATTTTTAAAAGTGTTTTTACCAAAAAAACACAGAAGTTAAAAAAAGTTTGATTTTGTTTTTGAGTTCAAAATACCCAAAAAGGTTTTGGAGAAAGCAATACTAAATTAAATGGTGAGCCTCCCTAGGCAAAGAAGGTTGGAGTGGATAGAAGATGGATTATGAGCGGACACAAAACACATGGGAAATTCACTTTCAAGCTTCCAGTTTCTCACTATAACTTTGAGTCCCCACCTTTCATTCTCACCAACTATTTGTTGGGTACATATACAGCTGATTGTGGGTGGGATCGGTTCGAATCCGGCTTAACCCAAAAAACGGGTTTATAATTTTATCTAAGTTTGATCGAAATTATAGAAGTCGAGCTCGATCTGATCTGTATTATTATTTTTAAATTATTTTATTATATACAATAAATTTAAAAAATATATAATATATAATACACTTAAAAACATTAAAACAAATATTAAAAAATAAATAAATTTAAAATACATAAAAAAAATTATATTAAGATAGTTGTAGATAAAATAGTAGAAAAATTAATAATATAACATAAGTTCAACAATAAAAACAACAACAAAAACAACAAAAATATCAATAAAAAATAGCACCAAAATAATAAAAATAACAATATAATTTTTTATTAAAAATTGTTAATTTATTTGGATTGATCCGGGTCGGACTTTGAGCCAAAAAATTCTTATCCGAAGCCCGATCCGTTTAGAAAACGAGCCTCATTTTTTGTTGAAGTCTATTTTTCGGGCATATTTTTTTGTCCAAACCCTCTTATTTTCCGAGCGAACCTTTAGATCGGATCGAGCGACCCGACCCATGATCAGGTCTAGATACGTATAGGTGTAAATCCTTAAAAAAATTTAAATTTTAAACAGTTATTTTTAAAAAAAAATTTTTGGAGGGATTAAATAAGGGGTCAAGGCTTTGACTCTAGTGCTGCCCCTAATCACTTTATCGTCTATAAAATATGAGTTTATATGTGTACATATTTTACTAATTAATTTCTAATTATGATACTCAAAATTAAAAAAAAAAAAAAAAAAAGTATGAATTATGACCTATGTTTTCATTTTTTACATCCCATCACTAGAAAAAAATTTTAAGAAAAAATTCTACATTTTAATTTGGAAGATAAAAAATGGAAAGAGTTACAGATTTCAAGATATCTTTAAATTCAAATATGTTATGACATTTAAATGACTTAACCGGATGGATCTTAGATAAACAAAGTTTGTATAAGTGGCATTGAAGCTTCCTTCATTGTTTAATGGAAATTTAAACTTTGTAAGTATGAAAATTTTCTTTGGTTTCGCAAATATGTGTTTAAATTTTTAGGGATTTATGAGAATAATGTTTGTATGAAAAATTGCATTTATTCGAAGGACCGTATAAACTTAGTTTATTGGTTTTGAATGATGTCGCAAACTTTCATACAAAGGAAACTTCCAGAAAGAAAACAGTTTTCTGGTTTCTAATGGGCTTCAGCCCCACATTGTTTAAGTTACACCTCAATTAGAGTAGGCCGAGGCAATTGGTTTTATTTTCTTTTACATTTCCATTGCAAAATTAGTGTTAATTGTCATTTTTAAAATGTTAAACTATAAAAATAATCACGAAATGTTACGTTTTAGTCATTTATGTTATTAATTTGTTACGAAGTGATCACTCTGCCATTTGAAAATTCAAGTTGACGCTTAAAATCTAATTGAATTGCTATGTAGGATTACCGTTAGAGAAATAACAGAACTTAACGACAGAATGATCACATCGTAATAAAATAATAACATAAATGACTAAAACGTAATCGTTATTAAAAAAAACCACTTTTGGTATAAAAAAAAACTTTTCAAAAAGCATATTTCACCTAAACCAATTAATTCAATATATATATATACATTTTTAAAAGTGATATTTAGCACTAATTTTACCTTTCATTCATTCTTATATTAAGAGAACGATTGAATTGGTGTCATTTATCAAAAGATTCAACTCTGAATTTGAATCCAAGACAGTAGAGTATTTTAACTTCCCAATTGTTTTGTATGTAAATATTTTATAGATATATTTAATACATGATTTTCTTTCACCTACATCTAGAGTCTGCCACATTATCAATCCTCAAAATGCTATACACTTGCAATAAATTACAGAACGAGAGCTTCATAAAATCTTCAGACAGCCTGAAGAAGTTGACCCTCGTCGTTATAGGCAATCTTTGGAGATCTCATCACCTTTACCCGCAATGCTGCCTGCAAATTTTGCTCCAAACGTGAGAAGGGGTTCATGTAGTAGCTTACAAAATACGTATAAATATGTTATTTGTTACCTTCTTATCGGAACCAAACTCAATCACATCCGAGGGTCGAAGACGAGTAGCAACATTTGAAGGTACCCTAGTTCGTCTCCCTTCATGCCTGTACATACAGTTGTTTAGTTTTAGAGAAATTCAACATTTAAATAAAGATGTTTCCTCTCTGCTCATCACTTACTCGATATAGGTCCCATGTTCACTCTGCATGTCAATTAGGAAGAATGCACCTTCTTTATAGATGATTTGCGCATGTGTTTTCGATACCTCAGGTGAACGTATCACCACTGATTTTCCCGGAAAATTCTCATTCTTTTCACTTCTGCAAGGACCAAGAAAGTGTATCAACAGACAGATAAATTAGAATGAGAGAAAATATTACAATAATCAGTGGGATTGATTAATCTGTAACCAAACACATACCCTATCACAAATGGTTTGTTCTCATCCCTACTTAAACAAATAGGTTGTGAGGCAGCTGCTCTGTTTCCAGCCGACAATAAGAACCACCTGAGAACAGACAAGAAAGAGAAGAGATATTAGATATTATAGTGTTGAAAAAACTTCCAGAAAATAGGACGAAATTCACATATTTAAGAACTATCATACGCACTCTCCATTAATAGTCTGCTCGAGTGCGTCATTGTCTTCAAACCATGTCTGCAATTGGTCACTTGCCTGAAGAAATTATAAAAATATGTTTCAAATAATTTCCACAGCCATTTATGCAGAATAAGTAGGACGAAAGGAAGCATACCTTGTCTGAGAGTCTGCAACTTAAGGACCTCCCTTCAAGATTTGAGCTGCAAACGAATCGATTTGAGTTTGAGAAGGAAGAAGAAAAGAACAGAAGACATGCATTTACAGGGTCTAACCTGTTACCACCTAAGACCCAATTGAGCATTATGGGCATTGCTAAGTTAATAAAAAATCTTCCACCAACTCTTCCTGGATGCGGTATCCGAAATTTTGTCAAAAACTGTAAAGCAGGTCAGATACCATGGTGAATTGGTGATTATGCGTTCAGTTGTTAACTTCAATCATTTTTGCTTACACAAAAATGGATTCTTACCGACAAGGGACCTAGCCCTACACCTAAATAAGCCTTGTAAGTTGAAGCCATGATTGCAGCCATTCTTGCCATTCCATGGATGATGGCAACTCGCAGTCTTCTAGCTCTCTCATAGCTGTGAAATTGAATCACATGGTAGAATCAGTTTTAGATTGCAGAAAGTAAATGTAGTGCAGCAGTGACATCCACTGCATAGGAAATTCTAGGTTCATCCAAATTTTGATGAGTGAATACATTGACCTTAATAAATTGCAAGGATACAAAAAGTATGCCAAACACCAGAACTAATCCTTAAGATACTCAGCTAATGGTTTACTTAAGAAAAATCAGGGAATGCTTAGCTCCAATGTCCAGTCTGATAGTATTCTCTTGATATATTTTGTTGACTCAACATATTTTCACATCTTCTTCAAAATTTTCCCTTTATGAAGTATCTAGGAAAAAGGGAAAAAATCAATATAATACCTCCTTAAAGAGGAAACAACATCAACAGGAGTCCCTGACTCAACACCTTGTTTCCATGCATTATCAAGTTCCAATGCTAATTGGTAACTGTCCTGCAAAGACGATGGAGTAAAAAGTGCATAACTTGGCATCCTTCTGATTACAGGGAAAACATGATAACGCTATCCAAATTACATGGTTTTGATCTATGGCAATGCTTGAAGTCATACCTCTATGGCTTGAACTAGGGATAGCATAGTGTCTAGAAGTCATACCTCGATGGCCATGCATCCCCCTTGACCCATATTTGGCTGCATTGCATGGATAGAATCCCCAAGCAAGGTTACACGCCCTCTTCCCCAAGTTAGTGAGGGTGTTCGGTCATATATGTCTCGTCGAAGAATTGCATCTTCATCAGTAGCATGTAACAAATCTGTCACATTGTCACACCAATCCCCAAATATGTCAAGTAGCCTCTCCTTTTTACCTGAAAAAGAAAAAAAGAATGTAAAACTTAAATATACTATACCAGCTTTGAAATTAACAATGAAGTCCTGTATTAGATAGAGAGCATTCAAAAGGAGCATTTATATTTAGTTGAAAATTTAACAAAAAATGTATGCATTTGAAACGTAAGCCAAAAAAAAAAAAAAAGCATTTGAAGGGATCTACCATGGCTATCCACACCACCAGCTGGTTCCTTGTGAAATGCATACCACTGCATCTTTCCAGCACCAACATCTGAGGAAACAAAGTACTGCTTGTGTCCCAAAAATACACGGTACCTTAACAAGAGAAAGTTTCAATGTAAAAAACTACAAGTAGCAAAGCACCAAGACAGTCTAATCATATCCCAAGGCTTGAGCAAGTGGACACACACTTAACAAATTTAAGTCAATATATGCAAAAATACATGGAACTTACCCGACAGACTCAATATCAGCAGGCACAAAATCTGCAATACCGGTATAGCAAGTGTAGTCAGAATATACAGCTTCCTTTGGTCCGAACAAGTTCTTCCTCACCTGAAAAGGAACATTCAACATTTCAAAGGTTGAACAACTAGTTTAGTGAAAGCTTCAAGTTGCATTCAGAAGTTGATTTGATTCGATTACAGAAGATTGAATAAAATAAATTCATGTAGCTAATGAAAGCTCATAATCTAAACAAACACGGACTATGTCCTACACATACAATAAATTAAATAAAAAAATGGCACCTTGGACCATATTCCATCAGCTCCAACTAGAAGATCACCATCATAGCGTTTTCCATTTTCCAGTACCACAGAGACCTGAAGAGGCAGAAAAGAAAATAACTAACCAGAACCGAACATAAAAGAAAGACTAATAAACTACAAGATTTAAGGGTATAATCTTCACCTATTAGCAACTCATCTTACCTTGTCTCCATCATCCTCAAAATCAACAACATTGCTCTCATTAAAAATTATGTCTTCCCCAACTGCACGAGCCAGGATTTGTTGCAAAGTCATCCTACTAATAACTCTCGTTACTGGAAGCCCCTTTTCTGCTGCAGGTGTGAACGTATCAAACTTGACATACCTGTCTCCAGATTATGCATAAACTGAGTCAAATATACAGGATATAGCAAGCATTTCAACCAAAGCAATTGCAGAAAATAACAGTAGATATTCAAGGCAAACAACAGTAAAAAACTCACCAAGTACCGGAAACCCCATCAACTAATCCATTGATTCTATCACCTGTGACGCACCCTGCTTCCATGACTTCCTCAGCAACTTCCATATCGATAGCCTCTAAAGCAGCCAATGCATTGCTTTGTATCTGAATTGGACCCCTATATTGCCCCTCACCTCTTATAGCACTCAAATCCTTCTCGAACACCACTACATCAAAACCTTTCTTTTTCGCAGCCAATGCAAAGACCAACCCTCCAATACCACCCCCAGCAATCAAGATCTTCAGCTTCTTCTTCTTCTCCAACTGGTTGCCATCCAAATCTTTCGTCTCACTTGATTTGGAAACACTCAGGGTTCCAGCTCCCACTGTAGCTTTGACTTGTAAAAGCCCCTTCTTCTGGTTGTTTGCTTTGCTTCTAAAATGGTAATTGAAATGTATACAAGGCGAGGATTCTATTGGAATATCCTTAGAAATGGAAACTGGAAACTGAGTTCCTGTGAAAAGAAATGCTGAAGGCTTTTGAAACAAACTTGCTGCCATTCTTCTACCAAAAAAAAAAAAGACTTTTCAACTTTTAAGGCCAAAAAACCAAGAAATTTGGCTTTGTCTATGTTCAAAGTTAATGGAACAGATAGATACTGGCAATGGAGAGATACAGAGGGAAGTGACAGATTATAATCAAATTAGTCACCAACGTTAGGCAGAGAAATTGTGGTGAAGCAGCACCGATCATGGAGATCCCACCACATACCCACCATCTGGGGAAGAAATATCTCACACAAATATTAATCCTTTCTGTGGTTGTCTTTCGGTTATCAAATTATTAAAATATTTCCACTACATAACATTACGTCTTAATATCAGATTTGGTACCTCAACTTTGACAAAGCTTCTAATGTGGTACCTAAACTTTCAAAACTTCGATTTTGGAGCCTAATCTTTTAAGTCCGTTTACCAATATGGTACCTTTGCCTAACGGTGTTAATTTTTGACTTGTCAGAACGTGCGGCCCAACCGCAGGGTGCCTCGTGGCACTGTTTGATAGAAAAATTAAATGGTCATGTCAAGGGACCTGAAGATAATTATACCAATTTATTTTAAAAGCTCTGTTTTCTTTTCCTTCTTCTTCCTTCCTCGACCATCGTCGCCGCCATGACCAGCCTCCTTTATTGTTCGAAAGTGATACCGTAGTGTTGCTAACAATCTCGTCTTTTGATATCTGTCGAAAAACTTCCTGAAAGCTAAAAAATGCCTCCAAACTGTTGAGGAAAAAAAAACAGATTCTAAATACCCAAAGCTCAAATCGTTACTCAAGAAAGCCTATATTCTTCTGCAATATACAACCAAATTTCATAATGACGAGAACTGAAACAGATGAACAGAGTTTGCTAGAGCAAAAATAGACGCTAATAGTAATGTCGGCATCAAACTCATCCAACTTTAGGAGATTGCTTTGAAGCCCTTTGATGTATAGTGCTACAAACAAACTGAAACAAACCCATATGAAAATTCAAACAAAATTATTCTCGTGTTCAAATAAACTGGAACAAATCCAGAAGTGTTCATTCGCAAATCAGAGAATGAAGATTAAAGAAAGAGGGGAAAAAGCCCAGAAATGTTCTTCCCTAGTAAACCCAGAACTGTTGTATCCAAAAATGATTACTTAAATCGATTCGATGTATTAAGGGTTGCTTATTAAACATTACCAAGAATTGTCCAAAAAAATTGATGAAATTAGGATTTGAATTAGACAAAAATAAAATAGAAGATGAAATCTAAGAAACATGTTTTTGGGCTTCTTAGCCGGTGGTTTCTTCTATTTTTGCAACAAAACCTCAAAAGAAAAAGAGGGTCTATTCATTATCAGGTCCTTGGTGGAATTGAAAGGAAACATCTTACATTAACCGCCACGAGTCACTTTCTAAGTATGTCAGGTGTATTGACACGTCATCAACTAACACAGATACCACATTAGAAACCGACTTAAAATTCAAGTACCAATATTCAAAAAAAAAAAAATTAAAGTACCAAAATCGAATTTTTAAAAGTTCAAGTACCCATTAGAAGATTTGTCAAAAATCAAGTACCTAATATTGAAATTGGCTTTTCCCAGTTCTAATAATACGTTATACATGTACATCTTCCAAGTTTTAGAAGCAATAATTTGTCTCCGCAGAAAATTGAGTGATTATTTATTATTTAAGAAAAAAAATGAATGGTTTAACTTGAATTTCATATCTTCCTTCAGCGATGAGAGTTTTCAAGTAGCAAGAAATAATACGTGGAAAAAGATAAACTACTCCTGTCGCATAATTGGTTATTCCTCAATAATTTCAACGATTAAATGCATCATTTGGCATTTTGCAAATGCCATCTCAATGGAGCAAAGCGACCCTTGCCTGAGACGCAACCAAACCTTTATACACAAAAATAGAAAGGATAAATTTTCTTACAAGGAATAAATTAACGTGAAAAATAAAAGAAAATTCAGCTCTCAAACAAAGCCTAAATGAGAAAGCAAGAATTTTTAATCTTTCTCCAACATTATCATTTTGTTTGAGATCATATTCCTTCATTAACCAAGTTTCATGCTTTGGGGATGTAAAAAGTAGGGTTAAAAGTGATACCATAGTTTTAATTGGAGACTTCAACAGGAATATTTCCTACACAGTCAAAACCAAGGCTCCACACTATATATGATTTATAATCTGAATAAATGACATCAGGAAATAATCTTAGATAAACAGTTGACACTTTTTGACTTCCCCACTTCATCTTCTAGTATGGCCTGTACCGCCAATCTGCTCTTGATGGCCTCCCACTCCCAATTGCATAACCCCACTGTTACAGATAAATTACATAAGACAACAACTTAATGAACCCTGTTTTTGAATAAATGCATATGTATACTCACATCATCATAAGGCAGTCCTCCATACATCCTACCAAAGGGGCGCATTGGACCACCAAAACCTCTAAACGGTCCAGCAGGATTCATCATGAAACTAGGGCCAGCATCATCAACGGGTGTTGCTGAATCTATTGCCACCTGAATACCAATTCATATGTAAAATTATAAATCTACATAAGCATTTTACTTGTGTTTTGGAAAATTCGCAGGAGAACATTTTAAGTTCAAAATAAAAACTTGAATAAAGTAACATCACTGATTAGTCTTCACTATAACTTTAGACCCTGTCTTCAAACCTTACAAAAATGACTTGCACAAGAGATCTTGTAACTGGTCGTAACTTTTTCGGACTAAAACGTGTATGCTATACTCCTTGATAAGTTACCACATGAATTCACAGTAGTAAAATAATAAAATTGTGGTTTGCCAATCATTCATGGCAGAAATTCATAATTGAGAAAAAGTTTTTAGAGCATTACCTACTGGAGTTAATCCTCCTAACCAAAATAATGGTTATTATGGTTGGATAAATAAACATATCATCCAAGAACTTGGCCTTTTTAACATGCTATCAAGCATAAACCCATAAATACGAGGAAAAGGTAATCTATCAAAGATCAACCTCAAAAGTAAGACAATCAGGTATGAGGCAAGAACATAAAAGTTTGTTTTTGTAACCTGTTGTCCACAAATCTCGTGAGACCTACGAGATACTCTATCTGCAACTCCATCTTCAGCAAAAGTCACAAAACCAAAACCTCTGTGGCCAGATCTCTTGGGGTCCTACATTAAAGGAGCATTAAGACCTTCATAAACTGACTCCAATTCAACTCTCATTTATACATTATATTCATCACATTACCTTCGGAACATAAACATCTATTACACGGCCAAATCTACCAAAATACTGACGCAGGTCATCAGCAGTGGCCTCCTGGGGAAGTCTGCCGACAAATATCTTTTTGCCCATCCCTCGGCTGGACTCCCCTCCTACTTCAACATAAAAGGAAAATATAACGAAATTAATAAATGATAATTGCATAAGTCAAAGCCTCTGCCAAGAAACTTACTTCCATACATGGGGCCAGGATGGTCATACAAGGTAGGAGCACCAAGTGCAGCATATCTAGTGGCAGCAGAAATGTAAGCATTGTATGCACCGTATCCCCCCTGTGACATTCTGCCAATTGGCTTGAAGTCATCTTCCTGTCAACAAAATATCAAATTAGTGTCTTTTACCTCACATACGTTGAGTACGTATGTGAAATTTCCAGGGAAATAGATCATGAAAACTAAGTTGTTCTTCATCATGTATTAACAGATCAAATTTGAACTTTAGGAAGGTAAAACAGATGAATTGTTAAAAGCCAAAAAAAAACATGACAATCATGTTAAAAGCAAAAAAAAAAAAAAAGACACTGATGTCAACTTGCCTTAGGTGTTGCTCGATCAACTACTACTGTAGAACCACCCAGTTCATGAGAATCAGCCATCAGATTCTCCACAGATTCTGTAACAATGAACAGGTTTTAACATTCTTATCACTGTTAGACATAACAATAATGGAGGATCAGAACCAGCATATAAATAAATTTGATCAAATAGCATATGATTCTAAAAACTTGGAATTTCAGAGGGAAAATAGGTAAGGATATAAATTCTAGCACTTTTATTTTGTAGTTGTAGACAGCCAAATAAAATAGCCCATAGGTCAACAGAAACATTCAAACAATTAGACGCAGAAAATTAGGTGAAAGGTACTAAGCTAGGTGTATGATAAACAAACCTGCACTAGCAAAAGTGATAAAGCCAATTCCACGGTGAGCTTTTGAGACTTGATCCTGCAGAACTCATGCTTAATAATCATCTAAGAAAAGTCTACCAAGAAAGCTAATACATGCAACCATAAGCAGAACACACACATGACCTAAAATAGAGAGATATTACCTTTGGCATGTATAAATCTGTTATCTCACCATACTCCTCAAAATGCCTGTGAAGAAGAATATTTGATTGTTATTATAACTCCTGAAACAGCTGACAACCAACTCCATGTTCAAAGAATAAACAGCAAATAGAAAAATAAAAAAAGCACTGCCATGATTCATATAGCAGTTACTTACCTCCGAAAGGTTGATTCATCCACTGATGGTGGAATCCTGGCCACAAATATCCTGGTAACTTTCTTTAAGGGTGCTCTCATCTCCTCCTGTTAAGTGAAACAAAAAGAAAGTTATGGGTAAGGAATAGAAAAAAGACTAGTATATTGAATTTTTTTCCACACACACACTCACAGAGAGAAGGCATCTATTAAAGTTTATATAATCAAACCTTCGGAGTAGCTATTTTAACTTCCAGCATTCTCTCACCAAGAAAATGCTCAATTGATAGCACATTCTGTAGAAAATGGAACACAAAGCAAGATTGTTATCACATGGTCTAGAGTTTTAAGCTAAAGAGAGGAAAAAGAAAACATCAGAGAGAAAGAAGGTCAATATTTACCTTCGCGTCATCAGCCGATGCAAATGTTACGTATCCAAAACCACGGGATCGACCCGTAGTTCGCTCCTAGATAATAGAAAAACATAATCAATGAACAACATAAAATAAAAAAGGAACCGAATGAAGAAAAAAAAAAAGGAAAGAAAGTTAAGTTATTTAGGTAAAAGGCCGATACCTTCATGACAATACAATCCTCCAAATCACCATATTTACTCATGTATTCCCTCAAACCTTCAGTGTCCACCTCCCAAGGGATTCCCAAAACCTAGGAAAAGACAATTCAACAAAATTAGGAAAAAGAAAGGACCCTGCAATTAACCAAATAACTCACCAAATTAAGAACAGAAAACTAACCACAAGCTTCCGTTCCATCGAGTAAACAGGATAAATTGAGCTGAGAAATGAAAAGCGTTGAAATCCCTAAGTCACTCAAAACAAAAGATCTCACAAATCCTCTCTTAAAAAAATCTCTCACACTCTGTCTCTGGCTCTTTCTCTTCCTGCATACAATAAGCACACGCTCTTTCTCACACATAATCATCACCAAAACCGAAATCAAATTCACCACTTTTTTTATAAAAAAGAAATTTTCAATTCTCAAAAAAGATGATCAATAGTGGTAGTTATTAACAGAACGTATAAGAAAATTTTCTCCTCTTTTTGGCTCTCACTGACCTGACCTGACCTGACCTTCCCAATCCAAAACCCTAAAATTTGCAGACCCTCTAGCGCTCGTTCGCTCGCTCGCTCGCTCCCTCCCTCGCTGGCTGGCTGGCTGGCAGGCTGCCGCTTTGAGACGTTATCGTAAATTCAGAGAGCCTCATTCCCTTACTTTTTTATAGCTACTTGGGCTACACATTTGGGTGTTACCCAGCTCTGAGTCCACCTACCTGCCTAGCCCTCATGGGTTTTAAAGTACCCAACCCATTGTGCAAGTTTAAATAATAATTCCCGATGCCATTACATATAAATAAACTAAAGAAGAAATTTATCATCAGGAACATTAAATTTGTATTTGTATATATAATGAAACTTATGATATAAATAGTCAAAAAGTTTAAATTTACTGATACTGATACATTATTTATTTATTTATATATAAATTATATAATAAATGAATGAAAATTTTAAAAACCTCTAAATCAGTATATATTTTAAAAGTAAAATACTAAATTGTTTAAAAGCTTTTACTTAAAATTTAGGGTAAACTACACCATTAGTCATTAAATTATGATAAATTTTCGTTTTGATTATTTAACTAAAAAAAAGTTACAATTTAATTACTAAACTTTTCAAAATTGTTTTTTTGTTACCCGACAGTTGAGTGGGGCTTTTTTAGTTATTATAATAACAATTTTAGTCCTTATTTTATATTTTATTTCAATTTGATCTTGATTATATATAAAATAATAAAAAATGAAATTTTTTTTTAAAATTTTAAAAAAATTCTAAAAAATAAAAAATAAAAATTCAAAAATAGATAAAGTGGGAGAAAATGAGAAAAAATTGTTTTGAACCCTCCAAATTTTTTCTCTGTATTATTGGTATAGAAATATCCAATACACGATCTTTAAAAAACATAGAAAATTAAAAATATTAAGCAAATTTATTGGTTCTCTATTTTTTTTTCATTTTTTGGCTTTTTGACTTGAATGTGTTTTTTTATAATTTGGATTTTAAGAAAATAATTTAAATGAATTGAAACTTTGAATTGAGTTTGAAAAGGATAATGCTGTGGTATATTTCGTTTTTTTTTTTTGTTAAAAAATAGCATTAGAGTTGATTTCACAAGGTTATATAATATCAATTTTTAATGTTCTTCAAGGGCATTAAACTCGATTTGAAAATATTACTAATTTGATTTCCAAAAACATTGAGGAAACATGCAATGATCTTTTTTTTTTTTTTTCTATTTTTAATCTATTATTGGATTCTATTGGATGATAATTTTCTTTGTTTTTCATACATTTTAATTTTTCAACAACATTATTTTTGAGATTTTATTTTTCTAGAATTTGCATATAAAATTTCTATTTTTAAAATGATTTTGAGTTTTTAATAATTTCTATATAGAATCAGAGTTAAATTGAAAAATACATAAATTCGAGGACTAAAATTGTTTTTATACCAATTAAAAATACCACTTAACAGTCGAGATAAAAATAAACAATTTAAAAAATTTTAGTGCCTAAATTATAATTTTTTAACTAAATTATTAAAACAAAAATTTATCTATAACTTAATGATTAATGGTGTAATTTACTTTAATATGTTTTTGAAATTGTCAATAAGATATTATATATTAAATTAATAAATTTACTTAAAAAGTTTAAGTAGAAAAAATAAAATGTGAATATGTGGTACAATAAAATAAAAAAGAGGATTGCTTCTTAGTTGCTAGGTTTGTCTTTTATTTTTTCGTAATGAAAAATTTACAATATTAAATATCGAAGGGAACCCTTCTTCAAAAGAAAAGGGATCGAAAAGTTGATAGTATTTACAATAAAAATAGCGAAGAGTTATTGCTTCAACATGTAATGATTTAATTAATGCAGAATTTAATACAAATCTAAAGTTTAAATTTAGTTTTTATTTATATACAATGTTATTAATTTTTTTATCATGCTCATTTAATACGAATTTAAATTGTATTATAATATTTTCACTCTCGTTATTATATTAAAAAAAATTAAAATTAAAAATTTACACGACATAGACATACTAAAATAATTCAGGAAATACAATGTAATACATTTAAATTTATTTAATATAACATGCTTAGTAATTGAAGTAAAGATAAAATATTAATTACTGATCTAGACTACGTCTAAAAGAATATTTAAAAATTTATCTTGGAAACTTGCTCCCAATTAAATAAAATAAATGTTCTACATCTATAATTACTATTAATTTATCATTTACATACGAAATCCATAATTTACACACAAAAAAAAAAATCAATATTGTACAAAATATTTTTATGTTACATTTGGTTATTAGTATAATAAAATAAGAAAAAGATTTATTTAATATATGTGTTAAAATTATAGAAAAATTAGTAAAAAATTTTGTAAAAACAAGATATTTTCAAAAAAAGCAAAAATATATTCATTCTGTTATCTACAAATAAATCAAGTGATGATTTAATGGGGGTGTTGCTTAAGGAATCATGTGTTAACTGTTACCATGTGGTTGGTTGTCATTGCTGCAATTAGGAAAATTAATGTACGCAGGTCATGCACTAGTGGCATAATGAAGAAGACTTCAACTTCTTTTATTAATAAGGGCACTTCATTTCTCCAACAGTTTTAGAAATCTCTTCTACAAATTTATTTTTGGTGTTGCTTTCTTTTCTTTGTTTGTTGTTAGAAGTAAGAATGTTTAAATTTCGGTTAAAACTGAATTAATCGATCGAACTGATCTGATTCAGTTAATCGATCGATTAACCGGTTTAATTTGATCGGAGATCGGTTAATGATTTTTTTAAAGTTCAGTTACCGGATAATTCGATTAGAAATCGGTAATTAACCGAATAAACTGAACTTAATAATTAATAATACAGATTATATGTAGTTCTAATTCGGATAATTCGATCAAATGAAATTATCAATTTAGTTTTTTGAAATGTTTTATACTTGTTTTAACAAAAAAAAACAAAAACATATAAATTTCGGTTAATTTAGTTAACTGACCGAATTAGTCGAAATATTTCGATTCGGTCAATGGTTAAAGGATTAAAAAGTTCGATTAATTTGATTAATACTAATTCGATTCGACTAACCGTTTAAACACCCCTACCTAACAAGTTGTTGGCTTGTTTGTAGAGTCCCTTTAGGTGAGTATTCTATTTACCTTCTATCTTGTTTATGTTGTGTTTTGTTTATGAAGAACAACATGATTGCTATTTTGATAATTGGTGAACCTAGTTGGTATTTAGGAGTAGAGAGAAAAGTATTGTAACAAGGGGAATTGGAATGCATCCATGGTGGAGGATGCCAACGCGATGAATAGTCCCGACTTTGGACGCAGTTTGGGAGTGCAATCACTCAAAGTCCAGGATTGGAAGGGACTCAAAACAAGTTTTTTTTTTTTTTGAACTTTTAATGAGGAAAAAAATCTTTAACTTTTTAAAATTTTTTTTTATCAACCTTTCATTGTAAGCATGAAAAAAAGAATATAAATAATTTTATTTTATTATTAGTATATGTTTTTATTTTATTTGATTATATTTTATAATTTTTTTAAAAGTGATTTTAATATATTGTTTTGAGTCTCAAAAATGTTAAGTATGAGCATAGCAATAAAAGTGAGTATATGGAAGGTTACAATAGCTACGATATTCTGAAAGTTTAAACCAGAGCTTCACATTAAAAGAAACCAATATTGTGAAAATGGGATTAGAAACAAAAGCAGTGATGAGATTTAGTAGACAATATATGTCACATGATTAAAAACGATTAAGTTCCATTAGCTCAGCCATAAGATTTTTATTGTCTAAAATTTCAGAATGACAACCATACCCCACAATCAATGTCTAAACTAGCATTAAAAGAGAAATTTACAAGTCTACATGTCTTCAGGTGGAAGAAAAACATCGGATGACCCAAGACGAGTGGAGTTGACATAATCTTTGAGGAGAATAAGCTAAAACTCCTGGGATCATCAATCCAATCATTCTAGAAACCCTTAATAACCACCCTTGTTTGTGATCTGGTCCCTTCGAATAATGTATTGTGAAGCTTCTTATCAACTCAAAGACAGAGTTTATCCTCATCGGCACTGCGTGTAGCACCGAGAAATAGTTCCTGTTTGGTAATACATGAACAAACTGCAAGAATCAAGTAGTTTTGGATGAGAAAACAATTGTTGTAGCCTCAAAAATTAAACATTGTGGTTACCTCTCCATCATAGTGTCTGTTATGACAGAGACAGGTGCCAAAGTGCTCGTACCAATGCTCTTTGTCATCGTAAGGCAGCCTTGGGACCATATCGTTACAGTAAACGAACTTGAAATATGGAATTTTGTGCTCTTCCAACTTGTTCTCCATGAGCTTGCCAAATTCCTCATCCCCAACCCTGGGTTGACCATACGTGTAAACCCCTCCCAATCTCTACAACAACAATTTCTCATCATGGCATAACAAAATTGCAGGAAATAGAATTGCTAACGCCCCACCCGAACAATGGCCTGCCATTATATATTCTGTTTTCTCACTTTCGCTCAATAGTGCCTTCAACTTGTCTCTTATGTGATAGTAAGCCAAGGGTTGTTTCCTGGTTTCGTCCTTTTTGCATTCCACTGGCCACCTGTCACCGTCCTTTTGCATCCCTAAGGCTTTCATGAAACCGCGATGGAGATGTCCAATGTTAGGAACCTCGTGATAAGAGAGATTGATGTCTGTACACCATGCATCAGCATCAAATGGTTCTGTTCCCCTAAAGGTAACAACAACAGTGTCGTGATCATCGCTTTTATCGCGAAGAAAAAATAACTCGGTTGTGATAAATTATGATAAAAATTAGTAGTTGAATAGGTTGAAGCGATTTAATATTTTTTTAAATTTTTTAAAATTATTTATTTAATTATTATTGATTTTGCAATTGAACCGATCAAATTGATTGAATCGAGAATCAATAGCTTAATTGGTTCAATCACTAGTCCGATTATTACAACATTGTAATTGATACTCTAATATTATATCATGTCATCACTTAAAAATTTATAAAAATTTTTAAATTTTCAAGTGATGATGCAGCATAATCTCAAAGTACCCAAAGTGAATAAAAAAAAATATAAATATCAAATTGAATTTAATTACCAAATTCGAGTGTTAAAAATTATATTATCCCTAAATGAATATATTAAATGTTCCTAGGAAGCAGGGATGCTGTAGATTCCTGGTTTTTTTTTTTTTTTTTTGTTACATATGTCTCTAGTTTAATTTGGTACTTGTATATTAAATGGCTCAACTTGCTATTCAAAAAATAATAACTAATACAGGGTTTATCATTTTTATTTATTTATAAATTATTCTTTGAGAGTAAAAGGATCATCAAGAAGTGAAAAATCTGATCGGATGAACACTGATAGTTGCTTTAAAGAGAACATCATACATCAACTACAGCTATATGTGTATGTATACATTCCTTTTAGGAGATTGATGATGAAAACAGAAAGGGCGGGACTGTTAGAGAGAAAGTTGAGCCACATGTCGATCAATGCTCCCATCCATGCCATTGGCCTGGAAATGAAGATGAGCAACTTCTGCAGCACAACCGAGATGAATATCGTCCATCTCCGCCTGAAACTTATTTCTGTGTTACCTGAACTCTCCACAAGCTCCCTCTTCTCCAACTTACTTGAAACCAAGACCGAAATGAGATCCATCACTTTCGCTTCTTCGGGTTTTAATACCATATAACTAGATGAGTAAACCTTGTAATTTTCACCCATTATTATGTTGAACTAACAAGGAAGAAGAAGAATAACTCAAGGACTATGGCTGAGGGCTGATTGTTTAAACCCCTTTTTATATATAAAAAAAAACATATAAACCAACAAATACATTTACGACACATTTGGGTCACTGAAATAGAATAGGCTATAACAAAACAATGTTGTAATGGAATAGAACTGTAATCAGTAATTCAATTGTTTGATTGAATGAAATGAAATGAAATAGAATTATAATTGTATTCTTGTGTTTGGTTGAATAGAGTAAATGTTGTAATAGTATAAGGAAAATGCTGAACGGATCAGATTACCATTAGCATAATTTTTTTAGGTAGATTATTATTGTTATTATTATTAAATTTTAATAAAATTCTTATTAAATATAATTTAATAAAAAATAATAAATAATTCAATAGAATTTTTAATATAATTATTTTTATATTAAATTGTTTTTTGAAAATTTTGAAGCATATTCTCGATTGGTAAATCTGTTATCAAGAAGAAAAGAACTAGGCTTTGTCAATACATTAGTCAATATGATTATAGGATAATAGGATAATCAGGTTAACCTCTTCTTATCATATTAAACAATTTTTTGTGGTTACTATTATGGTAATGTTGGAACTGTTAGAATATAGAACTAATCGATGCAGGAATGGAAGCAGTAATTTTCCTGTTGTGGCATTTTAGTTTGAATGGTTGAGGTTGCTTAAGATGGTAATTTCATCCTTTAGGGCTTTGCTCATTTTGATAGAATCTTATGCGCTTCATGTCTTTTCTTTACACTGTAGTCTTATGTTATCTAGTACTTGAAAAAGCAAGGTAAAGTTCATTATTTTGGCATCTTGAGAACCACATTATATATACAGCTTCGAAGTGAACAGTCCTGTTATGATTTGTTGTCATCAAGAGATATCTTTAGTCAATACGTAGACTTGAAAATGCTTTAATATTTTCCCTTTTATACTTTCTCTTTCTCCATGCTGTTAAACCTATTTCTGTTATCAGTTTTTGCAATCAGTACTGTTCAGTGTCAGAATTTGTTATTATCATTATTCTGAAGCTTCCTAATCAGGTTATGCATGTTCTATTTTGTAGAATCTGTTGACACCCTGTACTGTATTGTCTATCCAAGAACATAGTTGATGATGTTAACAAATAGATGTACTTTACAAAACTCCACTTGTTTGCACATGCAGAATCCCTTAATCACATATGTTCAGTCTATTAGTGTAAGATTTTCCTTTTTTTCTCTTCAGTTCCAGAAATCTATATCTCAGATGATCATAAATATATTCTATAACAAACCAGAAAACTTCTTCCAGCACAATCAATGACTTATGCCAACTCCACCTCGATTTGACCTTCTAGAAGGGTTAGAAAGATCTCATGAACATCCAGCATTGGATTGATTATGATAAATACCAAAATGATTAAAACCAAACCTCACCAGCAAGTTTGACAGCCAAGTTGGCCTCAGCATCAGCCTCACCATTCAGTTCCTTTCAGAGGTGAGCAAGAAAGGTTAAAATCATGAAATGCAATAAAAAGACAAAAGGGAGACCAAAAGATCTTATTCATGAGAATGCATTTCCAGAGCAATTGATTTGAATAAATTAGAATACACACTGAAAGGAAAGAAACAACAGTAAAATGACATTATTGCAAAGGCTGGTCTGAGGTTTTTTAGATTTGAGACTTGAGAACTATTGGTAAGACTAATCAAAGATTATGTTTTAACACTGCAAATTATTTACAAGGTCTCATTTTTCATTCTGCGTTATCCAGGAGAGATACAAATGGCATTGAAAACAAACATCAGCCATCAGTTTCTATTTTACAGGCTCCCAGCCAAAAAGCTGGTACAATAGCCAAAGCATGCACTCCATAAAAGACCTTAAATATAAGTAAAAAGAAAATTGTAGATGCAAGCTATGATCCAAACTTTAAAAACATCATAAAGACTTAACAATGATGGCACAACAAAGAGGCCATAGTAGTCGCAAGAAAAAGAAATTTTGCCCATTACATTGCAATCAAGAATAAAAACTGGTCATACCCATAAAACGTGATTGATCTGAAATGAAAGAAACTTATCCTTCAGTTTCATTGCTTGCTCACACAACTCAGACATGTGCTCATGTTTGACTTTCCATAAACCCTGCAGCTGTTCAAGGAAATAGTAGTTGTAAGAATACCAGAACAAAACAGAAGCTAAGCTCCTTAACTTGAAATGATAATACTTCAACAAAATGAAAATAAACAACATAGCTCCAAGATTTAGGCACTATTATTATTATTATTTTGGTCAACCAAAATTTAGGCCCTTATTGAAGCCCAGGGATAGCAACAGTTGAGCTATAATTTTCCAGAGACAATTTAGTTTGTCCCAGGTGATAGGCCAGCCAAAAGAGAAGAAAGATTTTATTATTTTGGGGGGCAAAAGATTGGATTTAGGAAGCATGACAGAAGTAAAGAACAAGTGTTCATTCTAATAGGAAAGTCCATTAATCAGATTAAATACTCATCCCTTGTAGAACCAAGTTAAGAAGGAAAATTATAAAGCTTTCTTGTTTTGAAAGTTTTTAGGAAAAAGGAAGAAGGGACAGTGCTTCCATGCAGAACAAAGTTGCTAAGGAAACAATTCCCCAAAGGCTAAAACTCAAAACATCTAAATAGAAAACAAATAGGGCCCTAAAATAAATCAACTAGCTTGCCAAAACTATTGCAATAGGTACGCCCTCTGAAATTAAAGTCCAATAACAGATTGGATAGCTTTACTCCATTTGTGCTGAAGCATTAACCTAGTTCCAGCATTATCATCCAGATTTTCTTTCTGAGAAAAATAACATCAACAAAGCAACAATAAACAGATAGAAAGTTGGATTACCTGCATACAAACGAGCTTTGAGTCACCTCGAACACGACTGTTTGTGTAACCTTTTCTAAGAGCATGTTTCAACCCTAAAATTACGGAGCGATATTCAGCAGCATTATTGGTTGCTATGCCCAAACCCTCGTGCAATTTGCAGATCTATTCAAATAGCATATTATAGAAACATTTACGTGTGGAAAATGTCTAATTTCTATATGGTTAATTGCATACCACATTTCCTGCATCAGTTTTCAATACAGCTGCTGCACCAGCAGGCCCAGGATTTCCTTTTGATGCACCACCAAACTCAAGAATACAAGATTGCTGCCTTTAAGACACAAGTACAGACATCAAAGCCTATTTTCAGAGCAAAAAAGCATCACTTAATCTTGGTAAATTAATTCAGACACCCTTCTCCCTCTCACAGGAAACCCTCTTATGTTGTTTGAGGAACTATATTCAACCATCTACTTGAAAAAAAATAGAAAAAAAAAAGACAATTGCCTTCAAGACTATCTACCTAATTCTGTGAATGAAGTTGATGTCAATACCAACATAATCAGTTGTCACTACCAAATCTACTTACATGACCAGAGGATGTTATTTGAGCCTCAGCATGTGGATCCAACTTGAAATGCTTTCTCACAAGATCAGCTACAGCTATTGAACCAAGTGATCCCAGTTCCTACAAAAGGTTAAAGGTAAAACACTGGAAAATAGTGTCACACCCAAACTTGCATGGTATTAATAATGATGTGCTCAGGGAACATTAAAACAGCTAACCTACCCCATACTCTGACTGGAGCATATCCTATGGTCTCTTTTTGGTTGCACCATTATGAGATGTTTCACCTTTAGAAGAAGCTGGCTCCTGAAACACAGAAAGTAGGAACATAGCCTTTCCCCATTCCCCGTTCCCTGTTCCAAAAGACTTCAAACAACAAATTTGCAGTAAGGTTCATGCTCAAGGTCTCATCTGTTTTTTCAGCAATGGAGACTTTCATAGCAATAGCTAAAGGAGCGAAATAAACCCTAGGTAGGAAATTGAGAAAGAAAGCCAAAGACAAAAAGGGAAAGAACCAAGGAATGAGATATATATATTTAAAACATACCATTACCAATGCAGGAGTTGGAAACAGAGACGAACTGCAAGTAGCCTCCTTCTGCTGATATTCACACTGGAGAGTGACGGAGAAAGATGGGTTCCGGGTGGTTTAAAGAAGAAATGATAAATGGAGTTCTTTTTATCAATATACTAAATTTTCAATCCGCTTATTAATAAGTTAGATTTATAATTCAAAGAACAAGAATAAAGTGAAAGAATGAGAAAATAAATTGAAAGGATGAAAAATGATGAAAGTAACTTGCCTTGAAAGACTTGATTTTGGGCGCCTAGAAATCTGTTTACCACCAAATAAACTCAAAGAGACCAACGAAAGGTATTGGTATTGTTGATGTTGCATTCCACTAAAAGAATGAAGATGATTTTGTCAAACTGAGTAAAACCCCAAATGGATTAACTCAAATCTAATACAAATTTCAAAATTGAATTAAGAAAATAAACAAATAAGACAAAATAAAAAAGTAAATGGATACAAAGTGCTCTTGGAAGACTTGCTCCCAGAAATGCCAATAATGGAGCTATAATTTCCCTATGGAACCCTAAAGAGAAAGACCCTTGAAAACTTTGATTATTATACTTTGAAGACTAAAATCTCCATAAAGCTTGAGAACTAACATACTTCAATAAACAAAAACTTTGCAAATCCAAGATGCTAGAAAAATAACAAACTTCAAAAGAATACTCTAAAAGGATCTCTGTATCTCACAAAGAAAAAACAAAATAATCTCAAATAAGAATTTTCATTCAATGGGCGGCGTAGCCCTATTTCCAGGCCAAAATACAAGTTATTTAAATGAAAAACAACTCTAAATTATTTACTAAATAAATCTCTTAAATAACCTAAAGACCAATAAGAATAAACTGATTTATTCCAATCGTCCATGAAGGGTTAGAGTTCCCCAAACTTAACCAATTGTTCTTGGAACACCTAAGCCCAATTCTTCAATTAGTTTGGCCTCCTATAATGCCCATTTATTCATGGGTTTGGTCCCCTTAAACACCTTCCACTTGCCATCTAAAAATCAATACAAATCGCATTTTGACTATTGTAATTTAATTTCGACACTCCTAAAAAAAAAAATTTCGTTTCGCCCCTGTATGACAACTTAATCCTTATTTATTGAGTTAAAAAAAACTCTACTAACAATGCAATTGCTTGTGTTTTAAAGAGTATAGAATGCGTTTGAAAAGTCATCCCATAATTAAATTTGGGTATATGTGTGACATGTTTAATTAACTATTATAATTAGTGGGTTTTACTAAATTTACACTCTCTTATTCTTAAGTGACAGATAGGAATTGGAGCAATTATGTGAATAATTAACTTTGATGACTTTAGATTATTATTATTATTTATTGAAAAAGGAAAAAAGACTATCAAAGGTAATATTAAGAAATGATTCTTGTAATTATAATAGGTTATAATTAGTAATATAATAATTATGATTTCTAGCAATTATATCCAAACACACCCATAATCAAATGGTAATCTCAGGATGAAAGTTATAATTTTTAAGGAATCTAAATTGGAAGTTGACGTTGCAACCCATTTTAATCACCGGCCTAACTACATGGGGCTTCTCAAAAACATTGCATATTTACTTGGTCACTAATGCTTGGTTTTTCAGCCACACGAGAAAGAAGATTCAACAATAGCTTCTAACTCGTCTAATGATGAAGGGTGGGACTCGATAGACGATGCGTTTATCTATAATTAGTGTGAAAATAACGATGATTGTGGGATTAGATATTGTAGTGATACTATAACGTAAGACAAAAAGTTAAACACATCGCATCCCACCAACCATCCAAACTCACCTGAAATGTGGTATCGAATCCTCAAGATATGTGAAGCAGTTTATTTACAAAGTAAGTTAATTTTTTTTGACCCCCTTAAAAACTGAAAAACAATATTTTGGTCCCCTTTCAATCTTGTACCCTAGGCGACAGCACTTCTAGACAACCCCCAAGGTCGGGCCTATATAGTGTACGAATATAATTTTTACATGTTAACTATAATACAATCAAAGTATTTTTTTTAAATACGAGTTAATATCATGCAAATAATCATTACTTGCATTAACAGATCATTTTTAATGAAAATTGAGCACAAACAACTTTAAAACATCAAATGAGAGCCCAAAATATAAAATTTGGAGGTAGGTCTTAATACTTGGGACCAATGTATCAACATATAATTTCATGTCTCAAGACTTAGGCACCATGTCTTGAGACTTGCCTCTCATGAAACAATCTTTAACTATTTCCTTCAAATGTCTTGAGACTTACAACTAGAAATGCATGTTAAGTTCAAGTTGTTCATCATGTCTCGAGACATATCCGTCATGTCTCGAGACATAAACTCATAATTGCAGGAAAAAAAGGGTAAAATATCATGCAATCATACTCCAAAAAGTATCTAAACTTGTTAGGCACTATACCAAAATAATACCAGCAAGTTTAACATACTAAAACCAGGCTAAAGCACACAAATTCTTACAAAAAAACATGTTAAGTCAAAATTTAGCCATATAAATAATTTCAAGCATCATACCATATTGCCACACAATTAGCTCAAACCAATCCTCATCATTTTCAAATAGCAAAATTAAGGCACTTTCGACAATATCAACATATAGCATCACCATATAAAAATTTCTTTTATTGAAATAATTAACCAAATTGTATTACTAAATAATATGGATAACATAGTTCAAATTCAAGGATATTCCCCCTAATATTCCAATAAACAATGTGTGCAAAACGCAATCGATATGTGTGCAAAACGTAATTTGAATTTTTTCAAATCGAGTTGAGACGAATCAAGTGAAATTGTTCAAGTTAAATTAAAAAATTTAACATGTCAAATTAAAATCTTGATACAATATAACTAATTTCATGTTTTATCACACTTATTTAATACAAATGTAAACTGTATTACACTATCCTCATTTTGATATTATATTAAAAGAAATTAAATCTATAATTTTGCATAACATAGACATACTAAATTCACGAAACACAATGTAATACATTTAAACTTACTTAGTATAACATGCTTAATAATGGAAGTAAAGACAAGATATTAATTACTGGCCTAGAATGTGTCCAAAAGAATATTTGAAAATCTATGTTGGGGACTTACTCTCGATTAAATAAAATAAATGTTGCACATCTATAGTTACAATTAATTTATTATTTATATGCGAAACCCATAATTTTAAATATATACATATTGTACAAAATATTTTTTATGTTACATTTAGTGTAATAAAGTAAGGAAAAGATTTATTTAATACATGTGTTAAAATGATTAGACATAGAACAACGAATCATTAGTATTAACTTTGATATTATAAGAATTTATTAAAAGACCTTGTAAAAAATAAGATTTTTTTTAAATAAGCAAAAAAGATATTTATTCTGTTTACCACAAATAAATGAAGTGAGTGGTTAAATTTAATGATTTAATGGGGTATTGCTTAACAAATCATGAGTTAACTCCTAAGCTATGCATATTATAAGCATTATAATGAAATATGGGTTATGTGGAGATTTGTGGTTGGTTGTCATTGCTTCAATTAGGGAAATTAATGTATGCTGGTCTTGCACTAGTGGCATAATGAAGAAGACTCCAACTTCCTTTATTAATAAGGGCACTTTTCCATCCATTCTCCAATCTCTTCTACAAATTTATTCTTGGAGTTGCTTTCTTTTCTTTGTTTGTTCTTATAAGGTTGTTGGCTTGTTTGTAGAGTTTCCTTTAGGTGAGTATTCTATTTCCCTTCTATCTTCTTCAAGTTGTGTTTTGTGATGGTTGGCCAAGGAAAGGGTAAGGGTGGAGGTAAGAGTAAAGGTAGTTAGGGAGTTCATAACATTTTTTTTTTTTGGGGGGGGGAGGGGGAGGGAGAGAACAACATTGCAAATCTTACGTTTGAAGCACGAACTAATCCTAGGCAAGTTGAAATGATAATTATCAAAAAAACTCTGAAACATGACCAACAATGCTGCTTACCCAAAATTGGCATCAATTTGGAAAGGAGGATGTGCAGTGAACAAGTTGCTGTAGAGTCCTCCCTCAAAGTCAGCTTCATAAGTTGGATCCACCAAACTTACTAAATGCTTGACCATGCGGTAAGCTTGCTTACTAAATTTAATTTAATTTAATTTTCTTTTCTTTTCTTTTCTACATGCCTCTAACAAAGGATATGCCCTATTTTTTTAGAAAATCCTAATTAATCAGAAAAGTATTAGAAATCCTTCTAATAGACAAAAAAATATGAAGCTACTAAGCATCATCCTGATGAACCATTTTTGAATGGCCTATTGAAGAGTTTGCAGTGAAGTTGATGACAAGAAACTTGAGAGCAAAACAAACAATTAGAAGCCAATAAAATTAATAAGACGGGAGCTTACTTTGTCCATTGTATAGGTGAAATGCTCCCATAAATGAGTGCAGAGCCATGCTCCCCCCATTGGCCATAAAGCCCATACAGCCTCACCCCGATCTGCTGATGTTTTTGCCCATATGTCAGTCACTTGATGTGCAACCCAACCACTTGTTTCATAATTCACCTGCAACATTCAGTGACCAAATAAGGAAGCTTACGATCAGACGATGGTTTAAGACATAAGTGGCTTAAAACCAGGAAGCAAAAGGAAAAAGAAATTTTGGGGCAATAAAACAGATCCTAGAGATTGCAAGGTTAAATAGTCATAGTGCTAGCTTTATTGAAGATGTCAAGGTGATTAGACATGTTATTTTGATGTAAAACTAAGGAGATGAAGTCACAAGACAATACCTTCAGAGGTTACCACCAACAAAATTAAAGAGAATCCCATGTCTAAGAAAGTATGCCAGAAAACTAAATTTTACTTGCACTAAGCAGAGTTTCAAAAGAGAAAAATAACATAGGGAACCAACTTTTGCTGTTTTACTCCCATTGATTACTAGACTGGAAATAAAATTGAAGGTTCCTGGCACTCTTTAAGGTTGCAAGGAAGGGATGGCCAATAATTCATTTGAAGATTAATATTGAGATGAGGATCACAACTGGCAATGAGAAAAAAAGGGGAAATTATTATCAAATCCAGATATAGCATATGAGTGAAATTTAAATTTCTTTAGTTGGTAAATTTTGTTGAGATATTATATTCGCACAAGCAAAACATGAAGCAGATTTGTACCACCCATATGCAAATATATGATGTAGCACATTACAACAGATAGGAAGAAATTGCAACAAGCAGAAAAAACAAATTTAATGAAAGCACTATACGGGAAAGAACCAAGAAGTTATGTTTGAGAGAGGTGGTGAAAACATACTCCCATGCTGGTTCAATATCCTTGTTCCAAATACCCTGCAGTACTGAAACAAGAGCTCCACAAAGGAAGGATCTTCATCTGTTTGAAAAGATTTCACCCACTCAGCAGTTGAAACTGCACCATCGTTGCTTTTACTGAAATGTGAATTTTTTGTAGAAGATTTAATTTCCTTCATCTCCAAAGAGCCATCACCTAAACTGCTCTTCGAACTTTTTGAAAGCTGCAGAGATACACGATGGAAAAGATTTTGACGGTCATCCAAGTGGTCGGCATAAAGATCAGATTATGACAAGGTTTTTATAGATTTCAATGCATTGAGAGACTCCGAAGTGGGATCCTTCTTAGAATCTGAAGGCATAGTGAATGGACCATCAAACGAAGACAAAGCTACCAGAAGCAAAACAGCTCAATCCGAACCTTCAACCTTCAACTTCTTCTCATCTATATTATGTATAACACCTCCTTAACTAACTTGTAAATCAAAACTGCAGCAAACTGAATTCCCTTTGGATTCTCATTTAAACCCACTTTTGGTTGGATTCTTTTACCAGGACAACTTCCCTCCAATATAATCTGATTTTGCCCGTTTGCCTGTGAATGGTGGTGTTACTTGCTGTCTAAAGAAACTGTAAATGAAAGTGACCCCAGTTTGCTTCCAGAGATCTTTGTTACTATAACTTGGCCAGGATTTGAAGCAAAATGTTCCCTCGTAAATTCAATATCACCAACGGAATATTTCACTCTTGCTGTTGCAGTTTCCCAAGTCAAGCTCTCTGCCATATGTGCCTTCCGTGTACTTCATATGTGATTCATCAAACTCTAGCTTGATATCCCCCAGAAGCTCGTAAACCTTCATGATTACAGAACATATCATTAGAAAGCAATGACTTCCATAAATTAAGAAATCAGTTGCAGTTCAAAAGTTCCCTATAAATAGAATCTCTTTGGAAAGAAGAAAATGGAAAGTGAGTAAACCTCAGTGACAAACTGAGTACAGATCACGACACAGCACAACTAAATTAAAGCATTCACTGCTTTATCAACCAGCAATAACGAAATTAAATGAATCTAAATCATGCATAAATTAATATATATAATGTTCAAGCCTCATGTTGTGGTGATAAAACAAACCCAACAATTCGAAAGATGAGTTGTCTAGTATCTAAAGTTCAAATGTCACCTGGATTTATGGTTTCCAAAAAAACATGTAAAAATAAGAACCCGTTTGCATTTGCAATTTTGCACACGTGATTAGAAGAATAGCTATGCAAGGGATGAAAGAGAAAACATACATCAGAGGGATGATCTGACAACTTGACCGCTGCTGTTGTAGCCTCAGCATAATCACCATTGTCAACAAGTTTCCTAACCTCCGCTAGGGCGGCTGGAACCTCCGGATTCGTGTAATCCCCTGGAACAATGTGTCGTCTACACGGCAATTCAAACAACATTGGCTGATTAAATTTGCTTTTATATATATTACGAGACACAGCATATCAAATCTTCAATCGTTCCTTATAGTCGCCAAAGACAAAGATAATACTACAAAGAAGAAAGTATAGAAAATAATATCTTTAAAAAAGCCTCTCTTTTATTTCTAAACAAAGCATGTAAGGGCTAAGGGGTGGTTTTGGAATCTAATTACCATTAGAGCTGAAGAGTTTCCAATGCAATGCCGCCCCACACCATGGCCCCAAGGCGACCATTTCCGATAGGAATTGCGTCGGTCCAGTGCTTGGCAAGCCTACTGAAAGTAACTTTCAACGGCTTGGAAGTGTCGGCAAGGTCCATGGAGGTGGGGTTCCAAAAGTCCTTCTCTGCGGGCTTCCGCACCAAAACCCACTCTCCATCTTCCATTAGAATGAAAAGCCCACCCAAGGCAAAGAAACTAAAGCAAAAAGGCTGAAAAGAGTAGAAGAAAGAAAATGAGAAGTTTAAGCAGCTTAGAAGAGACAGGGAATTGGAAACAGTACTAGTTAGCACAAACGAACATGATGAATATAATAATTAAATAATTGGATTGAATCCATATTTTTACTTGGGTCAACTTTATATTCAGCCTGTAAATAGTACTAATTAGCACAAACCAGGGCCCAAGGTTTCTTTCAAGGCCTGCTATAATTCAATTTGTTGGCCCCTTAGGTTGGAGTGATAGAACCAGTTTTTAAATGGCTTAAATCTGTCAAAGAACCCTATATTTAAATTTACTCTATATTTTATTTTTTGAGACACTGAGTCCTCGCAATTTTCTAAATTAAAATATTGGTCCTTCCGTCAATTTTTCCGTTAGAATTATTTATGTGACTGATAAAAAAAGGTAAAATATTTTTTTAAGCCCTCAACATTTGTAGTTTTTTTGTCAATTTTGTCCTAACTCTTTAAAACCACATAAACAATAATAAAAACTGTTTTAAAAATTATAAGTTTTTTCATGCTTTCAATAAAAAATTATAAAAATTATAAAAATGTTAACAATTAAAAACTCTTTAAATTTAAAAAAAGCATTTTAAATAACCTTAAAAAATGAAAAATATAAAATTTTCTAAAAATTAAAAAAATGTGTTATTTACTCTATGCATGTTAATAATGTCTCTCTAAACTTTGAGTTTTTCATTGAGTCCATATTGAATCAAATTTGAATAGGTTTTTTTAATTTTAATTGAGATTAATTATATATCTAAAATATTTTTACGTAAATGTAGTTATAAATTTTATTTAATATTACTATAAATTAATTTTTAAATAATGATACAAACTTTGAACCGATTTAAATAAATTTAACATAATTATTTGTTCAAAATTCAATATATTGAAAGTATTTTTATATATAGTATAGTTTGAACACAAAACTTACATAATATATTTAAATATAATTTAAAAAATTCAAAGTTTGTATCATTATTTAAAAAATTTATTTGATGTAGTTTTGAAGAATAAGGATCAAGTTATTTAAAAAATATAAATGAAGGGATAAGTATCGAGATTAAATTTTAAATTTCAAAAAAATACATATAAATCTTTATAAAAATAAGAATCAAATTAACAAAAATTATAAACATTGATGGTTAAAAAAGTTATTTTACCATTTTTTTTAATTGTTGCTTGAATAACTTTAAAGGCAAAATTAAATGAAACAACTAAGATTTTTAAATAAAAAAAATATAGAAACTTCATGTCTTAAAATAAAAGTAAAATAAATTAAAAATTAATAATAATAAAAATATAGACACCTTAGCACATTTAAACCTATTTAAATGCACAACCCATTATTCAAGTTCAACCTCATAAAATGGAAAAGAAAAAATCATCTATGGTTATTAGGTTTAGGACTGCAATTGGTTTTCCTATCAGAATTTGTATTTTTTTTTTTTTGTTCTTTTATATTGAAGGGTAGAGATTGTACGAAATTTTACCAAGTATCAACTTAAAAATATTTAAGATAATAAAAATTCAATAATTAAAATTAAGAATTTAGCACTTTGATAATAATTCATGTGATGATTTAATCTTTTTTTTATTTAATATCTAGGATTATTTATAATTTCGTTCACCCGTTAAATAGGAGGATAAATATGTTTCAATATGTTTAACCTCACGTCTTATTACATTAATAACAATATTGATATCAACCGAGTTGAAACTTATTTAACTTATATGATGATAGTTATAAATTGAATCCAAATAATATTAAGACAAGGATAATTATTTATTGTTTGCCTTTGGATTAATAAACAATTGGAATTGCTTAGCACAAAGTTATCAAATGTTGTGTCGGAAATCTTACAACACAGCTTCATGCATAGCAACATTCAATTACAAGAATTTCGGTCCAAAAACATTACATCCAAATCGTTCCCTTTTCTCCTTAAAACCCGGCATTTTAATCCATAATTCGTATATTTTTGTTATCGTATATTTCTTCCATAAATTTGTATATTTTTATATCATTTTTGAATTTGAAAATTAACAGATTTAATTCCAAAAAGAAATCCAACCCAATCAACCTTTCTATTGTCTTCATCCATTATAAGATGCAGAAAATGTTTTGGAAGTTTCTGTCCATTTCTTCATTCATAGCCTCACCTCCCAAAAGTCCATTGCTCTCCTCTCTATTTTATGCTTTTATTTAATGTTTTTCCCTTTCCTATATAAAATTCATAAATATAACTTCTTAAATAACGATTTACACCTTGCCTCCAAGAAATAATAATTCATGATGACATTAATTTGAGTGCGAAATTCTTTTATCAATTTAAAAATCTAGAGATTATAAATACAAGTGGGTACTCTTTATTTCTTAGAAAAGCATAACATTTAATAGGGAGAGATAATTATATCAATCATTGAAGGAATATGGATAGTTAGAAATGAATCAAACCTAGAAGTAACACTAAATATAGCAAGTCATGAATATATGCCATCTTATCTGGTTTAATGAAATTATCATTAAAAATTATATTGGATTAAAATAAATTTTAGTATTTAAAATTTGCAATTTTTTATTTTCAAATGTAATAAAAATATATATATAAAAAAAAAACATAAGAACATATGCTAAAGCAAAAGAAGTAGATGGAAGAAATGGATAATATAAAAAAAAGATAGAATGTGTCAGAGGGAGGGATACAATGAACGTTGCTAGGGTGGGGAATGGAGATCTAGGAAATATGTCCTAAATACTTACCAAATTGAATAATCAGACCCATTGTTGGGCGGGGCTCAGTGGGGGCATCTCACATGGGTCTACTTGATCACATTATGTTTTGACCATTTCATTTTTTCTCTTCTTTTAAAAGCATTATAAATTCTTATTCTAAAGTTTCCATTAACATAAGATGGGGAGAATATGGGTGTGTTAGTGAGGCATGACCCTTTAGACATCAACACTAACACTACTCGACCCTGCCTTGGGAGGCAACCTACCTCCCACCTCCCCCTTATTCAATTTTTGAATTTCTTTGTATATCCATTAAATATCATCTGTTTGAAGTCAGTTATATTTATCTATTTTTATTTCTTTTAATAAATCAATAAACATGCCATGCTTGGTAATGCAGAGGAGATTATGAATTTTTTTCAAGGGAAAAGTTTGGAGATGGCAGTGATGAGCCTTTATTCTTATTCTTATTATTATTATTTAGGTGGCGAAATTATTCCTAGCAAGAGAGCAGCCCAGCCTCTGCCTTTGTTATTGCCTACCATTGTTTTTTCCTTAAATAAATAGCAGTGGCGTGGAGGGGCAATGGGCAGAATAAGCTCATTATTGCATCACACGGTCTATCAGTAGTAATGGAATACATACTCCACAAACCAAACTTATTCGGCCGACCTCCTTTTACTTAAACCCTATTTCTGCTCCTTCGTCTAATACGTATGACAGCAGCAGTTTATCTGTCTGCTCATGGCAGATCAAAATTACTAATGTCATATACATAGATTTGTCTAAGGATCTATAGTTAAATATAATTTTTAAGTCTTTCAACTTTGTGATTATTTATATTTTTTCTTCATTTTGGCACATGAAATTAGAAATTACTAATGTCATATACATAGATTGGGATCTATAGGTAAATATATTTTTTTGAACATTACTTGGTAAGTTTCTAAGTGTTTTTTTATACATATTTCTAAAAAATTATGGGAAAGGATGGTGTAAAACTAAAATATTTTTACACCATTTTGTAACTTTGTACAATTAATATTTTAACGTTTTAATAATCATATTTTATATTTCATTCGTATAGATCATGAATGTCAAATTTGATGTAAATTAAATTTTTTTATCTATGTATTTTATGTAAAAATATTCCATCTTTTAATATATATATATATATATATATATAATATTTTAAATAATATTATAAAAATATCATATCAATTTGAAAATTTACATGCATAACAAGTATAATTATATATTTAACGATTGAATCATTAAAATATTAATGATACAAATAAATAAGAAAGAGCGTAAGCCTACTTAGTTTTATCTAACATCCTCCTCAAAAATTATATAATATTTTTACTCACTTGGAGATTTTATTTTGTTATCCATACATGATATACAATGTAGAAACAATATAATATACTGGTTATCTGCAATTCAGCTAGTAGAAGATATTTTCTAAAAATAAATTTAACTTGAGGAGAAACTAAAATGTTGAACTCCAAGAAAATCAAAACTGAAAAGGATGCAATCTACTGCAAATATCACGTAAAGTTGAGAAGATGATGGTTAGACTCATGCTATTGAAAGGCAGGTATCGCTAAAAATGGAAATGAAAATCCATGCATAGATGGCGAAACATTGAGTTTGAAAGTTAAAATACTAATATATTCGAGCATATGGTACGGAGGATGGTCAAATTATTCTCCCCAATCACCGACGTTACCTTATATTAATGTTAGAGATTCCGATCCCCGGGAAACTGTCAAAGGATGACAATAGTTTCTTTCAATTTGCTAATCAAATTCCTAATGATTCTTAAACTTATTTCATCATTTTGCAGATAAAAGTTTGAAATGAAATGAAATGGTATTTTTCTCGGGGTTGAATGGGGTGGCTGCAATAGAGATGTAAAGAATATGTTCAGAAGTTTAATCTGATAATGAACGCATAAGTTGAAATTCTCTGTGGCATTAATAATTTCAAGTAAAATTCACACTTTACAAGTAAACCAAAGACATAATCATGGCTACCCATTACAGGAATCAATAAAACTCTAAACTCTATCTTTTATCTAAGCATCTGCATATTGCCCACAGCTTGGTGATGGAGATGAGATGGCTGGCAAGCTTTAACCAGGGAATTAGAGTAGCCCATATTAGCCATTGTTGCACTTGGAATCCCAACTCCCATCGGCCTGTTAACGGCAGCTTGTTCCAAAGACTGCACTTGTTTCTTCAAAAATTTGACATAATGAATCGCCTCGTCCAACATTGAAGCTGTATCCATTTTGGTGCCTCCTGGAACAAGCCTCTGCAGAATCCTTATCCTCTCGCTTATCCGTTCTCTTCTATGCCTGGCGGCCATGCTCTGAGGATCCTTTGAGATCTTAACGTTTCTTCTTTTTGGAGGCTTGATGGATTCTGGGTCTATATGGATAGGTTGCATTGCTGCTATACGGAATATCATCTCCCTCATTGCTGCCATAGAGTTCTTCTTAACTACTGAAGAAGAGTATGAATTTGCATTGTTGAAAGGAGTTGGGTATTTGAACTTGCTGTTGCTACTGCATATATTATGGGGCTGAAGAGGTGGAGTCATGGGTTCTTGAACTGGGTTGCTGCCATTGCCAAAAGGCAAGGTCATGAACGTATTAATGGAAGAAACATTGGGGTTGGGGTAAACGGGTAGTGTGGGAAGGATGGTGGAGCTTGAAGTCCCATTGGAGAAATGGGTTTCAGGTGGCAATAATGTGGGAGAACTATGGAAAGCAGGCTCACAGAAATCAGGAAGCTTTTCTTCCATTTGCATCATCATTGTCATCACATCCATGTGATCATCTTCTGTTGAGGATTTCACCATGTCAACATCCATTGAATCTACTGAAAGACGGAGTGGCAGAGGGATGGGAAGGAGCTGAAGATATATAATGGCTTTTTTGTAGAATTAGGGTTTTTAATTAGAGATATGTGCAAGGAGATAAGGGGATGAGATTAAAAAGTGTATTAAAAAATTAGCCACCAATGTCCAACAAACAAGTGGAAAGGCCTTTATATAGCAACTCGTGACCAGTTTTTCTTTAAAAAAAAAAAGTAAAATTTCATGCAAAGATGATATGAGAAACTCCACTCTCAGCCAAACCTCATTTATGATTTGATTATTTGATGTTAGATAGTGACCGCCCATTATGTGGGACTAACTCCAGTCGCTGACCCTATCAACCATCCGATCTATATAGTGAACCTTAAAGGTTCAAAGCTACCAACACGTGTAAACGATCAGAATGGCCATGCGTTTTGGCCCACAAATTCAATGGCTTGGATCGAAGGAATTTTCTCAAATGAGATGCATGAACCACTTTATTTCTATACACTGACCCTTTGAGCACCGAAAAAAAGAGTTTTCTTTGCATGCTTTTTTGCCTTAATTTATTTATTTTTACTTTGTCGAAAGAAGACCATGAAACCCCACAGTCACATGACATTTCTCAGAAGTTGCCGGACTCCGGCAACGGATAAAGATTCCGGTAACTGTGAAGTGGGGTTGAGAGGTCAATATCTCAATTTATATAATATTATATTAGCAGTGGCAGTGGATACAGTTTAGGTCTGTTTGGCACGCTTTTTAAGGTGGATTAGAAGGTGACGGTGATGCAGACCTCCGCTGCAGGTAAGCAAATTCTCCTTACGGGTGAAATTTATTTTCTTTTGTTGCTAACTGCTACTGCTTGGCATTACTCAGCCTGCCCTTTTCAGTTTTCATACACTTCAGGGCACCATATTTGATTGACTTTGTAAAGAAAAAATTTAAGTGACATGGTTTGCTGCTCACAGGCTTTATCATACTCAACTCTACTCTGAAATTTGCATGTATAAATGTAATCTGTCAAACCATAAGATGTATGCATTTTAAAATGAGATGCATGAAAAGTAGTGAAATGCACATGGGACAACATTTTTCCAGTAACTTCATTCAATATTCGTGGATCCATATCAGAAAATTACCCAGGGACCCAGTTGAAAAGATAATCAAAAAAACAGCTAGCACTCATAAAATTGATTTCTAGTAGAAAAACAGTATTCTGATTACAACTTGTTATTCAAGAAGAAGTACAGAGCAGATAATTATAATTTTCAGAAAGTGGTCCCATTTTCCTGAGCCTACTGGGTTTTTTTTTGGTTTCATTTCACTGATATTTTTCGATGTTCACCAAAAGATGTCTCTTTTTTACACAGCTTTCTGAAATGAACAAAACAAAAGCTTTGATCATGGTGGATTGGCATTAACAGTACTGGAAGAACCCTTTCCATGCACCGATCATTCAAGAAAGAGAACCTTCCATCTTTTTAATGCACTCATACAGAAACAGAGGCAACACAAGGAGAAGTTTTCAGGTTCCTATTAAATTTGGAGTCGAAGTAGGCAATTTCATTGATGGAGGAGGGTCGGTGCCTCCAAATTTCCAGGCTCCTACAAGCACTATAAAACAGTAGTAACCCATTCATAAATGCAGTATTGATTCATCTCTGCCAAAGAGCCAACTCATGGCCTGGCGGTCCAACTTAATTTACAGAAAACATCAGGTCAAGCTTTATTATCACACATCCAAGTAACTCGAATAACCATTTTTGGGTCCAGTCTGTGTTATTGTTATCCAATGGAAACTGGACTAAAATGGCAAGTTCTTGAGGATTTCTTTATTACCAGCTTAGCTATATATTCTGTGCATAGTGAAAAGGAATCTAAAGACAAAACGATAATATATATAAATAAATGGGAAGGACCACGAGAAGAGATAAGATAGTCATGCATGCCCAATGCTCAATGCTCAATGAAATGATTGAGCTTATCGCACCGGTTGTCATGACTCATGATCTGTTACGTGATTCTTAAGGTGTTGATGAGCTGATATAAATTAATGAAGAAGACTCGAGACATATTGCTTTGATGTATATACTATTCCATTGTATGACATTGTCCAAGAGGCTTTAATTATTATTCAACTTTATCTAACATCAAACATTATACATATAATTGTAATTATCAATCAAAAAGGCTAATTTATGCATATATGCCTTTTTTGAGTAGGTCAAATATGCTTTTTTTTTTCTTTTCTTTTAAGATTTAGGAGAATAAGTCAATTTTAGAGAGAGAATTTGAAAGCGCGTCAAACTACCAATTGTGCAGAGAGCGTATCCAGTTGGACGCGCTTTTCATACTCTCCCTCCAAAATCGATCTATTTCTTTAAATCTTCAAAAATAATTTATTTGACCAATTAAAGAAAAAAACGACATATATGACTATTTAGCCCAATCAAAATATAATTTATTTTTAAGTTAATATTCCAAAAATTTTAAAAGAGTTAGGTGACACAGAACAAAAGAAAGTAATCAAGAACATAGAAAATTGTTAAATATCAAGAAATTGAAATACTATTATTTTAAATAATTTTATACAATAGTTGTGAATATATATATATATATATATATATATATATATATATTAATTTTAAAAAATTAAAAAAAATTATATATCTAGTTATACTACTTATGATTTGACCTGATCATTGGTCAGGTCATCCAATCCGACCCAAAAGCCCGCCCGAAAAATGGGAGGGTTTGGACAAAATATAGGCTGGAAATATAGGCTTGGACAAAAAATGAGGCCCGTTTTCTAAACGGACCGGGCCTCAAGTAAGAGTTTTTTGGTCCAGGTCCAGCTCGACTCGATCCAAATAAATTGACCATTTTTAATAAAAAAATTTATACTGTTGTTTTGGTTTTTTTTACTGTTTTGGTTGTTGTTTTAGTTTTTTTACTATTTTGGTGTTTTTTTTACTGTTTTTGTGTTGTTTTTGCTGTTATTTTTGTTGTTGTTTTTGTTGCTGTTTTACTACTGTTTTGATTGTTATTTTTGTTGTTTAGATGTTATTTTTATGTGTTTTTACTATTGTTTCGCTATCTTTTTTAATATTTTTTGAATATTGTAGAACTTATGTTTTATTATTAATTTTCCTACTACTTTATTTGCAACTATCTTAACATAATGAATTTTAATGTATTTTAAATTTGTTTATTTTTTAATGTTTGTTTTAATGTTTTTAAGTGTATTTGATATATTATATATTTTTTAAATTTGTTGTATATAATAAATAATCTAAAAAATTAATACAGGTCGGGCTGAGTCGGGCTCAGGTTTGACTTTTATGATTCAGGTCGGGCTTGGACAAAATTTTATGCCCATTTTTGGGGCTGGCCCAAAATTTTGTTGAAACCCGATCCGGACTGGCCCATGATCAACTCTACTTATGATCATTTTTAAATTTAATAATCAAATAATTAAAATAAAATTTAAACAAAATTTAATTAAATTATGATGATATTTTTTAAATATATATATAATAATAAGAAATTTAAATATTAAGATAAAAAAAAGTATCTTTATGATAATTAAATAATACTTATAATTATGATAATGTTAAAATGTGTCTGTAGTCCTTGCACTTTTTGAGAATTATGAATTTAGTCCATGTACTTGTATTTCTAGGAATTTAATCTTTCTACTTTTCAGATTTCAAAATTCAAGTACAACTGTTAACACTGTTATTAAGAACAGATGTTGTAATATACCTAAATTTAACAAAAAAAAAATTAACAGCTTTAACAGTTGGATTTAAATTTTAAAATTTAAAAATTAAAGGAAGTAAATTTTGAAAATACAAGTACAGTGACTAAATTCCTTATTTTTAAAAGGTACAGAGACTGTAGGCATATTTTAACCTTATGACCAATATTAAAGTTAATATTATTAATCTTTAGGATAATTTTTTATATTTTTTATTTCTGAATTTTAAACATTAAACTATATTTTTAAAGGATAAATAAAAATATATAAATTAAATTTTCTATGAAAATTTTAAAATCTTTTATAAAAAAAATTTAACTATTATATCTTCAATAATTAAATTATAATGATATTTTTCAAAAAAAAAATCTAATGATAAGAAATTTTAACAAATTTGGATATATAAAAAATAAAAAATAATAATGAGTCATTTTGTATTATTTAAAAAAAAATTAAGGAATAAAAGTTAGTGAGAGACCATTTATAGAATTTATAAATAAAAATTTGATGTTAATTAATAGCATTTAAGTTGTCACCGTAAATCAAATTTATATATTTAAGTATTCACTTTATGAAATAAACTAATTAATCACAAGAAATGAAGTCTTTATAATTGATTTATAAACTTGATTAGGAATTAAATACATTAAACAAAAAATTTAGGTAAATTTTAAAGGTTTCATTTGTTTTGGTTGGGTTGCTTTTCTTTTTATTTATAAAAAAAACTAATTAAATTAATTTCCTAACACTAACATATTAAGCTACCCTACCATTCCAATAATTTTCTAAGAAACGCTCAATATCTCAATTATGTTTTCTAAACGCTCAATATCTCAATTATGTTTTCTAGTTTGGTCCCAGCTATGTGCTATGCTGTACTGTTTCGCTCAATTCATTAATATCTTAATAGTTTCTAAAAAGTTTTAAGATAGACTTCAAAAGACAAAAAGATTTATGTTCTTACACGTGCACCATCCTGACAAATCAAAAAGAGTAGGTCAAGGAACCCCATTCCTTAACATCCACCCTGAAATTCTCCAATTTTGTCCTAACACAATCTGAGATATTTTTCGAGAAAAATTAGGGTTGACAATTTTCTTGCACGAAGTATTTCCAAACATCTTTAGCAACCAGACAATCTCTAAAGACATGCAAAATATCTTCTATCTCATGATGATAGATTGGGCATGACATATTTTGTCCAATAGCTCTTTGTACATAATGTTCCATATCAACGAGCGATCTTTGTTTGCAAACAAGCAATAAAAAAAAGCGAACGCAATGCGATCCTTGGTATTTCCATTCGATCTTTCACCTAGTATTTCACGCATTTCACGTGTCTTTTTTTATTATTTGGTATGTAATCTTAATCGAAAAATCTCCATTTATTATACGTACCCAAAAATTTTTGTCGGACCAGCTAAAGAATGTGGAAGACGAGTGTTTGCAATATTTTTAACAACTTCTTCCGGCAATCGTTGTCTAAAAGCCTTGGTTTGCTTTTCTTTAGCATTGAAACGTTTCATTTTTTTAATGTAATTTACAGCTTTTTTTTATCGTTTGGAAATTGTTTTTTAATAATAATAAAATCTGGAATTCAAAAAAAAAAATTAAACATGTTATAGATTAATATTATATAATAATTAAACATTTATAAATGAATTGATTGGTCAATAGGCTCAAGTTGACAAGTTATTAGTTTATAGAGTAAAATGTTCAAATAAATATCAAGAGCACCCATGGCCTAATGGATAAGGCGCTTGACTTCTAATCAAGCGATTGTGGGTTCGAGTCCCACTGGGTGTGCTAATTATTTTTTTCTCTCTTTCTCTTTCTTGTCGGTGAGACCAAGATGGTGGCAGAGCTTTAGATGGTGTGCATTGATGACGGACAGCTATATCCAAATCACCTCTCTGCTCCAAGTGACCCCCTTGTCCCATTAACCTACTTTTTATTTACCAGACTTAAAAAGTTTGAAAGCTCCTTCACCTCTGCAACTTGTTAGCTGTTTACCAACAAATGGCTTCTTCTTCGCTTCTCAGCAAGCTTCTTTTGCCCCTTTTCCTCACTCACATTGCCGTCTCAATCTCGAAAACCGAAGCTCAAGTGGATGACACAAGGTTGAAGCTGGTGAGAGATGCTTTTGAATGGCCACTTTCAATGTCGTTTCAGGGTGACTTAGACGACAATGAAGAAGGCGATGAGGAGATAGATGATGAAATTGAAAACGGGTATAGTGGTAGATCATTGTTGTGGTGGACGAGAATAAGGTATTGCATTTCGTATGGGGCGCTTTCGGCAAACAGAATTCCGTGTCCACCAAGGTCAGGCAGGTCTTATTATACTCACAACTGTTTCAAGGCTCATGGCCCTGTTCATCCTTACACCAGGGGATGCTCCAGGATCACTCGCTGCAGGAGATGAGCTTTTAAATTTAGCCCTTTTTAGAATCTGGGTTGCTATTAGTTGATCATTATATTTTGCGAAATGTGGATGATCTGAGTGATTTGGGATTTGGGGCTTCTTTTAGTGTTTGAAGAGCATCATGTGTCATAAGGTTAAACTACTTGTTTATGGCTTTCTTTTTAGTGTTTGAACTTGAGAGCAATTATCATGTCATAATGTTAAACTACTTTATGCTTGTGGTAGTTATTATATATAATCTTATTCTACCGATCAAAATCTAAATAGTTTTCTTTTTCAATATTCGATATCAATATACATCAACTTAGATAAAATATGTTTTTTTACTTGTTTTCATCTATTGAATCGTAGTTTAAGAGTCTTTTTTTTTTTTTTTAAAGAACTTAACATCTTAATAACATAAATAAAAATTTTCAAATAATTTAATAAATTTTAAATTGTTCAGTAAGAAATTAACTAAAATGAAGACTTTTTCTACTCTTCAATGTGGTAGGATAATAATAAGATAATAAGTAGGCGAAGCTGTCGCAGCCACTTTCCAACAACTTACTTTATTAACAGGGACAAATGTAAGTGCCACCCATGGCCATGGGGCTTGGATGCGAATTGGCATAGGTGTTTAAAGTTTTGTAAAAGAAAGGAGGATGAGGCAATTTCCATTGATGAAATCAAGTAATGAAGTTGAAACCTGAGAGTGGTTTTTGCTATCATGTAAGCCCAATTAAGAATATAGTCAAAAATGGGTGATAAACCCATAGTATAATGATGTTTGTAAGTTTAATGGGCATCAACCCATCAACCTAAATCTAATATGTAAAGGACATGAAGTCAAAAGAATGAACTAAGGCCCAGTCCACAAAATCAGTTCACGCCTTATTTCATGTACGCTTCCTTTGATTTTTTTGTGAATTATAATAACAGGTAAAGCTCGAACAACAAACGCGATTAACGTAATTTAAATCCAGGCCACACATGGAACAATGAACACTTTTCACCATCAAACCATCACATGGGGTTCATGCTTCTTTTGGTTATTCTTGTAATAATATGAAGAAAAAGTTTATTTATTATGTATTATAATAGTTAGTATAATCTTAAACTTAAAATTAGAATAATGAATAAATTTTTTTGTAAAAATAAGACATCTTCAAAATAAACAAAAATGATTTCTTCTCTTTTCTAAGAATAAATCATGGGCATAACTAGATATTACCAATTGCGTTGGTTTATTCTTAAACTTATATAATAAAGTATGCGTAGAAAATAATACTCTTACCAAACGTAGCATACTATTGTTTTATTTTAAGGAGAAAAAAAGGTGTGATGTGGAATACATTTCCCAGTATTTTTTTGAAGTGTAACAAGTACATTACAATTACAAATATAAGTTCGAGTAACCTCAAAGTATTAAACTATTATAAACATATTGTCTGAGTAATCACCAAGTAGAATCAAACTATTACATCAAAAACAAATTAAGAACTTATACTAACCAGACTAAAGCCAACAAACTGGGATTAACTGGACTAAAACTCCTAAACAAGATAGGACTCAGATATTTATGCATATAACTGTGCATAGTAGATCTCAAACTTGAGTACCCAATACCTAAATCTAGGGGTATTCAATCAATTAACCGATCTAAACTATCATTGACCGAATTAATTGACCTTTTTAAACCTTTAACCGTTAACCAAATCGAATTTTTTTCAAAAAAACTTAATCGAACCGAACTTTTTCAGTTAATTCGGCCGGTTAACTGAAATTTATATGTTTTTTTTTTTTGATTAAAACAAGTATAAAACATATAAAAAATTAACCGAATTAATCGATGATTAATTTATACTTCCAAAAAATTAACTTAATCGAAAATTTTCAAAAATAATTAACCGAATCTAACTTTTCAGTTAATTCGATCGGTTAACCAAAATTTATATGTTTGTTTTTGGTTAAAACAAGTATAAAACATATAAAAAAAATTAACCGACAGATTAATTTATACTTTCAAAAAATTAACCGAACTAATCGACCCCCGACCTTATACTTATATATTATAATATTATTTATTAAGTTCAGTTAATTCGGTTAACTGACTGATTTTGAACCGAATTAACCGTTAACCGAACTTCCAAAAAATTATTAACCGATCCCGACCAAATTAATTCTATTTTACCCGAAATTTGAAGAAAAATACCTAAATCCTCCACCTTTGCCAAATAAACAAAGGCCTCATGTCACATGTGATGATTTTTTTATGTAGAGAAAAAGGTGGTAATTATTTAAATGAAATTACTAACTATATGGAGTTTATTTTTTGGTAAATACTATATGGAATTTTATATGAACTGAAAATTTGCTGTTATGGACTTTACTTTGAATTTTTTTCAAACTTTTAAGAATAATTATATTGTTTATATTTGATTTCATTTGCTTATACAACAATTATCAAACACTACACATTGTTGCATATTGATACAATATAATTTTTACAACTTTCATTTCGAAAACTACATTTGTAAACCAAACCTTTTAAGTACATCAATAATATTCGTGTAATTTTTAGTAATATTAAAAGAAAATAAAAGAATTAAAGTCGTTTTTTTAAAGGTTATATGACGTGGCAATCTATTATTGGTTGGAATTTGTTAACAAATATAACATTTTGGTGTAAAACGAGTAAGAGAAAAATAGTTTAGGTACCATTTGAGACAAAAAAAATTGTAAGTACCAACTTGGGAAAAAGATTATTGTTTAAGTACCAATTTGTGAATAAAACCTTTTTTTAAATAAACTTAATGGTTTAATTAATCGATGTATCAATTTGAAAAAAAATAGTTTAAGTATCACTTATAATAAAAAATAAAAAAAAAGTTTCAATATCAAGTTAGAAAAAAAACATAATTTAAGTGTGAATTTGTGGATTAATACTATTTAAAAATGGTCTTTATTTACAATATATTTTTGAAAGAATGAAAAAGAAGAGAAGACAAGCTATGGGGCAAGTGAGAAAGAAGAAAAGAAAATAATATTGAGATGGAAGGATAAAAGAAAATAAAAAGTAAAGTAAAAGGTAAAATATTAAATTCTGAAATATAATAACTTTTTTATTGAAGTCTAAAGAGTAATCTTGTTATAGTAAAAAAAAAAAAAAAAAAAAAACAGAAATGAGGAGGTGGTAGCCTTTTGCTAATTTTTATTTCGGGATATTTTCATTGTCAGTCTCTCATATTTTATTAGGCTGATAATTAAGTCATAATTCATTTTTAGTTATTTTAATTCATTCATGAATTAAGATAACCCAAACAAGAAACTTGATATTTGGATGCCTAATGAAAAACAATGGAAGGTTAATTCCACTTATGGGTCCTTGTAATCTAATTCAATTCAGTGATTATTCATGTTTTATTTTTGGGCTACGACGACATAACCTCTTACGGAAGAAGTTATATGTTGACTTCTTTTAGCTCAATATCAGTTTAGTATTGTTTTTAAGGAGCACTTTAATACAAAAAAATATTTTCGAGATCAAAACATTACTAAATAAAATGCTTTTGAACTTTCCAAGAGTGATTTTAAAAAAAAAAAAATTTACAAAAATACTTTTTTTAACCTAAAGCAGAAACGTCACATCTTAACTTTTGCTTAAAAATATTTTTCGACCCAAAATTTTTTTTGAGAAGTAATGCTGGATATTTTTTCATTTGCTTGTGGTTTTAGAGTTTGTTGGGAGTGGGCTTTTGGGCTTTTTTATTATGATATTTTGTTTTATTACGCATCTTTTCTCCTCCATTTATGAATGGTAGATATAGAAAAAAGAGAAAAAAACTATCATGTCGCCACCAAAAGACATCAACTACCCACTAATCATAATCAAAAACCAATTGGTGAAGTAACTCAGAAGTAGGAAAATTGCAGTTCGCGTTGTTCTACTGTCTGTCTTTCCATCATAATCTATGTCCAAAACCCTTTGACAATTAGTTCATCCATAATCCCTGTTTGGCCGACTCCTTCCCCACTTTCTTCTCTTCCCTTTCCACCCAACAATTTCGAATTTTGGGGTCCATTAATTTTACGCTTCTTGGGATTATACGCATCCATATCCGAACTATTTTTCTATAAACTACACATCTAACCAACATCTGAACCAGAAAAAGTCAGCATTTTATAACACCAACCGTCTGATTATAATATTTACAACTTTGATTCCATGCCATAAAATAATCAATTTTTAAAATTGAAACTTAAAGGGTTCGTTTGAGTAATTAATACATGCAGCTACTGTTGAGCTAAAGCCCAAAGCATATACATTTTAATTACATATGGCATTTTGACTAAGTGAGATTGAGTATTATTGGGGTGAAATTAATCGTTTTAATTAACTTTTTAAATTTAATCAAATAAAAATAATGAATTTAAAAATATTTTAATAAAAATAAATAAATAAAATTAGAAGTTAAATTAAAAAGGATAAACTATATTAGTAGTCATCCAACTATGAAAAATTATAAAATGATCTCAATTACTTAATCAATTGATGCCTAGAAAGACAAAATTAAATAATTGAGTAAAAAGATTGAAGAATTGAGAATTGAAAGCATTGGACATAAAACGGGGACCAAACATAGTGGGCACTTACGAAAGAATGGTGGCAAGTAAACTTGAATGGTTAAACTAATGTCACTTCCTCAACAGTGAACTTTCAACGAATCTAAACTTCATTTTGAAACAATTAAAAAAAGAAGAAGAAGAAGAAGTTATCGTCCAACTTCAGCAGCAGCGAATTGAGCTTGACTGGTCCAAAGCCTAATTCAATGGATGAAGTGCCTTTTAAAAACGTGGGGAATTTTGAACCTGTGCTTTCCCTCATCTGAATAGTCTTTACTTACCGGGTTGAGTTGTAATAACCTTTCAACTTGCAATTATTTTAAAACCCAACTTGATTTTCTAAGATATATCTCCAGGGACAAGAATCCCCATGACTGGTGGATCAAATTCACTTTTGTGGCTTCAATACCATCAACATAATCTACCCATAATTACGAAAATGGGAGGCACTCGACTCTACAAGTTACTGAGGAGACTAAAGACAACATGTTTTTCATTAATGATGAACTAATGGTTGGGATCATGACAGGAAGGAGTAAGCAGTGAAGCTATTGGTCCGTTTCTAAATATCTCAAAACTAGAGAAAGCAGCCGGAGGTTACCCCAAGAGGGTCAAAAGTAAAGAAAGCAGCCTTGAATGTCCTCTGGGCAGCTAGGGAAGCCAAGATTCCATGAGCAATTAAGGGTTGGAATTGCTTGAGCTGAGTTAGGTGGGGTCCACATTTAATTGATGGATTGACTGGTAGAACACTTAAAACCGCACTTGGTGCATTGCACGGGTACAATTTGTTTTTGTTGCTTTGCCCCTGCTACGGGTCCTGGTGGGCTATAATTGAGTCCTTCGTTTTCTTGGACCGTCGAGGTTCGTTGTGCGTACTCGCACCGTCCGTCCGCTTCAGCTACGCTTCGATGTATGTTTTGGACTAATCCAAGAAGCCGACAAACTCTCACGATTTCACCATTTTTCTTCTGTTTCTACTTCCCAGGAAAATTGACGTTTCGGCGGCGTCTCAGATTTTTTTTTGGGTGGGGAGGAGTTTAGGTCTGTTGATTCATATTAAATATATTATATTTTCAAAAAAAAAAGATTTGAATATTAAAAATAATATTATTAAAAAAAACAATTACAATGAATAATAAAATGAAAGATATTAAAATAAAATTAAAATAAATAATTGTGAACAATTTTTGGTTGAACATCCTAACTCCCAGCTTTAACGAAAAAGATAGGACATGGGTATAAAACAAGTTGGGCATGAAAATCACCAGTTTAACTCATATTTAATTACTTGACTTTCATGAAAATAAAAGAAGTTGGGCATGAAAATCACCGGTTTAACTCATATTTAATTACTTGACTTTCATGAAAATAACAAATATTAAATGCCCAACGCATTAAATTAGCATCTAAACATAGAGGTCTAGTGAACAAAACCACTTCAATAACATCCAATCGATGAAGAAAAGTAAATGTGTGATTTCACTACTTAAATATTTTATGGAGTATCACTTTATTTCATTGTGGGTCGAAATATTTTATTATATCACTTTCATGTAAATTGCACGCTTCCTACCAAAACTATAAAAAATCATGAAAATGCAAGTAAATGAGAGCTCTAGCGGAAACAAAGCAAATGCTACCTTCTCCTACCTATACCTAACCAATCTACCCTCTCTACATTTTTTTTCTACTCTTTTCCATTAATAGTCAAATTACATTTTATGACCCCTTTACTTAAAAAATAGTAAATTAAGCCTTATATTTAAAATAAAAAAAAATTAAATTGGTCGATTTGTTTTTTGATTCAACGTATAAAGATTAGTTTGACCATTTTTTTTAAGTGAAATGGATAAAATACAATTTGACTCTTAATACAAAAACTTTCATGATACTTTTACCTTTAATTAGATTATGTATGAATCTTCTCCAGAACTATTTAATTTAGATTATAATTTGTAATACTTATTCTTATTTTAAATGATTCATAGGTATATTGTTTATAATTCCCTGCCACATTCATGTTAAATATTTATAAATAAACTATTAAGTATTTGGTAACGATTGATGGAGACCAAAATCTTATCATATTTTTTTCATGAAACTTTTGATTCATTGCGAATTGTATAAATGTGACACGATTTCCCTCCTTTTTCAGTTAAATGACTTAAAAATCACACATTTAAGACTTTAAGCAAGATTTGCCCCCACTCATCATCTAGAAGAAAATTAAATCAATGAAAGGATTCCTGGCTATGAGAGGTTAAAAGCACGTGACCCAGCTATGTTCTTACAATTTAATTCCAAATAATACATTCACAAAATTATTTTTAGTTTTATCCTATAAAAATTTATTTTACTTCCATAAAAAAGTACCCGATGACGAAAAATTAAAAAATCTACTTTCAATCAATAAAAAAGGCATTGACTAGTTTGAAAACAATAAATAATAAATCGGGAATACCAGCAGTTACTTCATCTTCTCTTAGCGGATGTACTGCCCATGTAAAAATAAATAAAACACGGGAAAACAGGGTGGATTATGTGTAGAAGGTGGGAACATGTCTGCAGACCCGAAAAGTTGAACAGTTTTTCTCTTTCTTTGTGCAGGGAGTGGAAGTAAGTGACCAGACATGCAGTCGCATCTTGGTTCAAACTAGTTGGCCAATGTGATTCTTCTTTTAACTATTATTATCTGATTGTTTAGGCAATGTTATAATGCAACTGCAGCTGCATAGATTGAGGATATGATCCCAAACCCACGCCTCCTTCTCATGCCAGTTATGGGATATTAAGTTTTCCCCATTGCCACCTCCCTTTTCCTTGTTTTATTATTTATTTTTTTTATAAGCAAACTGCTCCAAAAATAAAATAACACATATCAACATCTTTTATTTAATTCTGAATCATAATTCTAAAAAAGGAATATGCTTTGTTCAATCCAAATAGATATGCTATTCTTACTTAATCATTTTCAATTAGGTTTTCTAAGTCCCAATTTCATCTTCTTCTACTTGGTTTGATGTTAATTATGCTGATTTATCTCAATTATATTTAGAGATTAAGATCTCCCTTAATTATTTTGGAATGAAGAATTATAAGTAAAATATAAAATAAGTATCGCTACTTTACATGATTTTGGTTAGATTATTTTTAAAATTCTTTTGATTCACGGAATGTAAGATTATATCTGATAATAAGATTATCATCTTGTAAAATTATTTTGCACAATATTACTGAGTATATTACATTACCTTATTTGGTTCATATGATTGGAATGTAAAATTTTGTTGTTTGTTTGACGGGATGTAAAATTTCCTAAAATATATTTTACTAAATTGTCCTCGTAAAATTTATTTTTATTTTTTAATGCTTTAACCTTATAGTATTTTATTTTACTATATTAAATTAATATATTTCTCTAATAAATTTATTTTATATATCAATTTTCAAATAAATAAACTGGATTGGAGAATAAAAAAAGTAACCAAAGCTTCTTTTTGATCAAAGTGACAAGAAAAAATAGAGAAGAAAAATGCAATTTTATATTAAAAACATGTTATTTGTTATGATTTAAAGATAAATTTGATTAAAATTATATAAAAAATAGTAAAATGATTATAAATGAAACATTAAAAATGAGGGTAAAATTGTCAAAAATTTCACATTATTGTGAGAATATGATATTAATTACTTAAAAATGAGGTAGTGAGGAGACATTGAGATTACCCTTAACACTATAAATGAAGAAAGCGTTCGATGAACAATTCGGTTTTTATTCATTTATGTTTGTTTATTAAGTTAAAAATAAAAATGAAGAAAATTTTGAGGTTCGTTTATTAAATAAATCGAACACAAATAGAACTCTCTCAGTTCATTTATGTTCATGAATATTATGATTTGAATGCTTTCATTTATTATTCATAATATAATTATTAATATATTTGACTTATATATGATTATTTATTTATATGTTGTTTATTATTTTTGGTTAATTATATATTATTTATTATTCATGAATGTGTTTCTTTAACTTAAACGAATAAACATGAACATTCATGATTTTAAATAAACGAATATAAACAAAAATTTTAAAATTCTTGATGAACAAAAATCGAATACGAACAAACTTAAAAATAAATAAATAAAAATGAATAAAGATTCATTTATTTAATCTTATTGATTTACAAACCTAATTACCTTTATATTCCAAAAAAAATAAAAAATAGTAATTACCAATTAAAATCGAAACGAAAAAAACATTAATTTAGAAATTAGAAATTTATATTACTCCCGAAAATATAAAATACTTGAAAGAAAAGTTAGCGTAAAATGTAAAAAAGGAAGGTCCATACATTGTGAGGTGGGTAATGTGGGGGAAACCAAGGTGTTTACAATCTCACGTCACATACATCCTTGATGGCTATAAATTAAATTTTAAAACAAAAAATTCGTAAGAATCAAAAATTTATTTTTGTCTTTTATAAATGTAAAACTCCACAACGCTATCAATACACATATAACAATGCCACATTTTATTTGTGCCACAGCTACTCCCTTAAACAAATCAATATATTTTTCCTACGTTCTTTTTCTTCTTCTCAAATTTTGGATTATGAACCTTCCTTCTAATATTTTTTTAAAAAATATATATTACATTACATATTTGACATCAACGGATTAAACTAAATATTCGATAACTTTTTTTTTTATTTTTATTTCTAAACAAAATTCTATAGTTTTGTAATAAAAGATAGCTCGTTTAGGGGTGTTTAATAGGTTAATCAACCCGAACTATCATTAATCGATCTTTTTTAACTCTTAACCATTAATCGGATTTAAACTTTTTTCAAAAAAATAATCGAACTGAACTTTTTCGATTAACTCTATCGGTTAACCGAAATTTATATGTTTTTTTTTTATTTTGATTAAAACAAGTATAAAACATATCAAAAATTAACCGAATTAACCAAATTAACTGACCAGTTTCGAACCAATCGATTTATTAAGTGGGCTAATACTTATATATTATAATATCATTTATTAAGTTCGGTTAATTCAGTTAATTTGGTTAACCGACCGATTTTGAACCGAATTAACCATTAACCGAACTTTCCAAAAATTATTAACCGACCACGCCGATTCACCGAATAAATTTAGTTTTACCCAAAATTTACACACCTTTAGTTCGGTTGGCATTGTTGTTGTTGTTGACATAGACGAATACAATGGTAGATAGAGGCCTTGGACTCTTAAATAAATTAAAAATTCATATATATATATATATGACAAAATTATTTTGCCTCAAAATGAAAATATTTCTATTTAATCCTTTCAAAAATGATGAAATTATCAATTAATACATAACAAAATTACATTTTGATCTCTTGAAAATTTTATAATTCAATTTAAACCTCCTAAAAATTTTTTTGGACTAGCCCCTATCTGTTGCAACAATAAGGAGCAGTTAAGTTTGAGCTTGCTTAAGAATGCATTATCCTCCAATTAAGAATTGAAGAGAAGTTATGAGTAATCATAGAAATTATATAAAAATTGTTGAAAAAATTCAATGCTACATTTTAATTTTAAGTAAAAAAGTTATTTTTAAAAGTGTAAGTTAAGTGAGTATCATAACTATTAATTAAACATATTAATGGATGCCAATTTCTCCAAGTTAATATATATGAAAAAAGAATTTCGTGTGTTAGCTTAATGGTTAAGGGTATTTATTGTCCCAAGTGTAATTTGATTCGAGTTGCGTCAATCGTGTTGTTATTAGGACTTTGCCCTCCCCTTGTAATTCACCAAAAATATATATATGAAAAAAAACCTACTCATTATTTTTCTTATTATATATGTTACAAATTTAAGAACAAAAAATGAATTTCTGTGTGAAAGAAATAATATTACGTCTTGATTTATATTAGGTAACATAGTCTGTTTATAATAAAAATTAGATACACAAATAAAAAAAGATATGATATGATATTGCGTTAATTAATTAGATATGCTATGATATGATATGCCTATTAATGATATAATAGTACAAAATATTCACTTTAACAATATATATCCAAGATTTATGACTACTTTTTTTAATAATATTATTTCCAAAGTTCGAATAAAATATAAAATTTTCGTTATAATTAATTCTATAAATAGAGCTGTAAATGAATCGAGCTTAAACGAACAAATCATTGTTCTTATTCATTTGTTTATTTTTTAAGTTGTTCATGTTCGGTTCGTGTTCGTTAAAATTTTCAAATTTTTGTTCATGTTCGTTTATTTAAAATTGTGTGTGTTCATGTTCGTTTGTTTAATGTTAACAAACATGTTCATTTAACTTAATCGAACATGTTCACGAACAATGTTAATGAATAATAAAGAAACAAACAAACAATAAATACATAATCATAAATATTATTTTAATATTTTTATAAGAAAATATCATTAATAAATAAACGAACTTATTCGTGAACATAAACGAACTGAACACATTTCTGTTAGTGTTCGTTCGTTTATTAAACGAACATAAAAATTTTGTTTATACTCGTTTGTTTAGCTTAATAAACGAACATTATACGAACGATTTACGAACAGTTCATCGAATGTTCTGTTCATTTACACTTCTATCCATAAATGATAAGGTTTATACCGAGAAACTGTAGCCAAAATATCTTCTTATTTTCGTTTATTGAAAATTAAAAAAAATTAGTAACAACTAAATATTTATATATTTTATTGTTACTTTTATTAGATTTAATTATTCATTTGATTTTGAAAAAGGAAAAAAAAGTAGTTGCTTAATCGTTGATTAATAAGGGTAATCTCAAAATTATACATGAATTATGGTTTAATGTACGATTGTATACATGAAATTTTGATTTGATCCAATTCTTGTAAATTAATAACACAATTATTGATATAATATCATTTTATGTTTATATATTGCATACATAAATAATTATATTTATTCAATATAAAAATAAATTGATACATCTATTTCTTTAAATGTGTATGATTAAATCAAAATCAAAGTTTCAAATATACATTTGAATCACAATCAGAGTTTCACGTGTATAATTATACCAAATTAAAATTCATATATATAATTATATATTAAATCAAAATTTATGTATAATTTTAATATTCATCTCTTGATTAATATAATTGAAATTAATTGTTTGTGTGAACATATTGGACAAATATAATTTTTACGTAATACATTAATTTAAAAGAAAAATCGAAATCCATGTGGTTTAAAAATCTAGAGATGGGCCACATGATCTACCACGTTTTAAAAACTAGGGTCATTTCAAATTTCGAAAATCGAATTACCTATCACGTGCACTTTAGAGCGTTCAGTATCATTCAATACAACAAAATTGAACGCCTACCATATAAATAAATAAATATAAAATAAAATAAAATAAAAATCTTTCTCCTGTATAAAAGGACTTTGCGCCGCTATAACGCCCTGTCACCCCTGTTTTGCCTTCTTTTCTTGTCGCTCAAACGAACAAGCAAAACGAAAGCTTCATTTTTTCTTGGAAAACCCAAATTGAGAAAAAGAAAATTCGACTGTTGAGTTGCAATTTGGAGTCTGGAATGGAGTGGGTTCGAGGGGAGAGGATTGGGTGTGGAAGTTTCGGCACTGTTAATTTGGTGGCATCTAAGGAGTTTTCAAAATCTCCTTTAATGGCGGTAAAATCTTGTGAAGCTATGGGTTCCGTTTCCCTCAAGAAGGAGAAGGAAGTACTTGATCAACTTGGTTTTTGCCCGCAAGTAATCCGTTGTTTTGGCGATGATTATACGGTTGAGAAGGGTGAGAAGTTGTATAATTTGTTCTTGGAGTATGCTAATAAAGGAAGCCTGGCTGATCAAGTTAAGAAAAGTGGTGGAAACTTGATTGCATCCGATGTTAGAAGATATGCGAAATCGATACTTAAAGGGCTAAGCTTTGTTCATGCTAAAGGGTTTGCTCACTGTGATATTAAACTTCAAAATATTCTTTTGTTTGATAATGGTGATGTCAAGATAGCTGATTTTGGATTGGCAAAGAAAAACGGTGAAAAACAGAGAACAATGGAAATTAGGGGAACTCCTCTGAATATTGCACCGGAGTCTGTTAGCCGGAACGAGTATGATTCACCGGTAGATATCTGGGCACTTGGGTGTGCTATTGTTGAGATGATTACCGGGAAACCAGCCTGGAATTTCAAACCAGGAACAAGCGTGACGGCTTTGTTGATTAAAGTTGGGGCTAGTGATGAATTGCCTGAAATTCCTGTCGAGTTATCGGAGGAAGGAAAAGATTTTCTTGGAAAGTGCTTCGTTAAAGATCCAAAGAACCGATGGACTGCTGACATGCTCTTGGATCATCCCTTTATGGTTGGTGAAGACGACGCCATTGCGGTGAATCGATGTGAGGATGGAGAAGCGTCGCCATCGACGTCTCCAAGATGGTCGTTTGAAGAATTTTCAGAGTCACCGAGATGTCCTTTCCAGTTTCCAGACTGGGTTTCAACTCAGTTGACAGCTTTATCGCAATCAATTTATCAAGAGAATTCAAGTTTTGCTTCTTCGTTTTTGAGTTACGTTTCATCGCCATTGGAAAGGGTTCGTCAATTGGCTTGCGAGCAGGCTCCCGACTGGTCCATCTCCGGGGACTGGATCACCCTGAGGTACAAGAAAGAGAAAGAAATAGTTTAATTGCCTTGATCAAATTTGACGGCTCTGATCCAATTCGTTTTCGTGTTTTTATGTGGCAATTGGTGATGAAATATTTTTGGATTGTAAATGATTAGGAAAATTCTGATTGGCTACACAGGTAGCCACATAGGGTACACTGCACAGGCAAATTCATTCCTTTTTCTTTTTTTTTTCTAAATTTACTTGTATAAATTTTCCATTTTTTTTCCCAACAAATATCGAAACTTGGCATTTCCTGGAAAATAAATTAAAACAGGGCAGTTCAGAATTTGTTGGACAGCTTCAGTTCAAGTTCCAATTTCACCTAATCATTAATCTTTTACAATTACAGTAGTGGGTAATTGTTCATCTAACAGTCAGAATTCAGGCATTCAGTCCACCAATCCATTTGTTGTATTCGGAGAACGCCATGGTTGAAATTACTACATGACATGTCAAGGAATGTTGTAAAGTAGGGTAACCTTTTTAGTTGTGTTTTTTATTGAATCAAACGTTTGATGGGGGTATTGAGCCATTGATTCTTCTTTCGGTTCAAGACTTGGCCTGACGTCTATTTCAGGGAGGAGTTGTTGTTTTGATGATTGTTTTTGTAATCCCACGCTTCATCCTTAGATTCTAATCCTCATCTGCAATGCTTGTTCCATAATGAAAATTTCATTAAAAAAGAAGATATGATAATGATTTCTAAAGCAAAGAATATGGGCAGATTGCAAGCTGCCGACACCATACCCTTTTTGCCAAAATAGTCCGTCGGTGGATGAAAAATCATTCGGATGGAAACACCCTTCAACCTATTCCTATTCCTATTCCTATTAGTATTCATATTCACCAAACTCTTTTTCTTTCACTCCAATTCCAACGCCAATTTAATAATGTAATATGGACCTCTCCCCTCTGAAATTTGAGAATGGATGATGACTTTGAACATTGAAGCCAAAGGCATGGCTTGTTGGTTACTTGAAAGAGCTTTGCCCCACTTCCATAATTTGGCATATTCGTTGTTTTGGACACAAACATGCTTTGATTTCCTTTTCAACCCAAGAAAATGGGAAAATTGAATGTACAATTACATTGTCATGCATAATGATTGGATGGCAAATTTTGAATATTTTTAAAATGTGTTGTTTTAAAATATTATTATTTTCTTTGGATAAAATAGTTAGAAGAAAATTTAGGTTATTGAAATTTCATGATTAAGCAAATACTTATAAAAGAATAATAATGATTTTAAATATAAATGAAATAAAAATATGCAATATGGATATCTTTGACTAGATTTATAAAAATATATAAATATGTTTACTAATGTAACATATAAAAATATATTAGATCTAAATATAAAAATGATATTTTGAAGTTTATTTATTTTATTTTATATTATATTAAATATCAAAACATGTCTTATATTTTCATAATTAAATTCAGTTTTTATTCTCAAATAGTAATTATTATCATATTGAGTATTCTTCAATTATCATAATTAAAAAACCAATTATGTATTCCACTGTTTACTTTTTTTTTAATTAATCACTTTTTTATATAAAAAATATAATTAACAATAATCAAATAATATAGATTTAGTAAAAATACATGCTTTATATAATGAAAATATAACTTGGGCCAAGCTAAGTGACAGCCCAAACAATCATTATCCAAGCTTAACCCAAGTTTATCAGGCTTCTCACTATACCTATTAGAGGGTGCATTAAATTTATTAAATTTCTTTTAATCAACATTTAACTCAAGTCACAACCTTTAGTTTAAAATTAGGGTAAATTATACCCAAAGTCGGTATATTATTAGTAATTTTATGTTTCAGCCATTTAATTTTAAAATATTATAAAATGATTATTGAATTATTTGAAAGTTTTCATTTAAGTCACTAAATTATTCAAAAATTTTTATTCAAGTCACTGAGTTGTTAAGTTTTTTTTTTTTTAGTTTGGCTAGCAAGCTCTAAGCGGCAATTCAACGATCGGTATGGTGAATTTTAGATTCAAGTCAATTTGACGGTTAATGCTGAAAATTGGAGATAAACATTATTTATATTTTGATTTGCAAATTCATGATGTTTAAAACTATTTTATGAAAAAAAAATGAAATGTAGAATATAACAGAAATAAAAGCTTTCAATTGGTTCAAGTGAGTACGACAGAAAATGTCATACTGTAACAATTTTAGTAATTTAATGATTTAAATAAAAACTTTTAAATAATTCAATAATATTTTATAATTTTTTAAAATTAAACGATTAAAATATAAGTATAATGCAGATATAAACCAGCTCAAGTACATAAAGAAAACATGGTGAAAGCCCTGAAATCGATCGTTTATTCGGTGGGTGTGATCTAAAGCTCAAATTATATTGGCACATCTTCCAAGAAAAACGATTGAATTCAAGGTTGCAGAATGTAATTTTTTTTTACTTGAATTTCAATTATTATAGTTTGCCTTTACAGGTTGCCATTATTAAAACTCTAATGTTTATTAAGTTGAGTGGTGAGGAAGTAAACAAGATTTTAAGTTTCAATATTGTAGATAAAAAATAAAACTCTTTAAAATTAAAGATTTAATTTAATTCAACTCTTAATTCAATCAAAATTTAATATAATTATTGTGGAAACGTTTATTTTTGGAAAACAAACAGGTCTCGAAAAATATTTTTAAATTGAAAAATAGAGTTGCCACCAATCTTTTTATTTGGTGTAATTAGATCACTACAAAACGTTTAAAATTCATTTTTAAAAATATTTTGATCTTCTAAATCCAAAAAAATGGGATCGGGAGTCAGTTACGTGTGAGGTAGGAAGGATTAACAACCTCACACGCCCAAAATTGGTATCACGTCAACTATTTTCTGGTCTTGTTTATTAAAAATTTGAAATCTTGTTTATTAAAAATTTGAAATCTCGAGTGAAGTTTAAAATACGATCTTTTTGCATGTAACTTATTTCGCATGATTTTCAAAAATAGAATTTGAAGAAAAGTGCCCGTGCGTTTCGAATTTCTCGGAGAATTGAAGTTGTGTCCAACACTTTAGGGCACATCATTCTCGGAATTTCGAAATTAAAGGATATTTTGAAAAGTCTTAAAGAGGATATTCGATTGTGCGAATTATACGAAAATCACACCCAACACATTAGGGCATGGTTTTTCGAAGTTTTCACACGAAAGTATATTGTATCGATTTTAAAATCATTTGCATCTTTTGAATAGAAAACAATTTTAATTTAAAAATGAGTGCGTAAATTAAACACAAATATGCAATTTATTGGCAAAATTAAATAATACGAAGATGAAACAATTAAGCAAATAAATAGATGCAAAAATAAACACAGGATTAACAATATACGAAGTACAAAAAACGCGAAACAAAATCAGAAAACAGTATTAATTAAAAATACGAAGAATAATAATTAAATTTTATGTACAAAAATCGAAGAAGAAAAAAAACCGAGTCAAAAATGAAGTTTCGGAGAATTTGGGATTAAAATGTGATTTTTAAAAAGTTCAGAGTCAAAATGTGGCTTTAAGGTCAAAATGTGATTTTTGAAAAATTTTAGGTTAAAATGTAAAATTTGGAAAGTTTAGGGGTTAAAATGTGATTTTTATAAAATTTATGGTCAAAATCAAATTTCTAAAAAGTTTGAGGGTAAAAAAGTAATTTTGGAAAAGTTTAGGGGTTAAAATGTATTTTTTGGAAAGTTTAGGGGTTAAAATGTAATTTTTGAAAAGTTTAAGGGTAAAAATGTTGTTTTCAAAAATATTTTAGAGTCAATGTGATTTTCAAAAAGTTTAAGGGTTAAAATTGAATTTTTAGAAAGTTTTGGAGTCAAAATCAAGTTTTTTTTTTAAATAAAATAGGGGTTTCTTGAGCAATAAACTCAAAAATTTAGACACGTGGCAACTTCTTGTGCCTACTAAAGTCAATGGACTAAATTAAAAATAATTTAAAATTATTGGGCAAATTTAAAATAAATTTAAAAATAAAAAGGACGAAATTGTAGAAAAAAAAATACGGAAGAACTTAATGGTAAATAACCCATCTTAAAAAAACACACGGATCCTCTTATTGGGTCGGGGCGAGTTGGATCCGGTAACCCAAAACGACGTTATTTTGAGTGTTTTGGCCACACCCAAAACGACACCGTTTTGGTGGCCTTTATATACCACATTTTAGCCTTTTTTTTTTCATTTTCACTTCTCTAAAAAAAACTCCCCCAAATCCTCTCTTCTCTCTCCCCTCTCTCCTCATGCCTGGCCAAGGGCTTCGGTGACCGACCATTGCCGTCCATCACAGTACATGGCAGCGCAAAGGTAAATTCTTTTATTCTAAAACGTAGATCGGGATTAGATCCATCGATCTAGCTCTCAAATCTTCAAAAAGACTTGAAAAAATTATTTTTTTTTATCTTTTCGAAAGAACATATTTTATTTTTAGGGTTTTTTTAACCCCTTCTTATCTTATTTTTGTTTATTTATATATATATATATATATATATATATATATATTGAAAAGAAATATATAAAAAATATATGTATATCAGTGTGTATATATATATATATATATGAGTATGAATTGAAAAAAATAGGTTTAAAAAATATAGGTATGTTAGTATATATACGTATGTATATGTCGAAATATAGAGATAAATAAACAAAAATATAAATAGATGTCAAGTAGATGTATATATTTAGGTGTTAGTATACCTTACGAAAGTAGTATGTAGAATTGCCTTTGCTTGAATCTGTCTTTTTGCTATCAATTTCGTGTTGATTTCCAAACTTTTTGCTAACATTACAATTGATTTCAGATTGGCTCTTTATAGCCAAATTTACAATAATGTTTTCTTGTCTTTTTCTCTTAAATTGATTTCAACTCATCCCTAACTTGTGCAAATTTGGCAGTGACGATGATGCAACTTGGTGGTGGTGGTGCTGACGTGGCGGCTCCTGGTTGGGTAAGGCAAGGGCAATAGCAGCACAAGTTGCTGTTAGGTCTGCTGATTTTTTAGGTCCTGGGCCATTTGGGCTTAGTTTAGGGTTTGGGATATTGGGTTTGTAATTGGGCTAGGGCATGGACAATTGGGTTTGTAATTTTTGGGACATTTTAAATTAAATGAATTTAATTTAAAATTGCTTTATTTGGGTTGTTGGGCTTGATCAAAATTAGACTCCAACAATTATCCCTCTTTGCTTGTTGCTATGTAATAGGAATTGAGCAAAGACCAAAAGGAGGCCCAATTTTGTCAGGTATCATTTCTTCGACGCTCTTTCCTCAACTGGCCCACTCTTTGTTTTATCAGTCGTTCAACTTCACTGCATCCGCTTCTCTACATCTTCGGTGTTGTGATTCCATCTTGCCTTAAAGTAATTTCAAAAAGACGAAATTTGCTACTGTAACTTCCCTCAATTTACTTACAATTTCAAGGAGATTGAGGTTTCTCATCGTAATCTTTAATCCAATCCACTGAGATTTCAAGTGTTTGGTATTTTGTAACTTCATCTCTTGGTCTACTTCTCTGTATCTTATCAGGAATATGACCGCTTTATTACTTCGACCCACTTCTCTATATCTCATCAGAAGATGATGTTTGGAAGTTTCACTCACATTGAGCTTCACTTTATTGAATTGGTCTTCTTCTCTGTATCTCATCAAGAAGATAATTGCTTCATTGTCTTAATCCACTATAACTTTGAGGTAGAAGATCTACCGTTGCAACTTTAATTTGCTATTTTTCGATTTTAGGGTATAAGATTTATCGTTGTGGCTTCAATCTTTCCCGTTATATTTTTAAGGTATTAGGTTCGCCATTACGACCTCAACTTTTCCCTTCATATCTTCATGGTACCGGGTTCGTCGTTACGACCTCAACCTTTCCCTTCACATCTTTTAAGGTACCGGGTTCGTTGTCGCGGCCTCATTCTTTCCCTTCATATTTTCTTGATACTGAGTTCGTCGTTGCGGCCTTAACCTTTCCCTTCATATCTTCATGGTACCAGGTTCGCCGTTGTGGTATCAACCTTTCCCATCATATCTTCTAAGGTACTGAATTCACCGCCGCGACCTCAATCCTTCCTTTCAAATCTTCATGGTATCGAATTCTTCGTTACGACTTCAATCATTCCCTTCAAATCTTCATGGTATCGGGTTCCCCGTTGCGGCCTCAACCTTTCCATCACATCTTCTAAGGTACTGGATTTACCGTCGCGACCTCAATCTTTCCCTTCAAATTTTCATGGTATCGGGTTCGCTGTTGCGGCCTCAACCTTTCCCATCACATCTTCTAAGGTATCAGGTTTGCCGTTTCGACATCAACCTTTCCCTTCATATTTTCATGGTATCGGGTTCACCATTGCGATCTTAACCTTTCCCATTACATCTTCTAAGGTACCGGATTCGCCGTTGTAGCCTCAATCCTTCCCTGTCAAACCTGTAGAATATGCTTTCATGGACATCTATGCAGGCCAGGTTGTTATGATGCTGTGATTAGAATGAATTATATGCCCCTAACTAAATGATTGTGCATGATTAATGTCAGATTCAATTTTATTAATTCTTTTTCTGTTTTCGTTTCTGGAGTGATATAGTCTGTCGCTCGTTGCAGTTCTATTACTAACATACCACCCTATCTTCTTTTAGATTTGCGATAGGAGTTAGCAGAGTTGTCTTAGCTTGAACCACTTGTTTCAAGTTTGGTTCTTTAACTGGTAGTCCTTTTTTAGGTCCTTGTTTCATTTAGAAAATTTCTAGAATAATACACGTAGATCCTTGTATTCCTTGTAGCCCATTACCCATTATCTTAGAATGAAAATGCTTAAGGAAGGTTGTGAACGAATGAGATTGTATTAAAATCAGAACTCTAATAAATTGAAAAAAAAATTGACCAAAGAACAATTGCCAAGTAAAAAACATAGTCGAAAGAAACAATATTAGACTCCTCAGATATCATAATATGAGCTTCTCTAATCTGACTTGATAAGGATCATTTTGTGCATGAAACGTGTCTGGATAATCTGGAGTTATTTGTCGATGCTTCAGGCTGTAAAGTTTCTCCGTCTTGTTAAATTTGAGAGAAATGATCACTTCGAACTCATTTTTCACTTTGAATTTGAGCCGCCCTTTGTGGGTTTTTAACTCAAAATCGCTTTTAGTTTCAAAACGCCCTTTGAAGATTTTCATCTTGATCATTTTTTTTGGACGCCCTTTGTGGGTTTTCATCTCGATCTTTTTTGTTTTTAGGCAAAATATTTTTTCATTGAGTTTGAGTTGACAGGATTGTGCAGATCTGTGCCATCCATTTCAGTTAAAATGAAGGCTCCTCCAGGGAAAGCTTTCTTTACTGTATGAGGTCCTTCCCAATTGGGCATCCATTTTCCTCGAGAGTCATTGTGTATGGAAAGTATCTTTTTCAGAACTAGATCTCCCTCGTGGAATTCTCTAAGGCAGACCTTTTTGTTGTAAGCTTGCACCATTCGTTTTTGATACATCTGACCATGACGAATAGCTCTTAATCTCTTTTCTTCGATCAAATTCAACTAATCATATTTGACTTGAATCCATTTTGTCTCATCCAAATTTAACTCTGACAAGACTTGGAGAGAAGGAATCTCAACCTCAATAGGTAAAACCGCTTTCATTCCATATACTAGGGAGAATGGTGTTGCCTTAGTAGAAGTTCTAATTGAAGTCCTATAAGCAAAAAGGGTAAATGATAACTTTTCATGCCAATCTCTATAAGTTTCTATCATTTTTGCAATGATCTTCTTCATGTTCTTGTTAGCTGCTTCCACTACTCCATTCATTTTTGGATGATAAGGAGATGAATTATAATGTTTGATCTTGAATTGTTCACAAACTTCCGCTCTCGTGCTGTTATTCAAGTTCCATGCGTTGTCAGATATGATCCTTTCTGGCATTTCATACCGACATATGATTTCTTTTTTAAGAACTTGCTAACTGTTGACTTTGTGACGTTGGCGTAAGAAGCAACTTCTACGTAAGAAGCAACTTCTACCTATTTGGTGAAGTAATCGATAACCACAAAGATGAACTTATGCCTATTAGAAGCCTTTGGCGAGATTAGCCCAATGACATCCATGCCTCACATAAAAAAAGGCCATGGGGAAGTCATAACATGAAGGTGTGACGGAGGCACATGGATTTTATCTCTATAGATTTGACATTTGTGGTATTTCTTAGCATAATTGATATAGTCACCCTCCATGGTGTACTAGTAGTATCCAAATCTCATTATCTGCCTTACCATTGTGAAGCCATTGGCGTGTGTCCCACAAATGCCTTAATGAACTTCTTCTAAGATCTTTCTAGTTTCGATTGCATCGACGCATCTTAGCAACATCTGATCTTTTCTCCTTTTGTACAAGATCTCCCCATCTAGGACATATTCACATGCGAGTCTTCTCAATGTCCTTTTATCATTTTTAAAAGCTTGTTCAGGTTAGCTGCGATCTCTTACATACTGGAGAATATCTTCGTACCATGGGCGATCATCCTTCTCTTCTTCTTCTTCTTCTTCAATATCATAACAATGAGCCGGAACCTCATAAATGCTCATTTGAATATGCTTTATATCTTCTGGTCTGTTTACTTTAATCATCGAAGCCAGAGTGACCAGAGCATCAGTCATCTAATTTTCTTTTCATGGTAGATAATGGAATGTGACATCATCAAACTCCTTGGTTAACTCGAGAACTAACTTTCGGTAATCAATTAGCTTGGAATCTCTTGTTTCCCATTCTTCTTTGAGTTGATAGATTACTAGTACGAAATCTCCATATATCTCCACAACTTTGATCCCCCGTTCTATAGCTGTACAGATTCTCATGATGCATGTTTCATATCCTGCCATGTTATTTATGCAATCAAAATTGAGTTTACCGGTGAAAGGATAGTGGTCTCCTACTAGTGATACCAAGACTGCCCCAACTCTATTACCTGTAGCATTTGAAGCACCATCAAAATTTAATCTCCAAGGATGTTCCACCGTGGTTCCTTCTTCAATAGTTGCAACATACATTAAGTCTTCGTTTGGGAAATTAAAGTTCATTGGCTCATAGTCCTCTAAAGCCCTACTAGCTAAGAAGTCTGCTATCGCACTCCATTTTACTGCCTTTTAATTGACGTAAACTATGTCAAATTCAAAAAGCAAGATTTGCCACCTAGCCAACCTTCCATTCAGTGCGGTCGACTCCATCATATATTTCAAATGATCTAGTTTTTAGATTAACCAAGTTGTGTGGTACAACATGTATTGTCTTAATCTTCGCGTGGTTCAAACTAGAGCGCAACATAGTTTTTCAATTGACGAGTATTGAATTTCGTAATCAGTGAATTTCTTTCTAAGATAATATATCACCCTTTTCTTCTTTCCGAACTCATCGTGTTGGCCTAGTACACATCCCATAAAATTTTCAAAGACCGCCAAGTATAGAATTAACGGTTTATTAAGAATTGAAGACACCAAGACTAGAGTACTGGATAAGTAATCCTTAACTTTGTCAAAAGTTTCTTGGCATTCATCATCCCACACACTTGAGTTATGCTTCCTAAGCAAACGGAAGATGGGATCACATTTCTCAATCAGCTGTGAGATGAACCGAACAATGTAATTTAATCTTCCTAAGAACCCTCGAACTTCTTTTTGTGTACTGGGTGGTGCTAACTCTTGTATGACTTTGACTTTATCTGGATCAATTTTAATCCCCTTTTTACTGACCATAAAGTCTAATAGCTTGTCCGAAATGGCTCTAACAGTGTATTTGGCTGGGTTTAACTTTAGTTGATACTTTCTTAGCCTCACAAACAGCTTTCTTAAGATCTTTACATGTTCTTCCTCTGTTCGGGATTTTCCAATCATATCATCGATAAAAACTTCAATTTCTTTATGCATCATGTCATAAAACAGAGTTACCATGAATCTTTGATAAGTTACCCTCGTGTTTTTGAGTCCAAAAGGCATCCCCTTATAACAGAATGTTCCCCACAGTATGACAAACGTGGTTTTATTTATATCTTTAGAATCCATCCTTATCTGGTTATACCTGGAGAAACAATCCAGGAGTGACCTACTGTATTATCTACTAAGGTGTCGATGTGAGGCAATGGAAAGTTGTTCTTTGGGCTAGCTTTATTTAAATCCTGATAATTCACATACATACGCACTTTCCCATCTTTTTTAGGAACAAGGACTATTTTGGCTGCCCATTCTGAGTATTTAACTACTTGGAGAAACCAAGCGTCGATTTTTTTTCTAACTTCTTCTTTTATCTTTAATAATACATCTGGTCTCATCCTTCGGAGCTTTTGTTGAACAGGCTTGCATTCTTCCTTTATGGGGAGTCTGTGTACCACAATGTTAGTACTCAGGCCTGGCATGTCTTGGTAGGACCATGTGAATACATCTTGGAACTCTTGAAGCAACTCGATAAGATTTTTTCTAGTTTCTATGGAGATGCTTGTCCCAATTTTCTTTTCTTTCTTTTCATCTTCGTTCCCTAGGCTTATAACTTCCATCGATTCCAAGTGAGGCAAGATTTGTTTTTTCTTCTTGCTCCATCATCCTTAACAGATCAGGAGACAAATTATAATGTTGATCATCTTCAAAGTCCTGAAGTTCTTCTAAACACATATCTTACTCGAAACGAGGCTCTAAGTTAGCATCAGGGTTACTCATATTATTGATATTCAAGGATCTGCAAAGGAGTAAAAAAAATGAGGTCCAAGGAGTAAAAAAAATTTACGAAAGAATGATTACATGGTATGATTATGCGTACAATGTATGTATTAAAGAATGATCAATTTTGTATATTGGATATATACGAATGGTTTATTGAATTAGATAATGAAAGAATAATTAGCGGAAGATTTGCCATGTAAAATAGAAGATGCATTTTCATTTAAAGCAATAGATAATAGCCAAATGCTCTTTACAAAGGATCTCTATTACTCTCAGGCTTAGAGCAATAGATGTTCATTGAGTATTACTCTGGATAAATTCTAAAGGCTACAGGGAACTCTTCCTCAGTCCAGTTGTTTAGAATGCTTCTCGGAGCATATGAGCGAATTTCTGCTGGCGTCCTTTTCCACTTTCTTCTCCGATGACGTTGATGCTCAACTCTTCATTGATCGCATTCACTCCTTGATCGGGATGGTTAGGCAAAGGGTTTCCTGCAACATTGGGTCCAGATGACTCATCAAATCTTATAATTCTGAATAGAGTGTCTCACCACCCTATCATAATACTCGCTCGAGCATTCGCGTCATACCATTTAGAGAACGGGGTAGTACTAGATACGCGTAATATGGAGCCATCGCATGTTAATCATATAGCTTTTAATAAAGCTCTTTGTATGTCACGGGGATAAGCGTGAATGGGGTTTTTTCAATATTTGGCCTTGAGCTTGGCCCTAGCCTTGAAGGATTTCGATTATTGGTCATCGGCGTATTTGATGTCGTCGTCATGATCGATCTTACATGGTTTTGCTTGTACATGCTTGTATTATTTATTTCGGCCTCTTTTTTCTTAAAGGCAGGTCTTCGGGCACTTTCTCTAACGTCTATCTTCCTACTTTTGATCGCGTTTTCGATCATTTCTCCGGACAGAATCATGTTCGAAAAGCTTTTAGTGGCACTCCTCAACATGTGGTTGATGAATGGAGCCTTCAAGGTATTGACAAATAACATTGTCATTTTTTTTAATAGAGGTGGTTGTACCTGTGTTGCTAAATCCTTCAACCTTTGGGCATACTGTCGAAAGCTTTCATTTAATCTTTTCTCCATATTTTGTAATTTCATTCGATTTGAAGCTATATCTATAACATGACCGTACTGCTTCAATAAAGTCTGCGCTAAGTCCTTCCATAAGTGAATCTTTGCACGGTTCAGCTGGTTATACCACTTAACAGTCGATCCTACCAGACTGTCCTAAAAACAGTGAATAAGCAGTTGGTCGTTATGGACATATCTTGCCATTTTTCTGTTAAACATGGTAATGTGGGCCCCTAGACAACTTGTTCCATTATACTTCTCAAATTTTGGGACCTTGAATTTGGGAGGAAGTACCAAATTTAAAACTAACCTCAATTTCTTAGCGTCTATCCTGTAAAAAAATTCAGGTCCTTACATCGCTTCGATCTTTTCCTCTAATCACTTGTGCTTTTCTTTCATTTGTCTGGGAAGATCCGTCTTCATCATTTTATTAAAATCAGGGATACCAAAGGTTTACGACATTATCTTCAGGGTTAGATCTTGATCCTACTGAATAATTAACTTGTCTTGATGTTCCAGTGGCATGTTGTTGGTCCTTTATAGTAACAGTTGGTTCTCGTGTGAGGGTTTCTTGTGGAGCTTGGTTAAAAGGGGTGTATATCCTGGGGATTAATAGGATCTTCTTTTTCTTCAGTTGGGTTTATCGAATGACTTTTCCCTTGTCGGCCCTGTTTTACCTCATTTGAGTCAATTCGTTCATCAAATTTCTTTGGGCTTCCATGAATTGATCTTTCATCTCCCTATACATCAATGTCATTTATTCCTGTAACTGTTCTTGCATTTGTTCTCGCATCTCTCTTTGGATTTACTCAAGTCTTTTTAACCTCTGTTCCATGGCTTTGGTTTTTTTTGCGAGTGTTATAATGATGTCGATTTTCAATGGCTACTGGTATAACCGTTAAAGTTTTAATTAGTTATAATATGTGAAAATGCAATGTTATGAATGCATGCATGCAATGTAAGAAAAGTATTTATTTTGAATTCAATCCCATTAGAACAACTTCTCTAAAAGACAAAATTCTTTACATAAGGCAGATACAGGTATGGTCATGCCTTGAAGCTCTAATCCTTAATCTTTCAAGCTAAATTTTTTCGGTTTAACTCTGATTTCAAGCTCAAAACGTCGATCTTGAGTGACTAAGGTCTGGAAGTGGTTAGTCAATTCTTCGTCTTTGGGAACAAATCTTCATTTATAATATAATCTTTATCTTTGACCTGCCTGTGAAAGTGTTGAAGTTGTTCACTGTTTGTTTTTGCAGTTTCTTTGAGAAGCTTAACTCGTAGTTCACAACTTCATAATGAGACCTCAAGTTCTTCTACCTTTGAACTCGTCATTCTTAGCTTGTCTTGCCTCTCAGCTTAGTCACAAATTCGAGACAACATCCTCTATATGCATTAATGTCTTGGGAAAGATGACTGACCATAAACTCTTAAGGTAAATATGTCAACCTTTTTCTTGTGTCAAGGTATATCAAATTTATGTTTTACGAACTCTTCCAAGCAATACACTTATTATCCCTTATTCTTCATCTTGGGCATGACTTAATGTTTGCTCCCCGATTATGCTTATTAGCTTTTTAATCTTGAGTAAGTAAAGCAAATCACCATATTTGGTAGAATATTATCTCATCGATCTCATTTTTTATCTCGTGCGAATTATTCTGAATCATGCTTATCTATGTGAAACTCCAAGAATTTGACTTATGTACCTCTAATCTTTCTTCGACCATATACACACGACCATATTGTCTTTCACTTTATCAAGAAATTCGTCTTCCCTGACAAAACTGTCTATTTGGTAATTGAACTTAAATCAATACATTTTCTTGTTAATAATGATGCAATTGCAAGCAAAAGAGACAAAATAAAACAAGTTAGCAAAAACGTCGATATCAGTATACAGGTATAGAACAAAGAACCTAAGAACTTGTCTTGGAGAGTTGCTAAAAGGTTCGGTATAACTTCTTCTAAGTACTTATGGTTCATTACATGTGGTTTAGTCTCTAGAGTAAAAAGGTACCCAAACCAACAGATTCCTCGATCTTCACCAATTACAGGTTCATACGAATGAGTTCGATTTAAGGGGACATATTTCCTACATGTTAGCACGGAAGTGAAAACTTCATGAAAACGTGGGTACGAATGTAATCCCGAAAGTGATCCACTATCCTGCACGGAGGTGAAAACCTCACGAAAGAGTAGTTTCTTGCTTCCACTTACAGGGGTAGTAACAAGTGCATATGAATGCAAACTTAACTAGCAATATCGATATAATATAGCATCACACAAAAATGTAAAGGATCATGTATTAAACAAAACCGAGTGTTTAAAAAAATTTAACAAAAAGACCTGAAAATAATCGATTTTTGGCTTGACTCTCTTTTATATCAAAAAATGTCCCCAGTGGAGTCGCCAAGCTGTCGAAACGTTTATTTTTGGAAAACAAACAAGTCTCGAAAAATATTTTTAAATTGAAAAATTGAGTCACCACCAATCTTTTTATTTGGTGTGATTGGATCACCACAAAACGTTTAAAATCCGTTTTGAAAAATATTTTGATCTTTGAAATCCAAAAAAATGGGATCGGGAGTTGGTTACGTGTGAGGAAGGATTAACACCCTCACATGCCCAAAATTGGTACCATGTCGACTATTTTCTGGTCTTGTTTTTTAAAAATTTGAAATATCGAGTGAAGTTTAAAATATGTTCTTTTTGCACGTAACTTATTTCGCATGATTTTCAAAAATAGAATTTGAAGAAAAAAGCCCAAGTGTTTCGAATTTCTCGGAGAATTGAAGTCATGTCGAACACGTTAGGGCACAAAATTCTCAAAATTTTGAAATTAAAGGACATTTTGAAAGTCTTAAAGAGGATATTCGATTGTGCAAATTATATGAAAATCACACCCAGCACGTTAGGACATGATTTTTCGAAGTTTTCACACGAAAGGATATTGCCTCGATTTTAAAATCATTTGCATCTTTTGAATAGAAAACAATTTTAATTTAAAAATGAGTGTGTAAATTAAACACGAATATGCAATTTATTAGCAAAATTAAATAATATGAAGACGAAACAATTATGTAGATAAATAGATGCAAAAATAAACACAAGATTAATAATATAGGAAGTACGAAAAAACGTGAAACAAAAATAGAAAGTAAGATTAATTAAAAATACGAAGAATAATAATTAAATTTTATGTACAAAAATCGAAGAAGAAAAAAAATGGAGTGAAAAATGAAGTTTCGGAGAATTTGGGGTTAAAATGTGATTTTTAAAAAGTTTAGGGGTTAAAATGTGGCTTTAGAAAGGTTTTAAGGTCAAAATGTGATTTTAGAAAAATTTTGGGTCAAAACATAATTTTTAGAATATTTAGGGGTTAAAATATGATTTTTGAAAAATTTATGGTTAAAATAATATTTTTAGAAAGTTTAGGGGTAAAATATAATTTTGGAAAAGTTTGGGGGTTAATATGTAATTTATGGAAATTTTGGGGGTAAAAATGTTATTTGCAAAAAATTTTAAGGTTAAAATGTGATTTTTGGAAAGTTTGAGGGTTAAAATTGAATTTTTAGAAAATTTAGGGGTTAAAATCGAGTTTTTTAAAATAAAATAGCGGCTTCTTGGGTAATAAACCCAAAAATTTAGACACGTGACAGCTTTATATGCCTCATAAAACCAAGGGACTAAATTGAAAATAATTTAAAACTATTGGGTAAATTTAAAATAAATTAAAAATGTGAAAATGACGAAATTGTAGAAATCAAAAAATATGAAAGGACTGAATGGGTAAATAATTCATCCTTAAAAACACGCGGATCCTTTTGTTGGGTTGGGACGGGTTGAATCGTGTCACCCAAAACGACGTCATTTTGAGGTGTTTTGGCCACATCCAAAATGACGCCGTTTTGGTTGCCTTTATATACCACATTTTAGCTTCTTCTTTTTTTCATTTTCACTTCTCTAAAAAAAAAAACCCCAAATCCTCTCTTCTCTCTCCCCTCTCTCCTCATGCCTGACCAAAGGCTCTGGTGATTGATCGTTACTGTCCGTCACATTCCACGGCGCAAAGGTAAATTTTTTTTATTCTAAAATGTAGTTCGAGTTTAGATCAATCGATCTAACCCCTCAAATCTTCAAAAAACTTGAAAAAAAAATTATTTTTTTATCTTTTCGAAAGAAAATATTTTATTTTTAGGGTTTTTAACCCCTTTTTATCTTATGTTTGTTTATTTTATATATATATATATATATTGAAAAGAAATATATAAAAGAAATATATGTATATCAGTATATATAAATTTAGATTTTTATATACATGCGTGTGTATATATATGGGCATGAATTGAAAAAAAATAGGTTTAAAAAATATATATATGTCAATATATATACGTATGTATATGTCGAAATATAGAGATAAATAAACAAAAATATAAATAGATGTCAGGTAGATGTATATATTTAGGTGTTAGTATACCTTGCGAAAGTAGTATGTAGAATTGCCTTTTCTTAAATCTGTCTTTTTGCTATCAATTTCGTGTTGATTTCCAAACTTTTTGATAACATTACAATTGATTTCAGATTGACTCTTTATAACTAAATTTACAATGATGTTTTCTTGTCTTTTTCTCTTAAATTGATTTCAACTCATCTCTAACTTGTGCAAGTTTGGCAGTGGCGATGGTGCAACTTGGTGGTGGTGGTGTTGACATGGCTGCTCCTGGTTGGGCAAGGCAAGGGCGGCAACAGCACAAATTACTACTAGGTCTGTTGATTTTTTAGGTGCTGGGCTATTTGGGCTTAGTTTAAGGTTTGGGATATTGGATTTGTAATTGGGTTAGGGCTTGGACAATTGAGTTTGTAATTTTTGAGACATTTTAAATTAAATGAATTTAATTTAAAATTGTTTTATTTTGATTATTGGACCCGATCAAAATTGCGCTCCAACAATTATTAAATATAAAAAGATTTCAAATGTGAAAAGAAAATATAATAAATATTATTTTTTTAAAAGTGATTATATCAAAGTAATCTTAATTAAATTATCATATTTTACAACTATAAGGCCCTTTGCAAGGTAAAAAAGGTAAATGGTTGATGAAAATGTGTAAATATTTGGAGCAAAGCATCAAATCTGATTTATATAACGCAAATATTAGAGTTGGAGGGCCAAAAATTATGAAGTAAATAAACCACCGACCACTGCTAGTTTTCCAATGGATCTTCCCACAGGAGGGATTGATCCAATCTAAATTTGCGTGGCCACCCATATTTTCTATAACAATAATTCCATGCCGTCAAATCAACACAACTGATACAAGTACAGGTCTGTTGAATGATTAGCTGTAAATGCACTTGTTTTTCAGTGAAATAGCCCTACTCATCTTCATTGGGTTCATGGTGACTGAACATTCAATCCTCTTGTAGAACTTGGGCTTCACCAACTTACCTAAAACATAAGCCCTGGAACGAACAATGAAGTTTAGTGTCAATGGCACCGGCTGAGTCGGTGCACCGTTCAGGCTACCCAAGCTAGCCCCTCCTCCATATAATGGAATTTGACTACCTAACATCACCACAGTTAATGCCCTTTGGCTCTTTCTTGATTGGTAAAACTTCCGCATCTGCAGAATCCCCCATATGCGTATAAGATACTTTTGCTTTGGGAAGAATAAATATATGAAGACAAAGCACATCCAACATTTTAATATTATACTAGAGATAGGGTCATTGCTGGTTTACCGTTCCGGTGGCAACAGTGAGCTGAGAGTAAGAGAGATCTAAAGGTGTTGATGTTACATGAACCCCAAAGAATGTGGCTGTGTTACGGTACGTGAGCTTCACTGTGCAGTTCATCGTCACCATTTCGGTGCTCACTCCCGAGGAATCCGTACCCGCGTGAACCCTGAATCCGTTGAACGATATGCTCTGCCAACAAAACCAATCCATAAATAAAATGCATGTCAAATCTTGAAATAATGTTATAAAGTTCTAACCTTCATGGTGATTTTAGGTTTTTGAGGTCTACTAGCACCCCAAAGAATTAAAGAAAACGTAGTGAAAAGCACAAAGAAGCCGATCACAAATGCGAGGAAATAGCAACGACGACGATGGAAGCCCTGGTGGGCGCCATCACCATCAAGTAAGCCTTCTTCTTCAATGGCATCGAACTCTTTCCATGGCTTGCGACCCTTGCGAGATCCGTCGTGCTTACGCTGTGGTTTCATGGATCCAGACAAGCGGGTTGAAGAAGACTCACGCGAAGAATGAGGGCCTAATGAAGAGTTGGAATGGGAGTGAGGAGGTGAGCCCATGGGGCTGAGCACCGGTGTGGAGTGGAATGAGTTAGTGGTCTTTTCACCATCATGAGAGTCCCTGGATGGGCTCTGCACATAGTAGACTTGGCGACGACCCGACCTTGCCGGTGAAGATTGACTTAGGCTGCTCACCTCCGAGTCTGTCTTGGAGAGATGAGCCGACATTGTCTCCAGTTCTAGCTGTTGTTTTGTAAGTCGAAGGCCCAATGCTAGTGATGAAGAAGGAGAAGAAGAAGGAGAAGGAGAAGAAGAAATAGCAAGAGAGAGTATGGAAATGGGGTTTGATTTGATTTGTTTCCTTGAGAATTAAATGTTCAGAAAAATTGTAGGATCTGTGGAACGTACCTTTTGCTGTCTGCACGTAGCAATTTAGTTTTGTTTATTATTATCGATGTGAAAAAGTAATTAATGAGAGAAGGTGGGGAGAGAGAGAGAGAGAGAGAGAGAGAGAGAGAGCGCAATGGCAATTGTCCAGTTAAATAGGTCCTAGTTTGTATTCATACATGAAATTGTCAACTTAAACTATTTTTTACACTCAACCAGTTTCACTGCAGATCTACATCCAGCCTGTGTGTCAACACAAAGATTGGCTCTACCGTGTGAGTGGAAATCAAGATCAAAGTAACATCAATGGAACTGTGTTGAAAGCACTGAGACAAGATCAACCTGGAAGGATTTGGAGGGGCCTCAAAATCTCACTGCATCTTATATTCTAAATTGTAAACCAAAGGGGATGGATGAACTGTGGAGCAAAAACCATTACAGCTTCCACCCTCCTGTAGGGATGGATGGTTCATAAATTGTTCTCATGAGACTTAAGCGGCTCATATCGTGTGATGATGAAAATTAGGTTGACTTAAGGGCGCTAATCAATGCACGTTTCCTTAAATATAAATTGTCTTCAGTTTAGTCAAAAGAAATACAGAGAGTCTACCTGAATTTTCGTTTGGCATGTTAATGTATGGCTTGGACTATGGTGCATGAATTCTGCGGGTCTTACGGCTGAAAACACACACCAGTAACAACCGACAACGCTAGATGACAATCTATCTCATTTATTGACACCAAACTTTGAATATTGTTTAACCATTGTTCTTAGAAATTACTTGCCTAGTTTTTGCAATAGTACAAGTTGTATTATTTTGTATAATAATCATATTTAAGGTATTATGATTTTTATATAAATTTAATAGTTTGAGTGATATAGATTTGATATGTGACCTCATAATAGAGTACAGGGATTTCTTGGGATTGACTCATATTCTGGCTTTTAGCTATGAATTTTGGCAAACTTTACTCTTTTAAGTCATATAATGTACAGAGAAACTATATAAATAAAGTAGCAGAATAAAAGAAAATGAAATGGGAAAAATACAGTAAGGCAGGGGCTTAATTGACAACATATTGGATTATTTAATAGGCCCAATCAGAGCAGTTAACTATGGGTTACTGTGATGTGATGGTTGTAGCCATAATTGGACTTGTTACCATGTATTTACCAGCATCATCCGTCCAACTCAAAGCACCAAAAATCACATCTTTCTTCAATAATTTTGGGCCCTCCAACCTGAGCTTGTAGCTTTGTTTCTCGTATTTCTTCTTGAAAACCAACTTCGGAGGCTCCACCATCACCTTTATACCATCCATGCCTGTCACCTTTGCCGTATAAGCCATTCCTCCTTTGCCCACATTTGTTTCCGTCCTTTGAAATTCTTGTTCAACCTTGTCAGCTGAAGTTGAAAGCTCATCATCATTGAAGAAAGCTATGAAAGCAGGGTAATTAAGATCCGAGGACCGGTTCATGCAGTCGTGACTTAGCTTCGTAAACATTCGGATTTGCTTTGATGTGTAGTTCATTGCACACAGCAGTTTCATGTAGTCTTGTGGTGTTGCATCGTACACAAGCCCGGGATCAAGAGCCTTGGTGGGATTGATGTGGCCAGCTCCAATGTCTAGAGGACTAGCGGGCTGGTAGTTTGAGACATCTTTAATGGGGCTTAGATTGTTGTCAAATGGATTGGCAGTGGTCATAATGGCAGAGCGAATGGCTGCAGGGCTCCAGTCAGGGTGCGCTCTCTTTACAAGTGCTGCCATGCCTGCCGCATGGGGTGCAGCCATAGAGGTTCCTGATAAGAGATTGAATTTGCTAAACAAAGGATGTGATCGGACTTTAGTAACTTCATTGACTGGGGACCATGATGCTAACACTAAAGAACCAGGAGCCAATATATCAGGCTTTAGAACATTGGGACAGCTTAAAAAAGGCCCTCTGGAACTATATGCATCTACCTTTGGTGCTGGTTTTGTGCCAATACTTGTTTTCTGAAATTGAAACCTTCCCCTCGGATCACTGTTCTGCTTTATTTAGTCTATCACAGTTTGACCATAATTGAGGCTAATAAATGCTGCTGGAAATGAGCTTCTAGTGTAAAGTACAGATAAATAAGAGTAATTGGATATGAAAACAGCTGCAGATACCATTGCAGACTCTGTATTTTGGACTTGATCGCTTACACTTAGATGGTCCTTGCAAACGATTATGTTGTCTTGTAATTGCCTTAGTTCTTCCACGTTTGCACATTCATCCATAAAAATCAGAGGCATTTGGTTTCTAGAGAATTTACCTGGATACAAGGATTCAGAGGTGATTTGCACTCCATTTCCCAAAGTCAAAATTCCATCAAATTCACGATCTATAGAACCTGCAGCCACGGTTAACATCCATGGTGCTCCATTGACTAAAGACCAATATAAAGGCCCATCGTTTCCAGCCGATGCTGCTACGAAAAAACCCTTTTCCATCGCTGCGAAAGTGGCTACTGCTATCAGATCATCATCCAAGACATTGTTATCCACGCTTAACCCCAAGGATAAGGACAATATATCAACTCCACCTTGGAATGCCTGGTCAATTGCAGCAAGTACATCAGATGTGTATGTTCCATATCTCCAAACTACTTTGTACATTGCTATATGAGCCCGTGGAGCCATGCCATTAGCTGTTCCTGAAGCATAGCCAAAATAGGAAGCTCCTTTTGCAGAGTTACCAGCAGCAATTGATGATGTATGAGTTCCATGTCCATTGATATCCCTAGGGGAATTCATTGGAATAGTTAACTTAGGATGGCTAGAAAGCAGCCCTTTGTTGTAAAACCGAGCCCCGATGAGTTTCCTGTTGCAAAAGGAAGAATTGAAATTAGTGCCTGACTCGCATTTTCCTTTCCATCTGGTGGGAACTTGAGCCATCCCCTCATCACTATAACCCTCACTCTCAGGCCAAATTCCAGAGTCCACTATACCAATAATGACATCTTCACCATAATTTGGAGCTGTCCATGCACCTGAAACTGAGCTTAAACCAAGAAATTGAGAAGTATGAGTTGTATGGACAGTGAGAGGACGATCTCGAGTGAATGAAAGGTAACCAAAAGATTTCTTGAGGGATTCAAGCTCAGATAAGGTGAGAGTAGCACTGAATCCATTGATAGAATAAGTGCAAGTGTATACATGTTTGGAAGTAACGGTGGAAGAGGCTGAAGCTGCTTCAGAGGTGTCTGCTATGGAAGAAAGCATTGAGAAATACCAGTTGTGATGACTGGAGAAGGCTTTAGGCATGGCTGATGGGTCCATGTGGATGATATATGTGTCGGATTTGGCTCGAGTGAACGGAAGAAAGGAGACGATGAACAAAGCAGTGGACATAGTATGAAGAAAATTCATGGTTGAACTCTGTGGCATAAATCAGTATGAAATTCTCTCTTTATCGGCTGTTCCTGTATAAGATGTGCAATATCATGGAATTTTCCATGTTGCCACCCTCTTCCTTTTTCCTTTGCCAAAAGCACGCATGGTAGTGGGAGACAGACCATTAGTGACCTTTTAGTTTTAGTTCTCCAATAATATCTATCTTGTTCCTGCTTTTTATTTCTTTTGAGATAAGCGTTGGGGTCATATATTTGCAACTTTTGGTTTTTGTATTTCATTTTGATGGCTGCTTTCGAGTGTCCTACTTTTACACAGTCTTAACAGCAGAAATCCTACAAATTTGCAGTCTTTCCAAAATAAGTCAAGACCATGACTTCTAAGTTTGTCTTCTCTTTGCTCCAGATCTTGAGACCAAGGATGGCTGAATTCATCTATTCAATTACTAACATGGCAATACGGCATGCACTTCCCTTAGTGTGAAAAAAAATTTTAATGCAAAAATTGAAGTTAAATGTTGAGGGATTTCCTGACTTTTTCGGGGAGAAATTTTTAAAGTGTAAACACATTCAATATTTTCTCTTTTTAAGGTTTTGCTTTTAAACTTTAACGAGTGCTTGAGGTTATTTAAAAAGGTGACAAATTCAACAAAATAGGAGCACTTCGTCGGAACGAATAATGTGTGGTGCATGATCAACTATCAAGAAAATGTAAGCATTTTGCATTTGATAACCTAGCACCATCATCATGCCCTGAACCGAGACCTAACAGACACGGCATATGTACTAAGTTACAAGTAAATGAATTAAAAAAAATTAAACAGGTTTTTTTCTATAAAAAATCCAAATACAATTTATAAACATTAATAGAGTTTGAGAATACGAAAGTAAATTTTAAAATAAACAAAGAGAATTGATATCAAAAGTTAAAACTTAAATAGAGATATTCATTAATCTTGAAAATCTAAAATTATTATCAACAAAAAAATTTAAAACAATGCATTCTAAGAATGTCAGTCTCCAAATATTCCGCGTTCATACTTAAAATTCGAACCTGTAAAACGGAAAAAGCAAGAATGAGTACAAACTACTAAGTAACTGAAATTCAATTCGGTTGGGTTAAGCAGACAAAAAAGTATTTAGGCAAAAATGTTTCATTAAAAGCATGCATGAGAAGATCTTCGAAAACCTATCATAATTCAAAAATTGAATTTCATATCATAAACATGTATAAGCAAAAACAAAACTTCCAAGTGCATATACATAATTATATGTGATACAACTTACAAGTTATGGTCACCTTTGTTTCGGTGATAGAGGTCGGAGACCACAATTACCCTAATAGTATGGGATGAGATTATACAACTATTTTAAATTGTTGGTACGGTTAAAACCGATTTTTAAAAATGAAATACATGTTGACATGACTATCATTTAACCTCCACGGGCAGGATCAAAGCATAGCATATCAAGGGAAAATTTTGAAATTCAGACAGATTACTTTGTCTTTAACTCGTACCAAACATGAACACGATGAGTGATTCTAATGGTAAAGAAAATGATATTCAACCCAGGAGACTCGAGTTCGGACACTTGTGAGTGCAATGTGTGTGTTATTAAAAGTTTAAGAAAAAACCTTTCCACATACAAAACATATTTTTTGTTAGCAAATAATTAATTTTTTTAACAATTTATAATTTTTTTGAATTTTTAATTTTTTTAAAATTAATTAATTGTTGATATGACAATCTATATGTATTCCATGTCAGCAAAGTTAACAATAATTAATTTTTCCATCGATCTTGGAATGATTTGACAAGTAACCTCCCAATTTAAAGGTTAAAACAGATGAAAATTTAGATGAATAGATAAAATGATTTTTTTTATAAAGTTGAAGAATCAAACAAGTTATTATGCGTTTTCAAAAGCATATTTCTCAAAAAATGTTCCATATGCCTAAAGGTTAAAGTTTACTACAAGTCCTTGTACTATATCATAAAATTTATTTTAGTCCTTATATTATAAAAAAGAACATTGTAATCTCTATATATTTGAAAAGTTAATATTTTAATCCCTACACGTTAATTTTACTGTTCATAGAATGACGTGGCTTAATGATGGCTAGTGTGACATTAAAAAAATTAAATCAAATTAAAAAGTTAAATATTAGTTACTATTAAAACAATTCATACCATTTAAAGCAAAAATAATTATCAAAGAATATTCTAAAATGAAAAGCAAATATGTTGATATTCAATTTTGATTTTTAAGAGCTATTTTTTTTTCTCGTTTTGTTAAACCAATTTTTTTTCCTCTCCCATATTCAGTGGCGGATCCCGGATCCTTTTAAAATGAAATTTTTTTACTTAGGCTCTTTAAAATTTTAAATTTATAATTATAAAATTACACTTTGGTCTCTCAAAAATGATAAAAAAATTGATTTAATCATTTAAAAATTATAAATATATAAGCTATTAAAAAGGTAAAATAGCATTTTTATTATCGTAAAAATATACAATTTAATTTCGTCCCCCCAACTTTTCTGACTTTGCCCTTGCCCGTATTTCTAAACAATTTTTTTCTCTTTATTTTTTAGTTATCTCTCATTTTGCTAAACACATTTTTTTTTTCTCTTAAACAAACGAAAACAATATTTTGGTCGGGGTTGGTATCGCCTAACAATGTGGCAGGACCTAAATTTTCAAACCGGTGCCGCATGACATATCGACAACACCATTTGACATCGACAACTTTTTTTTCTTTTTTTCAGCTTTTTTTCTGACATGTCATTTTTTAAAATTAAAATAATACCATCTGACACACTGACAACACTAATATTTTTTTTTCTCACTGTGATATGGGTATTTTAAAAAATACATATTAATGTTGTCTGACACAGTGGCGCCGCCAATAAAAAATATTATTTTTTAAAAAACTCATGATTAGAGAAAAAATTAGATGATGTCATCAATATTTCAAACTATATCGAGAAATACGATAACAAAAACCCCTTTTTCGCAACTAATTTACTCCCCACGCTATTTTTATATTTAATTAAATTTTTAATTTTATTTTTATATATAAAAAAAACTTTTCATTCCATTCTTATACGATATTTTTGTTTTTTATACTCTTTTCCAATTTTTAATTAAAACTATTAAAATTTAAAAAAAAAATACAGTATCGTATAAGAAATCATTATCGAAAAACTTTTCTTTTATAAAATCTTTCATAATCTTCTAAACTTTGGAAAATGTTTTTAAATTTTCACAGTTGAATATAATTTTAGAAATTTTTAGAATCATTGTTTAATAATATAAATTTTTATAATTTTAAAAAGAATTATTTTTAATTTTTTTTCAATTATATATATTATATATGATTTTTTACATTTTTAACCGATATAATATATATAATACTAAAAAATAAAAAAGCACATGATGTGTTCTAATAGCTCCACGTGACTGGTCAACGCTAGAGGTGATCATCCGTCGGGCCGAGTCGAGTTCAGACCGAATTTTAATAAAATTTTAAATTCATTTTCTAGGTCAGGCTCGGCTCGACTCGAAAAATGGGCCTAAAATTAGCCTAAGTTCGACCCATATTATAATAGTTAAACGCGAGCCCGACCCAATCCAATCCATATTAATTTTTTTAAGATTATTTTATTATATAAATAATTTTAAAATATGATATATCAAATACACTTAAAAATATTAAAACAAATATTAAAACAACAAACAAATTAGAAACGATATTAAAATAATTCGCAAAACAACAAACAAATTGAAAATATAATAAGTACCCTTTATATTAAGATAGTTACAACTAAAATAATAGCAAAATTAATGATAAAACAAAATTTCTACAATATCCAAATAATATAAATAATGGATGCCAAATAATAATAAAAGCGACAATAAAATAACATAAACAAATAGAAAATTAGAAGATTTACAAATTGAAAACCTTCATTATTCAAATATCAAAATACATGGTATTAAATAAACAAGAAAATCGGTTTGATTTTAAGTTAAAACACAAAAGCTTTATGGCTTCTGTTAATAAGAGAGTTAACCTTTTTTTTTTGTATGGATTTGACAAGCAATTGATGAGATTTGGGAGATTTGTTTTGTCTTTGTCAAATTTAGATATCCATGCACAGAGAGGATAAGGGAGAAGTTGCTAATCTTTCTTTTTTTTAGATGGATTTGACAAGTAATTGATGATATTTGGATGATCAAGTGAAAAGGGAGAGATGGACCCTTAGACGTGAGATTAATCAGTGAGGAGTACAATTAGGAGGCTGAGAGAACAAACCGAAATTTGGGGGATTTGTTTTGCCTTTGTCAAATTTGTTTGCATGTATTGCATACTTTTATTTTTTTATTAGAATTTATTTTCTTTTTTTTATTTGTTTTATCTTTCAATGCAATCATTATTACAAGCAAAAAAAATTAGTATTAAAAATAAAAATAAAATTATTATTATAAATTCGGGCCGAGCTCGAGTCAAGAAAATAAAAACAAGGCTCGATCCATTTTTAAAATGATCCTCGTTTTTTGTTCAAGCCCATTTTTCGGGCCTACATTTTTATCCAAACCCGCCCATTTTTCGGGTGGACCTTCGGGTCGGGCCGGGTAGTCCAATCCATGATCACCTCTAGTCAACGCTGATCAATTCTCATCACGGTCAATCAAAATTAAAAGTGTTTTAATATTTAAATATTTAATTTTATATTTTTTCTATTTTTTAATTTAAGGTTAATCTTTTTGTTTTAAATACAACTAATTGTCATTTGGCTTTTTTATTAGCCAAAACATGTCACGTTGCACTTTTATTGGCCAAAGCTACTTAACAAATTTTTTAAATGTCAATTACAAAATGAACTAAAGATAGAAGAAATTGATACTTTAGATATCCAATTGAGACAAAAAAAAATTACCAAAGTAAGAAAATGAGTATACCTCAAGAGTTAAATCGTGAATTAAACTTTAAATTTAATATCTTAATAGTTATTTTTTAATCTCATATCATTGCTACAACTACTATTGAATCCAAACACATATTTTGAAGTTGATTTTAATCTTACTGTTATGATATCTAATATTAACACTATAATAATTAATCTCACCGTTGCCTTGTGTTTAACCTCATCGAATGCAATCTCATCGTCCATTCAAAAAAAGCCTTAAGAGAGAAAAAAAAATGCAATGTTTATACCAATAATTATTCAGGAAATAAAAATGCAATGTAAGTTAAGCCTAAAATTTTAAATATTAATTTATTATATTAATAATTATTTTAATTATATTTATATAAATATTATAATATTAATCTCAAGCATAACACAGCTCTTAAATTAATCCATACTTAAATAACGTGCTTAATTATGTTGATATCAAGAATCAACTTACATCAACCTAATAAAAAATTATTTAAAAACTAATTTTAATTAATGCCAGCAACCTCTTAACTTGAGGAGAAAAATATTCAATCCTAACAACCCACCCCTATCTTCAACTATCATATATATAAAATAAAAATAAATAAATAAATATTTGCATCTTTTACCATTTATATACAAAATGATTAAACAAAAGCATTAAAAATGAGATATTTAAATTTTAAGCTCAAGCTTAAATAAAACTCATTTATGAATACTCTACCCATGATTCAATAGTTAAATAAATTATTTATAAATATAATCTGAATAATGTTAATTTTTCCAATCCGACAAAATCTGATTATAGTGAAAGTATGCTAACGATTAAAAAGAAAAGGAAGGAGATTTGGTAGTGGCCACTACATGATAATTACAAAGCAGGAGAAAAAGAAAGATTCAAAACGTGACAATGAGGTCGTTCATCTGTACCCAACCAAAGGCACATCGGTCTCTAATTCTTTTAACTGTGGATGCTGCCAAATCAACCACTGGCCGAACCTTAGCCAACTCTTTCTCTACTGCTATCCTCGCACTTGTATCCATCTACAACCAAAAAGTAAATCACTTAATTACCCTACTCATTCCCTAATTTATTACAACGCAAAACATACTGTAAACCAAGAATGAACCACCTTTTCTATGCGGCGTGAGGTATCCAAAAGATAACAGAAATAAGCAAGTTGCTTGTATAGATCTGCTTCCGTGTACTGGAGATTTCAAGGAATAAATGTCAGCATCTTTATAATAATAAGCTTGTTAAGGGAAATATATATATAAAAGATTGTCATGAAACCTTTCTCACTAGATGCCCATTACAGCGGGGGTAGTTTGGACAAACTGTTCCTTTCTCAGAATCACCTAACAGCCGCAGGTTGAGACTTCGTGTCGTGTGTTTGCAAGTTTCATCATCACACTGAAACCAAAGTTAAAACATGTTCTCAGATTTAATTGCTGCTAAACTCTCAAGTGTTTTACATGTACATACAAGATTTTGCAAGAGGTCTATTACCGTCATTAAGCCTCTGTAGTACATTGAAATAAACCCATCCACTTGTCGTTTGACCTGACACACAGGACAAAGCACACATTTGATTGCCAAACATGTTTGGATGACCAGACAATCGATGTAAGCATGTCATGTCAGAGCAGAGCAAGTAAAAAATTCAACAAATACCTGGTTTGCTATCATTCCAGGAGACATTCTACCCATGTCACCTTCTTCTGGACATTTGGGGCAGCTCAATGTTCGCCAGAAATTGCTAGTAGATTCCTCTTGTTGCATTTTTGTTGGTATCTCACCAATTGTATGAATGGAGCTGAATACAGCAGGACAGGTAAAAGTGGCTGAACAGCTCGGACATGACAATGTCAGTGGCTCACATCCCCGATATCTGCAACACAAACCAAGGCGTAGATTATTTCATGGAAGAAACACATGCATTATGTCATTGAAGTAGATTCAGATAAGATTTTTTTTTATACATAAACCTGGATTATGGTAAACAATAAGAAAGTTATAATCAGAATCATTTGCAAAGGAATAATAAATATAATAGAATATTGCAAAATTTTGACAGAAGTAAAAACTATTAAAAAGTTCTTTGACATTACGAAGGAGCAAACAGCATGGTAGAAGGAAAAAGTTACCTCTCCTCATCATCTACAGCAAATAAGAGAGCATTAGCGGTGTCATTGCTGACAGCTACACTTGATTTACTTTGGAACTGGCAAAAAACAATAAGATACTAATATATCACTGTCGAACTGTGTGCAAGATAGAACATTGCTTTCCTTCAAATTCAGGCATAGGGATCACCTTTGATGAGTCAAGTCCTAAACAATCAGCCAACCGCTCTGGGCTAGTCCCTTGTATTGAAGCACATAATCGGGATACAACCGGATGGATCTGCTGTGACAAGTAGTAATCAATGTCAATCATCCATTTCCCTTCATCTTTTTTCAACTCATCAGGATGCCTTGCACGGTAAGCTATCCCTGTTGAATTGCTTGAACTAGTCCCCTGTCCAATACGGAAAAAAAATGGGGAAAAAAATTGGATTAACAGATAGAGATGAAGTAAAATGGAGGTCTAATTGCAGCCTGCACCCAATGTTCAGATATACTTCATGCAAAAACTGACGTACAAACCTGTCCACAGCAAATTATATATGGAATAGTATCACCAGCCGAGCAACCAGTAGAATAACCACTTTGCTTCATTCTGAGAGCCACCTATAAATTGGTTCAAGTAATATCATTGAATGAATTAGATACATGGTAAGGGAAATTATATTAAGATTATAAGTCATAACACGTGCATGGCCAGTTACTGTTTGTTGAACTCACCTGAACATGAGGTTGATTTTTGGCATCTGGGTAGGCTTCAGGTGGTTTAGTCAATGTCTTTGTAATAATGTACTTCTGAAGTTCTACTTGTCCATTCCTCATTTCTTCTTGCACCTGTTACAAGTAAACAGGTCAACTATATAATAGCAATCGAAGCACACAACTTCACCTTGCAAAGAAGTTTAGACAAATAATGAGCATAATAAACCATACACAGTAGCTCCTTGATGTATTCATGAATGATTCCTAGGAGCTAAGACATTCTGTCCAGCACCAAATCCAACCAAAGAACAAAATAAAAACAGTATTAATATAAGCATTTTCTACTTACCTTCATGAGAGAGTTATGTATTGATTCAACAACATCTTCACAAGACCTGTAAACATAGGCCCCAACAGTGATAAATGCTCAGTGAACAAGTTCTACTGGGATTTCCAAGTTGATATAAAAATCAACACAGCTTAAGATTAAAAACTAGGAGAATATCACATACCCTCCAGATAGGATTTGAGCAAGACAAAAGTCGCCCAATTCCTTTGACAGTAAGCTCCAGTCACGACGAACCATATCAAGACCTTTCCGCTCAATAACCTATAGCTAAAAGGTTATCTCTCCAATTCTTTTAAGACTCGGTAGGAAATGAAAATGTATTTGAGAAATCAACAGTACCTCATATGTCATCCCATCCTTCAATTGCACCTTCACAGCTGCATACTTTTTCTTCTTCAGAAGCAACATTCTCTTGTACAGACCATCAAGGTCAATTTCTAGGCACCTATATTTTTTGTTCACCTGGAAATAAAGAGAAAAGTCATCTTGCATAAGGTACCTAAAAAAGAGTTTAGATTCAAAATGAAAACATTATGGCACATTAATGCTGGCTGTATAGTTTATAAATCTTCACTAAAGACCCCAAGGGAAATCCATACCTTCCAAATTAGGAAGTCAATTTAGAATGGTGGCAACAATTCAATCAAATTCTAAGAAAAAGGACTACAGCAATACACCCTATACAGTAATAATTGGGAATTAATGGGACAGTTTTCTTCTTTGTTAAAGGTTTTTTGCTTAAACAAACCCTTGCAGAAAGTCTTATCAACCACATTCCTAGCTACAAACAATGTACTTGCATCACATTACAAGCACAGCACAGAAACATTAAAGCTTTCATGAATTTTTATAATTTTTAGTATGCAAAAGGTAGTCTACACAAGTGAAAACAAATCACATTATCAGAGCCTTACCTCCTGGATGACTTTTCCTGCAATTGCTTTTGCTTTGGCAATATCATCCAATCCACTATAAACCATAATAGAATCTGTATCACCATAGATGACCTGCAATAAAAAAATACTATCTTCAGGAGCATAATTCATTCAGTAACATAGACATGATATTGTCGCTATTCACAGCTTCTGAATATCAAGGCACAAGTCATAAGAGACTACCTCTAAGTTTAAATTATTCTGAACAAGATCAACAGTACTTTGTAGAATCTCCCTTCCCTAATCAACAGCAATATAACTTAGACCAAATCACAAGAAAATAACTCGCATCAAACCAACATCTTTATACTTGAGAACAAGATTATCTTTGCATTTCTGTGCATGCTACATATAGCTCTCTTACCTGTTGTGTTATAAGCTCTGCAAGAGGTTTTGCATAAAATCTCGAATTGGAAAATCCAAGGCATCCATACATACTGCACAGTAAACACAATCAGGTCATGTGCAAGAGGTGCCATCTAAACTACAAATAAGAATTGTCAGCAAAATGTCAAAGCTGGATAGGAATTTTGAAATGGCCATCTATACAACAGGCTTTGGCAATCACTAAAAATTTTCAAAGAAATCAAGGACAGCACCAAAGGGGGGGGCCTTGGTCCCCCCAAAATGGTAAAATTTTATTTTAATCCCTTTAAAATTCTGAAACTATAAGTTAATAAAATGATCAAATTCCACTTTGACCCACCAAAGATAATAAAATTTCAATTTAATCTTTAAAAATTATGAAATAATAAGTTTACACAATGACAAAATTATACTTTGCCCCCCCTTAAAAACTTATAATTCTATTCCCCCCTCCAAAAAAAAAATTCTGACTTCATCTCTAAAGAAATTAAAAGATATGAAGCATCAACCAAGTAATCCCAAAACAATAGTAATAATAATTAAAATACACACAAACCTATTTGCAGTGAGCTTTAGTGCTTGCTGCTGAATATCAAGTTGCTGAACCTTGATACCAGATGCATTTTTCATCCATGACTTTACCATTCTCCTTCTCTGAACCAAATTTTTCAGCAACTACAGAAGGGTATGAAAAAAAAATTTTCTTTTAATGTTAACATATGAAGAATTGGAAGCTAATAGACAATGTAAAGACACATCTTTGACGGAGCAGTCTTATTTGAACACGCAGAACCATTCAAGACCCCCATAGCTCTTTAAAAGATGATCACACATGCAGATTGCTCAAGTATCAATACACCATCCCAGATTTCTTTTATCATATTTATTGATCACTCAAAATAATAACTAATAATCTGTGATTATAAATAGTTATAACTTATCTATCTTGCCAATAAAAATTCAAAATCATCAAAACAAGTCATTATTTATTCAAATTCCTTCTCATAGTTTATGTGATGTCTTCTCAAGATACAACTCAAAACACTAGTCCATTTCTGAAGACCTCAAACATTTTAAAATCATCTAAAAGAATAATAGATGCCTTAAATGTGGGTGTTTCTATTGTACTCTTTATAATAAACCATAAAATAAAAAAACATTAGTGCAATTAAAATATCTAAAGGGCAAAGGCAACAACCCTCATTAAACTTAGTGCACTTCTTCTGGAGATTCACACATCCTGACAGTTGAAGCGTCTACTTAAATAAGAATTATATTGACAGCTAGAAGACAAATAAATAGAGTGAATAAAGTTCGAATAGAATTAGGCATATTCAACTGTTCAAAAGTAATCAGGAAAAATGGATTCAGAATGTTAGAGGCGATTATACCTCAGGTAGAACCCCAGCTGTTTTACTAGACGGCAAACGAGGAATTAATCCATCAGGAAATCTTTCAACAGTTGTGAAGCATATATTGTATTCCTGTTGGACCAAATTAGCAGCTTGTACTAATTAAAAAGTATATAACAGAAGTAACCACTACCTTGAACAAGAGGGAAAAGAAAGATAAAATTCAAATCTGATTGTAAATAGAAGAGGCATGATGTAGTTATTAGAACCTGAATAATGGAAGGGTAAAGGCTATTGAAATCAAGCAACAACACATATTTGTCATATAGTCCTCTTTTCGGCTCCAAAACCAGTCCACCTGCATAGCCAGGACCTTTTTTGCCTTTTCCACGTTCATTGTGAGTTTCCTCTTCAAAATTAATATCCTTGTTATCCACCTCATCCCTATTTCCATCCTCAACACCATGATTAATTCTCCTTTTTGCAACTTTTGTTTCCTTCGTGTGAGATGAAAACTTGTCTGGGACAATGTACTTTTTTGCATGAAATGCATGCAACAAAAGATACTCTACTCTTTGTGCCCTAGCACCCTGAAAAGGAATGTGTGCTTTTATTAAGTCAATGAGCAGATATTGAGACAAGTGCACATAGAACCAAGCAGAACTCACCTGGAGGGTTTTTCCCCAGAGATTACCACTGATATTTGTCAGCTGGCGGGTAAGGGGAAGAACACTTAGATGAAACATTAATTCCATAGATAACCATGCATCAGTCTCACCATATTCAATCTGAACACATCACAAGATATAATTAGAAGCATGATAGCTCAGACCAGCAGTTGTATAGTTTGCCCTGCTCGACATTCCAAGTATTATTATCCTCAAGTTCAAACAGTAAGGCCCACCATAATTTGTTGAAATACACTAATACAGAAACCACTAAAAGCTCTTCGCCAGGAATTCAAGTCATTAATTCATTTACAACATAAACTGAACCATTGCAAGAAAAACATCAAACAATCATCATGCAAGTTGGGTACTTGATATCAAATTACAGCTAAGATTTATGTTTTCAATTACATGTTTAACAATGATCTGTATAAATGTTATTAGAGTTTAGATGCCACCTAATTGAAATGTAACTAGACATTAAAAATAAAGAATTCAAACCAATACTACAAGTTATGGTTACCAGAACCTACAAGTTCCACGAGCAATTCAGATGTTTGGAACATTCGGGGAATATCTTGAGGAGTGATCTCCTTGCGGTCTTTGTTGAGCTGAGTCTTTGACAGTTGTGTCAAAGAATAGCTAACCTGAGAACCAAATTTGCATGTTTAATAAGCAAAGGTTTCCATCATCTAGGTTCACATATTGCATCAAGGGTGTAATGCACAAGTTTACATGCCTCTTTTAACAAGTCACGGGAACACAAATATGTATCACATAAAAGGCGACCAGCAATGCATGACATGATCCCAGGGCTGGCTCCAGACCCAAAGATGGTACTCCCTTTTGTTAACCTGGGCATCACAGAACGCTTCAGACGGCCAACTTTGGACCACATGCTGCTTGGCACTTTGCAAGCCTGCATAAGAGAAAAATATTAGCACTATAGGGTTCATGGAAAATAATCATATGGGCATTTGATAGGTATAGAGGCAGATTGCATTTAAGGAATAGTAAGAGGAAAGTTAAAGCGAACTACAGGCAATTATTGCCATCTAGAGATTTGATAATGAAGAAAAGTTAACTATTACATCAGGAAAATGAAATTTAACGGTGGGAAAATATTGAATGCTTTTAGGAGACTATTATGTGTATAGACATTGATTAATAGTGATTCAATAGTCTTGCACCTTCTAAATAGCATTTAGTGGTGATAAGATACCAATGAATGCCAACTCTAGCTTAAATATGCTCATGGGCAGCTGATTGAAGCCTGCCCATGATCCTTTACCAGTGGCTGAGAATATGCAAAAGGTATATATAAATTCTTTCCAGAGTAAAGCACTTTGTGGAGATTCCCACCTGGGCTCTATGTAGGAGAACATCCAAGTCAAAGCCAGATATATTATGCCCAACAAGAACATCACTGTCTAACTTGTATAACTCAATCATCAGCCGATTTAATAAAGCTCTTTCACTGCAACATTGTGTAAAAAGATACTTCAATAGCCCAATAACTATAATCATTCAAAGATATTATCACGATAGAGGCAACAATCAAAAGGTTTGATGGAAGACGCATACACAACTTACCTGCTCTCAGAGACTAAAACATTTGATCCAGCTTTTGAGTTTCTATCTGTCACCTCTTTGGTAAACCCCATAGGAAAAATGCCTCCATCAAGTTTGCGGACAACAGTAAAGTGGCTCAGTAAACCAGGTTTCTTCCATTCTGAAGCCAACATAGGAGTGTCTATCTGAAAGCCCAAACAGCATATTGTCTATTATTTTCTTAGGTCAACACAGCAACTTGTGTGATATGTAAGCCAGTATAGAACATGCTTAACTAATATTAATGAAGTTCGAGTATATCAACGGTGACATCTTTCCGCTACTTTGATTTAATATGGTTTCCTATTAAAAAAAGAACGTGCAGGTGTTTTCATAAATAGCTGAACCAGCCTAAAAGAATATTAAAGTATAAAAGCTATTGACTAAACACTGAAATGAATTACTGAAGCATTTAAGTGACTCAGCTAAGCTTAAAAGTTTAAAATGCACTACTTCTGAGCTCCATATACCTCCATAATATGTAGGAAGGAATGCTTCATGTTATTTTTAAAGACCAGATCCCCCAGAATTAACATTTGAGGCAGCTTACGATACATGGGGGACTGGGGAGCCTAATTTAAGTCAACCAAAACCTCTTAAAAAAGTTCTTGACAAAATGTGCTTAGTTCACTATGTAGAACCATAACCAGAAAAAGCCTCGATAACACACAAACCTTAGCCCTGTGACAGCAAATAATGGATGCTGAGACTACTTCATTTACATTCTGCCTCTCATTGATGATAGTCTTCAAATTTATGGCTGAAACAACAATAGGAGGAATTTCTGTTGTTTTCTTAGATGAAGATGAAACCCTAATGTCTTTGGGAGAATCAACAATAACCTCATACTTGCACCAGCTGACCTGTAAGAGTTTAACCAAACTGTCAACATAAGAACTGAAAACATGCTTGAATTTGTAAATTTAGCTAAAACCACACCAACTGAAAACATACTTGAATTTGTAAATTTAGCTAAAACCACGCTATTAGATGCCTAAGTTCAAGAATCTTACCCTCTGAGGAGCTGGACAAGTAGAAAACTTCGAAACTGACAGCCAAGAAGGTCCTTTTACTTTCCTTTTAACAAGGAAAAGCTCCAATGCACTGCAAGTGATAATACTAGTCAGTAAGCTGTCCAATTTTTCAAGTAAAGAACCCATAGGTTATAGCGTTGTCTAATCATGGAGAACATGCTTTGGTTAAATAGAAACTCATCAAAGATGTGTTTTAGGGAAGATAATTATTAAGTCAAATTGATTTTAAATTAAAAAAATAACTTTATAACATTGTCATTGGATTCCACAGAACAAATATTAAGATTATCACTAGCCAATCAATCAACTTCATATCAAATAACCATGTCAATCACCCAAAGCATTTTGATTCAACATGTTCCCCATAAGTAAAGAGGGCTTTGCAAAACTAAACACTAGAATAACATTAAAACAGAAGGGTAATGTGTACAAAAGGCTGTGACAACTCATAAGACTGCATAAGAAGATTAGAATGAAATTTCTCCTCAAATGGTACCTCTAACAAACAGAAGCAATTATTTTTTTCCAAAAGGCTCATTGTATGAACCTTTAAAATTCCAGGTCAATGAACTTTACTCAGCATGGTACTAAAACACAGACTGGCCAAGATTTATGTTGAAGATCCCATCATTGTCTGAATGAGAAGGACAGCTTCCTGAATTTAAAGAACTGAAGTGCTTGGCTGAAAATGGGGGACAATAAAATTGGCAGATTACTTTGAAAAAGAGGGCATATTTGATGCATCTGTGTCTGAACCAGCCATTGGGCATTATCTCAAGTGATTACAGGATGGATGTGGTTGATCTAGGTGTTACCCTTAAATCTAAACGATCATATAGATATACAATCAAACAAATATTAAGATGAACATGCGCAGGAAACTACTTAAACCTGTTGTGAGTTCCAAGCAGAGCACAGAACTTTTCTCCCTTGAAATCTGATGGAAGTGGTGGATCCTGTAAAAAATGAGGACAAAGAGGTCATAATTGAGGATAGAGTAAGAAACTAGTTTATCTATTTGTGACAAAGGAATCATGGTGTGTGGACAAGTTTAAAAGAAGAATTGCTAGTGTCTCTAAATTTACTTGAACTACAAAACAAAACGTTCACCAGCAAAATCCGTGGAAATAAACTCTAGACAAAACCATGTTATTGTTTGATATGCAACTCTAGTGAAATACCTTGAATGGGTAGTTAATTTTGAGGACATAATTCTCTCCAACAGGCACATCTGATCTCTCGAACGCATATCGCCTCTGAAATTTGATCATCAATTCAATAGGCCAAGCAGAATAAGAACATGAGGAAATAGAAAAGATAGACAAGATTAAGCAGGGCATAAATCAAAATCTAAAACTCAGATTGATTGAGTCTGCAAACCTTAACAGGTGCCATGGTAAAACCTGATACATTAAGGTTTAATAAGTGGTTTCCAACTTCATTCTTCAACTCTGATGCCATGTCCTTGAAGAAAAAAGTAGAAGAGAAGCATCAAGCGTTCTATCAGAATCCAAAAAGGTAAAAACAACAACAAACAAAAAACAAAGAGAGACAATGAAGACAGAAAATCAACTTACATGCAACTTCGATTGGAAACTGGAAATTGAAATCTTTGATTCTCCTGCATCCTTCTCAAGTTTCACAATCTCATCATTGTGAAATATTGAACCGTCGGGGATTGCATAAACACATCTCTGAATATTTTTTACAACCACACAACAACTTTGGTATCCACTCCGAACTTTGACCTAAATTCAATTCCCGTTTCAGACCACAAATGGCATTTCTCTTATTAACATACAAACATAGAAAACAGGATAACCCGACTTTAAAGCCACAACCAAACACGGCACCATAAAATTAATTCAAGAAAGCTATAGGTAAGTCCAGAAGAATACAATTACCTTGCCAAAGAGATAAAGAGTGCCCATATTAGCACCATAAAACTCCTCGTGAGCATCAAGTATATAAAATGGCATCGAGCCATCCACATCAAGCTCAAACTCCGACTGCCCTTCACCAGCAAACCCATCGATACCTTCCACAGAGCCATTCACATTGCCATTCCCATCACCCTTCACTGCCTTCCATCCAGCCGTTGCACTCAAAGCCTCATCCTTCTTCTCCTCGGAGATCTTCGCATTTAATTTAAGCACACTCCCCTCTTTCTCTTCTTCCTTCTCTTCCACAGTCTCCACTTTCAATTCGACCTCAGGCTCCACTTTGTCAACCTCGATTTCACTAGATTCCACAACTGCCTCTTCATTGTTCGAAGGATACTTCTCAACAAGTTCATTCAATCCTTCAGAAACTAACTCACCTTCACTCTTAACAGAAGTTACCACCGTGGGAGCAACTTTGGAGGGCCTAACAGAAGTCAAATGACTGTTTTGGCCTCGTCTACGATGTTCCCTATCAGATTCATCAGGGGCAAACTGTTTGATCACATCATCGACAATGCTTTCGCATTTTACCTTGTCAGTTTCTTTACCCTTCTTATTAAAGGCCGATGAAGTAAACATCGAAGAGACCCTCTGTTTCCCCATCATTGCCGCCGCCGCCGACAATGAAGCGCTATTTTTGCTTACTTTGCTACTATTATTGTTGTTATTGTCCTTCTTTTCCTTTTTCTCAACCTTTTTTTTCCTCGAGTATCTTCCGCCTTCGGACCCTTCATCATCGGACGACAGATAATGACTCGCCTGAGACCAGTCAACTTCATTCCCGTCATCTCCATAGCCAAAGTCTCCATATTCATCGTCGTTCTCAATGAAATCTTCAGCCTCTTTTCGCCGCTTGTTCACGATCTCCTGGTAAGCATCTTCATCGCAGTTATCGAACACCGGTTCATCGAGCTTGACTAAGTAAGCAGGCACAGAGGCGTCAGAGCGACGCCCACCCTGGCGTAAGGCTTTTAAGCGTTCTAGGGCTCCCGCGCGCTTCTCCGCCTCCGCTCCTCGGCCACGGCGGCGACCTCCAGTGTCTGTCGGCTGATCAATCGGCCTATCACCTTCCATTAATCTACTTGATTTTCGTCTCTTTTTTTTATTTTTTTTCTTTCGATGAAAGTGTTGCTGAATGCCTTTGATTTCAATGGGATTTTTCCAGTGAAAATTGGAAATAAATTTGGGAATTTATCTGTATATTATAATATTATAAATGGCGGGAAGATTTAAGGGTTTTGGCGCTAATTCCCTTGGAGTTTCATATCCTTTTGTTATATGTCAAATTATAAAGATGGTCCCTATACTTATCTATTTGTGTGAATTTAGTCTTTCTACTTTTATTTGTTTGATATTAATCCCTCTACTTTTCAAATAGATCATTTTCAGTTCTTTTATTAACTTTTTTTGTTGTCTTTATTTTAAAATTAGGTATGTATAATCACAAAATTAACTTTTAATTTTTATAACTTTTATTAATTTAACTCCTAATTATTTTTAATTATGTCTTTACAAATTTTCAAGGGGTAAGCTCCAATGTTAAATATAGTTATATGGAACTTTAAAATTGTGTCACACCATAACCTAAAAAATCAATATATATAAATTTAAAAAATATAAAAATTATTATAACTATAAAAAAACATAAAAATTATAAAATATATATCGAAAAAATACACCCTAGTTTTTTCTTCAAAGTAAAAAAATGCTTACTAATAAAAAAAAAATAGATCAAAAACTTTAAACTCATCCTCATCTTGTTAAGCATCAAACCCAATCATCTTCTTCAAAATAACTAATCATAATTTTCATGAGAATGAAAAATGCAAATAATCTCGCACACAGTTTGGGGGCTCGCACGCGGCCTAGACAACGTTCCAACAGCATTCATGGATTTGATGAACCAAATCTTTAAACCTCAGCTGGATAGATTCGTAGTGGTATTCATTGATGATATATTGATTTATTATAGGACGAAGTTAGAGCATGCTCAACATCTGAGGGAAGTTTTACAAATATTGCGAGAAAAGCAGTTGTATGCGAAGTTTAGCAAACGCGAGTTCTAGCTATGGAAAGTGGGATTTCTGGGTCATGTGGTATCATCGGAAGGGATTCGGGTTGATCCAAGTAAAGTTTCGGCTATTCTCGATTGAAAGGTACCAAAGAATGTTTCAGAGGTACGTAGCTTCCTAGATTAGCAGGTTATTATCGTCGGTTCATGAAAAACTTTTCTATCATAGCCTTACTGATGACGAAGTTGCTACAGAATAATATCCAATTTTTATGGTCAAAAAAGTGTCGGCAGAGTTTTGATCAATTAAAGAAATTGTTGACAGAAGCTCTAGTATTGATGCAACCTGAAATGGGTAAAGAATTTGTCGTATATAGTGATGTGTCTCTAAATGGCTTGGGTTGTGTGTTGATGGAAGCTGGAAAGGTCATAGCTTGTGCCTCTCGACAATTTAAGCCACATGAACGGAATTATCCGACCTATGGTTTAGAGTTAGCTGTTATTGTCTTTGCCTTAAAGATTTGGCGACATTGTTTGTATGGTGAGAGGTGTCACGTATTTACAGATCATAAAAGCCTAAAGTATCTGATGACTCAGAAAGAATTGAATTTTAGGCAATCTCGATGGTTGGAACTACTGAAAGACTATGATTTGGTAATTGAATATCATCCAAGAAAAGCTAATGTCGTCGCTGATGCCTTGAGCCGAAAATCATTGTTTACACTAACGACAATGAATGCCCATCTGTCACTTGAGAGCGACGATGTTGTTACAGCCAAACTTCGAATGAAACCATTATTTCTACAGCGGATACAAGAGTTACAAGAAGATGACTCAAAGCTTAAGGCTAGAAAGGAACAGATGCGGAATGATGCAACTATTGAATTTACTGTTGATGATGATGGTATGTTGTATTTCCGAGGCAGAGTGTGCATTCTCGATAATTTTGATTTGAAACGGAACATCCTGTCAAAGGCTCACAGCAGTACTTACTCCATTCATCTAGGCAGTGTGAAAATGTATAACAATCTGAAGAAGATGTATTGGTGACTAGGTATGAAACGAGAAATCTCAAAGTTCGAGACTAGATGTCTAGTGTGTCAACAAGTAAAAGTTGAACATTAGGTACCGTTTGGACTGTTACAGCCTATTACAATTCTCGAGTGGAAATTGGAGCGGGTTACTGTGGATTTTGTTACAGGATTACCGATGACGCCGAGGAAGAAAGACTCGATCTGGGTTATAGTGGACAGACTGACGAGACTCATTTTATTCCTATCTGAGTGGACTTTCCACTTGATAAGTTGGTTGAATTGTATGTATCAGAGATTGTACGGTTACATGGAGTGCCAGCATCTATTATCTCTAGTAGAGATCCACGTTTTACCTTAAGATTTTGGGGTAAGCTACATGAGGCTTTGGGGACCAGGCTAAATTTTAGTACCACATACCATCCGCAAACAGACGGTCAGTTCGAGCAGGTGATACAGATTTTAGAGGACATTCTGCGATGCTGTATACTCGAGTTCGAGGGTAGTTGGGAAAGATACCTACTGTTGGTTGAATTTGCTTATAATAGCAGGTATCAGTCCAGCATTAAAATGACACCATTTGAGGCATTATACGATTGAAAATGCAGAACACCTTTGTACTGGTCAGAGTTGAACGAGCTAAGTTGGTTGGAACTGACTTGATACATGAAACTGAAGACAAGGTACGGGTGATTCAAGACTGTTTGAAAGTAGCATTCGTTCGACAGAAGTCTTGTGAAGATCTAAAGAGAAAGGATATAGAGTTTGAAGTCAGGGATCAAGTTTTCCTGAAAGTTTCACCTTGGAATAAGGTGTTATATTTTGGTAGAAAGGGCAAACTAAGTCCACGATTTACCGGGCCATATGAGATCATCGGATGGGTTAGTCCTATAGCTTATAAGTTGGCTTTGCCTCCGAAACTTGAAAAGATCCATAATGTGTTCCATGTTTCAATATTGAAACGGTACAGATAAGATCCTTCTCATATGATTACTCCCTACAAGGTTGAAATACAACCGGATTTGTCGTACTCAAAGGAACTAGTAAGAATTTTGGCTCATGAGGTAAAGAAACTGTGAAACAAAATGGTATCATTGGTAAAAGTTCTATGGAATCGTCACGGTTTAGAAGAAGCAACTTGAGAGACAAAAACTTCCATAAGATCACAATACCTTAACTTGTTTGCTGGTAAGAAATTTTAGGACAAAATTTCCCTAAGGGGGGAGAGTTGTAACAACCCAATTTTTAGTGATGTCGAAAATAGTAGTTTCGGGACCACAACTCCAATGAGTCGAGTCATAAATTTATTATTTTAAATTTTATGATGTCATTAGCATCGTATTAAATTTTGGTTAGGAAATTTTAGCATTTGGATAGTTAATTAAGTGAAAGGGATTAAATTGTAAAAGACATAAAAGTTGAAGTCTACAAATTAAGGGAACTATAAGCTAATTGGAAGAGACATTAAGGCACTTTACTAGTAATTATGCCTTTGGGAGTATAGATGGACAGTTTAACCTTTTAAATTAGTTGAAATATGAAGGAATTACTTAAGGGTAAAATGGTAATTAAATAAATAATAATTATAAACAAAACCTAAACTAATTTCATCATCTTCTTCATTGGAAAAGAAGGAAGAAACCCTAGTTGAGAGCTTCAAAAATTTGACAATACTTAATCCACCTTTAGGTAGATGATTTTTCATCTGTTTTTAGTAATTTTTATGTTTTTGAGCTTGTATTAGCTTAATCTAGCTAATCCAAGGATTAATTTGTGAATCTGTCAAATGTTATAAAACTTTCCATTGTTGAAAATGCTTGTTCTTGAAAGATTTTGATAGATTTGTATGCTTGGTGAATAAATTCATTGATTTTAGAAGTGATTTTTTTTATGAAATTAAGGTTTAAGGACTAAAATGTTAAAATGGTGAAATTGTGTGTATTATGTGAGAAAAAATGAAATTGTAGGAACTTGTGGAGATCCATGATTATGTCGGCTGATATTGATTTTGTAAGAAAGGGGTAATTTATTGTGTTTTATGTTTAAGGACTAAATTGAATAAAAGTAAAAGATTAGGGGTAAAATCATTTTTTTTCTAAAAAGGACTAAATTGTGTTAAATAGTCTTATTGAGTGATTTAATGTGAAAATCGAATAATTTGTGAATGTAGACTATGATCGTGCTATAGATCAAGGGAAAGGGAAATTAACGGAATAGTCCTTGGAGTTTAACCACAACGACAATCTAGTCTGGTAAGTTCGTAATGTTAAAATCTTACTTATAACTGCTTTCTTATGGTTGTTGGTGATTGGATCGACAAATTGAAGATGTAAAGGATAAATACGACAGAAGAAGAAGAAGAAGTACCCAACCTTGTGTCAAAGATTAAAGGTCCGATGACTATGTGTCATCATGAGTTATATGAATCCTAGTACGGATTAAAGGTTCGATGACTATGTGTCATTGTGAGTTATATGAATCCTATTACAGATTAAAGGTCCGATGACTATGTGTCATCGTGAGTTATATGAATCCTATTAAAGATCCGATGACTATGTGTCATCGTGAGTTAAATGAATCCTATTACGGATTAAGGGTTTGATGACTTTGTGTCATCGTGAGATACACAAATCCATTATGGATTAAAGGTTCGATGACTCTATGTCATCATGAGTTATCAAATGCGAATGGAAATTAACAACAGATGTATACCCCGTACTCGATTAATTTGATAGATTGTACAACTCTAGAAGTTTGGTAATTCTGTTTAACCTTATGAACTTTCTAAGCTAAGAAATGCTTACTTGTGGAAATTGTTGTTGTTTTATAGATTCACTTTTTCTATTCGGAGATCGGATCATCTTAGAGCATCACACTATCTCAGAGTTGTTCTCCAGTTCTTAGATCACTTGGTTATATGACATGTACTAGGATGATGTTATCTTTGTTTATGAAATTGAGATTGTGAAAACCTTATTATGTTGATGAGATGTTGAATGTAATGATGTATGTTTGAGCAAGTTGGTTTATAGATTTAAAGTACTATGTAATGACTTGGAATCTATGTATTTTGTGTTGGCTTAATGCATATTGAAATCATGAAAAATTTGTGTTGAAAACTTGTATTTTGGCATGATTCTTGAGATTCTGAATACTTGTTTCGGTAGAACCCACGCATGTATCGGTAGAAGTACAGGGTAGGAGAGAGGTTGCTTACTGACTTAGGTTGTATCGGTAGTTGAATAGCAAGTATCGATAGTTATGTATTTAGAAGTATCGGTAATTTGTATACTTGTACCGGTAGAAGTTGCAGGTGAGATTTTTAGCTTTCTGGAGTTTTTAGTATTGGTAGAAATAAGACTTGTTTCGGTAGAAGAGTCACTTGTACCGGTAAAACTGTCACTTATTTCGATAGATGTTTGCACTATTCTTGAACTGTTTACTGACTTGACAACTACTGATACTTGCCCAACAAGTACCGTAGAAGTCTTCAAAAATGTTAGAAATGACTCTTTTGCCCTTGTTGAATTGTGTTTATAATTAAATGTCGACATATGACGTGTGAAGTGAAATTCTTTAAATAAAATAAGATTGAATGACATAGTGTTAAAGATGAACAGTGATAAATGAATAGTAAGACACCGAAACCTTAATTGGCGACAGTTTTTGAGTTTTGGATGTTACATTATAGATGAATTTCAATATAATTATTATTTATATGTGTCTAATATGAAACATGTTTATTTATTGTCGTTGTTATACCTAGGATAATTTTGTTAGAAGATTTACTTGAATAAAACAGGTTTAGTATCGAAAAAAGTGATTTGGAAATGATCGAACCACTTAGGTGGCTAATGTGATCTCTTTGGTCTATCGTCCAGGCCGGGTTGGAAGGTTATATTTAATGGTATCAAAGATAGGTTTTCTAAAAACTCGGACTATAAAAAATATAGAAAAGATGCATGCATATGTGTTAAAATAAAATTTTCGGAAAAACCTTTTTAACTGACTTCATCACAGGAAAACAAACTTGAGACTCTGGTTTCGATCCTGTGGTAGTTTTATTTATTTGATTATTTAATATATGAAAGAATTGAAAATCTTTGATTGTATATGATACATGAATAAATTAATTTTTTATTTGATATATGAATGAATTAAAATTGTGATTGCTTGTAATATAGAGATGAATTAAATTCTTGATTAATTATAATATGTCAATGAATTGAAATTTCTGATTGTTTATATTATGAGAATGATTAAATTTCGAAACTATAAATATACCTTAACTAAAGTTTGACTTCTGAATAAAACTATAGATGAAACTAAGACCATTTAAACTATCGCATCTTGAATGAGTACCCAAGGTAGGCATGGTAGGGTTAAGCTTCGTAGGGTTGCACTTGTAAAGCCACCCACTATTTAGGGCGAGGATCCAATCTATGAGAACGAGTATGTTGAGAACTTCAATGCTAATGAAAGCGAAGGTATGGAAAACAGTTGGGAAGATGAAGATGTAACTCATGCAATACTGAGGGTTTTAGAATGAGTTACTAAAGCTCAAGGTGGATCAGGGAACAAAGTTACCATTGTAGAAAGACTTCGGTCAAATGGGACTGAATCGTTCAAAGGAATTTCTGGTACAACTTCTACCGCAACCGAGTATTGGCTAGATTCGACTAAACGAATTTTGGAAAATCTAGAATGTACCCTAGAGCATAAACTAAATGGTACAATGTCCTTATTAAGGGAAGAAGTTTATCATTGGTGGCATGCTGTTGAAAAGGGTACTTTGGCTAAACGTATCACATGAGAATATTTTTGAAAGCTTCCTAGAAAAAGTTTGTGGGGGCGAGGTATGAGGAAGCTCGCAAACTTTAATTCATTGAGCTAAAACAAGGTGATAAGTCAGTAGCTGAATATGATGCTGACTTAGTCGTTATGCCCATGAAATGATAACCACCGAACAGGTTAAGAGTATGCGATTTCAGAATGGGCGAAATGATATTCGTATGTAGGTTGCCACTTATCAGGAAATGGTGTTTGAAAATCTAGTGGAAAAGGCCAAAATCGTTGAGGAGGTAAAACAAGATACTTGTACCCGAAGTGATAAAAATAAGAACCAATGAAAAAGGATTCAGGTAACTTTGACTCGAACATTTGCCCTGTCAAACAAGTCAAAGAGAATGAACCACAACAGATGGATACGAGGAAACGTCAAGTATGAAAATCCCATATGTGACGATTGTGGAAGGCGACATCTAGGGGAATGTTGGAGGAAAAAGGGCGTCTGTTTGATATGGGGTCTATGGAACACCTTGTAAGAAATTATCCACTACGAACATGCCAAAACTCAACCCCGACCCAAATTCAGAGGCCAACCTAAGTACCTCTGAGGGGTCGAGGCCAGAACCGAAATAATAATATTGCTATGGGTTCAAACCGAATCGATGCCTTAGTTTATGCCGTTAGAGGGCAAGAAAATAGTGATAGGCCCAATGATGACACATGTATTTTACCTTAGTAAAAATAGGATTTGATTGTCTAAAAAGTTTATGAAAAATTCAAAAAATAATTGAGCCACTTAGGTGGCTAATGTGAGTTATGTTACAGGTTTAACGATGTGAGCCTGCCTCAGGAGGGATGATGCTAGGACTATGCCAATGGAGTGGCGTATCAAGTTATTATGCATACAGAGCAAGCTTGGTGGCATGTTAAAAATCAGTAGTGTTACATAGAAATCTATATTTAGGATAAGCGTTATAAGTTATGATATTAGGCGATAACTTTTGTAATTAAATTTCTCTACTTATCTTTATATATAGTTATTGTTTATGTGCTCATTTGAATTTATAAATTATTCAGAGTTGTAATAATCAATTTTTAAAGTATGTTTGTAGTCGTGTGATAACACTCGAAATCCGGATCCGACGAATCGAATTGGATTGAAGGCATTACATTAACATTTGATCAAAAGGTAGAAGCTGATACATTGTTAAATTTGTTTTCCCTTACATTCAATGTGACATGTGATAGGAATCACAAAAGAATTTTAGAAGCACTTCAAAATGAAAAAAAAAAAAGAGAAGAAGATCAAGATATTGTTATGCCATCTTATTTGTAAGAATTTCAAAAGAACAATTATAGAAGTACCGAGATAATGGAAGGACTTCGTTGTTTTTAGAAGTATCATCTTTAGCCAAGAACATGATATTGATGTTTCTAATATAGATGATGAGTTTGCTGACAAAGGTCATGGAGGAAAGCTCATAAGGCAAATAATATGCATCATTATCATGTGGAGATATTTTATATCGTTATAGATGCATAGCTTCAAGAGCTTAATAATTGTTTCAATGAAGTAAATATGGAGTTGCTATTATATGTATCTTGCTTGTGCTTGAATAAGAGTTTTGCAACTTTTGACAATCAGAAGTTGATTCGTCTTTGTCAAATTTATTCGTCTAATTTTTCTCCAATTGAAGTTTTTGCATGCGATGTTATTGGCCTACTCTAAAACGTGAGAGTTCTCAAATTTATATGGGATTTAAGACCTCAGTAAGAAGATGATTGGTACAAAAAGAAACATTGTTTATCATTTGATATATCTCTTAATTAAGATTTCATTGTTGATACATCAAGTGTGGAAAGACTATTTTTTGTTTGTATCGAGGAATCGAATCAAGGATCAATTGATGAATGATTGTTTGGTCACATGTGTTGAAAAAGACATTTTAACAACATTAACAAGGAGAAGCTAATTCAACCGTTCCAACACACACAAAAAAAACTTTCATGGACAAATATAAAAAAATACGAGTTATTTAAATTGATTGGATGTAGATCTTTCTTGTAGTCATCATTTTAAAATTTTTTAATAATTTTACATTTAGTATCAATATTATACATTAATTTTATATAATTTTTTTATAAATATTTTAAATTTTAACTTCAAATCCAAAAATCTAAATATTTGCGATTGGGCTTTGACAATATCCCTACTATATGAGTTGAGATGGTAGGATGGGTTGATTGGATTAGGCTTTGGTCGAAAGTTTTGGGCTAAGCTTAGGATGAGTTTAGATGGGCGGTACAGTGTGTTTAGTTTATTTTTTGTTTTACGCTATAATATTTTTACAGTATCTAATCTTACACTATAGTATTGTAATCGAACTTCAACACTTATCAAATTTTTACGAGTTTGTGACCTTCACATTTGTCTTATCACTATGTTTCCCATCACAGAGTGTGGCAACTTCGCATACCAAGGTTCATGTATTTTGTCAAGTTTAAGCAAGTCGAAATTTTTTATAACTTCGGTTTCTTATAGTATTCAAGACAATCCATTAATTCGAGCAATTTTATGAACATTTCAAATTCGAAAAATCGCATCATTTGATCTAAATAATTTAAGCATGTCATTTTGTAAAGAATTTTTGATCTTACAATATTTAACTTTATCATCACTGTTATTTTTATACTAATCGTAAATAAACGTATTATTCATCTAATCTCACCGTAAACTGGGTTCGGTGTATTGAGTTGTTTGATGATTGCCGGTAAACAGAGATTCCGCCGAAAGGGCATGAAAGCCAACAGACAAGAGATCTTAAATGGTAAGATCCTATTAGTAGCAGAAAGAAGATAAAGATCCAAGATTATGGCTCCAAAATCATCTTACTATTGGAGAAGCGGCTTCCTTCTTAGTATATTGATTACTGATGGATGGCTGGACAACCCACATCTCCACAAGTCTCAGACAATGTTGTGCTGGTCAAGCGAAGTGTGTCCAAAATCTAACCACCCACACCCTCATTTCAACCAATATTTAATGTTGCTGGATAGTAACCTGACATGGTAATCTTTTGCTTTCTTAAACCAATAGATTTAAACACTTATTTGGATTATAGATGTTAAAGTTTCACCTTAGCTCAATGTCATGGCATACGAAAACTATGGAAAGGAACCTATACTTTATTGGATAAATATTTTCTTTTTATCTAAATTTATTTTTAATGATAAATTTAAATTAGTAAACGAGTTTAACTTTTGTATCACATTTTAATTTATTTTTTATGATGTGGATTAATGAGATTGTTACATGTGACACACATACCATGTCATTAATTGAGTGTATTTGTCAAATTAGTAAACACTTCAAAAAAATTGAAAAGTTTATAAAAACTATATAAAAATTGAAAAATTAAAAAAAGTAATAAAATCTAAAATTTAGAAATTTTAAAAGATAAAAAAGAAAAATGTACTTACAAAAATATTTAAAAAATCAAATATATAAATTCTAAAAAAATTCTTAAAAAGTAATAAAATTGACTCACATCGACCTACAACAAATTTCGATCATCCATCAACATTGATCAATAAAGGTAGTCAAATTCGATTTTTATTTTTCAAATTTTATATTGTTATTGAATTTTTTATATTTTTGTATTTTTCAAGAAATATTTGCTTTTTTTTTTTAGCCTTTAGAATTTTACCTAATTTTTTTCATTTTCTTGAATTTATATATATTTGATGTTTTGAATTTGTTATATATCTTCTTGAATTTTTATGTGAATTTTCCGATTTAATAAAAAAGTTTGATTCTTTTATATTTTTATATTTTTTTCAATTTGTTAAAGTGCTTATTGATGTGTAACAATTTAATTGGTCCATGTCAGCTCATTTAAATGGCATTATTAAAAAAAAACTAAAATGTGTTGTAGAAGTCTGGTTGGAAGAAATTAAAGTGAATTTTTTGTTAGGAATTTAGATAAAATTTAAATTTTAAAATCGATATTATTAAGAGAATTTTACTTAAATATCACTTCAATTTGAATAAAATTAGACTTTTTCACACCTGTAATTATGAAAAAAGAGTTGCAAAAAGTTAAAATCTAGTATCAATTTGGACTAAAAAAATTTAATTACCAATTTAAATATTGATACTGAATTTAGATATCAAAAGTTATATTTAAAATTTAAGTACCAATATTTACCAAATGTAGTATTTATGTTTTTTGTTTAATAGAATTCAATTAGTAAGTTGAAGGTTGAACTTGATAGGTTGCAATAAAATTAAGAGCATCTAATCAATTTAAAACAGCCAATCAAGTTATTCATAATCATTTCCTTTTGATGATATATAGTTTAATTGATATACGTATTATCATCGATGTAAGAAATGTGAATTCGAATGCATTGAAATGTATTATATTTTAATTTTAAAAATAAAAAAAATATTAATATTATTATCTGTACAAAAAAATTAAGAAGATTTAGAATACAAAAACATCTGTCCTTTTTGGACTTGGGGTGGATTACTACTTGTAGTAGTAGTTCCTTAAAATCAACCTCATCCCAAAATTTATTTACCTATATAACCGGCTTTGTTTTCATTTTATTCGATTCCACTATGTAAAAGGTTTTATCATGCCAGCTGCTACTTATCTTTTTCATTCCTTTATTCTCTCTCCCCCTCTGTAGCCACTTTCCTATAGCCCCTATTAGTGATTTTAGCGTGCATCTGATTTGTTTGCAACATTTGTTCTATTGAACGTAGGATCAGACTCAGATGTCTGATCGAAAAACTGCGTTTATGGCCGACCAACTATCCAAGACAACCTCGATTTTTGGTTTACGATTATGGGTGGTTCTTGGTGTCTGTGTAGGAGCAGCTTTTGTTCTCTTCCTTTTCCTAATTTCACTTTGGCTTGCTTCTAAACGAACTAAACGTAAGCCTTGTTCGAAACCAGGAATCCCAGTTGTTTCGAAAGAGATCCAGGAGATCAAAATCGACCCACCCAAGCCTCACGGGACTCAAATTCAAGCCGACCCTGACCCAAGTACAGGTATTGAGAGACAGGCCTTGCTTCTGCCTGTTGAAGAGGAGAGTGCAACTGGTTATCATGGAATTCACTTTGAGATTGGGAAAGATCATAGAATTTCCTACCCAGGTTTATCTCCACAGACAAGTGGCGAGGCACGGGCTGATTACGTGGCTGGAGCGGCGCCTGAAGTTTCACATTTGGGATGGGGACATTGGTATACCCTAAGAGAGCTTGAGGTTTCAACAAATGGGTTTGCAGATGAGAAAGTGATAGGTGAGGGTGGGTATGGGATTGTTTACCATGGTATTTTGGAGGATAACACTCAGGTTGCTGTCAAGAACTTGCTCAACAACAGGTGATTTATTTTATCAATTGTTTGTATCCCTAGGTATTGGAGAAATTAGTGGCATTGTTAGTGAAATGAAGCATGTGGTAATCTGCAGGGGACAAGCTGAGAAGGAGTTTAAAGTTGAAGTAGAGGCAATTGGACGAGTTAGGCATAAGAATTTAGTAAGGTTGCTAGGTTACTGTGCTGAAGGAGCTCACAGGTAAGTCTGTTTTTGCCTATCAGTGCTTTGGCATTCCTTTCTATAACTCTGTAACTAAATGGCATTTACTTGTTTGTTTGCCTTATTGTTAGGATGCTGGTATACGAGTATGTAAATAATGGAAATTTAGAGCAATGGCTTCATGGGGATGTAGGGCCTTGCAGCCCTCTTACTTGGGACATTCGGATGAATATCATCCTGGGAACAGCCAAAGGGTTTGATCGAGATCTAATGAAACTTTCATTTCCGCTTTGTTTATGCTGTTTTGTTCTTACATTGTTTAAATTTTCTTCTGACTGAATTGTTTATTAGGTTAGCTTACCTTCATGAGGGACTTGAGCCTAAAGTTGTTCACCGTGATATTAAATCAAGCAACATCCTTCTCGACAAGCGTTGGAACCCCAAAGTTTCAGACTTTGGCCTAGCCAAGCTCTTGGGCTCTGAGAGCAGCTACATTACAACTCGAGTCATGGGAACATTTGGGTTTGTAAAATGCTTCCCTTTCATTCTGCCTGCTGGTGTGATTTTTGTGTATTTGGTCACATGGTTTCGGTTTTTGTAGTTATGTAGCTCCTGAATATGCTAGCACCGGCATGCTGAATGAAAGAAGTGATGTGTATAGCTTTGGGATTCTTATTATGGAAATAATTACCGGGAGGAACCCAGTTGAGTACAGTCGGCCTCCAGAAGAGGTTTGTACCATGTATCCTATATCATTTTGTTGGTTGAATATGCAAAAGATCATTGTTTTATCAGAAAAAAGAAATGCTATTTAGGCTTCCTTCTTGCTTTCCCATGTTGCTTTTTGATTGAAAGTCAAGAATTTCCAGGTGAACTTAATTGAATGGCTTAAAAAGATGGTTGCTAACAGGAATCCAGAGGGAGTATTGGATCCCAAGCTACCTGAGAAACCTACTTCTAGAGCATTGAAGAGAGCTCTACTTGTAGCTTTACGTTGTGTAGACGCAAATGCGCAGAAGCGACCAAAGATGGGCCATATCATACATATGCTCGAAGCTGAAGAAACCCCCTTCAAAGACGTAAGTGCACAATATCTGCAAATAAGTTTCATGCAAGTTCAGTTTAGCACTTTCTGCATATATGGAATGCAGTCATAACAAATTTAATGAATCTAGTCACATCTTAAAAGTTTTAAAATAAACCGAATGTGATTATTTCCATAAAGAATTTTGAGCAAAATGCATGAATAGTAAACTGTTGAAGAAGTCTTCTCTAAAATTCACAATGAGTAATACAAACATCAAAGGTGGCTGCGGAGTTCATGTGAAATCAGCTTTGGAAGTGCAGCATGTATGTTTAGTAAACAGTTGCTCCTTTTTCCTTGCTATGGATATATTTTATAATTTCCCTCTTCATACAGCTTATATTTTCTGGTCTGCGATCATGAACTATAATACACCTTTCATGATGCTGAAAGTTGTGACCGTTAAATGTAGAGAGGAACATGGTCACCTGATTCAAATCAAATTTGAAGCTAAAGGAACCTTTTGATTCATTTGTCTAAAGCAACTTATTTCAGGATAGTAGAGCCGGAAGGGATGCCGGACAGGCACATTGTAACAGTACGAAGAATGAATCCACTGAGAAAAAGGTGGCCGACTCAGATGGCCATGAAGATGCAGTACATCCTAACAGTGCACAATCATGAGTTCGTGGCATTGGGAATGTAAAGAAGAAAAGCCCTGAATATAATCTGAAACTGTTTGAGGTGAATTGCAGATTCTAAGTTGCTTGTTTTATATCTTGAAATGGCAATTACACGATCCATTTTGTTTTGTTTTTTTTTTTTTTGGTAATTTGCTCTTCTATGTTTCTTTCTCTGTCAATGGCTTCCGTGCGATAACCGATATTAAATTGAAGGATGGCCAAATCAATCATTTTGATCAAGTTTGTTTTGTAGGAGGGGCAATGAACATTAAGTTTAAGCATGTGATTCAGAATCAAATTGCTGTTGAAGGATTGAATTTTCAACAATACAAATTAAATTCTGGATGATTATTATCAGCAAACATCTGCCAAATCATTACTGCCATTTTGTTAGCTATTTGAGCCCATTTATGAAGTATGACCATAGGCTTTGCACATGGATGGTCCTATCATTAATACAACTAAGGTCCCTACATTAACACATCTTATTACTCCAATCTTTGTGAATAGAGACCACCTATGACCTATTAGCTCTGGCGATCCTATTGGTGTTATTTTTCCATGCCACAATAGCCTTTAAAGTATTATTTATATTCATCTATACAGCCAAAAATGCAGCATTGCCTTGATAATGGTGGGACAAAACATTATAATGCTTTCATATATCTGCTTCTCAGACAGTCCACATGTTTACAAGCCTGAATTTCTTCCTACAGCTGGTCCCTGTCGCATTGTTGTGGATGAAGTATGGTGGATTAAGAAGTCAAACAAAGCTAATATAAATGTCAAATGAAATTGGAGCAATCTATTAATATTATTTTATATAACAAATGAGAAGCAGAGGTGCAATAATAAATGCTCCTGCAAATTAACAAGAAGAACCTAAAGAAGACGCTGAGTTGCTCTATGAAACAACAGCCGTGTGACTCGAATCTTACAGACTAAAAATGATTTTTAAACAGGCAAACTGGTGATTTACCATAACTGTAACAACAGGAGTTTGGTCAAAATTGTGGCCAATAACCACCGCAATTGGAGAGGTCTGGCATCCGTATTAGCAATGTTGGAGTTAGACGCTGAAGGATTTTCTGTGGCGGATTGAGTGGTGGCAGCCGGTGGAGGAGGTGACATTGGAGGGACTTCACAGGTACCGGATGTAGCATTGGCCTGCCAAATACAACAATCAATGGTCAAAGTGCATGATAAAAAGGGTTGATAAAGGAACAAAGAGTGTATTCAGAATGATCAGTTAAGTTGCATTTATGTTGTCTAGGGTGCCGGGCGAACTCGAAGCATTAGGACCTTTATATAACTGGAGGCGCAAGGTGCAAAAAAAAAAAAACAGTTACCCGAGTAAACCAAGGCGCAAGTGTGTACATATATAATAAAATTAGATCAATAGCTAATGAAAAAATATAATAATTTTCTTTTAAAACTAGCGATAAACAGGAGAATAGAACGACTCTTTAGTGAAGTGCGCTTTTTTTGTGCTTGGCTTTGCAACAAAGGCGCCCGAAAAGCACACCATGCGCTCTCCTGATTGAAGTCACCTTGCCTAAGGTGACTGAAGCGGTAATGGCTTTTTGCACTGCACCTTAGCGCCCAGGCACTCACCTTGACATCGCTTTATTAAATTGTTTACACACCTTGCAATAGGCTATATTGTCACAGCCACAAGTGAGATGACCATTGGCGACATCTAAAGCTTCCGAGGCTCCTCCACCATCACTTCCCTGCAACAAAATTAATGAAGTTCCTAAACCCGGTTTTGATGACAGATACAACTTACTGAATCATTAGTAAAAAGATTGTAAAAGATTCGGTTTCAGTTGAAGAACCTGGTAAAAATCAACAGCAATGAAGTTTGGCCAGCGATCTCCAGCTGCTTTATGACAAGTGTCCAGCATATTTAACAATGGAGCTGAATTTTCTGCGCAAGCTGCTGTCTCGTTAGGATTAGTAGGAAAATAGTTTTGAAGAACCAATGATCTTGATTTTGTATTCATAGGAGATGACTCAGCACGGTTTGGACAGGAACCAGCCTTCATCCCATCATCTCCATCTGCAGTTTCACATCAAAACGACCTTTTACATCTAATCATGATGTAAAAATTGCTAAGATTTGAACCTAAACTTGCTGAATGTCAGCTCTTATGAGTAACTGAATTAAATTCTGATTCAGTGAAAATAGAAGTGGAACTCACATTGGTTTTCTACAACATATCTCCATTCATAAGCAATCCCCTCAGAAGCCTCTTTAGCTGATTTGGAGGTGAAAACTACAAGTCGTTGGTTCTGCTTAACCATATCGTCCACTGTGGGCCAATCTTCACCATTCTTAGGCATCTTTGAAACAGGGAACCAGTACTGCCTCAAACCAGATGCATTGAAAACCTTTGTTAAGCCTTGTGGGGATACCACATAATCCTCAATAAATATGGTGATAATCTCAGATGGATTTGCCTCTAGAAACGCCTGTATCTCTTTGAGCACATTAATGGCAGGTTGCTGAAGGTAATAAAAAAACAAATCATTGACAATCAGCTAAAAAAGTTAAAAAATATTTTTTTTCTAGAAATATATAAGAAATTTAAGCACCAATTGAACTTACAAATGCCGTGGCATTGAAGCATTGGCCACCAAAGGAATGACATAACCATATATCACCATTGAAGTCATACATATCCAGCATAAGTCCACGAACCCCATTCTAGAAGATTCATTTGTTAGTAAATTAAAATAATTCATCCAATCTTTAATCAAATAAAAGCAATGCTAGAAAAGGGTTCCAAAACAAATTGATGATTCAGTCCAAAGAAATAAAACTAAATAAATTCGATCCTATTTTTTAGATAAATTTAAAAAAAAAAAGCAAAATATTCTGTCGTGATGTGATGGTGAGGAATTTTATGCTCTGGGGTCCTTACTAATCATAGTGCATGTTAAATGTGAAATGCAGGGGGAAGGATTTAGCTGGAAAGCTTATATTTTAATCAAAAGGCATCTAACAGCTCATCAATCATACAAAATTATGCTTAATTTTCAATCAAAGCACAGGCACATCTGGGTCTACACTTTTCTTTACACTGCAAGTGTGTAAAAATTTGCATAATACATCATCGATATATCATTGATATATTAAATTTATATTTACAATATTAGTACATGAATAGTCATTCTATTTCTTTTTCCTATCTTTCTGTTGCTATCTACACTAAAAGACTAAAATACCCTTATAAACACGGCTCATAATAATTAAACCAAAGAGCAATAATCTATGACTATCAAGGGCATTTCGGTCATTTAATAAAATAACTGAACAATATGTCATTGAAAGTAACCTATGAACCAATGCAATATGACACCTTTATTTTCATTAAAAAAAGAACTGATGTTTTGAAACAAGGAGAAAATCATGAAAAAAATAAATGCTTTACTAAGTCTTACCTTAAGTTGATTGGTGATGGAGTCTTCCTGGTTAGTAGGTGCAACAATAATGGATGCAGTTTCAGACTTTGCCCCTTCGAGTGCAAAAGAGTTGTGAGTTGTGAGCCAAGAATATTTGTTAAATGGCAAACCTTTTACCTAACCATTTACCAAATCCAAATAAATGCAAAAACTCAATAAAATTAAACTTATTTTTTTTTTAAAAAGAGGAACAAGTCATAACACGAAATTAAGGGCTGCCTTTACCTTTGATGTAGGGCTAAGTGGTTGAACCCGAGTGCATCTGGGTCGGGTGTTTCCATTTGCGGCGCAAGTTTGACATGTTAACCCGGAGTCGCATGAACTACTACTACCAGAAGAAGAACATGTTTCCCCAATCTGTTTAAAGTTTATAAACAAAATGTTAAAATTCTTGGTTAATGAAATGTTAAACCAAAGTATTTGATTTGATTACCTTGAGACTGAAAGACAATGAGGCGAAATAAACTGTGATGATAAAAAAATGGAGGAGGAAGAAATATAAATTATTTGAAGGACTTAAACTCTGCAAATAAGATTGAAAAAAGAGAAGAAGATTGTCAGCTAAAAAAGGGTTTATTCAGGGGATATGAAAGAAAGAAGGGCGTTGGTGGAGAAGGGTATTAGAACTACATACCTTCATTTCTATCTTTTGAGCTTTGAGGGAGAGTTTGTCAATGGAGAAAGTGGAATACAAGGAAGAAAAACAGTAATGGACGTTGGAGGAAGTTTATTGAATGATGCCTACAGATGTAGGCGGGGGTTCTTTTTATTTGTCAATGTATCTCCTTCTGTTTCTTTTCTTTTGCAATTTAAGCTAATTTTTTAAAAAAAAAATTAGTAAAAAGAAACTTATTTAACATTTAAGTTTTTTAGTTATAAAACAATTTCAATCGCATATTAAATTAAATGATTAGTTAATTAAAATAAATTTATAAAATAATCCACACATAAATTAATATCTTATTGGCGAAATATTTCATATATAAATTAATAAATTTAAAGTTTATTTTTATTTTTATATATGAAAATTTGATTTGATTTAATTCTCACAAATTATTAACACAATCATTGATATAACATTATTTTATGTTTATATAATGTATATAAATAATTATATTTATCTCTTATAAAAATAAATTGATGTATTTATTTATTTAAATTTGTATAATTGAATTAAAATAAAGTTTTATGTATGCATTTAAATCACATTCAAAGTTTCATGTGTATAATTGCATCAAATCAAAATTTGTGTATCAAATTATACATTGAATCAAAGTTATTTTATAATTTTGAAATTTATACCCAATATTTTTTAGAAGGCAGAATGTCTTTTTTGTCCTCCAACTTTATTAAAAAAATCATTTTAAAACTCAATTTAGTTTTTTACTTCTTCTAACTTTTGAATTTTTATTTTTTTATCAAATCATTAAAAAATAATAATAAAATTTAATTTAATTTTTACTTTGATGATATGATATACAGATAAATTATCAAGTCGGTTACGCAACAACGTTTAATTAATTTTTAAAAACTAATGTTAAGAATTTACAATTTCCAGGTTTTAAATTAATTTGGAATTCCATTTACTATCTTTCTAGAAAGCATAGAAAATTCCGATAGAAACTTCTCTACCAAACTTTTGTATTCCCATTTGGAGTTTTTAGGGTTTTTTTTTTAATTTTATATTTTTAGTTAAAATAGTATTAGTTTATAAATAAAGTTTGTGGTTGATAAGTGTATAGTAAAATATTTAAAAAAGGCATTATAGTTTTTTAAATCTATTTTTGGAATAAAGGATACACTGTCTAATATACCAAATATTAATTAATTATTAAATGAGGAATAGTTTACTTCGATATTGGTAATGGCGTACAGCAATATAAAATTGATTAAGAATTGTGTTCACTTTCAATTGGGAGGTTTTGTTTGAAAAGTTAATTTGATTGTGCAACTTTTGATGACTGTGTTATGACAAGTTTGATGTAAAAGTAATTTCCTCCGATTCTATATCTTTAAAGTTGTGTTGAAAATAGGAATATTTCAAATTAAACATTTAGAATTGAGGGTTTCAAAAAGGCGGAAAGCTTAACACAAAACTATTCCATTCATATTCCTTTTTCTCATAAAAAAGAAAGATAATTCTAAAAAATATAAGAATAAATCATAAAAATTCAATAAAAATTTTATTTTTTTTCTAAAACCTTATATATATAAATTAAAATATCTTCAAAATATTATAGCTTTTTTTTTTTCAAATATAAAATTGAAAAAAAAATTTCGAAAAATTGCAAAAAATTAAAAATGATCTTAAAAAATTCTATAAAAATACTTTCAAAAATTTATAATAATAAAGATAATATATAGTTATAAATTTTAAAAAAATAAAAATAATATATAAAAATTAAAAATATTATAAAAATAAAAAAAGCATTTAAATTTCAAGTAATTGCAACAAAAGCTTGAAATTTAAATATTTTTTTATAATTTTATAATTATATATTTTAGAGTTTTATAAAAAAATATTTTAAACCTATTTTATTTTTATAATTTTGACAATTTCTTAATAATATTATTAATTTCAATTAATTTCTTTTTAATTATTGTATTTTAGTAAATTTTATTTTTTATAATTTATATATTTTTCTAAATTATATATATATTTCTGAATTGTTATATATATTTGTTTCTATTTTTAACGTGCATAACATTTAATAAAAGAATATATTTGTTTTTTTACATAAATATGTCACATGGTGCTTTTTGATTGGTTATGAGAATATCTTTTCAACATCCATAAAAAATGGACTAAAAAAATATAATAGAGGCATACTTTAGGTGTCAAATTGGGAATTTAAGTGTATTTTAAGTATCAAATTGAAACAAAAAAGTTTAAGTACCAAAATGAGAAAAGGAATATACTTTAAGGGCCAAATCATGAATTAATCCTAAATTTAATTATATATGTCAAATAAATAATCATATTGTATATTAAATAAATAAAATATATATATTAAATTTATATTTATGTTAAATAATAAATTTATTAATAAATAATTAAATTTATTCACAAAAAATAAATAATTAAATTTGGTTATTTATATTTATATTTACTTTTTATTATTAGTATGTCTACTTAATATAACTAATTAATATAAAATTTATAATAAAAATATATATTTATTAAATTATGTAATGAAAGAAATAAATTATTATATAGCTTTTGTTTATACATTTAGTTTATAATATATTGATATTAAATATTAAACTTATATAATAATTAAAAGTATATTTATGACAATAAATATATTTTATTAGATCATTATATAAAAAAATAAAATTTATGTAATTATATATAATCATAAAATTTATAATATATTTATTTTACATAATTAATTGCTTGCTTTTTTTAAAAAAGAAAAGTAAAAGGAAAAAAAATCTGCACAACCACTTACGTTTGAAGTGGTTTTTACCTTGTTTTCCTCATCCACGTTTGTATTTTCGTGATATCATACTCCAATTAAATCCTCAAGCAATGTCATAACAATACAATAACCCATCATCAAATGTAAACCCTAGCGTCAAATAATAGAAACCCTTAAAGGCCCCCATACATTGCTTCTCTGACCCTATCACACCAACATGATACCATGTCATGCTCAACATCCCCACCACTATACGTCACATCTTTTGAGCAAAAGTTCCACAAAAATGTTATAAAGATTATTTTATGTAATAAAACACTGCACATTCACATACACTGCAGAATAAATAACAAAGATAAAATAACTCAAATGCCATAAGCACACGTAGTAAAATTGGGTCTTAAACACATGATTAAAATGGCACAAAATATATATTTTAAAATCTGGTCAATGAGTGCATCCATTTTCTTCCTTTACCAAAACCTTATTCTAAAGAATATATTGTTTGATTATATAAAATGTCAAATGGAGAAAAATGATTCTAAATTAAAAAAAAAAAAAAAAAAACCCTCCATAACCACTATGTTGACCATCCACATTCATTGGACAAGAATAAGCATATTCAAATAAATTAAAGGCGTATGTAAAACCCAAAAAAGCTTCCACATAGGCACCAAAATGATAGGAATGTTCAAAATAGCAATAACAAATCAAAGAAATTTAATATATATATAAAATACCACTCTTCACGTAATCCAAATCGCAAGCCAAATAGAAACGAATTGATGGAGACATGATAGCCGAATTTGCAAAGCAGAGAAAACGCAATGATTCATTTCACTATGCATTGTGAAAATACAAGGTATTATTATTAGTCATCAAGGTTAAAGACAATAATTTAATGCATGAAAGTCTATTTTAAAGAAGCTCCTCCAAAACTCCATTCAAATCATTATTTGTACACTATTCAACGCCTCTTTTCCTTTGCCTCGGATTCTCACTGCAGCTCCCCAACAGGTGCCTCATTCAGCCATAGAAAATGGATGAAATCATACAGTTTTGCACTTACACTCACCTGTTTATGGATAAATAATATACCATTTTTTTATGTTATCAACAAGTTTGACAAGAACTAAAAGAATAGTTTCGTTTTTTTTTGTTGGGGAGAGGGGGGAGAAGAGGTTAGGCTGCTGCAATACCTTGTATGGTGTGGGGTTTAATCTCCTAATGTGATCAGGCCTCATTTGCTCAAGCTGTTTGATGCAATGGTCCCTAATGTCCTTGAGAGCTGGTAACTCTTCTCTCACTTTACCTTCAGAAGGAGCAAAAGACAAGCTTGTGTCAGAAAAATGGAAAAAGATGTTGCACAAATTGCTGATGAGCCTTTCTTCTGTTCAACAGCAAGTTACTAAAAAGTTGAGATTAAAGACACTGCTAAAAAAATTGAAAGTTACTAAGGAATAAAGAAGACCACTTAAGTAAAATAAGGTTATCAGTTCTGCTCCTTTACGGTAGTTGCTCAATTAGTTTTACATATATTCTGAGCTTTTACCTGACTTCCCAGGCCAGTAACACTTCAGAAGCTCTTCCACGCGCTGTGGTACCACATATGCTCTTTTGGATTCATTAAAAGGGTGACGACATAGAATACGTTCTCCCACCTACAAATTTGAAGAGGGTAAATATGAGGCCTATCGGCCTTACCATTGTAGCATCTATGAAGTTAAGTCTATATATTGTTTCCGTGCATGCTGCTATTAGTTGTTGGTGCATAACAGAGGAATTATAAAAATTCCAAGTTAATGTATGTCAAAATCAAAATGAACCAGTGAATTTTAGGACGTAATAGACTTTGGAATCTATAGAAAGATGCAAAAAAGTTAAGCATTTATGTAAGTTTAAGAGATTAAATAATAGTATCATTCTGGACTGAATTCTTATGTTGCCAAGTTAAAATTAGATCTAAAACACTTATGATGCTCTTAACTACACATTCATGATGCCCTGCATTTTTTTTTAAAAGGAAAAAGAGGAAGATGATGTTGGTTGCTAATTACTGAAAACTAAAGAACTTTGGAGTCTATACAGCAAGAGTAAGTAACGGTAACTACCTTTGGACATGGTTCATTTTCCCCTGTCATTATATCCACCAGCGAATATCCTTCCTTTCCATATAACCTGTAACATCGCTTTTTGCATGGTATAGAGACCTGGCATTTAAAAAGTAAATAAAAAGATGAGAGAAAGAAAGAGGAAATGTGTAATATAATGAAGAAGCACGCTGTTAAAACTTCTTGGCTGCCAGGTCAAAACCTTGGATACATCCTCTGAAAGTTTGATGCGTGGCTGATTATTGATCTCAACAAGCTTGAAAACACAACCTAAAGCTGCTTGAGCATAGCAAGTGACCAAATAGGTTCCTATTCCATAACAATCCACCTCATGACCCTGTGAAGAAAAAGTGTTATCTCTCATGAGTAGATGTGCTGAAGAATGAATCAAGGAGGCATTGTCAACCTGATAGTCAAATAAATTATTCAAAGAAATTTTAGTTAGACTGAGAACCTGCTTGTTTAGTGCATCAAGAGTTTCCTCATTCAAATCATTACTAGCAGTAATATTTGTCTTTCCAAAACCGGGCAGCCCAAATTCTTTTTCAATTATTTGAAAGATCTTTCGGGCTTCACCAGACAAGTATGCTAGGTCACCAGAGTCCAATCTAATGCCAACTGATTTATACCTGCATTTTACATATTTATCACTGAAATTGAGCACGACCGAATGCTTAAATGTACAGATGAAACCCACAAAAAAGTAATGCTGTCAGATGTTATGGAAACAAAAAGAAGACCTATAACCTATATGATCAGTGATAAATGGAGAAGCCCAATAAAAAACCCTTTGATAATGATTTGCAAATAATGGAAAATAAAGCAGAAGCAGGGGCAGTATCAGCTGATGCATGGCACATAAAGATGTTACTTCATGCCTTTCTTCATATGCCTTTGATTTCAATTTAAGTATAGCCATATGAAATATGAGGATTTAATCATACATTAATTCATTTTCAGTTCAAGCTAAGAATAATACAATTAATCAGCTTGTGAACATAAATTCGCCTTTGAAAACGACTGGAAAGATGATAACAAATTACTGAACTGAATATAAGTACATACAAAGTACCAAAAGGGAACAACAGAAAGTCTTTTAACCCAGTTTAGAGCATGCAACAAACTGTTCTTATAAGAAAATGAACTACTATATCTATAAGCCTTAGACATACCCCAAGTCACTAAGTGCCAAAGCAACTGCACTAAAGTTGGGGACTCCACTCCTCATTACCTAAAAAATGGATGCCACAACTGCAGTGTTAGTGCTGATAAATGTTATGATAAAATAGGCTTCCCCAAACTTGTTTTAAAGCTAACACACAAGGAAGTTGTACTTACATCATATGTATCTACAAGAGCAAGGAAGTTGTTAGGAAACGCCAAGGCATATGAAATGAAAGCTGCTAATTCACTCTGATTGGTCTCACCAACAGTGTTACCAAGTGACTTTGACCACTAGAAAATATGCACCAATTAAATAAGTTAAAGTAGATGAAGCATTCAGTAATCAACTAGTAGCAATATTGCAGAGAAGAGAATAGATGGAAAAAGCATTGGTCTCTCTCTTCCAAACTCCTTATATATCATAATCTATATATTTAGATTAACATGGGTTTTGAGAACTAAATGGAACAAAATCCTGCAACAATGCATTGAGCTTTCTATTGTAAACCTTTGTTTTTAAATGGGGTAAGTGATCTTTAGGATCTAAGATTGCAACATTTGGCCATTGGGGTTCTTGGAAGAGAAGAAATGCAAGTTTTAATACCCGACTTTGATGAACATGCACAAGCTGCACCAGTGGGTTTCAGTTTGATGTATTTGGACAAAAGTATATTTCTAGACAAACACATTAAATAATTGTTGACAACAATGTAAATGGCCAATGCAGAACACCTGTATTTTGCTTAACCATGACTGAACAAGACTGACAAAGTCCTCACAAGTACTTGAACCATCAGAGCTATGCAGTGATCTCTCTAGGATCTCATCAGGGCTCTGCAAATTAAAATTTGAATAACCTAATAAATTCAAAGAAATAAAAAAGTTCCAGGAAGACATCCATAATATCCAATGCATGAAAATAACATCTGAAAAAGGTTGAAAGAATAGCATACAGAAAACTGATAGAAAATAGTAAGCAATTTTGAAGGTTAGTGTGAAATTCAAGCTTGTTGCTACATGTTAAATTTTATGGAGCACGGACCATTTCACTAAGGGATGAGAATCACCAATAAAATGAAGTGTCAATGAAAAACCGCTTTAGATATAAAACAAAGAGAGCCAATAGTAAAGTTAAACTCAAGCATGTTAAAGGAAACTACTAACTCTAATAGCCAAATTAAAAGTTAAATACGTCTATAAAAAACAGTTAGATATGGATTGAAACAATATTTTCCACTGAAATCAAGTATCTGGCAGCCACCTCATTCATGTCGTACATGTTTATGAAGGTATTACGTTACATTTATTAGTGTGCCATTAATGTGATAAACAAAAACAAACAGGATCAACGAAAAAGGTAAATTTTAATCAGGCTTGCTATCAATCAACTAGTTTGACCTCAAAATAAATCCAGTCAAATTCCTGATTTAGGAGAAACATATAGAGATGGAGGGAGAGATTCAGGAGGAACAAAACATACTTTCTGACCAAGAACACTGCTGCAACATACAAGGTTATAGTCTATCATATAGATATGAACTGAAGTACTGCAGAAAATATATAACAAAGTCTTACGATAATTGCTATAGAGCTTGAAAGTTCCCAGAAAAAATTACTGACCATAAATGAGCTAACAAAAGCATGGGAATGTGTCCCACGAAGAGGTATCCCGAATAACCTCCCAGCAGCAACATTGCTGGTCAACACACAGCATAAAACAGAAACAAGCAATACAAACATTAGCTTAGATAAAGAATCTACATTAGCGAATAATAGAGAAGAACCATAAGCCCTGTCTGAATAGCTTCATGATCAAGCTGAGGACAAATTAACTACATTTCCATCCAGTTGAATAACATGATATAAGAAGCCATTAAGCAGTGTGGAACAGGGTATGAATATTTTAGAAAACCACCTTGTCGCATCAAAGCCTCCAATATAACAATACTTTGATGCTGAAATAGCGCCATCAGGTCCCTGCAATTAACTTGAATGTAAATGTCTGACAGAATGAAACTCAAATATTAACATTTACAATAAGAAAATAAAAAAGAAAAAACTCATCAACCTGAGCTCGTCGAAGCCCGAACTCAAGCAACATTTTAGATTTTCCAGCAACAAGTCTGTGTCTAGCCGCATTTGTAGCCGCCAAGGATGCAAAATTTACAAGATTCAGAACTGGAGTCTCCAGCAATTGAACCACCTAAAAACAAAAATTCATGAATCAAGAAAAAATAAGTTAATAACAAAGGAGCTGAAAAAAAGTACCAAATTCAAGACAAACAGATGTGGAAAAAAAAAAGTTTGATAGCACTCACAGCAACTGGCCCTTCAACTCGAAGCAGGGGCACCTTTGGGAAAACAACTGTTCCCTCTGAAATAGCATAAACTTCAACATCAGAACAGTCAATATTTCTTAGATACTTGACAAAGCCTTCCTGTCGTTTGCAGAAACAATGAATAAGTTAAACATCCAATTACAAGCACACTAAAACAAACAGAACTCATAATATCATAACTTGAATCATCTGCAAAGTAGTTAGCTTACCTCACATGAACCAGGCAAGGTTTCACAGATGAAGGAAATCTCTTCCTCGGTTAACTTGAAATTAGCAATGAGCTTTATGCATTCTTCCAAACCAGCAAACACTGTAAATTCACCACCAAACGGATTCTTTCGAAAATATAGATCGAACCTGAAAGCATATTATAAAACGCTAATCCGAAGCTCGAAACATTCAATCTTTCAAAAGGGAAACACTTGCATTTTCTCATTTTTCATTTCTTAAACTAACAGGTAACCAAATGATTATTAGTTAAATAACTAACTTTCGAACATCGGAAGCCCTGATTTTCCAATAACTTTTTTTTTCTTCGGTAACAACTTGAACTTCAAAAAAGTGAAGTTCGAAGGAAAAAGAACTCTACTTAAAACAGTAACTACGAATCATCAAAACTCTATTTTCAATCCGATTTTCGTAGTAGCCAAACAACGAATTAGATATGAAAGAGAAAGATAAAAATTATTCATAACGGAATGAAATTAAAGGTTTAAAAGGAAGAATTTGAAAGTTACACGGCTCGGTCGTTGTGTTTGCCGGCTTTCCAATAAGCGTAAGCCATGGTGAACTGATAAAGATCGGTTAACAGAGGAGTGACCATCGGGTTCGTCGGCCCGTCCATGACCCGACCCGCATTCACACTCGGTCCGTTTGCTTTCGCTTCCATTTTCAATCGTTCCTGGCCTATTATTATCAACTTCTCACTTTCCAGTTCAAAACCCCCGTCTGCTTTTATAGAGTGGAGGAAAACATAGCGTATAGATCAGGAAAACAAGAAAGAAAATAGGAGAGATCGTTGAAATTGAAGCGTATTTCGTACTCACTTTTATTTTTCGTTCTTCAGAAAGAAAATTAGAAAAAAGAAATGAGGATTTCAAATTGAATTCCATCCAAAACTGGAAAATAGCAACACGGAGAGTGTTTAGAGGGGTTGGCTTAGCGCAGTCAACGTTCAAAGAATCATGACGTGTACAAAGCGGAATTGGGTCCTCCCTCATGGTTGTGAACCGTCACCGCCTTTTTGTGGACCGTATAAAACATCAGTGTTCTATCTATTGCATTTATACTTTTATTGGCTTATGTTAGATCATTTTCCCTTTTTGATCTGACCCTTTTTCCTTTTATTCACTTTTTATTTATTTATTTATAAATTCTAATTTTGATTCCATTCTCATTTTCTTAAATTTTATTTTAGGCTTTTTCAGTTTCCAAAAAAATTCTGTAAATTTTATTTTTAGAAATTTTTTTGAAAATATTTCATAAAAAATTATTTTCAATGAAACAAACATTTGATACTTTCTTACCTTTTTATTATTTAATTGAGTTTATTTTATATTTATATATTTATATTTTACATTGTTCTTCATAAAATAAATACAACAAAAATATATTTTTTATAAAATATTATAATGCAATTTCCTTTTAACAATCAAAATTTATTTTATAATACGAAAATATTTAGTAATAATCAATATCATATATAAACTTAATAATAAATAATGTTTAATTAAAACTTAATTTAAATTACATATATTAAATATATGAAAGTACATATTGACACATTAGAGTTGTAAGGGATAAATGAAGCTAATCATTATTTAAATAAATATTCATATTTATATAATTAAAATATTCATATTTTTATACTAGGTTAAAATATGTCATAAGTCATTGTACTCTTCGTAAATTTGAAATTTAGCCCATATATATTTTTTTGGGTTAGTCCTGTTTTTAGATATCAAAATTAAGGTTTACCTATTTACATTATTAAAAATATTTTTGTTAAATTCATGTTCATTATAATATTATTTTTTAATTATATGAATACCGATTATACAAGGACTACATTTCAAATTTGTAAAGAATACATAAACTTATGCCATATTTAACCTTTTTACTACAAAACATTTTCTTTTTTGGAGAATTACATGAGGAAGGAGAAACTTTAACAGTAATGCGACTAGCGTAACTCGAATCCAAACCACACTTGAGATGATAAACACCCTGATTATCAAGTCAAACACGAGATTTTACAAAACATTTATTATTAATATTTTTATGATTGTAATAAATATTTATTATTAAAATATTAATATCAAATATTTTTCAATAATCTATGAAGAATATTATTTAAATTTATTATTAAAATAATAAATTATATTAATATTTTATTATATGATTAGATATAGATAATTAAATATGTATGTTTAATAATATTGGAAATTATAATGTTCTATATTAATATTTTATTAATTTTAAATATTTTTAAAAATAAAAAAATATTATTAATATAATAATATTAAACGTGACTTAAATTAACTTTTATATTAAAAATAAAATCGTTGACAGGAAAAATAATTTTACAGAAAAAAAGAAAAGCTTATTTTCAGTTAATCTGTAAGTCATTTTCAATTTCTAGAAAATGACGTCGTGACTGGGCGAGGCGTCGAAGATAGCGAGGTTCACATAGGCGTTGGAGTAAACTGAGTGGAGGAGGCCGCAAAGGCAAACACTGCGAGGTGCTTTCCAAATCTTTAGGAATCGATATACATCGACCAAATGCTCTAAAAAGCTGCTGTGTTGGTGGGAACACTCACCAGCGCCGACAGAACGTAAGACGGCGATCAACAAAGGTAAGTTTCCATCGACGGATTCGAGATCGCCTCGAAGGAATGGACGTACGGTGTCTAAGAGGAATTCAAGGTATTGAGATGGTGAAGAAGATGACATTGGAGCTTGAAAAAAAACAAAGGTTAACTGAAATGATTTTTTTATTGTTTCTCGTTGTTTAATCTGGTTTTAGTCGATGTGGGATATATGGGATTTTATAAAACAAGAAGTTACTAATAGTAACATAAATGGTATTCATCAAATTATTCAGAGTCTCTAATAGATTCTCTCTTAAAGATCTTGACGACGTTCATTATTTTCTAGACATTAATTCTAAGTGCTCCTCCTAATTATCCTATTACTGATAAATCTTATTATGAGAAATTTTTGGCAAGCTTCAATGTTTAGCTTTCGCACTAAGCTAGTGATATTCTGTGACAAAATCAACATCATCACCAGCTTGTGGGAGTGTAAGAAAGGAAGTATTGGCCATCCCCACATTGTTATTTGATTTCAATGTTATGATTTTATGCTACTCTTTTAAACAATCTGATCAATATAGCTGTTAAGATTTCCTAATGATTTGATTGTATTAATAAAATTCATCTTGCAGCTGCAAACACTTAGCCTCTTTATATATCAATGAAATAAATATTTTTATATTTCTATTTGAATCATGTATGTATCAAATTGCTAATTTGTGAATCAATGAAATAAATATGTATCTTTTAATTATTATATCTATATAATGAATAATAACTAATTGAATTTAAAACATATATAATCATATTGTTAGTGGGTAGAGATAAAAATAAATTTATGAGAAATTAACGAAGGCTTTAAAGCGTGTAATTTATTGCATTATCTTTAAGGTTTTATTTGTCCAACCTATATCAAAATGAAGTCTAATGATTGCAAACGTTTTACACTGATAAAAACAGTCCACGGAACATTGAGCAGAGCATGGTAAGAATACTAATTTCTATAAAAAACTTTGCAGTAATTCTTTATAATAACAACCTAAGAATAATAGAAGATGGAAGAGAATAAAACGAAACAAAAAATTATATATTTTGGTATACCAAACAAATAAAATTTGACTCCAATTTATAGGAGTTCTCATATTTTTCATAGATATTTAACTATTCAAATGGATAGTCATATCTTTTAACAATAAATATAATTATTTAATAGATATTTATTTGAATAATTATAATCTTTTGTTATTAAGTAAGTGATATAACTTTTGGTAACAAGATACATAACTCATCACTATGAATACTATCTAGAGGTGTCCAAAGGTCGAGTTTGAGCTGGGCCCTAAAAAAATTTAAGCCTGTTTGATATGCACGGACTCGACCAACTCGAAAAATAGTTCTAAAATTTTATCAAAACCCTACTCGGATAAAAATGCCAAAGACCTAGTCTTGGCTTGCCTGCTTGTATTAAAATTTTTTATATTATTTTTTAATATAATTTTTTTTAAAAAACATAATACATCCAAAATACTAAAAATACTAAAATAAATGTTTCCCAACAAATTGAAAATAAATTAAAAAAATTTATACTTAAATAATAGTAAGATAAGTGCAACTTAACAAGCAAATGCTTCTAAAATAATATAAAAAATAACAATAAAATAAGAGTTATATAATATCCAAAAAATAACAATAAAATAATAGCAATATAATAGTGAAATGATAACAAACAGTAGGAAAAACAACAACAAAACAATGACAAAATAGCAGCAAAACAACAATTTTTTTTTTCTTTTTGCAAATTTAGGCTAAGTCTGGGCCGAAAAACCTTTCTTGAGGCTCGACCCATTTTCTAAACGGACCTTTTTTCCCAAGCTCATTTTTCGATTCTATAGTTTTTTTAACCCTCTCACTTTTCAAGCGAGCCTTCGGACTGGGTGGCTCGACCCATGGACAAATCTAATTAATACTAACAACTCTTAATTATAATAACCAAATAACATAATTTTTGGACCACTTATAATTTTTCAATTATAATTATCAAAACATTATAAATATTTTGAAAATGTTGCTATACATGTAACATAATTTAATTAAAAATATAAGTATTATTGGCACAACATATAAATTTTTTTGTCAGTAAAAGAATTTTCATTAACTTAAAATATTATTCAACTTACCATTTTCACTTTTAGCCTCAACCCTTAAAAAGGGAGAATGCTATAAAATACATCCAGATAAACACACAAAAGATAAACAATGTTAAGGTTAACCTCAGCTTAAAGGATTGAAAAATTGCTTCTTCTGTGTGCTAATGCATTGACACACTTATTCCTTAACGTATGCACAATGTAGAAGCTCAACAAAAAGAGTCGTTAATGTCATTCTTATTACTCATAAAGTTGATCACAGAAGTGGCATCAACTTTGCTTTCAAGGTATCCAACATTAATGGATTTAGCAACTTGAAAACCATCTCTTAATTGCCATAATTTAACTTCCACACTTATTGTGAGAGAAATGTGATAGGGACTATCAATCCAACCTCCATCATGGTCTTTGCTAATTGCTCTAGTTCATACCTTTTTGGGATCCTCAACAAAAGGTTCATCTATATTGAGTTTGAGCCATCCATGAGTTGGGGCCTTCCATGTAACTCCAATAGCTATAGGTGGCAACATTCTCTTTGAAAGTTTCAAGTTTGACAGTTCTTTGACATACTTAAATAGAAGGATCTTATCCCAAAGTTTGTCATTTTCCTTCTAAAGTCAAGTCCAGTTTAGTGATTTGTGCTTGGTTTCTAAACTTGGCTTCTCTAACTCCAAAACCTCCTTGCTTCTTAGGTTTAGTGATCATCTCCTACCATAAGAGATGCAAGCTATTACGGTTTCCTCTCCCTCCTAAGGAAGTCTCACTTTATTTTTGTTAATATCTCGCTAAATGCTTGAAGGGAGAATGCGACACTATATGAAACAGGTTGTAAGGACTATCATGGTGGATTGGATCAAGATCACTTGGCCAGTAGGGAACAAAGTTTGGCTTTCCAAAAGAACATCTTGGTCAGAGTTCTGTTAACTATGAAGTTATTACCCCTTTTGTTGATTCTTTTCTTGTGGATTGAAACGATAAGGTACTTTGCAATCTCATTCGCTAGTCCGATGTTCAATTTATTAATCGCCTAAATTCTTTGTTCTTCAGTAGTGTTAAAGTGAAAACAATATTCGAGACTTATTGAGGCTTACACCTTGCCTTATTTCCTCGATGAATTTCTCTAATACCTCTCTATATGATTTGGAGATTTAGAATGATTATTAGTCTATTAATTCCTCGATGAATTTCTCTAAGACCTCTCTAAGGGGACAAGGGTCATGTCTTATTCCACGTGAGAGGGTAAACTTTGGACTAGTATGACTCGAACTCAAATCACACCTGAAACGATGAACACCCTGACCATCAGTCCAACCTAATAGTCATATGTCACGCTCCGTCTATTTTTCCCCTTGAATAAATGGACCACTTCATGTACAATAATTGCATCAGTCATATAGCTGGTCTTGCTTTAGTAAAATTGCCTAGATCAAAAAGATCATCTTACTTGTGGGAGGCCTTATCCCATTAACAATGATCTTTCTAAGGGATAATGCCATTTTACACCCTTGTACTTTGGCCCATGTACGAGAGTGGTACTTGAAGTTTCAAAATGTCCAAAGTGGTACCTAAAGTTTAATTCCATTACACATTCCAGTACCTGACTCTAACGGTGTTTATTTCTGACAGATTTTGCCACGTGGACCAATTATATGTCAACACGTGGCAGACGACAGGCTAGTCGGGCATTTCAACGGGCAGATTGGGGAAGGGCCGTTTTACAATTTACCCTTCCCCCCTCACTTTTTCATTATTAATTATTATATTTGATAGGTTATTTTCATTATTTTTTAAACACCCATTCTTTTTCTCTTCTTTCTCCCTTCCCCTTCACTTGAAGTCTGATAATTTTTTTTTCTGATAATTTTTCCTCTTTTTCTCTTTTTATTAAACACCCATTACGGTTTTGAAATGGATGGAAGAAGGGACGAAGGGTGGTGTTCTTCAGTTTCGAAACCCCGACTATGGAGCTCACATTCAAGGTCAAAGATTCAATCAAGCTCAAATAATCACTCTAATGATGAAGTTAGATGTTTTTATGGTTTGAAGGCTGAGATTCGAATGTCAAGAACACCTAAAAATCAAACGAGGATGTTCTTTGGTTGTTTGAAATATGAAGAGGTAATGAGATTTTTTTTTTAAATTTTAATTTGTTTCCTTTACTTGATTAATTTGTTATTTAACTTGTTAAAGTGTTTTTTGTAGGGATTGGGTTGCAATTTTTTTGAATGGGTTGATTCCATTAGTAACCTAGTTAGTGAATTTGAAAGAAAGCATGAAAACATGGTGCAGAAGATGGAGACGTTGGTGGGTGAGAATAGGGAATATGAATCTGAAAATGGTGTATTGAAGAAACTGTTAAGGGAGATTAGAAGGCTAGAAAATGAGAGGAAAAAGTATAAGGAAATGGTTTAAAAAACGTGTAATTAAAATGTATAATTTTGGTTTATTGGTGTTATTGTTATGTTTTTTGTACAGTATATAATGTAATCAATTTAAGTACAAGAATTATTTTGTTTTGTTTATCTTAATATGGTTATTTAATTGTTAAGAATTATTTTGTTTATCTTAGAATGTGTTATTTTTCCTGCTATTATCTATTTTGTTCACTTTGTTGATGATTGTTCATTTCACATTTAAGCAATTAAACATCAAAGTTTACATTCGAAATCATTGTTATCGTTTCATTTGTCCCAGTAATTTAATTCATGTTGCTGTTGTATAAATGCTGAGAGGTAAAATTAGAGTTAGTAACTTGGAATATTAGCTAATGAAAATTGAGTGTGTTAAATACAAAATGGAACCATCAAGTGCTCAACTGAAGGTTTTAAAATGTCCAAAATGGAACCATCACAAGTTTAATCCAACAGTTTAAATAAAATAAGAAAGTTTCAAAATGTCCAAAATGGAACCATCACAAATTACCAAGTACAAGTGTTTAAGTACAAACCTTTGAAAACAAAATGTTACAGATCATGGCCTCCATATTTTTTGGTGTTTTGATGTGAGTTTAGGGGCTGGCATGGCTTTCTTCTGCCTCTTTCTCCCACTGGTACTTTCTTGAGTGGTAAGGAGAACTTCATCTGTGTTGGCTTTTGGTTTACCCAAGTTGAGCAAGTAATCTCTTAGTTTCTATAATGAAAGCAACACAAAGTTGGCTTTAGCTGAGTTTCGAAATTTTGTTAAATATTTACCTAATTATATTCTTTTGATCCTCCTACTTGTACTGGTGTAGAGGTAGCTTTAGCTTCTTTAGTTGCATTCTTACTGGCAGTAGGCTTGGAGATTATAACTTGGCTCTTCATACCAGACTACCAGGACAAATGGAACATAATATTAAACATATATTATACATTAATGACATTAAGAAAGGTTGTATTGGACTTACATTTAAAATAGTGGCACTTGTCTTCTCATTGAAGTATACCCCATACCCTCTATCCTGGACCTTAACCTTGTTCGAGGGGCAATAGAAGTATCAAGCTGTTTCTCTTTGCTCTTTCTTGTTAGTGCTGGTGGTGGCTTCGAAAGAGGGGCTGGAGAGGCTTCAATTAGAGTGGCAAAAGTGGTGGATGTTGCAGCAGAAGTGGGTACAAGTGTTGTGTTGTTGACCCCAAACGGGCTATGTGGCCATTTGATGAAGTGGAAAATCACCAATGATGTCCTTAAAAAATAAGTGTTAAAATTTTAATAAACATTAAGAAATAGTATAAATTTAATTGTTAAATTACCTCGAATTGTGAATGTTCAGGACCTTGAGAATTGACTGCTTGAGAGTTTACTGGGGTTGTACTGGAGTTGAATTCAACCTGTGAAACGATTTAAGGAGTCAGATTCAGATATTACACTAGATACAATGTAAAGAGCAACGTAAAACAGATAAGTTAACTTACATTTGTAGATTTTTTTATCGGACAGGTCCTTGAGTTGTGTCCTGACTTGAAACACAGTTTACATGTCATTCTCCTACCCTTCCTAGTTATGTGCGTCCTATCTCTTTCCCCTTCTTCTTTGATCCTCTTCTTTTTTGGCCTTTCTGGGAGCTTTCTTGGTAGTGGTGGTTTGATTTTTCTCATATTTGTTATGGGCCAAAACTTTTGACCTTAAAGTGGTGGGATTCGAAACTGGTATAGTTTCTCATACACTTTTTTCTTATATACAACAGTAATATAATCATCAACATTGTGTTTTTTTCCATCGAATTATAGATATTGCATGCCCACATGGTACACCAGTTAGATCCCAAACTCTACATGTACACTTATGTCCCTCTAGGTCAACCATAAAAGTATTACCATGACATTTGACCTCAAACACCTCAGATCCATTCCATAAGACTTCACTGTAACCACTAAATAATCCTCAAATTTTTCACAAATTTTAGGATAGACAGGTTTAGACCATTTGATGCATGTAGTAAGGTTATTTACAATCCGTTGCATTATATAATGCCTCATATGTTCAAACATAGAAATAACAGACATGTGTTTAGCCTGAATCAATTTGGCATTAAATGCTTCAGCTAAATTGTTGTCCACTGAGTCACACAATGACCTAGTTGAGAAAAAGGCCTTAGACCAGTGGGTAAGACCTTTTTTTTAAGAATATCCAGCACTGCTTTACCTTTAATATAAACAATTATAGTACAATTAATTCTGAAGTCAGCTTCAATAGTTGACTTGCTGCATTTCCAAAACAGTTTGTGCAGGTCAGAAGTTGTGTATTCTCTTTTCTAGATGGGAAACCAAGCCTCGCACAAAATCTGCGCTTAGCTTTGGGAAGTATAGTTGGTACAGATTCAACTAGACCCTTTTGCAAAACAACAATGAACAAATCAACAATGGAAATATTACTAATTTCAGACTAACTATCCTAATAGGTAAAGAACATTTCCTTTTGCATATCACTCAATATAGTAAACTTTAGCCCATCTAACATATGGAGATCCCTCCTTAGATTGTCCAAAAACCATTCGCAACTATGCTTGGTTTCACTCTCAACGAGAGCCCAAGCTATGGGATACATTTGATTGTTTCCATCTCTCTCAACAGCAACAAGTAACTCACCCTTTAACATGCCCTTCAAATAACACCCATCCAAGCATACAAATGGTCTCTAAACCTTTTTGCATTGCACCAAAATAGACATAGAACCTCCTAAACCTAGGGATATGGTTAGGGGTAGGTATTTTAACCATTAAATCAAAAGTGCCTTCTTTGTTAACCAACCTTAATGTATTGGCATAATCAAAGAGCTTATTAAACTCATACTCATACCTCTTAAATATCTCAGATTTGGCTAACTCCCTAGCCCTTCTAGAAACCTCACGAGAGACATCTAGTCTGAGTTTCTCCTTAGCTAATCTTAATATCTCAATCAATTTCAAATCAGGGATAACTCGAAGTTTGGAAAAAAAATGTTTAGTTACTGCTTTGTAGGTGGCCCTAGAGTTCTTGAAGGTTATAGAGCAAGTATGATCATTTTAAAAGGTTTTAACCTTATATAAGTCATCCCTATTATCCACCCCAGCATAAATTACACAAGGGCAGCCCTCTCCCCTACATTTAGCCCTAGTTCTGGTTTATTCATTTCGAACAAAACTAAAATCAAACCTCTTGGCTAATGCAAACTTATCAAGGGCTTCTTTGAACTGTTTATGACTCTAAAAAATTAAACCTACCTAAAAATGGGGAATTGGATCACTAGTGTCAAAGTAAACCTTCCTAGACTTCTTGTATACTCCTTCCATACCTGACTCATAAGACCCTATGTTTGAGGACTCAATATACTCAGTTTCACTACCAGCCCTACCCCCACTACTCTCACCTACTGATCTTCCTTTCCTAGTTACTCTTTTTTTTTACCTCTCGTAGCAGATCCTCAAAATCTACCTTTACACGTATCTCTCCCTTTTTTAGATTCCTCACTTTTTTTTATTGTTTAAATTCTCTAAAATCTTTACTAATTTGTTGTATCTCAACATCTTCTTTGTCACTTACCCAATCAAAATTTCCTAGAGGATCACTTTCACTGTCACTATCACTATCTCCTTCCTTATCTTCCTCCTTATCTGCCTCTGAAACAACTTCCTCCCTATCTCCCTCTGGAACAGCTTCCTCTCTATCTCCTTCCGAAACAACTTCCTCCCTATCTTCCTCCGAACAGCTTCCTCCTATCTTCCTCCCTATCTCCCTCTGGAACAGATTCCTCTCTATCTCTCTCTGGAACAACTTCCTCCCTATCTCCCTTTGGAACAACTTCCTTCCCTCCCTCTCAAAAAGCTTCACCACCACACTGATGTCCTAATTCCTCATCTAAACCTAAACCCTCTCCTATATTTGAGCTACAGTTGACAGGATTGCCCTTATCTAAACCCTCACCTAAGATAATATTATTCCCCTAGATACTTGGCTCAGTAATGGGTGGCAGACTTAGTGGGTCCTCATTAAAATCAGGCAAATCAACGTTGTATTCAACATAAACATGTACTAAACCATTTTCTAACAAGTCATAATTAATCTCATTAAATGACATGTTATCTCAACACCTAACTAAACCCTACTCAAAACTACACCCCGATTTCAAGTAATAAACCCTACTGACACTGTTATAACTTGCTTCAACTACCATTTCATTTATAACAACAAGAGAAACAAAGTCAGGATCTATATCCCAAATCATAACTTCACCCCCTATATACTCTAATTTTGGATTTTCTACAAGGATGCCACCTAAATGCACATGAATGGGGAGTTTAGTGAAGGACATTGTTAACTGTACATACATTAGTCAGAAAAGTCAGAACATAATCTACAATTCATTCAACCTCATTAAAAGAATATTTAAATTTCACATATTTTTAAATTTGTTAATTTCATTAACAATTTTTAACAACAATTTTTTAAACTGTTTTTTTAATGTATAAATTTAAGAAATATTTTATTTTAAAACAATTTACATTTTTTTCATTTTTAACTGTTATTTTTAATCTAAATTTTTTAATATTTTAAAATATTTTAACACATTATACATTTTAACATTGTTAGATATTCAAAATTTTAATGCCTTAAACATTATTGAAATCTTATTGACACAATATACATTTTAACATTGTTACATTGTTACATTGTTAAATTCTCAAAATTTTCACTTTATTGAAATTCTCAAATTTCTCAACTCAAATATTTTAACACAGAATACATTTTAACATTGTTTCATTGTTAAATTCTCAAAATTTTCACCTTATTGAAATTTGTTAAATCAACCAATTTTACTTTTCTTCGTAATTTTTTCCCTTTTATATTTGTTACATATTTTCAATTGTAATTTTTAATTTCAGAAATTTTTTATATTTTTTAAGATTATTTACAGATTTATTCATATTTTTAATTTTTGACACATGCTTCAATATTTGGAATTCTTTAACAATTTCAGGAAATTCTCACATTTTTCATTCTCATCAATCTTATTGAAATCTGTTAAATTTTAATTTTACACTGTAATTGTTTCACTTTTCAAATATTTTCTTTTTTCACGTTGTTTACATTTTTTCACATATTACTTCTTTTATAGATGGGCAAAAATGTTAAGAGATTTATGATTTTTAAATTTTTAATGTTTATAGCTTACTCACATTGTTGAATTTTGAATTTTTAAGATTATTTCTTTTTTATTCATAACCCTAAACAACAGTTACTTTATTCCTAATTTTTATGGAAATATAAGATTCTTCCAATCACATGTTGTATATTGTTTTCAAGTTCTTGTCTTATATTTGATTAATTATTAAACCTTTTCTTATTTATTATTTTTTTGAAATCTAAATAGCAGATACTTTATTCCTAATTTTTATGGATTTCAAGTTCTTCCAGTCACATGTTGTATACTGTTTTCTAGTACTAAATAAGTCAACAAGTCTATTTATGCTTCTTTTTTATAGAAGTCAACAACATATCGCAGTCAACAACATTACAGTCAAACATTCAATATCGAAAACCAGAACAAAATATAACTACAACACTCAACTCCATGTCAATCCAAACAGTAATGAATCATATCATAGCAAATGAACTGATCACTTAAATAAAAACAGACATGAACAATAACAAATATAACTCCAACAGTCAACTTCAAGTCCATTCAAACAGTCAGATCACAATATAATATCAACATATTCCAACATTTTCAGGAAATACAAATGAACTGATAACTTACCTTTGATTATTCAACAATAGATTACTCCAAAAAACGAACTATCAACCAAACCTGCAAACAAAAAAAAGCATAGGGTTAGAAATAATCAAATATACTCACATTCTACCCTTACCCACTGGGTTTTAGACCACAATATAATATCAACATATTCCAACATTTTTAGGAAATACAAATGAATTGATGACTAACCTTTGATGATTCAACAATAGATTACTCCAGAAAATGAACCGTCAACTGAACCTGCAAACAAAAAAAAGGCATACGGTTAGAAACAATCTAATATACTCACGTTGTACCCCTACCCACTGGGTTTTAGACCACTGGGTTTTTTTTCAAGATAAATCAATGAATAACGAAAGAAGAAAATGTTTGGTTTTGAGTGGAGAGAAAACGACTAGTCTAGGCAGAGGGAGAGAGAGTTTTTATTTTCTTAATTAAATTTTAATATTGATTTCCAATCCAGATGCAAAAGTGAGGGGAGAAGGACAAATTGCAAAACGGCCCTTCCTTAATATGCTTGGTTGAAATGCCCGACTAACCTGCCCTTTGCCACGTGTCGACATATAATTGGTCCACGTGACAAAATCTATCAGAAATAAACACCGTTAGAGCTAGGTACCAAAATGTGTAACAGAATTAAACTTCAGGTACCACTTTGAACATTTTAAAACTTTAGGTACCACTTTCGCATATGGGCCAAAGTACAGGAGTGTAAAATGGCATTATCCCATCTTTCTAATGAAAGTGACTTGTGGTTCTTAAATGAAGGAGAGTTGGTTTTTGAAACAAAGGAGATAAGAGTGGCGCACAACTTCTACAAAAACCATGTTTTTCAATCTTTCCTTGTTGCCCTTTGATGAATTCTCTCATTTGTTTCCTTCCTGAAGAGTCTCAGTGTAACAAGCGTATATTTTAGCTCAATGAATAAACTAAATATTATTATTTCATTCCATCTCATATATTTCAATTTTGTTCTTTAATTTTGTTTTTTTATGTTTTGCTATTATAGAAAAGAGAATTGCCATTGTCTTTGTCATTGTATTTATCGTCATCTTCTTCTGAATGATCATTTAGCATAGATAAGCCATGGTTTCAGCTTCACCCTTATCAGGAATTTAAGATCCCAATGTTTACATAAAAATATGACATTTCATTTTCAAGTTTCTTCTGGCTAGAAAGATGAAGATCATAATTAATGCAGATTGAAGAACACAAAATCCAAGAATATTTAGAAAGACCATTAGACCAGTTAAAAATACGCATGCCCCAGAAAATCAGTGTTTATAAATAGTGACTTAATAAATAATATATTTTTATGAAGAAATGACTTGCATTTCTTATGATGATAGATGATTAGAGCATGAAATGCCCGGTTTAGTTCAAGAAAGCAAGAACTATGAATTACTATCAGTTGAGATTTTTTTTTCATGTAAATTACAGATGATTGAACAAGAAAATTATCAGAAAAAGTAGTACCAGCTGCTAAATTTACCCAAGAAAAGGTTAAGAAAAAAAAGTATACTTCAGTCAGAAACATCTGAGGCTACTGCTGCATTTCTACTCATCCACTTCTGAATGTTTCTATGGAGGCTTTGTGAGAAATACAAAAGAGACACAAAACCTGACCGTAATTGTCCCTATAAATCCGAAATGTTTACATGGTAGCATTAGTTAACCAGATGATTCAGAAGTTCAGTCTGTCTATCCCGATTTCATCACCGGTGTCACTTCTTCCTGCTTGCTTACTGTTCAAGTGTTTATTAAAAGATGGAAATTAATCCATGGAATGATATTGTGCCTACATATGTGGAAAACTAAGGAAAAAAAAAAAAAGGAGGGGGGGAGGGAGCGAATTTACCAGATATGGTGCTGAGAAAGTATAAGGTCATGGTCCAAATTCTTTAAGAGTACACTGTTTGATTGCTCTCTTCTCATCGTACTAGCACCAAGAGAACAGCTTTCCTTTAGATCAGATTCTCGTGTATCAAAGGGAAGTGAAACTGTGGTCGTTGCAACTAGACCAAATTCTGACAGACAGATAAACCAGGAAGAAGTCATACCATTTCAACTAAGTTGAAAAATGCAAGCTTTTGTGCGTACCTGGTGTGTTTGTCTTCAGTTGTTGATGATGCAGAATATCTTCCCTGCAAATATCCTTCACAATCCCTTAACATAAGATGACCGGCAAGGATAATTCCCCTAAATTTTCATGCTTTGTCATGCATATGACTTACCTGAGATGACGAGAGGAGCTGAAATGGCCCAAACTGAGCCTGGATTGATTCCAATCCAAATGAAGTTTCCGAAGTAATTATGTTTGACATGTTTGGAACTGATGCAGGGTTCGAGGAACTGCATTGGTTGGGTAGATCAAAAACCATCTGCACCGAGGTTTCCGGATTTGCTGGCACTGTATCCGACATGTTCATGGGTAGAGACCCATTTTCTTCACCGAAGTTCATTCTTGTTTGGGAAAACTGTAGTGGTTGCAAAACTCCAGGCAAGCACATTGGATGCAAGCTTAATCCATTTCTCATTGATAGCATCTGATAAACGAAGACAATATAAACAAATCAGATGCAAACTTTCTAAACACATCTCTCATCATACGCGTATTTCTGTTTGTTATTAGCAATTCTACGTAGAAAATAAAAGGATATATTAACTCGGCTATGAAACAACACCCTACTACAGATCTTTTATGATAAAACTTTTACTGATTTACAACTATTAATATGTAATGCAGACATAAAATGAGGCGTTCGCGTGTCACATAAACCTTATCTTGTAATAGAAGATGTAAGCTGCCACTAAAACCCTCAAAGACAATCTTCTTGCACCTTCAGACAGGGTTTTCGACATTGAGTTCTCATTTATATAGTGTTTGTTTTCAACTAGCTTCCATGTAATATACACTTGGCAGCTCCTCTAAAGCAAGTATTCCATTGAACTATATCATGAGTGGATTAATTCAACAGATTTTCCGTAACGTCACAGTACATAATAGACACCATATTGGTCAAGTTTCAACTCTATGTCGCTTGTGGATGCTGAAGTTCTATAGACATATCAATCTACAATCAAGTTAGAGTCTTTGAACTTCAATTATCAACAAGCTAGACTAACAATGAAATTAATAGGATCATATTTTTCCAAACGTGCTAAAGCAAACTAAAATGTGGCTATTTCAACTAACTTGAAGATTACTTTCAAGAAATAGACTGTTTCTGCTTCTGAAAGAAGACAATAGTAGATTTACGAACTTGCTACTCAGCTTTGAGATTCTTCAATGTCATAAAACAGCCTAACCAATATTTATGCAAATTCTTTCTACATATCAAAATCCCATACGCGGATTCACCAAGAGATGCAATATAAACTAAACTACAGCTGTGGATTCACCAACAAAAGAGCAAAAATTGTAAAGTTGATGACATATATACCTGAACTTGAAGCTGAAGCTGCTTTAAGTACTCAATAGCTTCATCGAGCATTGAAGCCTTATCAGTCTGCCATGAATATAAGATTCAATCCCTCGATATATATTACCCAAATGAGAAATGCAACAATATTTGGGGAAACAAAGAATACCTTGTTAGAATTTGGAATAAGGTTTTGCAATGCTTTCATTTTCTCATTAATCCTACTTCTCCTCCTCTGCCACAATCAAACTCCATAGATCAGAAATCCATGAAGAAACTTTGAATAAAAATCAAATCAAATCGAATAAATAAATGCTTCCCATTAGTAAAGATTTAGAATCAAACTAACCTTTTCAGACAAATTGTGAACCTCCGCAGCTCTGCTTCTTTTTGAGGAACTACGAGGTGGAGCTGGCTTTGGTTGTGCCTCATCCACTAGTGCTTCAATACCCTCCTGCTTATGACAAATTTCAAACTATATATATAAAAAAGTTTGAGACTTTGCTTGAATCAAATTATAACAAAGGAAAACAAAGCAAGAAACCTTTACTTTACCAGAGCTAAAAGCTAATATTTTTCTTTAAAAAAATGAATATCTTCACATTCAAAAATAGAATCTTGGAATGGTCCATACTGTCTGCTTCATGTAATCAAATATAAGTGCATGCAATCTTAACTCATTTTTAACTAAGATCTTAACCTTTCTCAACAAAACGTCTCAAATTTTATCCCTTTCCAAGCCCCATTTTTCTCAGCAACAAATAGAAATCATAAAAAAAAAAAAAAACAGACGCTCACCTCACTTTCACAGTCGTACTCATCAGTATCGTTCTCACCAGGAGCTCCAACCAAACCCCACCCTCCACCTTGCTTCACTCCACCACCGGGCGGTGATAACTGCCGTGGATTCTCAGATGGACCCCCAAAGTGGGCCATTCCAGAAGATGACGAAGACGAAGAAGAATAAGAAGAAGAATGACCTAGAATTTAATGAAGAAGGTTGGATATATCATCTGAAGAAGAAGGAGGAGGTAAACACGCCCCATTATTATAATTGTAGCAATTATTATTGATATTCTTATAATGAAACATGTTAAGGTTAACGTTATCTCCCATTTCTAGCCTTCCCCTTTTTCAGTTTAAAATGGTTTTCTCTTTTCTTCATCCATTTGCTTCGGTTACTGTCTTTTTTGCTTTGGCTTTTGGTTTGTACAACGTAAAAGGTTTGCATCAACAGGGAAGCTATGTATATTGTGGGCGGTTTTGTTTTTATTTTCTAACGACAAAAAGAAAAAGAAAAAAAGCAAATGAAATGAAATGTAATTTTCTAATAAAATATTATATTAACACTTAACTTATGATTTATTGAATTTTTATTTAATTACATTACATTAAATTCAGTAGTTAATAAATTTAATTATATATATAAAATTTGAAAATATAATAATATGAAATGTAAAAAAATGACAGGCGGGAACGGGTGTAGTTTTTACGGCGAATGATTGGGCGGTCAAACAACAATAGTGACATATCAAGGTGAGACTAAAGAAAGTTTTACTACAGTGTCAGGTAATCTCGCACTCACGGTCACGGGGGCACGTGCGGGGACATTAAATCATGGCTTTATTCTTTAAATACTGATTAACCAATAATCAACATTTATTATTACTTTTACAATTTCTTTTTGTTTGTTTCATGTGTTTTCGGACAGAGATCCGGTCTTAAATTGGTCCCGCAACTGCTTCTCTTTGTTTTTAATTAAATGTGGTTCAGCTAAAGTAGTCAATAATATTTGATATTTTTTTAAAGGAATATGACTTCATATCCATTGGTCAATGATTAGGTTGTGGTTATATATAGTAAAAGTTAACTTTTTATCATAAAATGCCTATTTTTTAAAAGATAAAATTATGAAAATAATTCTTGTCAAAAATATTATGAAAATAATTTTTATTAATTTAAAATCAATAATACTTTATCAGATTCGATTTTAGAGATCAATTAAAAATACGGATACCCAAAATTTAAAACTGCAAGAGATTCAAAATAAATTAACAATGGAAGGAAATGAGGCAAAATAAATGATAACGAAATCTCCAAATGAGGTCACCGTGATAGCCAGCTGTTGTTGATTTGGATTCAAAGTAGCCGATAAGCATAAGTGCAATTGATTAAACTTTTGCGTTGGTATTTTGTAATTTAGGTTTCTACCTCTAATATTAATATTCCCTCCCCTTTTTCATTTAATAATAAAAAAACCCGACAAAGTGTAGTCCCAAATGATGGATACAACAGCCCCATTTATGTTCTCTATGCTCTCATGAGGTATTGTCTTTGTAATCTCTGTTTCCCATTGTCTTCTTTCATTATAATGTTGGACCCCGACCTCCCTCCTTATATATGTATTGGATTTATTAAATAATTATAAATGTGAATTGATATTTGTATTTATAAATTCACATTTAATAAATTATCAATGTATAAATTTACTGAATTATATGATATATCATTTGTTAAAGATTTAATTATTTCTATTTTGTTTTAAAAGATTTTATGTAAATTTTATTTAAATTAGGTTTAATGGTAAAAAAAGATTTTCAATAAATTGCCTTTCAAGTTGCCTTTGTTAATCAAATTTAACTATTAAGTTTTGTTGATGTGAGTGATAGATTAATTGGACGATGGACACATGGCGATCATGTATATATTATACAGTAAATATTTGTCTCATGCAAGGATTTTTTTGGATGGACGTTTATTTTCAGTATGATGCATTTAGTTTTTTTTTGTCTCACGCTATAATATTTAATATCATTACCACAATTGTTTTTGCACTAACTATAGGTAAATATACTGCTCATCTAAAGGGAACCAAGTTTGCCGAGTTTGAATGAGACCATTCCAATGAGTTGAGGTGGCGATGGAATTCATGTCTCCAACTTTCAAATTGCTTAAGGAAATGTACAACAATCAAGGTAAACCTCAAGAGCATTTGACACACTGTAACAATCACAAGAATATACTAAGTGCTTCGATGCATTAAAGTGTTGTGCCCTTTGAATGATGTTGAGGGACCACACAAGAGCTTGGTATACACCATTGCCAAAGGCCTCTATTCATTCTTTCAATGAATTGGCGAATTTATTCATAAGCAAGTTCCTCGTCAACAAGATGTTGCAATATAATCTAGCATACCTCCTCTTTATTAAGCAAAAAGATGGTGAACCTTTGAGAGAATTCATCGGCAAATTTAACACCACAATGTTGAAAGCTAAGAGGTCAATAGATGAGTGGGTTATCATTAGAGAACAACTTTACAACCTCACTTTTGATTGGGGGTAATTGCTACACATACTCAACTAAAGGTACCTTTGTCACCTTACTTTGCTAGAGGTACCTACGCCAGTGGCCTCCTTCACCACAAGAGCTGCTTAGTTTTATGCACACTCTAGTTGGACATGAGGGTACTCAGTTTCCCTTAACGACCTTATCATTATTACTAGACAACTATCACTTATCACTCATATATCTTGCAATCGAGTCACATTAGATCATATTACCAACCTAATATGGAACCAAGAAAATGACAAACTTGCCTATCAGAGAAGGTTACATGACATGGATAGATCAAACTTATATATGCCTGTCCTAGCTCTTGGGGAGTGGATGATCTTCTTCTTCTTCCATCTCTTTCTAAATCAACCTTCTCTCCCTATGACCCAAAACCACAATACCTCGGCAGCTTCCTTTTATCTTCACAGCTCTCCGTCCAATAGAGTGAATCACCATCTTTGATACCTCCTTCCATCCACATTTTTACCATAAAATACATATATAGTTTGGTTAAATTTATATTTCTAAATTTTATTTATAACCAAAATCTTGAACAAAGTGCATAACTGAAAATCATATTCAGCTTCTCTAGTTTGTAAATTGAACTGGCGATACAGTGATAAAACCACCTCAAAAGGATGTAGCTGATGTAGCTAGCTGGTTGCTGGCTTTTGGTTAGTGTGGAGAATCTACTGCATTCGATACCTTGGAATTTGCTAGAGTTTGAGTGGTCACAACATTTGCAGGCTTTCCCAGAGCTTAATCAGCTAATCCCAATGTATTTCGTACGGGTACTTTTGCTCACTTCTCAGTAAATTTTAGTCTCTGACGACTGAGTATACCACACCACTCACTACTCCTTAGTCACTGACACAAACCGAACAACACCAAAGCAATTACCAGCAAGTGAGTGATTAAACCAAGGTTTATTTGCTTGCCCAACTTCAAAATCTCTCTTTTCTGAACTATATTCATCTTGACTGGTTGTTTGATTATTTTGTTGCATGAGTTTCACCAGTTTGACAAAGAGGGTTGGTTCCGATTGTTTTACTCTATTTCCAATGCTTGGGAACCGATTGCTTGCACAAGTTGGCAAGTTGATTGCCCTTTTGGTTAGGCTACCATTGCCATCTGCTAGCCAGGTCCTGGACCTGCCTAAGCCTAACCATCTGCTAGATGTTGCTGTGAGCTAATCTGTAAAAACTTGAGAATTAATAATATTTGGGGACGTGCAGAGTTGGTGTTAATAATCATGTAACCAAGTACTTTGTTGGGCGAAGGAGCTAGCTGCCAAATGTTATTAAAACTTCACTGAAAAGTTGAAACAACATATGATTGGAGAGTGTTTGGGGTCGAATCAAAACTATACCTTTGAGATAAAGTGTTCATTTTACAACAGCAATGATTCATTGTAACGACAAAAGTAATGGTTCAAAATACTAAAAGATTTTGGCTCCAGAAAAATTTGGTTGCATCTTAATGTTGTTGGAATATTATTTCTTCTGAAATTCAAAGCTGTCAGAGGATGACAGCACTCACAATCTGTCACTATCAATGTCTCGTCCGACCAAACATCACCTTAACCCTCAACACCCCAACACTAAAGATGTTTTCTCCAAATAGTTTTTAATATCTTCAACCAGCCTTCAATTTTCTTGTCTACTCACGTGTCGTAACCTTATTCGTCTAATAGATCTCGTATCTAACAGTCATGAGACTACTCTACATGCGTGACCACCAGAGTATATGCGTCACTATCATCAAACGTCACACATTGAAAGTTTGAAAGAGACGTCAACCTATACACGCCAAGTTAAACATGGTCGCATTTATTTGTTTTCATGCAACATATTGGAATGCTACATTTTGGAATATACGTTTTATAATAAAGAAATTTACAAATTCAATACCTAATTTTATTCAAATTTTATACAAATTCCGAGCGACATACCTAAAATGGATATGGATGAGGGCTTGTGTTCCAGTTATTTAAATTTTATTTTATAATTTTGTTAATTTTTTTAGCAATTTAAATTATATATAAACACAAATATGTATAAATCATTATATATATATATATATTTTTGAATAATATGCTGACTGAATTTATTAGAAATTAAAAGAGAATTATTACAAGCGAAATTAAAATGTAGTAGGAAAATATTAAAACAAAGAGAAATTAAAAAAACTAAAAAGCGAAACATCATACCAGCAAAACATATCCAGTGGGCTGTAATGATAGGGATGAAATGAAACACTAGATAAAGGAAGCAGGAAACAAAACTCATTGTCTCTGTTCATCTATACGCTTAAAGATCAAAGTAGGAGTGATGCGCGAAACCAATAATCTTGCAAGCTGCTTCACAAAATATATCTAACTGCATCGGTAAACAAATTACAAAAAGGGATCAAACTATTGAAAGACCATTTTGCAAATTCAATACCTAATTTTATTCAAATTTTATACAAATTCCGATCGGATTCCTAAAATGGATAATGGCTTGTCGTCCAATTATTTAAATTTTATTTTATATTTTTGTTAATATTTTTTAGCAATTTAAATTATATATATATACACAAATATGTATAAATCATTAAATATATATATATATATATATATATATATATGTATATATCGACTGAATTTATTAGAAATTAAAATAGAGAATCATTCCAAATGAAATTAAAATGTAAAAGAAAAACAGCAAAACAAAAAGATAAAAAAAACTCGAAAGTGAAACATCAAACAAGCAAAACACGTCCAGTGGACTGTAACGATAGGGATGAAATGAAACACTGGAGAAAGGAAGCAGGAAACAAAACTCATTGTCTCTATTCACCTACACGTTTAAGGATCAAAGTAGGAGTGGTAAGTGAAATCAACAATCCTGCAAGTTGTATCGCAAAACAGATCTAACTGAATCAGCAAACGAATCACAAAAGGGGATCAAACTATTGAAAGACCATCGATAATTGCAAATCAGAGCCTAGCGTTGTGAGAAAACTATCCACGAACGCAAATCTACCACAAAGGTAGACGAAAGGCATAAACGTGCCACAAGACATAGGAAAAGCGTGTTGCAAAGGCAGATAAAAACTAAAAGAAAATCAAAATATAAAAAAAAATAAAAACTGAATATAAAAAATTAAAGGGAAGGAATACCGATGATTGATGACCAACATTAAAACTAACGTTGCCACTGACTAATCAAGAATGAAAGAAAAAAATAGAGCGGTGCAGAGACAAAGTTTAAAAACCCTACAAAATTAAAGGTTATTTTTCTATCCAAACAATAAATATAAGAGTTAATATGTTATTTGTCCCAAAAATTTCAGCCAATCATCACTTTGATACTTTTGTTAAAAAAGGGAAGATAAAAAAAAATAGCAAAAAATAAAAAAAAACTAAAAAAATTATAGAAATCAAAATAAATATAGAATTATATGAATGTCTCAAAAATAAAAAAATTATATTTATTTTATTTTTAAAAATACATACAATACAAAAAAATGTAAAAAAAAATCTCAAAAAATAAAAAATTGGAAAAAAAATAAAATGTCTTTGAGACTTTTCTGATTTTTTTGACAATTTTTGTATTTTCTCTTTTTTTAATTTTATTTATTTTAGAAAAAGGGAAAAATATTGAACTAATTTCTATAAATTATATATAAATTTCCATATATTTTCTAAATTGTTAAAATTTTTAAAGATTTTTTTAAATCGTTTGACAATTTTTTTTATTTTTATGTTTTATGAATTTTAAAAGAACAAAAGAAAATATTTTAATTTTTGGGATTTTTTTTATATAATTCTATATATATTTATTTATTTTTATAAAATTTTTGGAAATTTTTATGACTTTTTTTATTTTTATATATTTTTTCAATTTATTTTAGAAGAGCGCGTCACATAAACTTATAATGAATTGAAAATTTTAGGTGTCAAATTGATACAAATAAATTCTTTAGATATCAAAATGATAATTTGGTGCAATGAGAGCAAATAATACATTAAGGGTTTATTACCAATAAAGCCCCTTTTTTATTTACGAAAATGGACTAAATTGAAAATTATTTATGAAAATAGGTCAATTTTACAAAAATGCATCCACGTGAACGTTATGTCAGGGGGAATTCAAGTAAAGCGCATCCACATAAGCACGTTTTTCCCAAAAGAGCGCCTAAGTGGATTCGCTTTAGCCCGTATTTGCCACGTAAGACCCAACGTTCAAATGGAAAAATAAAAATAAAAATTAAAAAATATATATTATAAATACCCCTTCCCCTTTTATTTTTCACTCAATTCTCTCATTTTCCCCTCAATTTTCTCTCAAGAAACTCTCTAAAGCTCTTAAAAGTTTCAAAATTCGCTAAATTTTTTCCACAAATTTCTCAATTCATCGTGTTAACAATTGCCCAACAATTAATCCGTCTCGATGGAAAGCATATCTCCGTCGACCAATTGCAAATGGTAAGAGTTAATTTTAATTTTTTTATTACTTTTGTTTATTTATTTTTATAATTTAATTATTTTTAATAATATTTAATTATTTTATATTATTTTTATAACTTAATTAATTTTTTTTGAATAGCCAGTCGATCAAATTCTACAATGTTTTATTCGTAATCTAGACGGTCCTCCATCCGTTGATTGAACCGTACTTGAGGGAAGCTGGTTTTTGGCACGTGGTCATTATAGGTCGGGGTTGCAAGTTGGACTTGAGACTAATTAGCGCGTTTGTGGAGAGGTGAAGACCCGAGATGCACACATTTCATATTCCATGCGAGGAGTGTACAATCACTCTCGAGGATGTGTAGTTATAGTTGGGATTATCGGTTGATGGACCCGCACTCACTGGGTCTGCTCATTTTAATGATTAGACTCTCATTTGTGCAGATCTTTTGGGTGCAATTCCGGATCCTATCCACGGAGGTCAAATCAAACTAAGTTGGTTACGAAACACATTTAATGAGTTAACGGAGGATTCAACAGAAATAAAAAGAATACGATATGCTCGGGCATAAATCCTATAGATCATCGGAGGTTATCTGATGCCGGACAAGTCACGAACCCTCGTACATTTGAGGTGGCTGTTGAAACTGGTCGGTTTTAGAATTGTTGGCCAACTCAGTTGGGGGTCTATCATGTTAGCGATGCTGTACCGAGAGATGTGTCGGACGACGCAACCAAATAAAGCAAAAATCAGTGGTTGCCTCTCACTGCTACAATCATGGGCTCGATTTCGCTTTCCATTTTTATGTCCTCGAGTGAATCAATCGTATACGTTCCAACTCATAATGAGGTAAATTTTATTTTAGATTTTACAATTATTAACTAGATTTATATTAAAAAAATATTATGTTAAAATTTTAATTAAATAGGTGGAACCATTCACCGAGTTACGTGGGATTATCTATCACTCTTGAAGATATACAACTTCTATTAGACCAATGATCGGAAGCGCATGTAAGTCCTTATTTAATTTTGAATTATATATAGATAACATAGTGAATTTTGTATTTAGTATTATACCAATAATATTTTTATCACATTCATATAGTTTCAGTGGACACCATACGAGGATCCGACAATCTGGGCAATAATTCAAGAGGAATTCTTACAAAATCCAACCATCTGGCATGTTCGGGTCCCGATGGTCAATTACGCTACCGTCGAGATGCACCAAGCAGATAGAGTGTTGTGGCAATTTGGATTCCGACAATCGATTCTTGTGCCACTTGAGGTGCTTGATGCTGAGCACAAAATTGACTTACTACGATCGGATACGGATTGGCCTATATTCCACTCGGAGCATATCAAGAAGTGAGAAAATAGGTACAATTATCTACCTGTTTGTGAACTGGTTATCGTTCCGGAGTTAGCATGCGAGCCAAACTACATGTTATGGTTTAGGATCCATGGCAAGCCATATTTTCTCTTCGAAGAAGAGAGGCTTCAAATATTCCGTGTTAAAAGGGAGCAACGAGGCCTTTTAAATCCAAGGAGAAGAGGTGGTGAGGCGGGCCCATCATTACCATCCACGCAAGCACCACCCACGCAAGCATCGCCCATGCAAGCACCGCCCATGCAGCAAGTTACGATTGCATCGTCACCACAACCCCTTCAGGTTATGCCAAGTTTGTATCCTAACCCTTATACGTTCCCTAACCCTTATATGTTTCCATTTTCTAGTTCTATGTCTATGCTAGGTTGGAATATGTGGCTCGATGCATCTAATATCCTGATGATTCCGACTCCGAGTCAACCAACGATATATAGGCAATCGTTGTCGCAGGACATACCGCAAGAGGGACCGTCGGGGAGCTCAACTCAATTCCCCCCCACCACCTCAATTTCCACCGTCTTATGGGTTTCAACTCGATTACACTCAATCGCCGTGGGTGATGCAAACACCTCCTGGATCTTTATTCTATCATGATGGGTCATCTTCCCAACATCCACAACCAGAAGCACAACCTCGCCTGAAAGATGATCCAGAACCAGAGGAACAAGAAGCACAGCCAAGAAGGAATCCAGCGCGTAACCGTCGACCACCCCTATGTGGCATTGATTCGGACCGACACATGCATTGATTATTTTTGTAAACATTATTTTTATATTGTTTCATTTAATAAAAGCAAAGTTCATTTGAATATTTTTGTACACATTATTGTGGGTAAAGTTTACTTCTAATTATGATTTTAATTGATATTTTTACCTTTAAATTAAAAAGTAAAATTTACATTGAAAAAAAAGACAAAAAAAATATAATTAGTATGCAAAATAAAAATTTTCATACACAATTTCTATAATTATATATTTTATTAACTTTTAATAAAAACAATAACATGGTTTTAATATTTACATTATAATATAGCATATTTAATTTTTATATGATATAAATTACATAATACATCAAATAAAAAATTTATTTATATTATAAATTTAAAAACAATAAAAAATATTTATAAAAAATTCTATATTATTTAAATCATTGTGATGCCATGAGTTAATCAAGCATCAACTCACTTATGATAAAGATTAATATTTCAATCTCTTTCAATTTTATAAAAATAAATAAATAATAAATATTTATAAAAATGGGCCAATAAATAATTATAAAAATAATTAATTTTCAATTTTATTTGCAGTAATGACTATTTAAAAATAAATAATAAATATTTATAAAAATATTTAAACAATTTGAAAAAAATAAAAAAAAAAAATTAATTCTTTCAATATGTTATGGGTTTTTTTCCCTAAAATATATAAAATAAATACTAAAATTGTAATTTAATAATAAATAATAAATTTTAATAAATAATTAAATAATTTGAATAAAAATAAAACAGAAAAAATAAAAAAAATTAATTCTTTCAATTTGTTATGGATTTTTTACCTAAAATATATAAAATAAATACTAAAATTGTAATTTAACAATAAATAATAAATATTTCTATAAATAATTAAATAATTTGAATAAAAATAAAATAGAAAAAATTATAAATAAATTTAATTCTTTCAATTTTTTATGAGATTTTTTACCTAAAATATATAAAATAAATATTAAAACTCAAATCTTAAAAACATAAACCCTAATTTAAAAATCCTAAACTCTAATTTTAAAACCCTAAGGCCCAAAATTACAATTTTTCCACTAAAAATACGCTGGAAACTTATTAAAATTTGAGGGCCAAAATTACAAAATTTCCTTTTGAAAAACATGGAGAAAATTACTTTCACATGAAAGCTAAGAAAAGCGCGTCCATGTGGACACGCTGGACGCTCTTTACCTTCACATTAGAAAAAGCGCTTCCACGTGGACGCGCTTTGCTTGAAAAATCCCTGACATGACGTCCACATGAGTGCATTTTTATAAAATTAACCTATTCCCGTAAATAATTTAAATTTAATCTATTTCCATAAATAAAAAAAGGCTTTTATTGATAATAAACCCATACATTAACCCTGTATATAAATATGTATATGAAACTGTTAGATTAAAAGGTGTGGGTTTTTGTTTTCTATACCCTTATTACTTATTAGTACAAAATAATCCAATTTTACTTTTGTTGAAAAAAAAACACACACACACACCATAGCAAGAGCCATTTGGAGTAAAATTAAATAATTTGAGAAAATTTTAATTTTATTCCATTTGATAAATCATGTATCATGTATTGTTCATTTTATTTATATTTAAAGTATTCATTTATTTATATAAACTCTAAAATATTAACGTGTTGGTATCATACATAAAATTGAAGAAAAAAGTATAATATATAAAATAACTCATTCATATCTTACTGTTTTTATTATTTGTAGCATATAATATTTTGCATCAAATTTATGAATGACTTTTCAGTAAGAATTCAATTATGCTTCACTTGTAAGTAGGGGTAAGCAAAATCCGATTTGATTCGAAAAATTCGATAAAAAATTTAAATTTTGAATTAAATAGTTCAAGTTATTTGAGTTAATCGAGTTATTCCAATTAACTCGAATAAAAAAGTAAGTTTTTCGGTTTAACTCGGATACAAATTACACAATTCGAGTTATCCGAAAATCCGAATAAGAAAAAGCAAAACTACGTCGTTTTGATAAATGTTACCCTTTCTAAAGATAAAGTCAAAACCATTAAGTTAAAAAGTAAAATTACGTCATTTTGATAAATGTTTACCCATTAAGTTAAAAGACAGAACCATTATATTGTTTATATAGTTAAAAATCTTATACTTTATTTACTAGTTAAATAATCGGTCCATGTAATTGTAACATTGAATATAAATAATAGGATTCGTCAACTCGACTCCAATTTTTTTATTCGATTCGAAAAAATTTCAAATTGAATTCGGTTGCAAAAATAGGATTCGTCTACTCAACTAACTCGAAAATTTTTGACTCAATTCGACTCGACTCGATCGAATACTCACCCTTACTTATTAGCTGTGTTGCTATCAATAACCCGACCCGGAATTTTGAACCCGATATAATAAAAGAAAACCCTAAATCCCAAAGTGAGATTTTCTTTCTGCTTTTATTTTTTATTTCTAAAAGCAAGAGAATACCTTCATAAATTAAATTTAATAGTGGCTCGATTGAATTCACATGATCCTTCAAAAAAAAAAAATTTGAGACTAAAAAATGTTGAAAAAAGTAAACTTCAAAAACAATTTTTTTTTATAATAAAGACAAAATAGTAAATTTGTTTTTAGATAATTTTACATTTTGTTAATTAAACATATGAATTTTTTGTTCTATCCAAATGAATCAAACAAAATAATCTCACATTCCATTCGTAATCTTACATTCATGTAATTTTATTATCTAATGTAATCTGAGATTTGGCAAACCGAACGCTCATTACTATCTCTTTATATATACACTATGCATCGTTAAATTAAAAAAATATATAAAAATAATTATATAATTTAAAATTTTATATAATATTTTTATAAAAATTATTTAAAAAAAATTAAACCACCCACAAAACTATCCAACTTCTCATCAATAAATCTATTATTTTGTATACTACGATTAGTTTTTCGAATATTAAATTTATATATAAAATATAACAATTCATTTTTCAATGGTGTTAGAAACGATGGTTTTAGAATTTTATTTTTGATATTTGAGTTTATAAATATTATTATTTAATATTTATGAGGTTAGTATAAAAGTTAATTATAATTTAATCCATTAATTCTTGTCAAATGAATAGTTAATTAATATAAAGTGACTAAATTATAAAAGTGATAAAAATTAATCATTATGGATTTTTAATTAGCCGAAAGATCAATTGGACAATTGGACCCTTTTAAATTCACCAAATAGTGGTGGATGTCAATTTTATTCCACCAAATTTGTTAATTATGTTTAAGCTTAGTTAATTCGAGGTTATTTAAATTAATTAAGATTAATTAACTATTAATTTAAGTATAAAAGACAAAAGTTAAAATGAAAAATAAACATTTCATGCCTAGCTTCTTCAACCTCATGAACAAAAGAAAAGAAAAAGGGTTTTGGAAGCTCAAACTTTCGGCTCAATTTAGTTCTTTTCTTGTAATTTTTATGTTTTTGAGGTCCCGAAAGCATGATTTAGCCATCCCATGTATCAATTTGTAAAATTATTAAAGTTTTCAAAAGTTTTCGGTACTAAATTATTAGATTTTAAGCTTAGAAGTGAAAAATGACTAGTTTGTAAAGTTTAATTGCTATTTTTTAAATATATGGACTAAAGTGCATAAATTTTAAAATGGGTATAATATTTCTGTAATTTTTTTATAATAGAGGGTTATAGAAGGATGTAATTGAGATTGGTTTCAAAATCGAAACTCGAATTTAAAAGTTATGTCAATTTCGGTTTTAGGGATTAAATTAAATAAAATGCAAAATATCAAGGCATTTGAATAATAAAATTGAATTGTTGCATGCATAAAATAGGATGATATAAATATGGAATTGATAAATTGAATTGAATTATAATATAGATCGAGATTTGAACCAAACCAAGGATAACCAGGGAAAAGTTAAAATTACCAATTAGTCTTTGCAATTCCACTTATCTTTGATTTAATCAAGTAAGTTCATATAATGTGTTTTGTTTAAATTGTTATACATATATGTGTAATTGAAATTTGGATTGTTTACAATTTGGTACAAAAGGTAAGATTTGGACTAAATTGTAAAGAAATGAATATGAACTTAAATGTTGGAATTACCTTGATGAGCTTAGTAAAGGTCTTGCACACATGGATATGGATTGATTACCAAGATCCAACATTTATTGCGGACTCGAAGGTACAAGTGATAAGATTTAGCTTGGACGAGTAACATGATGTTGTTTTAAAGGTTTAGTTTGGACAGGTAATGATGGGTGTCAAATCCACTAAATATAAATATTTCTACGACAAATAATACAAAATAGTAGTATAAGGCAGTAGGGTCGATTCCACAGGGACTGATTGCTGCAATCTACTCTCGTGTTCTTCTCTTGAACATCGTGTCGAAGGGCGTGCCCACGACTCGTGATTGTTTCCTAAAAAATAAAAATAAATAAGTGGGAGTTTAGTGACAAAATGTTAAACTAAAGTAAAAAGAAAATAAAATAAATAAAGTGAAATAAATCTTGATGCAAAATAATTAATCGAGATTAAAATAAAAAATATATATTTAATAAGCTTAGCCTCAGCCTCAGTTTTCTCCGATCTTGAATATATCCTTGAAAATTAATCTTTCCTTTTTAATCGATAAGTTGGTTATAGCGCTCGAGAACGTCCCAACCGCCAACTTTTCCTCTACTAGTCAGTTCTGGTACGACCTGCAAACCGACCCTTACCGAATGTCTAACCACGTCGCACTTGCTCGCGATTTAAGATTTTGAAAGCCTTGCGCTCTGAAAAGCCCAACTCGAATTAATGGCCTCAACCGCGTGGGTCGTTTATATCTGACCTCTACCACCCTTGACAGAATCCAACTAGCCGTTTCCCATCTAGACACACCAATTTGTTCGCGAGAATTCAAATGCAACACGGCCGATTCGACTTCCCAACTTTACGCCAACCTTCCTCAACTCAACGCGCGTTTTTTGAATTGAAGTCGAATTAACTTTGAGGGACGAATTTGTACTATCCAATAAATCGGAGTGATAGCGAGTACCGATAAAAAGGTTTTTAGCACGGTTTCGTAACTCACAATTATTTCTTGATGGAGTGATAACCAGACTAAGGCTAAAAAGAAATTAGTGCTGTATGGTTTTAATCATGCTTGATGGATGATGATGATGAATTGCTTGTATTCATAAAAGGTGGAAATGAAGAAGGATTGAGAAAGCAATTAGACAAATTTGGAAGATGAATGAAAATTGGAATGAAAATGGCAGACTAATCTGACGCAAAAGACAAGATAAATAGAGAAAGGATAATTTCTTAATTGCTGCACAAAATCCAAGTACATTTCAATTGAATCCAAGTAACCTTATTTATACACAATTGGTTACTAAAAATAGCTTAAGTCCTACTAAACTAAATTACCCTATTTACTTAAAATAAATAATTTTAGTCAAAATGAAATTAGGAAAATAAAAAATTTAATCAAAACAAAATTAATAAAATAAACAACTTTGACTAAGCTTATTTGACCATTTCAACTAAAAATTTCTTTTGCAATTCAGCCGTCAATGTCCCTCAAATTCGAATATAGCCCATCTCTTCATTCATGTCTTCAATTTACTCCACTTTTGCTTGCTTTTAGGTAGAGAAAGATCAATTTGTGTACCTGGTAAGAAATTGTAGGAAATTAGAAGTACTTTTTCCTAAAAATTAATCAAAATACACAAATAAATTACTTAAATAATTTACTTATCAAAATCTCCCCTACTTAGCCTATGCTTGTCCTCAAGCATAATGTTTATTTTATATTAAAACTATTTGATAAAAAATTTAATGAATCCAAATTTCTTTCCTTAACTAAGTGTCATGTAATAATTAGAGATGTCAAAAATAAATAATAACTTATATCTACTCAAACCACATTTTATAAATTTTCAAATACTATGAAATAGAATCAATCACTTCACAAAATTCTAACGTAATTACATTTGCTAAATAATTGTACCCAACTTTATTTAATATGTACACATTTTTTTTTTGGTTTTTCTTGTATTATTATTTGAGACCTAATCAAATCTTTTTGCGCGAATTGAGATGAAAAACCAAGTACCTCAACCCGGTTACTCAATTTGAAAAGTCGGTAGCTTTATATTTCAAGGTAGCTCGGTTAGTGGAGTGTTACAAGCTTCGGTTCGTCACTCGAATCTTTTTACGCGAATTGAGATGACAAGCCAAGTACCTCAACTTGGTTACTCAATTCAGTCACATTTTCAAGTCTTCACTCGTAACCAAGTCTAATTTATTTATTCACAACTAATTTTTATTTATTCACATGATTTGGGTACATTCTTAAGCAAGTCTAAAAAAGTCTCTAATATTGTGAGAATGTTTGACTTTTTTTCATAATATTCTTAAGTTTTATAAAATGCATGTTTAATTAAAATAAACAACCATTTATTCATGATTTCTAAATTATTTAAATGAACCTAGCAATAAAAGGAAAATGCATTTGCAGAACAAATTATCAAATAAAATTAATATAGAATAAACATATTGAAAGAAAGAATATAGCATGACATGCAAATAAATCCCCTCCCCCCTACTTAATTCACATTGCCCTTAATGTGTGATTTAAAAGAATAGAAAAAAAAGGGCAAAGTGTACTCCCCGTATAGCTTAATGAAGTGGAGGGCGACGTCGGTGCTCGTGCTCTAGTATCGAAAGGATGCGCTCGATGTTAGCTTCCATTGTGTCCAAGCAAGCTTCTAAATGGTCCATTCTTTCCCCCATGGTGGAATGGGGCTGCTCATCTCGATCCCTCGGAGTAAAATTTCATGTACGTCGGAACACTCTATTGCTCCGAGGTGTGTATTTACCTGGAGGAACAAAATGAAAAGAAGAAGGTGTGCTGGCAAGCAATCCTATATAATCCAAGCGATATTCATCTAATGGATCCATGTTATAAGCATGTGTAAGAGACGGAAAATTGAATGAAGGAAACAAATTCATGGCTAAATGCGAGATGTATGCACCTAGGATTGAAGGTCTACATGCTCTAATTACTGTGTGAAAGTTGCATGCAAACCAATATCCGAGGTTGACTCTATAACTAGAGAACATGCACCACAAAAAGAATAATTCAATCCTAGTTAAAACAGCAGAAGAATCATTACGGCCCGAAAAACTGAAAGCTAGAAATCGATGGATATATCTAAGGGCCGGTTCATGCACCAACAAAGATTTCGCAGTTCTAGAATTATAAGTTCGATCACTCAAGTTGGTTAAAGCCGAGTAAGCTTCATTAACATCAAAATCACGAGGTATGTCTAACAATGCACGATGGTAAGAATCGATGTTAGCATCTATAGTTTCAACAAATCCCATTGCAATGTTAAATTCAGAAATGAACATATTGAATGTTCTACCAAGTAATCTAAAGCAAATGATATTTGGATATTCCACTGTTCTAATGGAATACATGTCAAAATTAAAAGTGGCATATAATTCATATACAAGTTCATAAAACATACCACATTTAATTTCAGCATATGACGACCAACCAATAGACTAAAAATAGCTATATACGACATCATGCAAGTCAAGTGTCTCGAGAGTATTTACCTGAATGAACTTACTTACTGGCATGGGTCGGTGTTAAATCTACTCGTATCTCGACTGATGCTCCGGTGTTGTGAAATTGAGGAAGCCTTGAAATCTTGATTCTGAGGGCATCGTATAAGTGCGCCTTCGCTGTCCGCGCCTATTTCGTCGTTGTTGTTCTGCCGGTGGACTGTTTGGCAGGCTCGGCATGTCAATGGCATTAGTACCGCTGTTCGGGTTTGGTTCCGGTTTATTTTCTTGCTAATTTCTTGAAGTCCATCTAGGATGTTTTGCTCTATTCGATGGTGGCTCGTTCAGGTTTGATGGTCCTGCTTCTTCATGATATGAGGAGCTGGTTCTGTCCGATTCATCTACATGAAGCGTTAGTAGTGGTAAAACTGAATGAGAGGTGGAAGTGTTATACCTTACTATTTCGAGGGCATCCGACTGAGATTTCGGCTCTTTTGGTTCAACCGGAGTTGGGCTCTTACGACGTCGACGTCGAGTCGATCTAATACTGCGTACTGGTGGCGGTGGTGGTGGTGAAGGCGAGTCAGAATCATCATCATTGACGTTGATGGTAAGAGGTGCTGTGAATCGATTTCGACGTCGATTGAGGGATGCTGAAAATACATCAATCGAGTGGCTTCATGTTCGAACCATGCTAGCTGTCATTTTTTTCTTATTTTTGTACTTGAGGTGGTGCGCGGTGTCGGATGACGGTAGATGCAGCGATGTATGATGATAGACGGCGAAGGTACAGCGAAAGTGTTTGGACAGTGAGGTCTTGTATTTCAACGGTGGTGATGATTTTTTCCCGGTGAGTTTAAGAAGAGAAAATGATGGTATATATATAAAAAGAAAAAATGATGTGAACGATATGAGAAGAAAAATATGATGGTTGTTTGAGGTTCCGACGGTGTGAACGTGAACGGAGGAAGGGCACGGGTTGTGGGGCAAACTCGGTCGGAGGAAAGGCACGAATGGTGGTGTGACGGTGAGTGGCTAAAAATAGGTTTCGAGTGTTTGAGTTTTTTTTGGGGTTAATGGTGGTGCTGGCTTTAATGGTGGAGGTTGATGGTGAGGTGGAAATGGGCGAAGACGGTTTTGGTGATGGTGGCCAGTAGTGGTGAGTGGTAAAAATGGAAAGAGAGAAAAAATAATATTGAAGGAAAAGAGAAATGGTGGTGTTTTTGTGATGATGATGAAAGGAAAGAGAAGGAGAGGATGAGGCGGTGACCAGCGGTTGGTAAGTACGAACGGCGACTGCTGTTGGTGTGTTGCTGGTTTGAAGAAAGGAAGGAGAGGGGTTGGGGGTGGTAATGGCAGTAGAAGATAAAGGGAACTTTTAGGGTTTGAGAAATATTTCCTTCCTTTTTCCCTTTTCTTTTTCTTTTTTTTCCCCTTTCTTTCTTTGCTCGAATTGGGCTTCAATTTTTGCCCATTTTTTTCTTCTTTTTGGGTCGTTCGGCCTAATCCATGTCCTCCCCTTTTTCTTTCTCCTTCACTTTCTAAACCGATTCCCTCTTCTTCTTCTTTTTTTCTTCTTTGGGTTGCACCCATTCGACCCACACTTTCTCTCTTTTATTTTGGGTTTGGTGGTTGTTTAGTATTTTGGGTTTGGGTAAGGTTTTTTATTTTAGGTGGTGAAATTAAAGGTAATAGGTTTTTAATGGTTAAGAGAAATGGGTTTTTATTTAGGGTATTGGGTTAATTCAAGAAAATTGGTATTTGGCAATTTGATTTTTCTGAAATGGATATTTTGTTTATTTTGGGTATTTGCCAACATTGATCATCGTATGCCCACACCTTGACTCGTACAATATTCTTGAAAAATTGATAGCTTTCATAAATGGACCTGAAAATAACAAATGGAAATTTGATCAAATAGCTTTTATTTTTATTAAAAATTAAAATTCGAAATTAAATTAAATAAATTTGGGTTGTCTCCCAAAAAGCTCTTTTGTTTAACGTCGTTAGCTCGACGACCTGAAAATTTATTTGACTGGTTCTTCAAGTACCAATTCCTCAACCACGTGAACTTGAAAGTTTTCGTAAAACGACTTTAGGCGTTGACCATTTACTTTAATAATTTTCCCGAATTCTTCGCTTTTAATCTCTACTACACCATGGCGAAAAATGTGAGTAACAATAAAAGGTCCTAACCACTTGGTTCGAAGCTTACTTGCAAAAATTCTTAATGTCGGGTCATAAAGCAATACTTTTTGCCCAACTAAGAATTATTTTCGAGAAATTTTCTGGTTATGGAACGCCTTGGTTTTTGCTTTATAAAATTCGGCATTCTCATACGCGTCTTGCCGAATTTCTTCTAACTCCTGAATACTTAGTTTCCGAAAATCACCTTCAATGTCTAACTCCATATTGCATCGTTTCATCGCCCAGAATGTCTTGTGCTCTAATTCCACTAGTAGGTGACACGGTTTACCAAAAATGAGTCGGTAAGGAGACATACATAATGAGCCTTTGAATGCTGTGCAATATGCCCATAATGCGTCGTTCAAGCGTAGGCTCAATCCTTACGATATGGTTTCACGGTTTTATCCAAAATTGACTTTATTTCACGATTTGAAATTTCTGCTTGACCGTTTGTTTGCGGGTGATATGCTATGGCCTCGCGTTGTCACTCCATATTTCTTTAATAATGCACTGATCACCTTGTTGCAAAAATGTGTCCCTCGATCACTAATTAGTGCTCGCGGTGTGTCGAACCTGGAAAAAATAAAATTCTTTAGAAAGTCCACAACGATTTTAGTATCATCGCGACGAGTAGCTTTAGCTTCTACCATTTAGAAATGTAATTTAACAACAAGTATTATGTAAATATTACCAAATGATTACACAAACGGGCCCATGAGCCGCATACGTGAAAAATTTCACATACGTGTACAGCAATTAAGGGCATTTCATTTCGTCGACTTAAATTTCCCATCTTCTGGCATCTCTCGCAAGTCTTACAAAATAAGTAAGCATCATGAAAGATGTGTGGCTAAAAGAATCCGTATTCTAATTTTTTATGTGTAGTGCGCTTTGGACCAAAATGACCTCCACAAGCATAAGTATGATAGAAAGTTAGGATAGACTATACCTTAGTTTCAGCAACACATCGTCTAATTACCTGATCTGAGCAATGTTTCCAAATATATGGATCATCCCAAATTTAGTACCTCGAATCTCGCTTAAGTTTGTCTTTTTCAAAATGAGTTAAGTTAGAAGGAATTTTACCTGTTGCGAGATAATTTACCATGTTTGTGTACCATGGATAGGCTATTTGGGTCGCAAGTAGATATTCACCCGAAAAATCATCTTTAAGAGGCATGCTTTCTTTCGAAGTCATTAGTTGACTTAAATGATCTGCTACTAAATTTTCGCACCCCTTTTTATCCTTAATTTCGAGGTCGAATTCCTGTAAAAGCAGAATCCACCTATCAACCTTGGTTTCGCTTCCTTCTTTTCGATTATGTACTTTAATGCTACATGATCAGAGTAAACAATTATTTTAGTGCCTAACATATATGATCTAAATATTTCCAAAGCAAAAACAATAGCTAAGAGTTCTTTCTCAGTTGTTGAATAATTGCTTTGGGCAACATCCAATGTTTTAGAGGCATAAGTAATGGCGTGCGGCTCTTTCTCTATCTTTTGTCCTAGAATAGCTCGAACACTATGATCACTCGCGTCGCACATAAGCTCAAAAGGGTAATCTCAATTTGGCGGCTGCACTATAAGAGCTGAGACTAGCTTGTGCATAAGAGTGTCGAATGCATCTTTACATGCTTTAACAAACTCGAACTCTTTCTGTAGTAGGTTACAAAGTGTTTGAGAAATCTTCGAGAAATCCTTTATAAAGCGCCTGTAGAAACCTACATGACCAAGAAAAGATCGAGCTTCCCTTACAGTTGTGGGGTATGAGACTGAGTCAATAATATCGGTTTTAGCCTTATCAACTACAATCCCTTCAGCAGAAACGATGTGACCTAGAATTAATCCCTTTTCAACCACGGAATGACATTTTTCATAATTTAAAACAAGATTAAATTCTAAACATCTTTCTAGAATTTTTGTAAGGTTTGATGAACATTCATTGAAGAAATTTTCGTAAACCGTAAAGTCATCCATGAATACCTTTATTATTTTCTCGACATAATCAAAAAATATGCTTACCATGCATCTCTGAAATGTGGTCGGTGCGTTGCATAGTCCGAACGACATTCTTTTGTAGGCGAACTTACCAAAAGGGCACGTAAACGTCATATTCTTTTGGTCCTCCGGTGCCACTGGAATTTTCCGAAGTAACCATTGAGATAGCAATAGTGAGATTTTCCTACTAATCGTTCTAACATCTGATCTATAAAAGGAAGAGGAAAATGATCTTTTCGAGTTAAAGAGTTTAACTTCTGTAGTCTATATAGACTCTCCACCCATTTTGGACTCGAGTAGGAACCATCTCACCTGCTGAGTTTTTGATTACGATAACCCCAGTTTTCTTAAGTACCACGTGAACCAGACTGACCCGGTTACTATCAGATATGGGATAGATCATCCCAGCATCAAGCAGCTTCTAAATTTCCTTCTTTACGACCTCCATCATTGTTGGGTTGAGGCGTCTTTGTGCTTCCCTCTTCGAATTTGTATTCTCTTCGATCGGTATTCTGTGCATACAAGTTGAGGGACTTAACCCTTTAATGTCGACAATCGACCATCCGATCGCTTCCTTGTAATCCCTCAAGACTCGAACTAGATTTTCCTCCTCCAACTTTGAAAGTTTACTCGAAACAATAACTAGTAAAGTGTTTTCGTCGCCCAAGAATGCGTACTTAAGGTGTTCAGGTATCGGTTTGAGTTCTAAATTTGGAGCCTGTAAAACCAAAGGCAACAATTTAGTTTTAGAAGAGTTAGCTCGAAATACTTACCTTGACTTCGAGGAAACTTCGGAGCTTCTATAAGAAAAATGACTTCACGAACTTGATCCTCAAATGTCATTAGTTCTTCTAATTTTTCAATATTTTCAAGATCTAAACTCCTGCACAAAACAGTTTGTAAACCGTTTAACTCAGAATATTCAAAATGCAAATTCGTTAGTGGTTCAACAAGATCAACACAAGAAACATTCGACGTTGCACTAGGTCGACCCATTGCTTCATAGACCTTAAATTTAACAACCTCACCGTCGAATTCCATAGTGAGTAGTGAGTGTCCCACTATGAACATTAATCTTTGTACGCGCAGTACTTACGAATGGTCTCCCAAGTAGAATATCAGAAGACTTCTTCGAGTTATCATCCTCCATGTCAATGATATAGAAATCTGCAGGAAAGATTAACTCATTTACCTTAACGAGGACATCTTCCAATACCCCTTTCGGATATACGTATGATCTGTCTACCAATTAAATTATCACCCCTCTTTCTTTCAAAGGACCAGCGTTTAGAGATTTAAAAATAGATAAAGGCATAACATTAATGGATGCTCCTAAGTCGCACATGGCTTTTTTAATGCCAACATTACCTATTTTGCAAGAAATTGAGAACATACCCTGATCCTTACACTTTGGTGAAATTTTTCTTTGTAACACGGCAGAGACGTTTTCTCCCATATTCGCCCATTCATTTCCTTGAAGCATCTTCTTCTTGGTACATAGTTCCTTCAAGAACTTTACATAGCGACGAACCTGTTTGATTGCATCGAGTAAGGGAATATTGATTTTCACCTTTCGAAATATCTCTAAAATTTCTTTATCTTCTCGCTCCTTTTTCCCTTGGGCGAGCCTTTCTGGAAATGAGGGTTGCACAACAAGTGGTTTTAGTGGTGACGATTCTGTTGGAGTTTTTGAATCTGGTTTATGTTCTTCGCGTTCAGCGTCGTGGGCACGACTCGTGCCAGTCACAGGCTCTAAGACCTTACCACTCCTTAACGTCATAGCGCTTGCATTATGTTAAGGGTTTGGTTCCGTTTGGGATGGTAGCCTTCCTTGAGACTCCAAACGGCTAACCGTAAGTGCTGGCTTGCTTATTTGTTTGTATAACTCCTGAAAATGCATGTTAGTTTTTTCTTGAAATTTTTCAGTACTAGTGGCTAACCTTTCGACAATAGTTTCCAACGACGTCTTTGGAGGCGGTTACTGTTGATTTAGAGGCGACCTTTACTGATATGGCTGATTGAATTGAGGATTCGATCATAGCTTAGATTCGGATGGTCTCTCCACCTCGCATTGTGTGCGTTTGAATAGGGATCGTACTGTCTTTGGGGTGGACCTGAAAAATTTTCAACAACATTTACTTGTTCTGTCGAATCCTCGTGTAAGATTGGACATGAGTCCGTCGGGTGATCTGACATGGTACAAATTTCGCATAACTTTGTTGGGTTTGACTTATCTGCTAGCAAACTCTGGACAATATCATTGAGTTTATCTATTTTATTTTCTAAAGTCAGAGTACTTAACCCATGAACCCATCTTATGGGTTCTGTAGCTGGTCGAAACTGTTGAGAGTTTGCAGCCATTGTCGAATCCCTAGCTTTTTGAGGGGTCATGTTGACAAGTGCTCCTCCACTAGCTGTATCGATCATCTTCATCTCCATGGGGAGTAGTCCTTCGTAGAAATACTGCAACAGTGACTGCTCAGAAAGTCCGTGTTGTGGGCAACTTGTGCACAATTTTTTATACTGCTCCCAATAGTCGTAAAGTGTTTCAGTCTCCTTTTGCCGAATTCCCACAATGTCTCGTCTTAGCTCGGCTACTCGTGCTGCTGGGAAAAACCTGTCAAGGAATAAACGAGACATGTCAGCCCATGTGTTAACAGATCCCGATGGTAAATAAAACAACCACTCTCTAGCAGAGTCGACTAATGAAAAACGAAATGCACGAAGTTTAATTTGGTCTTCTGTTACTCCCTGAGGTTTCATGCTCGTGCAAACCATGTGAAATTCCTTCAAGTGCTTGTATGGATTCTCGTTTTGAACCCCGTGGAAAGTGGGCAATAGATGAATTAAACCCGACTTTAACTCGAATGGTGTTCCTCTCGTTGGATATGTTATACACAATGGCTGTTGTTCATCTGGTGTTGTTGCAAGTTGACAAATAGTCTGATCTTCTATTTTCTTTGTTTCCTCGTCACCGAGTATTTCTCTAGTGAAAGCTTCTTCTTCAAACTTTGTCTGTAGACGTTTTTCGTGAGTTTCTTTTCTCAACCTTCGAGCTAATTTCTCTATATTTGGTTCAAAGTCGTTCAGAGATGTCTGCTCAGACCTTGTCATAAAGAAAATAAACGAAAGTTAGAAAAATGTTACCGGTCCCCGGCAACGGCGCCATAGTTTGATGGGTGTTGAATCCACCAAATATAAATATTTTTACGACAAATAATACAAAGCAGTCGTATAAGGCAGTAGGGTCGATTCCACAGGGACTAGTTGCTGCAATCTACTCTTGTGTTCTTCTTTTGAACGTTGTGTCGAAGAGCGTGCCCACGACTTGTGTCTGTCTCCTAAAAAATTAAAATAAATAAGTGGGAGTTTAGTGACAAAATGTTAAACTAAAGTAAAACGAAAATAAAATAAATAAAGTGAAATAAATCTTGATGTAAAATAATTAATCGAGATTAAAATAAAAAACTATATTTAATAAGCTTAGACTCAGGCTCGGTTTTCTTCGATCTTGAATCGATCCTTGAAAATTAATCTTTCCTTTTTATTCGATAAATTGGTTATAGCGCTCGAGAACGTCCCAACCGCCAACTTTTCCTCTAGTAACTGGTTCCGGTACGACCTGCAAACCGATCCTTGCTGAATGTCTAACGACATCGCACATACTCGCGATTTAAGATTTCGACAGCCTTGCGCTCTGAAAGTCCAACTCGAATTAACGGCCTCAACTGCGTTAGTCATTTAAATCCGACCTTGAACTTTTAAAACTTTACAATTTAGTCCTATTTCATGCTTGGGTCAACAAAAGAGCTCTCGTAAGCTCGATTAAGGGTCATATTTAATTGTGTATAATAATAAGAATGTGTTTACGACATGTTTGAGTGTTTGATTAATTTATGTACAATTTATTTGACAGTAGTTGCTCCGACAATGAATGTGGCAACTTGTAGTTCGAACTTGATGATTGGGTGTGATTAGATGGTAGTATTTGTTCATATTTTCTTAACCCTTTAACAAGGCACACACACTTTACACACACAAGTGCTCGAACCCGAGTCTCCTAGGATGAACAACATATTTTTTACCACTGGAGTGACTCATTGGGTTCATATAAAATATATATTTTTAACCCCACTAGAGTCTTACAATTTTTAGTATATATAAAATCATTAATTAAATTAATATCACAAATTAATTGAATAACAATTTAATTAAGAAAATATTAAAATTTATTGTTGTTAAAATAACAAATACTATTATAGGATTATTTAAATCATAATATATTTTAAAAAAAAAACATAATATTGTTTTAGAAGAATTCATCTTAAAAAAAACTACTTTTTTAAATAACCATCCACTCCCATTAAAATAAAATCTACACAAAAAATGACTTAATAACCAATAAATGCCGAAAATTTTTAAATTTACTAGATTAGACCGATTTTTTAAATAATTACGAGAATGGGTCAATTTATGAAAAACGCTTCCAACTCGAAGCAGTTTCAAGTGAAATGCAAAAAGACGCTTTCACTTGGAAGCGCTTTCTACATGTTACCAATAAAATGCTTCCAGCTAGACGCGTTCCCCCCACCCACTCCCAACGATAGAAAGAAACTATAAAAACCCCAATGAATAAGGTGGGGGTGGGGGATAACGATTATTTTAATTAATCATTGAAAAAGTAACCATTGAAGAGGGAGAACGCGTCCAGCTGAAAGCGTTTTACTAGTATTACGCAAAAAGCGCTTTTAGCTAAAAATGTTTTTCATAAATCAATCTATTCTCGTAATTATTCCAAAAATCGTCTTAATCTGATAAATTTTAAAAAAATTCCATACATTTTAATATTAAAGTCCAAAAAATGAAAAACCATAAGAAATAAAATCACTAATAATTTAAAACTTTTATTGTATAATTTACTTTTTTTTTTTATATAAAATAACTGTCTCTTTCCCCCAATTTCACTATGTCTCTCCACGATCCAAATCTAAGGGATGCGTTAAAGGTTTGAAATCCAAATAATTGGTGCCCTTAGATCTTTAAAAAAACTATAATCAACTTATCGAACAAAAATAAATATATCATTTAATACCTACTATATTAAATTTTTTAAAAATTAACTATGAAAAGTAACCCTCATGAAAATTATCTTTTATTTTTGAAATCATAAATTATTATTGGATATTATAGAGTTTTGGGCATTTTTTAGTTGATTTGGACGTAAAGAGAGGATTGGATAATAAAACCCTCTAAGTTTAGTGTTTGGTGAATGAAGGTTTGCAAAAATTTGTTGAACTAAAACTTCTAAAACAAAAAACGCAAAGATGAACAATTTTTTCACAACTGATTGAGAATGAAATATGTGGAATAATATATTTGACCATACTTACTAAAAAATAACTCATTTTGCCACATGCTTGCTAAAAAAAAAAAAAACTCCCTTTGTGACATGCTTGCTAAAAAATTACTCTTTTGGCCACATGTATCTATTTCTTGAATATTTATGTACTCTTAATTTATTTTCAAATTACTTGTGTAAAATGATTTATTATGCAATTATATATTAATTGAAATATGCTACTTGAAAAATTTATTCAGAGTATGACATAATTATACTAATTTACATACTAAGAACATGACATAGTTATCATTAAGAATATAATTTACCATTATATTGATACACTATTAATATTTATAAATTTCCACAAGATTAATATTTGCAAATAAGAAACTTAAGAAAATTGTTTATTTAAAATTTTAAAAATATTTATTACTTAATGTTTTAATTACTTGATAATAATGTTTTATTTCAATAATTTCACTCAATAAAAATTAAAGTATTATAAATAGATAAATACTTAACAATAAAATGTGTTATGTCCTTGTTTGTTATTTTACACATATCAACTTTCCACTATCAGTGAAGTTTTACCAAACACTTTTAAATAAACAATTAATAGAATAAATTGATTAAATCAATTAATAGAACTAATTAATCAAATCAACCATAGCAATCAATTACCGATCAATTGCCAAACAGAACCAATAACTAATCTCTTAAAAATATATAATAAACTAATCAAACAAAAATAAATATATCATTTAGCACCTACTATATTAATTTTTTTAAAAAAAAAACTAACTATGAAAAATTACCCTGCTTTAAAATTAACTTTTATTTTTGAAATCGTAACTTTTTTTTTGAAATATAATAAAATTATAAATAAGTTTTGGTTTTGGTTATTTAATTAAAAAATTATAATTTTGTTATTGAATTATACAAAAGTTTTCATTTAAGTCCCTAAACTGTTAAAATTGATGCTATATGACTTTCTCTCTTTTCATTGCTTGTACCAATCGAAAGCTCTCTTTTGTTTTTTTCTTCTATAGTTCTATTTTTTTACATGAAACTATTTTGGATGTTACAAATCTGTGAACAAAAATTCAAATAGTTTTTGTAACACCTCAAACCCTGGCTAGAAGTTTTGATTGAATTTGGTGTAGTTACATTAACACATTGAAAATCGGTTTTGCATTTAGACATTTTTAGTTATCGATTACTTAACTAAAAACCAAAATGAGTGCAAGTCAGTTTCAAATCCGAAATATATAGTCATAGTCAACTTAATGCAAAACAATCCGAGCTCCCATACGCCTTTCGATTCCACGTCAGATATCTACCTGAATAGATAAGACAATTGGTGAGCTACCAATCCCGATATATAACCAAAATCAAATACAATCAAGTTGTAATAACATAGGAAAACTTAATGACATTTACACAACTAGTACCAAACAGTTCTAGAGTATTGTAGAGTTGTCAATTTACGAATCAAAGGAATCCTATGTGAAGTTGGACTCGATATCACTTCACATCTCAATAAACAAACACAACACATAATCACTTGTGCAGAGACGAATTCAGTTTAGTCACATAACAGAAGGTCAGACAATACGAACTAAAGATCTCAGTATAGAAATAATACATATATAGTTATAGACACAATCATGTCAGAGATACAGTTATAGATACAGTCGAATCAGAGATATAATTACAGATGCAATCATGTCATAGATATAGTTACGGATGCAGACATGATACAAATACATTTATAGATGCAGACATGATACCCCCATCTGTTATACGCCATCTCTGTCCAATCCAGCACATCATATAGTGTCGGTATGGCACGTTGTAGTGTTTATAGTGTCACTGCCAGTTCAATGGTAACCTTGTAGTGTTTATAATGTCACTGCTAGTTCAGTTAAATAGTCTCAAATGGTTTAACCACTAAATCGGTTCAGTTCAATTACTTCCTTCACTTCACAGTCCCAACCCATGTAGATGCCAAAAACATATGATAGATATGTATAATATACCAATAGACGTGATCATACAATCCCAATATAATAGTGTGCTAAGATTATACGTAATTATTTTGTACATTTATCCACATACAACATATCCTTAACCAAAACAATAACACATGAGCGTACCTGTATGCCTAATAGAACACGAGTCGTACCTAAACGGAATGTAAACTATAACGCATCCAAACAAAGTCACATTACACATTATCAATTAGCTATTAAGTTTCTTATATCAGTGTAACCTTCGTACATATAGCACATTGTAAACTAATAGATCACAATTATCGAGTTTAAAGCTAACTACAGACCATGTGTCTCAAAACCATGTACCTACACCCATGTGTCAGCCCAATGTTTCCCAAAATAGTATACACACACCCTAGCACACGTCTATGTGTCAGCTCATGTGATCGAGAACATCATACACACACCTTGACACACGCTCATGTGTCAGTACGTGTGCCACACACACCCTGACACACACCTATGTGCCAGCCCGTATGCCACATACACCTTGACACAAGCCCGTGTGCCAGCTCGTGTGTCTCTAAATAGTATACACACACACACACCCTGACATACCCCCGTGTGCCAGTTTGTGTGCCTTCGAACAGCCCCGTTCCGACAAGAAAAACGTAGAAAAACATGAGAATTCTAAAGGGGTTTTGATACCCACCTGTAAATCGACGGTAAAGGAGTCCCAGAACACGATTCCCAAGCCTAAATCAACCCCAAACGAGCAAATTCAACAAGAATTCAAAAAGAACATATTCATAAATTATCAAATCCAAGTCGAACTCTCGACACTCCAAATCAACAAGTTTACGAATGCTTACCAAGGAACGATGATTCACACTTAAACTTAGACCGTACGAAAAGCGTTGTACGAGCCTTGAACTTCTCCTATCGTAACGGTAAAACAAAAACAGATCAAAGCAAGAAAACAAACCTTCGGGAAAGAAGGATTTTAAAAACAAGAACTTCCTTAACTACGCAACGTTAATTGAAAGAGAAACTACCCAACTCATGTACCTTAACCAATTCTGAATACGTAGCAGTGCAAAGCAACAACAGTTATTACCATGGAATCAAACTAACGCACTATTGCAAAAAGAAAAATAGAAAAACATAAAGAAAAATAAAGAAGAACTCCAAATGGTGGTTTTAACTTTTGATGGAAGAAACTAATTTAAAATTCAAAAATTGATTCTATGGAAGTGGGCAAAAATAATATTCCCTAACGCATACACAATGACTTGAACACATGACCAGAAGACAAATAAACAGACAAGTACATGACCATTGAACCACTAGGCTCATCATTAACATTAATTAATCAGAATACCTTATAACACACATGTTCAAAGGTAGCAGTTTAATAAATGGATGGAACAAAACAAAGTTTCAAGAAGTAAGATTCGAACCCAAAACTTCACACACTTAACCAAAACACTTAACCACTGAACCAAATCAAATCACTTGTCAAAATTTCTCAAAATATAGCTCAAAACTGAGAGGTAACCACTCACGGTTCTAGTAATTTGATTTCTTCTAACCTAATTTTTAGGATGTTACAACTCTTACCCCCTTAAAAGAATTTCGTCCTCGAAATTCTTACTATCCTATCGGTTATTGAATCACAGAATTTGAAATGTTCTCATTTATACCGGCTATCACGCTGACGCTGTGCAATTCATATTGTTGAAGCCCAATTTGTCTGGGCCCAACAAAATTTAAATTTATTTTAAAATGAAGTTTATTTTCAATTTAAATTTTTTTGAAATTTAAATTTATTATAAATTTAAATTTAAATTTATTTAAATAATGTCCCATTACAAAGCAAGCCCAAATTGCGGTCCAATTTCAAATTGACCCAAACCAGCCAAAATACAACCCAAACTAAACCTAGATGGAGGACTTAAGTCTGCTATTGTTGCTACCAACCACCTTCTATCCCAGCCAACCAGGGCCTGCCACGTCAGCACCGGCAGTGCCACCACCTTCAACTTGCTCTGCCACCGTCACTGCATAGTCACCATTGCTGCACTTGCAAAAAAGGAGAAAAGACCAGTATTAAATGGCAAACAACAAATAATCATCATTGTAACACTGGTTATAAAAACCAGATTCAATCTTTTGGAAATGGACTTTTTTTCGGGAAAAAAGAGTTTTTTTCTTTGTACTTTTGAAACCTAAAAAAATCAATACAAGAAATAGCCCCTTTAATAATATCATAGAGTATACTAAAGAAGTGGAACCAAGAGGCAGTGCCTAAGCACGAACGGACTATCAAATATACGAACCGACAAGAACATTCAAGCATTAAAACTGATCAGGTACCATTTAATGCATAATTACTGCCATTGATAGCTCAGCATTTAACCTCTTTGGATTTTCAAATATGCATTAATATATGCATTGAATACCCACCGCTCACCAGTTATTTTTCATCTTTATTTCCATTTATTAAATGCATTGTTTGTAATAAGTATTAATAATAATAGCTGATAACAAGTTTATAATAATAATATTAATGCATTAGTAACGGTAATTAATAATAACCATTAATAATTAATAATAATGTTTTAATAAATAAAAAAAAAGGAAAAGGAAAGGGTGAATAGGGTTACTGTCCCTTTGATTGCACCACCGCCGGAGCCGATTGACGCCTCCCTACGACACTATCATCACCGTGATTGAGCATGGAGAAAACCTTCAAAAAAAGGGGTTAAACTTTCTTTTTTAAAAAAAGATCTGGACTTTAGTCTAGATTTGGGTTTAATAAAAGAAGGAAAAGTTTTAAACATCGAAACAAAGATAAGAAAAGAAAAGAAGAAATAAAAATGAAGGATTTAACTTCGAGTTGAAATCTGAGGTTTTCAAACCCAGATTTGAGCCTTTAAGATCTTTTTAAAAAAAAGGGGAAATGAAAAACAAAAGAAAAGAGGCGATTTACCTTACCGGCGACGACGGCGTGGGATTGGTGCGTGACTGTGGAATCAATGACGCGGGCATCAAGGGAGCAGTAGATGGCAACGCGTGATAGCGACGCATGTCGGACGGCGATTGGACGGAGTGGTCGGCCAGGGAGAAGAAAAGAGGGGAGAGAGAGGAGAGAAAAGAGATTTTTTTTTAAAGTTCAGAAAAAATGAAATGAAAAAGTAAAAAAGAAGTTTTAAAATGGGTATATAAGGGCCACCAAAACGACATCGTTTTGGGTGTGGCCAAATCACCTAAAAACGACGTCGTTTTACTTGTCAAACCCATGGCCGACCCGAATCAGACCCGATCCGCCTCAGGATCCACGTGTTTTTGGTTAATGGTATATTTATGCATTCGATCCTTGTTTTCGTGAAGTTTTCACTTCCGTGCAAACATGTGGGAAATGCGTCCCCTTAAACTGAACTCGTCCGTGTGAGCTTGTAATGGGTGAGGACCGAGGAATCTGCTAGTTTGGGTACCCCTACTTTAGAACCTAAAACCACATATAGTAAGCCGTAAGAACTTGCTTTAGAAGGAGTTGTTCTAAACCATTTAGCAACCTCCCAAGATAAACTCTTAGGTTCTATGCTATACTTGTATATTGGTATTGTTGCGTTTCGCTAACTTGTTTATTTTGTCTCTTTTTGCATTGCATTTCATCATCATATAAAGGAAAGGTACAGACTCAAAAGTTCAGTTACCGATAAGAGAATTAATCATGGAAAACAAGTACTTTGATAAAGTGGAGGACAATATGGTCGTGCGCATGTGGTCGAAGGAGACTCAGCGCCAAAAGGGGGACAGCTTAGTGGAAGGATATGAGTCAGAGCTTTGGGATTATACTAGGATCAGCACGGCTTAAAACAATGTGCTAGAGTTGAAAGAGATATGGGACAGTTGAGACAACAACATGAAACAGACATTTTACTAAGAATACGAAGATTTGCCATACTTGTGCGAAGTTAAGATAGACAAATCCCTCTTTAGAGCCTTAACACAGTATTGGCACTCAGCCTACAATTGCTTCACCTTCGGGAATATAGACATGACACCAACGATAGAAGAATACACCTCTCTGCTTCGTTGTTCAAAGATTTCGATAGATAAGGCCTATTCTAGAGCTCTAAATCTCCCGACCATTGTTAAAAGATTAATAAACATCACTGGCATGAGCGAACAGTGGGTTGTAGCTCGAGTTAAGGTCAAAGGCGATAATAAGTGCATCACGTGGAAAAGTCTGCGAGATTTGATACTGGCTCATCCAGATACAAAGAAAAATATCGACATCTTAGCTCTAAGCATCTACGGGTTGGTCGTTTTTCAAAGGCTTTGAGGCATATAGATGATGCGGTAATAGATTTGTTTGATAGATTGAGTAAAAGAGTGACACCTACCCGGCCATATTGGCTAAAACTTTCAAATCCTTAGATGCATGTAGAAAAGAGGGAGAAGGTCGATTTATTGCTTGCGTACCGCTATTGATGGTGTGGTTTCATAGTCACTTCTGGAAAACAGAAAAAGTGTCCTATCAGTACTTGTATAAAGATTACTCCCTTTTGATGGAGTTCGTGGCCACGCAAAGACAAGAAAACTTCGTAGAAGAAAAGTGGATGGCCATACTCCAAAGCTAAAAGACGAGGACATAGAGTGGCGAGCACCATGGTTCGCTCCTGATGAAATATTGTATCGGTGCGGAGATCTCGACTGGGTCCCATTGGCAGGAATATGTGGAGCAATCGGATATGCATCTTTGCTGGTTTCAAGACAATACAGATCAAGATAGTTCATACCCGCGACTCAGGGGTTAGCTCAGTGTGAATTCACGTACTAGGGAGAAAACAACAAGAAATGGATTCGGGAAATCTCAAATGCATGGAATCAGGTTCGAAAAATGAAAGCATTCGGTGCCAATCCCATGATAACTGCAGAATATGATTGGTGGAGAAATAAAAGGATCAACGACAATATTCCTGTGCCAAACCCGGAGATTGTCCGCCCAATTGATGAACACTTGCAAGTTGTCCCGACTGAATTAGAAATAATTAAATAAGATTTCGAAAAGAGAAATGCTGAGATGGAGAAAATGATAGAAAAGCTGGAAGAGGAGAAGGTGCTTTTAGGATTGGACGTTGATGTTCAGAAACTAGACGTAGAAAAATTGAGAAAAGGGAAGAATAAGGCTGAAGAGGATCTTAGCAGCCTAAAAAGGACTATAAAAACCTTCGATTGTCAATGAGAACCGCTGGTTTGGGTAAGACGTCAGAGCAATGGCAGCAGGAAATCCGCGAAGAGAAAAATAAAACAAGTCACTAGAAAAACAAATTTCAAGACGCCCAAGTTCAGGAAAATGCTATGAAAAGTAGCCTTTTGGAAAGCCGAGCCGAAGTGACAGAATTAAAAGCTTGAGTAAGAGAATTGGAAGAATCCTTGTACAGGCATTGTGGTTGAAATTCAGTAATAGAGTTGAAGGCAAGCCGAGCTAAGATCGAGAGACTGAATAAGAGGGTGGAAGAAATAGAAGCCTCCTTACAGAATTGTGAAATACGAACTGAGATTTTGGAAAGGACGTGGAGACAAATGATTGACACCTTCAGCAAACCCAAAAAGAAGTCAGAACGAGGGATTATGTTATGGGTGAGACCTTAAATCAAATCCGCGGAGTAGCTGACCATGTGCAAACACTGGCAGTTGAAGCAGAAGAGCTAAGCATACAGTATGAGACAAAGACGTAACGAGGTCAAAAGCTATCAAGCCTCCTTAAGAAAGTTAAGGCTCTGAGCATCATAGCAAAATTGTTTATGTAATTTGCTTTATGTTGAGGAACTTGTTATCCAAATGAAGTTTTATAAATGAAAAATGAATTAAAAGTCAATACCTTTCTCTTGCATACATGCATCTTTTTTGCATAACATTTTTGCATATTTCTGCATAACGATCCTAACTTATTAAAAACTTACCATCTAGCTGCATCAGTAATCATTAAAAACTCACATCGCTATAATACTCGAAAAAAAACTAAGGCTATGGAGCAAAGACTTGAACAAATCCAAAAAGAATTACAAGACCAGATGCAAGAGCGCATCCAAGATCAAATGACCATGGTGTGCAGAGAAATGAAAAATCAATTCATAGAGGTACAAAAGAGCTTAATGAATGAATTAGTGCAAGTAAAACAAAGCATGACCGATAAAGGAAAGAGCCCTGCTATGGAGGAAGAAGAGGACCTAATGGTCCCCTCGGGCTTTACACCTCGCCATAACCCGACTTCACATGAAATACCAACACGGGAGCCCACCATTACTATAAGGGCACAGCAACAGGCCACAGGCACGTCGAGACCAGCCAATTATCCAATTGGATCCGAGTCAAACCCAGAGTATAATGTTGCAAATCTGGGTGTCCCAGACTTTGACGAGATGATAAGAGAGGATCTCCCTAGACAAATAGAGGAAAAATACAAGCGATTAGAGGATAAAATCGACGCGATGCAAGGAATTGAAATTTCCTATGGGGTAGATGCCAAAGAATTAAGTTTGGTTTCGAATTTGGTTTTCCCTCCCAAATTCAAAATTTCAGAATTTGAAAAATATAACGGGACGAGCTGCCCTGAAGCTCATCTGACCATGTTCTGCAGGAGGATGACGGGGCACGTGCATAAATGACCAATTATTAATTCATTGCTTTCAAGACAGCCTGGCCGGGTCGGTAATCAAATGGTACAATCAATTGAGCCGATCAAAGATCCATTCATGGAAAGATTTGGTACAAACTTTCTTAAAGCAATACGGTCATGTGATAAAAATAGCTCCTAATCGGCATACACTGTAGAATATGGAAAAGAAGTCGAACGAGAGCTTTAGAACATATGCGCAAAGATGGCGCGAGGTGGCAGCCCAAATACAGCCACCACTGATAGAAAAAGAGAGAACAATGTTGTTTGTTAATACCCTCAAAGCTCTTTACCTGAATCACTTGTTTGGAAATGCCACCAAGAATTTCTCTGATATGGTCATATCGGGGGAGATGATCGAAAATGCGATCAAGGCCGACAAGATTGAAACGGGAGAAAGCCATAAAAGGCCTGCCCCTAGAAGAAGGGATAATGAGGTCAACAATGCAAGTATATACAGACCTAGCTACACCAAACCCTTCGTGATAGGGAAGCCCAAAGCTCCAATGAGTAATTACCAAATGCCCTGCAAAAGGAACCGGGCATCAGGCCAAATAGAGGAAGAGTTCAATACACTTCCCTTCCAATGTCATATGAAGAACTCTTCAAGATACTGTATGACGCGCATGAGGTAGCTCCTCAACGTTTAAGACCGTATAAACCCCCATTCTCGACTTAGTACGACGTGAATGGTCACTGTGAATACCATGCAGGGGCAGAAGGACACTCGATTGAAAACTACCCTGCTTTTAAAAGACGAGTCAAAGGACTTATAGAGCATGGAGTCGTAAAGTTAGAAGAGCCCGTAAAGCCCAATATAGCTGAAAATCCTCTGCCTAATCACCCAGAGCAAGGGGTGAATGCCTTGCTGGAAGAAGGAGCTCGAAAAATTAAGAGAAGTGTTGAAGAAATTAAGTTTCAACTTCGTTGGGTATGGCAAGAGATGGTCAAATAAGGGATAATCGTGAATGATACAAAGAGTATGATAATCGGGGATGATAACCATTGCGAGTTTCATGCCGTTAAGAGGCATGAAATTCAAAGCTGTGTCGAGTTCAAAGCCATGGTCTAGATGTTGATGGATAATTGAGAGCTGAAATTTTTTGAGGAAGGAGGGAAAGCTAATAATGTTTGTGCCACTGAGGATGGAATGGCCAAGGCTTATGGAAGTAATCGCCCCAAGGTGATTATTTGTGGCACGGTAAGAGAACAGACAACCCCTCGCATCATCATACAAAAGCCTGTAACGTTTCCTTACAAGGATAGCAAGAAGGTCTCATGGAGTTACAATTGTAACGTGACCATACCAAGAGAAGGGGAGCCTAGAAAGGACGTAAATCTTGTTACCCATAGCGGTAAAAATTATGACTCTGTAAATAAAGGAAAAAAGGTCAGCAAAGGGAAAGCAAGAATGAGTGAGCTTGAGGAAGGAATAACTAGCAAGCTCGAAGCACCCACGAACGAGCCTGTATCCTAGAATGAGGCGAAGGAGTTTTTAAAGTTTTTAAGGCATAGTGAATATAGTGTAGTAGAACAACTACACAAATAGCCTACTCGGATATCGATCCTGTCATTGCCCTTAAGCTCGGAAGCCCATCGAAGCGCACTAATAAAGGTGTTGAACGAAACATATGTAGCAAATGACATCTTCGTCAGTAAGCTAGATCAATTGGTCAATAACGTGAGTGTTGATAACTTCATTTTCTTCAGCGATGATGAAATATCGACGGAAGGAATAGGGTCCACCAAGGCTCTAGACATCACTACCCGTTGTAAAGGGTATACGCTACCTAGAGTACTCATAAACAATGGTTCAACCTTGAATGTGCTACCGCTAGCTACACTGCAAAGATTGCCAATTGATAGCTCTCACATGAAAGGATGTAATAACATAGTGAGAGCATTTGACAGGACAAAAAGGAAGGTAATGGGAAAGATAGAAATACCTCTTCAAATTAGGCCGAATACATACGAAGTGAATTTTCTAGTGATGGATATTAGGCCCACTTATAATTGTCTGCTAGGAAGACCGTGGATCCACTCAGCTGGGGTAGTACCTTCCTCTTTGCACTAGAAAGTGAAGCTAATAAATGAAGGGCTGCTAATCACGATTAATGCTGAGGAGGAAATAATCGCTTCCATAACGAGCGATTCACCCTAAATGGGAATAGACGAGGAGGCTGTGAAGTGCTCGTTCCGCTCACTAGAGTTTGCCAATGCAACTTTCATTTCTGAAGGGAGCAAGATACCTGTGCCAACAATATCATCGACCACCAGGATGAACCTACAATTAACAGTCAGAAAGGGAGCTATACCTGGGAAGGGACTAGGAAAATACCTCCAAGGAAGAGTTAATGTGCTGATACTAATAGAAAAACGAGATCGTTATGGCTTGGGGTATAAGCCAGAGGCGAGATAAAAGAGGAAGGAGCTTGAGAAAAGGCAAGAAAGAAGGAGGGTCAGATTGTCTGGAAAGGACATCTCGTGGAAACTCATGGTTTTCTCGCACATGTATGAGACTTTCGTCGCAGGAGGGGTGATCAACCAGTAAGAAAAGGAGCGAGTGACGATTGGAACCAAAAAGGGCATCATAAAAGATCTAGGCATTAATGCTATATCAGATGAAGGAAAGGAAGGAAGTCCATCAAGAATTGGTCCGTGTGCACCTGGAAGCACCTTGAATAATTGGACCGTGGAGGAACTCCTTGTAATTTTTAAGATTTCCTCAGAGTAATGATCGAAAACACCTATTGCTTTAGGCTCGAAAGAGATATGAATCTTTTTGTAAAAGGGCCCATGGTCATTATTCAGTTATTTTGAATGAAATCAACTTTCCATCTCCATAATTATTCTTTCATTTCTTAATTCAGCTTAATAAACCATTCGTATATATCCAATAAACAAAATTAATTATTCTTTAATACATACATACTCATACATACCACATAATCATTCTTTCATAAATTTATTTTGCTCTTTGGACCTTCCTTTCATCCCTTGATAGACCCTCGAATATCAATAATATGAGCAACCTTGACGCTAACTTAGAATCCCACTTCGAGTAAGATACGTGTTTGGAAGAGCTTTAGGACCTTGAAGAAAATCAAGATTGTAATCTGCCTCCGGATCTGTTAAGAATGATGGAACAGGAAGAAAAATAGATCCTGCCTCATTCGGACCTAGTGGAAGTTATTAATTTGGGGCACGAAGATGAAAAGAAAGAGGTGAAAATTGGGACAAGCATATCCGTAGAAACCAGAAGGAATCTTAACGAGTTGCTTCGAGAGTTCCAAGATATCTTCGCACGGTCTTACCAAGATATGCCTGGCTTGAGCACTGACATTGTGGTGCACAAACTCCCTATAAAGGAAGAAAGAAGACTCGGGCAGCAAAACCTCCGAAGGATGAGACCGGATGTGTTGTTAAAAATAAAAAAAGAAGTAAAGAAACAATTTGACGCCAGTTTTCTCCAGGTAGTTAAATACTCTGAATGGGTAGCTAATATAGTCCCCGTTCCTAAAAAAGATGGAAAGGTGCGCATGTGTGTGGACTACCAAGATTTAAATAAAGCTAGCCCAAAGGATAATTTCCCCTTACCCCACATCGACACTTTAGTCGATAACACGACAGGACATTCTTTGTTTTCCTTTATGGGTGGTTTCTCTGGGTATAATCAAATAAGGATGGACCATGAGGATATGATCAAAACCACATTTGTCACGCTGTAAGGAACATTTTGCTACAAGGTGATGCCCTTCGGACTAAAAAATGCAGGGGCAACTTACCAAAGGGTCATGGTGACCCTATTCCACGACATGATGCATAAGGAGATTGAAGTTTACGTTGATTACATGATTGCGAAATCCCAAACGGAGGAAGAACATGTAAGAATCCTGAGAAAGTTATTTGGAAGGCTCAGAAAATATCAATTAAAGCTAAACCCAACAAAGTGCACTTTCGGGGCCACATTAGGAAATTGTTAGGCTTTGTAGTCAGTAAAAGCGGAATTGAAATTGACCCGGATAAAGTCAAAGCCATACAGGAGCTACCACCACCCAGCACGTAAAAAAAAGTTCGGGGGTTCTTAGGAAGACTAAATTACATTGCTCGGTTCATTTCACAGTTGACTGAGAAATGCGATCCTATCTTCCGCCTGCTTAGAAAGTGCAACCCGGGAGTATCGGATGATGAATGTCAAGAAACCTTTAACAAGGTCAAAGATTATTTATGCAAAGCTCACATATTGGTACCTCCAATTCCTAATAAGCCATTGATTTTGTACTTGACGGTCTTTGAAAATTCCGTGGGACGCGTACTAGGCCAACACGATGAATTCGAGAAGAAGGAAAGGGCGATATATTATCTCAGCAAGAAATTCACTGATTGCGAGACGCGATATTCGCCAATTGAAAAATTATGTTGTGCGCTAGTCTGGACTACATGCAGATTAAGACAATACATGTTATACCATACCACTTGGTTGATCTCGAAATTAGATCCTCTGAAGTACCTGATGAAGTCAGCTGCATTGAATGGGAGGTTGGCTCGATGTCAAATCTTGCTCTCGAAATTCGACATTGTCTACGTCAATCAGAAAGCAGTAAAAGGGAGTGCGATAGCAGACTTCCTAGCCAGTAGGGCTTTAGAGGACTATGAGTCGATAAACTTCGATTTCCCGAATGAAGATTTAATGTATATTGCGACTACTGAAGGGGCAATCACGGTAGAACGACCTTGGAAATTGAATTTTGATGGAGCTTCAAATGCCACAGGAAATGAGGTCGGGGCAGTCTTGGTATCATCAGAAGGAGATCATTACCCTTTCACCAGCAAACTTGATTTTGACTGCACAAACAACATGGCTGAATACGAAGCATGTATCTTGGGAATCCGTGCGGCCATAGAGCGGGGAATCAAAATTTTGGAGATTTATGGAGACTCAGCACTGGTAATCTATCAACTCAAAGGAGAATGGGAAACAATGGATTCTAAGTTAGTGGACTACTGTAGATTGTTCCTCGAGTTGATCACAGAATTCGATGACGTCACATTCCATTATCTCCCGTGAGAAGAAAACCAGATGGCCGATGCACTTGCCACTTTAGCCTTGATGATTAAGGTGAGTAGGACAGAAGATGTAAAGCCCATTCAGATGAGTATCTATGAAACTCCTGCTCATTGTTGTGATACTGAGGAAGAGGAAGAAGAAGAAAGGGATGATCGCCCATGGTACCAGAATATTCTTCAATTTGTGAGAGATCGAAAGTACCCCGAGCAAGCCTAAGAAAATGAAAAGAGGACATTAAGAAGACTGGCCAGTGAATATGTCCTAGACGGGGAAATCTTGTACAAGAGGAGAAAAGATCAAGTGTTGCTGAGATGTGTCGACGCAATCGAAGTTAAGAAGATCTTAGAAGAAGTTCATGAAGGCATTTGTGGGACACACGCCAACAGTTTCACGATGGCACGATAGATAATGAGGTTTGGGTATTACTGGTCTAGTATGGAGGGCGATTACATCAATTATGCCAAGAAGTGCCATAAATGTCAGATCTATGGAGACAAGATTCATGTACCTCCATCACAGCTTCATGTAATGACCTCTCCCTGGCCTTTCTCTATGTGGGGCATGGATGTCATCGGGCCAATTTCTCCAAAGGCTTCCAATGACCATAGATTCATCTTTGTAGTGATTTACTACTTCACTAAATGGGTAGAGGCAACCTCATTTGTAAATGTTACTAAGTCTGTGGTTAGCAAGTTCTTGAAAAAAGAAATTATTTATCGATACGGGATGCCCGAAAGGATCATATCCGATAATGCCCTGAATTTGAATAATAGCACAATAACAGAAGTTTGCGAAAAGTTCAAAATCAAGCATCATAATTCTTCTCCCTATCGCCCAAAAATGAATGGAGCTGTGGAGGCACCTAATAAGAACATCAAGAAGATTGTGGAAAAAATGGCTGAGACTCACAAATACTGACACAAAAAACTACCATTTGCCCTCTTTGCCTACAGAACTTCAGTCAGGACTTCTACTAGGGCAACACCATTCTCATTGGCATACGGTATGAAAGCAGTCTTGCCTATTGAGGTTGAAATACCTTCCCTTCGAGTCTTAACCGAGCTTCAACTAGATAAGGCTGAATGGATCCAAGCTCGATATGATTAGTTGTATTTAATCAAGGAAAAGAGATTAAAAGTCATTCACCATGGCCAGATGTACCAGAAAAGAATGATACGAGCTTACGAAAAGAATGTTCGTCCCAGGGAATTCTATGAGGGAGTTCTAGTTTTGAAAAATATACTTCCCATACATAAAGATTTCTGTGGAAAATGGATGCCCAATTGGGAAGGACCTTATGTGGTAAAGAAAGCTTTCTCAGGAGGAGCTCTTATCCTAACAGAAATGGACGGCAAGGACCTGTACAACCCCGTCAATTCAGACTTGGTGAAAAAATACTTTACCTAAAAAACAAAAGGCGAATTGAGATGAAAACCCGCAAAAGGCGAATTGAGATGAAAACCCGCAAAGTCGAAAAAAAAATAGGAGGGTTCAGGATGAAAACCCGCGAAGGGCGTCCAAGAACCAAGAAAATTTTGAGTTGAAAACCCGTAAAGGGCGGCTCAGATCCAAGGACGGGTCGACGAGATGGAGGAAGGTTACAACTTAAAACATCAACAAAAGCACTCTAGATCTTCCAGACACACATCTGAGCTAGGAATGATTCTCAAGCAAGTCAACGTAAAGTAGCTCATTTTGCGATATCCGGGGCAACTAATTCTCTTTTACTGTATGCTTGGTAATTTTTGACTAATGCTGTTTCCTTTGATCCTCTTTGTAATAGGATTTCCAAAATACGACTTTGTTTCTGCACAATTTTGTTCAAACATTTCGCATCTAAATAACGGGTAATGAACTAATAAATCATGAAAAAAGTTATGAGCATTATTCTGGAATTTTCAAAAGTTACAGAAGTCCGAAATAAGATCACCAATGGGAAGACAAGCTTAAAAACAAGCGATTCCAGAACAGCCTAGAAAAGATGGAGCAATACATCAAAGACAGAATTTGGACGGGTGACAGATCATGCTGACCTGAATAATAATAAATAAATATGACATTCATCATACACATTCATGCAAGTTAGGAGCATTTAAATCATGATTTTCTAATTTAGGCCTACATAGAGGCCCATAGAAGCATATTTCATAGGTCACACCCCTGCCATATGGCGAGATGAATCATTAAGATCACCAAGGAAAAGTTGAAAAGGTACAGGACTCCAATGCCTTACCCCGATCATGGGGCAGATTACGATTATCCACAAACGACGCGGTCAACTCTTCCTGATGAGATATTGAGACGAAGACCAAATCAAACCCACGATGTGAACAAATCTTCGAACCCCAGCTTGCTGATGAGACACTGAGAAGCAAGTCGAAATAATAAAATGGTTAGCTTCCTGATGAGATACTGAGAAGTGAACCAAATTCGTCTTCCTGATGAGATACAGAGAAGCAGATTGAAACAAGTGATGCGGTCATCTTCCTGATGAGATACTAAGAAGAAGACCACATCAAACCCATGCTCGATGTGAGCAAATCCTCGAACCCCAACTTCCTGATGAGATACTGAGAAGCAGGTCAAAATAATAAAATGGTTAGCTTCCTGATAAGATACAAAGAAGTATACCAACTCAGGGCTCGATGTGATCAAGTCTTTGAATCCTATCTTCCTGATGAGATACAGAGAAGCGGATTGAAACAAGTAAGGCGATCATCTTCTTAATGAGAAACAAAGAAGAATACCAACTTAGGACTCGATGCGAGCAAATCTTCGAACCCCAGCTTCCTGATGAGGTACTAAGAAGTAGATCGAAGCAATAAAATGGTTAGCTTCCTGATGAGATACTGAGAAGTGAACCGAATTTGTCTTCCTGATGAGATACAGAGAAGCGGATTGAAACAAGCGATACGGTTATCTTCCTGATGAGATACCGAGAAGAAGACCAAATGAAACCCACGCTCGATGTGAGCAAATCCTATTCCTGATGAGATATAGAGAAGTATACCAACTCAGGGCTAGATGTGATCAAATCTTCGAATCCCAGCTTCCTGATGAGATACAAAGAAGCGAATTGAAACAAGTAAGGCGGTCATCTTCCTGATAAGATACAAAGAAAAATATCAACTCAGGACTAGATACGAGCAAATCTTCGAACCCTAGCTGCCTGATGAGATACTGAGAAGAAGGCCAAGTCAATGAAACCAGACTTGAAGACTACGTGACGAATTCCAATCTCCTTGAAAGGAATGGAGTGAAATTACAGTAGCAAATTTTGTCTTTTTGAAGATTACCTTAGGGCAAGATGGAGTCATGATGAATAAGATGTAGAGGTAGAAGCGGCAAAATCAAACGGTCAATAAAATGGAAGGTGGACTAATTGAAGAAAGAACGTCAAAGAGATGAGACCTGGCAAATTGGGCATCCTTTTGGGTCTTTGCTTCGTTCTTGTTACACATCAACGAGTAAAGAGGGGCAGCTGTTGAAGCCCAATTTGTCTGGGTCGAACAAAATTTAAATTTACTTTAAAATTAAGTTTATTTTAAATTTAAATTTATTTGAAATTTAAATTTAAATTTATTTAAATAATGTCCCATTACAAAGTCCAATTACAAAGCAAGCCCAAATTAGTGCCCAATTTCAAAATGACCCAAACCAGCCCAAATTAGGGCCCAATTTCAAAATGACCCAAACCAGCCCAAATACAACCCAAACTAAACCTAGACAAAGGACCTAAGTCTTCTATTGTTGCTACCAGCCACCTTCTATCCCAGCCAACCAGGGCCTGCCACGTCAGCACCGGTAGTGCCACCACCTTCAACTTGCTCTGCCACCGCCATTGCTTCACCTGCAAAAAAGGAGAAAAGACCAGTATTAAATGACAAACAACAAATAATCATCATTGTAACACTAGTTATAAAAACCAGATTCAATTTGTTGGAAAGGGACTTTTTTTGGGGAAAAAAGGGTTCTTTTCTTTGTACTTTTGAAAACTAAAAAAATTAATACAAGAAATAGCCCCTTTAATAATATCATAAAGTATACTCAAGAAGCGGAACCAATAGGCAGTGCCTAAGCACGAACGAACTATCATATATACGAACCGACAAGAACATTCAAGCATTGAAACTTATCAAGTACCATTTAATGCATAATTACTGCAATTGATAGCTCAACATTTAACCTCTTTGGATTTTCAAATATGCATTAATATATGCATTGAATATCCACCGCTCACTAATTACTTTTTATTTTTCATCTTTATTTCCATTTATTAAATGCATTGTTTGTAATAAGTATTAATAATAATAGCTAATAACAAGTTTATAATAATAATATTAATGCATTAGTAACGGTAATTAATAATAACCATTAATAATTAATAATAATGTTTTAATAAATAAAAAAAAAGGAAAAGGAAAGGACGAATAGGGTTACTGTCCCTTTGATTGCACCACCGTCGGAGCCGATCGACGTCTCCCCACGACACTGTCATCGCCGTGATCAAGCATGGAGAAAACTTTCAAAAAAAGGGGTTAAAGTTTCTTAAAAAAAAAAAGATCTGGACTTTAGTCTAGATCTGGGTTTAATAAAAGAAGGAAAAGTTTTAAACATCGAAACACATATAAGAAAAGAAAAGAAGAAATACAAATGAAGGATTTAACTTCGAGTTGAAATATGAGGTTTTCAAACCCAGATTTGAACCTTTAAGATCTTTTTAAAAAAAAGGGGAAAAGAAAAGCAAAAGAAAAGACGCGATTTACCTTACCGGCGACAACGGCGTGGGACTGACGCGTGACTGTGGAAGCAACGATGCGGGCATCAGGGGAGCAGTAGATGGCAGCGCGTGGTAGTGACGCGCGTTGGACGGCGATGGGACGGAGTGGCCGACTAGGGAGAAGAAAGGAGGGGAGAGAGAGGAGAGAAAAGAGATTTTTTTTGAAAGTTCAGGAAAAATGAATTGAAAATGTAAAAAAGAAGTTTTAAAATGGGTATATAAGGGCCACCAAAACGATGTTGTTTTGGATGTGGCCAAATCACCCAAAAATGGCGTTTTTTTACTTGTTAAACCCATGGTCGACCCGAATCTGACCCGACCCGCCTCAACATCCGCGTGGTTTTGGTTAATGATATATTTATGCATTCGATCCTTTCACTTTTTCTCATATTTTCGATCAGGTCTTTTTTGTACTTTTAATTAATTTTAAATTGGCCAAATAATTTTCAATGCTTTTCAATTCGATCCCTTGACCTTTTGAAAGCATTAGGAGCTACCATGTGTCATTGTTTTGGTTCATTTATGTAAACGGTCCCTCTTACTTTTAATTTGTTTTAATTTAATCCTCAAATCAAGTTCTATTTAATTACAAAATTGACCCAAAAATTTTTCATGGTTTTCAAACTAGTCCTTTGACTTCAAGATGCCTGAGAGGCTGCCATGTGTCACCTATTTTTGGTTTTATTTCCCTGAAGGTCCCTAAACCGTCCAAAAATTCCATTTTCACCCCCGAACTTCCAAAAATTCAATTTTGACCTCGAAACTTCCAAAAATTCTATTTTTACCCTCGAACTTCCAAAAATTCCATCTTTACCCTCGAACCTCTAAAATTTCCATTTTTAACCTCAAAACTTTCAAAAATTACCATTTTACCCTCGGATGTCCAAAAACTCCATTTTTGACCTCGAAACTCTTGAAATTACCCTTTTACCTCGAATGTCTAAAAATTTCCTTTTTAACCCCGAATATTTCACAAAATTACCATCTTACCCCGAAAGTCCACAATTACCATTTTACCCTCGGGTATCCAAAGTCTCATTTTTTATCTCCGATTGCTTTATTTTTCTTCCTCATCAATATTTGCATTTATTTTTAATTATTATGCACTCGTATTTTGCATTTTTGATTTTTTGCATATCATTTATCTTCTTATTTATCTTACTTCGCGTTATTTAATATCCATTATTAACTGCTTATTCATATTAAACTCGCATGTTTGTTTTCAAAATTGTTTTTCATAAAAACTTTAAAATCGAGGTAATATTCTTTTATTTCGAGTTTCAAAAATTTGTGCCTTAACTTACTAGGTGCAATTTTTCTTCAAATCGAAATAATCGAATACCCTTAATCGAGGCAATGTTTCTTTATCTTCGATTCTGAAATATTGTGCCTTAACTTACTAGATGCAACCTTTCTTCAAATCGAGATAATCGAATATTCTTTTCCCAAAATTTTAAAAAAGGTTTTACAAAGGAAAGCTCGTCATTTCTGGATCTTGAAATGTCGTGTCCTAACTCACTGGACGTAATTTTCTTCCTTGATCACTTTGAAATAAGCGAGATTTCCAAACAAACCCGATTTCTTTTAAACTTAACTCATGCATTCAAGGATCGTATTTTAAACCTTATTCGAGCTTTTAAATGTTACAAATTAAGACCCGCAAATAATCAATACGGTACCAATTTTGGGCGTATGAGGGTGCTAATCCTTCCTCATGCGTAACCGACTCCCGAACCTATTTTTCTGGATTTTGATGACCTACATGTTTTCAAAACAGTTTTTAAAACGTTTTGTGGTGATCCAATCACACCGAATAAAGGATTGGTGGCAACTCCCATTATTTTTCGATTTTAAAATGATTTTCGAAACTCGTCGTTTTCCAAAACGAGATGGTTTCGACACATATTTAATAATATTTCCAACAATTTTTGATTCAGTACTCAAATTATCACAATAACTCATCACAAAAAACATTAATGACTCGTAGGTTGCGAATTGGAATCAATAACAATTATGCTCTTCTCATAGTCTGGAGTCATTCAATCATGTACTTTTAACCTACAGATTCAAATTTGATCTCATCGGCTCTTGTAAATAATTAAACACCACTTAGTTTATCGCAACGGCCTATGTATCCTAATTATCACCCTTAGATGCAAACATTCTAACCGATTCATAAACTTTCAAGCAAAACTCTTTATCTTGAGCAAATGACTTAGCTCGAGTTGATCCTCTATATCTGGCACGTCCTCACACAATTAGACTACACATACTCATTATCGATTTACAATTTCAAAAATTCTATAAGTTGGCTTAGGTTTACTAACCATCCTAATCCTGAAGTTTTGATCTGAGGTTTTCACAGAAGTCCCACAATTTTAATCAAAACATGGTAACAAGAACATTATAATTTATTTTAGTTCAATTAACATAGCTGAAGTAAAGATACTTATAGGATCGACGTCGGTGTCTCGGATTCTCTATTTACAGACTCAAAACAATAAAAACCCAAACACACTTTATGTGCGTCGTTGTTACCAAAGTCAATTAAAATTTTAGTTTTACTCAAAACAGTTTTCCAAGATATTTTTGAACCTAAAAATCACAGTTCGAGTTTTGCAACCTGGCTCTGATACCACTAAATGTAGCACCCCAAACTCGACCTAAAAGTTTTGACTGAATTTGGTGTAGTTACATTAACACCTTGAAAATCGATTTTACGTTTAGACATTTTTAGTTATCGATTACTTAAGTAAAAACCAAAATGAGTACAAGTGAGTTTCAAACCCGAAATATATAATCATAGTCAACACAATGCAAAATAATTCGAGCTCCTGTACGTCGTCCGATTCCACGTCAGATATCTACTTGAATAGATAAGATAATTGGTGAGCTACCAATCTCGAAATATAACCAAAATCAAATACAATCAAGTTGTAATAACATAGGTAAACTTAATGACATTTACACAACTAGTACCGAACAGTTCCAGAGTATCGCAGAGTTGTCAATTTACGAATCGAAGGAATCCTATGTTAAGTTGGACTCGATATCACTTAACATCTCAATAAACAAACACAACACATAATCATTAGTGTAGAGATGAATTCAGTTCAGTCACATAACAGAAGGACAGACAATATGAACTCAAGATCTTAGTATAGAAATAATACAGATACAGTCATATCAGAGATACAGTTACAGATATAATCGAATAAGAGATACAATTACAGATGCAGTCATGTCACAGATATAGTTACCGATGCAGACATGATACAAATACATTTATAGATGCAGACATGATACCCCCATCCGTTATACGTCATCCCTGTCCAACCTAACACACCATTTAGTGTCGGTATGACACCATATACTGATCATTGAATTGTTGCTTGAAACTTGTTGGTAATATTTTTGGCTTAATGATAAATTTGGCCACTAATGTTTGCATGTTTTGTCAAAATGACTTTAATTATATTTTTGAGTTTTTTTTTTTGCTATTAACCTTTGTTCTTTTTTTCAATATGCTTTTTTCTAACAAATTTAATGAAAGTACTGTTAAAAAGTCAACGTGAATGATGTGGAATTTCATATGTGGAGTATTTGTAATGAGATTAATTTATTACTTAAATAACCCAATAAGATAATTACATGTGAAAATAATAAAATAAATAAATAAATAAATAATACATTAAATTAAAAAAATAGCTCTTAATTTAAAGAAAATAAACATAATTATCTTAAAAAAATTAACTCAATAGAAAAAACTTCTTATTATGAAATATTGAAACTTCTTTAAAGAAAATAAAGATTGAAACCTTGAATTTATTCATGAAATCTGTTAGAAAAAGTAGATTGAAAAAAAAACAAAGGTTGATGGTCATAAAGGTTCAAAAATACAATTAGGATCATTTTAACAAAATATGCAAACGTTAGAAGCTAAATTTATCATTAAGCTTTTTTTTTTAAACTTAACAATTTGACAACCTAATTAAAAACTTTTGAATAGTTCAATAACTTAAATGAAAATTTTCGAATAATTAAATGATCAAATTATAAAATTTTAATTAAATAACTAAATCAAAACTTATTCATAGTTTAATGAGTTGGAAATCTTAATTTTTAATAACTTTGTTATTTTTAAAATATATATGTTTGTTCTGAGGACGTGTGATGAAGCATAGGGATGAGGATTAATCGTAGGGCGAAGACATTAATAAGGTCAATTATTTAGGGGATTTTTTACAAATATAATATAAAAAATAAATAATTATCAAAATAATACCCCCAACCCATTAATTATTAAAATGATATGTTTAGTTAGGTGGAAGAACATGAAATGGCGGCACTCTAGGGTTTTTCTGACATAATTTTTTTATTTTTATTATATTAATATATTTAAAAATAAAAAATAATATTTTATTGGTGGAGGGTTATCAAGTGATGGCACCAAAGGGAAAATTTTTACACGAGAAAAATACGAAAAAAAATACTTGATACCCTAATAGAGGAACATGAAGTAGCGACACCCATTGAGGAATTTTAAGTGGTGGCATTTAGGGGTAATTTGCCACTTGGCAATATCCCTTTGTGCCGTGTGTGTGTGTAGGTTTGAATTTTTTTGTTAGGGTTTTGGTTTTTTACCAAAATAAAATATAAAAAATATTTATTTACTAAAATAATATACAAAAATTATTTATTTTATTTGACTAAAGTAATATTAAAAAACTATTAATTTAATAAAAATAAAATTAAATACATATCATAAAATTAAATATGAGAATAGGATACCAAAAGAGGACTTTAGGATGGTGGCACCAAGGGGTTTTTGAATTTTTTTATAATTTTTTATTTCATTTAAATATAATAATAATAATAATAATAATAATAATAATAATAATAATAATAATAATAATAATAATAGTGGTGCCAATTTAAGTGACAGCACCAAAGAAGATAAGAATTAAAAAGATAATTATTTGGTTATTTTTATACATAGTTTAGGTGATTAATGTTAAGTTTGATATTAATTTGTTATAAATTTATTTTAGTATGATATATTTTTAAATTTGTATTTTATTTATTGAAATTTTTTTTTTTTAACAGATTTATTGAAGATGGGTAATCAATTTTTTGTATGCATTTATTTTGATGGAGTAATTTTGTGAACATCGGTTGAATGTATATTTGATTATCAACAACAAATAGGAATGAGATTTTGCCGAGATATCTCGGTTGATGATATAAAAGCAAGGATTAGTGCAGAAATTTTTAGACGGTGTGGAAGAAAGATCTCGAAACTTTTCTACAAGTTTCCAGTTTTGACAGATCTCATCAAATTCACCGAGATGGAACTTGTAGATGATGAAGACGTGGAGACAATGATCGCTCTTTATTGTTCGAATCAAAGTGACCCAAATGCACCGGTTCAATTGTTAGCCGAGTTAGTTGATGTGGAAATTGTAGAAAATGAAGATCCAACTCCAATAGAAAATGAAGATCCAACTCCGTGTATGGTGGTTCTAGTATCGTACATTGAAAGTCAATCAATCATACGCGGGATAGACATCAATCTTAATGCTGCTGCACCCGAGAATGATGCAGATGAAGATGCTGGATATGATAGTAGTATTCCTTTTGATAATGAGGTGGATATTGATAGTGATCCGGATGTGGATGAGGTCCTAGATGATATTGACGATGAAGGGGCGAATGACGATGAAAATCCAGTTGAAAATCCAGTTACACATATTGTGATGCACAATAATCCTCTTGGGCCCACATGTCGCTTATAGACCCCGATGCGACACATGCCGAGTTCGTGGAGTACCCTGATATACTACCTGCTCATCGATTGGCCGTAGCAGCAGATCGTGAAGAGTTGTTTGTGGGCCAAAAATTTGAATCCAAGGAAGAGTGCATATTTGCCATTAAGCGATATAGCATGAATGTGTCGATAGACTACAAAGTCGCAGTGTCTAAACAGACATTGTATATCGGGGAGTACTGGAAGTCGACGGAAGGTTGCAAGTGGCGGGTGTGAGCTGCATTTATCCAGAAGTCACAGATGTGGGAGATAAGAAAAATTGATTGGCCTCACACATGCAATTCAACACGTTTGTTAGAAGATCATCGGAAACTTGATTCTAGAATCATCTGCACACATGTCATGCTAATGGTTAAGGATGATCCGACCATCAAGGTTTCTACACTGATTGTGGAGATGCAATCACGATTCGATTATCAGGTTTCATATTAAAAAGCATGGATTGCGAAACAGATTGCAATGGAACAGTTGTTTGGTGATTGGGATGCATCATATAATGAGCTGCAAGGATGGATAGCCGCAATATGACAGTACGTGTCGGGGATTATGATTGAGTTGGTGACACTGCCTTATTATGGCTCAGATAACAACATACAATCGGGAAGAAGAATTTTTCAGTATATATTTTGGACGTTTGATCCCTGCATTCGAGTTTTTCCTCACTGCAAGTCATTTGTCCAAGTAGATAGGACCTGACTATACGGGAAATATACGCATATCCTACTAATTGCGGTGGCTCAAGACAGGAATCAAAACGTGCTCCCCATAGCATTTGCTATTGTGGACAAAGAAGACATGGAATCCTAGGAATTCTTCTTGACAAACCAGCGAAGGTATGTGATTCATAACGATAATATTTGCATCATTTTCGATAGAGGGTAGGGTATTATTACGGCCATTAGGCGTACTAGTGTACCATGGAAATCGATTTACTGCAGCCGGCACATTGCGGTTAACTTCCAACGATAATTTAATAATGCAGACTGGCGGAGACGACTTGTGAAAATGGGTAAAAAAATTAAGTTTCAAATTATATTTTTAATGTTTTAATTCGAGACTGTAACTTATGTTTTCTTAATATTCCTAGAGCATATGAGCTAGAGCCATACCAATTTCGGCAAAGAATGACCAGACTTGAGCGTGACATGAAAGGTCAAGCGAACAAGCCTCTACGCGAGTGGTTGGGTACCATAGAGTCGTGGCAATGGTTTCAAAGTTTTGATGAGGGGTATCGATATGGTCAAATGACGACCAACCTGGCAGAGTCGATTAATGGAGTGTTCAAGGGAATACGACATCTTTCGATTTCGTCCATGTTCTCAACTACGTTCAATAGGCTGACTACCTTGATGCCAGTAATTGGGACGCGACAAATCGATCAGGTGAACGTCGGACACGTGTTTGTCAAAGCTGTCAGGAATGCAATGGATGTAAATCCTCAGATAGCGAGGACGATGAACGTTGAAATATATTAACGATAGTTTCAATGATTTCAAGTTATGGAGACCATTGGCGTTGAGCTGGTATACCACCTAGGTCATACGGTGTTGAACTCCAAAACAGACACTACGATTGCAGGAGGTTCGATACACTTCGTTATCCCTGTGCGCATGTCGTTGCAGCTTGTGCTAAAGTGTCGCTCAATGTTAAACAGTTCATCAACCCGATTTACACTCTCCAGCGTACGTTATGTATTTGGGAAAACGAATTTCCCCTCCTGCTTGACTTGTCCACATGGGAGGTACCTCCGATGACTTTCGAGCTTATCCCGATCAATGGTTTGCTAAGGAATCTGAAAGGTCGACCCCATATTACTAGAATCAGCAACGAAATGGACATTGTGGAGAACACAGACGGCGACAAGCTGTGTGGACTGTGTAGGCTAGCTGGGCATACTCGGCGTAATTGCCCCCAACGAACCTACCATATTGGTCAGTCATCCAGATTGAGTAGGGCTTAAGCTATTTGTATTGGACATTTTTCATTTGAAATTAATTAAGTTTATGAATGAATTTAAAATTAATTATGTTCAACATTTGTATTTAATTAATAATTTTTATATTTGCACTTTAGTTTAATGGTTTAGAGTTTTGAATTTTAGGGTTTCAAATTTAAGGTTTTGTAGAAAGAGGTTAAGGTTGTGAAATTGAGTTAATGATTTCTAATTTAGGGTTTAGGGTTTATAGGTATGAAATTTAAATAAATGATCAAATAGGTGCAAATATATATACAATTAAAGTAAAAAGTCATCATTACAACTTATCAATAGTTAAATATGCATAATTAAACACTATTAGATACAACCCTAGTATTCATGATTCGATGGTATGGTTCTCGGGGTATATCTTTGTGGTGGCCGGCGTCTATGTCGAGGTTGCTTGTTAAGCTCATCATCATCATAAGGGTCTATTTGCCTGGAGGAGTAGAGTATTGCGGTGGCTCGTCAAACTGAGGCTAATATCCTTGGCTTGAGTATTACGGTGGCTCGTCAAACTGAGGTTGATATCTTTGATTTGATGAGTTAGGTATATGTGACGATCCCGCAAAATTTAGACTATAAGAATCATCGTCATCCAATGCCTTTTCCTCTTCCTCTTCCTCTTCTTCTTCCACTTACTCTAGCTCTGGGGCAGGAGCTACATGATAGGGGTGACCTTGTCGAGACAAGTGTGGGGGAATTATCGTCGATTGTGCACCAAGTAAATATGATTTCCCCACCTCAATGAACCACTGCATGTACTGTACCGATGGCTGTAAATCTGAAGTGTACTCCATTGGAGGTACTCACATCATCCTGTTGTTCCACACATAAACATATTGTTCAAGTACTCTCCCCCAATCACAATTTGGTTTCCCCTTCTTACCCATCTCATGGATAGACCTTAATTGGAATGGCGGTTGCGGGATAAGCTGTTTACAACCAAACTGTTGGAGTACTCGATCCCCGGCATACCACTTGTAACACCTCTCACCCAGTTCACACGTATAAACTCGATAGAAGAGTATTACATACAGTGTCAGAGAATTAAAAACGAGTATAATAAAAATTTTCTTTCAAATAATGTGTAATTAAATTATTTTACTCAAAATATCACAAAATAATCAAGTATAATCAAAATCGAGACTTAAAAGAATTTTGAAAATAATAAAATATGAATTTTGATTCAAAACAGGGTAAATTATCGATACTTTTGCTTAAAATGAAACTAAGGGGGCATTCTGGAACTCTGGTATCGATACCACCTTAAAAATATCGATACCTCTGTCTCAAAATCAGTCAATATAGCCGAAAACTTAGTAATAACCCACTGTAGCAACTTAAAAATTTTCCTAATATTTCAAATCAGTCTAAAAAGCAATTTTAACCATTTCATTCGATTCATGTAAATTTTCAAAACAACATTGATAACCCATTCCTTAAGGACATATAGATATATCATTTGTACATGCCATTTTACCTTTAAATAAGGTACTTAAGCTTGAAGTCTTCCAAAAGTGATGTGATGAGAGGTCCCTTGGCTTAATTCTATCCTCACTTAGCCTTTGTACCTACGCGTTAAAATAAACGCGTTAAGCCGGTGAAGGCTTAGTAAGTACTGCAAGTGTCATTAACCATTCATCTTTTAATCACTCATTTCAAACTCATTCATATAATAGTTTATTCATGTAAAATACATACCTTTTATGTATATAACATTTAACTTATAGTAGTGTTATGAATTCACATATTCTTCCTCATTTCACATTTTAGCCATTCCAACCTTTTAGCTTACTTAGTTTTATCATTCTTTGATTTCTTATACATATATTGTACTTACCTTTCAGGTGATTACCATTTCACTTAACTCAATGTCACAGTTTGCACATTCTTTCTCTTTCACGACTTAGCTATCATGGCTTTTTTGACTATAGCTCATTTGGCTTATTTATCCATTTGGCTCATATTAGACTTTTATAGAACCTATCGGATAAACGGAACAAGAAGAAATTACCGAAGTACTTAACAGAAGCATATAAGTGCTAGGGAAATAGTAGGCACACACAGTGCTGAACAGAAGCACTTGAACAGTAAGCGCGCTAGCGTTCCTTAATGGCATGTCACTAATATCATGACTGTTCTAATTCGTTTACATGGGCACAATCTCATTTAACATCATTATCCACAATTTATACATCATATATACATTTTTCTTCACATATACATAATCATGTATTTCTCACCTTTATTTTCTCAAAGGCTTCCACAATATCACCATTTTATCATGTAATCAATATTTATAATTAAACACATAATATTTCACATATACATTGTACATCACATATATATCATCACATACCTCTTTACTCTTATTTTCACATTAATTTTCAAAACTGTCCATTTGAGTAACAGTCACTAAATTATTTATATCTTGAGCTACAGAGTTCGAAATTATAATCCGCTTGATGTTTCTGAAATTAGACTTAAATATCTTTTTACCATAATTTTTCATGCTAGATTATGTAAATATACGTATATGAAAATTGAATCATCTCTTACCTTTGTTCTTGAATTTCCAAAATTCTAATTCATCCCTATCCACTTTAACACTTCAAAATGGACTCTATAAGGAAATTAAGGTGTCTACTAGCTTCCCTCTATGCCTTTCTTAAGGAAATTTCAAAGAAAATGGAGGATTTTGAAGCTTGGAGGGCTTAACAATGGTTAAGAGACTAAATTGGAATAAAAGCAAATGTTTGGATGGAGATGAATGACATGGACGGTTGGACTTTTAAAGAGAAGATGATATTTTCATCTTTTATTTCCTTTTTCTTTTCTCAATTTCTCTAGAATTTTTCACTAAAATAACTCTCTTTAATAAAAATGGTAAAATTACACTTTTAGTCATTGGGCCTTCCAACTTTACACTTTGGCCCAAATCATTGCCTCCAAAAATATCTTCCACTAAATTACTCTTTTGCCCTTCCTTTATTTCTATAATTTCCATGATGACTCATAGTTCATTTTGGTTAAAAGACTATTTAGTCCTTCCTTCTTACACACAATTATGAACAAATCCTTAAAATTTCCTAATCTTCCTATTTTAACTACATATTCTAATTCTCAATTCAACCTTAACGTTGTTCCAACTCCGGTTCAGAAATACAGATTTTACAATTCTCCCCCCTTAAAATAAATTTCGTCCTCGAAATTTACGTGTAACGAATAATTGCGAATATTGTTGTATCATAATTTCTTCTCTTTCCCATGTTTCTTCTTCTGAATTATGATGCCTCCATAAAACCTTTATCAAAGGTGACACTTTTGTTTCTCAATTATTTTACCTATCGTGCAAGTATCTTAATTGATTCTTCTTCATGAATCAAATCCGATTGTATTTCAATAACTTTCGAAATAATCACATGAAATAAATCGAACTAATATCTTAGTAACATAGATAAATAGAAGACACTATGAATCTTGTCCAACTTTGAAAGGAGTGCTAATCGATATGCAGGACCAATCATTTCCAATATCTTATATGGTCCAATGAATCTTGGATTCAACTTCCCCTTTTTCCTAAATCAAAGAATCTTTCTTCATGGAGATACCTTCAAAAATACTTTCTCGCCCATATTAAGCTCAATATCTTTTCTTTTTAAATTAGCCTATGACCTTTGTCTATTCGAAACAACCTTTAAATGATCTTTGATCAACTTCACTTTCTTTTCTATTTTCCTGAATTAAGTCAGGACTCACTAACTTATTCTCACTTAACTCCATTCAACTTACTGGAGTCCTACATTTTCTCCAAAACTTTGATGTAAATTCTGGATTTCGATCAGAAATAATGAATATAGGCATATCATGAAGTCTTACTCTTTCATCTACATACAACTAAGCATACTTATCCAAAGAGGAATCGATTCTTACCGAAAGAAAGTGAGAAAACTTAATTAGTCGATCATAAAATTTCACACTTCCTTTGTTTCACATTACTTCACTAACATATAACTTACTATGTTATTTCATAAATTTCAAACATATAACATCATAACTCTTGATTACCATTAAATTTATACAATTGTTTTTCATTTTCCTATATCAATACTTAAAGAACTACTTGTATTTACTTTCATTCTTATATAACACAAATATGACTCTGTTTTCATTCTTAAAGGACACTCCCCATTTACTTATTAAACTACTTCCATCATTATTTTCATTTATACCATTTAGGAAAAATGATAGGATCAATGAATGTTTTAGAAGAATCCTCGGATCCTTGTCTAGTTCAGACTGGAGTGACGTCTCCTAGTCCTTCCCTCTAGTTTTATTAACTCTGCAGCGTCAATAGAATCTCGAGGTAACTATTAGCGATCAGAGTTCATCTTCCTTTAAACATTCACGACCCTAGCTTATTCCATTCTTTCATTAAACGAGTTAGTTAATTTAATTACTTCACAACTCTAGTGTTTCCAAACTTTATCTTAGTTATTCTGTGAATTTAAACTTATTCATATTTCATATTATGTCTCTTAATAAAACATTATAGTTTTCATACTTCATTTTTAAAACTTAAACTTTTTATCAGTATATTATTCACTTATCTTCATCAATCATAATCATTTATTTGCTATCCAAAATTCTTAAAGAAATTCTTTTTCTTCTACACTCAACTTTGACCCCACGTTTCAGACAGCAAATCTATTGTCACATTTAACTCGTGAAATATAAGGGTCATAAGATCTACTAGAAACTCACAACCTTGAATCTTTAGGGTGCACCTCTTGCTTACTTTATTAACTCTTTCACTTTGTCCTAAAAGATTAGTAATAACTATCTCGTACTTAGTAGGTTCTACCACTAATTCTCTCTCTCTCTTTCACTTCTAACATGTATATATATACGAATGTGTCAATTAACACAATTTATAGAAAAATCGCATAAAGAAGATTTATCGGTATTCTCATCAGGAATGTCTTCTTCTTCTCTTTGTTCTAATAATAGAAGTCTGAGGTCTACGGACTTCTAATCCATCGACTACCTCTCTCATCGATCTCGCACCACAGTCACTAGTGTTTCCATGTAATCTACCTCTTCGCAGGCAGTTTCGGATCAAATGGTCCTTTGACTCACATTTAAAACAAGCTCTACTACTCAACTGACATTTTCTCCAATGGAATCTTCTCAAGGGGGGGATATTTAACACTGTAATCCACCACTAATGTGCTTCACCTTTCAACAGCGATACCGCACATTTTAATTTTTCCTCCCCAATACATTATAGCTCTTTAATCACTCTTTGACTATTTTCTAACCATTCCTCAGCCTCACCTGGATCATCATCCTTTTTACCTTTAAACTTTTCGACACTATATTTTTCTCAATTTCTTTAGAGAAAATCGATAGCTAAAAGTAGACAGTTATGGTTGAAGAGCACCAAGTAAGGGAACATTTGAGACATTATTAGTCCTCACAACTTGTTGTAACAATTGATTCATCGTTTGCAATAGAATCACAATCGAGATTTCTTCTCGAGATAATATCAACTCATTAGGGGGTTGAGTTCTTTCTTCTAACATATACTCCCTACGATCATCCTAATGTACTGATTCTCTAATAGGGTTTGGAGCCCTACTTTCTACTTCATCTCCGGACTCATCACGAGCCTTATTTGACATTATCCTTTCTACAATATTCACAATTTTGACAATTAAATAATTAAACATCCTCTCATCGCATCAACATGTAAAATGACATATACACGTGGACTCATTCCCGACCCCAAACATCAGAAAACCTTTACTCTGATACCAACAAATATAACACCCCTACACCCGATTCACACGTATAAACCCGGTATAAGAGTATTACATACAGTGTCAGAGAATTAAAAACGAGTATAATAAAATTTTTCTTTCAAATAATGTGTAATTAAATCATTTTACTCAAAATATCACAAAATAATCAAGTATAATCAAAATCAAGACTTAAAACAATTTTGAAAATAGCAAAATATGAATTTTGATTCGAAACAGGGTAAATTATCGATACTTTTACTTAAAAATGAAACTAAGGGGGCATTCTGGAACTCTGGTATCGATACCACCTTAAAAATATCGATACCTCTATCTCTAAATCAATAAATATAGTCGAAAACTTAGTAATAATCCCTTGAAACAACTTAAAAACTTTCTCAATATTTCAAATCAGTCCAAAAAGCAATTTCAACCATTTCATTCGATTCATGTAAAATTTCAAAACAACATTGATAACCCATTCATTAAGGACATATAGATATACCATTTGTACATGCCATTTTATCTTTAAATAAAGTACTTAAGCTTGAAGTCTTCCAAAAGTGATGTGATGAGAGGTCCCTTGGCTTGATTCTATCCTCACTTAGCCTTTGTACCTACGCGTTAAAATAAACGCATTAAGTCGGTGAAAGCTTAGTAAGTACTACAAGTGTCATTAATCATTCATCTTTTAATCACTCATTTCAAACTCATTCATATAATTGTTTATTCATGTAAAATACATACCTTTTATGTATATAACATTTAACTTACAGTAGTGTTATGAATTCACATATTCTTCCTCAATTCACATTTTAGCCATTCCAACCTCTTAGCTTACTTAATTTTATCATTCTTTGATTTCTTATACATATATTGTACTTACCTTTCATGTGATTATCATTTCACTTACCTCAATATCACAATTTGCACATTCTTTTGTCTTTCACAATTTAACCATCATGGCTTTCTTGACCATAGCTCATTTAGCTTATTTATCCATTTGGCCCATAGTAGACTTTTATAGAACCTATCAGATAAACGGAATAAGAGGAAAGTACCGAAGTACTTAACAGAAGCACATAAGTGCTGGGGAAATAGTAGGCACACACAGTGTTGAACAAAAGCACACACAGTGCTGAACAGTAAGCGAGCTAGCGTTCCTTAATGGCATGTCACTAATATCACAACGGTTCTAATTCGTCTACATGGGCATAATCTCATTTAACATCATTATCCACAACTTATACATCATATATACATTTTTCTTCACATATACATAATCATGTATTTCTCACCTTTATTTTCTCAAAGGCTTCCACAATATCACCATTTTATCATGTAATCAATATTTATAATTAAACACATAATATTTCACATATACATTGTTCATCACATATATATCATCATATACCTCTTTACTCTTATTTTCACATTAATTTTCAAAACTGTCCATTTGAGTCACAGTCACTAAATTATTTATATCTTGAGCTACAGAGTTTGAAATTATAATCCGTTTGTTGTTTCTGAAATTAAACTCAAATATCTTTTTACCATAAAAATTTCAAAATTTTTACTTTAGCCAATTTGTACAGTAAATTCTTCCAATTTACCTCTTCTTTGCTACCTGACAGTTTCGACCTTTCTTCACTAAAAGTTATTTATCTTTTAATTACAGAGATCAAATGATGTTACTTGCTTTTTTTCTTTTTTTTTTTTTGAAAATAGACTCATTAAGGAATTAACCATATAAATTTAAGTCTCTAATAATTTTTCTATATTTTTCTGTGATTTTTCAAAGTTAGAACAGGGGAACCCGAATCCACTTTGACCTTGTTACACTAAAACTAGTATATCTCAAAATATACAGTTATTTTTCTATCACCGTTTCTTCCATATGACACTCAATAAGATTTAATTACATATTTGATTCAACCCTTAACTCTTTATATACAATTTTTGGTGAATTTTCGAAGTTATTCCTCTGATTCTGTCCAAACTGTTTCAATGAGAACATTTCCTTTCTCATGTTCCTTTGCACTAAACTCCATTCAATCACACATAATCAACACATATAATTAAACATATCATTTTTCTCATGATTAATCATATATATTAAATTATAAACACTCTAACTTAATTGTTACTAAGTCTTTTAATACTTGTAGTACTTACCTCACTTGTAAATAATTTCTTCTTAAACCTTAGTTTTCTCCTTTCCTTTTTCTTCAATTTGGTCCTTCTCCTTCTTCCGTCTTTCTTCAATTTCATACAAACACATATAAGATTAAGACTAAAATTTAATACCTTTTCATGCTAGATTATGTAAATATACATGTATGTCATGAAAATTGAATCATCTCTTACCTTTGTTCTTGAATTTCCAAAATTCTAATTCAATCCCTATCCACTTTAACACTTCAAAGTGGACTCTATAAGTAAAATTAAGGTGTCTACTAGCTTCCCTCTATGCATTTCTTAAGGAAATTTCAAAGAAAATGGAGGATTTTGAAGCTTGGAAGGCTTAACAATGGTGAAGGGACTAAATTGGAATAAAAGCAAAAGTTTGGATGGAGAAGAATGACATGGACGGTTGGACTTTTTAAAGAGAAGATGATATTTTCATCTTTTATTTCCTTTTTCTTTTTTCTCTAGAATTTTACACTAAAATATCTCTCTTTAATAAAAATGGTAAAATTGCACTTTTAGTCCTTGGGCCTTCCAACTTTACACTTTGGCCTAAATCATTGCCTCCAAAAATATATTCCACCAAATTACTCTTTTTCCCTTCCTTTATTTCTATAATTCCCATGATGACTCATAGTTCATTTTGATTAAATTACTATTTAGTCATTTCTTCTTCCACACAATTATTAACAAATCCTTAAATTTTCCTAATCTTCCTATTTTAACTACATATTCTAATTCTCAATTCAACCTTAACACTGTTCCAACTCTGGTTCAGAAACGCGGATGTTACACCACTTCACTGTTTGAAAATTGATTATCGGTGCGTTAATGCACCATTGGTCTGAGTGGAGGAATGTTGAGGCGGGAAAAACGGTGGCAATTTTTGGTTGTATATATGGCATCCAGATGAACTGCACAATTAATAACATGTGAAGATATTAATAAGAGTAAAGTAATATAATTTAATAACATGCAACCATATTAACACGAGTCAAGTAATATAATTTAACATGTTAATGAATAACATACCCATTCCTCGGCATATTGCTCGAGCATCAAACGATATAAGGGAACTATAAGCTGCCTCCCAAACCCCGATTTTGTTTTCCATCTAAGAAAACAAAAAACAACTTGTTAGAATAATAAAATTAATAAAATATGTCAAATAATTGAAATTTTGGGTATATGGTAATAACCTATTTATGAGTGAGAAAACATATGTTTAGTGCCTAACGGTTGCCAAGAATGACATCCAATAAAGTGCCTAAGACTGTAATAGCAGTAGGCATCCACTTATATCTCGGGAAGAAGGGTTTGTGGCGCGAAAAAATTCTCGATACAGCATTGCAAGCACCGCAGATCCCCAACTATATGAACCAATTTTTCGCAAATCAGTTAGTAGGGGCAAGTACATCAAGTGGACCTTATTGTTGTTTGTGTCCGACATGAGTACGCCCCTTATCATTTTCATAATATAGGCTCGAAAGGCCTAAGCCACCTCAATTTCAATTGCATTTTCGAGTAACTGCTGAAAATTGGTCCTCAACCATGTAAATAACAACGACATAAAATCGTTGTTATTACTAGGTGAGCGACCTAGTAATTGGATGCATATCATTGTTGGCTCTTGAAATGAACTAACGCCGGTGACCAGTAGACCATTGATTGGGAGCCCGAGTTAAAGCGCAACATCCTCCAACGTCATAGTGTACTCCCTACAAGGCAGATGAAATGTGTGGGTCTCCGGGCGCCAACACTCCACTAATGCACTTATTAAATCAAATCGTAAAATAACTTTTTGATCAATGCCATTGTCCAAATTTGACATCCCGTAAGTACGGAAGCAGACGTTCATGAGAGGGATATTTAAGGCCCTGTGCACGATCGCTCAATGAACGGTACGCGAGCTCTTCCTGTTAATTTACAGAAATAGTTAGTATAACCTAAATTAATTTTGTAAACAAATAATAATTTTGTAAATGACATAAGGAACGAATAATAATTTTATTACTCTCATATTGGCTCTGTGTGTTTCCTCATTCACTGACTTTGCTATGTGAGGACATTGCTCGTTAATTAATGAATTCATTCTGCAACTTGAAAAAAAATTATCAATTAGTTCAATACATAAGTTTACAATTTTTATTATTTTTTACCAATATAATACAAAATTAATAATTAAATACCAAAATGGATTATTTACTAAAATGGTACAAAATAAATATTTATTTTGTACCATTTTGGTAAATAATGAGATGGAGATATTATTTTGGTAATTAATTATTTTTTATATTATATTTTGGTAACTAATTTAGAGTAATTTTATCTTTTTATATTTTATATAAATTTAAAACATATATTCACATGAGATCCAAACTAAAAACATTAATTTTACCATTTTAAAAAAAAAACTATTTGAAATTTTATATTAGTTTTTTATAAATTTATTATAAATTTATTATATAATTATTTTTACCCGTATTATAAATATACTCTAATTTTATTTGAATTAAATTTTTTAATTTCAAACTTGTAACTAAATTTAATTATAGCTTAAAAATAAGTTATTGTACCATTTTGATAAATAACTCATTTTAATATTTAATTATTAAATTAATTTATATTATTACTTACTTACTATTACTAACAAAATAAAATTATTTACTAACAAAATTAAATTAAAGTAAATTAATAATAACATAATAACCAAACTTACCTTTCTTCCTCTCCTCTTAATTTACTCAACTAAATAAAAACATTAAATAACAAATCAATTAAAAATTAAATTAAACAAAACAAATAACTTAAAATAATAAATACTAATAAAAACAAAACTTACCTTTCTTCCTTTCTTTTAATCTTTTACTTTTTTAATCAACCTACTAAACAAATAAAATTACAATAACAAATCAATCACATTAAACAATAAAATTAAAATTATTACTATTAACTAACAAATTAAAAACTTTAAAAATAAATTTAAAATTAAATACACTACATTTCTCTCCTTATTCTTTCTTTCTTTCTTTTCTTTCTCTCTTTTCTTTCTTTTTTTCTTTGTTATGCCGTTGGTCTCTCCTCTCCTTTTATTTTATAACACAATATCTATTCAATTTAATTTTTACCACCCAACAATAAAACTTAATTATCCAATTTAATTTTTACCACTCAAATACCCTACACACACACGACACAAAAATGTATTGCCAAGTGACAAATTATCCCTAAGTGTTGCCACTTAAAGTTCCTCAATGGATGCTGCCGCTTTATGTTTCTCCATCAAGGTGTCAAGTATTTTTTTCGTGTAGAAATTTTCTCTTTGGTGTCGCCACTTGATAACCCTTCACCAATAAAATATTATTTTTTATTTTTAAATATATAAATATAATAAAAATAAAAAAATTCGTGTTAGAAAAACCTTAAAATACCGTCATTTCATATTTCTCCACCTAATTAAACATATTATTTTGATAATTAATGAGTTGAAGTATTATTTTGATAATTATTTTTTTTTATATTATATTTGTAAAAAACCCATTATTTAGGGGAAGGTGATTTGATTGGTGAACTGTGAAAAGTTTGAGGAAATCGTATGTTCCCAAGGTTTACTAATGCACGTGTCGTGTTCTGGTTTTCTATACCCCTTGATGATCTGATGGAGAGGGAAGATCGACGGCTCCAGATTCTCCAATATGTACTCTTCGGTACTTCTACCACTCGTTATGTCCCTTCTCTTTGACTCTATTTCTGGTAGCAATGATGCGCAGTTCGGGTGTGTGCGTGGTCCAGGTGATCAAATATTATTATTATTATTATTTATTTATTTGTTTTCCTAAGTTTTTTGTTACATCAAATTCTCATTATATATATATATATATATATAAAGGTAATTATCCTGTTGGTAGAGTAATTTTTTTACCAACTGAAGTAAGAGAATGACATGCCTCTTTATAATATCTTGAAAATTGATAAAGATATATTTAAAATTCAAAAATTTAAAAAAATACAAATGTTACTGTCTGTGAAACTTTTTTATTTTCTAGATAATAATTTAAATAAAAAATTATTGAGGATTTGGATAAATTAACAAAGATGGAGGTTTGGATCTTTGAATACCTAAGGAGTCACTCTTCGTGGGTTTTGTTTCTACTACTTGAATATATATTTGTATTTTGTTTGTGCTAAACATTCAAAAAATATATTATATTTTTTAATTGAAAATAACTTTTGAACATTAAAATTATTTTTAATATAATAACATTTTACTTGATTAACTTAATTTTTATATAAAAATCAATTTAGTTATAAGGTTTTCTAAAATAAAGTGTCAAATTAAAAAAACTATCAATTTGTTTTTTGTGAAACAAATAAATAAATATAAATAAATATTTTTCATGAAACAAACACACTTAAAAATATTTTGATGTATTTTTTTTTAAATTTGTTAGCAGGCTAATTATAAGGTCACACATTCAATTGAAATATTGAATAATAAAAAGAAGTAAAATATTTATCATAATAAAAACAAAAATAAAGGAAGTAAAATACTAACAGTCTAAAAGGTGATAAAGATTCTAAGGTAAAACAGTGAATACTAGTTTTAGGGTAAAAAGGCTAGGCTAAAGAATAAAATCATAGTTTTAGAAATTTGGAATATGAGCAGTTAACAATATGGGCCAATTTGAATGCATTGGACCACCGATCACTGCTTTCCTAGGACATATTACAAACATCGGCGCATATTTTCAAGAATATCAGGCACCTCAGGTATGCCATACAAAAATAACGATATGATTGAATCTGAAACTTGAATTGTGATGAAATTTGATAATATAAAATAAGTGATATATAATGTTCTAAAATAAAAGATAAATACATGTTTATGGAGATATTTAAGTAAAATTTTCAAAGAATGATTAGAATCATAATTATAATAGAAACAACTAATAAATTTGGTAGGAAGCAAGTATCATGGTTAGCTTCTAATCAATTGGATACTTTGCATTTTTAGACTCTTCAAATGGGTCATTCTCGATTTTGTCTTCACATCTATTTTTATTTATTTTCCCCCTCAATATTACTATATGTTACAATGCAATTACTCTCTATTTATTTATATGGATGTTTTGAAAACATATAGAAACTTAACACTTTTATTTTGAGCCATCAATTTTTTCTTGAGATTTTTTAAACAATTTTTTATTTATAAAATCATTAAAGAACTCAAATTTGACATAAAAGACTTGACAAAAAAAAGATTAAAGAAAAGGGTTTATATCGAAAGTGAGGATGAAAACAGGGACTGAAGCCTTTAAAGGAAATAGACACACGATTGTATAAACACCCCCAAAGTATAAACACCCCCAAACTCTTTTTGTGTTTTGTTTTCCCCCATTTTTTCACTTGGCTCGTATCTGAAACTTGAATTGTGATGAAATTTGACAAATGCAAAACAAGTGATATATAATGTTAAAAACTAAAAGAAAAACACATGTTTTTTGAGATATTTAAGTGAAGTTTCCAATGAAAGATTAGAGTCATAGTATGGTAGGAAGCAGGTATCATGGTTGGCCTCTAACAAATTGGATACTCTACATTTCTAGACTCTGCATTTTCAGACTCTTTATGTTGCAATGCAATTACTCTCAATTTATTTATATGGATATTTTGGAAACATATAGAAACTTGACACTTTTATTGTATAAATTCATTAAACAAATTTTTTAAATAAATTTTTTATGTATAAATTCATTAAAGAACTCAAACTTGACACAAAAGATGTAAGAAAATAATTTATATTGAAAGTGAGGATGAAAACAGGGATTGAAGCCCTTAAAGGAAATACACAAAATTTTAGAAGCACCCCTAAACTCGTTTTTTTATTTTGTTTCCCCCTTTTTTCACTCAGCGTGTATCTGAAACTTGAATTGTGGTGAAATTTAACAATGCAAAACACATGATATATAATGTTAAAAAATAAAAGAGAAATACATGTTTTTCTAGATATTTAAGCGAACTTTCCAAAGAAAGATTAGAGTCATAATTACAATGGAAACAATAGACAAATAAGGTAGGAAGCAAGTATCATGGTTGGCCTCTAATCAATTGGTTACTCTGCATTTTTAGACTCTTTAAATTGATCCGTCGTGATTTTGTCTTCACTTCTCTTTTTATTTATTTCCCCCCTCAATATTGCTATATGTTACAATGCAATTACTCTTTATTTATTTATATGGATATTTTGGAAACATATAGAAACTTGACACTTTTATTGTGAGCTATCAATTTCTTCTTGAGATTTTTGAAACAATTTTTTTATGTATAAATTTATTAAAGAACTCAAACTTGATACCAAAGACTTGACAAAAAAGAAGATCAAAGGAAAGGGTTTATATCTAAAGTGAGGATTAAAATAGGGAGTTAAGCCTTTAAGGGAAATAGACACCATTGTATAAGCACCCCAAACACTTTTTGTGTTTTGTTTCCCCGCTTCTTTCACTTGACGCGTATATGAAACTTGAATAATGGCGAAATTTTACAAAGAAAAACAAGTAATATATAAAGTTAAAAAAATAAAAGAGAATCGCATGTTTTTGGAGATATTTAAGTGAACTTTCCAATGGAAGATTAGAGTCATAATTACAACGGAAACAACATACGAATATGGTAGGAAGCAAGAATCATGGTTGGCCTCAAACCAATTGGATATTCTGCTTTTTTAGACTCTTTAAATGGACCAACCTTGATTTTGTCTTCACCTCTCAATTTATTTATTTTGCCCCTCAGTATAGCTATATGTTGGAATGCAATTACTTTCTATTTATTTATATGGATATTCTGGAAACATATAGAAACTTGGAACTTTTATTGTGAGTCGTCATTTTTTTCTCTAGATTTTTTAAAACAATATTTTTATGTATAAAGTCATTGAAGAACTCAAACTTGACACAAAATAAAATCAAAGAAGAGGTTTATATCGAAAGTGATGATGAAAATAGGGAGTGAAGTCTTTAAGAAAAATAGACACGATTGTATAAACACCCCAAACTATTTTTATGTTTTGTTTCCCTTCTTTTTTACTCGATGTCTATCTGAAACTTGAATTGTGGTGAAATTTGACAATGCAAAACAAGTAATATATAATGTTCAAAAATAAAAGACAAATGCATGTTTATGGAAATATTTAAGCGAACTTTCCAATGAAAGATTAGAGTCATAATTACAATGGAAACAACAAACAAAAATGGTAGGAAGCAAGTATCATGGTTGGCCTCTAATAAATTGGATACTCTGCATTTTTAGACTCTTTAAATGGGTTATCCTTGATTTTTTTTCTTCACGTCTCTTTTTATTTATTCCCCCCCCTCAATATTGCTATATGTTGCAATGCAATTACTCTCTATTTATTTATATGAATATTCTGGAAACATATAGAAACTTGACATTTTTACTGTGAGCCTTCAATTTCTTCTTGAGATTTTTTTAAACAAATTTTTTTATGTATAAATTCATTAAAGAACTCAAACTTGACACAAAAGACTTGACACAAAAGAGGATTAAAGAAAAGGGTTTATATCAAAAGTAAGGAAACAGAGAGTGAAGCCTTTAAGGGAAATAGACATGATTGTATAAGCACCCCAAACTCTTTTTACGTTTTATTTCCCCCCTTTTTCTTCACTCAGCGCGTATCTGAAACTTGAATTGTGGTGAAATTTGACAATACAAAACAAGTGATATATAAAGTTTAAAAATAAAAGAGAAGCACATGTTTCTGATGATATTTAAGTGTAGTTTACAATATAAGATTAGAGTCATAGTTACAATGGAAACGACAGACAAATATGGTAAGAAGCAGGTATCATGGTTGGCCTCTAACCAATTGGATATTCTGTATTTTAAGACTCTTTATATTAGTCAGCCGCGATTTTGTCTTCACCTCTCTTTTTATTTATTTTCCTTCTCAGTTTTGCTATAAGTATCAATGCAACTACTTTTTATTTATTTATATGAATATTCTCGAAACATATAGATACTTGACACTTTTACTATGAGCAGTCAGTTTCTTCTTGAGATTTTTTTTAAACAAATTTTTTTATGAATAAAGTCACTAAAGAACTCAAACTTGATATAAAAGACTTGACACAAAAGAAGATCAAAGGAAAGGGTTTATATCTAAAGTGAGGATTAAAACAAGGAGTGAAACCTTTAAGGGAAATAGACAATTTTGTATAAGCACCCTCAAACTCTTTTTATGTTTTGTTTTTCCCTTTTTTTTCATTTGGCGCTTATCTGAAACATGAATTATGGTGAAATTTGACAATACAAAAAAAGTGATATATAATGTTCAAAAATAAAAGAGATACGCATTTTTTTGGAGATATTTAAGTGAAGTTTCCAATGAACTATAAGAGTGATAATGACAATGGAAACAATAGACAAATATGGTAGGAAGCTGGTATCACGGTTGGCCTCTAACCAATTGGGTACTTTGAATTTTCAGACTCTTTAAATGGGCCAGCCTTGATTTTGTTTTCACCCCTCTTTTTATTTATTTTTACCCCTCAATATTGCTATATGTTTCAATGCAATTACTCTCTATTTATTTATATAGACATTTTGGAAACATATAGAAACTTGACACTTTTACTGTGAATCGTCAGTTTCTTCTTGAGATTTTTATAAACAATTTTTTTATGTATAAATTCTATAAAGACTTGAACTTGACACAAAAGAAAATCGAAGAAAAGGGTTTATATGGAATGTGAGAATGAAAACAGAGAGTGAAGCATTTAAAGGAAATAGACGGGATTGTATAAACACCCCAAAACTCTTTTTTTTTTCTTTTTGTTTTGTTTCCCCCATTTATTCACTTGATCCATATCTGAAACTTGAATTGTGGTGAAATTTGGCAATTCAAAAATAAAAGAGAAACACATGTTTTTGGAGATATTTAAGTGAACTTTCCAATAAAAGATTAGAGTCATAATTACAATGGAAACAACAGATAAATATAGTAGGGAGCATATATCATGGTTGGCCACTAACAGATTGGATACTCTACATTTTCAGACTCCTTAAATGGGCCAACCTCGATTTTGTCTTCACCTCTCTATTTATTTATTTCCCCCTTCAACTCTATTTATTTATATGCATATTCTAGAAACATATAGAAACTTGGCACTTTTAGTATGAGCCGTCAGTTTCTTCTTGAGATTTTTTTGAAACGATTTTTATGTATAAAACATTAAAGAACTCAAAGTTGACACAAAAAAAGATTAAAGAAAATAGTTTATATGGAAAGTGAGGATGAAAACAGGGAGTGAATGTAACACCATTCACACGGTTTGGTAACCGGACATGAGCAAAAGAGTGTTTCAGAAGATAATACTCTTTCATGAAACAATTTAAAGTCTTTAAATCTCTCTCTCTCTCTCTCTCTCTCTCTCTCTCTCTATTTTTTTTATTTTTAATGCGGGCAAAATTGACTTTTTAAAAATATTTGAATTACTTAAAAAGTTAAACAATTTTTTAAAACTTAGAACTTCTACCGATACTTTGTTGAGCAAGTATTGGAAGAACCCAAGTTGGAAAAAACTTGGAAAAATGCTACAGAATACTACCGATATAATTTGGGTTCTACCGGTATAATTTTGAGTACTATCGATACTGTATTAGCTATTACCGTAACAATTCAAGTCTGTAGCCAAGGTTCATTTTCCCCTATACTTCTACTGATACTCTAATGACTTGGATTGATCTTGGATGTACAAAATTTTAGATTCGAAGTTGATTTCAATGGGAATAAATGGAAGCAAGGTAAGGGATGAGTTGGGGATAGTTCTTGGTAGCAAAAGAAAGGAAAAAAATGTGAAAGAGGGGGAAGGGTGCGACGACAACAAGGAGAAAGAAGGAGAAAAGAAAAGAAAAGAAAACAAAGATTGAGTGAGAGGAGAAAGCTTAGGGATGGCGAAAGGGAAGGAAATAATGATTTTAGGATTGATTATATTTCTTAAAAGATGTATTATACATTTCTACTATGCTAAATTTTGGGATGTTAAAACACTTTTACTTTGAGCTATCAGTTTTTACTTGAGATTTTTTTGAAACAATTTTTAATGTATAATTCATTAAAGAACTCAAACTTGACACAAAATACTTGAAATAAAAAAAGATAAAAGAAAACAATTTATATTAAAAGTGAGGATGAAAACATGGAGCGAAGCCTTTAAGGAAAATAGACATAATTGTATAAGCATCGCAAAACTCTTTTTATGTTTTTTTTGCCACCCTTTTTTCACCCGACGCGTATAGGAAACTTGAATTGTTGTGAAAGTTGATGATGCAAAACAAGTGGCATATAATGTTAAAAAATAAAAGTGATAATGTCATTTTACACCTCTATACTTTGGCCCATGTTCGAGTGTGGTACTTGAAGTTTCAAAATCTCCAAAGTGATACCTGAAGTTTAATTCCGTTACACATTTTGGTACCTAGCATTAACGCTGTTTATTTCTGACTGATTTTGCCACGTGGACCAATTATGTGTCAACACGTGGCAAGGACAGGCTAAAGGGGCATTTTAACGAGCAGATTAGGGAAGGGCTGTTTTGCAATTTTCCCTCCCCCATTGTTTATCTTTTTCATTCAAACTCAGCATGCCATGGAACTTTGCATTGCGCACAGAAAAGTCTCCTTTGAATGAGAATAATATATTATTTTTCCCCCTTTCATTTTCTTTTCTCTCTAACACCTATCCATCTTTGAGGTTTATTACTTTTTACTTCCATGGCTTTTCCCTTTTCTCTAAATCCTTGGCTTGAATCCCTTTTGAGTTTTTTATATGATGTTTTTTTCCTCTCTTTAGGTACTTTGGGAAATATTTCAGCTGTTTGATTATATATAAACTTTGGGTTATGTTAGGATTTTAAGCTGTGAATTTTGATTGGAACCAAGATTTTGATCAAATTGAAGAAATGGCAAACATTGTTGAAGAAGATGATAAAATGGATTTGCCCCCAGGTTTCAGATTTCACCCAACAGATGAAGAGCTAATTCACCAATATTTATACAACAAAGTTCTTGGCATCGATTTCAGTTCAATAGCTATTGGAGAGGTGGATTTGAACAAATCTGAGCCCTGGGATTTACCATGTTAAGATTCTTCTTTCACTTTTCTATTTCCATTTGTTGTCCCAAGTGTGCTTGTTTTTCGGGAATTTTCTATTCTTAACACTTTCTCTTTGTTTTTTTTCTTGGAAAACAAGGAAGGCGAAAATGGGAGAAAAAGAATGGTATTTTTTCTATGAGAGAGATAGAAAATACCCAACTGGTTTGAGAACAAATAGAGCCACTGATTCTGGGTATTGGAAAGCCACTAGGAAAGATAAAGAGATTTACATGGGAAAATCATTGGTTGGAATGAAGAAACTCTTGCTTTTTACAAAGGCAGAGCTCCTAAAGGAGCTAAAACCAATTGGGTCATGTATGAATATAGATTTGATGGCAAATTCTCAATCCAAAATCTCCTTAAAACTGCAAAGTTATATCATTAATTCACTTTCTTAAGAATTATTATATGAATCAACTTGTTAATGGAGTTTTTTTATTTTTTTGCAGAATGAATGGGTGATTTGCAGGGTATTTCAAAAGAGTTCAGATGGAAAAAAAATTCCTATTCAAGCCTGGTTAAGGGTAGTTGTTTAAGCAATGAATTAGGTCCTTCTACTAGTTTACCACCATTAGTGGATTCTTCACCATACAATGGTGGCAAAATCGAACCGGTTTTCGCCGATTCAACAATTAAAAAATAATGAAAAAGTGGGGGAAGGGCAAATTGCAAAACAAACATTCCCTAATCTGCCCGTGTAGCTACCTTTCAATCTGTCCACTGTCACATGTCGACACATAATTGGTCCACGTGACAAAATCAGTTAGAAATTAACACTGTTAGTGACAGGTACTAGATTGTGTAACGAAATTAAACTTCAGGTACCATTTTGGACATTTTGAAACTTCAGGTACCACACTCAAACATGGACTAAAGTACAGAGGTGTAAAATGACATTATCCAAAAATAAAAGAAAAACTAATGTTTTTAAAGATATTTAAACAAAATTTCCAATGAAAGATTAGAGTAATAATTACAATGGAAACAACAGACAAATATGGTAGGAAACATGTATCATGGTTGGCCTCTAACAAATTGGATACTCTCCATTTTCAGACTTTTCAAATGGGTCAACCTCGATTTTTTCTTCATCTCTCTTTTTATTTATTTTCCCCCCCAATATTGCAATATGTTGCGGTGTAGTTACTCTCTATTTATTTATATGGATATTCTTGAAACATATAGGAACTTGTCACATTTACTGTGAGCCCTTAGTTTATTCTTGAGATTTTTTAAACAAATTTTTATGTATAAATTCATTAAAGAATGTAAACTTGACACAAAAGAAGATCAAAGAAAAGGGTTTATATCAAAAGTGAGGATGAAAATAGGGAGTGAAGCCTTTAAGGGAAATATACACGATTGTATAGCACCCCAAACTCGTTTTATGTTTCGTTTGCCCTCTTTTTTCACTCGGTGCATATCTGAAACTTGAATTGTGGTGAAATTTGACAATGCAAAACAAGTGATAAATAATGTTTATAGATAAAAGAGAAACACATGTTTCTGGAGATATTTAAGCGAACTTTCCGTTGAAAGATTAGAGTCATAATTACAATGGAAACAACAGACAAATATAGTACAAAACAATTATCTTCGTTGGCCTCTAACCAATTGGATATTCTGTATTTTCAGACATGACACAAAATACTTGAAACAAAACAAGATCAAAGAAAACAATTTATATCGAAAGTGAAGTATAAAATAGGGAGCGAAGCCTTTTAGGGAAATAGACATGATTGTATAAGCACAACCAAACTCTTTTTATGTTTTGTTTCCCCCTTTTTTTCACTCGGCGCGTATATGATAGTTTAATTGTGGTGAAATTTGACAATGCAAAACAAGTGATAAATAAATTTAAAAAATAAAAGAGAAACACATGTTTTTGGTGATATTTAAGCAAACTTTGTGTTGAAAGATTAGAGTCATAATTATAATGGAAATAATAGACAAATATGCTAGGGAGCACGTATCTTGGTTGGCCTCAAACCAATTGGATACTCTGCATTTTCAGACTTGACACAAAATACTTGAAACAAAAGATGATCAAAGAAAATAGTTTATATCGAAAGTGAGGTTGAAAATAGGGAGCGAAACCTTTAAGAGAAATAGACATGATTGTATAAGAACCCCCAAACTCGTTTTGTGTTTTGTTTCCCCCATTTTTTCACTCAGCGCGTATCTGAAACTTGAATTGTGGTGAAAGTTGACAACGCAAAACAAGTGGTATATAATGTTAAAAAATAAAAGGAAAAACTAATGTTTTTGAATATATTTAAGTGAAATTTTCAATCAAAGATTATAGTCATAATTACAATGGAAACCATAGACAAATATGGTAGGAAACATGAATCATGGTTCGCCTCTAAGAAATTGGATACAATCTATTTTTAGACTTTTTAAATGGGTCCACCTCGATTTTTCTTCACTTCACTTTTTTTTATCCCTTCTCAATATTACTATATGTTGCAATGCAATTACACTCTATTTATTTATATGGATATTTTGAAAACATATAGAAACTTGACACTTTTACCGTGAGCCGTTACTTTCTTCTTGAGATTTTTTAGACAAAATTTTATGTATAAATTATGTAAAGAACTTAAACTTGACACAAAATATCAAAGAAAAGGGTTTATATCAAAAGTGAGGATGAAAACAAGGAATGAAGCCTTTAAGGGAAATAAACACGATTGTATAAGTATCCTTAAACTCTTTTTATGTTTTGTTTCTCCCCGCACCTTTATTCACTCGACGCATATTTGAACTTGAATTATTGTGAAATTTGACAATGAAAAATAAGTGATAAATAATGTTAAAAAATAAAAGAGAAACACATTTTTTTGTGATATTTAAGCGAACATTCCAATGAAATATTTTAAAGTCGTAATTACAGTGGAAACAACTGACAAATATGGTAGGAAGCAGTTATCTTGGTTGGCCTCAAACCAATTTGATTCTCTGCATTTTCAGACGTGACACAAAATAGTTGAAATAGAAAAAGATCAAAGAAAATAGTTTATATAAAGAGTGAGGATGAGAACAGGGAGCGAAGCCTTTAAGGGAAACAAACATGATTGTATAAGCTCCCCAAACTCTTTCTATGTTTTTCTTCCACCCTTTATTCACTCGGTGCGTATAGGAATCTTGAATTGTGGTGAAAGTAGACAATGCAACACAAGTGGTATATAATGTTCAAAAATAAAACAAAAACTAAAGTTTTTGAAAATATTTAAGCGAACTTTCCAATAAAAGATTAGAGTCATTATTACAGTGGAAAAAATAGACAAATACAGCAGGGAGCAAGTATCATGGTTGGCCTTTAACCAATTGGATACTCTGCATTTTCGGACTCTTTAAAAGGGTCAGCCTCGATTTTATCTTCTGCTCTCTTTCTATTTATTTTCCCCATCAGTATAGTTATATGTTGCAATGCAATTACTCACTATTTATTTATATGGATATTCTGGAAACATATAGAAACTCGACACTTTTACTGTGAGCCGTTAGTTTCTTCTTGAGATTTCTTTTAAACAATTTTCTAATGTTATAATTCTACATTTCTATTATGCTAAATTTTGGGATGTTAAAACACTTTTACTCTAAGCTGTCAATTTCTACTTGAGATATTTTTGAAACTATTTTTTATGTATAAATTCATTAAAAGAACTCAAACTTGACACAAAATACTTGAAACAAAAGAAAATCAAAGAAAACAGTTTATATTAAGAGTGAGGATGAAAACAAGGAGTGAAGGCTTTAAGGGAAATAGACATGATTGTTTAAGCAATGCAAAACTCTTATTATGTTTTTTTTGCCACCCTTTTTACACTCGGCGCGTATAGTAAATTTGAATTGTTGTGAAAGTTGATAATGCAAAACAAGTGGTATATAATGTTAAAAAATAAAAAAAAACTAATGTTTTTGAAGATATTTAAACAAAATTTCCAATGAAAGATTAGAGTCATAATTACAATGGAAACAAAAGACAAATATGGTCGGAAACATGTATCATGGTTGGCCTTTAACAAATTGGATACTCTCCATTTTTAGACATTTTAAATGGGTCAACCTCGATTTTGTCTTCATCTTTCTTTTTATTTATTTTCCCCTTAATATTGCAACATGTTGCAGTGTAGTTACTCTCTATTTATTTATATGAATATTCTTGAAACATATAGAAACTTGTCACATTTACTGTGAGCCGTTTGTTTTTTTTTTTTTGATATCTTTTAAACAAAATTTATGTATAAATTCATTAAAGAACTTAAAGTTGACACAAAAGACTTGACACAAAAGAAGATCAAACAAAGGGTTTATATCAAAAGTGAGGATGAAATCAGGGAGGGAAGCCTTTAAGGGAAATATACACGATTGTATAAGCACCCTAAACTCATTTTATGTTTCGTTTCCCCTCCTTTTTCACTAGGTGCGTATCTGAAACTTGAATTGTGGTGAAATTCGACAATGCAAAAAAAGTGATAAATAATGCTTAAAAATAAAAGAGAAACACATGTTTTTGGAGATATTTCAGCGAACTTTCCGTTGAAAGATTAGAGTCATAATTACAACGGAAATAATACACAAATATAGTACGAAACAGTTATCTTAGTTGGCCTCTAACCAATTGTATATTCTGCATTTTCAGACATGACACAAAGTACTTGAAACAAAAGAAGATCAAAGAAAATAGTTTATATCGAAAGTGAAGTTCAAAATAGGGAGCGAAGCCTTTTAGGGAAATAGACTTGATTGTATAAGCACCCCCAAACTCTTTTTATGTTTTGTTTCTCTTCTTTTTTCACTCGATGTGTATCTAAAAGTTGAATTGTGGTGAAATTTGACAATGCAAAACAAGTGATAAATAATGTTAGAAAATAAAAGAGAAACACATGTTTTTTGTGATATTTAAGCGAACATTCCAATGAAAGATTAGTGTCATAATTATAGTGAAAACAACTGACAAATTTGGTAGGAAGTAGTTATCTTGGTTGGCCTCTAACTAATTGGATTCTTTGCATTTTTAGACGTGACACAAAATACTTGAAACAGAAGAAGATCAAAGAAAATAGTTTATATAAAAAGTGAGGATGAGAACAGGGAGCGAAACCTTTAAGGGAAATAAACATGATTGTATAAGCAACTCAAACTCTTTCTATGTTTTTCTTCTACCCTTTATTCACTCAGTGTGTTTAAAAATCTTGAATTATGGTGAAAGTTGACAATGCAAATAAAGTGGTATATAATGGTAAAAAATAAAACAAAAATCTAATGTTTTTGAAAATATTTAAGCGTACTTTCCAATGAAAGATTAGAGTCATTATTACAATGGAAACAATAGACAAATATGGCAAGAAGTACGTATCGTGGTTGGCCTTTAACCAATTGGATACTTTGCATTTTAGGACTCTGTAAGTGGGTCAATCTCGATTTTGTCTTCACCTCTCTTTTTATTTATTTTCCCCATCAGTATTGCTATATGTTGCAATGCAATTACTCTCTATTTATTTATATGGATATTTTGAAAACATAAAGAAACTCTACACTTTTACTGTGAGCCGTATGTTTCTTCTTGAGATTTCTTTTAAACATTTTTCTAATGTTATAATTCTACATTTCTATTATAAAAAAATTTTGGGTTGTTAAAACACTTTTACTGAGCTGTCAGTTTCTACTTGAGATTTTTTTGAAACTATTTTCTATATATAAATTCATTAAAAAACTCAAACTTGACACAAAATACTTGAAAAAAAAGAAGATCAAAGAAAACAATTTATATTAAAAGTGAGGATGAAAACAGGGAGCGAAGGCTTTAAAGGAAATAGACATGATTTTAAAAGCACCGCAAAACTCTTTTTATGTTTTTTTTGCCACCATTTTTTCACTCAGCGCCTATGGGAAACTTGAATTGTTATGAAAGTTGATAATGCAAAACAATTGGTATTTAATGTTAAAAAATAAAAGAAAAACTAATGTTTTTGAAGATATTCAAACAAAATTTCTAATGAAAGATTAGAGTCATATTTACAATGGAAACAAAAGACTAATATGGTAGGAAACATGGATCAAAGTTGGCCTCTAACAAATTGGATACTCTCCATTTTCAGACTTTTTAAATGGGTCAACCTCCGTTTTGTTTTCATCTCTCTTTTTATTTATTTTCCCCCTCAATATTGCAATGTGTTACGGTGTAGTTACTCTCTATTTATTTATATGGATATTCTTGAAACATATAGGAACTTGTCACATTTACTGTGAGCCCTTAGTTTATTCTTGAGATTTTTTAAACAAATTTTTATGTATAAATTCATTAAAGACTTGACACAAAAGAAGATCAATGAAAAGGTTTATATCTAAAGTGAGGATGAAAATAGGGAGTGAAGCCTTTAATGGAAATATACATGATTGTATAGCACCCTAAACTCGTTTTATGTTTTGTTTGCCCTCTTTTACACTCTGTGCGTATCTGAAACTTGAATTGTGGTGAAATTTTACAATGCAAAACAAGTGATAAATAATTTTTATAAATAAAAGAGAAACACATGTTTTTGGAGGTATTTAAAAGAACTTTTTGTTGACAGATTAGAGTCATAATTACAATGGAAACAACAGACAAATATGGTACGAAAGAATTGTCTTGGTTAGCCTCTAACCAATTGGATATTTTGCATTTTCAGACATGACACAAAATACTTGAAACAAAAGAAGATCAAAGAAAACAATTTATATCGAAAGTAAAGTTGAAAATAGGGAGTGAAGCCTTTTAAGGAAATAGACATGATTGTATAAGCACCACCAAACTCTTTTTATGTTTTGTTTCCTCCCTTTTTTCACTTGGCGCGTATTTGAAAGTTGAATTATGGTGAAATTTGACAATGCAAAACAAGTGATAAATAATTTCAAAAATAAAAGAGGAACACATGTTTTTGGTGATATTTAAGTGAACTTTTCGTTGAAAGATTAGAGTCATAATTACAATGGAAATAAGAGACAAATATGCTAGGAAGCAGGTATCTTGATTGGCCTCTAGCCAATTGGATAATCTGTATTTTCAGACTTAACACAAAATACTTGAAACAAAAGAAGATCAAAGAAAATAGTTTATATCGAAAGTGAGGTTGAAAACAGGGAGCGAAGACTTGAAGAGAAATAGACATGATTATATAAGCAGCCCAAACTCTTTTTATGTTTTGTTTCCCCCATTTTTTCACTCGGCGCGTATCTCAAACTTAGATTGTGGTGAAAGTTGACAACGCAAAACAATTGGTATATAATGTTAAAAAATAAAAGAAAAAAAACTAATGTTTTTGAAGATATTGAAGCGAAATTTTCAATTAAAGATTAGAGTACAATGGACACAATAGACAAATATGGTAGGAAACATGTATCTTGGTTCGCCACTAAGAAATTGGATACACTCTATTTTTAGACTTTTTAAATGGGTCCGCCTCGATTTTGTCTTCACTTCTCTTATTTATTTATTTATTTATTCCCCCCTCAATATTTCTATATGTTGCAATGCAATTACACTCAATTTATTTATATGGATATTTTGGAAACATATAGAAACTTGACACTTCTATCGTGAGTCGTAACTTTCTTCTTGAGATTTTTTAGACAATTTTTATGTATAAATTCATTAAAGAACTTAAACTTGACATAGAAGAAGATCAAAGAAATGGGTTTATATCAAAAGTGAGGATGAAAACAAGGAATGAAGCCTTTAAAGGAAATAAACACAATTGTATAAGGATCCTTAAACTCTTTTTATGTTTTGTTTCCTCCCTTTATTCACTCGACACATATTTAAACTTGAATTGTGGTAAAATTTTACAATGCAAAACAAGTGATAAATAATGTTTAAAAAAATAAAAGACAAACACATTTTTTTTGTGATATTTAAGCGAACATTCCAATGAAAGATTAGTCGTAATTACAGTGGAAACAACCGACAAATATGGTAGGAAGCAATTATTGGCCTCAAACCAATTGGATTCTTTACATTTTCAGGCGTGGCACAAAATAATTGAAACAGAAAAAGATAAAAAAAATAGTTTATATAAAAAGTGAGGATGAGAATAGGGAGCGAAGCCTTTAAGGGAAATAGGCTTGATTGTATAAGCACCCCAAACTCTTTTTATGTTTTTGTTCCACCCTTTATTCACACGGTGCGTATAGGAATCTTGAATTGTGGTGAAAGTAGATAATGCAAAACAAGTGGTATATAATGTTCAAAAATAAAACAAAAACTAATGTTTTTGAAAATATTTAAGCGAACTTTCCAATGAAAGATTAGAGTCAATATTACAATGGAAACAATAGACAAAAAGGGTAGGGAGCAGGTATCATGGTTGGCCTTTAACCAATTGGATACTCTGCATTTTTAGACTCTTTAAATGGGTTAGCCTCGATTTTGTTTTCACCTCTCTTTTTATTTATTTTCCCTATCAGTATTGCTATATGTTACATGCAATTACTCTCTATTTATTTATATGGATATTCTCGAAACATAAAGAAACTCGACACTTTTATTGTGAGCCGTAAGTTTCTTCTTGAGATTTCTTTTAAAAAATTTCTAATGTTATAATTCAACATTTCTATTATGGTAAATTTTGGGATGTTAAAACACTTTTACTCTGAGCTGTCGGTTTATACTTGAGATTTTTTTTAAACTACTTTTTTCCGTATAAATTCAATAAAGAACTCAAATTTGACACAAAATACTTGAAACAAAAGATCAAAGAAAACAATTTATATTAAAAGTGAGGATGAAAATAGGGAGCGAAGGCTTTAAGGGAAATAGGCATGATTGTATAAGCACCGTAAAACTCATTTTATGTTTTTTTTGCCACCTTTTTTTCACTCAGCGCGTATAGGAAACTTGAATTGTTATGAAAGTTGGTAATGCAAAACAAGTGGTATATAAAGTTAAAAAAATAAAAGAAAAACTAATATTTTTGAAGACATTTAAACAAAATTTCCAATGAAAGATTAGAGTCATAATTACAATGGAAACAAAAGACAAATATGGTAGGAAACATGTATCATGGTTGGCCTCTAACAAACTGGATACTCTCCATTTTCAGACTTTTTAAATGGGTCAACCTCGATTTTGTCTTCATCTATCTTTTTATTTATTTTCCCCCTCAATAATGGAACATGTTGCAGAGCAGTTACTATCTATTTATTTATATGGATATTCTTGAAACATATAGAAACTTGTTACATTTACTGTGAGCTGTTAGTTTATTCTTGAGATTTTTAAACAAATTTTTATGTATAAATTCATTAAAGAACTTAAAGTTGACACAAAAGAAGATCAAAGAAAAGAGTTTATATCAAAAGTGAGGATGAAATAGGGAGTGAAGCCTTTAAGGGAAATATATAAACGATTGTATAAGCACCCCAAACTCGTTTTATGTTTCATTTGCTCTCTTTTTTCACTTGGTGCGTATCTGAAACTTGAATTATGGTGAAATTTGACAATGCAAAATAAGTGATAAATAAAGCTTAAAAATAAAAGAGAAACACATGTTTTTGGAGATATTAAAGCGAACTTTCCGTTGAAAGATTAGAGTCATAATTACAATGGAAAAAACAGACAAATATGGTTCGAAACAATTATCTTGGTTGGCCTCTAACTAATTGGATATTCTTCATTTTCAGATATGACACAAAATAAATGAAACAAAAGAAGATCAAAGAAAACAATTTATATTGAAAGTGAAGTTGAAAATAGGGAGCGAAGCCTTTTAGGGAAATAAACATGATTGTATAAGCACCCCAAACTCTTTCTATGTTTTGTTTCCCCCCTTTTTTCACTCGGCGCGTATCGAAAATTTGAATTGTGGTACAATGCAAAAACAGTGATAAATAAATTTCAATTATAAAAGAGAAACACATGTTTTTTGTGATATTTAATCGAACTTTCCGTTGAAAGATTAAAGTCATAATTACAATGGAAACAACAGACAAATATGTTGAGAAGCAAGTATCTTGGTTGGACTTTAATTAATTGTGTCGAAACCATCTTTTTTTTGAAAACGACGTGTTTCGAAAATTATTTTAAAGTTGGAAAATGGGAGTCGCCACCAATCCTTTATTCGGTGTGATTGGATCACCACAAAACGCTTGAAATTTGTTTTGAAAAATATTTTGTTCTTCGCAATCCAGAAAATGAGTTCTGGAGTCGGTTACGTATGAGGAAGGGTTAGCACCCTCATACGCCCAAAATTGGCACCATATTGATTATTTTCGGGTCTTAATTTGTAAAATTGAAAAGCTCGAGTATAGTTTAAAATACGATCCCTGAATGCATGAGTTAAGTTTAAAAGAAATTAGGTTTGTTTGGAAATCTCGCTATTTCAAAGTGATCAAGGAAGAAAGTTACGTCCAATGAGTTAGGACACAACATTTCAGGATCCAGAAATGACGAGCTTTCCTTTGTAAAACTTTTTTTTTTTTAATTTTCGAGAAAAGGATATTCGATTATCCCGATTTGAAGAAAGGTTGCACCTAGTGAGTTAAGGCGCAATATTTCATAATCGAAGATAAGGAAACATTGCCTCGGTTACTCACTAGGTGCAACATTTCTTCAAATCGGGATAATCAAAATCGGTAAGATTGAGAGCGGAGAAAGCCTTAAAAGGCCTGCCCCTAGAAAAAGGGATAACGAGGTCAACAATGCAAGCATGTACAGACCTGGTTACATCAGACCCTTCGTGACAAGTCAGCCAAAGACTCCAATAGGAAATTATCAAAATGCTCCGCGGCAGGAGACATGCACTAGACTGAATAGGGAAAAATTCAATATACCCCCCTTCCAATGTCATATGGGGAACTTTAGAAAATATTATACGATGCGCACGAGGTAGCTCCTCAACATGTAAGACCGTACAAACCCCCATTCCTGGCTTGGTATGATGCAAAAGCTCACTGCGAATACCATTAAGGGGCAAAAGGGCGTTCGATTGAAAACTGCCCCGCCTTAAAAGACTAGTTGAAGACTCATAGAACACGGGATCGTGAAGTTAGAAGAGCCAGCAAAACCTAATATAGCTGGAAATCCTATGCCTAATCACCCAGAGCAAGGGGTGAATGCCTTGCTAGAAGAAGGAGCCCGAAAAATTAAGAGAAATATTGAAGAAATCCAGTCTCCACTTCGGTGGGTATGGCAGGAGTTGGTTAAAGAAGGGATAATCTTGAGCGATAAAAAGGGTGTGATAATCGGGGGTGATGACCATTGTGAGTTTCACGTTGTCAAAGGGCATAAAATTCAAAGTTGCGTCGAGTTCAAGGACGTGGTCCAAATGATGATGGACAATCGTGAGCTGGAATTCTTTGAAGAGGGAGTGGAAGCTAATGACGTTTGCGCCTCTGAAGACGGGACAGATAAGACTTACGGAAGCAATCGTCCCAAGGTGATTATTCGTAGTGCGATGAGAGAACAAACAACTCCCCGCATTATCATACAGAATCCCGCGACGTTTCCTTACAAAGATAGCAAGAGGGTCCCATAGAGTTACAATTACAACGTGACCATGCCAAAGGAAGAGGAACCCAGGAAGGACGTTAACCTTGTTACTCGGAGCTGTAAGGATTACGACCTTGTGGATAAAGAAAAAGAGGTCAATAAAGGGAAAGCTAGAATACGTGAGCTTGAAAAGGAAATGACTAACAAGCCGGAAACACCCCTCACCGAGCTTGTAACTGAGAATGAGGCGAAGGAGTTTTTAAAGTTTTTAAGACATAGCGAGTATAGTGTAGTAGAGCAACTACACAAACAGCCTGCTCGTATATCAATCTTGTCATTGCTCCTAAGCTCGGAAGCCCATCGAAGCGCACTAATGAAGGTGCTAAACGAAACCTACGTAGCGAAGGACATCTCCGTCAGCAAACTAGATCGATTGGTCAATAACGTGAGTGCTGATAACTTTATTTTCTTCAGTGATGATGAAATACCAACAAGAGGGATAGGGTCCACCAAGGCTCTGCACATCACTACCCGTTGTAAAGGGTATACGCTACCTGGAGTACTCACAGACAATGGTTCAGCCCTGAATGTGCTACCACTAGCGACACTGAAAAGATTGCCAATCGATAGCTCTTACATGAAAGGGTGCAATAACATAGTAAGAGCATTTGATGGGACAGAAAGGAAGGTAATGGGGAAGATTGAAATACCCCTTCATATTGGGCCAAATACGTATGAAGTAGATTTTCTAGTAATGGACATCAGGCCTACTTATAACTGTTTGTTAGGAAGACCATGGATCCATTCAGCAGGGGCAGTACCTTCCTCTTTGTACCAGAAGGTGAAGCTAATAAATGAAGGACTGCTGATCACGATTAATGCTGAGGAGGAAATAATTGCGTCCATAACAAGCGATTCACCATACGTGAGAATAGATGAGGAAGCTGTGGAATGCTCATTCCGCTCACTAGAGTTCATCAATGCAACCTTCATTTCGGAAGGGAGGAAAATACCTGTGCCTATAATATCATCGACCACCAGGATGGGTTTGAAGTTAACGGTCAGAAAAGGAGCGAGACCTGGGAAAGGACTGGGAAAATACCTCCAAGGAAGAGTTAATGTGCCGATGCTAATAGAAAAACGGGATCGTTATGGCCTGGGGTACAAGCCAGACGTAAAACAAAAGAGAAAGGAGTCGGAAAAGAGGTAAGAAAGAAGAAGGGCCAGACTAGCTAGAAAGGACATCTCTTGGGAACCCATGATTTTCTCGCACATTCATGAGACTTTCGTCTTAGGAGAAGTAATCAACCAGCAGGAAAAGAAGTAAGTGACAATTGGAACCAAGAAAGTCATCATAAAAGACCTAGGCGTTAATGCTATATCCGATGAAGGAAAGGAAAAGAATCCATCGAAAATTGGTCCGTGTACACCAGGAAGCACTTTGAATAATTGGACCGTGGAGGAACTCCTTGTAATTTTTAAGATTTCCTCAGAGTAATGCTCGAAAACACCTATTGCTTTAGGCTCGAAAGCAATATGGATCTTTTTGTAAAAGGGCCCATGGTTATTATTCCGTTATTTTGAATGAAGCGCACTTTCCATTTTATACTCTTTCCATAACTATTCTTTCATTCCTTAAACTCGACTCACTAAACCATTCGTACATGTCTAATAAACAAGGTTCAATACATGCATACACATACATATACCACATAGTCATTCTTTCGCAAATTCATTTCACTCTTTGGACCTTCCTTTCATTCTTTGACAGATCCTCGGATATCAATAATATGAGTAATCCTGACGCTAACTTGGAACCCCACTTCGAGCAAGATATGTGTTTGGAAGAACTTCAGGACTTTGAAGATAAGCAAGATTGTGATTTACCTTCGGATTTGTTAAGAATAATGGAGCGGGAAGAAAAACAGATCCTGCCTCATTCTGACCCAGTGGAAGTTATTAATCTGGGGCACGAAGACGAAGAGAAAGAGGTGAAAATCAGGACAAGTATCTCCATAGAAACTAGAAGGAATCTGATCGAGTTGCTTCAAGAGTTCCAAGATATTTTTGCATGGTCTTACCAAGATATGCTCGGCGTAAGTACTGACATTGTGGTGCATAAACTCCCTATAAAGGAAGAAAACAAGCATGTACAGCAAAAATTTCGAAGGATGAGACCGTATGTGTTGTTAAAAATAAAAGAAGAAGTCAGGAAACAATTTGACGCCGGTTTCCTCCAAGTGGTTAAATACTCTGAATGGGTAGCTAATATAGTCTCCGTTCCCAAAAAAGATGGAAAGGTGCGTATGTGTGTGGACTATCGAGATTTAAATAAAGCTTGCCTAAAGGATAATTTTCCTTTGCCCCACATCGACACTCTAGTTGACAATACGGCAGGACATTCCCTGTTTTGCTTCATGGATGGCTTCTTTGGGTATAACCAGATAAGAATGGACCCTGAGGATATGACCAAAACCACTTTTGTCACGCTATGGGGAACATTTTGTCACAAAGTGATGCCCTTCGGACTCAAGAATGTAGGGGCAACTTATCAGAGGGCTATGGTGACCCTATTCCATGACATGATGCACAAAGAGATTGAGGTTTACGTCGATGACATGATTACGAAGTCTCAAACGGAGGAGGAACATGTAAGAATCCTGAGAAAGTTGTTTGGAAGGCTAAGAAAATATCAACTAAAGTTGAATCCAGCCAAATGCACTTTCGGGGCCACATAAGGAAAATTGTTAGGTTTTGTGGTCAGCAAAAAAGGAATTGAAATTGACCCGGATAAAGTCAAAGCTATACAGGAATTACCACTGCCCAGCACTCAAAAAGAAGTTCGAGGGTTCTTAGGAAGACTAAATTACATTGCTCCGTTCATCTCGCAGTTAACTGAGAAATGCGATCCCATCTTCCGCCTGCTTAGAAAGCGCAACCCGGGTGTATGGGATGATGAATGTCAGGAAACCTTTAATAAGGTCAAAGACTATTTATCCAAGGCTCCCATCTTGGTACCTCTGATTCCTAATAAGCCATTGATCATGTATTTAACAGTCTTTGAAAATTCCATGGGATGTGTACTAGGCCAACATGATGAATCCGGAAAGAAAGAAAGGGCGATATATTATCTCAGCAAGAAATTCACTGATTGCGAGACGCGATATTCACCTATTGAGAAATTATTTTGTGCACTCGTTTGGACTACACGTAGATTAAGACAATACGTGCTATATCATACCACTTGGTTGATTTCGAAATTAGATCCTCTGAAGTATTTGATGGAGTCAGCAGCATTGAATGGGAGATTAGCTCGATAGCAAATGTTACTCTCTGAATTCGACATAGTCTATGTCAATCAGAAAGCAATAAAAGGAAGTGAGATAGCAGACTTCCTGGCAAGTAGGGCTTTAGAAGACTATGAGCCTATAGACTTCGATTTCCCGAATGAGGATTTAATGTATGTTGCAGCTACTGAAGGGGAAATCACAAAAGAACAACCTTGGAGGATGAATTTCGATGGAGCTTTAAATGCCACAGGAAATGGGGTCGGAGCAGTCTTGGTACCACCAGAGGGAGATCATTACCCTTTCACCAGCAAACTTGATTTTGATTGGACAAACAACATGGCTGAATACGAGGCATGTATATTGGGAATTCGTGCGGCTATAGAACGGGGAATCAAAATTCTGGAGATTTATGGGGACTCTGCATTGGTAATCTATCAACTAAAAGGAGAATGGGAAACAAGGGATTCCAAGCTAATGGATTATCGCAAATTGGTCCTCGAGTTGATCACCGAATTCGATGACATCACATTCCATTATCTCCCACGGGAAGAGAATCAGATGGCAGATGCTCTTGCCACTCTAGCCTCAATGATTAATGTGAGTAGAACAAAAAATGTAAAGCCCATTCAGATGAGTGTCTATGAAGCTCCTGCTCATTGTTACGATATTGAGATAGAGGAGGGAGAGGGAAAAGATGATCACCCGTGGTACTAGAATGTTCTTCAGTTTGTGAGAGATCAAAAGTATCCCGAGTAAGCCTCAAAAAATGAAAAAAGGACACTACGAAGACTAGCCAGTGAATATGTCCTGGACGGGGAAATCTTGTACAAAAGGAGAAAAGATCAAGTGTTGCTGAGGTGTGTCGATGCAATCGAAGCAAAAAAGATTTTAGAAGAGGTTCACGAAGGCATTTGTGGGACACGCGCCAACGGTTTCACGATGGCCCGACAAATAATGAGATTTGGGTATTACTGGTCTAGTATGGAGAGAGATTGCATCAATTATGCCAAGAAATGCCATAAATGCCAGATCTATGGAGACAAGATCCATGTACCTCCATCACATCTTTATGTCATGACTTCTCCCTGGCCTTTTTCTATGTGGGGCATGGATGTCATCGGGCCAATTTCTCCAAAGGCTTTCAATAGCCATAGATTCATCTTTGTGGTGATTGACTACTTCACTAAATGGGTAGAGGCAACCTCATATGCGAATGTTACCAAGTCTGTGGTTAGCAGGTTCCTGAAAAAGGAAATCATTTGCCGATATGGAATGCCCGAAAGGATCATATCCGGCAATGCCCTCAATTTGAACAACAGCACGATAGCAGAAGTTTGTGAACAGTTCAAGATTAAGCATCATAATTCTTCTCCCTATCGCCCAAAAATGAATGGGGCTATGGAGGCAGCTAATAAGAATATCAAGAAGATTGTGGCCAAAATGACTAAGACTTACAAGGATTGGCACGAAAAATTACCATTTGCCCTCTTTGCCTACAGAACTTCAGTAAGAACTTCTACTGGGGCAATACCATTCTCGTTGGCATACAGTATGGAAGCAGTCTTGCCTATTGAGGTTGAAATACCTTCCCTTCGAGTCCTAATGGAGCTTCAACTTGACGAGGCTGAATGGGTTCAGGCTCGATATGACCAGTTGAATTTAATCGAGGAAAAGAGATTAAAAGCCATTCGCCAAGGCCAGATGTACCAGAAAAGAATGATGCGAGCTTATGACAAAAAAGTTCGTCCCAGGGAATTCTATGAGGGAGATCTAGTTTTGAAAAAGATACTTCCCATACACAAAGATTTCCGTGGGAAATGGATGCCCAAATGGGAAGGGCCTTACGTGGTAAAAAAGGCTTTCTCAGGAGGAGCTCTCATCTTAACAGAGATGGACGGCAAGGAGCTGTACAACCCCGTCAATTCAGACTCGATAAAAAAAAAATACTTCGCCTAGAAACAAAATGAGAATTGAGATAAAAACTCGCAAAGGACGTTCTTAAAAAAAAAAAAAGGGGTGCAGGATGAAAACTCACAAAGGGCATCCTGAAACCAAGGGAACTTTGAGTTGAAAACCCGCAAAGGGCGACTCAGGTCCAAAGAACGGGTCGACGAGAAAAAGGAAGGTTACAACTTGAAATATCAACAAGGCACTCTAGATCTTCTAGGCACACATCAGAGATTAGGAGTGATTCTCAAACAAGGTGGCGTAGAGTAGCTCATTTTGCGATATCTGGGGCAACCAATTGTTCTTCCTTGTATACTCGGCAACTTTCAAACTAATGATTGTTTCCTTTGATCCTTTTCTTAATTTTGTTTCCTGTAAATTTCTGAAGTGCAACTTTGTCTCTTGCACAATTTTGTCCAAGCATTTTTCATCTAAATAATGGGTAATGAACTAATAAATCATACAAAAGGTTACGAGCATTATCCTGGAGTTTTCGAAAATTACAAGAAGCCCGAAACAAGACCATCAAACTGGAGGAAAAGCTTAAAAACAAGCAATTCCAGAACAACCCGAAAAGGACAAAGCAGCACATCAAAAGTAAAACAGGCAACGAACCATGCCGACCTAATAAACAAATCTGACATTCATCATGCACATTCATGCAAATTAGGAGCATTTAATTCATTCTAATTATGACTTTCTCATTTAGGCCTACATAAAGGCCCATAGAAGCATATTTCGCAGGTCACATCCTCGCCACATGACGGGATGAATCATTAAGACCACCGAGGAAAAGGTTGAAAAGATACGGGAATCCAAAACTTTACCCCAATCACGGGGCAGATTGCAATACCCACAAACGACGTGGTCATCTTCCTAATGAAATACCGAGAAGAAGACCCAAACGAGGCTCAAAGTGAGCGAAATCTTCAAAACCTAGCTTCCTGATGAGACACTGAGAAGCAGGTGGAAGCAATAAAAGGTTAGCTTCCTGATGAGATACTGAGAAGTGAACCAAATTCGTCTTCTTGATGAGATACAGGGAAGCGAGTTGAAACAAACGACGCGGTCATCTTCCTAATGAGATACCGAGAAGAAGACCCCAAACGAGGCTCAAAGTGAACGAAACCTTCAAAACCCAGCTTCCTGATGAGACACTGAGAAGCAGGTGGAAGCAATAAAAGGTTAGCTTCCTGATGAGATACTGAGAAGTGAACCAAATTCGTCTTCCTGATGAGATACAGAGAAGCGAGTTGAAACAAACGACGCGGTCATCTTCCTGATAAGACACCAAGAAGAAGACCCAAACGAAGCTCAAAGTGAGCGAAATCTTCAAAACCCAGCTTCCTGATGAGACACTGAGAAGCAGGTGGAAGCAATAAATGGTTAGCCTCCTGATGAGATACTGAGAAATGAACCAAAATTGTCTTCCTAATGAGATACAGAGAAGCGGATTGAAACAAGCGACGCGGTCATTTTCCTAATGAGATACCGAGAAGAAGGCCGAGTCAAGGAAACCAGACTCAAAGACTACGGCGACGAATCCCAAGGAATAGGAAAAATCATAGTAGCAAATTTTGTCTTTTTGGAGATCACTTAAGGACGAGATGGAGTCGTAAAAGAGAAGCTGATGCAGTGGAAATAAGCGACAGATGTAAAGCACAGGGTGGGCCAGTTGAAGAAAGAGCAGTTAAGAAACAGAACTTGACAAAATTGGGCTTTCTTTTGGATCTTTGCTCTATTCCCGTTATATAACAACGAGCAAAGAGGGGCAGCTGTTGAAGCCCAAATTTGGACCGGGCTCGAACTCCCTTTAAATTTATTTCTTTTAAAATTGTTTAAAAATTTAAATTTATTTTTAATTTAAATTTAATTTAAGTTTAAATTTATTTTCAAATTTAAAATTGCTAAATAAAGCTAAAATACAAGAGTTAAAAAAGTCCAAAATAAAGTCCAATTTACATTTCTAGGACCCGAATGTGGCCCGATTACAAAATGGCCCAAAATCAGCCCCAAACCCAAAATAACCCTAAACCTAAAAGGGCCCGATCCTAACAAACCAAAGGCCCAAATGCCTAAAGCCTATTTGGCCCGAATTCACTAAGTGTCGCTGCTATAGCCTCCCCTTCAGCCAACCAGAGGCCGCCACGTCGTCAACAGCTGGTCACCATCTTCATCTCTAACTTGCACTGCCATCGGCTGCTCCAACCGCCACTGCCATGGCCGAACCTGCAAAAAGAAAGAGTGGACATGCATTAAATACTGTAAAATAAAAAAGAATGATGATTATATAGGCTATAAAAGCCGAATTCATTTTAGTTGTGAAAGGGTTACGATTTCTCTAAAAAAAGTCAATACAAATAGAAACAATAAATTATTAAGGAAGGATATCAACACTCGCAACATAAAAGGGCAGAATACCAAACGTTTCATACCAAGTAAAGCACGCATCCACTAATAGGTATTCATTCGTCAGTGATTGGCCCTTTAGTTTTAAACTGTTTTTATTATTTCGCATATATCCATTAATACCCGTTCATGCATATTATTACTATGATTTATTGTTATTATATGCGTTTTCAATGCGTACTAATTGCAGTGATAAATGTTAATAGTAATATTAGTTAATCAGAATAATATTAATAATGGACGGCAGTAATAAATGATGACATTAATGACAAATGGGCGGTTTTTCAAAATATTTAATAATAATAAAATTTTTTAAAATAATAACAAAATTAATGAATAATAAATAAAAAAATGAAGAGTCAGAAGACTTATCCTCGGTCGGCCTGCCGTCGTTGGTTGTCGTTGCCGGAAGTCTGACCCCGGACGTTACTCGCGCCTCGTCATACACGGATCTGCAAAGAAAACACTAACGCAGGTTAAAAACAAAAAACCCGGATTTAAGTTCTGTTTTAAAACAAAAGAGGTAAGGATTAAAAAGATTTAAAGGTTTTTTTAAAAAAAAGAGGGAAAAAAAGAACAGAGGGACGTTTTTACCTCCGATTGGCGTCGGACGACGACCGAACGGCCTCCAGGGATAGCGCGTGACGGGCGAGGGAAACATCGGACGTCGATCGATAGATGAAGGACAGTGGCGCGTTGACCACGCGCGATGGTTGGTAAAGCACGTGCAACGGGGTCTCGATGGCTCACCGGAGAAACCCAGGCGACGACGCGCGATGGCCACGCGCCGGGATCGGCGATGCGCGTGTGGCCCTACGCACGCCGGACGGCGACTAGCCTGACTGGCCGAGGCATGGCCGATCAGGAAAGGACGAGAGGGTTTGTGGAGAGAGTTTCAGGTTTTTTTTTAAAAGGGGTTAAGAAATGCTTTTTTTTTCTGAAATAGGCTATTTATAGGCCCTCAGAACGGTGCCATTCTGATGGTTGAATTTTAGTGCTAAAACGGCATCATTCTGAGCTATTATCTGAATCCAACCTGAAATCCGATTCGACCCGACCCAGGATCCGCGTGTTTTTTAAGGAAGGGTTATTTATGCATTTGATCCATCCGCTTTTTCAAAATTTTCAATCAGGTCCTTCTCATTCTTTTAATTAAATCTAAATTGGCCCAATGATTTTCACGATTTTTCAATTTAGCCCCTCGATCTTTTAAAAGCACCAAGAGCCGCCACGTGTCCTGATTTTGGCTTATTTGTGCAAATGGTCCCCTTTATTTCTAATTTGTTTTAATTTGATCCTTAAATCAGGTTCGCTTTAATTTCAAAATTGCCTCAAAAATTTTCCATGGTTTTCAAAATAGTCCTCTGACTTCAGGATGCCTAAAGGGCTGCCACGTGTCACCCGTCTTTGGTTTTATTACCCCGGAGGTCCCTAAACCTTATAAAAATTACCATTTTACCCTCGAACTTCTAAAAAATCCCATTTTTGACCTCGAACCTTCTAAAAATTACCATTTTAACTTCCAAAAATCCCATTTTTGACTCTGAACCTTCTGAAAATTACCATTTTACCCTCGAACTTCCAAAAATCCCATTTTTGACTTCGAACCTTCTAAAAATTACCATTTTACCCCCGAACTTCCAAAAATCCCATTTTTGACTCCAAACCTTCCAAAACTACCATTTTGCCCCCGTGCATCCGAAAACTCTCATTTTGAACTCCGATTACATCATTATTCTCTCTCATTAACCTTTTTTTACGCTCGTATTTTGCATATTGATTTTTTCGTGGATAATTTATCTTCCTATTTATTTCACGTTGCGCTTAATATTCACTGTTAACTACTTATTCCTATTAAACCGCATGTTTGTTTTCAAAATTGTTTTTCATAAAAACTTTAAAAACGAGGCAATTTTCTTTTATTTCGAGTTTCGAAACTTTGCGCCTTAACTTACTATGTGCAATTTTTCCTCAAATCAAAATAATCGAATACCCTTAACCGAGGCAATGTTTCCTTATCTTCGATTCTAAAATATTACGCCTTAACTCACTAGGTGCAACCTTTCTTCAAATCGGGATAATCAAATATCCTTTTCCCGAAAATTTAAAAAAAAAAGTTTTACAAATGAATGCTCGTCATTTCCGGATCCTGAAATGTTGTGTCCTAACTCATTGGACGTAACTTTCTTCCTTGATCACTTTGAAATAGCGAGATTTCCAAACAAACCCAATTTCTTCCTTAATATTGTTTTAGGTTGCAATGCAATTACACTCTATTTATTTATGTGGATATTCTAGAAACATATAGAAACTTGGAACTTTTACCGTGAGCTGTTACTTTCTTCTTGAAATTTTTTAGACAATTTTTTATGTATAAATTCATTAAAGAACTTAAACTTGACACAAAAGAAGATCAAAGAAAAGGGTTTATATAAAAAGTGAGGATGAAAACAAGGATTGAAGCCTTTAAGGGAAATAAACACGATTGTATAAGCATCCCTAAACTCTTTTATGTTTTGTTTCCCCCCTTTTATTCCCTCGACGCGTATTTGAAACTTGAATTGGGGTGAAATTTGACAATGCAAAACAAGTGATCAATTTTGTTAAAAAAGAAAAGAGAAACACATGTCTTTTGTGATATTTAAGCAAACATTCCAATGAAAGATTAGAGTCGTAATTACAGTGTAAACAACCGAGAAATATGGTAGGAAGCAGTTATCTTGGTTAGCCTCAAAACAATTGAATTCTATGCATTTTCAATCGTGACACAGAATACTTGAAACAGAAGAAGATCAAAGAAAATAATTTAGATAAAAAGTGAGGTTGAGAATAAGGAGCGAAGCCTTTAAGGGAAATAAACATGATAATATAAGCACCCCAAACTATTTCTATGTTTTTCTTCCACCCTTTATTCACTCGGTGCGTATAGGAATCTTTAATTGTGGTGAAAGTTGATAATGCAAAACAAGTGGTATATAATGTTAAAAAATAAAACAAAAACTAATATTTTTGAAAATATTTAAGCGAACTTTCCAATGAATGATTATAGTCATTATTACATTGGAAACAACAAACAAATATGGCAGGGAGCAAGTATCATGGTTGACCTTTAACCAATTGGATACTCTGCATTTTTGGACTCTTTAAATGGGCCAGCTTCGATTTTCTGTTCACCTCTCTTTTTATTTATTTTCACCATCAGTATTGCTATATTGTACAATGCAATTACTCTCTATTTATTTATATGGATATTCTGGAAACATATAGAAACTCGACACTTTTACTGTGAGCTGTCAGTTTCTTTTTGAGATTTATTTTAAACAATTTTCTAATGTTATAATTCTACATTTCTATTATGCTAAATTTTGGGATGTTAAAAGACATTTACTCTGTGCTATCAATTTCTACTTGAGAATTTTTTGAAACTATTTTTTATGTATAAATTCATTAAAGAACTCAAACTTGACACAAAATACTTTAAACAATGTAAAACAAGTGATAAATAATGTGTAAAAATAAAAGAGAAACACATGTTTTTGGAGATATTTAAGGGAACTTTCAGTTGAAAGATTAGAGTCATAATTAAAATGGAAACAACAGACAAATATGGTACGAAATAGTTATCTTGGTTGGCTTTTAACCAATTGGATATTCTACATTTTCAGACAATACACAAAATACTTGAAACAAAAGAAGATCAATGAAAACAATTTATATCGAAAGTGAAGCCTTTTAGGGAAATAGACATGATTGTATAAGCACCTCCAAACTCTTTTTATGTTTTGTTTCCCCTAATTTTTTCACTCGGCGCGTATCTGAAAGTTGAATTGTGGTGAAATTTGATAATGCAAAACAAGTGATAAATATATTTAAAAAAGAAAAGAGAAAAACTTGCTTTTGGTGATATTCAAGCGAACTTTCCGTTGAAAGATTAGAGACATAATCACAATGGAAACAACAGACTAATATGCTAGGAAGCATGTATCTTGGTTGGCTTCTAACCAATTGGATACTCTGCATTTTCAGACTTGACACAAAATCCTTGAAACAAAAGATGATCAAAGAAAATAGATTATATTGAAAGTGAGGTTTAAAATAGGGAGCAAAGCCTTTAAGAGAAATAGACATGATTGTATAAACACCCCAAAAATCTTTTTATGTTTTTTTCCACCCCTTTTTTCACTCAGCTCATACAGGAAACTTGAATTATGGTGAAAGTTGACAACGCAAAACAACTAATATATATTGTTAAAAAAGTAAAAGAAAAAAATTAATGTTTTTGAAGATGTTTAAGCGAAATTTTCAAAGAAAGATTAGAGTGATAAGTACAATGGAAACAACAAACAAATATGGTAGGAAACATGTATCATGGTTCGCCTCTAAGAAATTGGAAACACTCTATTTTTAGACTTTTTAAATGGTTCCACCTTGATTTTGTCTTCACTTCTCTTCTATTTATTTATTCCCCCCTCAATATTGATATATGTTGCAATGCAATTACACTCTATTTATTTATATGGATATTCTAGAAACATATAGAAACTTGGCACTTTGACCGTGAGTCGTTACTTTCTTCTTGAGATTTTTTAGACAATCTTTTATGTATAAATTCATTTAAGAAGTTAAACATGACAAAAAAAAATTATAGAAAAGAGTTTATATCAAAAGTGAGGATGAAAACAATGAATGAAGCAAACACAATCATATAAGTATCCCTAAACTCTTTTTATGATTATTTTCCCCCCTTTTATTCACCCGACGCTTACTTGAAACTTGAATTGTGGTGAAATTTGACAATGCAAAACGAGTGATAAATAATGTTAAAAAATAAAAGAGAAACACATGTTTTTTGTGATATTTAAGCAAACATTCCTATGACAGATTAGAGTCGTAATTACTGTGGAAACAACTGATAAATATGGTAGGAAGTAGTTATCTTGGTTGGCCTCTAACCAATTGGATTCTCTGCATTTTCAGACAAGACACAAAATACTAGAAAAAAAAGAAGATCAAAGAAAATAGTTTATATAAAAAGTGCGGATGTGAACAGGGAGTGAAGCCTTTAAGGGAAATAGACATGATTGTATAAGCACCCCAAACTCTTTCTACGTTTTTCTTCCACCCTCTATTCACTCGGTGCATATAGGATTCTTGAATTGTGGTGAAAGTTGACACTGCAAAATATGTGGTATATAATGTTCAAAAATAAATAAAAAACTAATGTTTTTGAAAATATTTAAGTGAACTTTCCAGTTAAAGATTAGGGTCATTATTACAATGAAAACAACAGACAAATATGGCAGGGAGCATGTATCATGATTGGCCTTTAACCAATTGGATACTTTGCATTTTCGGACTCTTTAAATGGGTCAGCCTCAATTTTGTCTTCACCTCTCTTTTATTCATTTTCCCAATCAATATTGCTATGTGTTGCAATCCCATTACTCTCTATTTATTTATATGGATATTCTGAATACATATAGAAACTACGCACTTTTACTGTGAGCCGTCAGTTTCTTATTGAGATTTCTTTAAAACAATTTTATAATGTTATAATTCTACATTCCTATTATGCTAAATTTTGGGATGTTAAAACACTTTTACTCTTAGCTATCAATTTCTACTTGAGATTTTTTTGAAACTATTTTTTATGTATAAATTCATTAAAGTACTCAAACTTGACACAAAATACTTAAAACCAAAGAATATCAAAGAAAACAATTTATATTAAAAGTGAGGATGAAAACAGGGACGAAGCCTTTAAGGGAAATAGTCATGATTGTATAAGTACCGGAAAACTCATTTTATGTTTTTTTTGCCACCTTTTTTTCACTTGGCGCATATAGGAAACTTGAATTGTTTTGAAAGTTGATAATGCAAAACAAGTGGTATATAATGTTAAAAAATAAAAGAAAAACTAATGTTTTTGAAGATATTTAAAAAAAACTTCCAATGAAAGATTAGAGTCATAATTACAATGGAAACAACAAACAAATATGGTAGGAAACATGTATCATGTTTCACCTCTAAGAAATTGGATACACTTTATTTTTTAAACTTTTTAAATGGCTCCACCTCAATTTTGTCTTCACTTCTCTTTTTTATTTATTTATTTCCCTATTTAATATTGCTATATGTTGTAATGCAATTACACTCTATTTATTTATATGGATATTCTGGAAACATATAAAAACCTGCCACTTTTACCGGGAGTCGTTAGTTTATTCTTGAGATTTTTTAGACAATTTTTTATGTATAAATTCATTAAAGTCACTAGTCATGCCCATTACCTATCATGCGTCCTAAATTCCAACAAAAGTAAGATCACAAGTCATAAGAAAATCAAAGAGATTAAGTGAAACATAGGATAAGCAACAAGAAATTCCAAGATATTACAATTAAGAAAAACTCAATTTCAACCAATCGAACAAGCAAGATAAAAATTTGATGCAAATTCTACCCCCTCACTTAAATCATATTGTCCCAATATGTAAATGAAAGCACAAGAGAGGGAATAGAGATACTCCCCGTGTTTAGTGACGATCGCAGCCGCGGCCACGTCGAGATGTGCCCAGGTGAAGGTAAGTCAAAATCTCGACAAGGTTGGTTTCAATGGAGTCGAGTCGACTATGCACTTCGTGAATCTCGTCATGGACGTTCGACTGTGGGTTCTCTGCCAGTGCCGATTGAGGTACTGTCCTCCGAAGGAATACATGCTCAGTACGAGGTGTAATGGTACCGGGTGGAATGATATAGAATGCATCGAGGGTGCCGACTAGAAGTCCCATCGTGTCCAAACACCGTGCATCTTAAGCATCCATCGCAAAAGCATAAGTAAATTGCGCAGTGTCAAAAGTCAATGGAAAAAGACGAGATGCAAGGTGAGTAATATAAGGCCCGAGAATGAGTGGGTGATCGGAGCGCACAACACGTTTCTAAAGCGCACGCAAACCAAAAGCGCAAATTTACTTTGGTGTCGGTTTGCATACACCGCAAAAAGAATAGTTCAACCTTACTTAAGCATGACGTAGTATCGTTACGTCCGAAATAGTTGTATGCTAGGAACCGGTGAATGTAATGTAGCGTAGCGAGGGGTCATGGATGTGCCATCCTTTTGTCGTGCGGGCATTGAATGTTACATCCGTCGAGTCAGTAAGTCCCTCGTAAGCAAGGTTGGTATCAAAATCCTACGGAATCTCAAGTAAAGCAATTAAATAACTAGGATCCGTGACGTCCGTCACGTATCCCATAAAAAAATTAAAATCCATAACTGACTGCCTAAAATATTATCCCATCAACCGAAAAGAAATAACATCAGGCGAATTTACAGTAACAACTTGATTTTGCAGAAATGTAAATGTAGCGTAAAATTCAAAAACCAGCTCTTAATATATGCTACATCTAATCTTAGAGTATAAGGTCCAGCCAATGGCATCGAAATAATGCATGATAGATTCGCTTAAATGTAAAGTATCGAGAGTATGGGAAGCAATATACTTGCAAACCTGAAACTTACAATGCCGAATGCTATTAAATCTCCAAACTTCATCATCGTCAAATTGCAAGTATCCTTGCAAAACTTCCTCGATCGAGACAAAATATGTTTGGCCTCGACGGTGACGCTCGGAATGTTCGGCATGATCGGATGCAGCATCACCATGGAGGGGGACCTCGCCCGTGCTTACTGTAAAATAAGGGAATGATGGTTGCTGCCTGAAGTGTCGATGTGAGGGAGAACCATGCTCAGAAGTCTGTGGTGGAGATTCATCGGTTGGAAAACCATGCTCAAAATCCTCTATATATCCAAAGATGGGATGGTACATGAATAAAGGTTGAATATTAACGGGTTCAGAGTTTACCTCATCTGATTGGTTCGGGTTATCAAGTGCATCGAGAATGAAGGGGCAGTATCGGGCATCGAGCGAAAGGAAGTAGCTGTCGACATTGAACAAAATGAAGGTGAGGATGGCACCAATTGGAAAGGTTACTGTCGAGATCGTGAAGGGTCGACAACATTACTTTGGCGTGATGACCGAGAGGTTTGGCCGGCAGATGATGAAGGGGCAGCAGCAGAAACAAGGCCTGGTGTGGTTCGGGCGACGGAGGTGCGTTTTCTTTCTGCCATCGTCCTCCGCCACGATGAGGAGGTGGCTACAGAGGTGTTGGTAGCGAATCCAAAAAATTGGGGAGGAGCACGAATATCGGTGCAAATCGTCTCTGGCCAACGAGATTGATCGGAGCTTGTGGAAGACGGTGGGCTTGGTTTCAGGTGCGCACCATGATGGTTTGCTTTGGCTAAGGGTTGAAGGAAGATGAAGAAGGTAGGGGGCGGGTGAGTAAATGAAAAAGTAAGATGGTGGGGTTAATAAATGTAGGTTTAATTATTTTATATTTTTATTGTTTTATTATTATTATTATTATTATTATTATTATTATTATTTGTTTTAATATAAAAGGGGGAAGAGTTAGAGTGAGAGAGGGAAGTAAAAAGGTGGGATTGGTTTTAAAATTTGTTTAAAACTGCAGAGTAGATTGGGTAGGGGTTTGCAATAGTGCGCATAAAAAGGTAGGTAAAAGGTGGGGTGGCTTTTGCTGTTGTATGCCGACTTCCATTGTGTTGCTTCCCTATGTGCAGCATCTATTCAAATCTGAATATATCGGATCTGCTGGTATTTATTCGATGAAAAATTTTCGCGTACCTAAATTACCAAAAATAAAAATAAGTAAAAATATTATAATATAAATAAAAGAAATAAATTAATGACGAGAAGAAAAAAAATAAAAAACAATGGGTTGCCTCCCATTAAGCGCTTTATTTAATGTCGTTTAGCTCGACGACCTGATTCAGACTACAGGTTCTATCAAATTGAGTTCTTCGATTAAACCAACTGGAGCGTTTCATAATACAGTTTCAACCTTTGACCGTTAACTTTAAACCTTGCCCCTGTGTTATCTTCAATTTCAATCGCACCATGAGGGAATACTTCGGTTACCGTAAAAGGTCCGAGCCACTTCGATCTAAGTTTTCCTGCAAAATGTTTAAACTTAGAATTAACTAGTAGAACCTTTTGACCGACAGAAAAATATTTAAAAGAAATGTTACGATCATGAAATTCTTTTGTTTTTTCTTTAAATATCTGAGCGTTATCATAAGCACTTCTACGGATCTCCTCAAGTTCTTGAATATTCAATTTGCACGCTTCACCAATTGCATCCATCTCCATGTTACACTGCTTGACCGCCCAATATGCGTGATGCTCCAATTCAACCGACAAATAGCACAGTTTACCGAAGACAAGGCGGTACGGAGACATTCCAATAAGGCCTTTATACGCGGTTCGGTAAGCCCACAATGCATCAGTTAACTTGATACTCTAATCTTTACGGTCTGGTTTGACAATCTTCTCAAGTATTGTCTTAATTTCGCGGTTCGAGACTTTTGCTTGCCCATTTGTTTGCGAATGGTAGGCCGTGGTGACTCTTTGAGTTACCCTAAATTTCTTTATAAGGGCTTCAATTTTTCGATTGACAAAATGAGTTCCTCTATCGCTTATTATTGCTCGCGGTTTGCCAAACCTGGAAAAAATAAAATCTTTTAGAAATTTAATCGTGGTTTTAGCATCGTTATTTCGGGTAGCCTTAGGTTCTACCCATTTAGATAAATAATTTACAACAAGAATTATGTAAGTATTTCAAAATGAAGAAAAAAAGGGACCCATATAGTCAATTCCCCAAACATCGAAAATTTTACAGATATGAACTGGACTGAGCGACATTTCGTTCCTTCGACTGAGGTTTCCTATGCGTTTACATCTTTCACAAGTTTTATAAAATAAATAAGAGTCACGAAAGATGTTAGGCCAAAAGAAACCACATTCAAGAATTTTATGAGCAGTCTACTTTGGTCCAAAATGATCGCCACAAGAGTAAGAATGACAGAAATTTAGAATTGAATTTACCTCATCTTCGATGACACATCACCGGATTACCTGATCTGTGCAGTGTTTCCAAAGGTATAGATCATCCTAAATATAAAATCGGGATTCTCGCTTTATCCGGTTAACTTCAACTCTCGGCAAGTCTAATGGTAATTTACTTGTAGCACAATAATTGACCATATTTACGAACCATGGGGTAATTTTCCGTGCCACCATCAAACTCTCCTTAGGGAATTCGTCTTGAATTAGCGGGTCGGACGTGGAGAGGGGAATACGACTCAAGTGATCGGCTACTAGATTTTCGCATCCCTTTTTATCTTTAATCTCCAAATTGAATTCTTGAAGAAGCAAATCCATCGGATGAGTCTTGGCTTCTCCTCCTTTTTGCTCATTAAATATCTCAAAGTTGTATGATCAGAAAAAACAGTAATTTTAGTACCAAGCAAATAAGATCTAAATTTTTCTAAAGCAAAAATTATAGCAAATAATTATTTTTCAGTCGTAGAATAATTTTTCTGAGCCGAATCCAAGGTACGAGATGCAAATAAGGAGAGGACTTCCCTCACAGTTATGAGGTAAGGTAGTGAGCGTATAATAATTATTTTTGCTTTATCAACCATAATTCCATTAAAAGAAACAATATGACCTAGAATTAACCCTTTATTAACCATAGAATGACATTTTTTGTAATTCAATATGAGGTTGAATTCTAGGCATCGTCTTAGTACATTAGTTAAATTTAAAAGGCACTCGTTAAATGAATTACCATACATAGTAAAGTCATCCATGAAGACTTCAATCCCTTTCTCGACGTAGTCTAAGAAGATGCTAAGCATGCATCTCTGGAAAGTGACGGGCGTATTACAAAGGTCGAAGGGCATCTATCGATTGGCGAAAGTGCCATAAGGACATGTAAATGTCATTTTTTCTTGATCTTCTAGTGCCACTGGGATCTGGAAGAAACCTGAAAATCCATCAAGACAACAATAATGAGATTTACTGACTAATCTTTCTATCATTTGATTTATAGAAGGAAGGGGAAATGATCTTTTCAACTTAACGAATTCAACTTACTGTGGTCGATGTAGACTCTCTATCCATTCTGTACTCGTTTTAGAACTAACTCACCTTTCAAGTTTTTAATTATCGTAACTTCGGTTTTCTTTGGGACCACATGGACCGGACTTAGCCAATTACAATCTAAGATCGGGTAAATAACATCTGCATCAAGGAGTTTTTGTATCTCTTTTTTCACGACTTTCATCATCGATGGGCTTAATCGGCGTTGACCTTCTCGTGATGGTTTCACTCATTCGATCTTTATTTTGTGCATACAAGTCGAGGGACTAAGTCCCTTAATATCGGTAATAGTCCACCTAATAGCCTCTTTATGCACAGGCAACACCATCACCAAGTCATTTTCCTCTTCTTTTGACAACTTATTTGAGATAATTACTGGTAAATTTTTGTTTTCTCCAAAAAACACGTATTTCAAGTGTTTCGATAATTGTTTCAAGTCAATTTGAGGGGCCTGCAAAATGGAAGGTAAAATTTTAGAGTTCGAGGGAAGAAGGCATGAATCAGAATCATTTGAAATTTTTTTCTCAAACTCCCTGATTTCCTCTTCAAAGTCCTTCAATTCCCTTCACAAATTATTAACAAAGTTAGATTCTATAAACTCTTCAACGACAGGCTCAATAATATCAATAAAATTTATACTAGCGACATTATCTGGGTATCGCATTGCTTTGTAAACATCAAATTTAACAACCTCACTGTCGAATTCCATTGTAAGAATTTCGCTTCTTACATCTATTTTTGTGTGTGTTGTTCTAAGGAAGGGATGACCGAGAAGGATTTCTGAAGAAGTGTTTGATCGGTTGTTTTCCATGTCGATGAGATAAAAATTCGCCGTAAAAATAAGTTCGTTTACCTTTACTAAGATGTTCTCGAGGAGTCCTTCTGGTTATATCACGGACCGGTCAGCTAGCTGTATTGTCACTTTCGTATCCTTCAAAGGCTCAGCAGAGAGTAAGTTGTACAAAGAAAGAGGCATAACATTTATAGAAGCACCTAAATCACACATAGCACATTTAATCCAATCTTACCGATTTTGCAAGGAATAGCAAACATACCTTGGTCCTTCAACTTCGGTGGAAGCTTTCATTGGAAAACGATCGAGACGTGCTCTCCCAAATTCACCTTTTCTATTCTGCTAAGTCGCATTTATTTATGCATAGATCTTTTAGGAACTTGGCATACCTTAGTACCTTTTTGATTACTTCAAGAAGTGGAATATTAATTTCTACTTTTCGAAATATATCTAAAATTTCACTCTCTTTGGCTTGTTTGTCTCGTTTTACCAACCTTGATGGAAAGGGAGGCGGAACGGCGTAGGGTGAGGGAGTGGAAGATGATGTGGGCATACCTTTTATGGTGGGAGACAGTACAATGCTTTCTCTTTATCTTTCTTTTGGGTGCCTTCCTCCGTGGTCTTAGGTGCAACAACGGTACCACTTCGGAGAGTCATGGCACTAACATTTTATCTCGGATTTGACTCTGTTTGAGAAGGCAATTTCCCTTGGGACTCAAGTTGTCCTACTGTCTGAGCCAGTTTACTCATTTGCTTATCTAATTATTGTAGATGAACCTCAATTCTATTCTGGAACTTTTCTTGGGACAAAGCTAACCTTTCAACAATGGATTCCAAGGAAGATTTCGACAGTTGATATGGTTGAGGATGAGAAGGCCTCGATTGATAGGCTTGATTTGATTTTTGATTTTGTCCATAGCTCAATTTCGGATGGTCCCTCCACCCGGGATTGTAAGTGTTGGCATGGGGGTTGTAAGGCCTTTGAGGAGGGCCTTGGAAATTCCCCACTTCGTTAACTTGGGCTTCAGTATCGTCTTGTAGCACTGGGCAGCCACCTGTTGGATGGTCTGATAAGGTGCATATTTTGCATAATCTGGTTGTTCTAGTTTTTCCTGAAACAAGAGAATTAACCACATCAGTTAATTTATCGATTTTACTTTTTAAAGTAGATGTACTTATCTCGTGAACCTGTCGAGAGGGTTCATTAGGAGGGCGAAACTGTTGGGAGTTGGCGGCCATAGTGGAAATCAAGGTTCTAGTCGCATTAGGAGTCACATTTACAAGGGCTCCTCCGCTAGCAGCATCGACCATCTTCATCTCCAAAGGAAGCAAACCTTCATAGAAATATTGAAGAAGAGTTTGCTCACTTAATCCGTGTTGGGGGCAACTAGCGTAGAGTTTCTTAAATCGCTCCCAATAGTCGTAGAGTGACTCTCCATCTTTTTGGTAGATTCCAAGGATGCTTCGCCTTAGTTCGGTCGCCTTAGTTGTAGGGAAGAACTTGGTAAGAGAAAGTTGACTTATGTCAGCCCATGTATTAACGAATTAGGAGGTAAATCAAATAACCAATCTTTATCCAAATCGGCTAAGGAAAAAGGAAAAGCACGAAGTTTGATTTGGTCCTCGGATACTCCCTGTGGTTTTGTGCTCAAACAAACCATGTGAAACTCTTTGAGGTGTTTATGCAGATTTTCACTGGGTAGACCATGAAAAGTTGGTAGAAGATGGATCAAACCAATTTTTAGCGCGAATGGTGTATCTCCATTTGGGCATGTGATACATAAAAGCTGTTGGTCAGTAGGCGCTGCGATAAGTTCTCGAATGGTTTGGTCGTTGTCTGCCATCGGAACTGATCCTTCGTTATCACACTCAAAGTGTGTTTCGATGTCAGAGAGTGTTTCTAGACTCGATTGTGGATCTGTTTGATGTTGATGTTCTTGTTGTTGTCGTCTCTTTTTCTATCGAAGTGCTTGTGCGTAGGTTATACGAGCTCATGCTTCTATCTCTGGGTCGAAATCTACTAGTTCTCCCGAGTTGTTCCTTGTCATAAAACAAAAACAAAAACTTTTATCAGTAACTTTGCCAAAGTCCCTAGTAACGATGCCAATTTGACAAACATCGTAAACTGTTAAAATAATTATCCTTAATCTCGAAAGAAATAATTAAATAGCGTAGTAAAGAAATAATTTTAAGAATTGAAGTCCTACATAGAAAACGCACAAAAACATCCAGATCAACAACATGAACTAATTATTAAGGAGTAAATAAGGATAAAATAGTAAAAAAATGAAAAACTTATCAAATTCCCCTCACTTATTCAATGCTTGTCCTCAAGCATTTCTTAACTAATACATCAAAATTCAAGTTCCATCCTTCATTTCACAATGCATCTAAGATAACAAAATGATCCAAGATCGAAACAATTATTGAAATCAAGAGACAATCAAGTAAAGGCATAACTAAGAACAATTTTAAACAAAGCAAGACATTCCAATAACTTGTCAATTTCAATGAAGCAAAACTTAATACCCTCACAAGGATTCACTCGTTACGCTTAAAGTGTTTGGGTTAAAGAATCGCTCAAGCCAGAACTAATCAAAATATTACTATAAGCTTGTAACTAAATCCAATCTCCACTACTAAAAATTGAACATGATGCAAAAATCAAAGGGTCTTTAAATAGGGTTGTAACGGGGCTTAGGTAAGGTAGGGAAAAAGACAAAAAAAATGTGTGGTAAAATGCCTAGATAAAAGATGCAAAATGTTGAAGTTCAAGCCATGAATCGAACCAATATAATGAGACAAGCAAAGAAGTTTAAGCAACCATGTTTTTTTTTTATTCTTTTTCTACTTTTTTTCTCTTTTTTTTTTCTTTTTGAACCTTTTGCTTTTTTTTTCTCTGTTTTTTTGCTGTTCGAATAATGTACGAACAATTTTCTCTTTTTTTTTCTTATTTTTTTCGTGGAACAAATCTTCTTTCATCTCGAAAAGGGTATGAAAAAGAGGGATGAAAATAGGAAAAGGCTCGGGTATTGTAAATATGGTGAAAACAAATAATGGGAATAGGCTCAAAAGTGGCTAACTAGGGGAAATGTGTGGGAAGATAATTTTGGGTAGAGAAGTGGTTAATCCTAAGTGCCCTATCATATTAAAGCATCATATTCAAGCATGTAGTCTCGACAAGTATTACGCTACAAGTTTTAGAATGCTGAGAATTAGTTCGGCACACTCAATGAAATAAAGAGCAAGAATAAAAGTATGTGCTCGTAAGGCTCAAAAGCTCACATGAAAAGGTGAAACGTGCTGAGTCAGGCAACATGTCAATTAACAAATATATGGAATGTCGAGTAAAATTTTATCGAAAATCACTAGTCATGCTCATTATCTATCATGCATCCTAAATTCCAACAAAAGTAAGATCACAAGTCATAAGGAAATCAAAGAGATAAAGTGAAACATAGGATAAGCAACAAGAAATTCCAACATATTACAATTAAGAAAAACTCAATTTCAACCAATCGAATAAGCAAGATAAAAAATTGATGCAAATTCTACCCCTTCACTCAATCCGTGTTGGGGGCAACTAGCACAGAGTTTCTTAAATAGCTCCCAGTAGTCGTAAAGTGACTCTCCATCTTTTGGCGGATTCCAAGGATGCTTCGCCTTAGTTCACTCGCCTTAGCAGCAAGGAAGAACCTGACAAGAAAAAGTTGACTCATGTTAGCCTATGTATTAACCAAATTAGGAGGAAAATCAATAACCAATCTTTAGCCAAATCGGCTAAGGAAAAAGGAAAAGCACGGAGTTTGATTTGGTCCTCGGATACTCCCTGTTGTTTTGTGCTCAAACAAACCATGTGAAACTCTTTGAGGTGTTTATGCAGATTTTCACTAGGCAGACCATGAAAAGTTGGTAGAAGATGGATCAAACCAGTTTTTAGCGCGAACGGTGTATCTCCATTTAGGAATGTGATACATAAAGGTTACTGGTCAGTAGGCGCTGTGGTAAATTCTCGAATGGTTTGGTCGTTGTCTGCCATCGGAACTGATCCTTCGTTATCACACTCAAAGTGTGTTTCAACATCAAAGGGTGTTTCTAGACTCGGTTATGGATCTGTTTGACCTTGATGTTCTTGTTGTTGTCGTCTTTTTTTCTCTCGAAGTGTTTGTGCGTTGGTTATATGAGCTCGTGCTTCTATCTCCAGGTCGAAATCTACTAGTTCTCTCAGGTTGGTCCTGGTCATAAAAAAAAAAAAACTTTTATCAGTAACTTTGCCAAAGTCCTTAGCAACGACACCAATTTGACAAGCGTCGTAAATTGTCAAAATAATTATCGTTAATCTTAAAAGAAATAATTAAATAGTGTAGTAAAGAGAAGAAGCTTCAATCCATAAGGACTTAGGAAATTCTGATGTAGGAAGCTTTTAGCTCTTGATTTAGGAGAAATGGGATAAAAATGGGAGGTTTTGATCAAAAGAGTTTAATTAAAGTAAAATGAAGAAATGGAAATTTAAGTCTAAGAATTTAACGAAAGTAAATTTAAGAAGAAACTCAATTTAAGTATCAGCCTCAGGCTTCACTTTGACCCATTTCTAACCGATCATCGAATAAGATTTTGCTCTAGATAAATGCCGGTTACAGTTTACAAGGCCCAACCCTTGTAACTTGTTTTTCTCTCCGGTAAATCGAAAATCCAAAATCAATTTTTGAATTTCAATTTTCTGGCTAGACTAACCACAACTATCGCCTTTAGAATAAAATAGTTTATTGGAAAAACCCGACGTGAACTATGTTGTCTCAATGAGAATCGAATCTGATCTCAATTTCCCTTAGCGGACTGTCACTAAGTGTGTTCACTAGAAGTCGAATGTGCTACAAGCCGATCCTTCCTCCCAACTATAAATCGAAACAACCTGCAAACCAACGGGCCTTTTTGAACTTGAAAGTGTAAGGATTTTAAAAGGAAAGGCCGATTGCCAATCCAAGTTTGCAGAAAATTGAGAAATATATCCGAAGATATAAAGTGCTTTTCAATTCTCACGATCGGAATTGAGTCGTTACTTTAGCCTTTGGCTTTTTGGAAAATTAGCCGAGCATGATTATGGAAGAAATCATACTCAATATTTTTTTAAGAAATAAAAACTTAAAAATGAAACGCAGAGAAAAAGAGAATTTTTATAGGATTTAGAAAACAAGAACAAAACTAATCATGATATGTCTTTCTAGCTTACCCCAAGGGGGTATTTATAGTTCTCCAAAACCCTAAAAATAACCTAAAAATAATAAAAGATAATTCTTGAAAATATTTAAATTAAATCATAAAAACAAAAGATAAATTCTAATTTTGAATTTAAAATGCAGCTGATCCGCTCGTCCATCCTTGCTGACTAGACCTTCTAGAAGCTGCTGACTGGATCTTCTGGAAGTTGCTGACTGGATCTTCTAGAAGCTGCTGACTGGATGCCACATCAGACTATCATGCCCAAAGTCATGCCCACTAGCCCAACCTTGATTCCAGAAAATAAAACTGCAAAACTTTGCCTTCTAAGTGAAATTTCCAGAATTGAAGTCCTACATAGAAAGTGCACAAAAACGGCCAGATCAGCAACATGAACTAATTATTAAGGAGTAATTAAAGATAAAATAATAATCAAATGAAACACTTATGAATCGTATATTAAACAAAATCAAGTATTTAAAAATTTTAACAAAAAGACCTGAAAATAATCAATATTTGGCTTGATTCTCTTTTATTTTAAAAGTCCCCAGCGGAGTCGTCAAGCTGTCGATATGTTTTTTTTAGGAAAACAAACAGGTCTCGAACAATATTTTCAAATCAAAATATGGAGTCGCCACCTATCTTTTATTGGGTGAGATTGGGTCACCACAAAACGTTTAAAGCCCGTTTTGAAAAATATTTCGATCTTCGAAATCCAGAAAATAGGTTCGGGTGTCGGTTACGTGAGAGGAAGGATTAGCACCCTCACACGCCCAAAATTGGTACCACATTGATTATTTTAGAGTCTTGTTTGTAAAATTTTGAAAACTTGAATGAAGTTTTAAAGTACGATCCTTAAATGCATAAATTATTTTGATGTACATGGTCAAGATAGAAATTGAATTTCATTTAGAAGTCTCGCTATTTCGAAGTGATCGAGGAAGAAAGTCACGTCCAGTGAGTTAGGACATAACGTTTCGAGATCCAAAAATAACAAGCTTTCCTTTGTAGCAATTTTTGAACCTTAAAAAGGGTATTCGATTATCCCGGTTTGAAGAAAAATCACGCCTACAAAGTTAAGGAACAAATTTTCAGAACCTGAGATAAAGGAATATTGTCTCGATTTTAAATATTTATATTTTGGAGAAAAATAAAAAAATGACTTTAATTAAAATATAGTGATAAAAATGAGCATGCAAATTAAATACGAGCTATGCAATTAATGATAAAGTTAAATAACACAAAGAATGAACAATTTTATGAATGAATAAATATACAAAAATAAGCAAAAGAACAATGAAATACAAAAAGTGCGAATAAAAATCAAAGAATAGGGTTAATTAAAAATACGAAGAATAATAATTAAGTTTTATGTACAAAAATCGAAGAGAAAGAAGAAAAAAAGGGTCGAAAATGAAGTTTTGGAGAGTTCGGGGGTTAAAATGTAATTTTAAAAAGTTTAAGGGTAAAATGTAATTTTAGGAAAATTCGAGGTAAAAATATGATTTTTGGAAGTTCGAGGGCAAAAATGTAATTTTTAGAAGTTTGAGGGTAAAAATGTGATTTTTGGAAGTAAAAATGTGATTTTTGGAAGTTCGAGGGCAAAAATATGATTTTCGAAAAGTTCGGGGGTAAAAATGTGATTTTTGGAAGTTTGAGGTTAAAAATGTAATTTTGGAGAAGTTCAGGGGTAAAAATGGTGATTTTTAGGAAGTTCAGGGGTAAAAATGTGATTTTTGGAAGTTTAAGGGCAAAAATGTAATTAAGAAGTTTGGGCAAAAATGTAATTTTAAGAAGTTCAAGGGAAAAATGTGATTTTTAAGAAAACAGGGGTTTTTTTCGTAATAAACCCAAAAATGTGTCACGTGATAGCTTCTCAAGCTTCTAGAGGTGAGAGGACCCAATTAAAAATCATTTCAAATTTTTGGGTAAATTTAGAATAAAATAAAATTTGATTTAAGGATGAAATTAAAACAAAATAAAAAGTAGAAAGGATTAATTGCATAAATAACCCAAAAAGGACACGTGGCAACTTCTCATGCTTTCAGAGAGTCAAGGGATCAATTTGAAAAGGAAATAAAATTGTTGGGCAAATTTAAATTAATTAAAAATATAAAAGGACCTGATTGTAAAGTTTTAAAAAAGTAGAAGGGCCAGATTGGTAAATAACTCTTTTTTCAAAAACACGCGGATCCTAGGGTGATCCGCACGGGTCGGGTCAGGGCTCTTGGAACGGCGTCATTTTGCCCTCAAAATATTGATGCCAAAACGACGTCCTTCCATTGTGCTATTTAAACCAAATTTCCAAAACAAATTCATTTCCTTTCTTTTATTTTCAAAAAAATTTTCTTTCTTCTCTTGTTTCTCTCAAATCTTCTCCTCAGGCCGACCAAGGGTCCGATGACCGGTCACCGCCATCCATCACATCTCTGTCGCCATGTGCCGTCGTCTACGCTAGCCTAGGTACAAAAAAACCCTTTTTTGTTCATTTTTCTTTTTTATTTAAAAAAACTATAACCAAATCTGATCTTTTTTACCTTAGAAGAAAAAAAAAGGTTCTTGATTCCTTTTGTCTCTCTTTTTTTTAATCTATTTTATTCTATTATATTTTTTAAAAATACTTTAGATCTGGATCAAAATCCAGATTTTCGAAAAAAAGGTCTTTATTTCTTTTATATATATTTTTTTGTTTAAATCTATTTAGTGATTGGTTAGAAAATCTGGAAATGGGTTTTTTCATCATTTACTATTATTTCATTTTTTAAAAAAAATCAAAATCCGATCTATTAATTCTTCTTCATTCTGTGTTGATCTATCGTGTACGAGGGTGTGACGACAACAACGTCTAAGACTGCAATGACGACGACGGCTCTGAGGGACTCCGTTCTCAACTCTAACAATGGCCAACCAAATCAAGGTACGACCTTTCGAGTTCTTTTTATTATTATTAAAACGTTATTTATTTATTAAATGCTTTGGAAATAATAATAAGAATAAAGGACAGTTAATAATAATAACATTAATAAATATATTGATATGTATTTAAAAGTACAACGTTTCGAAATTTGAACAATAAATAACAGTAAATAAATAGTTAATACATATATTTATTATATACCTTGAGAGTATTGAATGCTGTCTAATCTGATAGCATTCTTATGTTCTTCTTGCTTTGTGAATCTATTCTTTCTTATTGATTTCAAATGCTCGAAAGTTTGTATTGATATTCGAATGTTAGCAGAAAAAAAAGATCCTTTACAATTGTTTTTGATTTCGGCTTTATAACCCATTTTATAATGATGATAATTAGTTCTTTGCCATTAAAAACTGTCTTTTCTCCTTTTGCAGGTGCCAGTAGCGGTGGTGCAACTTGGTGGTGGCAGTGGCAGTAGATGCTGACGTGGCAGCTCCTGGTTGGAAGAGAGGGAGGCAGCAGTAGTGGCTAGGGTTTCTGCTTCAGCTTAGGTTTAGAGTTTGGACCATTTGGGTCTGTTTGGGTCAATTTGAATGTTTAATTAGGCTAGTATTTGAATGTAATATGGACATTTGGACTCCTTTTTCTTCAAATAATTTTTAGTTAAATATAAATTCAAAATAAACTTAAATTTAGAATGAATTTAAATTCAAAATAAATTTAAATTTAAACTAAATTTAAACTTAAAATAAATTAAAATTTAAATAAAAAGAGTTTTGCGGTGCTTATACAATCATGTCTATTTCCCTTAAAGCCTTTGCTCCCTGTTTTCATCCTCAATTTTAATATAAACAGTTTTCTTTCATCTTCTTTTGTTTCAAGTATTTTGTGCTAAGTTTGAGTTCTTTAATAAATTTATACATAAAAAATAGTTTCAAAAAATTCTCAAGTAGAAACTGACAGCTCAGAGTAAAAGTGTTTTAACATCCCAAAATTTAGCATAATAGAAATGTAGAATTATAACATTAGAAATTTTTTTAAAAGAAATCTCAAGAAGAAACTAACGGCTCACAGTAAAAGTGCCGAGTTTCTATATGTTTCCAAAATATTCATATAAATAAATAGAGAGTAACTTCACCCCAACATATTGCAATATTGAGGGGGAAATAAATAAAAAGAGAGGTGAAGACAAAATCGAGACTGACCCATTTAAAGAGTCTGAAAATGCAGAGTATCCAATTTGTTAAAATGCCAACCATGATACCTGCTCCCTGCCATATTTGTCTGTTGTTTCCTTTGTAACAATGACTCTAATCTTTCATTGGAATGTTCACTTAAATATTTTCAAAAACATTAGTTTTTGTTTTTTTTTTTAACATTATATACCACTTGTTTTGCATTGTAAACTTTCACCACAATTCAAGATTCTGATATGCACCGAGTGAGTAAAGGGTGGAAGAAAAATATAGAAAGAGTTTGGGGTGCTTATACAATCATGTCTATTTCCCTTAAAGGCTTTGCTCCTTGTTTTCATCTTCACTTTTTATATAAACTATTTTCTTTGATCTTCTCATGTTTCAAGTATTTTGTGTCATGTCTGAAAATGCAGAGAATCCAATTGGTTAGAGACCAACCAAGATACCTGCTTCCTAGCATATTTGTCTGTTGTTTCCATTGTAATTATGACTCTAATCTTTCATTGGATTGTTCGCTTAAATATCGCAAAAAAAAAAAAGTGTTTCTCTTTTATTTTTTAACATTATATATCACCTGTTTTGAATTGTCAAATTTCACCACAATTCAAGTTTTAAATAAGCGTTGAATGATTAAAGGGGCAGCGGAAACAAAACATAAAAAGAGTTTAGGGATACTTATACTATCATGTCTTTTTCCCTAAAAGGCTTCGCTCCTTGTTTTCATCCTCACTTTTAATATAAATTGTTTTCATTGATCTTCTTTTGTTTCAAGTATTTTGTGTCAAGTTTGAGTTCTTTAATGAATTTATACAAAAAAATAGTTTCAGGAAAATCTCAACTAGAAACGGATAGCTCAGAGTAAAAGTGTTTTAACATCTCAAAATTTAGCATAATAGAAATGTAGAATTATTACATTAGAAAATTGTTTAAAAGAAATCTCAAGAAAAACTGATGGCTCACAATAAAAGTGTATAGTTTCTATATGTTTCAAGAATATGCATATAAATAAATGGAGAGTAATTGCATTGCAACATATAGCAATACTGATGGGGAAACAAATAAAAAGAGAGGTTAAGAAAAAAATCAAGGTTGACCCATTTAAAGTGTCCGAAAATGTAGAGTATCCAATTGGTTAAAGGCCAACCATGGTACATGCTTCCAGCCATATTTGTCTGTTTTTTCCATTGTAATAATAACTATAATCTTTCATTGAAAATTTTGCTCAAATATTTTCAAAAGCATTAGTTTTTTTTTTTTGAACATAATATACCACTTGTTTTGCATTGTCAACTTTCACCACAATTCAAGATTCCTATATGCACCGAGTGAATAAAGGCTGGAAGAAAAGCATAGAAAGAGTTTGGGGTGCTTATACAGTTATGTATATTTCCCTTAAAGGCTTCGCTCCTTGTTCTCATCCTCACTTTTTTATATAAACTATTTTCTTTTTTCTTTTTTTTTCAATTATTTTGTGTCACGTTTGAAAATGCAGAGAATCCAATTGGTTAGAGGCCAACCAAGATAACTACTTCCTACCATATTTATCTGTTGTTTCCATTGTAATTATGACTATAATCTTTCATTACAAATTTTGTTTAAATATCTTCACAAACAATAGTTTTTCTTTTATTTTTTAACATTATATACCACTTGTTTTGCATTATCAACTTTCATAACAATTCAAGTTTCCTATATGCACCGAATGAAAAAAGAGTGGCAAAAAAAAACATAAAAAGAGTTTTCCGGTGCTTATACAATCATGTCTATTTCCTTTAAAGGCTTCCCTTGCAGTTTTCATCCTCACTTTTAATATAAACTGTTTTCTTTGATCTTCTTTTGTTTTGAGTATTTTGTGTCAAGTTTGAGTTCTTTAATTAATTTATACATAAAAAATAGTTTCAAAGAAATCTCAAGTAGAAACTGACAGCTCGGAGTAAAAGTGTTTTAACATCTCAAAATTTAGAATACGAGATATGTAGAATTATAACATTAGAAAATTGTTTACAAGAAATCTCAAGAAGAAACTGACCGCTCACAGTAAAAGTGCCGAGATTCTAAATGTTTCCAGAATATCCATATAAATAAATAGAGAGTAATTGCATTACAACATGTAGCAATACTGATGGGGAAAATAAATAAAAGAGAGGTGAAGAAAATAATCGAGGTTGAGCCATTTAAAGTGTTTGAAAACGTAGAGTATCCAATTGGTTAAAGGCCAACCATTATACCTGCTCCCTACCATATTTCTCTGTTGTTTCCATTGTAATAATGACTCTAATCTTTCATTGGAAAGTTCGCTTAAATACTTTCAAAAACATTATTTTTTTTTTAACATTATATACCACTTGTTTTGCATTGTCAACTTTCACCACAATTCAAGATTTCTATATGCACCGAGTGAATAAAGGCTAGAAGAAAAACATGGAAAGAGTTTGGGGTGTTGATACAATCATGTCTATTTCTCTTAAAGGCTTCGCTCCCTGTTCTCATCCTCACTTTTTATATAAACTATTTTCTTTGTTCTCCTTTTTTTTTCAAGTGTTTTGTGTCACGTTTAAAAATGTAGAGAATCCAATTGTTTAGAGGCCAACCAAGATAACTGCCTTCTACCATATTTGTCAGTTGTTTCCACTGTAATTACTACTCTAATCTTTCATTTGAATGTTCGCTTAAATATCACAAAAAACATGTGTTTCTATTTTATTTTTTAACATTCTTTATCACTTGTTTTGAATGGTCAAATTTCACCACAATTCAAGTTTCATATATGCGTCGAGTGAATAAAGGGGAGAAACAAGACAAAAAAAGAGTTTAGGGATACTTATACAATCATGTTTATTTCCCTTAAAGGCTTCATTCCTTGTTTTCATCATCGCTTTTGATATAAACCCTTGTCTTTGATCTTCTTCTGTGTCAAGTTTAAGTTCTTTAATGAATTTATACATAGAAAATTGTCTTAAATATCCGAAGAAGAAAGTAACGGCTCATGCTAAAAGTGCCAAGTTTCTATATGTTTCTAGAATATCCATATAAATAAATAGAGTGTAATTGCATTGCAACATATAGCAATATTAAAGGGGGGGAAAAAAGAGAGAAGTGAAGACAAAATCGAGGTGAACCCATTTAAAAAGTTTAAAACATAGTGTGTGCAATTTCTTAGAGGCCAACCAAGATACTTGCTTCCTAGCATATTTATCTGTTGTTTCCATTGTAATTATGACTCTAAACTTTCAATAGAAAGTTCGCTTAAATATTACCAAAAACAAGTGTTTCTCTTTTATTTTTGAAATTTATTTATCACTTATTTTGCATTATCAAATTTCACCACAATTCAACTTTTGGATACGCGCCGAGTGAAAAAAGGGGGGAAACAAAACATAAAAAGACTTTGGGGTGCTTATACAATCATGTCTCTTTCCCTAAAAGGCTTCACTCCCTATTTTCAACTTCACTTTTGATATAAATTGTTTTCTTTGATCTTCTTTTGTTTCAAGTATTTTGTGTAATGTCTGAAAATGCAGAATATCCAATTGGTTAGAGGCCAACCAAGATAACTATTTCATACCATATTTATCTGTTGTTTCCATTGTAATTATGACTCTTATCTTTCAACGGAAAGTTCGCTTAAATATCTCCAAAAACATGTGTTTTTCTTTTCTTTTTAAACATGATTTATCAATTTGTTTCGTATTGTCAAATTTCACCATAATTCAAGTTTCAAATAAGCACCGAGTGAAAACAAAGGGGAAACAAAACATAAAACGAGTTTGGGGTACTTATACAATAGTGTATATTTCCCTTTGTTAAAATTAAATGTCGAAAATGGAGAAATATCGCAAAGAAAATAGAAAAAAAAAACACAGATTTTACGTGGAAACCCTTTCGGGAAAAACCACAGGCAAAGGAGAAGAAGATTCACTAATGTCAAAAATCGAATGATTACAAGAGGAGATGGCTACACCTATTTATAGGTTGAAAAACCTTATTCCAATCTACAACTAATAGAAGTAACGTAGTAAGGTTGAAACACCTTATTCTAATTAAAATAAAATAGATGATCTATTCTAATTAAAATAAAATAAAAAAAGTCTAGTTTATTTGGACTTTACTTTTATTTTATTTTACCACTGAATTTTATTTTACCAAGAATTCTAGTCACCCAATTTTAACATCCTTAAAGGCTTCACTCCCTGTTTTTATCCTCACTTTTAATATAAACCCTTTTCTTTGATCTTCATTTGTGTCAAGTCTTTTGTGTCAAGTTTAAGTTCTTTAATGAATTTATACATAAAAATTTGTTTAAAAAATCTCAAGAATAAACTAACTGCTCACAGTAAATATGACAAGTTCCTATATGTTTCAAGAATATCTATATAAATAAATAGAGAGTAATTGTAGCGCAACATATTGCAATATCGAGGGGAAAAATAAATAAAAAGAAAGATGAAGAAAATATCGAGGTTGATCCATTTAAAAAGTCTGAAAATGGAGAGTATCAAATTTGTTAGAGGCTAACAATGATATATGTTTCCTACCATATTTGTCCGTTGTTTCCATTGTAATTATGACTCTAATCTTTCGTTGGAAATTTTATTTAAATATCTTAAAAAACATTAGTTTTTCTTTTATTTTTAAACATTATATACCACTTGTTTTGCATTATCAACTTTCACAGCAATTCAAGTTTGCTATACGCGTCGAGTGAAAAAAAAAGGTGGCAAAGAAACATAAAATGAGTTTTGCGGTGCTTATACAATCATGTCTATCTCCCCTAAAGGCTTCGCTCCCTGTTTTCATCCTCACTTTTAATATAAACTATTTTCTTTTATCTTCTTTTGTTTAGAGTATTTTGTGTCAATTTTGAGTTCCTTAATGAATTCATACATAAAAAATAGTTTTAAAAAAATCTCAAGTAGAAACTGACAGTTTAGAGTAAAAGTGTTTTAACACTTCAAAATTTAGCATAATAGAAATGTATAATTATAACATTAGAAAAATGTTTAAAAGAAATCTCAAGAAGAAACTAATGGCTCACAGTAAAAGCATCGAGTTTCTATATGTTTCAAGAACATCCATATAAAAAAATAGAGAGGAATTGCATTCCAACATATAGCAATACTATTGGGGAAAATAAATAAAAAGTGCGGTGAAGAAAAAATTGAGGCTGACCCATTTAAAGTGTCCGAAAATGCAGATTATCCATTTGGTTAAAGGCCAACCATGATACCTACTCCCTGCTATATTTGTCTGTTGTTTCCATTGTAATAATGACTCTAATCTTTCATTGGAAAGTTGGCTTAAATATTTTCAAAAACATTAGTTTTTATTTTTTTTGAACATTATATACCACTTGTTTTGCATTGTCAACTTTCACCACAATTCAAGATTCCTAGACGCACCGAGTGAATAAAGGGTGGAAGAATAACATAGAAAGAGTTTGGGGTGCTTATACAATCATGTCTATTTCCCTTAAAGGCTTTGCTCCCTGTTCTCATCCTCACTTTTTATATAAACTATTTTGTTTGATCTTCTTTTTTTTTCAAGTATTTTGTGTCATGTTTAAAAATGCAAAGAATCCAATTGGTTAGAGGCCAACTGAGATAACTGGTTCCAACCAAATTCAATGGAATGTTCGCTTAAATATCACAAAAAAACATGTGTTTCTATTTTATTTTTTTAAATTATTTATCACTTGTTTTGCATTGTAAAATTTCACCACAATTCAAGTTTCAAATACGCATCAAGTGAATAAAGGGGGGGAAACCAAACATAAAAAGAGTTTAGGGATACTTATACAATCATGTTTATTTCCCTTAAAGGCTTCATTCAATAAAATTTTACTTAACATTCCATATATTTGTTAATTGACATGTTGCTTGACTTAGTACACATTCCACCTTTTCATGTGAGTTTTTGAGCGTTACGAGCATATACTTTCATTCTTGCTCTTTATTTCATTGAGTGTGCCGAACTAATTCTCAACATTCTAGAACTTGTAGCATAATACTTGTCAAGACTACTTGCTTGAATATGATGCTTTAAATGATAGGGGCACTTAGGATTAACCACTTCTCTACCTAAAATTGCCTTCCCACTCATTTCCCTTAGTTAGCCACTTTTTAGCCTATTTACATTCTTTGTTTTCACCACATTTACAAAACCCGAGCCTTTTCCTATTCTCATCCCTCTTTTTCATACCCTTGTCGAGACAAAAAAAGATTTGTTCCACGAAAAAATAAATAAGAAAAAAGGAGCAAAGAAAGGAGTTCGAATAAAGAAAATAATAAAAAGAAGAAAAAAGAGAGAAAATTATTCGTACGTTGTTCAAATAACAAAAAATAAAGAAAAAAGCAAAAGGTTCGAAAAGAAAAGAAGAAAAAAACATGGTTGCTTAAACTTCTTTGTTTGTCTCATTACATTGGTTCGATTCGTGGCTTGAACTTTAACATTTTGCATCTTTTGTCTTGGCATGTTACCACACATTTTTTGCCTTTTTCCCTACCCTACCTAAGCCCCGTTACAACCCTATTTAAAGACCCCTTGATTTTTGCATCATGTTCGATTTTTAGTAGTGGAGATTGAATTTAGTTACAAGCTTATGGTAAAGTTTTGATTAGTTCTATCTTGATCGATTCTTTAATCCAAACACTTTGAGCGGAACGAGTGAATCCTTGTGAAGGTATTAAGTTTTGCTTCATTGAAATTGACAGGTTATTGGAATGTCTTGCTTTGTTTAAAATTGTTCCTAGTTATGCCTTTACTTGATTGTCTCTTGATTTCAATAATTGTTTCGATCTTGGGTCATTTGGTTATCTTAGATGCATTGTGAAATGAAGGATGAAACTTGAATTTTGATGTATTAGTTGAGAAATGCTTGAGGACAAGCATTGAATAAGTGAGGGGGAATTTGATAAGTTTTTCATTTGATTACTATTTTATCCTTTATTACTCCTTAATAATTAGTTCATGTTGCTGATATGGATGTTTTTGTGTGTTTTTGTACTGTTTGGGGTAAGCTAGAAAGACATCTCATAATTAGTTTTGTTCTTGTTTTCTAAATCCTAGAAAAATTCTCTTTTTCTCTACGTTTCATTTTTAAGTTTTTATTTTCTTAAAAAAATGTTGAGTATGATTTCTTCCATAATCATGGTCGGCTAATTTTCCAAAAAGCCAAAGGCTAAAGCAATGACTTAATTCTAATCATGAGAATTGAAAAGCACTATATATCTTTGGATATATTTCTCAATTTTCTGCAAACTTGGATTGGCAATCGGCCTTTCCTTTTAAAATTCTTACACTTCCAAGTTCAAAAAGGGCCTGTTGGTTTTGAAGGTTGTTTTGATTTATAGTTGGGAGGAAGGATCGGCTTGTAGCACATTCGACTTCCCGTGAACACACATAGCGGCAGTCCGCTAAGGGAAATTGATATAGGATTCGATTCTCATTGAGACAACATAGTCTGAGTCGAGTTTTTCTAGATTTTAAACTATTTTATTCTAATGGCGATAGTCGTGGTTAGTCTAGCTAGAAAACTGAAATTCAAAAATTGATTTTGGATTTTTGGTTTACCGGAGAGAAAAACAAGTTACAAGGTTTGGGCCTTGTAAACTGTAACTGACAATTATTCCGAGCAAAATCTTATTCGATGATTGGTTAAAAATGGGTCAAAGCGAAGCCTAAGGCTGAAACTTAAACTGAGTTTCTTCTTAAATTTACTTTCATTAAATTCTTAGACTTAAATTTTCATTTCTTCATTTTACTTTAATTAAACTCATTTGATCAAAACCCCCCATTTTTATCCCATTTCGCCTAAATCAAGAGCTAAAAGCTTTCTACATCAGAATTTCCTAAGTACCTGTGGATCGACCCTTCTTCTCTTTACTACGCTATTTAATTATTTCTTTTGAGATTAATGATAATTATTTTGACAGTTTACGATGCTTGTCAAATTGGCGCCATTGACGAGGACTTTGGTAAAGTTACTGATAAAAGTTTTTGTTTTTAATTTATGACCAGGAACAACCAGGGAGAACTAGTAGATTTTGACCCTAAAATAGAAGCATGAGCTCGTAGAACCCACGCACAAACACTGCGAGAGAAAAAGAAATGACAATAACAAGAATATCAACGTCAAACAGATCCACAACCGAGTCTAAAAACACCCTCTGATGCCGAAACATACTTTGAGTGTGATAATGAAGGATCAGTTCTGATGGTAGACAACAACCAAACCATTCGAGAACTTACCGCAGTGCCTACTGACCAACAACCTTTGTGCATCACATTCCCAAATGGAGATACACTGTTCGCGTTAAAAATTGGTTTGATCCATCTTCTACCAACTTTCCATGGTGTGCCCAGTGAAAATCCACATAAACACCTCAAAGAGTTTCACATGGTTTGTTTGAGCACAAAACAACAGGGAGTATCCGAGAACGAAATCAAACTCCATGCTTTTCCTTTTTCCTTAGTCGATTTGGCTAAAGATTGGTTATTTGATTTTCCTCTTAATTCGGTTAATACATGGGCTGACATAAGTCAACTTTTTCTTGCTAGGTTCTTCCCTGTAGCTAAGGCGAGCGAACTAAGGCGAAGCATCCTTGGAATCCGCCAAAAAGATGGAGAGTCACTCTACGACTATTAGGAGCGATTTAAGAAACTCTACTCTAGTTGCCCTTAACACGGATTGAGTGAGGAGGTAGAATTTGCATCAAATTTTTATCTTGCATATTCGATTGGTTGAATTGAGTTTTTCTTAATTGTAACATGTTGGAATTTCTTGTTGCTTATCCTATGTTTCACTTTATCTCTTTAATTTTCTTTTGACTTGTGATCTCGCTTTTGTTGGAATTTAGGATGCATGATAGATAATGGGCATGACTAGTGATTTTCGATAAAATTTTACTTGACATTCCATATATTTGTTAATTGACATGTTGCTTGACGTAGTACACGTTCCACCTTTTCATGTGAGTTTTTGAGCCTTATGAGCATAACTTTCATTCTTGCTCTTTATTAAGTGTGCCGAACTAATTCTCAACATTCTAGAACTTGTAGCGTAATACTTTTCGAGACTACATGCTTGAATATGATGCTTTAATATGATAGGGGCACTTAGGATTAACCACTTCTCTACCCAAAATTGTCTTCCCACTCATTTCCCCTAGGTAGCCACTTTTGAGCCTATTCCCATTATTTGTTTTCACCACGTTTACAAAACCCAAGCCTTTTCCTATTTTCATCCCTCTTTTTCATAGCCTTGTCGAGATGAAAGAAGATTTGTTCCACGAAAAAAAGAAGAAAAAAAGAGAAAATTGTTCGTACATTGTTCGAACAGCAAAAAAAAAAGAGAAAAAAAAGCAAAAGGTTCGAAAAGAAAAAAAAAGAAAAAAAGGAGAAAAAGAAGGAAAAAAAACATGGTTTCTTAAACTTCTTTGCTTGTATAATTATATTGGTTCAATTCGTGGCTTGAACTTCAACATTTTGCATATTTTATATTGGCATTTTACCACACATTTTTTTTGCCTTTTTCCTTACTCTACCTAAGCCCCCTTACAACCCTATTTAAAGACCCCTTGATTTTTGCATCATGTTCGATATTTAGTAGTGGATTGGATTTAGTTACAAGCTTATGGTAATGTTTTGATTAGTTCTAGCTTGAGCGATTCTTTAACCCAAACACTTTAAGCGGAACGAGTGTATCCTTGTGAGGGTATTAAGTTTTGCTTCATTGAAATTGACAGGTTATTGGAATGTCTTGCTTTGTTAAAAATTGTTCCTAGTTATGCCTTTACTTGATTGTCTCTTGATTTCAATAATTGTTTCAATCTTGGGTCATTTGGTTATCTTAGATGCATTGTGAAATGAATGATGAAACTTGAGTTTGATGTATTAGTTGAGAAATGCTTGAGGACAAGCATTGAATAGGTGAGGGGGAATTTGATGAGTGTTTCATTTGATTGTTGTTTTATCCTTAATTACTCCTTAATAATTAGTTCATGTTGATGATTTGGACGCTTTTGTGCATTTTCTATGTAGGACTTCAATTCTGAAAATTGCACTTAAAAGGCAAAGTTCTGCAGTTTTATTTTCTAGAATCAAGGCTGGGCTAGTGGGCATGACTTTGGGCATGAGAGTCTGACGTGGCGTCCAGTCAATAGCTTCTAGAAGGTCTAGTCAGCTAGGATGGATGAGCGAATCAGCTGCTTTTTAAATTCCAAATTATCTTTTGTATTTAGGATTTAATTTAAATATTTTCAAGAATTATCTTTTATTATTTTTAGGTTATTTTTAGGGTTTTGAAGAACTATAAATACCCCCTTGGGGTAAGCTAGAAAGATATCTCATTATTAGTTTTGTTCTTGTTTTCTAAGTTCTATAAAAATTCTCTTTTTTTCTCTACGTTTCATTTTTAAGTTTTTATTTTCTTAAAAAATATTGAGTATGATTTCTTCCATAATCATGCTCGGCTAATTTTCTAAAAAGCCAAAGGCTAAAGCAATGACTCAATTCCGATCGTGAGAATTAAAAAGCACTTTATACCTTCGGATATATTTCTCAATTTTCTGTAAACTTGGATTGGCAATCGGCTTTTCCTTCTAAAATCCTTACACTTTAAAATTCAAAAAAGGGCCCGTTGGTTTGAAGGTTGTTTCGATTTATAGTTGGGAGGAAGGATCGGCTTGTAGCACATTCAATTTCCTGTGAACACACTTAGCGGCGGTCCGCTAAGGGAAATTGAGATCGGATTCGATTCTCATCGAGATAACATAGTCTAAATCGAGTTTTTCCAGATTTTAAACTGTTTTATTCTAACGGTGATAATCGTGGTTAGTCTACCCAGAAAACTGAAATTCAAAATTTGATTTTGGATTTTTGGTTTACCGGAGAGAAAAATAAGTTATAAGGGTTGGGCCTTGTAGACTATAACCGGCATTTATCCGAAGTAAAATCTTATTCGATGATCGGTTGGAAATGAGTCAAAGTGAAGCCTGAGGCTGATACTTAAACTGAGTTTCTTCTTAAATTTACTTTCATTAAATTCTTAGATTTAAATTTCGATTTCTTCATTTTACTTTAATTAAACTCTTTCGATCAAAACCCCCCATTTTTATCCCATTTCGTATAAATCAAGAACTAAAAGCCTTCTACATCAGAATTTCCTAAGTCCTTGTGGATCGACCCTTCTTCTCTTTACTACGCTATTTAGTTATTTCTTTTGAGATTAAGGATAATTATTTTGACAGTATATGACGCTATATTATGTCGATACTGCTAGTATAGATTTGAATTCATTTGCATATGATACTATACCCTTTAAGTGAAAGTGGGAAACTATTCCTTCGTGAGGTTTTCACCTTTGTGCAGGATAGTGGATCACTTTCGGGATTACATCCGTACCCATGTTTTCGTGAAGTTTTCACTTCGTGCAAACATGTTGGAAATGTGTCCCCCTAAACCGAACTTATCCGTATAAGCTTGTAATGGGTAAGGATCGAGGAATATGCTGGTTTGGGTACCGTTTACTCTAGAGACTAAACCACATGTAGTGAGCCATAATAACTTGCCTTAGAAGGAGTTATACCAAACCTTTTAGCTACTATCCAAGATAAATTGTTAGGTTCTTTGTTTTATACCTGTATATTAATACTAATGTGTTTTGCTAACTTTTTCTATCTTGTCTCATTTGCATTGCATTGCATTATCATACAAGCAAAGGTATTGATTCAAACTCAATTACTGATAAGAGAATCGATCATGGAAAACAAGTACCTTGATAAGGTGGAGGACAATATGGTTGTGCATATGTGGTCAGAGGGAAATCAACTCCAAAAAGTGGATAGCTTAGTAAAAGGACATGAATCAGACTTTTGAGATTATACCAGGATTAGTACAGCTCAGAACAGTGTGTAAGAATTGAGAGAGATATGGGACAGTTGGGATAATGACATGAAGCAAACTTTTTACCAAGAGTACAGAGATTTACCATACTTGTTCAAGGTTAAGGTGGATAAGTACCTCTTTCGAGCCTTAGTGCAGTATTGGAACCCGACCTACAGTTGCTTCACTTTTGGGAATGTGGACATGACATCGACGATAGAATAATACACCACTTTACTCCGTTGCCCGAAGATCTCGGTAGACAGAGCTTATTCTAGAGCTCCTAGTGTCCTGACTTTTGTCAAAAGATTAATAAACATCACTGACATGAGTGAACAATGGGTTGCAGCTTGGGTTAAGGTGAAAGGTGACAATAAATGCATTAGTGGAAGAGTTTGTGAGATTTGATCTTGGCCCACCCAGATGCGAAGAAAAGATTGACATACTGGCTTTAGGTATATACGGGTTAGTCATTTTTTCCAAGGCTTTGGGACACATAGAAGATGCGGTGACAGACTTGTTTGATCGATTGAGTAAAAAGGTTACACCGGTCCCGACAATATTGGCTAAAACTTTTAGATCTTTAAATGCGTGCAAAAAGGAGGGAAAAGGTCGGTTTATCGACTACGTACCATTCTTGATGGTATGGTTCCATAGTCACTTTTGGAAAATAGAAAAAGTCTCCTATCAGTACTTATCTAAAGATTATTCTCCTTTGAAAGAGTCTGTAGCCACTCAAAGACAAGGAAACTTCTCAGAAGGAAAATGGATGGCAATACTTAAAAGTCTCCGAGACGAAGACATTAAATGGCGAGCACCATGGTTTGTTCCCGATAAAATTTTGTATCAATGCGGAGACTTCGACTGGGTCCCATTAGCCGAAATTTGGGGAGTCATAGGGTACGCACCTTTATTGGTTCAAGACAATACAGGTCGAGATAATTCATACCAACAACTCAAGAGTTAGCTCAGTGTGAATTCGCATATAGAGGAGAAAGAAATAAGAAGAGGATTTGAGAGATCTCGAATGCATGGAACCAAGTTCGAATGATGAAAGTGTTCGATGCCAATCCCATGACAACTGTAAAATATGATTGGTGGAGAAATAGAAGGATCAGTAACAACATTCCTGTGCCAAACCCGGACGTTGTTCGTCTAATTGAGGAGCACTTGCAGGTTGTCCCTTCTGAACTAGAAATTATTAAACAAGATTTAGAGAGGAAGAATGCTGAAATGGAAAAGATGATAGAAAAATTGGAAGAAGAAAAGGTGCTTTTGGGATTAGACGTTGATGTCCAGAAGTTAGAGGCAGAGAAATTAAGAAAAGGGAAGAATAAGGTTGAAGAAGATCTCGATAACCTAAAGAAAGACTATAAGAAGCTTCGCTTGTCATTGAGGACTGTCGGTTTAGGTAAGACATCGAAACAATGGCAACGGGAAATCCGTGAAGAGAAGAATAGAACAAATTAATGGAAGAACAAGTTTCAAGATGCCCAGATTCAAGAAAATGCCATGAAGAGCAGCTTGCTAGAAAGTCAAGCTGAGATGACGGAGTTAAAGGCTCGAATAAAGGAATTGGAGGAATCCTTGTATAGACAATGTCGAAACCATCCCCGATTCTTTTTAAAAACGACGTGGTTCAAAAAATTATTTTAAAATCGAAAAATAATGGGAGTCGCCACCAATCCTTTATTCAGTGAGATTGGATCAAAACATTTTAAAAAAAATCGTTTTGAAAACATGTAGGACTTCGAAATCCAGAAAAACAGGTTCGGGAGTCTGTTACGCATGAGGAAGGATTAGCACCCTCATACGCCTAAAATTGGTACCATATTGATTATTTTTGGGTCTTAATTTGTAACATTAAAAAGCTTGAATAAAGTTTAGAATAACGATCCTTGAATGCATGAATTAAGTTTAAAAGAAAATCGGGCTTATTTGGAAATCCCGTAATTTCAAGGTGATCGAGGAAGAAAGTTACGTCTAGTGAGTTAGGACACGACATTTCAAGATCCAGAAATAACGAGCTTTCCTTCATAAAACTTTTTAAATTTTGGGAAAAGGATGTTTGATCATCTCGATTTGAGGAAAGGTTGCACCTAGTGAGTTAAGGCACAAATTTTCAGAATCGAAGATAAGGAAACATTGCCTCGATTAAGGGTATTCGACTATTTCGATTTGAAGAAAAATTTCACCTAGTAAGTTAAGGCGTAAATTTTTGAAAATCGAAATAAAAGAATATTGCCTCGATTTTAAAGTTTTTATGAAAATAATTTTGAAAATAGACATGCGAGAAGTAAGATAAATAATAAGGTAAATTATTTGCGAAAAATAAAAAATGCAAAATACGAGTGCATAATAATCTAAAATTAAATGCAAATATTGATGAGAAATAAGAATGATGCAATCGAAGTTGAAAATGAGACATTTCGGATACCTAGGGGCAAAATGGTAATTTTGGATTCTTGGGGGCAAAATGGTAATTTTGGGAAATTCAAGGTTAAAAATGGGATTTTTAGACATTCAGGGGTAAAAAGGTAATTTTTAGAGTTTCGAGGTCGAGAATAGAGTTTTTAGACATCTGGGGCCAAAATGGTAATTTTGGAAGTTTCTAGGTTAAAAATGGTATTTTTGGAAGTTTCGAGGTTAAAAATGGAAGTTTTGGAAGTTTTGGGGTTAAAAATGGGATTTTTGGAAGTTCGAGGGTAAAAATGGAATTGTTGGAAGATTTGGGGTTAAAAATGGGATTTTTGGAAGTTTTGAGGTTAAAAACGGGATTTTTGGAAGTTCGTGAGTGAAAAAGGAAGTTTTGGAAGTTTTGGGGTTAAAAATGTGATTTTTGGAAGTTTAGGGGTAAAATGGAATTTTTGGAAAGTTTAGGGACCTTTAGGGCAATAAAACCAAAAATCGATGACACGTGGCAGCCCCTAAAGCATCTTGAAGTTAAAGGACTAGTTTGACATCCATGAAAAATTTATGGGTCAATTTTGTAATTAGATAAAACTCGATTTTACGATAAAATTAAAACAAATTAATAATAAGAAGGACTGTTTGCGTAAATGAACCAAAATAGTGACACGTGGCTGCTCCTGATGCTTTCAAAAGGCCGAGGGATTAAATTGAAAAACCATGAAAATCAATAGGCCAATTTAAAATTAATTAAAAGTGTAAAAAGGTCCTGATTGAAAATTTTAGAAAATGCGGAAGGATCGAACGCATAAATAACCCCTCCTTCAAAAACACGTGGATCCTAGGTTGAGTCAGATTTCGGGTCGACCATAGGTTATTAGGCGAAACGGTGCCGTTTTGAGCATTCTGAAGCCATGCCAAAACGACACCGTTTTGGATGGCTATAAATAGGCCAATCCTTAAAAAAAAATATCATTTTACCCCCTTTTCAAAAAAAAAAGCAAAAAAACCTCTAAAAAAAAATCCTCTCCCCCCCTTTGGCTTGTCATGCCCCTACCGATCAGTCCGGTCGCCATCCGTCGCGTGTAGCCGCCACGCGCCTCCGTCCGCGGCTGTGCGTCACCACGCGTTGTCGCCTCACTTGGTCACGCGCGCTGGGCCGTTCATGTCTACGTCGTCGCCTCTCATTCCCACAGCCATGTGCCTCCGTTGAAGGTAAAAACCGTTTAATCTCTTCCCTTTTTTGTTTTAAAACTGTTTTTTAATTCTATTAAACCATTTTTTCTAAAGAATCCCTTTATTAATCCTTTGTTTTTTTTTTTTTGTGTTTTGCAGGTCTATGCGCGATGAGGTATAGGCGGCGTACAACTGGGTTCGGCTTCAGGCGACGACGACCAGGGTAGTGACTTTCCGGCTTTTTGTTTCCCTTATTTTTATTGATTATTATTATTAATATTATTTTTATTAATAAAACATTTATTATTATTTGATTATTAAGGAAAACTTATTTATTATTAATGAGGTCATTAATATTATTAAGAGTTATTGAAACGTTTTGAAAATAAAAAAGGAATAAATGACAACAGTGGGTATTGAATGCATGCATTGAAACTAAATAGGGCTCTGAATGGTGGTAAACATTTATTGAGGATATCTGGATGCTTTAATGCCTAAGTGTTGTGAATCTGATTTGCCTTTTGTCGCCTTTGTGACTATTCGAGTAACTTTGCTCTGAATTGATCTCTGAAAATATAAGTGTATACTGTATATTGATTTCTAAATATTCAAAATTCAACCCTTACAACTGAAATCAAATCGGCTTTTATAGCCTATGTTTACAATAATTTTCTTTTGTCCTATGCAACTAAATGTACATCTAATTTGCTCTCTCTTTTTTTTGCAGGTTCGACGGTGACAGTGGCAGTTGAAACAGCTGGTGGCAGTGCAAGTTGCTGGTGGTGCAACTTGGTGATGACATGGCGGCTTTCGGTTGGCTGAGGTGGAGGCAGCAGCAGCAACACTTAGCAGATTAGGGTTTGACTTTGTTTTAGGCTAGTTAGGGTCATTTAGTTTGTGCTTATTTGGGCCTTTGTAATTTGGGTCATCTGTATTTGGGCCCAATTGGGCTTTGTAATTGGACATTTTGTATTTGAAATTCATTTTATATTTATAATAATTTTAATTTTGAAAATAAATTTAAACCTAAAATAAATTTAAATTTTTAAACAAATTTAATCCTAAAAATAAATTTAAAATGAGTTTGGGCCCGGTCAAAATTTGGGCTTCAACAAACAATGTAGCAAGAATTTAGTGGTAGAGTTGAAGGTAAGTCGAGTCGAGATCGAGAGATTGAATAGAAGGGTGGAAGAATTGGAAGCCTCATTGCAGAATAGTGAAATATGAATCGAGATTCTGGAGAGGACAATGGAAACAAATGATTGACATCTTCAGTAGACTTAGAAACAAGTTCGAGATAGGGATTATGTTATGAGCGAGACTCTGAATCAAATACAAGGAGTGGCTGACCACATGCAAACACTAGCAGTCGAAGCAGATGAGTTAAGTATGCAATATGAGACAAAGACAGAACAGGGTCAAAAGCTAGCAGGACTTCTTAAGAAAATCAAAGCTCTGAGCATTAAGGCAAAATTGTTTATGTAATTTGCTTTATGTAAAGGAACTTGTTATCTAGTGAAGTTTTCTAATGGAAATTGAATTATAAGTCAATATCTTTCTTTTGCATACATGCATTCATCCGCATTGCATTTTCACATATTTTAGCATGATAATTCTAACTAATTAAAACTTTAATAGTTACATCAGTAATCATTGAAAACCCACATCACTATAACACTCGTAAAAAAACCAAAGCCATGGAGCAAAGGTTAAAGCAGATTCAAAAAGAGATGTAGGATCAAATGGAAGAGCAGTTGCAGGAACAAATGACGATGATGTGTAGGGAGACGAAAAATCAATTCATGGAAGTGCAAAAGAGTTTGATGAATGAATTGGCTCAAATAAAGCAAAGTGTAGCCGATAAAGGAAAAGGTCCTGCAATAAACCCAATTGAGGAAGAAGAGGATCCTATTATTCCTCTAGGTTTTACACCCCTCCATAACCAAGCTCCACATGAGGCACAAACACAAGAGGCAACCGTTACTATAAGGGCACAACAGCAGGCCACCGGCACATCAAGGCCAGCCAATTATCTAGTAGGATCTGGATCAAACCCTGAAGATAATGGTACAGATTTAGGTGTCCCGGATTTCGATGAGATGATGAGAGTAGATCTTCCTAGACAGATGGAAGAAAAATATAAGTGATTAGAAGAGAAGATAGAGGCGATGCAAGGAATTGAAAGCTCATACGAGATAGACGCTTAAGAGTTAAGCTTGGTCCTAAACCTAGTGCTCCCCTCGAAATTCAAGACACCGAATTTTGACAAATACAATGGGACCAGTTGCCCCGAAAAACACATTACCATGTTCTGCAGGAAGATGACTGGGCATGTCCATAATGACCAGTTATTAATACACTATTTTCAAGATAGTCTAATAGGATCTACAGTCAAATGGTATAATCAGTTGAGTCGTGCCAAGATAAGCTCATGGAAGGATTTGGCACAAGCATTTATGAAGTAATATAGTCATGTAACTGGCATGACACCTGACAGATTGACCCTGCAGAGAATGAAGAAGAAGCCAAATGAGAGTTTTCGACAATACGCTCAAAGATGGAGGGACATGACAACTTAAGTATAGCCACTGTTGTTGGAAAAGGAAACAACTATGTCGTTTGTTAATACTCTGAAGGCCCCTTTCATTAACCATATGTTGGGAAGTACTACCAAAAGTTTCACTAACATGGTTATGTCAGGGGAAATGGTTGAGAACGCAATCCGAAGTAGAAAAATCGAGGCGGGAGAAGGTGTCAGAAGAAAGCTCCCAAAAAAAAGAAAAATGAGATCAACAACGCAGACTCTTACAAGACAAATTACTCAAAGCCAATGGTGATGGCGTCGCCCAGAACCACGGAAGGAAACTATCAAAGAAATCCTAGGTAGAGGTTTGGTGCGAGACCAAGAATGGAATTCACTCCTATTCCCATGACATATAGGGAACTTTATCCAAGATTGTACGTGGAAAATCTCGTGTCGCCAATCCATGTAAAGCCATTGCTACTGCCATTCTCGAGCTGGTACGACGCAAACGCACGATGTGAATATCACGCAGGGATAATCGAACATTCAATTGAGAACTGTACGACACTAAAAAGGCATGTACAACAGCTCATCGATGCCAAGGTACTGAGATTTGAGGATTCTACAAATCCCAATGTATCAGGGAATCCGCTACCCAAACATCTTGATCAAGGGATGAATGCAATAGTCGAAGGAGAAGGAAGGAAGATCAAGACTCGCATTGAGGAAGTAAGATCACCCTTGAGATGGTTATGACACGAAATGATTAAAGAGGGCTTAATTGCCCAAGATTTGAGAAAAGCAGTGAGAAAAGGATGCTACTATGAGTTCCACAATACCCAAGGGCATGAGATTCAAGAATGCAAAGAGTTCAAAACTGTGGTATAGGGATTGATGGACAGTAAGGAGTTAGAAATTTTTTTAGGAAAAAGAAGAAGTGGAAGAAGTATGTGCCTCCAAAGAGGGTACATCTAAGAAAACTTTTGGGGTTAATAATCCAATGATAATCATCTCACGGCCAAGGAGTGACGAAACTAAAGCAAGAGTTGCTCCCACAGTAATAATTCAAAAACCTGTAGCCTTCCCTTACAATGATGACAAAATGGTACCTTGGAATTACAACTATAATGTAACGGTATCAAGAGAGGAAAATTCCAAGGTTGAACCAGAAGGAGCTCAAGACGTCAGTCTTGTCACACATAGTGGGAAAGACTATGGCCCTATAAGAATAGAAAATGAAACATTTGGAAAAAACCTGGAAGAACCGAAAAGAGGAAGTACTAGTGAATTGAAGTCACCAATTAACGAGCCAGTGATAGAAAAAGAGGCTAAGGAATTCTTGAATTTCCACAAGCACAGCGAATACAGTGTGGTGGAGCAATTACATAAGCAGTCAGCTCGTATATCCATTTTAACGCTGTTGTAAAGGTCAGAAGCACATCGTAACATGCTAATGAAAGTATTAAATGAGACTTATGTTACCAAGAACATTTCAGTGAACAAACTAGACCACTTGGTTAATAATGTTAGCATTGATAATTTCATCTTTTTTAATGATGATGAAATACCCCAGGAGGTATGGGGTCAACAAAAGCGCTACATATCACCACCTGCTGTAAAGGTTACACACTGCCTAGTGTATTGATTGACAATGGTTCAATCTTGAACGTTCTGCCATTGACAACATTAAAAAGGTTACCGATCGATAGTTCTCATATGAAGACATGCCACAATGTAGTGAGAGCATTTGATGGAACAGAAATGAAATTTACGAGTCGAATCGAGATACCATTGTTAATCGTTCCAAACTCATATGAAGTAGACTTCTTAGTAATGGATATCAAACCAAGCTACAATTGCTTTCTTGGAAGACCGTGGATCCATTCGGCAGGAGCAGTGCCATCATCATTACACTAGAAGCTGAAATTGGTGACCGAAGGATGATTAGTCACAATCAATGTTGAGGAGGACTTAATTGCGTCAATAGCAAATGATGCGCCATACATTGAAGCAGATGAAGAAGCTTTGGAATGTTCTTTCCAATCCTTGGAGTTTGTCAATGCAACTTTTATCGTCGAAGGGAGTAGAATCCTTATACCCAAAATATCAAAAACCACAAAGATGACTCTAAAAATGACATTTGGCAAAGGAGCCCTAACTGGAAAAGGACTAGGAAGGTTTCTCTAGGAGAGAATCAATGTGTCAATGTTGGAAGAGAAACGAGATCACTTTGGCCTAGGGTATAAACAAGACGTAAAGGGAAAGAAAATGGAGCTGGAAAGAAGCAGGAACGAAGGAATAATCAATTCAAGGCCAAAGGTAGAAGAGAAAGAAGGAAGACTAATTGAAGTAATAGGGACAATGAAGGGTTTGAGCATCAACGCTGTATCCGAGAAAGGAAATGAAGGAAGAAACCCATGGGAAATTCGTCATTTCGCCCCTGGAAGTACTCTCGACAACTGGACTGTAGAGGAACTCCTTGTAGTCTTTCGGGCTTCTTCAGACTAATACTCAGAACACACCTATTGCTTTAGGCTAGAAAGTAATATGGATCTTTTTGTAAAAGGGCCCATGATCATTATCTAGTTATTTTGAATGAAAATGCATCTTCTATCTTATGGCAAAATTTTCACTAATTATACTTTCATTCTTAATCCAACTCAACAAATTGTTCATACATATCCAATAAACAAATTAATCATTCTTGTCCGATTTGACAAACATACTCATATCATATAATCATTCTTTCATAAATTTATTTTGTTCTTTGGACCTCCTTTTTATTCCTTTGACAGATCCTTGAATATCAATAATATTAGTAGCCTTGATGCTAACTTAGAGCCTCGTTTCGAGTAAGATGTGTTTAAAAGAACTTCAGGAATTTGAAGATAATCAAGATTGTAATTTGTCTCTTGATATTTTAAGAATGATGAAGCAAGAAGAAAAAAATCTTGCCTCATTTAGTACCTGTGGAAGTTATTAGTTTGGGGAACGAAGATGGAAATAAAGAAGTGAAAATTGGGACAAGCATCTCCTTAGAAACTAGAAAAGATCTTATTGAGTTGCTTCAAGAGTTCCAAGATGTCTTCGCGTGGTCTTACCAAGACATGCTTGGGTTGAGTACTGACATCGTGGTACATAAACTCCCCATAAAGGAAGAATGCAGGCCTGTTCAACAAAAGCTTCGAAGGATGAGACCTGATGTGTTGTTGAAAATAAAAGAAGAGGTCAAGAAGCAATTTAACGATGGGTTTCTCCATGTAGTTAAGTACTCAGAATGGATAGCCAAGATAGTCCCCGTTCCTAAAAAGGATGGGAAAGTGCGTATGTGTATGGATTATCGGGATTTAAATAAAGCTAGCCCAAAGGATAATTTTTCATTACCTCACATCGATACCTTAGTGGATAATACAACAGGTCACTCATTATTTTCATTCATGGACGGTTTCTTTGGGTATAACCAGATAAGGATGGATCCTGAAGATATGGAGAAAACCACGTTTGTCACGCTGTGGGGAGCATTCTATTACAAGGTGATACCTTTTGGACTAAAAAACGCAGGGGTAACTTATCAAAGGGCCATGGTGACTTTATTTCATGACATGATGCATAAAAAAATTGAAGTTTATGTCGATGATATGATTGTGAAATCCCAAACAGAGAAAGAGCACGTAAGGATCTTGAGAAAGCTATTTGGGAGGTTAAGAGAGTATCAACTAAAGCTAAACCCAGCAAAGTGCACTTTCCGAGCCACTTCGGGAAAGCTGTTAGGCTTTGTGGTCAGCAAAAGGGGGATTGAAATTGATCCAAATAAGGTCAAAACCATACAAGAGCTACCAGCACCCAGTACGCAAAAAGAAGTTCGAGGGTTTTACGGAGATTAAATTACATTGCTCATTTCATCTAACAACTGACTGAGAAATGTGATCCTATTTTTCGTTTGCTTAGAAAATGCAACCCAAGTGTATGGGATGATGAATGCAAGAAACTTTTAACAAGGTCAAAGATTATTTGTCCAATGCTCCTATCTTGGTGCCTCCAATTCCTAGTAAACCATTGATCTTGTACTTGACGGTCTTTGAAAATTCTATGGGATGCGTACTAGGCCATCACGATGAATGTAGAAAGCAAGAAAGGGCGATATATTATCTCAACAAGAAATTCATCGATTGTGAGACTCGATACTCGCCAATTGAAAAATTATGTTACGCTCTAGTTTGGACCACATGAAGATTAAGGCAATACATGTTGTACCACATCACTTCGTTAATCTCAAAACTAGATCCTTTGAAGTACATGATGAAGTCGGCCGCATTGAATGGAAGATTGGCTAGGTGGCAGATTTTACTTTCTAAATTCGACATAGTTTATGTTAATAAAAAGGCTGTAAAAGGGAGTGCGATAGTAGACTTCCTAGCTAGCAGGGCTTTAAAAGACTATGAACCAATAAACTTCGATTTTCCAAACGATGACTTAATGTATGTTGTAGCTGCTGAAAAGGGAACCATAGTGGAACATCCTTGGAGATTGAATTTTGATGGAGCTTCAAACATTACGAGTAATGGAGTTGGGGCAGTCTTGGTATCCCTAGAAGGAGACAACTATCCTTTCACCAGTAAACTCGACTTTGATTGCACAAATAACATACGAAGCATGTATCATGGGAATCCATGCAACCATAGAATGGGGAATCAAAGTTTTGGAGATATATGGAGACTTCACACATGTAATCTATCAACTCAAAGGAGAATGGGAAACAAGAGATTCTAAGTTAATTGATTACCGAAAATTGGTTCTTGAGTTAACCAAGGAGTTTGATGATGTTACATTTCATTATCTCTCACGAGAAGAAAATCAGATGGCTGATGCTCTTGCCACTTTAGCCTCGATGATTAAAGTAAATAGACTAAAAAATATGAAACCCATTCAAATGAGCATCTATGAGGCTCCGACTCATTGTTATGATATTGAAGAAGAAGAAGAAAGGAATGACCACCCATGGTACCAAGATATTCTCCGGTATGTAAGAGATCGCAAGTATCCTGAGCAAGATTCTGAAAATGAAAAGATGACATTGAGAAGACTTGCCATGAATATGTCCTAGACGGGGAAATCTTGTACAAAAGAAGAAAAGATCAGGTGTTGCTAAGATATGTCGATGCAGTTGAAGCTAGGAAGATCTTAGAAGAAGTTCATGAAGGAATTTGTTTGACACACGCCAATGGTTTCTCAATGGCCAAGACAATAATGAGATTTGGGTATTACTGGTCTACTATGGAAGGCGATTGCATCAATTATGCCAAGAGATGCCATAAGTGCTATATCTATGGAGACAAGATTCATGTACCTCCATCACACCTTCATGTCATGACTTCTCCTTGGCCATTTTCTATGTGGGGCATGGACGTTATTGGGCTAATTTCTCCAAAGGCTTTTACTGGTCATAGATTTATCTTTGTGGTTATTGATTATTTCACCAAATGCGTAGAAGCAGCTTCTTACACCAACGTCACGAAGTCTACGGTCAGCAAGTTCTTGAAAAAAGAGATCATTGCCGATATGGGAAGCCAGAGAGGATCATATCCGACAATGCCTTGAATTTGAACAATAGCACAATAATGGAAGTTTGCAAGTTCAAAATCAAGCATCACAATTCATCTCCTTATCACCCAAAGATGAATGGAGCTGTAGAGACAGCTAACAAAAACATCAAGAAGATCATGGCGAAAATGACTAAGACCTACAAAGACTGACACGAAAAACTACCATTTACCCTCTTTACTTACAAAACTTCAATTAGAACTTCTACTGAGGCAACACCATTCCTACTAGCATATGGTATGGAAGTAGTCTTACCTATCGAGGTCGAAATACCTTCTCTTCGAGTCTTGACAGAGTTACAGTTAGATGAGGCAGAATGGACTCAAGGCTGATATGATCATTTGAATTTAACTGAAGAAAAGAGGTTAAGAGCTATCCGCCATGGCTAAATGTACCAGAAAAGAATGATGCGAGCTTATGACAAAAAGGTTTATCCTAGAGAATTTCATAAGGGAGATCTAGTTTTGAAAAAGATACTTCCCATACATAAAGACTTTCGAGGGTATGGATGCCCAACTGGGAAGGGCCTTATGTGGTAAAGAAAGCTTTCTTAAGAGGAGCTCTCATTCTAATTGAGATGGACGGTAAAGATCTGCACAACCCCGTCAATTCAAACTTGGTGAAAAAATTATTTTGCTTAAGAATAAAATGAAAACCCGTAAAGGGCTTTTAGAAAAAAAAGGGATCGAGATGAAAAACCGTAAAGGGCGATTAAAATTCAAGAACGGGTTTGAAGTGGTCGTTTCTCCCTCAATTATAACAGGATGGAAGAAAATTATAGCTTGAAGCATCAACAAAGCACTCCAGGTCTTCTAGACACATATTTGGGCTCAGAATGATTCTCAGTGAGTCAACTCAGAAAAGCTCATCCTGCAATATTCGAGGCATATAATTACCTTTTGTTGTATACTTGGCAATTTATTGACTTAAGATTGCCTTCTATTAATCTTTTGAATTGTGTCTAATAAATTTCAACCTTATTCTTCTACAATCTCGTCTAAGCATTTTGCATTTAAAATAACGAATAATGAACTAATAATATGAATCATACAAAGATCCATGAGCATTACTTTGAAATTTCCTAAATAGTATAGTGGCCCGAAATAGGACCACTAATTGCAAAACTTAAAAACAAGTAGTTTAGGCTAATCCTAGAAGGAGACAGGACAACGCACCCATGACAGATTTGGACAAACGACAGGCTATGTCAACCCAAATAATAACCTGACATTCATCATGCGAATTCATGTAGTTAGGAGCATTTGGTTCATTCTGATCATGACATCCTGATAATTCAGGCCTACAAATGAGGTCTATAGAAGCATACTTTACAGGTCACATACCCGTAAAATGGCAAGATAAGACAAGGAAACATTAGAGCTGATACCTTAAAAGACGAAGAGGGATAGATTGAAGTTGTAATAGTAAATCTTTTACCTTGAAGTTATAGTGGATCAGGTTAAACTATGATACCAAGTATTTATCTCTCTGAAGTTACAGTAAGAGCAGGACGAAATTTCGACATCAAATCCTCTCTTCCTGAAGTTGCAATGAAGTTGGGTTTAAACTGCATTATTCCAATTTTACCTTTAATCAAGAAGGGCAGATTGAAAATCCAATCTTTTACCCCAAGACTGGGGCCAGATCACCATCAACCAATCTCTTACCCCAAGCCTGGGGCACATTGCAGCAATCCGATCTTTTACCCCGAGCCTAAGGCAGATCACCATCAGCCAATCTCTTACCCCGAGCCTAGGGCAGATTACAACCATCCGATCTTTTACCCCAAGCTTGGGCCATATCACCATCAGCCAATCTCTTACCCCAAGCCTAGGGTAGATTGCAGTCATTCGATCTCTTACCCCGAGCTTGGGGTAGATCACCATCATCCAATCTCTTACCTCGAGCCTAGGGCAGATTGCAGTCATTCGATCTCTTACCTCGAGCCTAGGGTAGATCACCATCATACAATCTTACCCCGAGCTTGGGGTAGATTACAGCCATTCGATCTCTTACCTCGAGCTTGAGGCAGATCACCATCAGCCAATTTCTTACCCCGAGCCTAAGGTAGATTGCATCCATTCTATCTCTTACCCCGAGCTTGGGGTAGATCATCATCAGCCAATCTTTTACCCCGAGCCTAAGGTAGATTGCAGCCATTTGATCTCTTACCCAGAGCCTAAAGGCAGATCACCATCAACCAATCTCTCACCTCGAGCTTGTGACAGATCATCATCAACCAATCTCTTACCCCGAGCTTGGGGCAGATTATAGCCATCCAATCTTTTACCCCGAGCCTAGGATAGATCACCATCAGCCAATCTCTTACCCCGAGCTTAAGGTAGATTACAACTATTCGATCTCTTACCTCAAGCTTACGGTAGATCACCATTAACCAATCTCTTACCCCGAGCTTGGGGCAGATTGTAGCCATTCGATCTCTTACCCCGAGCCTAGGGCAGGTCATCATCAACCAATCTCTTACCTCGAGCCTGCGATAAATTACAGCTATTTGATCTCTTACCCCAAGCTTAAGGCAGATCACCATCAGCTAATCTCTTACCCCGAGCCTGGGGTAAATTGTAGCCATTTGATCTTTTACCTCAAGCTTTAGGCAGATCACCATCAGCCAATCTCTTACCCTGAGCCTGGGGCAAATCACCATCAGCCAATCTCTTACCTCGAGCCTGGGTCAGATTGCAATCATCCAATATCTTACCTAAAAAAAAATCCTATCTTTTACCCTCAAGTCAAGAAGGTAGAATATCAATTTCTTTAAAGTTGCAGTGGAGTGGAGTAAAATTTCAAGTCCCATCTTCCCTGAAATACAAAGAAGTGAACCAAGATATGAAGCTACGACACCAAACCCCTGTAGGTGCAAGTAAATCGAGTGAAGTTACAATAGCAATTTTTTCCCTTTTTGGAATTGCCTTAAAAGCGAGATGGAATCACAACACCGGAGATGTAGAGAAATGGATACAACAAAGTTGAACAACCGACGAAGCGAAGGGTGGGCCAGTTGAAGAAAGAGCGTCGAAGAAGTGAGACATGGCAAAATTGGGGCTCTTTTTTAGTCTTTGCTCTGTTCCTGTTACACAAGCAACGAGCTAAGAGGGGCAGCTGTTAGAGCCCAATTTTGATCGGACCCAACATTTAAACAAAATTGGACCCAGTTTTTAAATTTTAATTTATTTTAAGTTTAAAATTATTTTGAATTTAAATTTAACTAAAAATTATTAAAAAAAAAGGAGTCCAAATGTCCATATTACATTCAAATACAAGCCCAATTGTCTAACCTAATTACAAATTCAAATTGACCCAAACAGGCCTAAACGGCCAAACTCTAAACCTAAGCCAAAGCAAAAACCCTAGCCACTTGCTGCTGCTGCCTCCCTCTCTTCCAACCAGGAGCTAGCACGTCAGTATCTACCGCCACTGCCACTACCAAGTTGCACCACTGCCACTGGCACCTGCAAAAGGAGAAAAGACAGTTTTTAATGGCAAAGAACAAATTATCATCATTGTAAAATGGGCTATAAAGCCGAAATAAAAAACAATTGTAAATGATCTTTTTTTTCTGCTAACATTCGAATATCAATACAGACTTCCGAGCATTTGAAATCAATAAGAAAGAACAGATTCACAAAGCAAGAAGAGCATCAGAACACTATCAGATTATATATCTATATATTTATTAATGTTATTATTATTAACTGTCCTTTATTATTATTATTAATTCTAAAGCATTTAATAAATAAATAACGTTTTAATAATAATAAAAAGAACTTGAAAGGTCGTACCTTGATTTGGTTGGCGATGGTTAGAGTCGAGAGCGGAGTCCCTCCGAGTCGTCGTCATCGTTGTAGTCTTAGACGTTGTTTTCGTCGCACCCTCGTACACGATAGATCAAAACAGAATGAAGAAGAATTAATAGATCGAATTTTGATTTAAAAAAAAAAAGGAAAATAATAGTAAATGATGGAAAAACCCATTTCTAGATTTTCTAAGCAATCACTAAACATATTTAAACAAAAAAATATAAAATAAATAAAGACCTTTTTTTCGAAAATCTGGATTTTTATCTAGATCTAAACTTTTTTTAAAAAAATAAAATAGAATAAAATAGATTAAAAAAAGAGAGACTAAAGGAATCAAGAGCCTTTTTTTTCTTCTAAAGCAAAAATGATTATATTTGGTTATTGTTTTTTTAAATAAAAAGGAAAAAGGAATAAAACAGGGTTTTTTTTTACCTAGGCCGACGTGGATGGCGGCGCGTGGCGACAGAGATTTGATGGACGGCCACGACCGGTCGTCGGACCCTTGGCCGGCCTGAGGAGATGATTTGAGAGAAAAAAGAGAAGAAAGAATTTTTTTTTTAAAAGAAATGAAAGGAAAAGAATTTTTTTTGGAAATTTGGTTTAAATAGCACAATGGAACGAAGCCGTTTCAGAAGCCCCGACCCGACCCGTGCAGATGCCCTTAGGATCCGCGTGTTTTTTAAAAATGGGTTATTTACGAATCTGGCCCTTCCACTTTTTAAAACTTTACAATCAGGTCCTTTTTATATTTTTTAATTAATTTTAAATTTGCCCAACAATTTTATTTCCTTTTCAATTTGGTCCCTTGACCTCTGAAAGCCTAAGAAGCTACCACGTGTCCTTTTTGGGTTATTTATGCAATTAATCCTTCCTACATTTTATTTTGTTTTAATTTCATCCTTAAATCAATTTTTATTTTATTCTAAATTTACCTTGAAATTTCAAATGATTTTCAATTTGGTCCTCTCACCTCTAAAAGCTTAAGAAGTTGCCATGTGGGATATTTTTTGGGTTTATTGCATAAAAAGCCCCTATTTTCTTTAAAATCACATTTTTCCCCCGAACTTCTTAAAATTATATTTTTACTCCCGAACTTCTTAAAAAATATATTTTTACTCCTAAACATCCAAAAATCACATTTTTACCCCTAAACTTCCAAAAATCACATTTTTACCCTCGAACTTTTAAAAATCACATTTTTACCCTCGAACTTCTCAAAAATTACTTTTTTACCCTCGAACTTCCAAACATTACATTTTTGCCCCTGAACTTCCAAAAATCACATTTTTACCCTAACTTCTTAAAAAATAAATTTTTGCCTTCAAACTTTCAAAAATTACATTTTGCCCTCGAACTTTGAAAAATCACTTTTTACCCTGAATTTTCCCAAAATTACATTTTTACCTCTAAACTTTTTGAAATTACATTTTAACCCCCGAACTCTCCAAAACTTCATTTTCGACCTTTTTTTCTTCTTCTTTCTCTTCGATTTTTGTACATAAAATTTAATTATCATTCTTCGTATTTTTAATTAACCCTAGTCTTTGATTTTTTTTTTGCGCTTTTTGTATTTCATTGTTCTTATGCTTATTTTCATATATTTATTCATCCATATAATTGTTCATTCTTTGTGTTATTTAATTTTTTCATTAATTGTATAACTCGTATTTAATTTGCATGCTCATTTTTATCTCTATATTTTAATTAAAGTAATTTGTTTGATTTTTCTCCAAAATATAAATATTTAAAATTGAGGCAATATTCCTTTATCTCGGGTTCTGAAAATTTGTGCCTTAACTTACTAGATGCAATTTTTCTTCAAACCGGTCTCTCTTTTTATTTATTTTCCCCCTCAATATTGCAATACATTGCGGTGTAGTTACTCTCTAGTTATTTATATGGATATTCTTGAAACATATAGAAACATGTCACATTTACTGTGAGCCGTTAGTTTATTCTTGAAGATTTTTTAAGCAAATTTTTATGTATAAATTCATTAAAGAACATAAACTTGACACAGAAGACTTGACACAAAAGAATATCAAAGAAAAGGGTTTATATCAAAAGTGAGGATGAAAACAAGGAGTGAAGCCTTTAAGGGAAATATACACAATTGTATAAGCACCCCAAACTCATTTTATGTTTCGTTTCCCCTCTTTTTTCACTCGGTGCGTATCTGAAACTTAAATTGTGGTGAAATTTGACAATGCGAAACAAGTGATAAATAATGTATAAAAATAAAAGAGAAACACATGTTTTTGGAGAAATTTAAGTGGACTTTCCATTGACAGATTAGAGTCATAATTAAAATGGAAACAACAGACAAATATGGTACGATTTTTAGACTTTTTAAATGGGTTTGCCTCGATTTGACAGATTAGAGAAATAATTACAATAGAAACAACAGACATATATGGTAGGGAACATGTATCATGGTTTCCCTCTAAGAAATTGGATACACTCTATTTTTAGACTTTTTAAATGGGTTTGCCTCGATTTTGTCTTCACTTCTCTTTTTTGATTTATTCCCCCCCCCCTCAATTTTGCTATTTGTTGCAATTCAATTACAGTCAATTTATTTATATGGATATTCTGGAAATATATAGAAACTTGTCACGTTTACCGTGAGCCGCTACTTTCTTCTTGAGATTTTTTAGACAATTTTTTATGTATAAATTCATTAATGAACTTAAACTTGACACAAAAGAAGATGAAAAAAAAGGGTTTATATCAAAAGCGAGGATGAAAACAAGGAATGAAGCCATTAAGGGAAATAAACATGATTTTCTATAAGTATCCCTAAACTCTTTTTATGTTTTGTTTGCCCCCTCCCCTTTATTCAGTCGACACGTATTTGAAACTTAAATTGTGGTGAAATATGACAATGCAAAACAAGTGATAAATATTGTTAAAAAATAAAAGAGAAACACATGTTTTTTGTGATATTTAAGCGAACATTCAAATGAAAGATTAGAGTTGTAATTACAGTGGAAACAACCGAAAAATATGGTAGGAAGCAATTTTCTTGGTTGGCCTCTAACCAATTGGATTCTCTGCATTTTTAGATGTGACACAAAATACTTGAAAAAAAAAGAAGATCAAAGAAAATAGTTTACATAAAAAGTGAGGATGAGAACAGGGAGCGAAGCCTTTAAGAGAAATAGACATGATTGTATAAGCACCTCAAACTCTTTCTATGTTTTTCTTCCACCCTTTATTCACTCGGTGTGCATAGGAATCTTGAATTGTGGTGAAAGTTGACAATGCAAAACAAGTTGTATATAATGTTTAAAAATAAAATAAAAACTAATATTTCTGAAAATATTTAATCGAACTTTCCAATGAAAGATTAGTGTTATTATTACAATGGAAACATCAAACAAATATGGCAGGGAGCAGGTATCATGATTAGCCTTTATACGATGTTGTCTTCATCTCTCTTTCTATTTATTTTCTCCATCAGTATTGCTATATGTTGCAATGTAATTACTCTCTATTTATTTATATGGATATTCTTGGAACATATAGAAACTCGACACTTTTACTGTGAACCGTCAGTTTCTTCCTTAGTTTTCTTTAAAAAATTTTCTAATGTTATAATTCTACGTTTCTATTATGGAAAATTTTGGGATGTTAAAACACTTTTACTCTAAGCTGTCAATTTCTACTTGAGATTATTGTTGGAACTATTTTTTATGTACAAATTCATTAAAGAACTCAAACTTGACATAAAATACTTGAAACAAAAGAAGATCAAAGAAAATAGTTTATATTAAAATTGAGGATGAAAACAAGGAGCGAAGCCTTTAAGGGAAATAAATATGATTATATAAGCACTGCAAAACTCTTCTTATGTTTTTTTTGGCACCCTTTTTTCACTGGGCTCGTATAGGAAACTTGAATTGTCGTGAAAGTTGATAATGCGAAACAAGTGGTAGATAATGTTAAAAAATAAAAGAAAAACTAATGTTTTTGAAGATATTTTAAAAAATTTCCAATGAAAGATTAAAGTCATAATTACAATGGAAACAACAGACAAATATTTAAAGATATTTTAAAAAAGTTCCAATGAAAGATTAAAGTCATAATTACAATGGAAACAACAGACAAATATGGTTGGAAACATTTATCATGGTTGTTGGAGATTAGAGTCATAATTACAATTCCAATGAATTGTTGTTTCCCCTCTTTTTCCACTCTACGTATCTGAAACTTGAGTTGTGGTGAAATTTTGACAATGCAAAATAAGTGATAAATAAGGTTTAAAAATAAAAGAGAAACACATGTTTTTGGAGATATTTAAGCGAACTTTTCGTTCAAAGAATAGAGTCATAATTACAATGGAAACAACAGACAAATATGCTAGGAAGCAGGTATCTTGGTTAGCCTCTAACCAATTGGATACTCTGCATTTTATGACTTGATACAAAATACTTGAAACAAAAGATGATCAAAGAAAATAGTTTTTATCGAAAGTGAGGTTGAAAACAAAGAGCGAAGGCTTTAAGAGAAATAGACACGATTGTATAAGCACCCCCAAACTCTTTTTATGTTTTGTTTCCCCTCGTTTTTCACTCGATGCATATCTGAAACTTGAATTGTGGCGAAAGCTGACAATACAAAACAAGTGGTATATAATATTAAAAAAGAAAAGATAAAAACTAACGTTTTTGAAGATATTTAAGCAAAAATTTCAATGAAAGATTAAAGTAATAATTACAATCGAAACAATAGACAAATATTATAGGAAATATGTATCATGGTTCGCCTCTAAGAAATCTGATACACTCTATTTTAGACTTTTTAAATGTGTCCGCCTGATTTTGTCTTCACTTCTCTTTTTTTATTTATTCCCCCTCAATATTGCTATATGTTGCAAAGCAATTACACTATTTATTTATATGGATATTCTGGAAGCATATAGAAACTTGGCACTTGTACCGTGAGCCGTTACTTTCTTCTTGAGATTTTATAGACAATTTTTTTATGTATAAATTCATTAAAGAATTAAACTTGACATAAAAGAAGATGAACTAGAAGGGTTTATATCAAAAGTGAGGATGAAAACAAGGAATGCATCCTTTAAGGGAAATAAACACGATTGTATATGTACCCCCAAACTCTTTTTATGTTTTGTTTCCCCCATTTTTTCACTCGATGCGTATCCGAAAGTTGAATTGTGGTGAAATTTGACAATGCAAAACAAGTGATAAAATAATTTCAAAAATAAAAGAGAAACACATGTTTTTAGTGATATTTAAAAAAACTTTCTATTGAAAGATTAAAGTCATAATTACAATAGAAACAAAAGACAAATATGCTACGAAGCAGGTATCTTGGTTGGCCTCTAACCATTTGGATACTCTGCATTTTATGACTTGACACAAAATACTTGAAACAAAAGATGATCAAAGAAAATAGTTTATATCGAAAGTGAGGTTGAAAACAGGTAGCGAAGCCTTTAAGAGAAATAGACATGATTGTATAAGCACCCTCAAACTCTTTTTATGTTTTGTTTTCCCCTTCTTTTCACTTGGCGCGTATCTAAAACTTGAATTTTGGTGAAAGTTGACAACGCAAAACAAGTGGTATATAATGTTAAAAAATAAAAGAAAAAATCTAATGCTTTTGAAAATATTTAAGCGAAATTGTCAATGAAAGATTAGAGTCATAATTACAACGGAAACAATAGACAAATATGGTAGGAAACATGTATCATGCTTTGCCTCTAAGAAATTGGATACACTCTATTTTTAGACTTTTTGAATGGATCTCCCTCGATTTTATCTTCACTTCTCATTTTTTTTATCTATTCCCCCGCTCAATATTGCTACATGTTGCAATGCAATTACACTATTTATTTATATGGATATTCTGGAAACATATAGAAACTTGACACTTTTACCGTGAGCCGTTACTTTCTTCTTGAAATTTTTAGACAATTTTTTATGTATAAATTCATTAAAGAACTTAAACTTGACACAGAAGAAGATCAAAAAAGGATTTATATCGAAAGTTAGGATGAAAACAATGAATGAAGCCTTTAAGGGAAATAAAAACGATTGTATAAGTATCCCTAAACTCTTTTTATGTTTTGTTCCCGCCTTTATTCGCTCGAAGCGTATTTGAAACTTGAATTCTTGTTAAATTTGACAATGCAAAACAAGTGATAAATAATGTTAAAAAATAAAAGAGAAACACATGTTTTTGTGATATTTAAGCAAACATTCCAATGAAAGATTAGAGTTGTAATTACAGTGGAAACAACCGACAAATATGGTAGGAAGCAGTTACCTTGGTTGGCCTCTAACCAATTGGATTCTCTGCATTTTCAAACGTGACACAAAATACTTGAAAAAAAGAAGATCAAAGAAAATAGTTTATATAAAAAGTAAGGATGAGAACAGGGAGCAAAGCCTTTAAGGGAAATAGACATGATTGTATAAGCATCCCAAACTCTTTCTATGTTTTTCTTCCACCCTTTATTCACTCGATGTGTATAGGAATCTTGAATTGTGGTGAAAGTTGACAATGCAAAACAAGTGGAATATAATGTTCAAAAATAAAACAAAAACTAATGTTTTTGAAAAATATTTAAGCGAACCTTCCAATGAAAGATTAGAGTCATTATTACAATGGAAACAATAGACAAATATGGCAGGGAGCAGGTATCATGGTTGGCCTTTAACCAATTGGATACTCTGCATTTTCGGACTCTTTAAATGGATTAGCCTCAATTTTGTCTTCACCTCTCTTTTTATTTATTTTCCCCATAATTATTGCTATATGTTGCAATGCAATTACTGTCTATTTATTTACATGGAGATTCTGGAAACATATAGAAACTCGACACTTTTACTGTGAGCCGTTAGTTTCTTCTTGAGATTTCTTTTAAATGATTTTCTTACATAATAATTCTACATTTCTATTATGCTAAATTTTGGGATATTAAAACACTTTTACTCTGAGCTGTCAGTTTCTACTTGAGATTCCTTTGAAACTATTTTTTATGTATAAATTCAAAGAGCTCAAACTTAACATAAAATACTCGAAACAAAAGAAGATCAAAGAAAACAATTTATATTAAAAGCGAGGAAGAAAACAGGGAGTGAAGCCTTTAAGGGAAATAGACATGATTGTATAAGCACCGCAATAGTCTTTTTATTTTTTTTGCCACCCTTTTTTCACTCAGCGCGTATAGGAAACTTGAATTATTGTGAAAGTTGATAATCCAAAACAAGTGGTACATAATGTTAAATAATAAAAGAAAAACTAATGTTTTTGAAGATATTTAAACAAAATTTCCAATCAAAGATTAGAGTCATATTACAATGGAAACAACAGTCAAATATGGTAGGAAACATATATCATCTCTAACAAATTGGATTCTCTCCATTTTCATACTTTTTAAATGGGTCAAACCTCGATTTTGTCTTCATCTCCCTTTTTATTTATTTTTCCCCTCAATATTTCAATATTTTGCGGTGCAATTACTCTATATTTATTTATCTGAATATTCTTGAAACATATAGAAACTTGTCACATTTATTGTGAGCCATTAGTTTATTCTTGAGATTTTTTAAACAAATTTTTATGTATAAATTCATTAAAGAACTTAAACTTGACACGAAAGAAGATCAAAGAAAAGGGTTTATATCAAAAGTGAGGATGAAAGCACAAAGTGAAGCCTTTCAGGGAAATATACACAATTGTATAAACACCGCAAACTCGTTTTATGTTTTGTTTCCCCTCTTTTTTCACTCGATACATATTTGAAACTTGAATTATGGTAAAATTTGACAATGCAAAATAAGTGATAAATAAGATTTAAAAATAAAAGAGAAACACATGATTTTGGAGATATTTAAGCGAACTTTCCGTTGAAAGATTTGAGTCATAATTACAATGGAAACAACAGACTAATAAGGTATGAACCAGTTATCTTGGTTGGCCACTAACCAATTGGATATTCTGCATTTCTCAGACATGAAACAAAATACTTGAAACAACAGAAGATCAAAGAAAACAATTTATATTGAAAGTGAAGTTGAAAATAGGGAGCGAAGCCTTTAAGAGAAATAGACATGATTTTATAAGCACCCCTAAACTCTTTTTATGTTTTGTTTGCCCCCTTTTTCACTCGGCTCGTATCTGAATCTTGAATTATGGTGAAAGTTGACAACGCAAAACAAGTGGTATATATTGCTAAAAAATAAAAGAAAAAAACTAATGTTTTTGAAGATATTTAAGAGAAATTTTCAATGAAAGATTAGAATAATAATTACGATGGAAACAACAGACAAATATGGTAGGAAACATGAATCATGGTTCCCCTCTAAGAAATTGTATACACTCTATTGTTAGACTTTTTAAATGGGTCTGCCACGATTGCCTTCATTTCTCTTTTTCTTTTTCTTTTTTATTTCGCTCCTCAATTTTGCTATTCGTTGCAATTCAATTACACTCTATTTATTTATATGGATATTTTGGAAAAATATAGAAAATTAACACTTTTATCGTGAGCCATAACTTTCTTCTTGAGATTTTTTAGACAATTTTTTATGTATAAATTCATTAAAGAACTTAAACTTGACACAAAAGAAGATGAAAGAAAAGGGCTTATATCAAAAGCGAGGATGAAAACAAGGAATGAAGCCGTAAAGGGAAATAAACACGATTGTATAAGTATCCTTAAACTCTTTTTATGTTTTGTTTGCCCCCCATTTATTCAATCGACATGTATTTGAAATTTGGAATGTGGTGAAATTTGACAATGCAAAACAAGTGATAAATAATGTTAAAAAATAAAAGAGAAACACATTTTTTTGTGATATTTACTTGAACATTCAAATGAAAGATTAGAGTCATAATTACAGTGGAAACAACCGAAAAATATGGTAGGAAGCAGTTATGTTGGTTTGCCTCTAGCCAATTGGATTCTTTGCATTTTCAGATGTGACACAAAATACTTGAAAAAAAAAGAAGATCAAAGAAAATAGTTTACATAAAAAGTGAGGATGAGAACAGGGAGCAAAGCCTTTAAGGGAAATAGACATGATTGTATAATCACTCCAAACTCTTTCTATGTTTTTCTTCCACCCTTTATTCACTCAGTGCGTATAGGAGTCTTGAATTGTGGTGATAGTGGACAATGCAAAACAAGCGGTATATAATGTTAAAAAATAAAAAAAAGACTAATGTTTTTGAAAATATTTAATCAAACTTTCCAATGAAAGATTAGAGTTATTATTACAATGGAAACAACAAACAAATATGGTAGGGAGCATGTATCATGATTGGCATTTAACCGATTGGAAACTCTGCATTTTTGGACACTTTAAATTGGTTAGCCTCGATTTTTTCTTCATCTCTCTTTTTATTTATTTTACCCATCAAAATTGCTATATTTTGTAATGCAATTACTCTTTATTTATTTATATGGATATTCTCGAATCATATAGGAACAAATAGAATCAATTTTCTAATGTTATAATTCTACGTTTCTATTATGATAAATTTTGGGATCTTAAAACACTTTTACTCTGAGCTGTCAATTTCTACTTGAGATTTTTTTAATATTATTTTTTATGTATAAATTCATTAAAGAACTCAAACTTGACACAAAATACTTGAAACAAAAGAAGATCAAAGAAAACATTTTATATTAAAAATGAGGATGAAAATAAGGAGCGAAGCCTTTAAGGGAAATAAACTTGATTGTATAAGCACCGCAAAACTCTTCTTATGTTTTTTTTTTGCCACCCTTTTTTCACTTGGCCCGTATAGAAAACTTGAATTGTTGTGAAAGTTGATAATGCAAAACAAGTGGTACATAATGCAAAACAAGTGAGGTTGAAAATAGGGAGCGAAGCCTTTAAGAGAAATAGACATGATTGTATAAGCACCCCCAAACTCTTTTTATGTTTTGTTTGCCCCCTTTTTCACTCGGCGTGTATCTGAAACTGGAATTGTGGTGAAAGTTAACAGCACAAAACAAGTGATATATAATGTTAAAAAATAAAGAAAGAAACTAATGTTTTTGAAGATATTTAAGCAAAATTTTCAATGAAAGATTAGAGTCATAATTACAATAGAAACAACAGACAAATATGGTAGGAAACATGTATCATGGTTCAGTCAAAGAAATTGGATACACTCTATTTTTAGACTTTTAAATGGGTCCGCCTCGATTTTGTCTTCAGTTCTCTTTTTTTATTTATTTCCCCCTTAATATTTCTATATGTTGCAATGCAATTACACTCTATTTGTTTATATGGATATTCTGGAAACATATAGAAACTTGGTACTATTACTACGAGTCGTTACTTTCTTCTTGAGATTTTTTAGACAATTTTTTATGTATAAATTCATTAAAGAACTCAAACTAGACACAAAAGAAGATCAAAGAATAGGGTTTATATCAAAAGGGAGATGAAAACAAGGAATGAAGCTTTTAAGGGAAATAAACACAAATAAGTATCCCTAAACTCATTTTATGTTTTGTTTTCCCACCATTATTCACTCGACGTGTATTTAAAATTTTAATTGTTGTGAAATTTGAGAATGCAAAACTATTGATAAATAATGTTAAAAAATAAAAGAGAAATACATTCTTTTTGTGATATTTAAGCAAACATTCAAATGAAAGATTAGAGTAGTAATTACAGTGGAAACAACCGACAAATATGGTAGAAAGCAGTTATCTTGGTTGGCCTCTAACCAACTGGATTCTCTGCATTTTCAAAGTCATACAAAATACTTGAAACAAAAGAAGATCAAAGAGAATAGTTTATATAAAAAGTGAGGAAGAGAACAAGGAGAGCAGCCTTTAAAGGAAATAGACATTATTGTATAAGAACCCAAAATTCTTTTTCTGTTTTTCTTCCACCCTTTATTCACTCATTGCGTATAGCAATCCTGAATTGTAGTGAAAATTGACAATGCAAAACAAGTGGTATATAATGTTAAAAAAAAGAACTAATGTTTTTGAAAATATTTAAGCGAGCTTTCCAATGAAAGATTAGAATCATTATTACAATGGAAACAACAGACAAATATGGCAGGGAGCAGGTATCATGGTTGGCCGTTAACAAATTAGATACTATGTATTTTCGGACTCTTTAAATGGGTCAGCCTCGAATTTGTCTTCAGCTCTCTTTTTATTTATTTTCCCCATTAGTATTGCTATATGTTGCAATGCAATTACTCTCTATTTATTTATATGGATATTCTGGAAACAAATAGAAACTCGGCACTTTTACTGTGGGCGATCAGTTTCTTCTTGAGATTTCTTTTAAACAATTTTCAAATGTTATAATTCTACATTTTTGTTATGCTAAATTTTGGGATGTTAAAACACTTTAACTCTGAGCTGCCAGTTTCTATTTGAGATTCCTTTGAAACTATTTTTTATGTATAAATTCATTAAAGAATTCAAACTTGACACAAAATACTTGAAACAAAAGAAGATCAAAGAAAACAATTTATATTAAAAGTGAGGATGAAAACAGGGAGTGAAGCCTTTAAGGGAAATAGACATGATTGTATAAGCACCGCAATACTCTTTTTATGTTTTTTTTTGCCACCCTTTTTTCACTCGACGTGTATAGGAAACATGAATTGTTGTGAAATTTGATAATTCAAAACAAGTGGTACATACTGTTAAAAATAAAAGAAAAAATAATGTTTTTGAAGATATGTAAACAAAATTTCCAATGAAAGATTAGAGTCATAGTTACAATGGAAACAACAATCAAATATGGTAGGAAACATATATCATGGTTGGCCTCTAACAAATTGGATACTCTGCATTTTCATACTTTTTAAATGGGTCAACCTCGATTTTGTCTTCATCTCTCTTTTTATTTATTTTTCCCCTCAATATTTCAATATGTTGCGATGTAGTTACTCTTTATTTATTTATATGGATATTCTTGAAACATATAGAAACTTGTCACATTTATTATGAGTCGTTAGTTTATTCTTGAGATTTTTAAAAAAAAATTTATGTATAAATTCATTAAAGAACATAAACTTGACACAAAAGAAGATCAAAGAAAAGGGTTTATATCAAAAGTGAGGATGAAAGCACGGAGTGAAGCCTTTAAGGGAAATATACACAATTGTATAAGCACCCCAAACTCGTTTTATGTTTCGTTTTTCCTCTTTTTTCACTCGTTGCGTATCTGAAACTTGAATTGTGGTGAAATTTGACAATGCAAAACAAGTGATAAATAAGATTTAAAAATAAAATAGAAACACATGTTTTTGGAGATATTTAAGCGAACTTTCCGTTGAAAGATTAGAGTCATAATTATAATGGAAACAACAGACAAATAAGGTATGAACTAGTTACCTTGGTTTGCCACAAACCAATTGGATATTCTGCATTTTTAGACATGATAGAAAATACTTGAAACAGAAGATCAAAGAAAACAATTTATATCGAAAGTGAAGTTGAAACTAGGGAGCGAAGCCTTTTAGGGAAATAGACATGATTGTATGAGCACCCCCAAATTCTATTTATGTTTTGTTTCTCCCCTTTTTTCACTCGGCGTGTATCCGAAAGTTTAATTGTGGTGAAATTTGACAAATCAAAACAAGTGATAAATAAATTTCAAAAATAAAAGAGAAACACATGTTTTTGGTGATATTTAAGCGAACTTCCTATTGAAAGATTAGAGTATTAATTACAATGGAAACAATAGACAAATATGCTAGGAAGCGAGTGTTGGAGCCCAATTTTCATCTTAAATTTATTTTAAGATTAAATTTGTTTTAAAATTTAAAATTATTTTAAATTTAAATTTAATTTGAGTTTAAATTTACTTACAAATTTAAAATTATTATAAATTTAAATTAAATAAAATCTAATTACAAAATGTCCAATTACAAATCAAAGCCCAATTTGGCCAAATTCAAATGACCCAAATACTAATGGACCTAAACAGGCCCAAATCTAAGCCCAATTATAAATGACCAAAATTCCCTAAATACCTAAATGACCCAAAGTCAATACAAGTGGGTCTGTGGCCACCCCACTTGTACTGTCACCACCACCATCCCAACCAACCAGGGCATGCCACGTCAGCGGTGTCACCTCCAGGCAACTTGCTTCTGCCACAGCCACCGTCCTCAACGGCTGCCACTGCCACTGAGTCGTACCTGCAAAGGAGATTAGACATACATTTAGTTATGTAAAACAAAACAGAATTATTGTAATTCTGGTTATAAAACCAGATTCAAACACCTTGAGAAGGGGTCCTTTTTTTGGTTTTGTTCTTTTGAAAGATTACAAATCAATACAACAAACAGATTCTCAAAGTGTTTACAAATCCAAATAGAAAAAAGGTTAGCAAGCAAAGATATTCAAACAGATAGGGCATAAAACTATAGAAGCAAGGACAAATCAGATTCACAACACTTAGTTATTAAGGCATCTAGGTATTTTCAATGAATTTTTACCACCATTTATGATTAAAGTTTTTTTTTTATTTAAAACCCCATTTAGTTTCAATGCATGCATTAATACATGTATACATTACCCCTTTTAGCATTTACTATTTTTATTTTCCAAAATGTATTAATAGAGTCAGTATTAATAATAGTCATAATAACATTAATAATAATACTATAACATTTAAGAATAATATTAATAATATTAATAACCAAAAAAAAGGAAAGCGAGAGGACACTCCCCTCTTTCGATCTGCCTCCGCCGATTGAGGTTGTGGACGGAGACCCCATAGCCACCGCCGATCTTGCGATCTTAGACATTGCCATCGTTGGTTCGAGTACAAAACCAAGGAATGAACAAAATCAAAACAGTTAGTTTTAAAAACAAATCAGTAAACAACCAGACTTAAAATAGAGAACAAAGGGAATAAGAATATATCACTCTCTAAAACCAGATAAAAGTTCAAAAGCAGGTTTAGATCTAAAAGATTTATGCATGAAGTTTTAAAATCAAAATAAAATAGAAAATAAACGAAAAGGAGAGGGACTTTCGGCCTACCTGGCGGCGCGTACGACGGAGTGATGATGGAGTGCGTTAGGCAGCAACGAGTGGTCGCGCGTGGAGTCAACGCATGGCGGACGGCGGTGGCCGGAAGCCTGGTCGGCCACGAAGGAAAGGGGTGAGAGAGGAGAGAGATGAGAGGATTTGAGAAAAGGGGGGGTCTTCAGAGAACAATTAAAATTTAGAAAAAATGAAAGCAAGAAATGGATTTTACAAAGGGTTTCAGGGTTTAAATACCCTCACCAAAATGACGACGTTTTGGTGAGGGTATTTCGTTTAAAACGGCATCGTTTCTTTAAAAATGCCCATAGCCCGACCCGTATCAGACCAGACCCGACCTAGGATCCGCGTTATTTTTTTTTAATGGTATATTTATGCATTCGGTCCTTTCGCTTTTTTGGATTGTTTCAATTTCGTCCTCTTCATACTTTTGATTAATTGTAAATTTGCCCAATAATTTTCATTCTTTTTCAATTTAATCCTTTGACCTTTTGAAAGCACCAGAGGCTTCCACGTGTCACTTGTTTTTGGTTTTATTGCCCTAAAGGTCCCCAAACTATACACAAATTATATTTTTACCCTCGAACTTCCAAAAATTTCATTTTTGATCCCGAAACTTCCAAAAATTATATTTTTACCCTCGAACTTCCAAAAATTCTATTATTGACCTCAAAACTTTTGAAAATTACATTTTTACCCCTAAACTTCCAAAAATTCCATTTTTGACCTTGAAACTTTTGAAAATAACATTTTTACCCCTGAACCTCCAAAAATTCCATTTTTGACCCCAAAACTTCCAAAAAAATATTTTTTACCCCTGAACTTCAAAAAATTCCATTTTTCACTTCGAAACTTCTAAAAATTAAAATTTTATCCCAAAACTTTCGAAAAATCTATTTTTGACCCCGAAACTTCCAAAAAATACATTTTTAACCTCGAACCTCCAAAAATTTGATTTTTGACCTCAAAACTTTCAAAACTTACCATTTTACCCTCGAATGTCCAAAAATCCCATTTTTTGATCTCGATTTTCCTAAAAATTACCATTTTACCCCCGGATGTCCAAAAATTCCGTTTTTGATCTTGATTTTTTAAAAAGTTATCTTTTTACCCCTAGGTGTCTAAAAATTCTATTTTTAATCCCGAACTTTCCCAAAATTACCATTTTGCCCCCAGGTATCCAAAAGTCTTATTTTCAACTTCGATTGCATCATTTTTCTTCCTCATCAATATTTGCATTTAATTTTAATTATTATGCACTCGTTTTCCAAAAAAAGATGGTTTCGACAGTGGGTATCTTGGTTGGCCTCAAATCAATTAGATACTCTACATTTTCAGACTTGACACAAAATACTTGAAACAAAAGATGATCAAAGAAAATAGTTTATATTGAAAGTGAGGTTTAAAATAGGGAGCGAAGCCTTTAAGAGAAATAGACATGATTGTATAAGCACCCTCAAACTCTTTTCATGTTTTGTTTCCCCCCTTTTTTCACTCAGCTCGTATCTAAAACTTGAATTGTGGTTAAAGTTGACATCGCAAAACAAGTGGTATATAATGTTAAAAAATAAAAATAAAAACTAATGTTTTTGAACATATTTAAGAGAAATTTTCAGTGAAAGTTTAGAGTAATAATTACAATGGAAACAACAGAAAAATATGGAAGGAAACATGTATCATGGTTCGCCTCTAAGAAATTGGATACTCTCTATTTTTAGAATTTTTAAATGGGTCCGCCTCGATTTTGTCTTCACTTCTCTTTTTGTATTTATTTCCCCCTCAATATTGTTATTCGTTGCAATTCAATTATACTCTATTTATTTATATGGATATTTTGGAAACATATGGAAAATTGACACTTTTACCGTGAGCCGTTACTTTCTTCTTGAGATTTTGTAGACAACTTTTTATATATAAATTCATTAAAGAACTTAAACTAGACACAAGAGAAGATGAAAGAAAAGGGTTTATATCAAAAGCGAGGATGAAAACAAGGAATGAAGCCGTCAAGGGAAATAAACACCATTGTCTAAGTATCCCTAAACTCTATTTATGTTTTGTTTGTCCCCCTTTTATTCACTTTACACGTATTTGAAACTTGAAATATGGTGAAATTTGACAATGCAAAACAAGTGATAAGTAATGTTAAAAAATAAAAGAGAAACACATTTTTTTTGAAATATTTTTACAAACATTCAAATGAAAGATGAGAGTCGTAATTACAGTGGAAACAACCGAAAAATATGGTAGGAAGAAGTTATCTTGGTTGGCCTCTAACAGATTGGATTCTTTGCATTTTCAGATGTGACACAAAATACTTGAAAAAAAAAGAAGATCAAAGAGAATAGGTAGCAAAACCTTTAAGGGAAATAGACATGACTGTATAAGCACCCCAAACTCTTTCTATGTTTTTCTTCCACCCTTTATTCACTCAGTGCGTATAGGAATCTTGAATTGTGGTGATAGTGGATGTTGAAGCTCAATTTGTCTGGGCCCAACTCAAAACCAAACCAAAATAATAAACTGAAAATAATAAAAATATTAAATTAAAATTTATTTTAACTTAAATGTCTGATTTACACAAATTAACTCGAAAAAAAAAAAGCCCACATACTACCTAGCCCAACCTAAATTACCCAGCCCACTAACTTAAAATTTTCAATAACTAGAAACCCTAGCCTTCTAGCCACCGCTTCCCTCTCGTGCACCTTCTCGAGGATGTCTGACACCTCCACGCCAAGACCTGCCATTGTCGAAAGCCACCACCATCTAAAGTAACTGCAAAAGAATAGAGAAAAAGAAAGAAGACAACAAAGAGAAGAAACAAAAACAAATGATTATATCTCGGCTATAAAGCTAAACAATTTTCCTTATACTTTTTTTTACGAACTGATAGCAATAAAAAAATCAAAGAGAAGATTTGTAAGGTTCATTGTTTAAGATATTCGTACATATATTTTTTATTTTCTTTTGTTCACTTTGCTACACGAATAAAAGAATAACAACAAAAAGAGGAAGAGAGTAAGTTTACCTTAGGGTTCATCCTTCGAGTCAGGGCCCTTCGGATCGTTTCATATTTGAAAAGGGCTCCTAAAATCGAAGGATCAAATCTTTTAAAAAAATCGAAGCTGAAAGGTTCGTTCTTTTAAACTTTAAGGCCAAATCTAAAGACTAAAAGACTAAAAGAAATTTTTTTCTTACCTTCGACCATCGTGGGCAGTGGTCATCGGTGTCGACGACCAATGGCCTACAGCAAAGCTACGGCAGACCTATGGTGACGAGCTCTTGAGTCCTTGAGAGAAAAAGAATGGAAGGGAAAGTTTTTTTTTTTAAAACTAAGTAAAAAAGACTTTTTTGTTAATTATTTTACTTATAAAGCCATGTAAAACGATGTAGTTTTGGAGAGGAAGGCTTAACTGCCAAAACGGTACCGTTTTGAACTATACTCGAATTTGACACGAACCCATCCTGAGGATTCGTGTGAGTTTTGGGATATTTCTCCTCGTGGTCCTTCCTCTTTTGTGCCCTATCTCAATTTTGTCCTTTTATTTTTTATTTGTTTTAATTTGGCCACATAATTTATTTTTCGTGCAACTTGGTCCTTTGACCAGTGGTTTTTGAATGGATGCACAAATTTGGGAAAATTTCTTTATAGGTCCCTGTTGTTTTTTAAAATTGTTTTAATGAATTGTTTTTTTATTTGTTTTGGTTTTATCTTTTTAAATCCTTTCATTTTTAATTTTAAAAAAAATTCTCATCATTTCTATTTTGTTTCTAATTTCATCATCATTTTATTTATTTTTTTCTTTTCGCATTTTAACCTTTTTTTTCAAATTAGAAAGTGATTTTATTTTTTAAAAAAAATAAAATTGGTAGCCTGACCATTATCGTGAAACTTTTTGCAAATATGGGAAAATTTCCCATTTAACTCTCTTTTTTTTAAACTTGTTTTAATATGTTTTTTTATTTCTCTTTACATCTTTTAAATTTTTTTTATTTTGTTTTCAATTCAATCCTATTTTAAATTTATTTATTTATTAATATATTAATTAATTTATTTTATGTATTAAATGGGTATATTGTTAATTTATTTCATCATGTCTTTGTCATTATATATTTATGACATGTCATATTTTATTATTATATGTGCATATTGTGCTATTTCATTCATCCTTTTTTTTTTTACAAAATATAAATATTTATGTTTGGATAAAACAAAAATTTCAAAATTAAGGCAATGTTCATTATTTCGTAATTTGAAAAGTCGTACCTTAACTTACTAGGTGCGGTTTTTCTTCGAATCGAAATAATCGAATACCCTTCTCTTTTTTTTTTTACAAAATAATAAAACGTGAGATTTAAAAAAGAATGCTTGTTGTTTTTGAAAATTTGAGGTGTCGTGCCCTAACTCACTGGACACGACTTCCTTTCTCAACTTTCAAAATAATGAGCATTCCTCACAAAGTTTGATTTTTGAAAATAATATTAAATCTATTAGTCATGTATTTAGGGATCGTATTTTAATTTCTACTCGGGTTTTCAAGTTTTCAACAATTAAGACCTTTAAAAAATCGACTTGGTACCAATTTTGGGCATGTGAGGGTGCTAACCCTTCCTCACACATAATCGACTCCTAAACCCATTTTCTGGATTTCAAAGACCTATTTGTTTTTTACAAATTAAAAATGTTTTAAGGTGCTCGACTCCGTTTTCTACTTTAAAAATAAAAGTTCGGGATTTTTTTAAAAAAAGAACGTTTCGACAGCTTGGTGACTCCGTTGGGGATGAATAAGAGAGTCAAGCCAGAAGTCGATTATTTTCGGGTCCTTTTTGTTAAAAATTTCAAAAACTAGGTTTAAATTGATATATGATCCTTTGTATTTTCTGTGAAATGCCATGATAATATTATTGCTAGTATAAGTTCGCATTCATTTCAATCTATTACTACACCTTTTAAGTGAAAGTGAGAAACTATTCCTTCGTGAGGTTTTCACCTCCATGCAGGATAGTGAATTGCTTTCGGGATTACATTCGTACCTATGTTTTCATGAAGTTTTCACTTCCGTGCAAACATATGGGAAATGTGTCCCCCTAAATCAAACTCATCCGTATGAGCCTGTAATGGGTGAGGATCGAGGAATCTGCTAGTTTAGGTACCTTAACTCTAGAACCTAAACCGCATATAATGAGCCTTAAGTGCCTACCTTAGGATAGAATTAGACCAAACTGTTAGCAGTCTCCCAGGCCTAGGTTCTTTGTTTATATCTATATTTTATTATCATACTGTCTTGTGTTTTCTTTTGTTTTTTTTTTTGTTGTTGCTTGCATTACATCCTTATACAAGGAAAGGTGTGGATTTAAGCTCAATTACTAAATAGAAAACTAGTCATAAGAAAGTGAGTTTCTTGATAAGGTAGAAGACAATATGGTCGTGTGCATATGGTCAAAAGAAAGACAAAAAATCAATGATTTTCCTGAAGAGTAAGACGGAAATGAAGATCGCACAATGAACCAAACTTTGAAGCAGCTACGAGAAGTGACTGATCACTTAACAATTTAAGTTGACATTTTGGACAAAAAAATGATGAACCAGGGCAAAATTGGATGATTTCCTATGAAGATTAAGGCTTTTGAACACTAAGACACAATCATATGTGTGTCAGCCTTCTGTAAAGAATTTTTTTTTCTAGTAAAGTTTTCTTATAAAATTGAGCTGAGTCAATGCCTTTCTTATGCTTACATGCATCCATAAGAAGCACATATTATTAACTTACATAGAATCCCATTAGAGCCTACCTTAAGTAGAACTGTGCCAAACCTTTAGTGGTTACACAAATAAGGTAAGTAATACGGTTATATTTTTGTTTCATTGCTTTTAATTGCAAGTTTATTCTTGTATTAATCATACTACCTTATTTTTTTTGAATCTGTTTGCATTGCATTTTCATCTAAAAAGGTGTTGATTCATGTTCTATTGCTAAATAGATAACTGGTCATAAGAAAAAGAGTTCCTTGATATGGTAGAAGTCAACGCGATCGTGCGTATGTGGTCTAAGAAAAATAACAACAAAAGGCAGTAGCCTGCCAAAGGGGCACATATCAAAATTTTGGGATTACACCCAAATAATTGAAACCCATAATAGTTTGCAAGAGCTGAAGGAAGTGTGGAAGACAAAATGAGATAGATGTTCTAATATTTTGATTTGCCTTACCTACTAAAGCTTAGTTTCTTCACTTTTAAATACGTGAACATGAGATAGAAGAATACGATACGTCGCTTCATTGCCCAAGGATTTAGAATAATATTGCCTATTCTAAACGAGCGAGCATTACGTTGTAACCCTAATTAAGGAAAAATGGATAACAAGTGCTTTACCTTAAAAAACTTGCAAGACATAGTACACTCAAATGCAAGAAAGAATGTCAACATCCTCGCTTCAAACACGAATGACTTAATTGTCTTCCCTAAAGTGTTAGGGCACGTAGATGGCACGGTTGCAGATTTGTTTGACCGGCTTGACAAAAGAATCACTCATGTTCTAGCAATCTTAGCCACTAAACACCTGTCGAAGAAAGGGCAAAAGAAGGGGTATTGGTGCACAACTTTTGCTAGTATGGTTCCAGGGACATTTTTGGAAAGTCAAAAAAGTCTCTTATCGAGTATTCTCTAACGACTACTCTCTGTCGAAGGAATTTATGACAATCCAAAGACAAGATGATTTCACCAAAGAAATTAGAAATAAATGAGGAATGACTCCAACGCTCTTAGGGGAAAGTCTGAGATAGGGACCATGTCGCAATCAAGGATTCGACCCAAGTGCGAGAAATTACTAACCACTTGTAGACTTTAGCCATTCAAGACCAATGCTTTGAACTTGAAATCAATGTCAAACCGGAGAAAAAAATTAGCTTGGAAGATTAGGACTTCGAGCATTAAGGCATGACCATACATGTATCTGCCTTATGTACAGAAATTTGTTTTCTAGTAAAATTGATCTAATGGAATGGAACCAAGAATCAACACTTTTTTGCTTGCATTTTATCATTCATTTGCATTGCACTTCATGCATTTTATCATTCATTTTATCATTCATTTTAACAACACTTTAGGAATGTTAAAATTTTTTTAGCAAAAGTCTTATTGAGAGTAGAACCCATCGAGAGTTCGTCCCTACGCCCTTGAAAGTGTTTTGGATAGCTAGACTGTAGAGGAGTTTCCTGTAGATTTTAGGATTTTCCAAGAAAAATATTCAGAATTCACTGATCACTCTAAGCCCGAGACTAATAAGGATCCTTTTATAAAGGGCACATGACCACTGTCTTTTATTTCGATGAAAATGAAGCATTTTTTTGTGTGTCCTTCTTGGAAAACATCTTGCTTTTCTTTTTCAACTGTAATCATACCATATAGCTAATCATTTTTAAATTCATTTATTCTTTGAGCTTCTCTTACCCATTTGTTGGATCCCTTGATATCAACGATACGAGCGACACTATTGTTGACTCAGAGCCCCTTTTGAGAAAAATATATGTTTAGAAAAACTTCAAAACTTTGAAGATGATCAAGAATGTAACTTGTCTCTCGATCTGCTACGTATGTTCGAGCAAGACAAGAGTCAAATATTACCTCACAAAGAATCAACAGAAATTGCTAGTTTGGGGAATGAAAATGAAAAAAAGATAGAAAAATGAAAATCAAGACATGTATCTCTCCAAAAATAAAGCGAGATCTCGTAGAGTTACTGCTAGAATTCGAAAAGGTCTTCGCATGATCCTATCAAAGCATGTCGGGTTTAAGAAACTGATGTCATGACGCACAAGCTCCCATAAAGGAAGAATACAATCCAGTTCAAATAAAAACTTCAAAGAATGAGGCTTGACGTGTTATAAAAAAAGAAAAGAAAAAGGGTCGAGATAAAAAACTTGCAAAGGGCATCTTGAAACCTAGGAAAAAAAAAGAAATAAAAACAAAGAAAAAAAGGAAAAAGTCAAGATGAAAACCCGCAAAGGGCATCTCCTTCACCTCTTCACGTCATAGCCTTCTTCTATGAGGAGCTTGGACGTCATCTGGCTAATTTTGCCAAATGATTCAATGAGCATAAATTCATCTTCGTGATCAATGATTACTTCACCAAGTTGGTAAAAGCTACTTTCTATGCCGATGTCACAATATCTACACATGAGAGCAAGGGTCTACAGTTAGTTCAAAATCAAACATCACAAATTCAGCACCATATTGTCCAAAAGTGGATGGGGCAATGGAGGCAGTTAACAAGAATATCAAGAAGATTGAGACCTACAAAGATTGGCATGAGGAGTTATCATTTTCTCCCTATGCTTATTGAACATCAATCAATAATATCAAGAAGATCGAGACCTATAAAGTTTGGAATGAGAAGTTATCATTTGGTCTCTACACTTATTGAGCATCAATCAAGATTTTGTTGGGGCAACACCTTTCCCATTAGTTTATAGAAAGGAAGTAGTTCTATCCATTGGAGTCGAGTTTCCTTCCCTTCAAATTTTGTTAGAATTGATGAAGTAAAATTGATTCAATCCAGAAGCAGTCAGTTAAACTTGATTGAAAGATGCTAAAGGCTATCTGTTATGATCAAATGTACCAATAACAAAGAAGGATCTGCTCTAGAGAAGTCCACAAGAAAGCCATCTTACCTACAAATAGACTTCCAAGGAAAATGGATGCTAAATTTGGAAAAACTTCTTGAGGTGAAGAAAACCTTTTTGGGAGAAGCTTTGATTTTGACCGAGATGGACGGTAAGGACTTGCCTAATCTCATGAACTCAGACTCAGTAAGAAAAATTTTCAACCAAAAAAAAGGAAGAAAAAGAAAAAAAGAAAAGACAAAGAAAACCAAAAAAATAAAAGGAGAAGTCGAGCTGAAAACCTGCAAAGGGCATCTCGAAACCTAAGGAGATTTGAGTTGAAAGCCTGAAAAGGCGGCTTAATTTTGAAAAAAAAAGAGGCATGAAGTGGTCTTCTTTCCCAAAAGTAACAAGGTGAAGAAACTTTTCACCTTGAGGCATCAACGAAGTACTCCAAATTTCATGGACACAAGTCAAGCTCAGAATGGTCCTCATCAAGTTTGCTCATTGAAGCTCATACTTTGATATTTGGGGCACCTAACTCCATTCTTTGCTCACCTTATGTTTGAAAACTTTTGACCAATATGGGTCATTTTTAATCTTTTTATTCATGTGAGCTTTACCTCCAATAAAATTCAATTTTATTCGCCTTGCGACCATGTTCAAGCACTTCTGCATCAAATAACAATTATTGAACCAATGATCTTTTCATTTGTTCGAGCTCTGCCTTCAATCAAATTCAATTTCATCCACCTTATAACCCTGATTCAAGCATTTTTGCATTTGAAATAACAATTAATGGTCTAACGAAATAAGGAATAAATGGATTTTTGTATATCGCTCTGGAAATTTTCTAAATAGTACGGGGACCTAAAACAGGAGCACTAGTTTGAAATAACTAAACCCGAGGGTGAGAAGGGTCTTGAAACTAATAGTTCAAATTACAACAACCTATTTAGGTTTCTTGTTAAAAATACCATACCAAAAGAAGAACATGATAACACATCAGTGATAGGACTTAGACAAACAATGAATGATGTCGACTAAGGATTAGAAACAAAATAATTCTTAAAGATGACATTTTGTATTCTGGTTAGGAGCATTTGACTCATTTTGATCATGGAATCCTAATAAAATGGCCTGCATAGAGGCCTATTAAAGTATATTCTATAGGTTTCATTACCACGAAATGGCAAAATGAACCGAGGGAACATAAAGACATAAAGGGAAAGGTTGAGGTTGTAACGACGAACCCTGTACCTTAGAAGATGTGATGGGAAGGATTGAGGTTGCAACAGCGAATCTGGTACCATGAAGATATGAAGGGAAAGGTTGAGGCTGCATCGGCGAACCTGGTACCTTAGAGACGAGATGGGAAAGATCGAGGTTGCAACGATGAATCTAGTACCATAAAAATATAAAGGGGAATGGTTGAGGCCATAACGACAAACCTTGTACCCTAGAAACATGATGGGAAGGATTGAGGCCGCAACGGAGAATCTAGAACCATGAAGATCTTAGGAGAAATATTGAGGTCGTAAAGGCGAATCTGGAACCACAAAGGTCTGAAAGGAAGGTTGAGGTCCCAAAAGCGAACCTTATATCTTGAAAAAATATGGGAAAGATTGAGGCCACAATGACGAATCTTATACCATGAAGATATGGAGGGAAAGAGGTTGAAGCCGCAATGACAAACCTTGTACCCTAAAAATGAGGCGGGAAAGATTGAGGCTGTAACATCCGTGTGCTTCATTCGGATTTGGAATAGTGATAAAATAGAATTGAGAATTAGAAATGTTTAGCTGAAGTAAGGAAGGTTAGAAAAATTTAAGGATTAAATAGTAAATGAGAGAAATATGAGGGACTAAATAGAAAATTATCCAAATTGAATTTTGAGTCATCATAGGAATTAGATTGATTGAGGAGGGGCAAAAGAGTAATTTGGTGGAAGATATTTTTGGAGGCAAAGTTTTGGGCTAAAGTGTAAAGTTGGAAGGCCCAAGGATAAAATGTACAGTTTTACCATTTTTCTTAAGTGAGATATTTTAAGTGAAAATTCTTGAGAATTTGAGAGAAGAAAAAGTGATTAAAAAGATGACAATATCATCTTTTTCATTATGTTAGCTGTCCATGCCATTTTCTTCCATTTCCAACTTTTGCTTTTATTCCAAATAGGTCATTCCATCATTTTTAAGCTTTCCAAACTCCAAAATCTTCCATTTTCTTTGGAATTTCTGAAATAAAGTCATAAAAGAGAGTTAGTAGACACCTCAAATCTCATATAGAGTTACTTTTGGGGTGTTAGAGAGATAAAGGACTAAATTGAGAAAATTTGAATTCAAGGGTTAAGGTAAGAAATGGTTAAATTCTCATGACATACATGTATTTCGCTGTTATTTAGCAAGAAAATTATTGAATTATAGCTTATAGCTTATATGTGTTTATGTGAAATTGAAGAGAAAGAGAAGAGAGGCAAGGATCAAATTGAAGACAAAGGAAAAGAATAGAGCAAGGGGTAAAACAGAGGAAATTCAGCCTTTTTGTTGTAAGCAATACAAAAGTTTTGATTTATAGTTTATTTTCTCTAATGGTATATGAATTATTAGCATATAAATTGTTATATAGGTACATAGTTTGAATGTTTACAATGATAAAATGAAAGGATTAATATGTGATTGAGTAAAATAGTTTGGACAAAACAGAGGATAAACTTCGAAAATTCACCAAAAATTGTATATAATGAGTTAAGGGTCGAATTACATATTTAATTAAATCTTATTGAGTTCAGTTTCATATGGAAAAACAGTGAATTAAAAGGAATTGTATATTTTGAGATATACTAGCTTTTTGTGTAACAAGGTCAGAGTAGGTTCGAGTTCCCCTTTTCTGACTGTGAAAAATCATAGAAAAATATAGAAAAATTATTAGAGACTGAAATTTATATGGATGAAACCTTAATGAGTCCATTTTCAAAAGAAATAGACATCAACATCATTTTATCATTGTACGAAAAGAAAGAGAAATTTTAGTGAACAAAGGTCAAAACTGTCAGGCAGTAGAGAAAGGGTAAATTGAAAGAATTTACTGTACAAATTGGATAAAGTAAAAATTTTGTAAATTTTATAGTAAAACGATGATTGACTCTAGATTCAAAAACATCAAGCAGATTATAATTTCGGATTCTGTAGCTCAAGATATAAATAATTTAGTGACTGTGACGCAAGTGGACAACTTTGAAAATTAATGTGAAAATAAGAGTAAAGAGGTATATGATGATTATGTATATGTGAATAGAAATGTAAATGTGATATGTGAAATGATGAGAAATGATTAATATGAGAGATTATGCCCATGTAGACGAATTAGAACCGTTGTGATAATAGTGGCATGCCATTAAGGAACACTAGTGCGCCCTCTGTTTAGCACTGTGTGTGCCCTCTGTTATTAGCACTTCATGTGCCCTCTGATTAGCACTTGTGTGCCCTCTATTACCTAGTACTTATGTGCCCTCTATTAAGTACTTCGGTACTTTCTGTTAGTTCCGTTTATCCAATAGGTTCTTTAATAGTCTACAGTGGGCCAAATTGTGAAAAGTGACATAATTGTGAAATTAGCAAATGTGGTAAGTTATATGATTCATGTGAGTAATGCAAGTGGTTTATGAATGAAATCATTTAAATGTTTATTTATTATCTTTTGTAGTACTTACTAAGCCTTCACCGGCTTAACGCGTTTATTTTAACGTGTAGGTACAAAGGTTACAAGAAGTTAGGATCGAGCTTGGGACCTCTCATCACATCATACCATCATTTGTGCTCAAATTTAGGTACTTTACTTTTGGTAAAAATGACATGTACAATGGTTCATATATGTATCCTTAGTAGATTTTATTAAATGATATTTTGACCAAAATAAACTTAGAAATGAATTATTAAATGAAAGATTTTCTGTCACTCGATTTTTTTTCTGTACCGAACCTTAATGTAATGCTTCTATTCCAAAATTATATACGGGAATTGGATATAGGGGTGTTACATTTGTTGGTATCAAAGTGAAGGTTTTTTGATGTTTGGGGCTGGAAAATGAGTCCACAAGTACATGCCATTTTATATTTTGATGTGATAAGAGGTTATTTAGTTATTTAATTGTTTAAATTATGAATATTGTAGAAAGCAAAGATGTCAGACAGGTGAGAAGAGTTCGAAAATGAAAGTAGGGTTCCAAAACCTAATAGAGAAGAAGATCCACATAGGATCCGAGACCGAAGAGAATCAGTAAGTGAAGAAAGAACTCAACCCCTATGTGAATCAATGTCCCCTCCTCAAGAAATTCTGATTGCTACTTTGTTACAAACGATGAACCAGTTGTTACAACAAGTAGTAAGAAGCAATGTACAGAATGTGCCACCACAACCACCTACTAGTTCCCCTCAGCTGCAACCTTCTGTATCCAGTCACCGATCCCCTTTAGAAAGATTAAGAAAACACGGGGCTGAAGAGTTTAAGGGGAGAAAAGATGATGATCCTATAGAGGTAGAGGAATAGCTCGAGAATAGTCAGAGGTAATTTGAGGAACTACAGTGCACGGAAGAAGAAAAGCTAAGATGTGTTGTATATTTGTTAAAGGGTGAAGCCTACCAATGGTGGACTACAGTATCGAATATTCATCCTGAGGAGAGAATTAATTGGAATTTTTTTGTTTATGAATTCAAGAAAAAGTACATCAACGAGCTCTATCTGGAAATGAAAAAAAGGGAATTTCTAGATTTGAAACAAGGAAATATGTCGGTAGCTAAATATGAACGTAAATTTATTAGATTGAGCAGGTATGTCAAGGAATTGATAGCCAATAAAGCTGAAAAGTGTAGAAGATTTGAATGGGGATTAAATGAAGAAATATATGTTCCACTTCTACCATTCCATTTGCAAGAATTCTCTGTTTTGGTGGATCGAGCTCAAAGGCTAGAAAAAGGATTGACTCGGTCAAAAGAAAAGAGTGTTGGAAAAAGAATAGCAACAAGTGCTGCTCCTCCCCCTTCTTCGAAGAAAATGAGAGGTTATAGAGACTCTAGATATGTTTCTTTTCCATTTGGTTAGAGAACTTGAAATCAACCACAACAAGCTCAACAGGGAACTTCCATAGTTAGTACGAGTGGCACTAGAAGAAGGCCATCGCAATTGCAGTCATCATGTGAATATTGTGGATAGCTCCATAGAGAAGAATGTCGATTGAATACTCGAGCTTGTTTTAGATGTGGATCTAGAGATCATTTTATAAGAGATTTTCCGAGATTGATGAAAAATACTACAGAGTAGTCTGGAAGAGGGAGTTCAGCTTTATAAAAAAGTAAAGTGCCCGAGAATTCAAGTAATGCTGGCATGGGGTTGACAAGAGATGAAACTAGTAGGTCAGAATCTCGAAAGCCACAAATGTATGCCATCAGAACAAGAGAAGAAGAAGATGCTCCAGATGTGATCACTGGTAAATTTTCTTTATTTGACTCTCCAGTTATTACATTAATAGATCTAGGTTCTACGCATTCATAAATATGCATCTCCTTAGTAAAAGATAGAGAATTAGTGGTAGAACTTACGAAACATGAAGTGATAGTTACAAACCCTTTCGGACAAAGTGAAAGAGTCAATAAAGTGTGTAATAGGTGTCCTCTAAAGATTCAGGAATGTGAATTTCCAGTAGATCTTATGGCTTTGTCATTTAATGAATTTGATGTGATATTGGGAATGAATTAGTTATCTGAATATGGGGCCGTGGTTGATTGTAGTAGAAAAAGAATTCCTTTGAGAACTACAGATGGAAATGAGATGATTGTAACTGGTGAAAATTTTAGTGCTATGTCAAATGTGGTTTTTGCGATCAAAGCTTGTAAAATGATTAAGAAAGGGTACGATGCTTTCCTTGCTTATGTTTTGGATATCTGAGTACAAATGAAATAGAAAAGATATCAGTGATATGAGAATTTCCTGATGTGTTTTCGAAAGAGTTGTCGGGTTTACCTCCTGAAAGAGAAGTTGAATTTGGAATTGAATTAGTTTCGGGAACTGCATCAATTTCGATAGCACCATATAGAATGGCACCAGCAGAGTTAAAAGAATTGAAGACTCAGTTGCAAGAATTGTTTTAAAGGATTTATATGTCCAAGTATATCACCATGGGGAGCTCCGATCTTGTTTGTAAAGAAGAAAGATGGGTCTTTAAGGTTGTGTATAGATTACCGTTAGCTGAACAAAGTGATGATAAAGAATAAGTATATGTTGCCCAAAATTGATGATTTGTTCGATCAGTTGAAAGGAGCAAGTATGTTCTAAAAGATCGATCTCAGATCAGGATACTATCAGTTGCAGGTATAAGACTCGGATGTGCCAAAGACTGCCTTCAGAACCTGATATGGTCATTATGAGTTTTTGGTCATGCCATTCGGATTGATTAATGCTCCAGCTACTTTTATGGATCTTATGAATAGAATTTTTCAGTCATATTTGGATCAGTTTGTGGTGGTATTTATTGATGATATTTTGGTATATTCGAAAGGAGAAGAAGAACATGAGAAGCATCTTCGAATTGTATTACAGACTTTGAGAGAAAAGCAATTATTTGCGAAATTTAGTAAATGTGAATTTTGGTTGAAAGAGGTTGCTTTTCTGGGCCATATTATGTCTGAAGCTGGAATTCGAGTGGATCCGAAGAAGGTTGAAGCTATACTCGAATGGAAACTGCCAAAGAATGTGACTTAGGTAAGAAGTTTTCTGGGTTTGACCGGTTATTATAGAAGATTTGTTCAAGGATTTTCCATAATTGCATTGCCTTTAACGAGGCTATTGCAAAAAGATGTGAAGTTTGAATGGAATGAAAAGTACCAACAGAGTTTTGATAGATTGAAAGCAGCATTGACTGAAGCCCCGGTGTTAATTCAACTAGAATTTGGTAAGGAATTTGTGATTTATAGTGATGTTTCTTATAATGGTTTGGGTTGTGTGTTGATGCAAGATGCAAAAGTGGTTGCGTATGCATCAAGGCAATTGAAGCCACATGAGAGAAATTATCCTACACATGATCTTGAGTTAGCTGCTGTGGTGTTTGCATTGAAAATATGGAGACTTTACTTATATGGAGAAAAATTTTATGTTTATACTGATCACAAAAGTTTGAAGTACTTGTTGACTCAAAAAGAGCTGAACTTGAGACAAAGAAGATGGATTGAATTGATCAAAGATTATGATTGCATTATTGATTATCATCCCAAGAAAGCGAATGTTGTAGCTGATGCTTTGAGTAGAAAGTCAATAGCAGCATTGAAGGCAATGAAAGCACACTTGGAAATGCAATCAGATGGTGAGTTATCAGTTGAGTTAAAAGTGAAGCCAACTTTGTTACAAGAAGTGAAAGATGCACAAAAAGATGATGAAAAGTTGATGATGATGATAAAGAAGCAAGTTGAAGAAGGTAAAAATTGTGAATTTGAGATTGATAGTGAAGGAAATTTGAGGTTCCATAATAGGCTATTTGTGCCTAATCAAGAAAATTTGAAACGGAGAATTTTGGATGAAGCTCATCATAGTTCATTTGCTATGCATCCGGGGAGTAACAAAATGTATCATGATCTAAAGCCATTCTATTGGTGGAGAAGGATGAAATGGGATGTAGTTGAGTATGTCTCCAAGTGTTTGACATGTCAGAAGGTAAAAGCAGAACATCAAGTGCCATCAGGATTGCTTCAATCAATCACCATACCAGAGTGGAAATGGGAAAGAATTACAATGGATTTTGTCACGGGATTGCCACTTTCACCAAAGAAGAAAGATTCTATTTGGGTGATAGTTGATCGATTAACCAAGTTTGCTTATTTTCTCTCGGTAAGAACTAATTTCTCAATGGATAAGTATGCACAATTGTATATAGATGAAATAGTTAGACTTCATGGTGTGCCTGTATCTATTATTTCTGATCAGGATCCAAGATTTACATCAAAGTTTTGAGAAAAATTACATGAAGCTTTGGGTACTTGATTGAATTTTACTACAGCATATCATCCTTAGATAGAGGAACATTCAAAAAGGGTGATTTAGATTGTGGAAGACATGTTGAGAAGCTGTATTATTGAGTTTGAAGGCAATTGGGAAAGGTATTTACCGTTGATTGAGTTTACTTATAATAACAACTATCAGTCAAGTATTCAAATGGCGCCTTATGAAGCATTATATGGAAGAAAATGTAGAACTCCTGTGTGCTAGACAGAGTTAAGTGAACAGAAACTCGTGGGTTCTGATCTAATTCGAGAAACTGAAGAAAAAGTAAAGTTAATTCGAGAGTGATTAAAGGCTACTTTAGATAGACAGAAGTCATATGCTAATTTGAAAAGGAAAGATATAGAGTTTAATGTTGGTGAAAATGTTTTCTTAAAAATATCTCCATGGAAAAAGGTTCTTCGATATGGAGAAAAGGGAAATTTGAGCCCAAGCTTTATCGGGCCCTATGAGATTTTGGAAAGAATTGGTCTAGTTGCTTATCGATTTGCTCTTCCTCCAGAGTTAGATAAGATTCATAATGTTTTTCATGTGTCTATGTTGAGAAATTATCGGTCTAATCTGTCTCATGTGATTACTCAAGAAGTCATAGAAATACTAGCTCGAGAAGTAAAAGAATTGAGAAATAAAAGAGTTCCTCTGGTAAAAGTGCTATGGAGACATCATAACTCAGAAGAAGCTACTTGGGAAAGAGAGGAAACGATGAAACAATAGTATCCACAATTGTTCAGTACAGGTAAATTTCGAGGACGAAATTATTTTTAAGGGGGAGAATTGTAACATCCATGTGTTTGAACCGGATTTGGAACAGTGATAAAATAGAATTGAGAATTAGAAATGTTTAGTTGAAGTAAGGAAGGTTAGAAAAATTTAAGGATTAAATAGTAAATGGGAGAAAATATGAAGGACTAAATAGCGAATTATCCAAATTGAATTTTGAGTCGTCATGGGAATTAGATTGATTGAGGAGGGGCAAAAGAGTAATTTGGTGGAAGATACTTTCGGAGGCAAAGTTTTGGGCTAAAGTATAAAGTTGGAAGGACCAAGGACTAAAAGTGCAGTTTTACCATTTTTCTTAAGTGAGATATTTTAAGTGAAAATTCTAGAGAATTTGAGAGAAGAAAAAGTGATTAAAAAGATGAAAATATCATCGTTTTCATTAAGTTAGCTGTCCATGCCATTTTCTTTCATTTTCAACTTTTGCTTTTATTCCAAATAGGTCCTTCCATCATTTTTAAGCTTTCCAAACTCCAAAATCTTTCATTTTCTATGGAATTTCTGAAATAAAGTCATAAAAGAGAGTTAGTAAACACCTCAAATCTCATATAGAGTTACTTTTGGGGTGTTAGAGAGATAAAGGACTCAAATCTCAAATCTCATATAGAGTTAGTAAACACCTCATGACATACATCTATTTTACTGTTATTTAGCAAGAAAATTATTGAATTATAGCTTATAGCTTATATGTGTTTATGTGAAATTGAAGAGAAAGAGAAGAGAGGCAAGGATCAATTTGAAGACAAAGGAAAAGAATAGAGCAAGGGGTAAAAGAGAGGAAATTCAACCTTTTTGTTGTAAGCAATACGAAAGTTTTGATTTATAGTTTATTTTTTCTAATGATATATGAATTATTAGCATATAAATTTTTATATAGGTACATAGTTTGAATGTTTACAATGATAAAATGAAAGGATTAATATGTGATTGAGTAAAACAGTTTGGACTGAACAGAGGATTAACTTCGAAAATTCACCAAATATTGTATATAATGAGTTAAGGGTCAAATTATATATGTAATTAAATCTTATTGAGTTTAGTTTCATATGGTAGAAACAGTGAATTAAAAGGAATTGCATATTTCGAGATATACTAGTTTTTGTGTAACAAGGCAGAGTAGGTTCGAGTTCCCCTGTTCTGACTTTGAAAAATCATAGAAAAATATAGAAAAATTATTAGAGACTGAAATTTACATGGCTGAATCCTTAATGAGTCTATTTTCAAAATAAACATACAAAAACATCATTTGATCTTTGTACAAAAAGATAGATAATTTTTAGTAGAAAAGTGAAAACTATCAGGCAGCAAAGAAGGGGTAAATTGAAAGAATTTACTGTACAAATTTACTAAAGTAAAAATTATGGAAATTTTATGGTAAATATATGATTGAGTCTAGTTTCAAAAACATCTAGCAGATTATAATTTTGGATTCTATAGCTCAAGATATAAATAATTTAGTGACTATGACGCAAGTGGACAACTTTTAAAATTAATGTGAAAATAAGAGTAAAGAGGTATATGATGATTATGTATATGTGAATAGAAATGTAAATGTAATATGTGAAATGATAAGAAATGATGAATATGAGAGATTATGCCAATGTAGACGAATTAGAACCGTTGTGATAATAGTGGCATGACATTAAGGAACACTAGTGTGCCCTCTGTTTAGCACTGTGTGTGCCCTCTGTTATTAGCACTTCGTGTGCCCTCTGATTAGCACTTTGTGTGCCCTCTGTTACCCAACACTTATGTGCCCTCTATTAAGTACTTCGGTACTTTCTATTAGTTCTGTTTATCCAATAGGTTCTATAATAGTCTATAGTGGGCCAAATTGTGAAAAGTGACACAATTGTGAAATTAGCCAATGTGGTAAGTTATATGATTCATGTGAGTAATGCAAGTGGATTATGAATGAAATCGTTTAAATGTTTATTTATTATCTTTTGTAGTACTTACTAAGCCTTCACCGACTTAATGCGTAGGTACAAAGGTTACAAGAAGTTAGGATCGAGCTTGGGACCTCTCATCAAATCATCCCATCATTGATGCTCAAATTTAGGTACTTTACTTTTGGTAAAAATGGTATGTACAATGGTTCATATATGTATCCTTAGTAGATTTTATTAAATGATATTTTGACCCAAATAAACTTATAAATGAATTATTAAATGAAAGATTTTCTGTCACTAGATTTTTTTTTTGGTACCGAACCTTAATGTAATGCTTTTATACCAGATTTATATACGGGAATCGGGTATTGGGGTGTTATAGAGGCTGCAACGGTGAATCTGATACACTAAAGTTAAAGAGCTGTAGATTACAGCCATAATGACGAATCCTATATCCTTGAGTTGTAGTGAGTCGGATTAAAACAACGAAGAAGAGCTCAACGTCCCTGAGGATATAGTGAAGTGGTGTGAAACTTCAAATCCCATCTTCATGGTAAGGTACAGAGAAGTGGGTTGATACACTATGTTGAATCAAAACAACGAAGCCGAGCTTAACGTCCCTGAGGATACAATGGAGTAGAGTGAGACTTCAAATCCCATCTTCCTGGTGAGGTTGAGAAGTGGGTCAAAACAGTGTGTTGAATCAAAAAAACGAAGCTGAGCTCAATGTCCCTGAGGATGCAGTGGAGTGAAGTGAAACTTCAAATCCTATTTCCTGGTGAGGTACAGAGAAGTGAGTCAAAATAGTGTGTTGAATAAAAATAACGAAGCCGAGCTCAACGTCCCTGTGGATACAGTGGAGTGGAGTGAAACTTCAAATCCCATCTTCCTTGTGACATACAGAGAAGTGAGTCAAAACAGTGTGTTGAATCAAAACAACGAAGCCGAGTATAACATCCTTGAGGATATAGTGGAGTGGAGTGAAACTTCGAATCCCATCTTCCTGGTGACGTACAGAGAAGCGAGTCAAAGCAGTGTGTTGAATCAAAACAACGAAGCCGAGCTCAACATCCCTAAGGATACAATGGAGTGGAGTGAAACTTCGAATCCGATCTTCCTGGTGAGGTACAGAGAAGTGGGTCAAAACAATGTGTTGAATAAAAACAAAGAAGCCGAGCTCAACGTCCTTGAGGATGCAGTGGAGTGGAGTGAAACTTCAAATCCTATCTTCCTGGTGAGGTACAGAGAAGTCGGTCAAAACAGTGTGTTGAATCAAAATAATGAAGTCGAGCTTAACGTCCCTGAGGATATAGTGGAGTGGAGTGAAACTTCAAATCCCTTCTTCCTGGTGAGATACAGAGAAGTGGGGCAATACAGTGTGTTGAATCAAAACAGTGAAGCCGAGCTCAACATCCTTGAGGATACATTGGAGTAGAGTGAGACTTCAAATCTCATATTCTTTGTGAGGTATAGAGAAGTGGGTCAAAACAATGTGTTGAATCAAAACAACGAAGCTGAGTTCAACGTCCCTGAGGATAAAGTGGAGTGGAGTGAGACATTAAATCCCATCTTCCTGGTGAGATGTAGAGAAGCGGATACAGTGAAGTTGGATGACTAATGAAGTGAAAAGCAGGTTACTTGAAGAAGAAGCCAAATTCAGTGGGATCAGACGAAATTGGTCCTCCTTTTAGTCTTTACTCCATACTCGTTACATGACAACGAGCAAAGAGGGTAGCTGTTGGAGCCCAATTTGTCCGGGCCCAACTTAAAACCAAACCAAAATAATAAACAAAAAATAATAAAAATTTTATATTAAATTCATTTAATTTAAATGTCCCATTTACACAAAATAACCCCCAAAAAAAAGCCCAAATACCACCTAGCCTAACCTAAATTACCTAACCCACTAACTTAAAATTTTCAGTAAGCAGAAACCCTAGCCTTCTAGCCGCCGCTTCCCTCTCGTGCACCTTCCCAAGGCCATCTTACATCTCCACGCCAAGACCTGCCACCGCCGAAAGCCACCACTATCGAAAGTACCTACAAAAGAACAGAGAAAAAGAAAGAAGACAACAAAGAGAAGAAACAAAAACAAATGATTGTATCTCGGCTATAAAAGCCAAACAATTTTCCTTGTACTTTTTTTACGAACTGATAGCAATAAAAAAATGAAAGAGAAGACTTGCAAGGTTCATTGTTTAAGATATTCGTGTATATATATATTTCTTTTGTTCATTTTCATTTTACTACTCGAATAAAAGAATAAAAACAAAAAGAGGAAGAGAGTAAGTTTACCTTAGGGTTCATCCTTCAAGTCGAGGCCCTTCGGATCGTTTCATATTTGAAAAGGGCTCTTAAAAACGAAGGATCAAATCTTTTAAAAAAAATGGGAACAGAAAGATTTGTTCTTTTAAACTTTAACGCCAGATCTAAAGATTTTGACTTTAGATTTGGGATTGGGGAACCTAACTGATTTGAAAAGACTAAAAGAAATTTTTTTCTTACCTTCGAACATCGTGGGTGGTGGTCACCGGCACCGATGATCGGTGGCCTGCGACGGAGCTACGGCAGACCTATGGTGATCAGCTCTTGAGCCTTGAGAGAAAAAGAATGGTAGGGAATTTTTTTTTAAAACTAAGTAAAAATGACTTTTTTTGTTAATTTTTTACTTATAAAGCAATGTAAAACGACGTAGTTTTGGAGAGGAAGGCTTTGGTGCCAAAACGGTACTGTTTTGAGCTATACCCAAATTTGACCCGAACCCATCCTGAGGATCCACGTGTTTTCAAGGTTTGGGATATTTATCCTCACAGTCCTTTCGCTTTTGTGCCCTATCTCAATTTCGGCCTTTTATGTTTTTTTATTTGTTTTAATTCAACCACATATTTTATTTTTTGTGCAATCTGGTCCTTTGACCAGTGGTTTTTGAATGGGTGCAAGGAATTGGGAAATTTCTTTTTAGGTCCCTATTGTTATTTAAAATTGTTTTAATGAATTGTTTTGGTTTTATTTTTTAAATACTTTCATTTTTTATTTTAAAAAATTTTCTCATCATTTCTATTCGTTTCTAATTTCATCCTCATTTTATTTAATTTTTTTCTTTTGCATTTTAACCTTTTTTTTTTCAAATTAGAAAGCGATTTTATTTTTTTTAAAAAAAATTGGTCGACTGACCATTATTGTGAAACTTTTTGCAAAAATGGGAAAATTTCCCATTTAACTCTCTTTTTTAAACTTGTTTTAATATGTTTTTTATTTCTCTTTACATATTTTAAAATTTTTTTTATTTCATCACCGTTTTCTATTTTGTTTTCAATTCAATCCTATTTTAAATTTATTTATTTATTAATATATTAATTTATTTATTTTATGTATTAAATGGGTACATTGTTAATTTATTTCATCATGTATTTGTCATTATATATTTATGACATGTCATATTTTATTATTGTATGTGCATATTGTGCTATTTCATTCATCCGTTTTTTACAAAATATAAATATTTATGTTTGGATAAAACAAAAATTTTAAAATTTCAAAATTAAGGCAATGTTCATTATTTCGTAATTTGAAAAGTCGTACCTTAACTTACTAGGTGCAGTTTTTATTTGAATCGAAATAATCGAATACCTTTCTCTTTTTTTTACAGAATAATAAAACGTGAGATTTAAAAAAGAATGCTTGTTGTTTCTGAAAATTTGAGGTGTCGTGCCCTAACTCACTGGACACGACTTCCTTTCTCGATTTTCAAAATAGCGAGCATTCCTTAGAAAGTTTGATTTTTGGAAATAATATTAAACTTGTTAGTCATGTATTTAGGGATCGCATTTTAATTTCTACTCGAGTTTTCAAGTTTTCAACAATTAAGACCTTTAAAAAAATCGACTTGGTACCAATTTTGGGCGTGTGAGAGTGCTAACCCTTCCTCACATGTAACCGACTCCTAAACCCATTTTCTAGATTTCGAAGACCTATTTCTTTTTCACAAATTAAAAATATTTTAAGGTTCTCCAATCACACCGAATAAAAAGGTTAGTGGCGACTCCGTTTTCTATTTTAAAAATAAAAGTTCGGGAGTTTTTCAAAAAAAAAAAACTGTTTCGAAAGCTTGGCGACTCCGTTGGGGACGAATAAGAGAGTCAAGCTAAAATTCGATTTTTTTCGGGTCCTTTTTGTTAAAAATTTCAAAAACTCGATTTAAATTGATATATGATCCTATGCATTTTCTATGAAATATCATGATAATATTATTGCTAGTATAAGTTCGCATTCATTTGCATCTGTTACTACACCTTTTAAGTGAAAGTGAGAAACTATTTCTTCATGAGGTTTTCAGCTCCGTGAAGGATAGTGAATTGCTTTTTCGATTACATCCGTACCTGTGTTTTCGTGAAATTTTCACTTCTATGCAAACATATGGGAAATGTGTCCCCCTAAACTGGACTCGTTCGTATGAGCCTGTAATGGGTGAGGATCAAGGAATCTGCTGGTTTAGGTACCTTAACTCTAGAACCTAAACCGCATATAATGAGCCTTAAGTGCCTGCCTTAGGATAGAATTACACCAAATTGTTAGCAGTCTCTCAGGCCTAGGTTCTTTGTTTATATCTATATTTTGTTATCATACTGCCTTGGGTTTTCTTTTGCTTTTTTTTTGTTACTTGCATTACATCCTTATACAAGGAAAGGTGTGAATTTAAGCTTAATTACTAAATAGAAAACTAGGCATAAGAAAGCGAGTTTCTTGATAAGGCACAAAATAATATGGTCAAAAGAAAGGCGAAAAGTAGATGGTTTTCCAGACGAGTAAGATGGAAACGACGACTGCACAATGAACCAAACTTTGAACCAGCTACGAGAAGTGACTGATCACTTAACCATTCAAGCTGACATTTTGGACAAAAAAAAATGATGAACCAGGGCAAAATTAGATGATTTCCTACGAAGATTAAGGCTTTTGAACACTAAGACATTATCATATACGTGTTTGTCTTATGTAAAGAAATTTTTTTTCTAGTAAACTTCTCTAATAAAATTGAGCTGAGTCAATTCCTTTCTTATGCTTACATGCATTTATAAGCAGCACATTTTATTAACTTGCATAGAATTCCATTAGAGCCTACCTCAAGTAGAACTGTGCCAAACCTTTAATGGTTACACAAATAAGGTAAGAAATACGGTTATATTTTTGTTTCATTGCTTTTAATTGCAAGTTTTATTCCTGTATTAATCGTACTACCTTATTTATTTTAAATTTGTTTGCATTGCATTTTCATCTAAAAAGGTGTTGATTCATGTTCTATTGCTAAATAGAGAATTGGTCATAAGAAAACGAGTTCCTTAATACGGTAGAAGTCAATGCGATCATGCGTATATGGTCTAAGAAAAACAACAATAAAAGGCGGTAGCCTGCGAAAGGGGCACATATCAGAATTTTGGGATTACACCCAAATAAATGAAACCCATAACATTTTGCAAGAGCTGAAGGAAGTATGGAAGACAAAATGAGATAGATGTTCTAATATTTTGATTTGCTTTACCTACTAAAGCTTAGTTGCTTCACTTTTAGAAACGTGAACATGAGATAGAAGAATACGATATGTCGCTCCATTGCCCAAGGATTCAGAATAACAAGACATAGTACACTGAAACACAAGAAAGAATGTCAACATCCTCACTTCGAACACGAATGACTTAATCATCTTCCCTAAAGTGTTGGGGCACGTAGAGGGCGCGGTTGCAGATTTGTTTGACCGACTTGACAATAGAATCACTAATGTTCTAGCAATCTTAGCCACTAAACACCTGTCAAAGAAAGGGCAAAAGGTGTATTGGTGCATAACTTTTGCTAGTATGGTTCTGGGGCCATTTTTGGAAAGTTGAAAAAGTCTCTTATCGAGTATTCTCTGACGACTACTCTCTGTCGAAGGAATTTATGGCTATCCAAAGACAAGATGATTTCGCCAAAGAAATTGGAAATAAATGAGGAGTGACTCCAACGCTCTTAGGGTCAAGTTTGAGATAGGGACCATGTCACAAGCATGGATTCGACTCAAGTGCGAGAAATAACTAACCACTTGTAAACTTTAGCCATTCAAGACCAACGCTCTGAACTTGTAATCAGGATCAAACCGTAGCAAAAATTTAGCTTGGAAGATTAGGACTTCGAGCATTAAGGCACGACCATACATGTATCTACCTTATGTACAGAAATTTGTTTTCTAGTAATGTTGTTCTAATGGAATGGAACCAAGAATCAACTCTTTGTTCCATGCATTTTATCATTCATTTGTATTGCACTTCATGCATTAAAAATTTAATAAGATCCCACATATCTGAAATATTCATGTGTGTGAGAGTCACCAACCCTAAATGAAAATTGAGAGGAAACTTGATAAATCAAGATAATTTAGGAATGTTAAAAAATTTTGAGCAAAAGTCATACTGAGAGTGGAACCCATCGAGAGTTCATCCCTACGACCTTGGAAGTGTTTTGGATAGCTAGACTGTAAAGGAGTTTCCTGTAGTTTTTACGACTTTTCCTGAAAAATATTTAGAATACACTGATCACTCTAAGCCCGAGACTAATAGGGATCATTTTATAAAGGGAACATGACCACTATCTTTTATTTCGATGAAAATGATGCATTTTTTTTTGTGTCCCACTTGGAAAACATCTTGCTTTTCTTTTTCAACCGTACTTATACCATATGGCTAATAATTTTTAAAATTCATTTATTCTTTGAGTTACTCTTACCCATATGTTGGATTCCTTGATATTAATGATACGAACGACACTATTGTTGACTCAAAGCCCCCTTTGAGAAGAACATGTATCCAGAAAAACTTCAAAACTTCGAAGATGATCAAGAATGTAACTTTTCTCGCAATCTATTACAGATGTTTGCGTTAGTTAAGAATCAAATATTACGTCACAAAGAATCAGCAGAAATTGCGAGTTTAGGTAATGAAAATGAAAAAGAGATAAAAAGATGAAAATTAGGACATGTATCTCTCCAAAAATAAAGCAAGATCTCGTAGAGTTACTTAGAGAATTCGAAAAGGTCTTCAGATGGTCCAATCAAAGCATGTCGGGTTTAAGGAACTGATGTCATGATGCACAGGCTCTCATATAGGAAGAATAAAATACAGTTCAAACAGAAACTTTCAAGAATGAGGCCTAACGTGTTATAAAAAAGAAGATAAAAAAAAAGAAAAAGGGTCAAGATAAAAAACCTACAAAGGGCATCTTGAAACCCAAGAAAAAAATAAAAAAAAAAGAAAAGAAGGAAAAAGTCAAGATGAAAACCCGCAAAGGGCATCTGCTTCACCTCTTCACGCCATGGCCTTCTTTTATGAGGAGCTCGGACCTCATCGATCTAATTTTGCCAAATGATTCAATGAGCATAAATTTATCTTTGTGATCATTGATTACTTCACCAAGTTTGTAAAAGCTACTTTCTATGCTGATGTCACAAGATTTACTCATGAGAGTAAGGGTCTACAGTTAGTTCAAAATCAAACATCACAAATTTAACACCATATTGTCTAAAAGTGAATGGGGCAATAGAGGCAATTAACAAGAATATCAGGAAGATCGAGACCTACAAAAATTGGCATGAGAAGTTATCATTTGGTCTCTACGCTTATTGAACATCAATTAAGAATATCAAGAAGATCGAGACCTAGAAAGATTGGCATGAGATGTTATCATTTTCTCTCTACGCTTATTGAACATCAATCAAGATTTTCTTGGGGCAACACCTTTCCCACTGATTTACGAAATGGAAGTAGTCCTACCCATTGGAGTCAAGTTTCATTCCCTTCAAATTTTGTTAGAACTGATGAAGCAGAATTGATTCAATCCAGATGCAGTCAATTAAACTTGATTGAAAGATGCTAAAGGCTATCCGTTCTGATTAGATGTACCAATAACAAAGAAGGATCCTCTCTAGAGAATTCGACAGGGAAGCCATGGTTTAGGAAAAGATCTTACTAACAAACAGACTTCTAAGGAAAATGAATGTCGAATTTGGAAAAGCTTCATGAGGTGAAGAAAACCTTTTTGGGAGAAGCTTTGATTTTGACCAAGATGGACGGCAAGGACTTGCCCATTCTCATGAACTCAGACTTAGTAAGAAAATATTTCACCTAAAATAAAGGAAGAAAAGAGAAAAAAAAGAAAAGATAAAGAAAACCAAAAAAAATAAAAGGAGAGGTTAAGGTGAAAACCAGCAAAGGGTATCTCGAAACCTAAGGAGATTTGAGTTGAAAGCCTGAAAGGGCGGCTCAATTTAAAAAAAAAAAAGAGGCATGGAATGATCTTCTCTCTCAAAAGTAACAAGGTGGAGAAACTTTACACCTTGAGGTATCGACTAAGTACTCCAAATTTCATGGACACATGTCAAGTTCAGAATGATCCTCATCAAGTTTGCTCAGCGAAGCTCATACTTTGATATCTGGGGCACCTAACTCCATTCTTTGCTCACCTTATGTTTGGCAAATTTTGACCAATATGGGTCATTTTTAATCTTTTCGTTCATGTGAACTTTGCCTCCAAGAAAATTCAATTTTATTCGCCTTGCGACCATGTTCAAGCACTTCTGCATCAAATAACAGTTATTGAACGAATGATCTTTTCATTCGTGCGAGCTCTGCCTTCAATCAAATTCAATTTCATCCACCTTACAACCCTAATTCAAGCATTTTTGCATTTGAAATAATAGTTAATGGTTTGACGATATAAGGAATAAAAGAATTTTTGTATATCGCTCTAGAAAATTTCTAAATAGTACAGGAACCTGAAACAGGTCAATTAGTTGGAAATAACTAAACCTGAGGGTTAGAAGGGTCTTGAAGCAAATAGTTCAAATTACGACCACCTCTTTAGGTTTCTTGTTAAGAATACCATACCAAAGGAAGAACATGATAACACATTAGTGATAGGTCTTAGACAAACAATGAATGATGTCGACTAAGGATTAGAAACAAATTCATTCTTAAAGATGACATTTTGCATTCTGGTTAGGAGCATTTGACTCATTCTGATCATGGCATCCTAATAATCTAGCCTAGTTAGAGGCCCATTAAAGCATATTTTATAGGTTTCATTACGACAAAATGGCAAAATGAACCGAGGGAACATAAAGATATAAAGGGAAAGGTTGAGGCCGCAATGACGAACCCTGTACCTTAAAAGATGAGATAGGTAGGATTGAGGCTGTAACGGTGAATCTGGTACCATGAAGATATGAAGGGAAAGGTTGAGGCCGCAACGGTGAACCTGGTACCTTAGAAACATGATGGGAAGGATTGAGGTCGCAACGGGGAATCTAGAACCAAAAAGGTCTAAAAGGAAGGTTGAGGTCACAAAAGGGAACCTTATATCTTGAAAAGATATGGGAAAGATTAAGGCCGCAATGACGAATCTTATACAATGAAGATATGGAGGGAAAGAGGTTGAAGTTGCAATGGCAAACCTTGTACCCTAGAAATTAGGCTGGAAAGATTGAGGCCGCAACGATGAATCTAATATACTAAAGTTAAAGAGCTGCAGATTGAAGCCATGATAACGAATCCTATACCCTTGAGTTGCAGTGAGTCGGATTAAAACAAAGAAGTAGAGCTCAATGTCCCTAAGGATATAGTGGAGTGGAGTGAAACTTCAAATCCCATCTTTCAGGTGAGGTATAGAGAAGTGGGTCAATACAGTATATTGAATCAAAATAACGAAGCCGAGCCTAACATCCCTAAGGATACAGTGGAGTAGAGTTAGACTTCAAATCCCATCTTCCTGGTGAGGTACAAAGAAGTAGGTCAAAACAGTGTGTTGAATCAAAATAACGAAGCCAAGCTCAATGTCCCCGAGGATACAGTGGAGTGGAGTGAAACTTCAAATCCCATCTTCCTGGTGAGGTATAGAGAAACGAGTCAAAACAGTGTGTTGAATCAAAATAAAGAAGCCGAGCTCAACGTCCCTAAGGATATAGTGGAGTGGAGTGAAACTTCAAATCCCATCTTCCTAGTGAGATACAGCGAAGTGGGTCAATACAATGTGTTGAATAAAATCAATGAAGCCAAGCTCAACGTCCTTGAGAATACAGTGGAGTGGAGTGAGACTTGAAATCCCATATTCCTGGTGAGGTATAGAGAAGTGGGTAAAAATAATGTGTTGAATCAAAACAACGAAGCCGCTCAACGTCCTTGAGGATATAGTGGAGTGGAGTGAGACTTCAAATCTAATCTTCTTGGTAAGATGTAGAGAACTGGATACAGTGAAGTTGGATGACTAATGAAGCGAATAACGGGTTCCTTAAAGAAGAAGCATCGAAGAAGCCAAATTCAGTAGGACCAGACGAAATTGGTCCTCCTTTTAGTCTTTGCTCCGTTCTCGTTACACGACAACGAGCAAAGAGGGGCAGCTGTTCGAGCCCAATTTGTCCAGGCCTAAGTCAAAACCAAACCAAAATAATAAAAATTTTAAATTAAAATTAATTTTAATTTAAATGTCCCATTTACACAAATTAACCAAAAAAAAAAGCCCAAATACCACCTAGCCCAACCTAAATTACCCAACCCACTAATTGAAGATTTTCAATAACCAAAAACCCTAGCCTTCTAGCCGCTGCTTCCCTCTCGTGCTCCTTCTTGAGGCCTTTTGGCACCTCCACGCTAAGACCTACCACCACCAAAAGTACCTGCTAAATAACAGAGACGAAGAAAGAAGACAACAAAGAGAAGAAACAAAAACAAATGATTGTATCTCGGCTATAAAAGCAAAATAATTTTCCTTGTACTTTTACGAATTGATAGCAATAAAAAAATCAAAGAGAAGATTTGCAAGGTTCATTGTCTAGATATTCGTATATATATTTTTATTTTTCTTTTGTTTTTATTCTTTTATTCGTATATAAAACCAAACTCATTTTATGTTTCATTTCCACTCTTTTTCACTCGGTGCGTATCTGAAACTTTGATTGTGGTGAAATTTGACAATGCAAAATAAGTGATAAATAATGTTTACAAATAAAGGAGAAACACATGCTTTTGGAGATATTTAAGCGAACTTTCCGTTGAAAGATTAGAGTCATAATTACAATGGAAACAACAAACAAATATGGTACGAAAGAATTGTATTGGTTAGCCTCTAACCAATTGGATATTCTGCATTTTCAGACATGACACAAAATACTTGAAACAAAAGAAGATCAAAGAAAACAATTTATATCGAAAGTGAAGTTGAAAATAGAGAGCGAAGCTTTTTAGGGAAATAGACATGATTGTATAAGCATCCCCAAACTCTTTTTATGTTTTGTTTCCCCCGCTTTTTTCACTCAGCATGTATTTGAAAGTTGAATTGTGGTGAAATTTGACAAAGCAAAACAAGTGATAAATAAATTTCAAAAATAAATGAAAAACACATGTTTTTGGTGATATTTAAGAGAACTTTTCATTGAAATATTAGAGTCATAATTACAATGGAAACAACAGACAAATATGCTAGGAAGCAGGTATCTTGGTTGGCCTTTAACCAATTGGATACTCTGCATTTTCAGACTTGACATAAAATACTTGAAACAAAAGAAAATCAAAGAAAATAGTGTATATCGAATGTGAGGTTGAAAACAGGGAGCAAAGCCTATAAGAGAAATACAAATGATTGTATAAACACCCCCAAAACCATTTTATGTTTTTTTCCCACCCCTTTTTGACTCTACTCGTATAGGAAGCTTCAATTCCGGTGAAAGTTTACAATGCAAAACAAGTGGTATATAATGTTAAAAAATAAAAGAAAAAAAAACTACTGTTTTTTAAGATATTTAAGCGAAATTTTCAATGAAAGATTAGAGTCATAATTACAATGGAACAATAGACAAATATGGTAGTAAACATGTATCATGGTTCGCATCTAAGAAATTGGATACACTTTATTTCTAGACTTTTCTTTTTTTATTTGTTTCCACCCCTCAATATTGCTATATGTTGCAATGCAATTACACTCTATTTATTTATATAGATATTCTGGAAACATATAAAAACTTGGCACTTTTACCGTGAGCCATTACTTTCTTCTTGAGATTTTTTAGACAATTTTTTATGTACAAATTCATTAAAGAACTTAAACTTGGCACAAAAGAAGATCAAAGAATAGGGTTTATATCAAAAAGGAGAATGAAAACAAGGAATGAAGCTTTTAAGGAAAATAAACACGATTGTATAAGTATCCCTAAACACTTTTTATGTTTTGTTTCCCCACCATTATTCACTCGATGCGTATTTGAAACTTGAATTGTGGTGAAATTTGACAATGCAAAACAAGTGATAAATAATGTTAAAAAAATAGCAAAGAAATACATTTTTTGTGATATTTAAGCGAACATTCCAATGAAAGATTAGAGTCGTAATTACGGTGGAAACAACCGACAAAGATGGTAGGAAGCAGTTATCTTGGTTGGCCTCTAACCAATTGGATTCTCTGCAATTTTAGACGTGACACAAAATACTTGAAACAAAAGAAGATCAAAGAAAATAGTTTATATAAAAAGTGAGGATGAGAACAGAGAGAGAAGCCTTTGAAGGAAACAGACATGATTGTATAAGAACCCGAAATTCTTTTTATTTTTTTCTTCCACCCTTTATTCACTCGTTGCATATAGCAATCTTGAATTATGGTGAAAGTTGACAATGTTAAACAAGAGGTATATAATGGTAAAAAATAAAACAAAAACCAATGTTTTTGAAAATATTTAATCGAACTTTCCAATGAAAGATTAGAGTCATTATTACAATGGAAACAACAAACATATATGGCAAGGAGCAAGTATCACGGTTGGCCTTTGACTAATTAGATACATTGTATTTTTGAACTCTTTAAATGAGTCAGCCTCGATTTTGTCTTCACCTCTCTTTTTACTTATTTTCCCCATTAGTATTGCTATATGTTGCAATGCAATTACTCTCTATGTATTTATATGGATATTCTGGAAACATATACAAACTCAGCACTTTTACGGTGAGCGGTCAGTTTCTATTTGAGATTTCTTTTAAACAATTTTCTAATGTTATAATTCTACATTTCTATTATGCTAAATTTTTGGATGTTAAAACACTTTTACTCTGAGCTGTCAGTTTCTACTTGAGATTTTTTTGAAACTATTTTTTATGTATAAATTCATTAAAGAACTCAAACTTGACACATAATACATGAAAAAAAGGAAATCAAAGAAAACAGTTCATATTAAAGTGAGGATGAAAAGGAAGCGAAGCCTTTTAAGGGTAATAGACATGATTGTATAAGCACCGTAAAACTCTTTTTATTTTTTTTTGCCACCCTTTTTTCACTCGGTGTGTATAGGAAACTTTAATTGTTGTGAAAGTTGATAATGCAAAACAAGTGGTATATAATGTTAAAAAATAAATGAAAAACAAATGTTTTTGAAGATATTTAAAGAAAATTTCCAATGAAAGATTAGAGTCATAATTACAATGGAAACAACAGACAAATATGGTAGGAAACATGTATCATGGTTGGCCTATGACAAATTTGATACTCTCCATTTTTAGACTTTTGAAATGGGTCAACCTCGATTTTGTCTTCATCTCTCTTTTTATTTATTCCCCCCCTCAATATTGCAATATGTTGCACTATAGTTACTCTCTATTTATTTTATATGGTTATTCTTGAAACATATAGGAACTTGTCACATTTACTGTGAGTCGTTAGTTTATTGTTGAGATATTTTAAACAAATTTTTTTGTATAAAATCATTAAAGAACTTAAACTTGACACAAAAGAAGATCAAAGAAAAGGGTTTATAAGAAAAGTGAGGATGAAAATAAGGAGTGAAGCCTTTAAGGGAAATACACACGATTGTCTAAGCACCCCAAACTCATTTTATGTTTCATTTCCACTCTTTTTCACTCGGTGCGTATCTGAAACTTTGATTGTGGTGAAATTTGACAATGCAAAATAAGTGATAAATAATGTTTACAAATAAAGGAGAAACACATGCTTTTGGAGATATTTAAGCGAACTTTCCGTTGAAAGATTAGAGTCATAATTACAATGGAAACAGCAGACAAATATGGTACGAAAGAATTGTATTGGTTAGCCTCTAACCAATTGGATATTTTGCATTTTCAGACATGACACAAAATACTTGAAACAAAATAATATCAAAGAAAACAGTTTATATCAAAAGTCAAGTTGAAAATAGGGAGCGAAGCCTTTTAGGCAAATAGACATGATTGTATAAGCACCCCCAAACTATTTTTATGTTTTGTTTCCCCCCTTTTTTCACTCGACGCATATCTAAAGGTTGAATTGTGGTGAAATTTGACAATGCAAAACAAGTGATAAATAAATTTCAAAAATAAATGAGAAACACATATTTTTGGTGATATTTAAGCGAAGTTTTCGCTGAAAGATTAGAGTTATAATTACAACGGAAACAACATAAAAATATGCTAGGAAGCAGGTATCTTGGTTGGCCACTAACCAATTTGATACTCTGCATTTTCAGACTCGACACAAAATGCTTGAAACAAAAGATAATTAAAGAAAATAGTTTATATCCAAAGTGAGGTTGAAAACAGAGAGCGAAGCCTTTAAGAGAAATAGAAATGACTGTATAAACATCCCCAAAACCCATTTTATGTTTTTTTTTCAACCCCTTTTTTCACTCGACTCGTATAGGAAACTTGAATTGTAGTGAAACTTGACAACACAAAATAAGTGGTATATAATGTTAAATGATAAAAGAAAAAAACTACTGTTTTTGAAGATATTTAAGCGAAATTTTCAAAGAAAGATTAGAGTCTTAATTACAATGGAAACAACAAACAAATATGGTAGGAAATATGTATCATGGTTCGCATCTAAGAAATTGGATACACTCTATTTTTAGATTATTTAAATGGGTCCGCCTCGATTTTGTCTTCACTTCTCTTTTTTATTTATTTCCAGCCCTCAATATCGCTGCATGTTGCAATGCAATTACACTCTATTTATTTATATGGATATTCTAGAAACATATAGAAACTTGGCACTTTTACCGTGAGTTGTTACTTTCTTCTTGAGATTGTTTAGACAATTTTTTTGCCATCCTTTTTTCACTCGGTTCATGTAGGAAACTTGAATTGCTGTGAATGTTGGTAATGCGAAACAAGTGGTATATAATGTTAAAAAAATAAAAGAAAAATAATATTTTTGAAGATATTTAACAAAAGTTCCAATGAAAGGTTGCAGTCATAACTACGATGGAAACAACAGACAAATATGGCAGGAAACATGTATCATGTTTGGCCTTTAACAAATTGGATACTCTCCATTTTCAGACTTTTTAAATGTGTCAACCTCGATTTTGTCTTCATCTCTCTTTTTATTTATTTCCCCCCTCAATATTGCAATATGTTGCACTATAGTTAATCTCTATTTATTTTATATGGGTATTCTTGAAACATATAGGAACTTGTCACATTTACTGTGAGCAGTTAGTTTATTGTTGAGATATTTTAAACAAATTTTTATGTATAAAATCATTAAAGAACTTAAACTTGACACAAAAGAAGATCAAAGAAAAGGGTTTATAAGAAAAGTGAGGATGAAAATAAGGAGTGAAGCCTTTAAGGGAAATACACACGATTGTCTAAGCACCCCAAACTCATTTTATGTTTCATTTCCACTCTTTTTCACTCGATGCGTATCTGAAACTTTAATTGTGGTGAAATTTGACAATGCAAAATAAGTGATAAATAATGTTTACAAATAAAGGAGAAACACATGCTTTTGGAGATATTTAAGCGAACTTTCCGTTGAAAGATTAGAGTCATAATTACAATGGAAACAGCAGACAAATATGGTACGAAAGAATTGTATTGGTTAGCCTCTAACCAATTGGATATTCTGCATTTTCAGACATGACACAAAATACTTGAAACAAAATAATATCAAAGAAAACAGTTTATATCAAAAGTCAAGTTGAAAATAGGGAGCGAAGCCTTTTAGGCAAATAGACATGATTGTATAAGCACCCCCAAACTATTTTTATGTTTTGTTTCCCCCCTTTTTTCACTCGACGCATATCTAAAGGTTGAATTGTGGTGAAATTTGACAATGCAAAACAAGTGATAAATAAATTTCAAAAATAAATGAGAAACACATATTTTTGGTGATATTTAAGCGAAGTTTTCGCTGAAAGATTAGAGTTATAATTACAACGGAAACAACATAAAAATATGCTAGGAAGCAGGTATCTTGGTTGGCCACTAACCAATTTGATACTCTGCATTTTCAGACTCGACACAAAATGCTTGAAACAAAAGATAATTAAAGAAAATAGTATATATCTAATGTGAGGTTGAAAACAGAGAGCGAAGCCTTTAAGAGAAATAGAAATGATTGTATAAACATCCCCAAAACCCATTTTATGTTTTTTTTTCAACCCCTTTTTTCGCTCGACTCGTATAGGAAACTTGAATTGTAGTGGAAGTTGACAACACAGAATAAGTGGTATATAATGTTAAATGATAAAAGAAAAAAACTTCTGTTTTTGAAGATATTTAAGTGAAATTTTCAAAGAAAGATTAGAGTCTTAATTACAATGGAAACAACAAACAAATATGGTAGGAAATATGTATCATGGCTCCCATCTAAGAAATTGGATACACTCTATTTTTAGACTTTTTACATGGGTTCGCCTCGATTTTGTCTTCACTTCTCTTTTTTATTTATTTCCAGCCCTCAATATCGCTGCATGTTGCAATGCAATTACACTCTATTTATTGATATGGATATTCTGGAAACATATAGAAATTTGGCACTTTTACCGTGAGTTGTTACTTTCTTCTTGAGATTGTTTAGACAATTTTTTTGCCATCCTTTTTCCACTCGGTTCATATAGGAAACTTGAATTGCTGTGAATGTTGGTAATGCGAAACAAGTGGTATATAATGTTAAAAAAATAAAAGAAAAATAATATTTTTGAAGATATTTAAACAAAATTTCCAATGAAAGGTTGGAGTCATAACTACGATGGAAACAACAGACAAATATGGTAGGAAACATGTATCATGTTTGGCCTCTAACAAATTGGATACTTTCCATTTTCAGACTTTTTAAATGGGTCAACCTCGATTTTGTCTTCATCTCTCTTTTTATTTATTTCCCCCCTCAATATTGCAATATGTTGCACTGTAGTTACTCTCTATTTATTTTATATGGTTATTCTTGAAACATATAGGAACTTGTCACATTTACTGTGAGCCGTTAGTTTATTGTTGAGATATTTTAAACAAATTTTTATGTATAAAATCATTAAAGAACTTAAACTTGACACAAAAGAAGATCAAAGAAAAGGGTTTATAAGAAAAGTGAGGATGAAAATAAGGAGTGAAGCCTTTAAGGGAAATACACATGATTGTGTAAGCACCCCAAACTCATTTTATGTTTCATTTCCACTCTTTTTCACTCGGTGCGTATCTGAAACTTTAATTGTGGTGAAATTTGACAATGCAAAATAAGTGATAAATAATGTTTACAAATAAAGGAGAAACACATGCTTTTGGAGATATTTAAGCGAACTTTCCGTTGAAAGATTAGAGTCATAATTACAATGGAAACAACAGTCAAATATGGTACGAAAGAATTGTATTGGTTAGCCTCTAACCAATTGTATCTTCTGCATTTTCATACATGACACAAAATACTTGAAACAAAAGAATATCAAAGAAAACAATTTATATCAAAAGTCAAGTTGAAAATAGGGAGCGAAGCCTTTTAGGCAAATAGACATGATTGTATAAGCACCCCCAAACTATTTTTATGTTTTGTTTCCCCCCTTTTTTCACTCGACGCGTATCTAAAAGTTGAATTGTGGTGAAATTTGACAATGCAAAACAAGTGATAAATAAATAAGAAACACATATTTTTGGTGATATTTAAGCGAAGTTTTCGCTGAAAGATTAGAGTTATAATTACATCGGAAACAACATAAAAATATGCTAGGAAGCAGGTATCTTGGTTGGCCACTAACCAATTTGATACTTTGCATTTTCAAACTCGACACAAAATGCTTGAAACAAAAGATTGTTGAAGCCCAAATTCCGACTGGGCCCATACTCTCTTTAAATTTATTTTAAAATTAAATTTGTTTAAAAATTTAAATTTATTTTAAATTTAAATTTACTTTAAAATTTAAATTTAATTTAAGTTTAAAATTATTTTCAAATTTAAAGTTTAAAATAAATAAAATCCAGATGCAAAGGTCCAAAATAATTACAAAATGTCCAAATTACATTCTTGGACCCAAATTTGGCCCAAATTCAAATGACCCAAGTTACAAAAAGGCCCAAAAAAAGACCAGACCAAATAACCCAAACTTTAGCCTATTCCTAATCTGCTGGGCAGCTTGCACCAGCCACCTCTTCCTCAACCACTCAGAGTGCACCACGTCAGCCTAACCAGCATCTTCTTCAGCTTCTACTTGCCCTGCCACCGGCTGTCACCGCCACTGCCATCGCTGAACCTGCAAGAAGAGAAAGCAGATTAGATAGGCATTTAGTTACAAAAAAACAAAATAGAATGATTGTAAAACAGGCTATAAAAGCCGAATTAATTCTCAGTTGTAAAGGTTGGAAGTTGGAGGTTGAATATTAAGAAATCAATATACAGTATACACTAATATTTTCAGATATAAATTCAAAGCAAGGTTACTTGAATAGTCACAAAGGCAACAGAAGGCAAATATGATCACAACACTTAAGCATTAAAGCATCCAGGTATCCTCAATAAATGTTTACCATCATTTAAAGCCCTATTCAGTTTCAATGCATGTATTAAATACCCACTATTGTCATTTATTTCTTTTTATTTTTCAAAACGTTTCAATAACTTTTATTAATATTAACAACTGTTTTAATATTAATAATAATACTAATGACCTTATTAATATTAAATAAGTTTTTCTTAAATATCATTAATAATAATAAATGTTTTGATATTAATAATAATGATATTAATAATTATTAATTAATAATTATTAAAAAAGGGGGAAACAAAAAGCCAAAAAGTCACTTCCCTAGTCGTCGTCGCCGGAAGCCGAACGCCGCCTATACCTTGTCGCGCGTTGATCTGCAAAACACAGAAAAAAATACAAAGAATTGATAAAAGGATTTTTTTTAAATGGTTTAATAAAATAGAAAAAAAACATTAATAAAAAAAAAGCTGAAAGGACAGAAGACTTACCCTCGACCGATTCTACCGTCGTCAGAGCTTCGCGCCGGAGTACCGTCATCGCCTCGTCGTGCATGGATCTGCAAAGAGAAGGAACAAAAGTTTTTAAAAGGCTTTTTTTTTTTAAAAAGGGTTTCACAAAAAAAAGGAAAAACCGTCTAGATCTAGGCTAGATCTGGTTTGATCTTGCCCTAGATCTATTTTTTTAAAAAAAGGAAAGATGAAAGGATGAGTTTCTACCTCTAAACTGTGGTCGACGGTCGAAGACAGAGGCGAACGACCTCGCGTGATCGGGGAAGGCAGCTGCGCGTGTACCGGAGAACCCCAGGCAGCGTCACGCGATGACCACGCGCTGGGATCGGTAGCGCGCGTGTGGTCCCACGCGACGGTCGACGTTTGGGTCGGCCAACCGAAGCTTGGCCGCCCGCGAAGGGGACTTGAGAGAGAATGGAAGGGGGGTTTTCAGTTTTTTCTGAAATTTGAGAAAATGAAAGAAAGGTTGTTTTTTTCAAAGGGTTTAGGCCTTAAATACCCTCACCGAAACGGCAGCGTTTTGGTGAGGGTATTCGGCATGAAAACGGCGTAGTTTCCCTAAAACTGACACGGATCCGATTCGACCTGACTCAGGATCCGCGTGTTTTAAATTAATGGTATATTTATGCATTTGGTCATTCCGCTTTTTTCCAAATTTTCAATCAGGTCCTTCTCGTACTTTTAATTACTTTTAAATCCGCCCAATGATTTTCATGGTTTTTTAATTTAGCCCCTCGACTTTTCAAAAGCACCAGGAGCTGCCACGTGTCATGATTTTGGCTTATTTTCGCAGATGGTCCCCTTTATTTCTAATTTGTTTTAATTTGATCCTTAAATCAGGTTCGCTTTAATTTCAAAATTGCCCCAGAAATTTTCCATGGTTTTCAAAATAGTCCTCTGACTTCAGGATGCCTGAGGGACTGCCACGTGTCACCCGTCTTTGGTTTTATTACCCCGAAGGTCCCTAAACTTTCCAAAAATCCCATTTTGACCCTAAACTTTTCAAAATTACTATTTTACCCTCGAACTTCTAAAAATCCCATTTTTGACCCCGAACCTTCTAAAAATTACCATTTTACCCTCGAACTTCCAAAAATCCCATTTTTTACCTTTTTACCCTCGAACTTCCAAAAATCCCATTTTTGACCACGAAACTTCTAAAAATTACCATTTTTCCCCTAAACTTCCAAAAATCCCATTTTTGACCCCGAACCTTCTAAAATTACCATTTGACCCCCGAACCTTCTGAAAATTACCATTTTACCCCCGAAGTTCCAAAAATCCCATTTTTGACCTCGAACCTTCTTAAAATTACCATTTTACCTTCGAACTTCCAAAAATCCCATTTTTTATTCCGAACCTTCCAAAACTACCATTTTGCCCCCGTGCATCGAAAAAGTCTTGTTTTGAACTCCGATTACATCATTCTTCTCCCTCATTAACTTTTTGCGCTCGCATTTTATATCCTCGTTTTTTTTCGTGAATAACTTATCTTCTCATTTATTTTGATTCACGTTATTTAATATCCATCATTAACTGCTTATTCTTGTTAAACTCGCATGCTTGTTTTCGAAATTGTCTTTTTCATAAAAACTTTAAAATCGAGGCAGTATTCTTTTATTTCCGGTTTCAAAAATTTGCGCCTTAACTCACTAGGTTCAATTTTTCTTTAAAATGAAATAATCGAATACCCTTAATCGAGGCAATGTTTCCTTATCTTCGATCCCGAAATATTGCGCCTTAACTTACTAGGTCTAACCTTTCTTCAAATCGAGATAATCAAATGTCCTCCTCGCAAAAGTTTCAAAAGGTTTTACAAAGGAAAGCTCATTATTGCTGGATCTTGAAATGTCGTGTCCTAACTCATTGGACGTAGCTTTTCTTCCTCGATCACTCTGAAATAGCGGGATTTTCAAACAAACTCAATTTCTTTTAAAAACTTAACTCGTGCATTCAAGGATCGTGTTTTAAGCTTTATTTGAACTTTAAATGTCACAAATTAAGACCCGAAAATAATTAATACGGTACCAATTTGGGCGCATGAGGGTGCTAATCCTTCCTCATGCGTAACCGACTCCCGAACCTATGTTTCCGGATTTCGAAGACCTACATGTTTTCAAAACGGCTTTTAAAACGTTTTGTGGTAATCCAATCACACCGAATAAAGGATTGGTGACGACTCCCATTTTCCAACTTTAAAATAATTTTCGAAACATCGTTTTAAATCAGTTTCGACAGCTGGCGACTCCACTGGGGAATTTAAAATAAATGAGAGTCAAGCCAAAATTGATTATTTTCGGGTATTCTTTAGAAACTTTTAAAAGCTTTAGTTTTGTTTGATATGCGATCCTCGACACCTTTTTGTGGCACTATATTATGTGATATTACTAGTGTATATTTGCATACATCTGCATATTGATATTACCCTAATAAGTGGAAGCCTGAAACTACTCCTTCGTGAGTTCTTCACCTCCGTGCAGGATAGCGGATTGCTTTTGGGATTACAAAGTACCCTTATTTTTGTGAAGTTTTTGCTTTCGTGCAAACATGTGGAAAATGCGTCCCCCTAAATCGAACTCATCCGTATTATCCTATAATGGGTGAGGATTGAGGAATCTACTGGTATGGGTACCTCTACTTTAGAGCCTAAAACCACATCTAGTAAGACATAGAAACTTGCTTTAAAAGGAGTTATGTTAAACCATTCAGCAACCTTCCAAATTAGACTCTTAGGTTCTATGCTTCTCTTGTATTTTGATATTGTTGCATTTCACTAACTGAGTTATTTTTGTCTCTTTCCGCATCGCATTTCATCATCATACATAGAGAAGGTACAGACTCAAAAGTTCAGTTACCGATAAGAGAATTAATCATGGAAAACAAGTACTTTGATAAAGTGGAGGATAATATGGTCGTGTGCATGTGGTCGGAGGAGACTCAATGCCAAAAAGGAGACAGCTTAGTTGAAGGATATGAGTCCGAGCTTTGGGATTACACCAGGATCAGCACGGCTCAAAACAATATGCTCGAATTGAAGGAGATCTGGGACAGTTGGGACAATAACATGAAGCAAACCTTTTACCATGAATATGGAGATTTGCCATACTTGTGCGAAGTTAAGGTGGACAAATCCCTCTTTAGAGCCTTAACACAGTATTGGAATTCGGCCTATAATTGCTTCACCTTCCGGAATATAGACATGACACCGACGATAGAAGAATACACCACTCTGCTCCGTTGTCCGAAGATGTCAATAAATAAGGCCTACTCTAGAGCTTCGAATCTTCCAACCATGGTTAAAAGATTAATAAACATCACAGGCATGAGCGAACAGTGGGTTGCAGCTCGAGTTAAGGTCAAAGGTGATAACAAATGCATCACGTGGAAAAGCCTGGGGGATTTGATATTGATTCATCCAGACGCGAAGAAAAAGATCGATATTTTAGCACTAAGTATCTACGGGTTGGTCATTTTTCCAAAGGCCTTGGGGCATATAAAAGACGCGGTGATAGATTTGTTTGATAGATTAAGTAAAAGAGTGACACCTGCCCCGGCTATACTAGCTGAAACTTTCAGATCCTTAAGTACATGTAGAAAAGAGGGCGAGGGTCGATTTATCGCCTGCACACCGCTACTGATGGTATGGTTTCATAGTCACTTTTGGAAAATAGAAAAAGTCTCCTATCAGTACTTGTCTAAAGATTACTCTCCTTTGAAAGAGTTCGTGGCCATACAGAGACAAGAAAGCTTCTCAGAAGAAAAATGGATGGCCATACTTCAAAGCCTAAAAGACGAAGATATAGAGTGGCAAGCACCATGGTTTATACCTGATGAAATAGTATATCGATGCGGAGATCTCGATTGGGTCCCATTAGCCGGGATATGGGGAGCAACTGGATATGCATCTTTACTAGTTTCAAGGCAATACAGATCAAGACAATTCATACCCGCGACACAGGGGATAGCTAAATGTGAATTCGTGTACCGGGGAGAAAATAATAAGAAAAGGATTCGGGAAATCTCAAATGCATGGAACCAGGTTCAAAAAATGAAAGCATTCGACGCCAATCCCATGATAACAGCGGAATACGATTGGTGGAGAAACAGGAGGATCAATGACAATATTCCTATGCCAAATCGGAGATTGTCGGCCCAATTGAAGAACACTTACAGGTAGTTCCGACTAAATTAGAGATAATTAAACAGGACTTTGAAAAGAAAAATGCTGAGATGGGGAAAGTGATAGAAAAACTGGAGGAAGAGAAGGTGCTCTTAGGACTAGATGTTGATGTTTAGAAATTGGAGACGAAAAAATTAAGGAAAGGGAAGAATAAGGCTGAGGAAGATCTGAGCAGCCTAAAAAAGGACTATAAAAACTTCGATTGTTAATGAGAACTACCTGTTTGGGTAAGACATCAGAGCAATGGCAGCAGGAAGTCCGCGAAGAGAAAAATAAAACAAGTAATTGGAAAAACAAATTCCAAGATGCCCAAGTCCAGGAAAATGCTATAAAGAGCAGCCTTCTGGAAAGCCAAGCTGAAGTAACTGAATTAAAAGCTCGAGTAGGAGAATTGGAGGAGTCCTTATATAGGCATCGTAGTCGAAATTCAGTAATGGAGTTAAAGGCAAGCCGAGCTGAGATCAAGAGACTAAATGAGAAGGTAGAGGAATTAGAGGCCTCTTTGCAGAATAGTGAAATACGAACTGAGATTCTGGAAAGGACATTGGAAACAAATGATTGGCATCTTCAGCAAACTCAAAAGGAAGTCAGAGAAAGGGATTATGTTATGGGTGAAGCTTTAAATCAAATCCGCGGAGTAGCTGACCACGTACAGACCTTGGCAGTTGAAGCAGAAGAGTTAAGCATATAGTACGAGATGAAGACTAAACGAGGACAGAAGCTGTCAAAACTCCTTAAGAAAGTCAAAGCTCTGAGCATCAAGGCGAAACCGTTTATGTAATTTACTTTATGTTAAGGAACTTGTTATCCAAATGAAGTTTTCTAAATGGAAAGTGAATTATAAGTCAATACCTTTCTCTTGCATACATGCATCATATTTACGTCACAATTTTGCATACTTCTGCATAACAATCCCAACTCATTAAAGTTCAATAACAGCTACATCAGTAATCATTGAAAACTCACACCGTTATAATACTCAAAAGAAAACTAAAGCCATGGAACAAAGACTTGAACAAATTCAAAAGGAGTTACAAGACCAGATGCAAGAACACATCCAAGAGCAAATGAGCATGATGTGCAGAGAAATGAAGAATCAATTCATGGAAGTACAGAAGAGCCTGATGAACGAATTAGCGCAAGTAAAACAAAGCATGGCTGACAAAGGGAAGAGCCTAGTCATTGAGGAAGAAGAGGACTCGATGGTCCCCCCAAGCTTTACTCCCCTCCATAACCTAGTGTCGTAAGAAATGCCGGCACGGGAGCCCACCATTACTGTAAGGGCATAGCAACCAGTCATAGGCACGTCACGACTGGCTAATTATCCAATTGGATTAGGGTCAAATCCAGAGGATAATGCCGTAAATTTGGGTGTTCTAGATTTTGACGAAATGATAATAGAAGATCTTCCCAAACAAATAGAAGAAAGATACAGGGGTTTGGAAGAGAAAATTGACGCAATGCAGGGGGTTGAAATCGCCTATGGGATAGATGCCAAAGAACTAAGTTTGGTTCCGGAACTAGTGCTCCCTCTCAAATTCAAAGCTCCGAAATTTGAAAAATATAGCGGGACGAGCTGCCCTGAAGCTCACCTAACCATGTTCTGCAGGAAGATGGCAGGGCATGTACACAATGACCATCTATTAATTCATTGTTTTCAAGACAGCCTGGCCGGGTCAGCGATCAGATAGTACAATCAGCTAAGCCGATCAAAAGTCCATTCGTGGAAAGATTTGGCACAAGCTTTCTTAAAACAATACGGCCATGTAATAGAAATAACCCCTAACCGGCTTACACTGCAGAACATGGAAAAGAAGTCAAATGAGAGCTTTAGAACATATGCGCAGAGGTGGCGTGAGGTGGCAACACAAGTACAGCCACCGTTAACAGAAAAAGAGATAACAATGTTGTTCGTCAATACACTCAAGGCTCCTTACCTAAATCATCTGCTAGGAAACGCTACCAAGAGTTTCTCCGATATGGTCATGTCAGGGGAAATGATTGAAAATGTGATCAAAACCGATAAGATTGAGACCGGAGAAAGCCCTAAAAAGCCTGCCCCTAGAAAAAGGGATAACGAGGTCAACAATGCAAGCATGTACAGACCTGGTTATACCAGACCCTTCGTGATAAGTCAGCCAAAGACTCCAATAGGCAATTATCAAAATGTCTCGCGACAGGAGACAAGCATTAGGCTGAATAGGGAAAAAATTCAATACACCCCCCTTCCAATGTCATATGGGGAACTCTACAAAATATTATACGATACGCATGAGGTAGCTCCCCAACATGTAAGACCGTACAAACCCCCATTCCGTCTTGGTATGATGCAAAAGCTCACTGCGAATACCATGCAGGGGTAGAAGGGCATTTGATTGAAAACTGCCTCGCCTTTAAAAGACGAGTTGAAGGACTCATAGAGCACGGGATCGTGAAGTTAGAAGAGCTGGTAAAACCCAATATAGCTGGAAATCCTATGCCTAATCACCCAGAGCAAGGGGTGAATGCCTTGCTAGAAGAAGGAGCCCGGAAAATTAAGAGAAATATTGAAGAAATTCAGTCTCCACTTCGGTGGGTATGGCAGGAGTTGGTTAAAGAAGGGATAATCTTGAGCGATAAAGAGAGTGTGATAATCGGGGATGATGACCATTGCGAGTTCCACGCTGTCAAAGGGCATAAAATTCAAAGTTGCGTCGAGTTCAAAGCCGTGGTCCAAATGATGATGGACAATCGAGAGTTGGAATTCTTCGAAGAAGGAGTAGAAGCTAATGACATTTGCGCCTCTGAAGACGGGACAACTAAGACTTACGGAAGCAATCGTCCCAAGGTGATTATTCATAGTGCGACGAGAGAACAAACAACTCCTCGCATTATCATACAAAAGCCCGCAACGTTTCCTTACAAAGACAGCAAGAGAGTCCCATGGAGTTACAATTGCAACGTGACCATGCCAAAGGAAGAGGAACCCAGGAAGGACGTTAACCTTGTTACCCGGAGCGGTAAGGATTATGACCTTGTGAATAAAGAAAAAGAGGTCAATAGAGGGAAAGCTAGAATACGTGAGCCTGAAAAGGAAATGACTAACAAGCCAAAAACACCCCTCACCGAGCTTGTAACTGAGGAAGAGGCAAAGGAGTTTTTAAAGTTTTTAAGACATAGTGAATATAGTGTAGTAGAGCAACTACACAAACAGCCTGCTCGTATATCAATCTTGTCATTGCTCTTAAGCTCGGAAGCTCATCGAAGCGCACTAATAAAGGTGCTAAACGAAACCTACGTAGCAAATGACATCTCCGTCAGCAAACTAGATCGATTGGTCAATAATGTGAGTGCTGATAATTTCATTTTCTTCAGCAATGATGAAATACCAACAGGAGGAATAGGGTCCACCAAGGCTCTACACATCACTACCCGTTGTAAAGGGTATACGCTACCTAGAGTACTCATAGACAATGGTTCAGCCTTGAATGTGCTACCACTAGCTACACTGCAAAGATTGCCAATCGATAGCTCTCACATGAAAGGGTGCAATAACATAGTAAGAGCATTTGATGGGACAGAAAGGAAGGTAATGGAGAAGATTGAAATACCCCTTCATATTGGGCCAAATACGTATGAAGTAGAGTTTCTAGTAATGGACATCAGGCCCACTTATAACTGTCTGCTGGGAAGACCATGGATCCATTCAGCTAGGGTAGTACCTTCCTCTTTGCACCAGAAAGTGAAGCTAATAAATGAAGGGTTGCTGATCACGATTAATGTTGAGGAGGAAATAATCGCATCCATAACAAGCGATTCGCCATACGTGGGAATAGACGAGGAGGCTGTGGAATGCTCGTTCCGCTCACTAGAGTTTGTCAACGCAACCTTCATTTCAGAAAGGAAGAAAATACTTGTGCCTACAATATCATCAACCACCAGGATGGGTTTGAAATTGACAATCGAAAAAGGAGCAAGACCAGGGAAAGGATTGGGAAAACACCTATTGCTTTAGGCTCGAAAGCAATAGGATCTTTTTGTAAAAGGGGCCCATGGTCATTGCTCAGTTATTTTGAATAAAGTGCACTTTTCCATTTTATACTCTTCCCATAACTACTCTTTCATTTCTCAAATTCGGCCTAATAAACCGTTCGTACATATCTAATAAACAAGGTTCAATACATGCATACACATACATATACCACATAGTCATTCTTTCGCAAATTCATTTCGCTCTTTGGACCTTCCTTTTATTCTTTGACAGATCCTCGGATATCAATAATATGAGTAATCCTGACGCTAACTTGGAACCCCACTTCGAGCAAGATATGTGTTTGGAAGAACTTCAGGACTTTGAAGATAAGCAAGATTGTGATTTACCTTCGGATCTGTTAAGAATGATAGAACGAGAAGAAAAACAAATCCTGCCTCATTCTGACCCGGTGGAAGTTATTAATCTGGGGCACGAAGACGAAGAGAAAGAGGTGAAAATCGGGACAAGTATCTTCGCAGAAACTAGAAGGAATCTGATCGAGCTGCTTCAAGAATTCCAAGATATTTTTGCATGGTCTTACCAAGATATGCCCGGCTTAAGTACCGACATTGTGGTGCATAAACTCCCTATAAAGGAAGAAAACAGGCCTGTGCAGCAAAAACTTCGGAGGATGAGACCAGATGTGTTGTTAAACATAAAAGAAGAAGTCAAGAAACAATTTGACACCGGTTTCCTCCAGGTGGTTAAATACTCCGAATGGGTAGCTAATATAGTCCCCATTCCCAAAAAAGATGGAAAGGTGCGTATGTGTGTGGACTATCGAGATTTAAATAAAGCTAGCCTAAAGAATAATTTTCCTTTACCCCACATCGACACTCTAGTTGACAATACGACAGGACATTCCATGTTTTCCTTCATGGATGGCTTCTCTGGGTATAACCAGATAAGGATGGACCCTGAGGATATGACCAAAACCACTTTTGTCATGCTATGGGGAACATTTTGTTACAAGGTGATGCCCTTCGGATTCAAGAATGCAGGGGCAACTTATCAGAGGGCTATGGTGACCCTGTTCCATAACATGATGCACAAAGAGATTGAGGTTTACGTCGATGACATGATTGCAAAATCTCAGACAGAGGAGGAACATGTAAGAATCCTGAGAAAGTTGTTTGGAAGGCTAAGAAAATATCAACAGAAGTTGAATCCAGCCAAATACACTTTCGAGGCCACTTCAAGAAAATTGTTAGGTTTTGTGGTCAGCAAAAAAGGAATTGAAATTGACTCGGATAAAGTCAAAGCTATACAGGGATTACCACCGCCCAGCACTCAAAAAGAAGTTTAAGGTTTCTTAGGAAGACTAAAGTACATTGCTCGGTTCATCTCGCAGTTAACTGAGCAATGCGATCCTATCTTCCGTTTGCTTAGAAAGCACAATTCGGGTGTATGGGATGATGAATGTCAGGAAACCTTTAATAAGGTCAAAAACTATTTATCCAAGGCTCCCATCTTGGTACCTCCGATTCCTAATAAACCATTGATCATGTACTTAACGGTCTTTGAAAATTCCATGGGATGTGTACTAGGCCAACATGATGAATCTGGAAAGAAAGAAAGAGCGATATATTATCTCAGCAAGAAATTCACTGATTGCAAGACACGATATTCGCCTATTGAGAAATTATGTTGTGCACTCGTCTGGACTACACGTAGATTAAGACAATACGTGCTATATCACACCACTTAGTTGATTTCAAAATTGGATCCTCTGAAGTATTTGATGGAGTCAGTAGCATTAAATGGGAGATTAGCTCGATGACAAATCTTGCTCTCTGAATTCGACATAGTCTATGTCAATCAGAAAGCAATAAAAGGAAGTGCGATAGCAGATTTCCTAGCAAGTAGGGCTTTAGAAGACTATGAGCCTATAGACTTCGATTTGCCGAATGAGGATTTAATGTATGTTGCGACTACTGAAAAGGAAGACACGAAAGAACGACCTTGGAGGATGAATTTCGATGGAGCTTCAAACGCCACAGGCAATGGGGTCGGAGCAGTCTTGGTATCACCAGAGGGAGATCATTACCCTTTCATCAGCAAGCTTGATTTTGATTGCACAAATAATATGGCTGAATACGAAGCATGTATATTGGGAATCCGTGCGGCCATAGAACGAAGAATCAAAATCTTGGAGATTTATGGAGACTCTGCACTGGTAATCTATCAACTAAAAGGAGAATGGTAAACCAGGGATTTCAAGTTAATAGATTATCACAAATTGGTTCTCGAGTTGATCACCGAATTCGATGATGTCACATTCCATTACCTCCCACGGGAAGAGAATCAGATGGCAGATGCTCTTGCCACTCTAGCCTCAATGATTAAAGTGAGTAGGATGGAAAATGTAAAGCCCATTCAGATGAGTATCTATGAAGCTCCTGCTCATTGTTACGATATTGAGACAGAGGATGGAGAGGAAAAAGATGATCACCCGTGGTAGCAGAATGTTCTTCAGTTTGTGAGAGATCAAAAGTATCCCGAACAAGCCTCAGAAAATAAAAAAAAAGGACACTACGAAGACTAGCTAGTGAATATGTCCTGGACGGGGAAATCTTGTACAAAAGGAGAAAAGATCAAGTGTTGCTGAGGTGTGTCGATGCAATTGAAGCAAAAAAGATTTTAGAAGAGGTTAACGAAGGCATTTGTGGGACACACGCCAACGGTTTCACGATGGCCCGGCAAATAATGAGATTCGGGTATTACTGGTCTAGTATGGAGGGAGATTGCATCAATTATGCCAAGAAGTGCCATAAATTCCAGATCTATGGAGACAAGATCCATGTACCTCCATCACATCTGCATGTCATGACTTCTCCCTGGCCTTTTTCTATGTGAGGCATGGATGTCATCGAGCCAATTTCTCCAAAGGCTTCCAATGGCCATAGATTCATCTTTATGGTGATTGACTATTTCACTAAATGGGTAGAGGCAACCTCATATGTGAATGTTACCAAGTCTGCGGTTAACAGGTTCTTGAAAAAGGAAATCATTTGCCGATATGGGATGCCTGAAAGGATCATATCCGACAATGCCCTTAATTTGAACAACAGTACGATAGTAGAAGTTTGTGAACAGTTCAAGATTAAGCATCATAATTCTTCTCCCTATCGCCCAAAAATGAATGGGGCTGTGGAGGCAGCTAATAAGAATATCAAGAAGATTATGGCCAAAATGACTGAGACTTACAAGGACTGGCACGAAAAATTACCATTTGCCCTCTTTGCCTACAGAACTTCAGTCAGAACTTCTACTGGGGCAACGCCATTCTCGTTGGCATACGGTATGGAAGCAGTCTTGCCTATTAAGGTTGAAATACCTTCCCTTCGAGTCTTAACGAAGCTTCAACTTGACGAGGCTCGATATGACCAGTTGAATTTAATCGAGGAAAAGAGATTAAAAGCCATTCGCCACGGCCAAATGTACCAGAAAAGAATGATGCGAGATTACGACAAAAAAGTTCGTCCCAGGGAATTCTATGAGGGAGATCTAGTTTTGAAAAAGATACTTCCCATACATAAAGATTTCCGTGGGAAATGGATGCCCAATTGGGAAGGGCCCTACGTGGTAAAAAAGGCTTTCTCAGGAGGAGCTCTCATCTTAACAGAGATGGACGGCAGGAGCTGTACAACCCCGTCAATTCAGACTCGGTAAAAAAATACTTCGCCTAGAAACAAAATAAGAATTGAGATAAAAACCCGCAAAGGGCGTTCTAAAAAAAAAAAAGGGGTTCAAGATGAAAACTCACAAAGGGCGTCCTAAAACCAAGGGAACTTTGAGTTGAAAACCCGCAAAGGGCGGCTCAGGTCCAAAGAACAGGTCGACGAGAAAAAGGAAGGTTACAACTTGAAATACCAACAAGGCACTATAGATCTTCTAGGCACACATCAGAGATTAGGAGTGATTCTCAAACAAGGTGGCGCAGAGTAGCTCATTTTGCGATATCTGAGGCAACCAATTATTCTTCCTTGTATACTTGACAATTTTCAATTGTTTCCTTTAATCATCCTTTTAAAAATTGTTTCCTACGATCCTCTTTTAATAGAATTATTGGAATACGACTTTGTTTCTGCACAATTTTGTCCAAGCATTTTGCATCTAAATAACGGGTAATGAACTAATAAATCACACAAAAAGTTATGAGCATTATTCTGAAGTTTTCAGAAATTACAAGAAGCTCGAAATAAGACCATCAACTGGAAGACAAGCTTAAAAACAAGCAACAACCCGAAAAGGACAGAGCAGCACATCAAAAGTAGAATTCGGACAGGCAACGAACCATGCCGACCTAATAAACAAATCTGACATTTATCATGCACATTCATGCAATTTAGGAGCATTTAATTCATTCTAATTATGACTTTCTCATACAGGCCTACATAAAGGCCCATAGAAGCATATTTCACAGGTCACATCCTGCCACATGATGGGATGAATCATTAAGACCACCGAGAAAAAAGGTTGAAGAGATACGGGAATCCAAAACTTCACTCCAATCACGGGGCAGATTGCGATACCCACAAGCGACGCGGTCATCTTCTTGATGAGATACTGAGAAGAAGACCAAACCAAACCCATGCTCGACATGAGCAAATCTTCGAACCACAGCTCCCTGATGAGATACTAAGAAGCGTGTCGAAGTAATTAGCTTCCTGATAAGATACTGAGAAGTGAACCGAATTCGTCTTCCAGATGAGGTACTGAGAAGTGAACCAAATTCGTCTTCCTGATGAGATACAAAGAAGCGGATTAAAATAGTGATGGGATCATCTTCCTGATGAGACACTGAGAAGAAGACCCAAACGAGGCTCGAAACGAGCAAATCTTCCTGATGAGATATTGAGAAGAAGACCAAACCAAACCCACGCTCGATGTGAGCAAATCTTCGAACCACAGCTTCCTGATGAGACACTGAGAAGCAGGTCGAAGCAATAAAGTGGTTAACTCCCTGAGGAGATACAAAAAAGTGAACCAAATCCTGGAACACAGAGAAATGGATCAAAACAAGTAATGCAGTCACCTTCCAGATAAGATACGGAGAAGAAGGCAAGCCAATGAAACCAGACTCAGAGACTACGGTGATGAACTCCAATCTCCTTGAAATTTCGAGAGAAGGGAGTGAAATCACAGTAGCAAATTTTGTCTTTTTTGAAGTTATCTAAGAGCAAGATGAAATCACAACATCAAAAATGAAGAGAAACTGATGCAGTGAAATTAAGCGACAGATGTAAAGCAAAGGGTGGACCAGTTGAAGAAAGAAAGAAGTGGAACTTGACAAAATTGGGCTTGCTTTTGGATCTTTTCTCTGTTCCCGTTACACAACAACGAGCAAAGAGGGACAGCTGTTGAAGCCCAAATTCCGACTGGGCCCATACTCTCATTAAATTTATTTTAAAATTAAATTTGTTTAAAAATTTAAATTTATTTTAAATTTAAATTTACTTTAAAATTTAAATTTAATTTAAGTTTAAAATTATTTTCAAATTTAAAGTTTAAAATAAATAAAATCCAAATACAAAGGTCCAAAATAATTACAAAAAGTCCAAATTACATTATTGGACCCAATTTTGGCCCAAATTCAAATGACCCAAGTTACAAAAAGGCCCAAAAAAAGACCAGACCAAATAACCCAAACTTTAGCCTATTCCTAATCTGCTGGGCAGCTTGCACCAGCCACCTCTTCCTCAGCCACTCAGAGCGCGCCACGTCAGCCTAACCAGCGTCTTCTTCAGCTTCAACTTGCCCTGCCACCAGCTATCACCGCCACTGCCATCGCCGAACCTGCAAGAAGAGAAAGCAGATTAGATAGACATTTAGTTACAAAAAAAACAAAACAGAATGATTGTAAAACAGGCTATAAAAGCAGAATGAATTCTCAGTTGTAAAGGTTGGAAGTTGGAGGTTGAATATTAAGAAATCAATATACAGTATACACTAATATTTTCAGAGATCAATTCAGAGCAATGTTACTTGAATAGTCACAAAGGCAACAGAAGGCAAATCTGATCACAACACTTAAGCATTAAAGCATCCAGGTATCCTCAATAAATGTTTACCATCATTTAAAGCCCTATTAAGTTTCAATGTATGTATTCAATACCCACTACTGTCATTTATTTCTTTTTATTTTTCAAAACGTTTCAATAACTTTTATTAATATTAATAATAATACTAATGACCTTATTAATATTAAATAAGTTTTTCTTAAATATCATTAATAATAATAAATGTTTTGATATTAATAATAATGATATTAATAATTATTAAAAAATAATAATAAATAAAGGGGGAAACAAAAAGCCGAAAAGTCACTTCCCTGGTCGTCGTCGCCGGAAGCCGAACGCCGCCTATACCTTGTCGCGCGTTGATCTGCAAAACACAGAAAAAAAAAACAAAGAATTGATAAAAGGATTTTTTTTAAATGGTTTAATAAAATAGAAAAAAAACATTAATAAAAAAAAGCTGAAAGGACAGAAGACTTACCCTCGACCGATTCTACTGTCGTCGGAGCTTCGCGCCGGAGTGCCATCATCGCCTCGTCGTGCATGGATCTGCAAAGAGAAGGAACAAAAGTTTTTAAAAGGGTTTTTTTTTTTAAAAAGGGTTTCAAAAAAAAAAGGAAAAACTGTCTAGATCTAGGCTAGATCTGGTTTGATCTAGCCCTAGATCTATTTTTTTTAAAAAAGGAAAGATGAAAGGATGAGTTTCTACCTCTAAACCATGGTCGGCGGTCGAAGACAAGGCGAACGACCTCGCGTGACCGGGGAAGGCAGCGGCGCATCTATCGAAGAACCCCAGGCAGCGTCACGCGATGACCACGCGCGGGGATCGATAGCTCGCGGGTGGTCCCACGCGACGACCGACGTTTGGGTCGACTAGCCGAAGCTTGGCCGCCCGCGGAGGGGACTTGAGAGAGAATGGAAGGGGGGGTTTCAGTTTTTTCTGAAATTTGAGAAAATGAAAGAAAGGTTGTTTTTTTCAAAGGGTTTAGGCCTTAAATACCCTCACCGAAACGACAGCGTTTTGGTGAGGGTATTCGGCATGAAAACGGCGTAGTTTCCCTAAAACTGACCCGAATCCAATTCGACCCGATCCAGGATCCGCGTGTTTTTAATTAATGGTATATTTATGCATTTGGTCATTTCGCTTTTTTCCAAATTTCAATCAGGTCCTTCTCGTACTTTTAATTACTTTTAAATCAGCCCAATGATTTTCAAGGTTTTTTAATTTAGTCCCTCGACTTTTCAAAAGCACCAGGAGCTGCCACGTGTCATGATTTTGACTTATTTTCGCAGATGGTCCCCTTTATTTCTAATTTGTTTTAATTTGATCCTTAAATCAGGTTCGCCTTAATTTCAAAATTGCCCCAAAAATTTTCCATGGTTTTCAAAATAGTCCTCTAACTTCAGGATGCCTAAGGGACTGCCACGTGTCACCCGACTTTGGTTTTATTACCCCGAAGGTCCCTAAACTTTCCAAAAAATCCCATTTTTGACCCTAAACTTTTCAAAAATTACCATTTACCCCCGAACTTCCAAAAATCCCATTTTTGACCCCGAACCTTCTAAAAATTACCATTTTACCCCCAAACTTTCAAAAATCCCATATTTACCATTTTACCCCTAAACTTCAAAAAATCACCAATTTTGACCCCGAACCTTCTAAAAATTACCATTTTCCCCTGAACTTCCAAAAATCCCACTTTTTTACCCCGAACCTTCTAAAATTACCATTTTACCCCCAAACTTCCAAAAATCCCATTTTTTACCCCGAACCTTCTGAAAATTACCATTTTACCTTCGAACTTCCAAAAATCCCATTTTTGATTCGAAACCTTCCAAAACTACCATTTTGCCCTCGTGCATCCGAAAAGTCTCGTTTTGAACTCCGATTACATCATTCTTCTCTCTCATTAACTTTTTTATTTATTTCCAACCCACAATATCGCTGTATGTTGCAATGCAATTACACTCTATTTATTTATATGGATATTCTGGAAACATATAGAAACTTGGCACTTTTATTGTGAGTTGTTACTTTCTTCTTGTGATTGTTTAGACAATTTTTTTGCCATCCTTTTTTCACTCGGTTCATGTAGGAAACTTGAATTGCTGTGAATGTTGGTAATGCGAAACAAGTGGTATATAATGTTAAAAAAATAAAAGAAAAAAAATATTTTTGAAGATATTTAAACAAAATTTCCAATGAAAGGTTGGAGTCATAACTACGATGGAAACAACAGAAAAATATGGTAGGAAACATGTATCATGTTTGGCCTCTAACAAATTGGATACTCTCCATTTTCAGACTTTTTAAATGTGTCAACCTCGATTTTGTCTTCATCTCTCTTTTTATTTATTTCCCCAAACAATATTGCAATATGTTGCATTGCAGTTACTCTCTATCTGTTTCATATGGTTATTCTTGAAACATATAGGAACTTGTCACATTTACTGTGAGCCGTTAGTTTATTGTTGAGATATTTTAAACAAAATTTTATGTATAAAATCATTAAAGAACTTAAACTTGACATAAAAGAAGATCAAAGAAAAGGGTTTATAAGAAAAGTGAGGATGAAAATAAGGAGTGAAGCCTTTAAGGGAAATGCATACGATTGTCTAAGCACCCCACACTCATTATATGTTTCATTTCCACTCTTTTTCACTCGGTGCGTATCTGAAACTTTAATTGTGGTGAAATTTGACAATGCAAAATAAGTGATAAATAATGTTTACAAATAAAGGAGAAACACATGCTTTTGGAGATATTTAAGCGAACTTTCCGTTGAAAGATTAGAGTCATAAATACAATGGAAACAATAGAGAAATATGGTACGAAAGAATGGTATTGGTTAGCCTCTAACCAATTGGATATTCTGAATTTTCAAACATGACACAAAATACTTGAAACAAAAGAATATCAAAGAAAACAGTTTATATCAAAAGTGAAGCTGAAAATAGGGAGCGAAGCCTTTTAGGCAAATAGACATGATTGTATAAGCACCCCCAAACTCTTTTTGTGTTTTGTTTCCCCCCTTTTTTTACTCGACGCGTATCTAAAAGTTGAATTGTGGTGAAATTTGACAATGCAAAACAAGTGATAAATAAATTTCAAAAATAAATGAGAAGAACATATTTTTGGTGATATTTAAGCGAAGTTTTCGCTGAAAGATTAGAGTTATAATTACAACGGAAACAACATAAAACTATGCTAGGAAGCAAGTATCTTGGTTGGCCACTAACCAATTTGATACTTTTTATTTTCAGACTCGACACAAAATGCTTGAAACAAAAGATAATTAAAGAAAATAGTATATATCCAATGTGAGGTTGAAAACAGAGAGCGAAGCCTTTAAGAGAAATAGAAATGATTGTATAAACACCCCCAAAACCCATTTTATGTTTTTTTTTCAACCCCTTTTTTCACTCGACTCGTATAGGAAACTTGAATTGTAGTGAAAGTTGACAACACAAAATAAGTGGTACATAATGTTAAATGATAAAAGAAAAAAACAACTGTTTTTGAAGATATTTTAGCGAAATTTTCAAAGAAAGATTAGAGTCCTAATTACAATGGAAACAACAAACAAATATTGTAGGAAATATGTATCATGGTTCGCATCTAAGAAATTGGATACACTCTATTTTTAGACTTTTTAAATGGGTCTGCCTCGACTTTGTCTTCACTTCTCTTTTTTATTTATTTCCAGCCCACAATATCGCTGCATGTTGCAATGCAATTACACTCTATTTATTTAAATGGATATTCTGGAAACATATAGAAACTTGGCACTTTTACCATGAGTTGTTACTTTCTTCTTGAGATTGTTTAGACAATTTTTTTGCCATCCCTTTTTCACTCGGTTCATGTAGCAAACTTGAATTGCTGTGAATGTTGGTAATGCGAAACAAGTGGTATATAATGTTAAAAAAATAAAAGAAAAATAATAGTTTTGAAGATATTTAAACAAAATTTCCAATGAAAGGTTGGAGTCATAACTACGATGGAAACAACAGAAAAATATGGTAGGAAACATGTATCATGTTTGGCCTCTAACAAATTGGATACTCTCCATTTTCAGACTTTTTAAATGTGTCAACCTCGATTTTGTCTTCATCTCTCTTTTTATTTATTTCCCCCCTCAATATTGCAATATGTTGCACTGTAGTTACTCTCTATTTATTTTATATGGTTATTCTTGAAACATATAGGAACTTGTCACATTTACTGTGAGCCGTTAGTTTATTGTTGAGATGTTTTAAATAAATTTTTATCTGTAAAATCATTAAAGAACTTAAACTTGACACAAAAGAAGATCAAAGAAAAGGGTTTATAAGAAAAGTGAGGATGAAAATAAGGAGTGAAGCCTTTAAGGGAAATACACACGATTGTCTAAGCACCCCACACTCATTTTATGTTTCATTTCCCCTCTTTTTCACTCGGTGCGTATCTGAAACTTTAACTGTGGTGAAATTTGACAATGCAAAATAAGTGATAAATAATGTTTACAAATAAAAGAGAAACACATGCTTTTGGAGATATTTAAGCGAACTTTCCGTTGAAAGATTAGAGTCATAGTTACAATGGAAACAACAGACAAATATGGTACGAAAGAATTGTATTGGTTAGCCTCTAACCAATTGGATATTCTGCATTTTCAGACATGACACAAAATACTTGAAACAAAAGAATATCAAAGAAAACAATTTATATCAAAAGTGAAGTTGAAAATAGGGAGCGAAGCCTTTTAGGCAAATAGACATGATTGTATAAGCACCCCCAAATTCTTTTTATGTTTTGTTTCCCCCCTTTTTTCACTCGACGCGTATCTAAAAGTTGAATTGTGGTGAAATTTGACAATGCAAAACAAGTGATAAATAAATTTCAAAAATAAATGAGAAACACATATTTTTGGTGATATTTAAGTGAAGTTTTCGCTGAAAGATTAGAGTTATAATTACAACGGAAACAACATAAAAATATGCTAGGAAGAAGGTATCTTGGTTGGCAACTAACCAATTTGATACTCTGCATTTTCAGACTCGACACAAAATGCTTGAAACAAAAGATAATTAAAGAAAATAGTTTATATCCAAAGTGAGGTTGAAAACAGAGAGCGAAGCCTTTAAGAGAAATAGAAATGATTGTATAAACATCCCCAAAACCCATTTTATGTTTTTTTTTCAACCCCTTTTTTCACTCGACTCGTATAGGAAACTTGAATTGTAGTGAAAGTTGACAACACAAAATAAGTGGTATATAATGTTAAATGATAAAAGAAAAAAACTACTGTTTCTGAAGATATTTAAGCGAAATTTTCAAAGAAAGATTAGAGTCTTAATTACAATGGAAACAACAAACAAATATGGTAGGAAATATGTATCACGGTTCGCATCTAAGAAATTGGATACACTCTATTTTTAGACTTTTTAAATGGGTCCGCCTCGACTTTGTCTTCACTTCTCTTTTTTATTTATTTCCAGCCCTCAATATCGCTGCATGTTGCAATGCAATTACACTCTATTTATTTATATGGATATTCTGGAAACATATAGAAACTTGGCACTTTTACCGTGAGCTGTTGCTGTCTTCTTGAGATTGTATACACAATTTTTTTGCCATCCTTTTTCCACTCGGTTCATGTAGGAAACTTGAATTGCTGTAAATGTTGGTAATGCAAAACAAGTGGTATACAATGTTAAAAAAATAAAAGAAAAATAATATTTTCGAAGATATTTAAACAAAATTTCCAATGAAAGGTTGGAGTCATAACTACGATGGAAACAACAGACAAATATGGTAGGAAACATGTATCATGTTTGGCCTCTAACAAATTGGATACTCTCCATTTTCAGACTTTTTAAATGTGTCAATCTCGATTTTGTCTTCATCTCTCTTTTTATTTATTTCCCCCCTCAATATTGCAATATGTTGCACTGTAGTTACTCTCTATTTATTTTATATGGTTATTCTTGAAACATATAGGAACTTGTCACATTTACTGTGAGCCGTTAGTTTATTGTTGAGATATTTTAAACAAATTTTTACGTATAAAATCATTAAAGAACTTAAACTTGACCCAAAAGAAGATCAAAGAAAAGGGTTTATAAGAAAAGTGAGGATGAAAATAAGGAGTGAAGCCTTCAAGGGAAATACACACGATTGTCTAAGCACCCTAAACTCATTTTATGTTTCATTTCCACTCTTTTTCACTCGGTGCGTATCTTAAACTTTAATTGTGGTGAAATTTGACAATGCAAAATAAGTGATAAATAATGTTTACAAATAAAGGAGAAACACATGCTTTTGGAGATATTTAAGCGAACTTTCCGTTGAAAGATTAGAGTCATAATTACAATGGAAACAACAGACAAATATGGTACGAAAGAATTGTATTGGTTAGCCTCTAACCAATTGGATATTCTGCATTTTCAGACTTGACACAAAATACTTGAAACAAAAGAATATCAAAGAAAACAGTTTATATCAAAAGTGAAGTTGAAAATAGGGAGCGAACCCTTTAAGAGAAATAGAAATGATTGTATATACACTCTATTTCTAGACTTTTTAAATAGGTCCGCCTCGATTTTGTCTTCACTTCTCTTTTTTATTTATTTTCAGACCTCAATATCGCTGCATGTTGCAATGCAATTACACTCTATTTATTTATATGGATATTCTGGAAACATACAGAAACTTGGCACTTTTACCGTGAGCTGTTACTTTCTTCTTGAGATTGTTTAGACAATTTTTGTGCCATCCTTTTTCCACTCGGTTCATGTAGGAAACTTGAATTGCTGTGAATGTTCGTAATGCGAAACAAGTGGTATATAATGTTAAAAAAATAAAAGAAAAATAATATTTTTGAAGATATTTAAACAAAATTTCCAATGAAAGATTGGAGTCATAACTACGATGGAGACAACAGACAAATATGGTAGGAAACATGTATCATGTTTGGCCTCTAACAAATTGGATACTTTCCATTTTCAGACTTTTTAAATGGGTCAACCTCGATTTTGTCTTCATCTCTCTTTTTATTTGTTTCCCCCCTCAATATTGCAATATGTTGCACTGTAGTTACTCTCTATTTATTTTATTTGGTTATTCTTGAGACATATAGGAACTTGTCACATTTACTGTGAGTCGTTAGTTTACTGTTGAGATATTTTAAACAAATTTTTATGTATAAAATCATTAAAGACCTTAAACTTGACACAAAAGAAGATCAAAGAAAAGGGTTTATAAGAAAAGTGAGGATGAAAATAAGGAGTGAAGCCTTTAAGGGAAATACACACGATTGTCTAAGCACCCCAAACTCATTTTATGTTTCATTTCCACTCTTTTTCACTCGGTGCGTATCTGAAACTTTAATTGTGGTGAAATTTGACAATGCAAAATAAGTGATAAATAATGTTTACAAATAAAGGAGAAACACATGCTTTTGGAGATATTTAAGCGAACTTTCCGTTGAAAGATTAGAGTCATAATTACAATGGAAACAACAGATAAATATGGTACGAAAGAATTGTATTGGTTAGCCTCTAACAAATTGGATATTCTACATTTTCAGACATGACACAAAATACTTGAAACAAAAGAATATCAAAGAAAACAGTTTATATCAAAAGTGAAGTTGAAAATAGGGAGCGAAGCCTTTTAGGCATGATTGTATAAGCACCCCCAAACTCTTTTTCGGTTTTGTTTCCCCCCTTTTTTCACTCGACGCGTATCTAAAAGTTGAATTGTGGTGAAATTTGACAATGCAAAACAAGTGATAAATAAATTTCAAAAATAAATGAGAAACACATATTTTTGGTGATATTTAAGCAAAGTTTTCGTTGAAAGATCAGAGTTATAATTACAACAGAAACAACATAAAAATTTGCTAGGAAGCAGGTATCTTGGTTGGCCACTAACCAATTTGATACTCTGAATTTTCAGACTCGACACAGAATGCTTGAAACAAAAGATAATTAAAGAAAATAGTATATATCCGAGGTGAGGTTGAAAACAGAGAGCGAAGCCTTTAAGAGAAATAGAAATGATTGTATAAACATCCCCAAAACCCATTTTATGTTTTTTTTTTCAACCCCTTTTTTCACTCGACTCGTATAGGAAACTTGAATTGTAGTGGAAGTTGACAACACAAAATAAGTGGTATACAATGTTAAATGATAAAAGAAAAAAAACTAATGTTTTTGAAGATATTTAAGCGAAATTTTCAAAGAAAGATTAGAGTCTTAATTACAATGGAAACAACAAACAAATATGGTAGGAAATATGTATCATGGTTCGCATCTAAGAAATTGGATACACTCTATTTCTAGACTTTTTAAATGGGTCCGCCTCGATTTTGTCTTCACTTCTCTTTTTTATTTATTTCTAGCCCTCAATATCGCTGCATGTTGCAATGCAATTACACTCTATTTATTTATATGGATATTCTGGAAACATATAGAAACTTGGCACTTTTACCGTGAGCTGTTACTTTCTTCTTGAGATTGTTTAGACAATTTTTTTGCCATCCTTTTTTGACTCGGTTCATGTAGGAAACTTGAATTGCTGTGAATGTTGGTAATGCGAAACAAGAGTTATATAATGTTAAAAAAATAAAAGAAAAAAAATATTTTCGAAGATATTTAAACAAAATTTCCAATGAAAGGTTGGAGTCAAAACTACGATGGAAACAACAGACAAATATGGTAGGAAACATGTATCATGTTTGGCCTCTAACAAATTGGATACTTTCCATTTTCAGACTTTTTAAATGGGTCAACCTCGATTTTGTCTTCATCTCTCTTTTTATTTATTTCCCCCCTCAATATTGCAATATGTTGCACTATAGTTACTCTCTATTTATTTTATTTGGTTATTCTTGAGACATATAGGAACTTGTCACATTTACTGTGAGTCGTTAGTTTACTGTTGAGATATATTAAACAAATTTTTATGTATAAAATCATTAAAGAACTTAAACTTGACACAAAAGAAGATCAAAGAAAAGGGTTTATAAGAAAAGTGAGGATGGAAATAAGGAGTGAAGCCTTTAAGGGAAATACACACGATTGTCTAAGCACCCCAAACTCATTTTATGTTTCATTTCCACTCTTTTTCACTCGGTGCGTATCTGAAACTTTAATTGTGGTGAAATTTGACAATGCAAAATAAATGATAAATAATGTTTACAAATAAAGGAGAAACACATGCTTTTGGAGATATTTAAGCGAACTTTTCGTTGAAAGATTAGAGTCATAATTACAATGGAAACAACATACAAATATGGTACGAAAGAATTGTATTGGTTAGCCTCTAACCAATTGGATATTCTGCATTTTCAGACATGACACAAAATACTTGAAACAAAAGAATATCAAAGAAAACAGTTTATATCAAAAGTGAAGTAGAAAATAGGGAGCGAAGCCTTTTAGGCAAATAGACATGATTGTATAAGCACCCCCAAACTCTTTTTATGTTTTGTTTCCCCCCTTTTTTCACTCGACGCGTATCTAAAAGTTGAATTGTGGTGAAATTTGACAACGCAAAACAAGTGATAAAAAAATTTCAAAAATAAATGAGAAACACATATTCTTGGAGATATTTAAGCGAAGTTTTCGTTGAAAGATTAGAGTTATAATTACGACGGAAACAACATTAAAATATGCTAGGAAGCAGGTATCTTGGTTGGCCACTAACCAATTTGATACTCTACATTTTCAGACTCGACACAAAATGCTTGATATAAAAGATAATTAAAGAAAATAGTATATATCCAATGTGAGGTTGGAAACAGAGAGCGAAGCCTTTAAGATAAATAGAAATGATTGTATAAACATCCCCAAAACCCATTTTATGTTTTTTTTTCAACCCTTTTTTTCACTCGACTCGTATAGGAAACTTGAATTGTAGTGGAAGTTGACAACACAAAATAAGTGGTATATAATGTTAAATGATAAAAGAAAAAAACTACTGTTTTTGAAGATATTTAAGCGAAATTTTCAAAGAAAGATTAGAGTCTTAATTACAATGGAAACAACAAACAAATATGGTAGGAAATATGTATCATGGTTCGCATCTAAGAAATTGGATACACTCTATTTTTAGACTTTTTAAATGGGTCCGCCTCGATTTTGTCTTCACTTCTCTTTTTTATTTATTTCCAGCCCTCAATATCGCTGCATGTTGCAATGCAATTACACTCTATTTATTTATATGGATATTCTGGAAACATATAGAAACTTGGCACTTTTACCGTGAGCTGTTACTTTCTTCTTGAGATTGTTTAGATAATTTTTTTGCCATCCTTTTTTGACTCGGTTCATGTAGGAAACTTGAATTGCTGTGAATGTTGGTAATGCGAAACAAGTGGTATATAATGTTAAAAAACTAAAAGAAAAATAATATTTTCGAAGATATTTAAACAAAATTTCCAATAAAAGGTTGGAGTCATAACTACGATGGAAACAACAGACAAATATGGTAGGAAACATGTATCATGTTTGGCCTCTGACAAATTGGATACTTTCCATTTTCAGACTTTTTCAATGGGTCAACCTCGATTTTGTCTTCATCTCTCTTTTTATTTATTTCCCCCCTCAATATTGCAATATGTTGCACTGTAGTTACTCTCTATTTATTTTATATTGTTATTCTTGAAACATATAGGAACTTGTCACATTTACGGTGAGCCGTTAGTTTATTGTTGAGATATTTTAAACAAATTTTTATGTATAAAATCATTAAAGAACTTAAACTTCACAAAAGAAGTCTAAGCACCCCAAACTCATTTTATGTTTCATTTCCACTCTTTTTCATTCGGTGCGTATCTGAAACTTTAATTGTGGTGAAATTTGACAATGCAAAATAAGTGATAAATAATGTTTACAAATAAAGGAGAAACACATGCTTTTGGAGATATTTAAGCGAACTTTCCGTTGAAAGATTAGAGTCATAATTACAATGGAAACAATAGACAAATATGGTACGAAAGAATTGTATTGGTTAGCCTCTAACCAATTGGATATTCTGCATTTTCAGACATGACACAAAATACTTGAAACAAAAGAATATCAAAGAAAACAGTTTATATCAAAAGTGAAGTAGAAAATAGGGAGCGAAGCCTTTTAGGCAAATAGACATGATTGTATAAGCACCCCCAAACTCTTTTTATGTTTTGTTTCCCCCCTTTTTTCACTCGACGCGTATCTAAAAGTTGAATTGTGGTGAAATTTGACAACGCAAAACAAGTGATAAAAAAATTTCAAAAATAAATGAGAAACACATATTCTTGGAGATATTTAAGCGAAGTTTTCGTTGAAAGATTAGAGTTATAATTACGACGGAAACAACATTAAAATATGCTAGGAAGCAGGTATCTTGGTTGGCCACTAACCAATTTGATACTCTGCATTTTCAGACTCGACACAAAATGCTTGATATAAAAGATAATTAAAGAAAATAGTATATATCCAATGTGAGGTTGGAAACAGAGAGCGAAGCCTTTAAGATAAATAGAAATGATTGTATAAACATCCCCAAAACCCATTTTATGTTTTTTTTTCAACCCCTTTTTTCACTCGACTCGTATAGGAAACTTGAATTGTAGTGGAAGTTGACAACACAAAATAAGTGGTATATAATGTTAAATGATAAAAGAAAAAAACTACTGTTTTTGAAGATATTTAAGCGAAATTTTCAAAGAAAGATTAGAGTCTTAATTACAATGGAAACAACAAACAAATATGGTAGGAAATATGTATCATGGTTCGCATCTAAGAAATTGGATACACTCTATTTTTAGACTTTTTAAATGGGTCCGCCTCGGTTTTGTCTTCACTTCTCTTTTTTATTTATTTCCAGCCCTCAATATCGCTGCATGTTGCAATGCAATTACGCTCTATTTATTTATATGAATATTCTGGAAACATATAGAAACTTGGCACTTTTACCGTGAACTATTACTTTCTTCTTGAGATTGTTTAGACAATTTTTTTGCCATCCTTTTTTGACTCGGTTCATGTAGGAAACTTGAATTGCTGTGAATGGTGGTAATGCGAAACAAGTGGTATATAATATTAAAAAAATAAAAGAAAAATAATATTTTCGAAGATATTTAAACAAAATTTCCAATAAAAGGTTGGAGTCATAACTACGATGGAAACAACAGACAAATATGGTAGGAAACATGTATCATGTTTGGCCTCTGACAAATTGGATACTTTCCATTTTCAGACTTTTTCAATGGGTCAACCTCGATTTTGTCTTCATCTCTCTTTTTATTTATTTCCCCCCTCAATATTGCAATATGTTGCACTGTAGTTACTCTCTATTTATTTTATATTGTTATTCTTGAAACATATAGGAACTTGTCACATTTACGGTGAGCCGTTAGTTTATTGTTGAGATATTTTAAACAAATTTTTATGTATAATATAAAATCATTAAAGAACTTAAACTTCACAAAAGAAGTCTAAGCACCCCAAACTCATTTTATGTTTCATTTCCACTCTTTTTCATTCGGTGCGTATCTGAAACTTTAATTGTGGTGAAATTTGACAATGCAAAATAAGTGATAAATAATGTTTACAAATAAAGGAGAAACACATGCTTTTGGAGATATTTAAGCGAACTTTCCGTTGAAAGATTAGAGTCATAATTACAATGGAAACAATAGACAAATATGGTACGAAAGAATTGTATTGGTTAGCCTCTAACCAATTGGATATTCTGCATTTTCAGACATGACACAAAATACTTGAAACAAAAGAATATCAAAGAAAACAGTTTATATCAAAAGTGAAATTGAAAATAGGGAGCGAAGCCTTTTAGACAAATAGACATGATTGTATAAGCACCCCCAAACTCTTTTTATGTTTTGTTTCCCCCCTTTTTTCACTCGACGCGTATCTAAAAGTTGAATTGTGGTGAAATTTGACAATGCAAAACAAGTGATAAATAAATTTCAAAAATAAATGAGAAACACATATTTTTGGTGATATTTAAGTGAAGTTTTCTTTGGAAGATTAGATTTATAATTACAACGGAAACAACATAAAAATATGCTAGGAAGCAGGTATCTTGGTTGGCCACTAACCAATTTGATACTCTGCATTTTCAGACTCGACACAAAATGCTTGAAACAAAAGAGAATTAAAGAAAATAGTATATATCCAATGTGAGGTTGAAAACAGAGAGCGAAGCCTTTAAGAGAAATAGAATGATTGTATAAACATCCCCAAAACCCATTTTATGTTTTTTTTTCAACCCCTTTTTTCGCTCGACTCGTATAGGAAACTTGAATTGTAGTGAAAGTTGACAACACAAAATAAGTGGTATATAATGTTAAATGATAAAAGAAAAAAACTACTGTTTTTGAAGATATTTAAGCGAAATTTTCAAAGAAAGATTAGAGTCTTAATTACAATGGAAACAACAAACAAATATGGTAGGAAATATGTATCATGGTTCGCATCTAAGAAATTGGATACACTCTATTTTTAGACTTTTTAAATGGGTCCGCCTCGATTTTGTCTTCACTTCTCTTTTTTATTTATTTCCAGCCCTCAATATCGCTGCATGTTGCAATGCAATTACACTCTATTTATTTATATGGATATTCTGGAAACATATAGAAACTTGGCACTTTTACCGTGAGCTGTTACTTTCTTCTTGAGATTGTTTAGATAATTTTTTTGCCATCCTTTTTTGACTCGGTTCATGTAGGAAACTTGAATTGCTGTGAATGTTGGTAATGCGAAACAAGTGGTATATAATGTTAAAAAAATAAAAGAAAAATAATATTTTCGAAGATATTTAAACAAAATTTCCAATGAAAGGTTGGAGTCATAACTATGATGGAAACAATAGACAAATATGGTAGGAAACATGTATCATGTTTGGCCTCTAACAAATTGGATACTTTCGATTTTCAGACTTTTTAAACGGGTCAACCTCGATTTTGTCTTCATCTCTCTTTTTATTTATTTCCCCCCTCAATATTGCAATATGTTACACTACAATTACTCCCTATTTATTTTATATGGTTATTCTTGAAACATATAGGAACTTGTCACATTTACTGTGGGCCGTTAGTTTATTATTGAGATATTTTAAGCAAATTTTTATGTATAAATTCATTAAAGAACTTAAACTTGACACAAAAGAAGATCAAAGAAAAGGGTTTATAAGAAAAGTGAGGATGAAAATAAGGAGTGAAGCCTTTAAGGGAAATAAACACGATTGTCTAAGCACCCCAAACTCATTTTATGTTTCATTTCCACTCTTTTTCACTCGTTGTGTATCTGAAACTTTAATTGTGGTGAAATTTGACAATGCAAAATAAGTGATAAATAATGTTTACAAATAGAGGAGAAACACATGCTTTTGGAGATATTTAAGCGAACTTTCCGTTGAAAGATTAGAGTCATAATTACAATGGAAACAACAGACAAATATAGTACGAAAGAATTGTATTGGTTAGCCTCTAACCAATTGGATATTCTGCATTTTCAGACATGACACAAAATACTTGAAACAAAAGAATATCAAAGAAAACAGTTTATATCAAAAGTGAAATTGAAAATAGGGAGCGAAGCCTTTTAGACAAATAGACATGATTGTATAAGCACCCCCAAACTCTTTTTATGTTTTGTTTCCCCCCGTTTTTCACTCGACGCGTATCTAAAAGTTGAATTGTGGTGAAATTTGACAATGCAAAACAAGTGATAAATAAATTTCAAAAATAAATGAGAAACACATATTTTTGGTGATATTTAAGCGAAGTTTTCTTTGGAAGATTAGATTTATAATTACAACGGAAACAACATAAAAATATGCTAGGAAGCAGGTATCTTGGTTGGCCACTAACCAATTTGATACTCTGCATTTTCAGACTCGACACAAAATGCTTGAAACAAAAGAGAATTAAAGAAAATAGTATATATCCAATGTGAGGTTGAAAACAGAGAGCGAAGCCTTTAAGAGAAATAGAATGATTGTATAAACATCCCCAAAACCCATTTTATGTTTTTTTTTCAACCCCTTTTTTCGCTCGACTCGTATAGGAAACTTGAATTGTAGTGAAAGTTGACAACACAAAATAAGTGGTATATAATGTTAAATGATAAAAGAAAAAAACTACTGTTTTTGAAGATATTTAAGCGAAATTTTCAAAGAAAGATTAGAGTCTTAATTACAATGGAAACAACAAACAAATATGGTAGGAAATATGTATCATGGTTCGCATCTAAGAAATTGGATACACTCTATTTTTAGACTTTTTAAATGGGTCCGCCTCGATTTTGTCTTCACTTCTCTTTTTTATTTATTTCCAGCCCTCAATATCGCTGCATGTTGCAATGCAATTACACTCTATTTATTTATATGGATATTCTGGAAACATATAGAAACTTGGCACTTTTACCGTGAGCTGTTACTTTCTTCTTGAGATTGTTTAGATAATTTTTTTGCCATCCTTTTTGACTCGGTTCATGTAGGAAACTTGAATTGCTGTGAATGTTGGTAATGCGAAACAAGTGGTATATAATGTTAAAAAAATAAAAGAAAAATAATATTTTCGAAGATATTTAAACAAAATTTCCAATGAAAGGTTGGAGTCATAACTATGATGGAAACAATAGACAAATATGGTAGGAAACATGTATCATGTTTGGCCTCTAACAAATTGGATACTTTCGATTTTCAGACTTTTTAAACGGGTCAACCTCGATTTTGTCTTCATCTCTCTTTTTATTTATTTCCCCCCTCAATATTGCAATATGTTACACTACAATTACTCCCTATTTATTTTATATGGTTATTCTTGAAACATATAGGAACTTGTCACATTTACTGTGGGCCGTTAGTTTATTATTGAGATATTTTAAGCAAATTTTTATGTATAAATTCATTAAAGAACTTAAACTTGACACAAAAGAAGATCAAAGAAAAGGGTTTATAAGAAAAGTGAGGATGAAAATAAGGAGTGAAGCCTTTAAGGGAAATAAACACGATTGTCTAAGCACCCCAAACTCATTTTATGTTTCATTTCCACTCTTTTTCACTCGTTGTGTATCTGAAACTTTAATTGTGGTGAAATTTGACAATGCAAAATAAGTGATAAATAATGTTTACAAATAGAGGAGAAACACATGCTTTTGGAGATATTTAAGCGAACTTTCCGTTGAAAGATTAGAGTCATAATTACAATGGAAACAACAGACAAATATGGTACGAAAGAATTGTATTGGTTAGCCTCTAACCAATTGGATATTCTGCATTTTCAGACATGACACAAAATACTTGAAACAAAAGAATATCAAAGAAAACAGTTTATATCAAAAGTGAAATTGAAAATAGGGAGCGAAGCCTTTTAGACAAATAGACATGATTGTATAATCACCCCCAAACTCTTTTTATGTTTTGTTTCCCCCCGTTTTTCACTCGACGCGTATCTAAAAGTTGAATTGTGGTGAAATTTGACAATGCAAAACAAGTGATAAATAAATTTCAAAAATAAATGAGAAACACATATTTTTGGTGATATTTAAGCGAAGTTTTCTTTGGAAGATTAGATTTATAATTACAACGGAAACAACATAAAAATATGCTAGGAAACAGGTATCTTGGTTGGCCACTAACCAATTTGATACTCTGCATTTTCAGACTCGACACAAAATGCTTGAAACAAAAGAGAATTAAAGAAAATAGTATATATCCAATGTGAGGTTGAAAACAGAGAGCGAAGCCTTTAAGAGAAATAGAATGATTGTATAAACATCCCCAAAACCCATTTTATGTTTTTTTTTCAACCCCTTTTTTCGCTCGACTCGTATAGGAAACTTGAATTGTAGTGAAAGTTGACAACACAAAATAAGTGGTATATAATGTTAAATGATAAAAGAAAAAAACTACTGTTTTTGAAGATATTTAAGCGAAATTTTCAAAGAAAGATTAGAGTCTTAATTACAATGGAAACAACAAACAAATATGGTAGGAAATATGTATCATGGTTCGCATCTAAGAAATTGGATACACTCTATTTTTAGACTTTTTAAATGGGTCCGCCTCGATTTTGTCTTCACTTCTCTTTTTTATTTATTTCCAGCCCTCAATATCGCTGCATGTTGCAATGCAATTACACTCTATTTATTTATATGGATATTCTGGAAACATATAGAAACTTGGCACTTTTACCGTGAGCTGTTACTTTCTTCTTGAGATTGTTTAGATAATTTTTTTGCCATCCTTTTTTGACTCGGTTCATGTAGGAAACTTGAATTGCTGTGAATGTTGGTAATGCGAAACAAGTGGTATATAATGTTAAAAAAATAAAAGAAAAATAATATTTTCGAAGATATTTAAACAAAATTTCCAATGAAAGGTTGGAGTCATAACTATGATGGAAACAATAGACAAATATGGTAGGAAACATGTATCATGTTTGGCCTCTAACAAATTGGATACTTTCGATTTTCAGACTTTTTAAACGGGTCAACCTCGATTTTGTCTTCATCTCTCTTTTTATTTATTTCCCCCCTCAATATTGCAATATGTTACACTACAATTACTCCCTATTTATTTTATATGGTTATTCTTGAAACATATAGGAACTTGTCACATTTACTGTGGGCCGTTAGTTTATTATTGAGATATTTTAAGCAAATTTTTATGTATAAATTCATTAAAGAACTTAAACTTGACACAAAAGAAGATCAAAGAAAAGGGTTTATAAGAAAAGTGAGGATGAAAATAAGGAGTGAAGCCTTTAAGGGAAATAAACACGATTGTCTAAGCACCCCAAACTCATTTTATGTTTCATTTCCACTCTTTTTCACTCGTTGTGTATCTGAAACTTTAATTGTGGTGAAATTTGACAATGCAAAATAAGTGATAAATAATGTTTACAAATAGAGGAGAAACACATGCTTTTGGAGATATTTAAGCGAACTTTCCGTTGAAAGATTAGAGTCATAATTACAATGGAAACAACAGACAAATATGGTACGAAAGAATTGTATTGGTTAGCCTCTAACCAATTGGATATTCTGCATTTTCAGACATGACACAAAATACTTGAAACAAAAGAATATCAAAGAAAACAGTTTATATCAAAAGTGAAATTGAAAATAGGGAGCGAAGCCTTTTAGACAAATAGACATGATTGTATAAGCACCCCCAAACTCTTTTTATGTTTTGTTTCCCCCCGTTTTTCACTCGACGCGTATCTAAAAGTTGAATTGTGGTGAAATTTGACAATGCAAAACAAGTGATAAATAAATTTCAAAAATAAATGAGAAACACATATTTTTGGTGATATTTAAGCGAAGTTTTCTTTGGAAGATTAGATTTATAATTACAACGGAAACAACATAAAAATATGCTAGGAAGCAGGTATCTTGGTTGGCCACTAACCAATTTGATACTCTGCATTTTCAGACTCGACACAAAATGCTTGAAACAAAAGAGAATTACAGAAAATAGTATATATCCAATGTGAGGTTGAAAACAGAGAGCGAAGCCTTTAAGAGAAATAGAATGATTGTATAAACATCCCCAAAACCCATTTTATGTTTTTTTTTCAACCCCTTTTTTCGCTCGACTCGTATAGGAAACTTGAATTGTAGTGAAAGTTGACAACACAAAATAAGTGGTATATAATGTTAAATGATAAAAGAAAAAAACTACTGTTTTTGAAGATATTTAAGCGAAATTTTCAAAGAAAGATTAGAGTCTTAATTACAATGGAAACAACAAACAAATATGGTAGGAAATATGTATCATGGTTCGCATCTAAGAAATTGGATACACTCTATTTTTAGACTTTTTAAATGGGTCCGCCTCGATTTTGTCTTCACTTCTCTTTTTTATTTATTTCCAGCCCTCAATATCGCTGCATGTTGCAATGCAATTACACTCTATTTATTTATATGGATATTCTGGAAACATATAGAAACTTGGCACTTTTACCGTGAGCTGTTACTTTCTTCTTGAGATTGTTTAGATAATTTTTTTGCCATCCTTTTTTGACTCGGTTCATGTAGGAAACTTGAATTGCTGTGAATGTTGGTAATGCGAAACAAGTGGTATATAATGTTAAAAAAATAAAAGAAAAATAATATTTTCGAATATATTTAAACAAAATTTCCAATGAAAGGTTGGAGTCATAACTATGATGGAAACAATAGACAAATATGGTAGGAAACATGTATCATGTTTGGCCTCTAACAAATTGGATACTTTCGATTTTCAGACTTTTTAAACGGGTCAACCTCGATTTTGTCTTCATCTCTCTTTTTATTTATTTCCCCCCTCAATATTGCAATATGTTACACTACAATTACTCCCTATTTATTTTATATGGTTATTCTTGAAACATATAGGAACTTGTCACATTTACTGTGGGCCGTTAGTTTATTATTGAGATATTTTAAGCAAATTTTTATGTATAAATTCATTAAAGAACTTAAACTTGACACAAAAGAAGATCAAAGAAAAGGGTTTATAAGAAAAGTGAGGATGAAAATAAGGAGTGAAGCCTTTAAGGGAAATAAACACGATTGTCTAAGCACCCCAAACTCATTTTATGTTTCATTTCCACTCTTTTTCACTCGTTGTGTATCTGAAACTTTAATTGTGGTGAAATTTGACAATGCAAAATAAGTGATAAATAATGTTTACAAATAGAGGAGAAACACATGCTTTTGGAGATATTTAAGCGAACTTTCCGTTGAAAGATTAGAGTCATAATTACAATGGAAACAACAGACAAATATGGTACGAAAGAATTGTATTGGTTAGCCTCTAACCAATTGGATATTCTGCATTTTCAGACATGACACAAAATACTTGAAACAAAAGAATATCAAAGAAAACAGTTTATATCAAAAGTGAAGTTGAAAATATGGAGCGAAGCCTTTTAGGCAAATAGACATGATTGTATAAGCACCCCCAAACTCTTTTTATGTTTTGTTTCCCCCCTTTTTTTACTCGACGCGTATCTAAAAGTTGAATTGTGGTGAAATTTGACAATGCAAAACAAGTGATAAATAAATTTCAAAAATAAATGAGAAACACATATTTTTGGTGATATTTAAGCGAAGTTTTCGTTGAAAGATTAGAGTTATAATTACAACGGAAACAACATAAAAATATGCTAGGAAGCAGGTATCTTGGTTGGCCACTAACCAATTTGATACTCTGCATTTTCAGACTCGACATAAAATGCTTGAAACAAAAGATAATTAAAGAAAATAGTATATATCCAATGTGAGGTTGAAAACAGAGAGCGAAGCCTTTAAAAGAAATAGAAATGATTGTATAAACATCCCCAAAACCCATTTTATGTTTTTTTTTCAACCCCTTTTTTCACTCGACTCGTATAGGAAACTTGAATTGTAGTGAAAGTTGACAACACAAAATAAGTGGTATATAATGTTAAATGATAAAAGAAAAAAACTACTGTTTTTGAAGATATTTAAGCGAAATTTTCAAAGAAAGATTAGAGTCTTAATTACAATGGAAACAACAAACAAATATGGTAGGAAATATGTATCATGGTTCGCATCTAAGAAATTGGATACACTCTATTTTTAGACTTTTTAAATGGGTCCGCCTCGATTTTGTCTTCACTTCTCTTTTTTATTTATTTCCAGCCCTCAATATCGCTGCATGTTGCAATGCAATTACACTCTATTTATTTATATGGATATTCTGGAAACATATAGAAACTTGGCACTTTTACCGTGAGCTGTTACTTTCTTCTTGAGATTGTTTAGATAATTTTTTTGCCATCCTTTTTTGACTCGGTTCATGTAGGAAACTTGAATTGCTGTGAATGTTGGTAATGCGAAACAAGTGGTATATAATGTTAAAAAAATAAAAGAAAAATAATATTTTCGAAGATATTTAAACAAAATTTCCAATGAAAGGTTGGAGTCATAACTATGATGGAAACAATAGACAAATATGGTAGGAAACATGTATCATGTTTGGCCTCTAACAAATTGGATACTTTCGATTTTCAGACTTTTTAAACGGGTCAACCTCGATTTTGTCTTCATCTCTCTTTTTATTTATTTCCCCCCTCAATATTGCAATATGTTACACTACAATTACTCCCTATTTATTTTATATGGTTATTCTTGAAACATATAGGAACTTGTCACATTTACTGTGGGCCGTTAGTTTATTATTGAGATATTTTAAGCAAATTTTTATGTATAAATTCATTAAAGAACTTAAACTTGACACAAAAGAAGATCAAAGAAAAGGGTTTATAAGAAAAGTGAGGATGAAAATAAGGAGTGAAGCCTTTAAGGGAAATAAACACGATTGTCTAAGCACCCCAAACTCATTTTATGTTTCATTTCCACTCTTTTTCACTCGTTGTGTATCTGAAACTTTAATTGTGGTGAAATTTGACAATGCAAAATAAGTGATAAATAATGTTTACAAATAGAGGAGAAACACATGCTTTTGGAGATATTTAAGCGAACTTTCCGTTGAAAGATTAGAGTCATAATTACAATGGAAACAACAGACAAATATGGTACGAAAGAATTGTATTGGTTAGCCTCTAACCAATTGGATATTCTGCATTTTCAGACATGACACAAAATACTTGAAACAAAAGAATATCAAAGAAAACAGTTTATATCAAAAGTGAAATTGAAAATAGGGAGCGAAGCCTTTTAGACAAATAGACATGATTGTATAAGCACCCCCAAACTCTTTTTATGTTTTGTTTCCCCCCGTTTTTCACTCGACGCGTATCTAAAAGTTGAATTGTGGTGAAATTTGACAATGCAAAACAAGTGATAAATAAATTTCAAAAATAAATGAGAAACACATATTTTTGGTGATATTTAAGCGAAGTTTTCTTTGGAAGATTAGATTTATAATTACAACGGAAACAACATAAAAATATGCTAGGAAGCAGGTATCTTGGTTGGCCACTAACCAATTTGATACTCTGCATTTTCAGACTCGACACAAAATGCTTGAAACAAAAGAGAATTACAGAAAATAGTATATATCCAATGTGAGGTTGAAAACAGAGAGCGAAGCCTTTAAGAGAAATAGAATGATTGTATAAACATCCCCAAAACCCATTTTATGTTTTTTTTTCAACCCCTTTTTTCGCTCGACTCGTATAGGAAACTTGAATTGTAGTGAAAGTTGACAACACAAAATAAGTGGTATATAATGTTAAATGATAAAAGAAAAAAACTACTGTTTTTGAAGATATTTAAGCGAAATTTTCAAAGAAAGATTAGAGTCTTAATTACAATGGAAACAACAAACAAATATGGTAGGAAATATGTATCATGGTTCGCATCTAAGAAATTGGATACACTCTATTTTTAGACTTTTTAAATGGGTCCGCCTCGATTTTGTCTTCACTTCTCTTTTTTATTTATTTCCAGCCCTCAATATCGCTGCATGTTGCAATGCAATTACACTCTATTTATTTATATGGATATTCTGGAAACATATAGAAACTTGGCACTTTTACCGTGAGCTGTTACTTTCTTCTTGAGATTGTTTAGATAATTTTTTTGCCATCCTTTTTTGACTCGGTTCATGTAGGAAACTTGAATTGCTGTGAATGTTGGTAATGCGAAACAAGTGGTATATAATGTTAAAAAAATAAAAGAAAAATAATATTTTCGAATATATTTAAACAAAATTTCCAATGAAAGGTTGGAGTCATAACTATGATGGAAACAATAGACAAATATGGTAGGAAACATGTATCATGTTTGGCCTCTAACAAATTGGATACTTTCGATTTTCAGACTTTTTAAACGGGTCAACCTCGATTTTGTCTTCATCTCTCTTTTTATTTATTTCCCCCCTCAATATTGCAATATGTTACACTACAATTACTCCCTATTTATTTTATATGGTTATTCTTGAAACATATAGGAACTTGTCACATTTACTGTGGGCCGTTAGTTTATTATTGAGATATTTTAAGCAAATTTTTATGTATAAATTCATTAAAGAACTTAAACTTGACACAAAAGAAGATCAAAGAAAAGGGTTTATAAGAAAAGTGAGGATGAAAATAAGGAGTGAAGCCTTTAAGGGAAATAAACACGATTGTCTAAGCACCCCAAACTCATTTTATGTTTCATTTCCACTCTTTTTCACTCGTTGTGTATCTGAAACTTTAATTGTGGTGAAATTTGACAATGCAAAATAAGTGATAAATAATGTTTACAAATAGAGGAGAAACACATGCTTTTGGAGATATTTAAGCGAACTTTCCGTTGAAAGATTAGAGTCATAATTACAATGGAAACAACAGACAAATATGGTACGAAAGAATTGTATTGGTTAGCCTCTAACCAATTGGATATTCTGCATTTTCAGACATGACACAAAATACTTGAAACAAAAGAATATCAAAGAAAACAGTTTATATCAAAAGTGAAGTTGAAAATATGGAGCGAAGCCTTTTAGGCAAATAGACATGATTGTATAAGCACCCCCAAACTCTTTTTATGTTTTGTTTCCCCCCTTTTTTTACTCGACGCGTATCTAAAAGTTGAATTGTGGTGAAATTTGACAATGCAAAACAAGTGATAAATAAATTTCAAAAATAAATGAGAAACACATATTTTTGGTGATATTTAAGCGAAGTTTTCGTTGAAAGATTAGAGTTATAATTACAACGGAAACAACATAAAAATATGCTAGGAAGCAGGTATCTTGGTTGGCCACTAACCAATTTGATACTCTGCATTTTCAGACTCGACATAAAATGCTTGAAACAAAAGATAATTAAAGAAAATAGTATATATCCAATGTGAGGTTGAAAACAGAGAGCGAAGCCTTTAAAAGAAATAGAAATGATTGTATAAACATCCCCAAAACCCATTTTATGTTTTTTTTTCAACCCCTTTTTTCACTCGACTCGTATAGGAAACTTGAATTGTAGTGAAAGTTGACAACACAAAATAAGTGGTATATAATGTTAAATGATAAAAGAAAAAAACTACTGTTTTTGAAGATATTTAAGCGAAATTTTCAAAGAAAGATTAGAGTCTTAATTACAATGGAAACAACAAACAAATATGGTAGGAAATATGTATCATGGTTCGCATCTAAGAAATTGGATACACTCTATTTTTAGATTTTTTCAATGGGTCCGCCTCGATTTTGTCTTCACTTCTCTTTTTTATTTATTTCTAGCCCTCAATATCGCTGCATGTTGCAATGCAATTACACTCTATTTATTTATAAGGATATTCTGGAAACATATAGAAACTTGGCACTTTTACCATGAGTTGTTACTTTCTTCTTGAGATTGTTTAGACAATTTTTTTGCCATCCTTTTCTGACTCGGTTCATGTAGGAAACTTGAATTGCTGTGAATGTTGGTAATGCGAAACAAGTGGTATATAATGTTAAAAAAATAAAAGAAAATTAATATTTTTGAAGATATTTAAACAAAATTTCCAATGAAAGGTTGCAGTCATAACTACGATGGAAACAACAGACAAATATGGTAGGAAACATGTATCATGTTTGGCCTTTAACAAATTGGATACTTTCGATTTTCAGACTTTTTAAACGAGTCAACCTCGATTTTGTCTCCATCTCTCTTTTTATTTATTTCCCCCCTCAATACTGCAATATGTTGCACTGCAGTTACTCCCTATTTATTTTATATGGTTATTCTTGAAACATATAGGAACTTGTCACATTTACTGTGAGCCGTTAGTTTATTGTTGAGATATTTTAAACAAATTTTTATGTATAAAATCATTAAAGAACTTAAACTTGACACAAAAGAAGGTTAAAGGAAAGGGTTTATATCAAAATTAAGGATGAAAACAGGGAGTGAAGCTTGTAAGAGAAATATACACAATTGTATAAGCAACCCAAACTCGTTTTATGTTTCGTTTCCCTTTTTTTTTCACTCGGTATGTATCTGAAACTTGAATTGTGGTGAAATTTGACAATGCAAAACAAGTGATAAATAATGTTTAAAAATAAAAGAGAAACACATGTTTTAGGAGATATTTAAGCGAACTTTCCGTTGAAAGATTAGACTAATAATTACATTGGAAATAACAGACAGATATGCTAGGAAGCAAGAGTCTTGGTTGGCCTCTAACCAATTGGATACTTTGCATTTTCAGACTTGACACAAAATACTTGAAACAAAATATAATCAAAGAAAATAGTTTGTATCGAATGTGAGGTTGAAAACAGGGAGCGAAGCCTTTAAGAGAAATAGAAATGATTGGTGTTTTCACGACACAACGATTGTGTAACTGTAGACACGTCGATGCAAGTATAGTTGATAGACAAAGCTATCGGATCTCCATCCCACGGGGAAATGGTTCCCGATGTTTTAATGTCGGGGCAATTTATACTAAAAATCCGTGTAATGCGAGTAACGATGTCAACGCAATTATGTCAGATCTGCACACAAAAATAATCATTATTGTCAACGTAATTAGAGTTAAGTATCAGAGGTTAAATATCAATGTACTGAAAATAAATCCAATTTTGTTTACTGTTGAGTGTTAAAAATTTAAATGCAAGAAATATAAAAGTGATCAAGTGTAAAAGGGTGGAAGTGGTTCACTGATTCTATAGGTTGCAACGTTGGATGCATCGACAAGGTAGAGTATAAATGAATTGTCCCAGCAATGAAATCCCTTCGAGTTCTTACCTACAATAGCTCCCTACTTAATCCCGACTCAAATACACTACTCCATCTCTCGATGCGAGCAATGATGTGTATCTAAGAACAATTAACTGGAGTCTGTCCCAGTCCCAAGCAGCTCTCGCTTAACCCACTTGTTAATCTAACCTGTCACCGCATCTCTCGATATCGGTGTACTACAATTTCACTTTTGTGTTCAGAGCAGTTAAATCCAATAATAAAAGGATAAGCAATGTAAAGTAAGAATCAAAATGATATAACATTAAAAGATACTCTCATATTCATTTAACATCATCAGAATTCATGATCGTTCAAGAAGAGTTAACGAGTACAACGAAGTTTACTATCTCTAGACTACTAAGCTTACTCCCTAATTGTTCCTCTTTCTTGGCATCTAGCACTTCTCGTCAAAACCAATTGCAGGTTTGCTTCATCAGTTTACCGATTCCAGCTCAAATCTTTAATTCACACAGAATTTCTAGAATTAATCCCCTTTTTCCTTGATAAATTCTTCCTTCTTTGTTCTTATATTTATAACCTCTAAAATGTTGCAAGATTCAGCCTTCATTTTCATATCTATATCTATATCTTGTAGCTGTCAAAAATAGTTAAATTACAGCTGTACACTCATGCAGTTTTAGTGTGTTCTTTAGAATCTGCAGATTGTCATTGTATCGCTGGATGCATTCTGAAAGAATAATTGCAGCGACATCTGTGAAATTCCTGCGTCTGGTGCTTCCAATTGTGAATTTAATTTGAATTCTTTCTTTTAAGGTTAAGTTTCAATGCTGCGACATTTCATGGTCGTAATGTTCAGTTGATCTTGTGGCTACAATTGTCCAATATTCCATTCCTAGACTGAGTTCCTGTGCTGACAATATTAAGACGCAATATATCGACTGCTTGCGTCGACATTAGTACAAAAAAATGTGAAAATAACAAGAATTCAAACTATCTAACAATGAATTAGAAAACAAGTAAACTAAGTATAAAATGCTAATGATGTATGCTAAATTAACTACAAAATGGACAATTTAAACAATAAATTGGGACGAAAATCTATGTCATTTGTAATACCATCACACCCTCAAACTTGAGTTTTTACTTGTCCTCAAGTAAATTAAAATTAACAAGTAACAATTAGAAATGTCATCACAATCTTTATTCACACAACTTGAATTCTCTAAATTTCTAATGTTCAAATTGAATTTATATAATAGAATGATGCATCGATAATTTATAAGTAAGAACAACTAAAATTGTAACTTCATTAATGTTAGTATCATGCATTGAATCTTATCCTTCCTTTAACCAATTCAACAATTTATCCTCTTTTTCTTTTCTTTCTTCTTTTTCTCATTTTTATCTTTCAAGTGATTGAGAGATATCATTGCATTACTCTACCTTTATTCTTGGGTAGTAACAATGGGATGCAACAAACCCCCAAGAGGCATGTAATTGCTCCGACACACACTCTTGCAGATACTACCTTTGGCTAGATAAGTTTTTTTTTTAACTGCAGTGGAGTGTTCCCCCTTAAGAATCACGATGCACTCATATTGGAGTGTCTTTTATTCATACAAAGTCGTTGTACTGGTCAGTTAGTTTAAGATTCAACACCAATACTACGCATTCATTACTCAAACAATTTCAATCATTCATTCTAAAATAGCAGATTCATCAATCATTCATACTCATCCAATTTCCACATCAGCATTCAATCAATTCAAGAATTAGCATTAAAATAAAAATTGTGGTCACATTTTTGTTGAAATTTGTCAAGTTTTTCATTACTAAAAAAAACAAAAGTCAAATAAGAAGATGTAGTTGCATTTCTAAATCACATTAATTCCCCCCAAACTTAATATCTACATTGTCCCCAATGCACTAACAACAGTTATACAAAATGTATGGAAATGCAACAATAATGTGCTATAGTAAGAAGAATGCAATGACAATAAAAATTCAAGCATAATAAAATCCAAGAATGTTTAACTAAAAAGGGATGTACCAACTTATTCAGTAGCAATCAATACAGAGGCTGCTTTTATTTTCTTCTTTTTCTTTTTCGGGCGTTTCTCCTCGTCATGGTGTTTTCTCTTTTTCTTATATTTGTGATGCTTCCTCTTCTTATCCCTCGAACCAACCAGATCGACAGACTGCTCTTCCTTAGCAGGTTAAGTGGTGGCCTCATCGATAGTCACATCGGATGAATGGATTTCATCCAGTAAAGCCACATAAGGCACAGTTGCTAACGGGTTAGGTTCTTTAGCAATATTGGTTACTACCTCAGCCTGACTCGCAGCAAGTGGAATCTCATCTGAGCTTGATGCGCCCGCAACATCCTCAATGATCGTTGTGGGGACATCAAGTTCCTTCTCGTCCTGCATCAGGGAAGGTTTGATGCCAATGTGCTCGTCATCCTTCGCTTCGTCCTTCTCTTCATCCTCTTGTTCGTCATCCTTCTCAGCATGATCATCCTGATTTACCTCCTCTGCCTCAGGTTGAGTAGGTTCAGTTGGGCCAATGTCAGTGTATCCAATTGTAACGACATCTTCATTCAACACAACCTCCCTTTCTGCCATATTCACCCCTAGGCTATTTGAGTATTCATCTTAAAAAAAATAAGCAATGTTACGATGCAGCACATTATCATCTGACGGTTGCCCTTCATCGTTGTCATCATCAGAAACATGGATGCAAGTGGGTACAAGGGCAGGCCTACCATCAGGAGTAGGTTATTCGAATGAAGAATATTCTAGGGCGGTAGATGGTTGGAAATTTTGGGAAGTCTGGAAGTGGGGTTTGACTGATTTGGCGCAATACAGCGATAAGAGCCTCATTCCATGCCTTGGTATTTGCATAGAACTTATAGAGCTGGAAGTCCATGTCATACACTATACTATCAGTGTGGATAGACCATTTGTCGAGGTGTTCCAAGTGTGATTGCATCAAGGCCAGTGTTTCTGTCATTTGTGTCATTATCGGTGCATTAAATTTGTCGGCCTTCTTTTTACCTTTCCTTATTTTCTTTTTCTTGGAAGTCACTTTGGCCATCGGTGTGTCCTGGCCCCTTGTCATTTGCTCGATGAAACAGTTTGCTTCCCCACTACCTCCACAATCTGGGCATGTATTAGCTCACAATGTCGATGTGACGATGATGCGAGATGGAATGTAACAAACACATACGGTCCAAAGTGGCCGTAGTACTGTGAGTAGAAGGCATCACACGACTATTAACAAAGTGAAACCACACCTTACAGAAGGTTGTTAGGTAACGTCTATGCATTGTAAAATTATGGAATCCACTGCCCGTCCATGTGGCATTGTTGACGGAAAGGTCGGTCATCATCACAGTGAGGTTATCCTCATTTAAACTATACAAGAAGGATGAGTGGTCGTCTACTCATTCTGGTATCCGTAGTAAGATGTTGATGTGTGTCGCACTCCATGGCACAAGTCCTTCTTGAACAAAAACAAATTCTTGTTCTTGATCCACCAAGTTCGCATAAAATTATCGAACCAGAGTAGAGGAATAACCAGAGGGGTGGTCACAGAAAGACTCCCACCCTAAGCGACTGATAGTGTAGTGAACTTGTTTCCCAATGGGTAACTACGGAGACAACTGGAGGCTTTGCTCAGGATGAATATTGTGTTTAAGCATGGTGTTGTGATATCTTTCTTTGTCGCAATTGTGAGAAACAGTATTAGGCCTGAGGGTGGTGGTGCCATGGATGGAATCTCGATCGGAGTGGTCGGAGTGGTTTTAGATGAAGGTTTAAGAGTATCTTTAGAAGCGCGAGTCTTAGCCATGATTGGAAGAAAAAAATAAAAAAAAAAGTTTGCAGAAGGATATTGCTTCAAAAGAGAAGAGAAAGAATTTGTAGATGGTTTGAAGAGATGGTTGCAGGAACAATGGCGATTATGAGGAAGAAAGGTAACTACAATGGGGGATTATATAACCTAGGTATAATAAGTGGAAAAACACGAGGAAACATTACATCTGCAGCCACTAATTTCCAGGTTGCAGGTCGTACTATCTCGATTTAATCCGACAGCTGGGGTGAAATAAAATCAATTGGCTCGATTCTCACCTAAAAAGTAATGCTGACTCATCACAGAATACGCTGACATAATGTGCTTCCACGCGTCAACAAATAGAGGATTTTTATTTCTCTAAGAATCTGAAACAACACAAACAAAAGTAAAACAAATAAAATAAAATGAATGAATGCATCGACATTATTTAAATATCTCCAGGTTGACAGTTTCATCTGGTGTGCAGACATCTGGGCTGACGTAGTGTTTGAGACACTAACCATTCATTTTAAATTATTGGCCATCCTGTAAGTTCTCTATTATCACCGCACTGCTAGGGAATGCTTCGACAACTCGGAATGGACTGGACCACCTTGATCGTAATTTTCCTGGGTGCAGTTTCGAACATGAGTTAAATAAGTGTACCAACTGCCCAGAATGAAATTGTCGATGCAATATGAGGTTATCGTGCCATCTTTTCGTCTTTTCCTTATATATTGTTGCATTCTCATAGGCATGGCGTCGAATCTCTTCTAATTCTGTGGTGTCCAACATTTATTACTTACCAGCCGTGTCATAATCTAAATTTACATGCTTAATTGCCCACATGGCTTTATGTTCCAGCTCGATAGGTAGGTGACATGATATTCCAAACACCAACTGATACGGCGACATTCCCAGGGGAGTTTTGTAAGCGGTGCGAAGTGCCCACAATGCGTCAAGTAACTGCACAAACCAATCTTTCCTAGATGGGTTAAGCACCTTTTCAAGTATTCCTTTAATTTGTCGATTGGAGACTTCGGTCTGACCATTAGTTTATGGGTGATATGTGGTGGCCATTCGATGCTTCACACCATATCGTTTCAATGCAATCACCACTTGGTTATTTTAGAAATAAGTGCTTTGGTCGCTAATCAACGCTCGCGGTGTTCCAAACCGTGTGAAAATATACGTGTGAAAGAATTTCAACATTGTCCACGCATCGTCTTTTGGTACTTCAATAGCTTCAATCCATTTGGAAACGTAGTCAAAAACTACTAGTATATACATATTTCCAAAAGAGTTTGGAAATGGTCCCATGAAATAAATACCCAAAACATCGAAAAGTTTTACCTCCATGATAGGTTGTTGGAGCATCTCATTGCGACGAGAAATGGAACCAGTACGTTGACAACGATCACACTATTACGCGAAATTATGAGCATCTCGAAACAAATTGGGCCAATAAAATTCGAATTGCAGGACCTTTACAGTAGTCCTTGTTCCACCAAAATGACCTCCATAAGTGGCATTATGGCTATGTTGCAGTATTGACATTATTTCTTCTTCAGGAACAGAAAGAAAAATTATGTTATCAGTGCATACCTTGAATAGTTATGGCTCGTTCCAATGATATTTAGCAACATCACGTATGAACCTGAATTTTTTATGACCAATTGCACTCATGGGTAGCTTTCCACACATAAGATAATTGACTACATCAGCATACCATGGTGATGTGTCGATAGTGAATAGTTACTCGTCAGGAAATGCTTCAACAATTTGGGTCTATTGTCCATTTTCACTCCTACTTTCCAGTTGAGACAAATGGTCAGCTACCTGATTTTTGGATCCCTTCCTATCTTTGATTTCAACATCAAACTCTTGGAGGAGTAGGATCCATCTCATGAGTCTAGATTTAGCATCTTTTTTGTTGAAAATGTATCTCAAAGCTGAGTGATCCGTGTAGATTGTAGTCTTTGCACCGACAAGATAAGAATGAAACTTGTCAAATACGAAGACCACTGCTAGGAACTCTTTTTCAGTTATGGTGTAATGAACCTGCGTTTCAGTTAGCATTTTACTAGCATAATAAATAGCATGAAATTCCTTTTCTTTCCTTTGTCCGAGAACAGCTCCTATAGCGAAGTCGCTAGCGTCGTACATTAACTCGAATGGTTGCATCCAATCCGATGCGACAACAATCGGAGCTTGCACCAACTTTGTCTTTATTGTTGTAAATGCATCCAGACAAATGTCTTCGAATACAAACCTTTTATTTTGCTCTAATAAAGAACATAAAGTTTAGCTATCTTGGAGAAATCTTTCATAAATTTTCTATAGAAACCCACGTGTCTAAGAAGGCTTCTTATTTCTTTGACAGTTGAGGGTGGTGGTAATTTTTCAATGATCTCCACTTTTGCTTTATCAACCTCAATGCCTTGAAAAAAGATGCGATGGCCAAGAACAATCCCTTCAGTTGCCATGAAATGACATTTTTCCCTATTCAGATCCCAAGTTTATTTCCTCGCATCTTCTCAAAACATTTGCCAAGTTGTCGGTGCATTGGTTGAAACTCTGTCCATAGACTAAAAAATCATCCATGAATACCTCGAGTGAGTCTTCAATCATATCAAAGAATATCGCCATCATACATCTCTGGAACGTTGCTGGCGCATTACACAAGCCAAACGGCATCCGTCGAAAAGCAAATGTCCCAAAAGGGCATGTAAATGTGGTTTTCACTTGATCTTCTGGCGTAATAGCTATTTGGTTGTATCCAGAGTAGCCATCTAGGAAGTAATAATAGGCTTTACCAGCTAGCCTATCTAACATTTGATTGATGAAAGGTAGCGAGAAATGATCCTTCTTTAAGGTCGCATTCAATTATCGATAATCTATGCACACACACCATCTAGTTGCGATGCGAGTAGGGATTAACTCGTTTTAATCGTTGGTAACAACAATAAAACCACTTTTTTAAGGAACACATTGAACGGGGCTTACCCAATTAATATCAAAAATAGGGTATATTATGCTCGCATCCAACCATTTGATGATTTCCTTCTTCACTACTTCTTTCATTTTCTCATTGAGTCGTCTTTGTTGATCAATGAATTGCTTTCCTTCTTCTTCTAACCTTATCTTATGCATGTAGAAAGAGGGACTAATGCCTCTGATGTCTACAATGCTCCAAGCTATGGCTTTCTTATGTTCTTTTAAAATTACAATAAGCTTCTCTTCTTGTATTGCATTGAGGGATGCGTTGACAATAACACGTAGTGTCTCGTTGTCACCAAGTAATACATATTTCAAATGTGTCAGCAATGGTTTTAACTCCAAGGTAGAAGTTTGCTCTATAAACGGTTTAAAGATTGGAATTGTCTTGTTAGACAAATCCAACGACTCCATTTGCCAATATCTTCGCAATTCACAATTGTTCACCTCCTCTTTGTCAACACAATTCTTCTAGGATATCATCAGTAGATGTCGTCACGTTAGTATCAGACAATGTTGAATTCTTAGCATGAATTTCTTCAATAATAATTTCATCCAACACATCAACATGGTGACATTGTTCTTTAGGCCCTGACGGTGTTGCTTCAAACACATTGAAGGTTACGTGGTAATTATTATGACGCATCACTAGTTCTCCCTTAAACACGTCGATAAGTGTTCGTCCCGTTGCTAAAAATTGCCTTACCAAGATAATTGGTACCTCTTTATCGGCTTTGAAATCTAAGATGATAAAATCAGTAGGGAACACCAACTTATCAACTTCAACAAGAACATTTTTGATTTGTCCCTTCGGTTGTGCTAGATATCTATCCGCTAATTGCAATGTCATCGCAGTGGGCTTCACTAATCTGATTCCAAGCTTCTTGAAAGTCATCACAGTGGGCTTCACTAATCTAATTCCAAGCTTCTTGAAAGTAGACAAAGGCATTAGGTTATTGCTAGCTCCTAAATCATATAATGCTTTACCTAAGTAATGATCTCCAATGGAGCATGGAATTGTGAAGCTGCCTGGATCTTTCATCTTGGTTGGCAACTTGTTTGTGAGTACAGCACTGTACCCCTCTGTAAGTGCAAACGTCTCGATGTCAAATAGTTTCTTTTTCTTTAATAGTAGCTCCTTCATGTATTTCCCACAACTGAGTATCTGCAAAAGAGCATCTATTAGAGGTATATTAATATGCAATCGTTTTAAAGTAGAAACAAACTTGTGATATTCTTCATCATGGACTTTTTTCTTTGAAACATTGTGAAAATGAAAAAGGTATGGTTGCAGTAGGTGGTTGTGGATAACTCTGTTTCTTCGACAGTGATGGTTGTGTCGACAACTTATCTAGACAAATTATAGGAAAAGATGGTACTACAATTTGTTCTTTCATATTAATTTGTGCTTGACTTTCTTTAACTATAACCTCTTCTTGTAGTTGTGATGGATGCTTCGACATTGTCTTGATCAAAATTGCTTAATCCTACCGTTTGTTTCCCACTTCTTAGTGTGATTGCTTTGCAATGCTCCTTCCCCCTTTGCATTGGATTTTCAGTATCACTAGGTAGTGTACCCGGTGATTTGGTGTTAAGATTAGAGGCTAATTGTCCAAGCTGAGCTTCCAATGCTCGTATAGAAGAAGAATTACCCTGCACTATCGCTTCTGTTAGTGTAATATGCTCGCGCATCATCGCTTTAAGAGCAGCTATAAGATCTACCTTGGGTTGAGTAAATTGCTATTGTTGATGTGGATGATGTTGTGCTTGCATTTGTGGGAGTACAGATGGTTGTGGTTGCAATCGTGATTGTGGTTGCAATTGACTATGTGACTGCATTGGTACAATATGAGAATTTACTTGTGAATTCTGATGGTAGTTCTGCGATTGGCTGTTGTTGTAACCTCTTTGCCTATAACTTCCTTGGTTTGAAGAATTTTCATATCGAAATGTGGATGTATTTTCATTTCCCCACGGTTGTTGCGAACAATTGTTGTAGGAGTTACCAAATGAACCCCCTCGAATGTTGTTTACATAATATGCATTTTTTGCATGCTGTGGGCAGTCTTCATAGCTGTGGTTATCGCAGCAAATCTCACACGAAAATATCGGTGCATCCGTTTGCTTGGCCATTTGTATCGAAGCAATATTGCTTGTTACATTCATGTTCTTAATGATGTTGGCCAAGGAAGATACCTACGTTGACAATGCATAAATAGCATATAATTCAAGAACTCCAGGGTTAGTTTTCACCTGTGCAGAATGATAAATTGGATATTGGTAATTGTTTTGGGCTATCCTCTCTAGAATTCGAACAACTTCATCATATATAAAATCCAACAATGGACCGTTTGCAGATGCGTCAATAAGATTCCTTGTCTGAGCATTCAAACCATTATAAAATATCTCAATCTAGGTCTCTTGTTGAATCCCATTCATTAGGCAGCATCGAAGCAATGCTTTGTAGCGCTCCCATGTTGTGTGTAAATTCTCGTCATCGAGTTGATGATATGCAATGATGTCATTTCGCTACCTTGCATTCATTTTCAGCGGATTAAATCTTAGAACAAACTATGTTGCCAATGCATTCTAAGGTGTAATGGATCCAGCTAGCAAACCTAAAAACCATATTTGTGCTTTTCTTTGCAACAAGTAAGGAAATAATTGCATTTTGAAAGTATCATCAGGGACACCATGTTTACTAAAGGATGCACAAATGAGTAAGAACGATTTCAAATGTTCACGTGCATCTTTATGCAGAAAACCTGAATATTGCCCATTTGAATTAAGCATCTGAAACATCACCGGTTTCAGTTCAAAGTTACCAGCCTGAATTTCTGGTCTTACAACCCCTAGTTGTAGATCATCGAGTATAGGCACAACAAAATCTCTTATTGTCCTATTTTGTATTTGTTCTTCTTGTGAACGTGGTGGTCGTAAATCTTGTGGCAGCACTGGAGGTATGTTATCCTGTGGCAGCAATGATGGTAGATTATTATTGTTGTTGTTACCAGCCATCTTCCTTTGTTCTTACCTTCTCCTCCTAAGTGTTCTCTCAAGCTCTGGATCAAAGCTTACAATGTCCTTAGGATTTCTCCTTGTGGACATACAATACCTTCAAAATCAGATAAGAACGATAAACAAATTAAGAAGTTAAAAGTTAAGAAAGTAAAATTGATTGCAGTAACAAAAATAACATCGAACAAACGCCAATTTCCCCGGTAGCGGTGCCAAAACTTGATCGGTGTTTTTACGACACAATAATTATGCAAACATACACATGTCGATGCAAGTATAGTTGATAGACAGAGCTATCGAATATCGATCCCACGAGGAAATGGTTCCCGATGTTTTAATGTCAGGGCAATCAATGATAAAAATCAGTGTAATGCGAGAAAGGATGTCAGCGCAATTATGTCAGATCTACAAACTAAAATAATCATTACTGTTAACGCAATTGGAGTTAAATATCAGAGGTTAAATGTTAATATACTTAAAATAAATCCAATTGTGTTGAGTGTTAAGTGCTAAAAATTTATATGCAAGAAATATTAAAGTGATCAAGTGTAAAAGGGTGGAAATGGTTCACTGATTCTACAGGTTGCAAAACTGGATGCGTCGAAAAGGTAGAGTATAGATTAATTGTCACAGCAACGAAGTCCCTTCGAGTTCTTACCCACAATAGCTCCCTACTTTATCCCAACTCAAATACACTACTCCACCTCTCGGTGCGAGCAATAATGTGTATCTAAGAACAAGTAACTGGAGTCTGTCCCAGTCCCGAGCAGCTCTAGCCTAACGCACTTGTTAATCTATCCTATTACCGCATCTCTCTATGTCAGTGTATTGCAATTTCACTTTTGTGTTTAGAGCGGTGAAATCCAAGAATAACGGATAAACAATGTAAAGTAAGAATCAAAATGATATAACATTAAAAGATACTCTCATATTCATTTAACATCATCAGAATTCATCATCGTTTAAGAAGAATTAACGAGTACAATGAAGTTTACTATCTCTAGACTACAAAGCTTACTCCTTATTTGTTCCTCTTGCTTGGAATCTAGCACTTCTCGTCAAAAGCAGTTGCAGGTTTACTTCATCAGTTCACCGATTCTAGCTCAAATCTTTAATTTACATAGAATTTCTAGAATTAATCCCCTTTTTCCTTGATACCTTCTTCCTTCTTTGTTCTTCTATTTATAACCTCTAAATTGTTGCAAGATTCAACCTTCATTTTCAGATCCAGATCTAGATCTTACAGCTGTCAAAATTAGTAAAATTACAGCTGTGCACTCACGCAGTTCTAGTGTGTTCTTTAGAGATCTGCAGATTGTCGCTGTATCACTGGACGCGTTTTGAAAGAATAATTGCAGCGACATCTGTGAAATTCCTGCGTATGATGCTTCTAATTGTGAATTCAGCTTGAATCCTTTCTTTTAAGGTTTAGTTTCAATGCGGAGACATTTCATGGTCACAATGTTCAGCTGATCTTGTGGCTGCAATTGCCCAATATTCCATTCCTAGACTGAGTTCCTGTGCTGACAATATTAAGACGCAATATATCGACTGCTTGCATCGACATTGTACAAAAATATGTGAAAATAACAAGAATTCAAACTATCTAACAATGAATTGGAAAACAAGTAAACTAAATATAAAATGCTAATGATGTATTGAAAAGTGTTTTATTTGATTAATATTTTATCCTAAATTACTCCTTAATAATTAGTTCATGTTGCTGAATTGAACGTTTTTGTGCGTTTTCTATGTAGGACTTTAATTATGGAAATTGCACTTAAAAGGCAAAGTTCTACAGTTTTATTTTCTAGAATCAAGGCTGGGCTAGTGGGCATGACTTTGGGCATGTGATTCTGACGTGGCATCCAGTCAGCAGCTTCGAGAAGGTCTAATCAGCACCTTCTAGAAGGTCTAGTCAGCAATGATGGACGAGTGGATCAGCTACATTTTAAATTCAAAACTAGAAATAATCTTTTGGTTGTTTAGGATTTAATTTGAATATTTTCAAGAATTATCTTTTACTATTTTTTAGGTTATTTTAGGATTTTGGAGAACTATAAATACAACCTTGGGGTAAGCTAGAAAATCATCCCTCATCCCTCATTACTTTGTTTTATTCTTGTTTTCTAAAATTGTATAAAATTCTCTTTTTCTCTACATTTTATTTTTAAGTTTTTATTTTCTTAAAAATGTTGAGTATGATTTTTTCCATAATGATGCTCATCTAATTTTTCAAAAAGCCAAAGGCTAAAGCAATGATTCAATTCCAATCGTGAGAGTTGAAAAGCACTTAATATCTTCGAATATATATCTCAATTTTCTGCAAACTTGGATTGGCAATCGACCTTTCCTTTTAAAATCCTTTCACTTTCAAATTCAAAAAGGATTTGTTGGTTTGAAGGTTGTTTCGATTTACAGTTGGGAGGAAGGATGGCTTGTAGCACATTCGACTTCCTGTGAACACACTTAGCAACGGTTCGCTAAGGAAAATTGAGATCGGATTCGATTCCCATTAAGACAACATAATCCGAGTCGGATTTTTCCAAATTTTAAACTGTTTTATTCTAACGGCAATAGTCGTGGTTAGTCTAGCTATAAAACTGAAATTCAAAAATTGATTTTGCATTTTCAGTTTACCGGATAAAAAAACAAGTTACAAGGGTTGGGCCTTGTAGACTGTAACCGGCATTTATTTGAAGTAAAATCTTATTCAATGATCAGTTAGAAATGAGTCAAAGCGCAGCCTGAGGCTGATATTTAAAACTGAATTTCTTCCTAAATTTTCTTTTGTTAAATTCTTAGATTTAAATTTCCATTTTTTTATTTTACTTTAATTAAACTTTTAGATTAAAACCCCCCATTTTGATCTTATTTCACCTAAATCAAAAACTAAAAGCTTTCTACATCAGAATCACCTAAGTCCCTGTGGATCGACCCTTCTTCTCTTTACTACACTATTTAATTATTTCTTTTGAGATTAAGGATAATTATTTTGATAGTTCACGACGCTTGTCAAATTGGTGCCATTGCCGAGGACTTCAGTAAAGTTACTGATAAAAGTGTTTTTTTTTTATTTATGACCAGGAACAACCCGAGAGAACTAGTAGATTTCGACCCGGAGATAGAAGCATGAGTTTGTAGAATACATGCACAAACACTTCGAGAGAAAAAGAGACGACAGCAATAAAAATATCAATGTCAAACAGATCCACAATCGAGTCTACAAACACCCTTTGACGCCGAAACACACTTTAAGTGTGATAACGAAGGACCAATTCCGATGGCATACAACAACCAAACCATTCGAGAACTTACCGCAGCGCCTACTGACCAACAACCTTTATGTATCAAATTCCCAAATGGAGATACACCTTTCTTGCTAAAAACTGGTTTGATCCATCTTCTACCAACTTTCCATGGTCTGCCCAATCAAAATCCACATAAACATCTCAAAGAATTTCATATGGTTTGCTTGAGCACAAAACCACAGGAAGTATTCGATGACCAAATCAAACTCCGAGCTTTTCCTTTTTCCTCAGCCAATTTAGCTAAAGATTGGTTATTTGATTTACCTCCTAATTCGTTTAATACATGGGTTGACATGAGTCAACTTTTCCTTGCCAGATTCTTCCCTGCAGCTAAGGCGAGCGAACTAAGGCGAAGCATCCTTGAAATTCGCCAAAAAGATGGAGAGTCACTCTACGACTGCTAGGAGCTATTTAAGAAACTCTATGCTAGTTGGCCCCAACACAGATTGAGTGAGCAAACTCTTCAATATTTCTATGAAGGTTTGCTTCCTTTCGAGATAAAGATGGTCGATGCTTCGAGTGGAGGAGCCCTTGTGAACATGACACCTAATACGGCTAGAACCTTGATTTCCACTATGGCCGCCAACTCCCAACAGTTTCGCCCTCCTAGTGAACCTTCTCGACGGGTTCACGAGATAAGTACATATACTTTAGAAAGTAAAATCGATAAATTAACTGATGTGGTTAACTCTCTTGTTTCAGGAAAAATTGGTACAACCAGATTATGCGGAATATGCACATTACCAGACCATCCAACGGACAACTGCCCAATGTTACAAGATGATACCGAAGCCCAAGTTAATGCATTGGGGAATTTTCCAAGCCCTCCCCAAAGGTCTTACAACCCCCACGCCAACACTTACAATCTCGGGTGAAGGGATCATCCAAACTTAAGCTTGGGTAAAATTAAAAATCGAATCAAGCTTATCAATCGAGGCCTTCTTATCCTCAGCCATATCAACCACCGAAATTTTCCTTGGAAACCATTATTGAAAGGTTGGCTTTATCCCAAGAAAAGTTCCAGGATAGAACCGAGGTTCGTCTACAAGAATTAGAAAAGCAATGAGCCAAATGGCTCAAATAGTAGGACGACTCGAGTCCCAAGGGAAATTTGCCTTCTCAAACGGAGTCAAATCTGAGAGAAAATGTTAGCACCATTACTCTCCGAAGTGGTACCATTGTTGCACCTAAGACCACGGAGGAAGGCACCCAAAAGAAAGATAAAGAGAAAGTATCATCTCCTACCATACAAGGTATGACTACATCATCTTCCACTCCCTCACCCTATGCTGTTCCACCACCTTTTCCATCGAGGTTGGTAAAACGAGATAAGCAAGCCGAAGAAAGGAAAATTTTAGATATATTCCGGAAAGTGGAAATTAATATTCCACTTCTTGAAGTAATCAAAAAGGTACCAAGGTATGCCAAATTCCTAAAAGATCCATGCACAAATAAAAGGCAACTTACCAGAATAGAGAAGGTGAATTTGGGAGAGCACGTTTCGGCCGTTTTCCAACGAAAGCTTCCACCGAAGTTAAAGGACCAAGGTACGTTCGCTATTCCTTGCAAAATCGATAAGATTGGAATTAAACATGCAATGTGTGATTCAGGTGCTTCCATAAATGTTATGCCTCTTTCTTTGTACAACTTACTCTCTGCTGAGCCTTCGAAGGATACGAAAGTGACAATACAGCTGACCGGTTCGTGATATACCCAAAAGGACTCCTTGAGAACGTTTTAGTAAAGGTAAACGAACTTATTTTTACGGTGGATTTTTATGTCATTGACATGGAAAACGATTGATTAAACACTTCTTCAAAAATCCTTCTCGACCGTCCCTTCCTTAGTACAGCACACACAAAAATAAATGTAAGAAGCGAAATTCTTACAATGGAATTGAACGGTGAGGTTGTTAAATTTAATGTTTACAAAACAATGTGATATCCAGATAATGTTGCTAGTATAAATTTTATTGATATTATTGAGCCTGCCGTTGAAGAGTTTATAGAATCTAACTTTGTTGATAATTTGTGCAGGGAATTAGAGGATTTTGAAGAGGAAATCAGGGAGTTTGAAAAAAAATTCAGTTGATTCTGATTCATGCGCTGATCCCTCAAACTCTAAAATTTTACCTTCCATTTTGCAAGCCCCTCAAATCGACTTGAAGCAATTGCCGAAACACTTGAAATACGCATTTTTGGGAGAAAACGAAACTTTTTCGATAATTATCTCAAATAAATTGTCAAAAGAAGAGGAAGATGATTTGGTTACAGTATTGTGCGCGCATAAAGAGGCAATTGGGTGGACTATTGCTGATATTAAAGGACTCAGCCCTTCGACTTGTATGCATAAAATAAAGATCGAAGAAGGATCGAAACCATCACAACAAGGTTAATGCCGGTTAAACCCACCAATGATGGAAGTCGTGAAAAAGGAGATACAAAAACTCCTTGATGCAGATGTTATTTACCCGATCTCAGATAGTAATTGGGTAAGTCCGGTCCATGTGGTCCCAAAGAAAATCGAAGTTACGATAATTAAGAACTCTGAAGGTGAGTTAGTTCCGACATGAGTACAGTAGTGTAACAAGGAAATGGATGCAATCGGTGAAACACACAAATTTCATATTCAAGAACTTGAGGAGATCTGTAGAAATGCTTACGATAGCACTCGAATTTTTAAAGAAAAACAAAAGAATTTCATGATCATAACATTTCTTTTAAATATTTTTCTGTCGGTCAAACGGTTCTACTATTTAATTCTAAGTTTAAACTTTTTGCAAGAAAACTTAGATCGAATTGGCTCGGACCTTTTGTGGTTACCGAAGTGTTTCCTCATGGTGCAATTGAAATTGAAGATAACACAGGAGCACGGTTTAAAGTTAATGGACAAAGGTTGAAACCGTATTATGAAAACGCTCCAGTTGGTTTGATCGAAGAACTCGAACTGAAAGAACCTGTAGTCCGAGTCAGGTCATCGAGCTAAACGACGTTAAATAAAGCGCTTAATGGGAGGCAACCCATTGTTTTATTTATTTAATTTTATACTTCATTATTAATTTATTTCAGTTATTTATTTTATTTCTATTTATTTTTGGTATTTTAAATTTTTATTTATTAATATTATTTTTATTCTTTCTCAGGCTAGAATAAATGTTGCATGAAAGCAACACTATGGGAATTGGCACGCAGTAGCAAAACTAACCCCACCTTTTTACTCCCCCATTCCCAACACGGTCGTCGCTAAACACGGGGAGTATCTCTATTCCCTCTCTTGTGCTTTCATTTACATATTGGGACAACATGATTTAAGTGAGGGGGGTCGAATTTGCATCAAATTTTTACCTTGCTTATTTGATTGGTTGAAATTGAGTTTTTCTTAATTGTAATATGTTGAAATTTCTGTTTGCTTATCCTTTATTTCACTTTATCTCTTTGATTTTCATATGACTTGTGATCTTGCTTTTGTTGGAATTTAGGATGCATGATAGATAATGGGCATGACTAGTGATTTTCGATAAAATTTTACTTGACATTCCATATATTTGTTAATTGACATGTTGCTTGACTTAGTACACGTTCCACCTTTTCATGTGAGTTTTTGAGCCTTAAGAGCATATACTTTCACTACTTGCTCTTTATTTCATTGAGTGTGCCGAACTAATTCTCAACATTCTAGAACTTGTAGCGTAATACTTGTCGAGACTACATGTTTGAATATGATGCTTTAATATGATAGGGGCACTTAGGATTAACCACTTCTCTACCCAAAATTGCCTTCCCACTCATTTCCCCTAGTTAGCTACTTTTAAGCCTATTTTCATTCTTTGTTTTCACCACATTTACAAAACCCGAGCCTTTTCTTATTTTCATCCTTTTTTTCATACCCTTATCAAGACAAAAGAAGCTTTGTTCTACAAAAAATAAATAAAAGAGGACAAAGAAAGGAGAAAAAGAAGAAAAAAATGGTTGTTAAACTTCTTTGCTTGTCTCATTATATTGGTTCAATTCATGGCTTGAACTTCAACATTTTGCATCTTCTGTCTTAGCATTTTACCACACATTTTTTGCCTTTTTCCCTACCTTACCTAAGCCTCGTTACAACCCTTTTTAAAGGCCCCTTGATTTTTGCATCATGTTCAATTTTTAGTAGTGGAGATTGGATTTAGTTACAAGCTTATGGTAATGTTTTGATTAGTTTTGGCTTGAGTGATTCTTTAACCCAAACACTTTGAGCGGAACGAGTGAATCCTTGTGAGGGTATTAAGTTTTGCTTCACTGAAATTGATAGGTTATTGGAATGTCTTGCTTTGTTTAAAATTGTTCCTACTTATGGCTTTACTTAATTGTCTCTTGATTTCAATAAATGTTTCGAACTTGGGTCATTTGGTTATTTTAGATGCATTGTGAAATGAAGGATGAAACTTGAGTTTTGATGTATTAGTTGAGAAATGCTTGAGGACAAGCATTGAATAACTGAGGGGGAATTTGATAAGTGTTTTATTTGATTAATATTTTATCCTTAATTACTCCTTAATAATTAGTTCATGTTGCTGAATTGGACGTTTTTGTGCGTTTTCTATGCAGGACTTTAATTCTGGAAATTGCACATAAAAGGCAAAGTTCTATAGTTTTATTTTCTGGAATCAAGGCTGGCTAGTGGGCATGACTTTGGGCATGAGATTTTGACGTGGCATCCAATCAGCAGCTTCTAGAAGGTCTAGTCAGCAGCTTCTAGAAGGTCTAGTCAACAATGATGGACGAGTGGATCAACTGCATTTTAAATTCAAAACAGAAATTATCTTTTGTTTGTTTAGGATTTAATTTGAATATTTTCAAGAATTATATTTTATTATCTTTTTAGGTTATTTTTAGGATTTTGGAGAACTATAAATACCCCCTTGGGGTAAACTAGAAAATGATCCCTCATCCCTCATTACTTTGTTTTATTCTTGTTTTCTAAAATTCTATAAAATTCTCTTTCTCTCTACATTTTATTTTTAAGTTTTTATTTTCTTCAAAATGTTGAGTATGATTTCTTCCATAATCATGCTCATCTAATTTTTCAAAAAGCCAAAGGCTAAAGCAATGACTCAATTCCAATCGTGAGAGTTGAAAAACACTTAATATCTTCGAATATATATCTCAATTTTCTGCAAACTTGGATTGGCAATCGGCCTTTCCTTTCAAAATCCTTTCACTTTCAATTTCAAAAAGGATCCGTTGGTTTGAAAGTTGTTTCGATTTACAGTTGGGAGGAAGGGTGGCTTGTAGCACATTCGACTTCCTGTGAACACACTTAGCGGTGGTCCGTTAAGGGAAATTGAGATTGGATTCGATTCTCATTGAGACAACATAATCCGAGTCAGGTTTTTCCAGATTTTAAACTGTTTTATTCTAACGGCGATAGTTTTGGTTAGTCTAGCTAGAAAAATGAAATTCAAAAATTGATTTTGGATTTTCGATTTAGCGGAGAGAAAAACAAGTTACAAGGGTTGGGCCTTGTAGATTGTAACTGGCATTTATCCGAAGTAAAATCTTATTCAATGATCGGTTGGAAATGAGTCAAAGCAAAGCCTGAGGCTGATATTTAAAGCTGAATTTCTTCCTAAATTTACTTTCGTTAAATTCTTAGACTTAAATTTCCATTTTTTTATTTTAATTTAATTAAACTTTTAGATTAAAATCCCCCCATTTTGATCCCATTTCACCTAAGTAAAAAACTAAAGGCTTTCTACATCAAAATCACCCAAGTCCCTGTGGATTGACCTTTCTTCTCTTCACTACACTATTTAATTATTTCTTTTGAGATTAAGGATAATTATTTTGACAGTTCACGACGCTTGTCATGTATGCTAAATTAACTACAAAATGGGCAATTTAAAGACTAAATTGGGACGAAAATCTATGTCATTTGTAATACCATCATTAAACATCCCTAAAACCCATTTTATGTTTTTTTTCACCCCTTTTTCCACTCGACTTGTATAGGAAACTTGAATTGTGATGAAAGTTCAAAACACAAAACAAGTGATAAATAAATTTTAAAAATAAATGAGAAACACCTATTTTTGGTATTATTTAAGCAAACTTTCCGTTGAAAGATTAGAGTCATAATTACAATGGAAACAACAGACAAATATGGTAAGAAACAGTTATCTTTGTTGGCCTCTAACAAATTGGATATTCTGCAATTTCAAACATGACACAAAATACTTGAAACAAAAGAAGATAAAAGAAAACAATTTATATCAAAAGTGAAGTTGAAAACAGGGAGCGAAGCCTTTTAGGGAAATAGATATGATTGTATAAGCACCCCCAAATGCTTTTTATGTTTTGTTTCCCCCTTTTTTCATTTGGTGCGTATTTGAGAGAACGCAAAACAAGTGATAAATAAATTTCAAAAATAAAAGAGAAACACATGTTTTTGGTATTTTTTAAGCGAACTTTCCATTGAAAGATTAGAGTCATAATTACAATGGAAACAACAGACCAATATGGTATGAAACAGTTATCTTGGTTGACCTCTAACCAATTGGATATTCTGCATTTTCTGACATGACACAATGCTTGAAACAAAAGAAGATCAAAGAGAATAGTTTATATCGAAAGTGAAGTTTAAAATAGGGAGCGATGCCTTTTAGGGAAATAGACATGATTGTATAAGCACCCCCAAACTATTTTTATGTTTTGTTTCCCCCCTTTTTTTCACTCGACACGTATCTGATAGTTGAATTGTGGTGAAATTTGACAATTCAAAACAAGAGATAAATAAATTTCAAAAATAAAAGAGAAACACGTGTTTTTGGTATTATTTAAGCAAACTTTCCGTTGAAAGATTAGACTCATAATTACAATGGAAACAACAGACAAATATGGTACGAAACAGTTATCTTGGTTGGCCTATAAGCAATTGGATATTTTGCATTTTCAGACTTGACACAAAATACTTAAAACAAAAGAAGATCAAAGAAAACGGTTTATATCAAAAGTGAAGTTGAAAATAGGGAGCGAAACCTTTTAGCAAAACATACATGATTGTATAAGCACCCCCAAACTCTTTTTATGTTTTGTTTCCACCCTTTTTTCACTCGACACATATCTAAAAGTTAAATTCTGGTGAAATTTGACAATGCAAAATAAATGATAAATAAATTTGGTGATATTTAAGTGAACTTTCCGTTCAAAGATTAGAGTCATAATTACAATGGAAACAACAGATAAATATGCTAGGAAGTAGGTATCTTGGTTGGCCTCTAACCAATTGGATACTCTGCATTTTCAGAGTTGACACAAAATACTTCAAACAAAAGATGATCAAAGAAAATAGTTTATATCGAAAGTGAGGTTGAAAACAGGGAGCGAAGCCTTTAAGAGAAATAGACATGATTATATAAATACTGCAAAACCCTTTTTATGTTTTTTTCCACCATTTTTTCACTCGACTCATATAGGGAACTTGAATTGTGTTGAAAGTTGACAATGCAATACAAGTGGTATATAATGTTAAAAAATAATAGAAAAAAAGACAAATGTTTTTGAAGATATTTTAGCGAAATTTTTAATGAAAGATTAGAGTCATAATTACAATAGAAACAACAGACAAATATGGTAGGAAACATGTATCATGGTTCGCCTCTAAGCAATTGGACACACTCTATTTTTAGACTTTTTAAATGGGTCCGCCTTGATTTTGTCTTCACTTCTCTTTATTTTATTTATTTTCCCCATCAATATTGCTATATGTTGCAATGCAATTACACTCTATTTATTTATATGGATATTTTGGAAACATAGAGAAACTTGGCACTTTTATCGTGAGCCGTTACTTTTTTCTTGAGATTTTTTAGACAAATTATTATGTATAAATTCATTAAAGAACTTAAACTTGACACAAAAGAAGATCAAAGAATAAGGTTTCTATCAAAAGGGAGGATGAAAACAAGGAATGAACCCTTTAAGGGAAATACACACGATTGTATAAGTATCCTTAAACTCTTTTTATGTTTTGTTTCCCAACCATTATTCACTCGACACGTATTCGAAACTTGAATTGTGGTGAAACTTGACAATGAAAAACAAGTGATAAATAATGTTAGAAAATAAAAGAGAAATACTTGTTTTTTGTGATATTTAAGCGAACATTCCAATGAAAGATTAGAGTCGTAATTACAGTGGAAACAACCGACAAAGATGGTAGGAAGCAGTTATCTTGGTTGGCCTCTTACCAATTGGATTCTCTGCAATTTTAGACGTGACACAAAATACTTGAAACACAAGAAGATCAAAGAAAATAGTTTATATAAAAAGTGAGGATGAGAATAGGAAGAGAAGCCTTTAAAGGAAACAGACATGATTGTATAAGAACCCCAAATTCTTTTTTTATTTTCCTTCCACCCTTTATTCACTCGTTGCGTATAGCAATCTTGAATTGTGGTGAAAGTTGACAATGCAAAACAAGTGGTATATAATGGTCAAAAACAAAACAAAAAATAATTTTTTTAAAAATATTTAAGCAAACTTTCCAATGAAAGATTAGAGTAATTAGTACAATGGAAACAACAGATAAATATGGCAAGGAGCAGGTATCATGGTTGGTCTTTGACTAATTAGATACATTGTATTTTCGAACTCTTTAAATGGGTCAACCTTCATCTTGTCTTCACGTCTCTTTTTGTTTATTTTTCCCATTAGAATCGCTATATGTTGCAATGCAATTACTCTTTATTTATTTATATGGATAGTCTGGAAACATATAGAAACTCAGCACTTTTACTGTGAACGGTCAGTTTCTTCTGAGATTTCTTTTAAACAATTTTCTAATGTTATAATTCTACATTTCTATTAAGCTAAAATTTGGGATGTTAAAACACTTTTAATTTGAGCTGTCAATTTCAACTTGAGATTTTTTTGAAACAATTTTTTATGTACAAATTCATTAAAGAACTCAAACTTGACACAAAATACTTGAAAAAAAAGAAGATCAAAGAAAACTGTTTATATTAAAAGTGAGAATGAAACAGGGAGCGAAGCCTTTTAAATGAAATAGACATGATTGTATAAGCACTGCAAAACTCTTTTTATGTTTTTTTTTTTGACAACCACTTTTCACTCGGTGCGTATAGGAAACTTTAATTGTTGTGAAAGTTGATGATGCAAAACAAGTGGTATATAATGTTAAAAAATAATAGAAAAGCTAATGTTTTTGAAGATATTTAAACAATTGAAACAACAGACAAATATGGTACGAAACATGTATCGTGGTTGGCCTCTGACAAATTGGATACTCTCTATTTTCATACTTTTTAAATGGGACAACCTCAATTTTGTCTTCATCTCTCTTTTATTTTTTTCCCTCCTCCATATTGCAATATGTTGCACTATAGTTACTCTCTATTTATTTATATGTATATTCATGAAACATATAGGAACTTGTCACATTTACTGTGAGCCGTTAGTTTATTCTTGAGATTTTTTAAACAAATTTTTATGTATAAATTCATTAAAGAACATAAACTTGACACAAAAGACTTTATATAAAAGAAGATCAAAGAAAAGGGTTTATATCAATAGTGAGGATGAAAACATGGAGTGAAGCCTTTAAGGGAAATATACACGATTGTATAAGCACTCCAAACTTATTTTATGTTTCGTTTCCCCTCTTTTTTCACTTGGTGCGTATCTGAAACTTGAATTGTGGTGAAATTTGACAATGCAAAACAAGTTATAAATAATGTTTAACAATAAAAGAGAAACACATGTTTTTGGAGATATTTAAGCGACCTTTGTGTTGAAATATTAGAGTCATAATTACAATGGAAACAACTAACAAATATGGTACGAAATAGTTGTCTTGTTTGGCCTGTAACCAATTGGATATTCTGCATTTTCAGACATGACACAAAATACTTGAAATAAAAGAAGATCAAAGAAAACAGTTTATATCTAAAGTGAAGTTGAAAATAGGGAGCGAAGTCTTTTAGGAAAATAGACATGATTATAAAAGCACCCCCAAACTCTTTTATGTTTTGTTTCCCCCTTTTTTCACTCGACGCATACCTGAAAGTTGAATTGTGGTGAAATTTGACAATGCAAAACAAGTGGTATATATTGTTAGAAAATAAAAGAAAAAAACTACTATTTGAAGATATCTAAGCGAAATTACCAGTGAAAGATTAGAGTCATAATTACTATGGAAACAACAGAAAAATATGGTAGGAAGCATGTATCATGGTTCGCATCTAAGAAATTGGATGCAGTCTATTTTTAGACTTTTTAAACAGGTCCGCCTCGATTTTGTCTTTACTTCTCTTTTTTTTTTATTTCCACCCCTCAATATTGCTATATGTTGCAATGCAATTACACTCTATTTATTTACATGAATATTCTGGAAACATATAGAAATATGGTACTTTTACCGTGAGCCGTTACTTTCTTCTTTAGATTGTTTAGGCAATTTTTTTGCCACCCTTTTTTCACTCGACGCATATAGGAAACTTGAATTGTTGTGAATGTTGATAATGCAAAACAAGTGATATATAAAGTTAAAAAAATAAAAGAAAAACTAATGTTTTTGAAGATATTTAAACAAAATTTCCAATGAAAGATTGGAGTCATAATTACAATGGAAACAACAGACAAATATGGTAGGAAACATGTATTCATGTTTGGCCTATAACAAATTGGATATTCTCCATTTTCAAACTTTTTAAATGGGTCAACCTTGATTTTTGTCTTCATCTCTCTTTTTATTTATTTTTCCCCTCAATATTGCAATATGTTGTAGTACAGTTACTCTCTATTTATTTATATGCATATTCTTGAAATATATACTACATTGTCACATTTACTGTGTGCCATTAGTTTATTGTTGAGAGTTTTTAAACAAATTTTTAAGTACAAATTCATTAAAGAACTTAAACTTGACACAAAAGAAGATCAAAGAAAAGGGTTTATATCAAAAGTGAGGATGAAAACAGGGAGTGAAGCCTTTACGAGAAAGATAAACGATTGTATAAGCACCCCAAAATCGTTTTATGTTTCATTTCCCCTCTTTTTTTACCCAGTGCGTATCTTAGACTTGAATTGTGGTGAAATTTGACATTGCAAAAAAAGTGATAAATAATGTTTAAAAATAAAAGAGAAACACCTGTTTTTGGAGATATTTAAGAGAATATTCCGTTGAAAGATTATAGTCATAATTATAATAGAAACAACATACAAATATGGTACGAAATAGTTATCTTGGTTGGCGCCTAACCAATTGGATTTTCTACATTTTCAGACATGACACAAAATACTTGAAATAAAAGAAGGTCAAAGAAAATAGTTTATATCCCAAGTGAAGTCGAAAATAGGGAGCGAAGCCTTTTAGGGAAACAAACATGATTGTATAAGCACCCCCAAACTCTTTTTATGTTTTGTTTCCCCCCTTTTTTCACTCGACACGTATCTGAAAGTCGAATTGTGGTGAAATTTGACAATGCAAAACAAGTGATAAATAAATTTCAAAAATAAAAGAGAAACACATGTTTTTGGTATTATTTAATTTAACTTTTCGTTGAAAGATTAGAGTCATAATTACAATGGAAACAACAGACAAATATGGTACGAAAAAGTTATCTTGGTTGGCATCTAACCAATTGGATATTCTGCATTGTCAGACATGACACAAAATACTTGAAACAAAAGAAGATTAAAGAAAATAGTTTATATCCAAAGTGAAGTTGGAAATAAGGAGTGAAGCCTTTTAGGGAAATAGACACGATTGTATAAGCACCCCTGAACTCTTTTCATGTTTTGATTCCCCCCTTTTTCACTCTACGCATATTTGAAAGTTGAATTGTCGTGAAATTTTACAATGCAAAACAAGTGATAAATAAATTTCAAAAATAAAAGAGAAACACATGTTTTTGGTGATATTTAAGCGTACTTTCCATTGAAATATTAGAATCATAATTACAATGGAAACAACAGACAAATATGCTAGAAAGCAGGTATCTTGGTTGGTCTCTAACCAATTGGATACTTTGTATTTTTAGACTTGACACAAAATACTTGAAATAGTAGATGACCAAAGAAAATAGTTTATATCGAAAGTGAGGTTGAAAATAAGGAGCGAAGCCTTTAAGAGAAATAAACATGATTGTATAAACACCCCAAAACCCTTTCTATGTTTTTTTTTTCACCGTTTTTTCACTCGACTAGTATAGAAAACTTGAATTGTGATGAAAGTTAACAATGCAAAACAAGAGGAATATAATGTTAAAAAAATAAAAAAATAACTAATGTTTTTGAAGATATTTAACCGAAATTTTCAATAAAAGATTAGAGTCATAATTACACTGGAAACAACAAACAAATTTGGTAGGAAACATTTATCATGGTTTGCCTCTAAGAAATTGGATACACTCTATTTTTAGACTTTTTAAATGGGTCCGCCTCGATTTTGTCTTCACTTCTCTTTTCATATTTATTCCCCTCTTCAATATTGCTATATGTTGTAATGTAATTACACTCTATTTATTTATTTGGATATTCTGGAAACATTTAGAGACTTGGCAATTTTATCGTGAGTCGTTACTTTCTTCTTGCAATTTTTTAGACAATTTTTTATGTATAAATTCATTAAAGAGCTTAAACTTGACCCAAAAGAAGATCAAAGCATAGAGTTTATATCAAAAGGGTTGATGAAAACAAGGAATGAAGCCTTTAAGGAAAATAAACAAGATTGTATAAGTATCCCTAAACTCTTTTTATATTTTGTTTCCCCACCATTATTCACTCGACGCGTATTTGAAACTTGAATTGAGGTGAATTTTGACAATGCAAAACAAGTGATAAATAATGTTAAAACATAAAAGAAAAATACATGTTTTTTGTGATATTTAAGCGAACATTCCAATGAGATATTAGAGACGTAATTACAGTGAAAACAACCGACAAATATGGTAGGAAGCTGTTATCTTACTTGGCCTCTATCCAATTGGATTCTTTGCAATTTTAGACGTGACATAAAATACTTGAAACAATAGAAGATCAAAGAAAATAGTTTATATAAAAAGTGAGGATGAGAACAGGGAGAGAAGACTTTAAAGGAAATAGACATGATTGTTTAAGAACGCCAAATTCTTTTTACGTTTTTCTTCCACCTTTATTCACTCGTTGCGTATAGCAATCTTGAATTGTCGTGAAAGTTTACAACGTAAAACAAGTGGTATATAATGTTCAAAAGTAAAACAAGAACTAATGTTTTTGAAAATATTTAAGCTAACTTTTCAATTAAAGATTAGAGTCATTATTACAATGGAAACAATAGACAAATATGGCAGGGAGCAGGTATCATGGTTGGCCTTTAACTATTTAGATACTCTGTATTTTTGGACTCTTTAAATGGGTCAGCCTCGATTTTGTCTTCACCTCTCTTTTTATTTATTTTCCCCATTGGTATTGCTATATGTTGCAATGCAATTACTCTCTATTTATTTATATGGATATTTTGGAAACATATGGAAACTCGACACTTTTATTATGAGCGGTCAATTTCTTCTTGAGAAATAATAGACAAATATAGTAGGAAACATGTATCATGGTTCGCATCTAAGAAATTGGATAAACTCTATTTTTAGAGTTTTTAAATGGGTCCGCCTAGATTTTGTCTTAACTTCTCTATTTTTATTTATTTCCACCCCTCAATATTGTTATATGTTGTAATGAAATTACAATCTATTTATTTATATGGATATTCTGGAAACAAATAGAAACTTGGCACTTTTACCGTGAGCCATTACTTTCTTCTTCAGATTGTTTAGACAATTTTTTTGGCACCCTGTTTTCACTCGGCGCATATAGGAAACTTGAATTGTTGTGAATATTGATAATGCAAATGGTATTTAATGTTAAAAAAATAAAAGAAAAATTAAAGTTTTTGAAGGTATTTAAACAAAATTTCTAATGAAAGATTAGAGGCATAATTACAATGGAAACAACAGACAAATATGGTAGGTAACATGTACCCTGTTTGGCCTCTAACAAATTGGATACTCTCCATTTTTTCTTCATCTCACTTTTTATTTATTTTTCCCCTCAATATTGCAATATGTTGCAGTGCAGTTACTCTCTATTTATTTAAAAGGATATTCTTGAAACATATAAGAACTTGTCACATTTACTGTGAGCCACTAGTTTATTCTTGATATTTTTTAAACAAATTTTTATGTATAAATTCATTAAAAAACTTAAACTTGACACAAAAGAAGATCAAAGAAAAGGGTCTATATCAAAAGTGAAGATGAAAATAGGGAGTGAAACCTTTAAGAGAAATATACACGATTGTATAAGCACCCCAAACTCGTTTTATGTTTCGTTTCCCCTCTTTTTTCACTCGGTGCATTTTTAAAACTTGAATTGTGGTTAAATTTGACAATGCAAAACAAGTGATAAATAATGTTTAAAAATAAAAGAGAAACACATTTTTTTGAAGATATTTAAGCGAACTTTCCATTGAAAGATTAGGGTCATAATTACAATGGAAACAACAAACAAATATGGTACGAAACAGTTATCTTGGTTGGCTTCTTACCAATTGGATATTCTGCATTTTCAGACATGACACAAAATACTTGAAACAAAAGAAGATCAAAGAAAACAGTTTATATCAAAAGTGAAGTTGAAAATAAGTAGTCAAGTTGAAACAAAAGAAGATCAAAGAAAACAGTTATCTTTTTATGTTTTTTTTTGCCACCCTTTTTTCACTTGGTGCGTATAGGAAACTTTAATTGTTCTGAAAGTTGATAACGCAAAACAAGTGGTATATAATGTTAAAAAATAAAAGAAAAATTAATGCTTTTGAAGATATTTAAACAAAATTTCCAATGAAAGATTGGAGTCATAATTACAATGGAAACAACAGACTAATATGGTAGGAAACATGTATCATGTTTGGCCTCTAACAAATTGGATATTCTCCATTTTCAGACTTTTTAAATGGGTAAACCTCGATTTTGTCCTCATCTCTCTTTTTATTTATTTTCCTCTTAATATTGCAATATGTTGCACTGTAGTTACTCTCTATTTATTTATATGGATATTATTGAAACACATTGGAACTTGTCACATTTACTGTGAGCCGTTAGTTTATTAAAGAAATTTTTATATATAAATTCATTAAAGAATTTAAACTTGACTCAAAAGACTTGATACAAAAGAAGATCAAAGAAAAGGGTTTATATCGAAAGTGAGGATGAAAATAGGGAGTGAAGCCTTTAAGGGAAATATACACGATTGTCTAAGCACCCCAAACACATTTTACGTTTCGTTCCCCCTTTTTTTTTCACTCGGTGCGTATCTAAAACTTGAATTGTGGAGAAATTTGGCAATGCAAAACAAGTCATAAATAATGTTTAAAAATAAAAGAGAAACACATGTTTTTGGAGATATTTAAGCGAACTTTCCATTGAAAGATTAGAGTCATAATTACAATGGAAACAACAGACAAATATAGTAGGAAATATGCATCTTAGTTCGCATCTAAGAAATTGGATAAACTCTGTTGAAGCCCAATTTTAACCGGGCCTGAGCTTTTGATTTTAAATTAGGTTTAAATTGGTTAAAATTTATTTTTAAATCTAAATTTATCTATTTTAAATTTAAATTTAATTAAATTTGAAATGATTTTAAACTTAATATAAAATTAAAAAGCCCAAATAAAATGTCCAAAGACAATTTGGAGAGACCAAAATTCTACAAGCCTAACTTGGCCAAATTTTAAAAAAAAAACCCAAATTACATTTAATCAACTGAAATCCCTAACCCATTACAAACAAGCCTAAATAGACCTAGACATCAAATAGGCCCAACTGACCCAAACCTAATCCTAAACAGAATCCCCAATTTACTGCATTGCATTGCTGTTGCCTCCCTCCCAGCCAACCAAAGGCCGCCACGTCAGCACCAAGTTGCACCACCAGCAACTGGGACTGCCACTGCCACTACTACAGCCTCCATCACCGCACTTGCAAAAGAAGAAAACATGACAGGCATTTAAATGAAAAGAACAAATTAGAATGATTGTATTGATGGCTACAAAGCCGAAATCCAAACAATTTGTAAAGGACTTTTTTTTCTTTGGGTTGTTCATTCAAAAAAATCAATACCAAAGATAGTCTTTTAACAATACCATAAGGTATTCTAAAAAGTCAGAAACAGGAAGCAGTCGGCAGTAAACAGAGGCAACCGAATAGCCGTACCAAATAATAGAAACACAAGCCAAGGTCAAAAGTATCCAGGTCATTCAGGTACATTCAATGTATAGTTATTATCATTAATGAATTGAAACTCTAACTCATTAGTTTCTGATATGCTCTAATACGTATTTAATACTCCAATTAGTATTTATTATCTTTTTATTTTTCAAACATATTAATAAATATCTTTATTAAATGACATTAATTTATAATAATAATAATAATAACAGTAGTAATAAATATAATAATAAAGATTAATAATATTAAAAAAAAGAAATGGAAAGGTCGATCGGAGTTACTGTCCTTTGATTATGCCACTGTCGCGTCGCCGAAGTCCTGCTAGGGTCCTCATCGAACGCCGCTTTTGCCTCATCGGGGACAGATCTGCACAGAGCCACGAAACGGAGATTAAAATCCGAAACTAACATGGAAATTCAATGTTTTAAAATATGAAAAACAAATAAGAGGAACAAGAACAGGAAACTATAAAAAACAGTTTTGAAACTTAAAGAACCAAATCTCTTTGGGTTTTAAACAAAAAAGGCTTTTAAAAGAAAAGAAAAAGGGTTTTAAAATATTCAGATATGGTAGATCCATATCCGGGTTTAGAAGAAAGAGAAAAAATAACTTTTTTTACCTTGAACCGTGGCGATGGACGGCGGCGCGTGGCGTTGAGCGACGGTGACCAGAGGGCGATGGGAGACGGTGCACTGTGACCATGCGCCACGGTCGGTGGGGCGCGTGTGACGTGGCCTTGACGGAGCACTGATCGGAGTTCGGTCGGCCTTGGATCGGAGAAGGAAAGGGAGAGGAGAGAGAACAGAGCAAAAGGTCAAGAAAAAAATTTTGTTTTTTAAAAAATGAAAGGCAAAAGTATTTTTTTCAGCCAAATTTGGGTTTAAATACCCCAAGCAAAACAGTGTCGTTTCAAGTGGGTGTTTTGACACCCAAAACTACACTCTTTTGACTCTGGACTCTAGACCCGACCTAATCCGACACGGTGGACCCTCAGGATTTGCGTGTTTTTTTAATGGGTTATTTCTACAGTTGGTCCTTTCACTTTTCGAAATTTCCAATCAGGTCATTTTTTATTTTTAATTAGTTGTAAATTTGCCCAATAATTTTCATTCTTTTTTCAATTTGGTCCTTTAACCCTTTTGAAGCCCCAGAAGCTACCACGTGTCAATATTTTGGTTTATTTATGCAATTGGTTCTTCCCCTTTTATTTTTGTTTCAATTTTGCCCTGAAATCAAGTTTTGTTTTATTACAAAATTGGATCAAAAATTTAAATGGTTTACAAATCAGTCCTTTGACTTAAAGATGCCTGGGAAACTGCCATGTGTCACTTGTTTTTGGTTTTATTGTCTTAAAGGTCCCTAAACTGTCCAAAAATTACATTCTTTCCCCCGAACTTTCCAAAATTCCATTTTTGACCTTGATTTTTCTTAAATTACCATTTTACCCCCAAACATCCAAAAATGTCATTTTTAACCCCAAACTTTTCAAAAATTACATTTTTGACCTCGATTTTTCCAAAATTACCATTTTACCCTCGAAGTTTCTAAAATACCATTTTTTACTCCAAACTTTCCCAAAATTGCTGCTTTGCCCCCGAGTGTTTAAAATTGCCATTTTACCTCCAGGTATCCAAAAATCACATTTTTAACTCTGATTGTTTTATTTTTTCTTCCTCTTCACTATTTGTATTTAAATTTTAATTATTATGCCTTTGTGTTTCGCATTTTTTTCTTTGTATATTGCTTATCTGCTCATTCATATTAAACTCACATATTTGTTTTCAAAATTATCTTCATGAAAACTTTAAAATCAAGGCAATATTCTTTTATTTTGTGTTTTGAAAATTTGTGCCTTAACTTACTAGGCACGACTTTTCTTCAAATCGAAATAATCGAATACCCTTAAATCGAGACAATGTTTCTTTATCTCTGATTCTAAAAATTTACGCCTTAACTTACTAGGTGCGACTTTTCTTCGAATCGTGATAATCGAATATCCTTTTCCAAAGTTTAAAAAGTTTACAACAAAGGAAAGCTCATTATTTCTAGATCTCGAAATATTATGTCCTAACTCACTAGACGTGACTTTCTTTCTCGATCACCTCGAAATAGTGGGACTTCCAAACAAAAATCGATTTCTTTTAAGCGTAACTCATGCATTCAAGGATCATATTTTAAACTTTATTCAAGTTTTCAAAATTTTACAAACAAGACCCTAAGATAATCAATGTGGTACCAATTTTGGGCGTATGAGGGTGCTAACCCTTCCTCATGCGTAACCGACTCCCAAACCTATTTTTTGGATTGCGAAGACCAAAATATTTTCCAAAACGAATTTTTAACGTTTTGTGGTGATCCAATCACACCATATAAAATGATTGGTGGTGACTCCCATTTTCCAATTTTAAAATAATTTTTGAAGCACGTTTTCAAAAAAAAAAGGTTTCGACAAACTATATTTTCAGAATTTTTAAATGGGTCCGCCTAGATTTTGTCTTCACTTCTCTATTTTTATTTATTTCCATCCCTCAATATTTCTATATGTTGCAATGCAATTACAATCTATTTATTTATATGGATATTCTGGAAACATATAGAAACTTGGCACTTTTACCGTCAGTCGTTACTTTCTTCTTCAGATTGTTTAGACAATTTTTTTGGCACCCTTTTTTCACTCGGCGCATATAGGAAACTTGAATTGTTGTGAATGTTGATAATGCAAATGGTATTTAATGTTTAAAAAAATAAAAGAAAAACTAATGTTTTGAAGGTATTTAAACAAAATTTCTAATGAAAGATTAGAGTCATAATTACAATGGAAACAACAGACAAATGTGGTAGGAAACATGTACCATGTTTGGCCTCTAACAAATTGGATACTCTCCATTTTTTCTTCATCTCACTTTTTATTTATTTTCCCCCTAAATATTGCAATATGCTGCAGTGCAGTTACCCTCTATTTATTTAAAAGGATATTCTTGAAACATATAGGAACTTGTCATTTACTGTGAGTCATTAGTTTATTCATGATATTTTTTAAACAAATTTTTATGTATAAATTCATTAAAGAACTTAAACTTGACATAAAAGACTTGACACAAAAGAAGATCAAAGAAAAGGGTTTATATCGAAAGTGAGGATGAAAATAGGGAGTGAAGCCTTTAAGAGAAATATACACGACTGTATAAGCACCCCAAACTCGTTTTATGTTTCGTTTCCCCTCTTTTTTCACTCGGTGCGTTTCTAAAACTTGAATTGTGGTTAAATTTGACAATGCAAAACAAGTGATAAATAATGTTTAAGAATAAAAGAGAAACACATGTTTTTGAAGATATTTAATCGAACTTTTCGTTGAAAGATTAGGGTCATAATTACAATGGAAAAAATAGACAAATATGGTATGAAACAGTTATCTTGGTTGGCTTCTAACCAATTGGATATTCTGCATTTCAGACATGACACAAAATACTTGAAACAAAAGAAGATCAAAGAAAACAGTTTATATCAAAAGAGAAGTTGAAAATAGGGAGCGAAGCCTTTTAGGCAAATAGACATGATTGTATAAGCACCCCCAAACTCTTTTTATGTTTTGTTTCCCCCTTTTTTTCACTTGGCGCGTATAGGAAACTTTAATTGTTCTGAAAGTTGATAATGCTAAACAAGTGGTATATAATGTTAAAAAATAAAAGAAAAATTAATTTTTTTGAAGATATTTAAACAAAATTTCCAATGAAAGATTGCAGTCATAATTACAATGGAAACAACAGACTAATATGGTAGGAAACATGTATCATGTTTGGCCTCTAACAAATTGGATATTCTCCATTTTCAGACTTTTTAAATGGGTCAACCTCGATTTTATCCTCATCTCTCTTTTTATTTATTTTCCCCTCAATATTGCAATTTGTTGCTCTGTAGTTACTCTCTATTTATTTATATAGATATTCTTCAAACACATTGGAACTTGTCACATTTACTATGAGCCGTTAGTTTATTAAAGAAATTTTGTATGTATAAATTCGTTAAAGAATTTAAACTTGACACAGAAGACTTGATACAAAAAAAGATCAAAGAAAAGGGTTTATATCGAAAGTGAGGATGAAAATCGGGAGTGAAGCCATTAAGGGAAATATACACGATTGTCTAAGCACCCCAAACTCGTTTTAGTTTCGTTCCCCCTTTTTTTTTTCACTCGGTGTGTATCTGAAACTTGAATTGTGGAGAAATTTGACAATGCAAAACAAGTCATAAATAATGTTTAAAAACAAAAGAGAAACACATGTTTTTGGAGATATTTAAGCGAACTTTTCGTTGAAAGATTAGAGTCATAATTACAATGGAAATAACAGACAAATATAGTAGGAAACATGTATCATAGTTCGCATCTAAGAAATTGGATAAACTCTGTTGAAGCCCAATTTTAACCGGACCTGAGCTTTTGATTTTAAATTAGGTTTAAATTGGTTTTAAATTTATTTTTAAATCTAAATTTATCTTAAATTTAAATTTATCTATTTTAAATTTAAATTTAATTAAATTTGAAATGATTTTAAACTTAATATAAAATTAAAAAGCCCAAATAAAATGTCCAAATATAATTTAGAGAGACCAAAATTCTACAAGCCCAACTTGGCCCAGTTTTTTTTAAAAAAAATCCCAAATTACAATATTGCAATATGTTGCACTGCAGTTACTCTCTATTTATTTATATGGATATTCTTGAAACACATTGGAACTTGAAACACATGTTTTTGGAGATATTTAAGCGAACTTTCCGTTGAAAGATTAGAGTCATAATTACAATGGCAACAAAAAAAAATATGGTACGAAACAGTTGTCTTGGTTGGCCTCTAACCAATTGGATATTCTGCATTTTCAGAAATGACACAAAATACTTGAAACAAAAGCAATTCAAAGAAAACAGTTTATATTGAAAGTGAAGTTGAAAATAGGGAGCGAAGCCTTTTAGGGAAATAGACATGATGGTATAACCACCCCCAAATTATTTTTATGTTTTGTTTCCCCCTTTTTTCTCTCGATGCGTATCTAAAAGTTGAATTGTGGTGAAATTTAACAATGCAAAACAAGTGGTAAATAAATTTCAAAAGTAAATGTGAAACACATGTTTTTGGTGATAAATATGCGAACAGTTAGTTGAAAGATTAAAGTCGTAATTATAATGGAAATAACAGACAAATATGCTAGGAAACAGGTATCTTGGTTGGCCTCTAACCAATTGGATACTTTGCATTTTCAGACTTGACACAGAATACTTGAAATAAAAGATAATCAAAGAAAATAGTTTATATCGAATGTGAGGTTTAAAACAGGGAGCGAAGCCTTTAAGAGAAATAGAAATGATTCTATAAACATCCCCAAAACCAATTTTATGTTTTTTTCCACCCCTTTTTCACTCAACTCGTATAGGAAACTTGAATTGTGGTGAAAGTTGACAAGGCAAAACAAGTCATATATAATGTTAAAAAATAAAAGAAAAAAACTATTGTTTTTCATGAAATTTAAGCGAAAATTTCAATGAAAGATTAGAGTCATAATTACAATGGAAACAACAGAAAAATATGGTAGGAAACATGTATCATGGTTTGCATCTAAGTAATTGGATACACTCTATTTTTAGACTTTTTAAATGGGTCCGCCTCAATTTTGTCTTCACTTCTCTTTTTTTTATTTATTTCCACCCCTCAGTATTGCTATATGTTGCAATGCAATTAAACACTATTTATTTATATGGATATTCTGGAAACATATAAAAACTTGGCACTTTTACCGTGAGCCGTTACTTTCATCTTGAGATTGTTTAGACAATTTTTTTGCCACCCTTTTTTCACTCGGCGCATATAGGAAACTTGAATTGTTGTGAATGTTGATATGCAAAACAAGTGTTATTTAATGTTAAAAAATAAAAGAAAAACTAATGTTTTTGAAGTTATTTAAACAAAATTTCCAATGAAAGATTAGTCATAATTACAATGGAAAACACAGACAAATATGGTAGGAACATTTATCATGTTTGGCCTCTAACAAATTGGATACTCTCCATTTTTCAGACTTTTTAAATGGGTCAACCTCAACTTTTTTCTTCATCTCACTTTTTTTTATTTTTCCCCTCCATATTGCAATATGTTGCAGTGCAGTTACTCTCTATTTATTTCCATAGATATTCTTGAAACATATAGGAACTTGTCCCATTTACTATGAGCCATTAGTTTATTCTTAAGATTTTTTAAACAAAATTTTATGTATAAATTCATTAAAGAACTTAAACTTGACACAAAAGAAGATCAAAGAAAAGGGTTTATATCGAAAGCGAGGATGAAAATAGAGAGTGAAGCTTTTAAGAGAAATATACACGATTGTATAAGCACCCCAAACTCATTTTATGTTTCGTTTCCCCTCTTTTTTCACTCGGTGCGTTTATAAAACTTGGATTGTGGTTAAATTTGACAATGCAAAACAAGTGATAAATAATGTTTAAAAATAAAAGAGAAACACATGTTTTTGAAGATATTTAAGAAAACTTTCCGTTGAAAGATTAGGATCATAATTACAATGGAAACAATAGACAAATATGGTACGAAACAGTTATCTTGGTTGGCTTCTAACCAATTGGATATTCTGCATTTTCAGACATGACACAAAATACTTGAAACAAAAGAAGATCAAAGAAAATAGTTTATATCGAAGGTGAAGTTGAAAATAAGGAGCGAAGCCTTTTAGGGGAATAGACATGATTGTACAAGCACCCCCAAACTCTTTTTATGTTTTGTTTCCTCCCATTTTTCAATTACGCATATCTGAAAGTTGAATTGTGATGAAATTTGACAATGCAAAACAAGTGATAAATAAATTTCAAACATAAAAGAGAAACACATGTTTTGGGTGATATTTAAGCGAACTTTCCATTGACAGATTAGTGTCATAATTACAATGGAAACAACAGACAAATATGCTAGGAAGCAGGTATCTTGGTTGGCATCTAACCAATTGGATACTTTATATTTTCTGACTTGGACCAAAATACTTGAAGCAAAAGATGATCAAAGAAAATAGTTTATATCAAAAGTGAGTTTGAAAACAGGGAGCAAAGCCTTTAAGAGAAATATAAATGATTATATAAACATCCCCAAAATCCATTGTATGTTTTTTTCCACCCGTTTTATCACTCGACTCGTATTGGAATCTTGAATTGTGGTGAAAGATGACAAGGCAAAACAAGTGGTATATAATGTTAAAAAGAAAAAGAAAAAACTAATGTTTTTGAAGATATTTAAGCGAATTTTTCAATGAAAGATTATAGTCATAATTACAATGGAAACAACAAATAAATATGGTAGGAAACATGTATCATGGTTCGCCTCTAAGAAATTGGATACACTCTATTTTTAGACTTTTTAAATTGGTCCGCCTTGATTTTGTCTTCACTTATCTTTTTATATTTTCCCCCCTTCAATGTTGCATTGTAATTACACTCTATTTATTTATATGGATATTCTGGAAACATATAGAAACTTGGCACTTTTACCGTGAGCCGTTACTTTCTTCTTGAGATTTTTTAGACTATTTTTTATGTATAAATTCATTAAAGAACTTAAACTTGACACAAAAGAAGATCAAAGAGTAGGGTTTATATCAAAAGGGAGGATGAAATCATGGAATGAAGCCTTTAAGGGAAATAAACACGATTATATAAGTATCCCTAAACTCTTTTTATGTTTGTTTCCCCACCATTATTCACTTGACGCGTATTTGAAACTTGATTTGTGGTGAAATTTGACAATGCAAAACAAGTGATAAATAAATTTCAAAAATAAATGAGAAACACAAGTTTTTGGTGATATTTAAGCGAACTTTTCGATGAAATATTAGAGTCATAATTACAATGGAAACAACAGACAAGTATGCTAGGAAGCAGGTATCTTGGTTGGCCTCTAACCAATTGGATACTCTGCATTTCCAGACTTGACACAAAATACTTGATACAAAAGAGGATAAAAGAAAATAGATTATATCCAATGAAAGGTTGAAATACGGAGCAAAGCCTTTAAGAGAAATAGAAATGATTGTATAAACATTCCCAAAATCCATTTTATGTTTTTTTCCACCCCTTTTTTCACTCAACTCGTATAGGAAACTTGAATTGTGGTGAAAGTTGATAACGCAAAACAAGTGCTATATAATGTTAAAAAATAATAAGAAAAAATACTGTGTTTGAAGATATTTAAGTGAAATTTTCAGTGAAAGATTAGAGTCATAATTATAATGGAAACAACAGACAAATATAGTAGGAAACATGTATCATGGTTCGCATCTATGAAATTGGATACACTTTATTTTTAGACTTTTTAAATGGGTCCGCCTCGATTTTGTCTTCACTTCTCTATTTTTATTTACTTTCGCTCCTCAATATTCCTATATGTTGCATTGCAATTACACTCTATTTATTTATATGGATAGTCTGGAAAGATATAGAAACTTGGCACCTTTACTGTGAGCCGTTACTTTCTTCTTGAGATTGTTTAGACAATTTTTTTGCCACCCTTTTCTCACTTGACTCATATAGGAAACTTGAATTGTTGTGAATGTTGATAATGCAAAACAAGTGGTATATATGTTAAAAAATAAAAGAAAAAAAAATCTTTTTGAAGATATTTAAACAAAATTTCCAATGAAAGATTAGAATCATAATTACAATGGAAACAACAGACAAATATGGTAGGAAACATGTATCGTGGTTGGCCTCTGACAAATTGGATATTCTCCATGTCGAAACCATCCTTTTTTGAAAGCGACTAGTCTCGAAAAATCCTTAAAATTGAAAAATAATGGGAGTCGCCACCAATCCTTTATTCGGTGTGATTGGATCACCACAAAACATTTTTCCCCTTAAAAAACGCTTTGAAAACACGTAGGTCTTCGAAATCCAGAAAGACAGGTTCGGGAGTCGGTTACGCATGAGGAAGGATTAGCACCCTCATACGCCCAAGATTGGTACCGTATTGATTATTTTCGGATCTTGATTTGTAACATTTAAGAGCTCGAATGAAGTTTAAAATACGATCCCTGAATGCATGAGTTAAATTTAAAAGAAATTGGGTTTGTTTGGAAATCTCGCTATTTCAAAGTGATCGAGGAAGAAAAGTTACGTCTAGTGAGTTAGGACACAACATTTCATGATCTAAAAATGACGAGCTTTCCTTCGTAAAAAAAAACTCTTTTTTTAATTTTTGGGAAAAGGATATTTGATTATCTCGATTCGAAGAAAGGTTGCACCTAGTAAGTTAAGGCATAATATTTCAGAATTGAAGATAAGGAAACATTGCCTCGATTAAGGGTGTTCGATTATTTCGATTTGAAGAAAAAAATGCACCTAGGGAGTTAAGGCACAAATTTTCAAAACTCGAAATAAAGGAATATTGTCTCGATTTTTTATAAATATATATTTTGAAAACAAGCATGCGGGTTAAATATGAATAAGTAGTTAACGGTGAATATTTAAACGCGACGTGAAATAAATAGGAAGATAAATTATCCACGAAAATTTAAGATGCAAAATACGAGCGCGAAAAAAAAAGTTAATGAGAGAGAAGAATGATGTAATCTGAGTTCAAAACGAGACTTTTTGGATGCACGGGGGCAAAATGGTAGTTTTGGAAGGTTCGGAGTCAAAAATGGGATTTTTGGAAGTTCAGGAGTAAAATGGTAATTTTTAGAAAGTTAGGGGTTAAAAATGGGATTTTTGGAAGTTTGGGGGTAAAATGGTAATTTTTAGAAGGTTCAGGATAAAAAAATGGGATTTTTGGAAGTTCGGGGGTAAAATGGTAATTTTTAGAAGGTTCAAGATCAAAAATGGGATTTTTGGAAGTTCGGGGGTAAAATGGTAATTTTTAAAAGGTCCGGTGGTCAAAAATGGGATTTTTGGAAGTTTGGGGGTATAATGGTAATTTTTAGAAGGTTTAGGGTCAAAAATGGGATTTTTGGAAGTTCGGGGGTAAAATGTTAATTTTAGAAGGTTCGGGGTTAAAAATGGGATTTTTGGAAGTTTGGGGGTAAAATGGTAATTTTTTAGAAGGTCTAGGGTCAAAAATGGGATTTTTGGAAGTTCAGGGGTAAAATGGTAATTTTCAAAAAGCTTAGGGACCTCCGGGGTAATAAAACCAAAAACAGGTGACACGTGGTAGCCCCCGAGGCATCCTGAAGTCAAAGGGCTAGTTTGAAAACCATGAAAAATTTTTGGGGTAATTTTGTAATTAAAGCAAACCTGATTTAAGGATTAAATTAAAACAAATTAGAAATAAAGGGGACCATTTGCACAAATAAGCCAAAATCAAGACACGTGGCAGCCCCTGGTGCTTTTAAAAGGTCGAGGGACTAAATTAAAAAACCATGAAAATTATAGGGCCGATTTAAAATTGATTAAAAACACGAGAAGGACCTGATTGAAAATTTGAAAAAAAGCGGAATGACCAAATGCATAAATATTCCCTTTTTCGAAAACACGCGGATCCTTCAAGCGGGTAGGGTCGGATTCGGGCTATAGCTCAGAACGATGCCGTTTTAGCACTGAATTTAGCCTTCAGAACGGCACCGTTCTGAGGGCCTATAAATAGCCTATTTCGGAGAAAAAAAAATCATTTCTTAACCCCTTCTAAAAAAAAAACCAAAAAACTCTATGAAAAGGCTCCCCCCTCCCTTTTGGTCGGCCATGCTCCAGCCCCGGGCTTGTTGCCGTCCGTCGCGCGTAGAGCCACACGCGCCCTTGTCTCCGATCGCGCGTCATCGCGCTCGTTCGCCGCGCCGGTCCCGCGCAACGGTCTGTCCATGTCGCAGATCCTCACGCGTCGGCCAACCACCGGCGAAGGTAAAAAAAATTTCTTTTTCGATTTTAAACCAGTTTTCCTTTTTATTAAAAAACATTTTTGTTTTTTTTTGAAAGCCATGTTTCCGATTTCATTCTCCTTCCTTTTTTTTGCAGATCCAAGCGCAGCAAAGTGCGGGGTTTTGACGGAGGCTTCGATGCGAGTTCCGACGGTGGCGACGCGGGTCAGGGAAGTTCTTTCTGACCTTTCGTTGCCCTTTTTTTTATTATTATTAATTATTTATTAGGAAAGTATTTATTATTAATAAAAATCTTGAAAATTGCTCTCTTGTCATTAATGCTATCATTAAAAACATATTAGTGTCATTATTATTATTAAAATTATTCTTATTAACTAATATTACTATTAATATTTATCTTTGCAGTTAATAGGTATTGAAAACACGTATGGTAACAATAAATTATAGTAATAATATGCATGAACGGGTGTTAATGGATATATGTGAAATAACATAAACAGTTTTAAATCTAAAGGGCCAATCATTGATGAATGAATGCTTACTAGCGGATGTGTACTTTGTTTGGTATGAAATGTTTGATATTCTGCCCTCTTATACTGCGAGTGTTGATATCCTTCCTTAATATCTACTATTTCAGTTTGTATTGATTTTTCAGATAAATCGTAACCCCCTTAACAACTAAAATGAATTCGGTTTTTATAGCCTATATAATCAACATTCTTTTTTGTTTTACAGTATTTAATGCATGTCCACTCTTTCTTTTTGCAGGTTCGGTCATGGCAGTGGCGGTTGGAGCAACCGGTGGCAGTGCAAGTTGGAGCCGAGGATGGTGACAAGCTGTTAATGACGTGGCGACCTCTGGTTGGCCGAAGGGGAGGCAGCAACACTTAGTGGAATTCGGGCCAAAAGTAGTTTGGGTTTTGGGTATTTTTAGGCAATTTGGGCTGCTTTGTAATTGGGCCGTTTTGGTTTAGTTTTTGGGTTGTTTTAGTTTGGGCCCAATTGGGCTTAAGAAATGTAATGGACTTTTGTAATTATTCTGGACTTTTTGTATTTTAACTTTATTTAAATTTATAGTAATTTTAAATTTGAAAATAAATTTAAATTTAAATTAAAAATAAATTTAAATTTTTAAACAAATTTAAAAAAAAATTTAAAGGTAGTTCGAGCCAGGTCAAAATTTGAGCTTCAACACTCTATTTTTAGACTTTTTAAATGGGTCAACCTCTATTTTGTCTTCATCTCTCTTTTATTTATTTTCCCCCTCAATATTGCAATATGTTCCAGTGTAGTTACTCTCTATTTATTTATATGGATATTCTTGAAACATATAGGAACTTGTGACATTTACTATGAGCCATTAGTTTATTCTTCAGATTTTTTAAATAAATTTTTATGTATAAATTCATTTAAGAACTTAAACTTGACACAAAAGACTTGACACAAAGGAAGATCAAAGAAAAGGGTTTATATCAAAAGTGAGGACGAAAACAGGGAGTGGAGCCTTGAAGAGAGATATACACGATTGTATAAGTACCCCAAACTCGTTTTATGTTTCGTTTCCCCTCTTCTTTCACTCAATGCGTATCTGAAACTTGAGTTGTGGTGAAATTTGACAATGCAAAACAATTGATAAATAATGTTTAAATATAAAAGAGAAACACACATTTCTGGAGATATTTAAGTGAACTTTCCATTGAAAGATTAGAGTCATAATTACAATAGAAACAATAGACAAATTTGGTACGAAACAGTTATCTTCGTTGGCCTCTAACCAATTGGATATTCTGCATTTTCAGACATGAGACAAAATACTTGAAACAAAAGAAGATCAAAGAAAGCAGTTTATATCGAAAGTGAAGTTGAAAATAGGGAGCGAAGCCTTTTAGGGAAATAGACATGATTGTATAAGCACCCCCAAACTCTTTTTATGTTTAGTTTCCCACCTTTTTTCACTCGACGCGTATCTGAAAGAAGAATTGTGGTGGAATTTGACAATGCAAAACAAGTGATAAATAAATTTCAAAAATAAAAGAGAAACACATGTTTTTGGTATTATTTAAGCGAACTTTCCGTTGAAATATTAGAGTCATAATTACAATGGAAACAACAGACAAATATGGTACAAAACAGTTATCTTGGTTGGTCTCTAACCAATTGGATATTCTGCATTTTTAGACATGACACAAAATACTTGAAACAAAAGAAGATCAAAGAAAACAATTTATATCGAAAGTGAAGTTGAAAATAGGGAGTAAGCCTTTTAGGGAAATAAACATGATTGTATAAGCACCCCTAAACTCTTTTTATGTTTTGTTTCCCCCTTTTACACTCAGTGCGTATCTGAAAGTTGAATTGTGGTAAAATTGGACAATGCAAAACAAGTGATAAATAAATTTCAAAAATAAAAGAGAAACACATGTTTTTGGTGATATTTAAGCGAACTTTCCGTTGAAAGATGAGAGTCATAATTACAATAGAAACAATAGATAAATATGCTAGGAAGCAGGCATCTTGGTTGGACTCTAACCAACTTGATACTCCATATTTTCAGACTTGACACAAAATACTTGAAACAAAAGATGATCAAAGAAAATAGTTTATATCGAAAGTGAGGCTGAAAACAGTGAGCGAAGCCTTTAAGAGAAATAGACATGATTGTATAAACACCCCAAAACCCTTTTTATGTTTTTTTCCACCGTTTTTTCACTCAACTCGTATAGGAAACTTGAATTTGTGGTGAAAGTTGACAACACAAAACAAGTGGTATATAATGTTAAAAAATAAAAGAAAAAAACTAATGTTTTTGAAGATATTTAAGCGAAATTTTCAATGAAAAATTAGAGTCATAATTACAATAGAAACAACAGACAAATATGGTAGGAAACATGTATCACAATTCGCCTCTAAGAAATTGGATACACTCTATTTTTAGACTTTTTAAATGGGTCCGCCTCAATTTTGTCTTCACTTCTCTTTTTATATTTATCCCCCCTCAATATTGCTATATGTTGCATTGTAATTACACTCTATTTATTTATATGGATATTCTGGAAACATATAGAAACTTGGCACTTTTACCGTGAGCCGTTACTTTTTTCTTGAGATTTTTTAGATAATTTTTTATGTATAAATTCATTAAAGAACTTAAACTTGACACAAAAAAAGATCAAAGAATAGGGTTTATATCAAAAGGGAGGATGAAACAAGGAATGAAGTCTTTAAAGGAAATAAAAACGATTGTATAAGTATCCCTAAACTATTTTTATGTTTTGTTTCCCCACCATTATGCACTCGACATGTATTTGAAACTTGAATTGTGGTGAAACTTGACAATGCAAAGCAAGTGATAAATAATGAAAGAGAAATACATGTTTTTTTTTATATTTAAGCTAACATTCCAGTGAAAGATTAGAGTCGTAATTATAGTGGAAACAACCGAAAAATATGGTAGGAAGTAGTTATCTTGGTTGGCCTATAACCAATCGGATTCTCTGCAATTTCAGACGTGGAACAAAATACTTGAAACAAAAGAAGATCAAAGAAAATAGTTTATATAAAATGTGAGGATGAGAATAGGGAGAGAAGCCTTTATAGGAAATAGACATGATTGTATAAGAACCCCATATTCTTTTTATGTTTTTCATCTACCCTTTATTCACTCGTTGTGTATAGCAATCTTGAATTGTGGTGAAAATTGACAATGAAAAACAAGTGGTATATAATGTTCAAAAATAAAACAAAAATTAATGTTTTTGAAAATATTTAAGCAAACTTTCCAATGAAAGATTAGAGTCATTATTACAATGAAAACAGTAGACAAATATCGCAGGGAGCAGGTATCATGGTTGGCCTTTAACTAATTAGATACTTCGTATTTTAAGACTCTTTAAATGGGTTAGCCTCGATTTTGTCTTCACATCTCTTTTTATTTATTTTCCCCATTATTATTGGTATATGTTGCAATGCAATTACTCTCTATTTATTTATATGGATATTTTGGAAACATATAAAAACTCTGCACATTTACGGTGAGTTGTCAATTTCTTCTTGAGATTTCTTTTAAACAATTTTCTAATGTTATAATTCTACATTTCTATTATGCTAAATTTTGGAATATTAAAACACTTTCTTTTCTAAGTTGTCAGTTTCTATTTGAGATTTTTTTGAAACTATTTTTTATGTATAAATTCATTCAAGAAATCAAACTTGACACAAAATACTTGAAAAAAAAGAAGATCAAAGAAAATAGTTTATATTAAAAGTGAGGATCAAAACAAGGAGCGAAGCCTTTTAAGGGAAATAAACATGATTGTATAAGCACTGCAAAACTCTTTTTATGTTTTTTTTGCCACCCCTTGTTCACTCGGCGCGTATAGGAAACTTTAATTGTTGTGAAAGTTGATAATGCAAAACAAGTGGTATATAATGTTAAAAAATAAAAGAAAAACTAATGTTTTTGAAGATATTTAAACAAAATTTCCAATGAAAGATTATTGTCATAATTACAATGGAAACAAAAGACAAATATGGTAGGAAACATGTATCATGGTTGGCCTTTGACAAATTGGATACTCTCCATTTTCAGACTTTTACAATGGGTCAACCTCGATTTTGTCTTCATCTCTCTTTTTATTTTTTCCCCCTTAATATTGCAACATGTTGCACTGTAGTTACTCTCTATATATTTATATGTATATTCTTGAAACATATAGGAACTTGTCACATTCACTGTGAGCCGTTAGTTTATTCTTGAGATTTTTTAAACAAATTTTTATGTATAAATTCATTAAAGAACTTAAACTTGACACAAAAGACTTGATACAAAAGAAGATAAAATAAAAGGGTTTATATCAAAGTGAGGATGAAAACAGGGAGTGAAGCCTTTATGGGAAATATACACGATTGTCTAAGGACCCCAAACTCATTTTATGTTTCCTTATCCCTCTTTTTTCACTCGATGCGTATCTGAAACTTGAAATGTGGCGAAATTTAACAATGCAAAACAAGTGATAAATAATGTTTAAAAATAAAAGAGAAATGCATGTTTTTGGAGATATTTAACTGAACTTTCCGTTGAAATGTTAGAGTTATAATTACAAGGGAAACAACTAAAATATATGGTATGAAACAATTGTTTTGGTTGGCCTCTAACCAATTGGATTTTCTGCATTTTCAGACATGACACAAAATACTTGAAACAAAAGAAGATCAAAGAAAACATTTTATATCGAAAGTGAAGTTGAAAATAGGGAGCAAAGCCTTTTAGGGAAATAGACATGATTGTATAAGCACCCCCAAACTCTTTTTATGTTTTGTTTCCCCCCTTTTTCACTCGACGTGTATCTAAAAGTTGAATTGTGGTGAAATTTGACAATGAAAACAAGTGATAAATAAATTTCAAAAATAAATGAGAAACACATGTTTTTGGTGATATTTAAGCGAACTTTTCCTTGAAAGATTAGAGTCATGATTACAATGGAAACAACAGACAAATATGCTAGGAAGCAAGTATCTTGGTTGGCCTCTAACCAATTGGATACTCTGCATTTCCAGACTTGACACAAAATACTTGAAACAAAAGAGAATCGAAGAAAATAGTTTATATCGAATGTGAGGTTGAAAACAAGGAGCGAAGCCTTTAAGAGAATTAGAAATGATTGTATAAACATCCCCAATAACCATTCTAAGTGTTTTTCCACCCCTTTTTTCTCTCAACTCGTATAGGAAACTTGAATTGTGGTGAAAGTTGACAACGCAAAACAAGTGGTATATAATGTTCAAAAAAAAAGTATTGTTTTTGAAGATATTTAAGCGAAATTTTCAGTGAAATATTAGAATCATAATTACAATGGAAACAACAGACAAATATGGTAAGAAACATGTATCATGGTTCGCATCTAAGAAATTGATTACACACTATTTTTAGACTTTTTAAATGGGTCCGCCTCGATTTTGTCTTCACTTCTCTTTTTTTATTTATTTCCACCCCTTAATATTGCTATATGTTTTAATGCAATTACACTCTATTTATTTATATGAATATTCTAGAAGCATATAGAAACTTGACACTTTTACCGTGAGCTATTACTTTCTTATTGAGATTGTTTAGACAATTTTTTTGCCACCCTTTTTTCACTCGGCGCGTATAAGAAACTTGAGTTGTTGTGAATGTTGATAATGCAAAATAAGTGTTATATAATGCTAAAAAAATAAAAGAAAAACTAATGTTTTTGAAGATATTTAAACAAAATTTCCAATGAAATATTAGAGTCATAATTACAATGGAAACAACAAACAAATATGGTAGGAAACTTGTATCATGTTTGGCCTCAAACAAATTGGATATTCTCCATTTTTAGACTTTTTAAATGGGTCAACCTCAATTTTTGTCTTCATCTCTCTTTTTAGTTATTTTTCCCCTCAATATTGCAATATGTTGCAGTGCAATTACTCTCTATTTATTTATATGCATTTTTTTGAAATGTATAGGAGCTTGTCACATTTACTGTGTACCGTTAGTTTATTGTTGAGATTTTTTAAACAAATTTTTAAGTATAAATTCAGTAAATAACTTAAACTTGACAGAAAAGACTTGACACAAAAGAAGATCAAAGAAAAGGGTTTATATCAAAAGTGAGGATGAAAATAGGGAGTGAAGCCTTTAAGAGAAATATCCACGATTGTATAAGCATCCCAAACTTGTTTTATGTTTTGTTTTCCCTCTTTTTTCACTCGGTGCGTATCTGAAACTTGAATTGTGGTGAAATTTGACAACGCAAAACTAGTGATAAATAATGTTGAAAAATAAAAGAGAAACAAATGTTTTTGGAGATAATTAAGAGAACTTTTTATTGAAAGATTAGAGTAATAATTACAATAGAAACAACTAACAAATATGGTACGAAATAGTTATCTTGGTTGGCCTCTAACTAATTGGATATTCTGCAATTTCAGACATGACACAAAATACTTACAACAAAAGAAGATCAAAGAAAACAGTGTCGAAACATTCATTTTTGGGGAAAACAAACAGGTTTCGAACAATATTTTAAAATATCGAAAATTGAAAAAATGGGAGTCGCCACCAATCTTTTATTCGGTGTGATTGGATCACCATAAAACATTTAAAATCCATTTGGAAAACATTTTGGGTCTTCGAAATCCAAAAAATGTGTTCAAGAGTCGGTTACGTGAAAGGAAGGATTAGCACCCTCACACGCCCAAAATTGGTACCACATTGATTATTTTAGGGTCTTGTTTGTAAAATTTTGAAAACTCAAATAAAGTTTTAAAGTACGATCCTTAAATGCATAAGTCATGTTTAGGAAAGAAATCAATTTTTGTTTGGGAAGTCCCGCTATTTTGAGGTGATTGAGAAAGAAAGTCACGTCCAGTGAGTTAGGACATAACATTTTGAGATCCGAAGATAACGAGGTTTCCTTTGTTGTAGATTTTAAACCTTGAAAAGGATGTTCGATTATTCTGGTTTAAAGAAAAAAATCGCGTCTAGTAAATTAAGACACAATTTTTTAAAGTTTTTACACAAACAAATATGGCCTTAATTTAAAAACTTTTATTGTGAAAAACCAATTACGAATTTTTACTTTCGACACGCGATTGGTTTAATCAAATGTTGCACGAGATTAATGAATGGATGCAAAACAATTTACAAAGCAAATACAACGATAGCAGCAATAATAGTTAAGGCAAATATTAAAGAATAAAATAATACGTTAGTGACATAAAATGACAAAGAAAATACAAAAGCTAAAACAAGCACACACTATAAAAATGCTAACATATAAATTTTTAGTAATAAAGTACCTGCCATGGACTAGAGATGATATATATAAAATAGAATAAATAATAAAGTTTGAAGTCAATAAAAGATTAAAGTAATAAAAATAAATAAAATGATTTAAAAGGAGATAAAAGGAATTTTAGAATTTTATTTTAAAGGAAAATGACGAAAGCAAGTACTTTCTTTTTAATAAAAAATAAAGGAACTGTTATAAAATAAAGAGACAAATAGTAAATAACAAAGAGAATGAGAGAGCAAGAGAGCGTATTTTATTGATCAATAGAAGTGTCATACAATGCTTCTCCATGGTCTATATTTATAGACATAGAAAGTATAAAAGGAATAAAACTCTAATTCTGATGACAACTAGAATTTAAACTTTAACCAAACTTATCTTGATCTTGATGGACATCCACTTAATAAAAAATTCATAACACTCCCCCTTGATTCTCCATTGGTAGATAATGTGTCTCATTAAAACCTTTACTAAGATAAAAACCCTGTGGAAAAAATAATTCCTACTGAAGGAAAAATAGTACACATATCTATAATACACATAACATGTTGCCTCATTAAAAACCTTACCAGAAAAGCCCAATGGGACAAAACCTTGGTTAAAGGAAAAAGAGTACAACGCGTATTTACTCCCCCTCATAAAAACATCACATAATATCTCATAGTCCATGTCTTCAATCTTGAATACTAGTCTTTCAAATGACTATTTAAATGTATCTGCTAAGCATTTATATCACCATTCTTTTGAAAGTCATGAGAGGGAAAATTTGGGGGAGATATATTTTCATCTCTTCAAGAGTTTCAACAGACTTTAATCATGATTCTTTTATAAAAACCCAAATGGGTATTTTGGATCATTTTATAATCCTCCTTCAACTATTATTGACTAAGTCAAATTTACCACATGTTCAATTATTTCAATTCATATAAATGAACAATTTCCTGATAAATTCAATATCTTTCTGGCATTTCAAATCCTTCAAGGATTTTAATATAAACTTTACTATATAGTGATTCACAAAAGGTTGTAACAACAACCATGAGACACAAGTATGAACTGCCAATTTAATAATATATCTAAAGGTTATTGCATCCACCACAAAAGAATATTATATCTTCTCATAATAAATGTCAAGACTTAGCGAAAAACTTCATATTTTTATTTCGCCTTTGCGAAACTACTTCATTTGTACCCTCACTGGTTTTGTACCTTTAAATATTTGGACTGTTGGTCCAAAAACTCTACAAATTTAATTGTATTTGAGTTGCGTCTTTCTATTTTAGCCAATTTATTTCATATCTCTATTTCCTAAGATATTTATTCAATATCCTCCTTTTATTTCATTATTTCCACAACAATATTGCATGCAAAACCATTGTCGACCACTTTTATTATTGGTTCGACATTTTTTCAAATTGACATAACTTATCAAGATCTCTTATTTTCACTATTTTAATCTTCAATTTCAAGTACCTGAATATTTCTTATTAGTTATGTCTTGGGTCTCTTCTGGAGCACCCGCCTTCATTATATGACCATCTAAAATTTTCCTTTTATGAAAATTTTCATATTTGGAACTTTAATGAGTTATCCATGTTGAAACTTTGGTTCAAATTACTCTCCCCCTTAACTCATTATAAGTTATTAGTTATCTCCCCTTAATGTTGAGAAAATTATCAAATCAAAATAATAATCACAATCATGTCATAATTGAATCTCCAATATATTTAATATATCATAATAAAAGGAGGCCCATAATTAATATATATTTTCAACTTTCTTTGAAGATTCACTCATCTTTGTGCATTGTGGTGGAGCAATTGAAACATATATGCACATACAAAAATTCAAAGATGAGAAATATTTAGCTTTTGACCCAAAAGCAATTGCAATGGGGAGTATTTAAAACTTATTGGCTTGATGCGTACAACACGTAAATCAACATAATCCCATGTTGAAAGAGAAAGTTTAGTTCTCATAAGTAATAATCAAGATGATCAATCAATAATTTTTTTAAACCATTATGTGCATAAATAACAAACTTTTACCAAAGTTTTTCAAACTCAATCAATAAAAGACTGAGATATAAACTCATCAATATTAGCAAGATGAATTGTCTTAATTGCATTATCTGAAATTAATTATTCAAACAATCTTGTAAACGACAAGTTGCAAGTTGATAACACATATGTGTTTATTTTGTAGATGCATTTATCAAAATCATATAATATCAAAACCATCCACATGGTGGATTAATGGGCCCATATTCAATTCAGAAATGCAAGACATTAGATCTCAACTTTAGCTAGTGAGTTTTTAACAACCAATTTTCATTGAGAACAATCAACAAATGAGAATTCTTTAACTTTAAAGAATCTTCTACTTCTTTAATGAATGTCCAAATGAATTCTCAATTAATTTTCGCATCATATATGATCCAGGATGGTCTAACTGGTCATGCCAAGTAGTAAAAATATTTGTACCAGTAAACTTTTGGTTTACTTTAACATACGTTTCAATTTGAACTAAATCGTAGCAAATTGATAATTTTACCTTCATTCCTTTCACTTTGTATCCACATACAAGTACCATTATGACATTTACTACTAAAATGTCTATATCAATGTGAAGTTTATAATGACACTAAGTCATATAATATAATTTCCAAATAATTATATGCAATATTCGCTTCGAGGAATATGTCAAAATCTTCACATATCCAAAATCTTCATAATTGTTATGAATTGCTACATTCACTTCAGGGAATGGAACGGAACTGGTGGAACGAATAACCCGTTTTGTATAGCCATAAGGAGCTATGAGATCAATTCAAAAAACTTTTAAAGCCCTTTTTGCATAATCAATTTAACCACCAAGAATAATTGTCTAGGTCATGTATAGAAATAAATCTATATTAAATAAATCAATAAAAGTCACATCTCAAACATAAAAATATGACATGATGAAAAACTATCAATTTTCTCTTTCATAACCATCATCATAAATATGCACGAAATTTAATTCAATATCCAACCATTGAAGCTCATAAAACTTTTCATTTACAATTGTTCATGTCATTTCTCTAAATAATTAACAAAGGGAATTAATATAAAATGTATGAACTGCTACCTTTAGCAATTCTTTGAAGTAAATCAAATCTGAATAACCATAAACTTCATTGGTTTGTTAACATAAATTTGCATACTAGATATGTTTTAATAAAATATATTATTTAATTATAAAACTTACTATAACAATATAAATAAATTAGCTAATATTCATTTTCATGAACAATGAGATGCTTAAAACAATATGTAACCCATAGAATTAAAACTTGAAAAGATCATCTCAAATATTTAAACCATTTATCAATTCAATTTAATATATTAAAATGTACCTTTTTCGTTCTACGTTTAGTCTTAAAGATAAGAAGTAAACAAATTAAACTCCAGTAGTACGAACTAGGGACCTCTTGCTTATTTAATAAGCTCTCTTCCACTTTACTAATCACTTCCTTAAAAGAGAAATGACCAATAACTTTTTCGGCACAAAGTAAATGTGATTATTTCCAGTAGTAGATTTTCAATCCAATAAAAATTTATTAATAGTAAACTTTGAAGGTGGATCTTATTCTCCAAGTGTACAACAAGTACATAACCAATGATCTTTTATACATAAGTTGTCTCTCTTCTTAAAGAGTTCTTGAAAATTCTTTGTATTTTCTTACTTTCTTCATTTTTCCACTTTTGGTGGTGAGAAAAATTATCACGATTATCCCCCATGACTATTATTATAGTCCAATTTACTACATCCATGTCAAAGATTATATCCTTTGAATTTATCACATAATGTTACATTCTCTTCAGGGAATGGTTAGGTTTCGTGATTAGAGACTTTTGTTCAACCATAAGTAAAATTTTTTTCATGATATTGCTACTGTAAAAGCACATTCGAATCATGCAAAACTAAATAAGTTCTCTCCTGTAAGGTTCTCATCAGTAATATTTTTCCACGTACTTTTAATTGAGAACTTATTTTGAATACTGTAAAGTTATACTCACAGTTTTAAAAACTTGCAACTTCAGGTGCATCCAACCATAACGAGCTTTAGATAGAATTACCATATTCTATTGCTCATATTTTTCCTTCCACAATTTAAGTAGATATTTCACAGTAAAATATTTTAACTTCAACCCCTTAATAAGGATAATGATAAAAGAATATCATAAAGATAATCACAATCAATTCAATATAAATCAATAACCCAATCCTCTTTTGATTCATATGAAATATAATCTTTTCCTCATCCGAATATGAGATCCATCATGAATATCTTTTAAAACTAATGGATTAATCATCACAAGATATTAATATATCAGATCTTCTAGAGCTTTCAACTAAATTTGTACTACCAAATATTGAAATACTATTGGTTTGTTTCAGTATCAAATAGAATAAATATTTTCTATCTGTAATGATAGAATTCAATAGTACATTCTAATATCCTTCCTTAAAGAATATTAACCCGAACAAAATATTTGGGTATATACCACATATGTGGCCAATAACTTTTCATATCACATTGATAACATAAGTTATCTTTGCCCTTTGAAGAGTTTCTTGAGAATTCTCATTGTTCTCTTATTCATCACTATGTTCCCACTTTTAGTGGTCCATGATTATTTTCTTTATGTTTGCATTCACTTCAAGGAATGAAACAAATTTAGTAGGACGAACTTATAAATGTCGCGCTAAATTATTTATTCCATAATCACCATCACAAACATACGTGTATTTCAAATCAAAATTCATCTATTCATATTGTCATGATTAGTCCCAAATTATAATTAACATGATATAATAGATAAATCATAGTGAAATATACTTGAAGATCTTTAATATCATCGTTATCACCTTGGTTATTGTCATGAGCACTGAGTAGTTAAAGGCTCTAGTGGTTACCCATAGTACGTCGGCCTCAATTGACAACTGAAAGAAAAAATAATTAAAAGAGAATCGTGCTGATAACGTGTTGTAAAATAAAGAGACAGATAGTAAATAACAAAGAGAACGAGAGAGCAAGAGAGAAAGCGTATTTTATTGATCAATAGAAGTGTCATACAATGCTTCTCCAATGTCTATATTTATAGGCATAGAAAGTGTAAAAGGAATAAAACTCTAATTCTGATGACAACTAGAATCTAAACTTCAACCAAACTTATCTTGATCTTGATGGACATCCACTTAATAAAATATTCATAACAGGTGTCGAAAAGTTTATATTTGAAAAACAAAAAAGTCTCGAACAATATTTTAAAATTATCGAAAATTGAAAAAAAGGGAGTCACCACCAATCTTTTATTTTGTGTGATCGGATCACCATAAAACATTTAAAATCCGTTTGGAAAAAATTTTGGTCTTTCGAAATCTAGAAAATGGGTTTGGGAGTCGGTTACGTGAGAGGAAGGATTAGCAGCCTCACACGCCCAAAATTGGTACCACATTGATTATTTTAGAGCCATGTTTGTAAAATTTTGAAAACTCGAATAAAGTTTAAAAGTATGATCCTTTAATGCATAAGTCATGTTTAAGAAAGAAGTCGATTTTTGTTTAGGAGTCTCGCTATTTCGAGGCAATCGAGAAAGAAAGTCACGTCCAGTGAGTTAGGACATAACGTTTCGAGATCCGAAAATAACGAGCCTTCCTTTGTTGTAAACTTTTAAACCATGGAAAAAGGTATTCGATTATCCCGATTAGAAGAAAAATCGTGCCTAGTAAGTTAAGACACAAATTTTCAAAACCAGAGATAAAGAAATATTGCCTCAATTTAAGCGTATTCGATTATCCCGATTTGAAGAAAAATCGCACCTAGTAAGTTAAAGCACGAATTTTCAAAACCCGAAATAAAGGAATATTGCCTCGATTTTAAATATTTTGGAGAAAAAAAATCAAAAATAACTTTAATAAAAAATAGAGACAAAAATGAGCATGCAATTAACGATAAAGTTAAATAACATAAAAAATAAACAAATGTGCGAAAATAAATATGAGAAAAAATAAAATGCGAATTGTGAATCAAAATAAAAGATAAAATACAAAATTAATTTAAAAAATTAAAAAATTATATACGAAAGTCGAAGAAAGGAAGAAAACGGGGTCGAAAATGAAGTTTTAGAGAGTTTGGGGTTAAAATATAATTTTAGAAAGTTTTAGGGGTAAAAATGTTATTTTGGGAAGATTTGGGGTAAAAACGTGATTTTTGGAAGCTTTAAGGGTAAAATTGGAATTTTTGGAAGTCCGAGAGTAAAAATATTATTTTTAGAAGTTCGAGGGCAAAAATGTAATTTTGGAAAGTTCGAGGGTCAACATATAATTTTTAGGAAGTTCAGGGGAAAAATGTGAATATTGGAAGTTTGGGGTGAAAATGGAATATTTGGAAAGTTAGGGGTTAAAATGTAATTGTTAGAAAGTTTAAGGGTTAAAATATAATTTTTGGAAAGTTTGAGGTTTAAAATGTAATTTTTGGAAAGTTTGAGGGTTAAAATGTAATTTTTTGAAAATTTAAGGGATAAAATGTAATTTTTGGAAAGTTTAGGGTCAAAATGTAATTTTAAGGAAATTTAGGGTCAATATATAATTTTTGGAATGTTTGGGGGTTAAAATGTAACTTTTAAAAAGTTTGGGGTCAAAATTTGATTACTGGACAGTTCAAGGACCTCCTGGGCAATAAAACCAAAAAGGAAGTGGCACGTGGCAGCCTCTTAAGCATTCTGAAGTCAAAGGACTAATTTGAAAATCATTTAAAATTTTTGGCCCAATTTGTAATTAAAATAAAACTTGATTTAGGGATAAATTAAAACAAATCAAAAATAAAAAGGACCAAATGCATAAATAAACCAAAAATGGGACACATGGCAACCTCTCAAGCTTTTAGAGAGTTGAGGGATCAAATTGAAAAAGAGTGAAAATTGTTGGGCGAATTAAAAATTAATTAGAAATATAAAATGGACTTGGTTGGAAATTTAAAAAATACGGAAGGACCAGTTGCACAAATAGACCATTAAGCAAAAACACGCGGATCCTGAGGAGTGGGTCGGGTCAAAATCGGGTCATGCTCCAAAACTACGCCGTTTTGGTCCTTGCTTCCCACACCAAAACGGCACCGTTTCTTCAAGAACATTTATGGCAAAATTTCTTTTAAAATATCACTTTTTCACTTTTTCATTTAAAAAAAAACCCTGTTTTCTCTCTTCCCCTTCCTTCTCCGGTCATTGGTTCACAGTGGTAAACGTCGGTAATCGGCACCGTCGTCCACCTTGTACGGCGATCGAAAGTTTGATTGTCACCTCTTTTCTACCCCCTCGATGCTCTGCTTCTCAGAAGTCCAAATCCGAGGTCGAAACCGCCGAATTCGACCCCCAAACTTCGTAAACAAAGGGTAACCTTTCATCTTTAAATCCTTTTTTTATTTTTGTTTGCTCGTTCCCTTTTTTTTATTTAAAGCTTGTATTTATCCATGGATCTTTCAGATCTAAAAAAAACATGTTTCGAAATGTTTGAAATCTGTTTTGGTTTCTTTTTTAGATTCATTTTGTACTTGAAATCAGTTTGTTTCCCTTTTTTTTTTAAAAAACTAATTGATTCGATCGATTCTTATTATTTCCCCTTTTGTGGATTGGAGGGGCAGCGTCCAAGGGGCGAGGTCGGAGGAACGGCGTTAGGACGAACGATGACGGAGCTGACTGGTCAGGTTCGACCTTTCGTCTTTTTATTTATTATTATTATTATTAATAAAATTATTTTATATATATATTTATTACGTAGTTATTATAAAACATTTAGAAATTAATAATAATAAATAATAATCAGTGAATGCATTAATCGGCCGGTTAATGCATATGAAACATCTTGAACTTTAAAAGGTGTATGAACAATAAATGCATGTATATTTCAACAAAAATTCCTCCAATTCCTGTATTATGGCCTTTAACTCAGTCACCTCAGCTTGACTTTCCAAAAGGCTGCTCTTCATGGCATTTTCCTGAATTTAGGCATCTTGAAACTTGTTTTTCCACTGACTCGTTTTGTTCTTCTCTTCACGGATCCCCGGTGCCATTGTTTTGATGTCTTAACTAAACCGGCAGTCCTCATTGAAAAGCAAAGATTTTTATAGTCCTTCTTCACACTATCGAGATCTTCTTCAGCCTTATTATTCCCTTTTCTCAATTTCTCTGCCTCTAGCTTCTGGATATCAACGTCTAATCCTAAAAGCACCTTTTCTTCTTCCAGTTTTTCAATCATCTTTTCCATCTCAACATTCTTCCTCTCAAAATCTTGTTTAATAATTTCTAGTTTAGTCAGGACAACCTGCAAGTGCTCCTAAATTGGGCAAACAACCTTCGGGTTTGGCATTGGAATGTTGTCATTGATTCTTCTATTTCTCCACCAATCATTTTCTACAGTTATCATGGGGTTGGTGCTGAACACTTTCATCCTTCGAACCTGGTTCCATGCATTGGAGATTTCTCGAATCCCATTCTTATTATTTTCTCCTCTGTACGTGAATTCACACTGAGCTAACTCTTGAGTTGCTGGTATGAACTGTCTCGGTCTGTATTGTCTTGAAACCAATAAAGGTGCGTATCCTATTGCTCCCTAAATTCCAGCCAATATGACCCAATCGAAGTCTTCACATCGATACAAAATTTCATCAGGAACGAACCATGGTGCTCGCCATTCTATCTCTTCGTCTCGGAGGCTTTGAAGTAATACCATCCATTTTTGTTCTGAGAAGTTTTCTTGTCTTTGCGTGGCTAAAAACTCTTTCAAAGGGGAGTAATCCTTAGAAAAGTACTGATAGGAGACTTTTTCTATTTTCCAAAAGCAACTATGAAACCATACCATCAACAACGGTGCGTAGCCAATAAATCGACCTTCTCCCTCCTTTCTGCACATATTTAAGGATCTGAAATAGGCCAGGATCAAATCTCATAAACTCTCCCACATGATGCATTTGTTGTCGCCTTTCACCTTAACCCGAGCCATAACCCATTGCTCGCTCATGTCGGTGATGTTCATTAAACTCTTGACAAAAGTCGAGACACTAGGAGCTCTAAAATAGGCTCTATCTACCGAGATTTTCGGACAACGAAGTAAAATGGTGTATTCTTTTATCGTCGGTGTCATGTCCACATTTCCAAAAGTGAAGCAACTGTAGGCTGGGTTCCAATACTACGCTAAGGCTCGAAAGAGGTACTTATCCACCTTAACCTCAAACAAGTATGGCAAATCTCTATACTCTTGGTAAAAGGTTTACTTCATGTCATTATCCCAACTGTCCTATATCTCTTTCAATTCATGCACACTGTTTTGAGCCGTACTGATCCTAGTATAATCCCGAAGGTCTGACTCATATCCTTCTACTAAGTTATCCCCTTTTTGGCGTTGATTCTCCTTTGACCACATATGCAAAACCATAATTGTCTTGCACCTTATCAAGGTACTTGTTTTCCATGATTGATTCTCTTATCGGTAATTGAACTTTTTGAATCTATACATTTCGTTTTATGATGATGAAATGTAATGCAAAAGAGACAAAACAGAACAAGTTAGCGAAATACATCAATATCAATATACAGGTATAAAGCAAAGAACCTAAGAATTTGTCTTGGATAGTTGCTAGTATAACTTCTTCTAAGGCAAGTACTTATGGCTCATTACATGTGGTTTAGTCTCTAGAGTAAAGGGTACCCAAACCAGTAGATTCCTCGATCCTCACCCATTACAGACTTATACAGATGAGTTCGATTTAGGGGGACACATTTCCCACATGTTTGCACGAAAGTGAAAACTTCACGAAAACATGGGTACGAATGTAATCCCAAAAGTGATCCACCATTCTGCACGGAAGCGAAAACCTCACGAAGGAATAGTTTCCCACTTCCACTTAAAGCGTGTAATATCATATGCAGATGAATGCAAATCTATACTAGTAATATCAATATAGCATCACAAAATGTTTAAGGATCGTATATTTAAACAAAATTGAGTACTTGAAAACTTTAACAAAAAGACCCGAAAATAATCAATTTTGGTTCGACTCTCTTTTATTTTAAAAGTCCCCAGCGGAGTCACCAAGCTGTCGAAACGTTTATTTTTGAAAAACAAATAAGTCTTGAATAATAGTTTAAAATTATCAAAAATTAAAAAAATGGGAGTCGCCACCAATCTTTTATTCGGTGTGATTGGATATCCATAAAACATTTAAAATCCATTTGGAAAAATTTTGGTCTTTCGAAATCTAGAAAATGGGTCCAAGAGTCGGTTATGTGAGAGGAAGGATTAGCACCCTCACACGCCCAAAATTGGTACCACATTGATTATTTTAGGGCCTTGTTTGTAAAATTTTGAAAACTCAAATAAAGTTTAAAAGTATGATCCTTTAATGCATAAGTCATGTTTAAGAAAGATGTCGATTTTTGTTTGAGAGTCTTGCTATTTCGAGGCGATCGAGAAAGAAAGTCACGTCCAGTGAGTTAGGATATAACGTTTCAAGATCCGAAAATAACGAGCCTTCCTTTGTTGTAAACTTTTAAACCTTGGAAAAGGGTATTCGATTATCCCGATTAGAAGAAAAGTCATGCTTAGTAAGTTAAGGCACAAATTTTCAAAACCAGAGATAAAGAAACATTGCCTCGATTTAAGGGTATTTGATTATCCCAGTTTGATGAAAAATCGCGCCTAGTAAGTTAAGGCACGAATTTTCAAAACCTGAAATAAACGAATATTGCCTCGATTTTAAATATTTTGGAGAAAAAAATCAAAAATAACTTTAATAAAAAATATAGATGAAAATGAGCATGCAATTAACGATAAAGTTAAGTAACATAAAGAATGAACAAATGTACGAAAATAAATATGAGAAAAATAAAATACGAATTATGAATCAAAATAAATGATAAAATACAAAATTAATTTAAAAATTTTTAAAGAATTATATACGAAAGTCGAAGAAAGGAAGAAAACGGGGTCGAAAATGAAGTTTCAGAGAGTTTGGGGTTAAAATGCAATATTGGAAAGTTTTAGGGGTAAAAATGTCATTTTAGAAAGATTCAAGGTAAAAACGTGATTTTTGGAAGTTTGAGGGCAGAAATGGATTTTTTGGAAGTTCGAGGGTAAAAATATAATTTTTAGAAGTTCGAGGGTAAAAATTATATTTTTGGAAAGTTCGAGGGTTAAAATATAATTTTTGGGAAGTTCGAAGGAAAAAAATGTGAATTTTTGAAGTTTGGGGGGAAATGGAATTTTTGGAAAGTTTAGGGGTTAAAATGTAATTTTTGGAAAGTTAGGGGGTTAAAATATAATTTTTATAAAGTTTAGGGGTTAAAATATAATTTTCAAAAAGTTCGAGGGTCAAAATTTGATTATTAGACAATTCAAGGACCTCTTGGGCAATAAAACCAAAAAGAAGTGACACGTGGCAGCCTCTCAAGCATTTTGAAGTCAAAGGTCTATTTTGAAAATCATTTAAAATTTCTGGGCCAATTATAATTAAAACAAAACTTGATTTAATGATGAAATTAAAACAAATCAAAAATAAAAAGGACCAAATGCATAAATAAACCAAAAATGGGACACGTGGTAGTCTCTCAGGCTTCTAGAGAGTTGAGGGATCAAATTGAAAAAGAGTGAAAATTGTTACGCGAATTAAAAATTAATTAGAAATATAAAAAGGACTTGGTTGGAAATTTAAAAAATGCGAAAGGACCAGTTGCACAAACAAACCATTAAGTAAAAACACGCAGATCCTAAGGACTGGGTCGGGTCAAAATCGGGTCATGCTCCAAAACTACGTCGTTTTGGTCCTTGCTTCCCACACCAAAACGGCACCGTTTCTTCAAGAATATTTAAGGCAAAATTTCTTTTAAAATATCACTTTTTCACATTTTCATTTAAAAAAAACCCTGTTTTCTCTCTTCCCTTTCCTTCTCCGTTCATTGGTTCACAGTGGTCAACGTCGGTAATCGGCATCGTCGTCCACCCTGTAAGGAGATCGAAAGTCCGATTGTCACCTCTTTTCTACCCCCTCGATCCTCTGCTTCTTAGAAGTCCAGATTCGAGGTCGAAACCGTCGAATCTGACTCCCAAACTTCATAAACAATGGGTAACCTTTCATCTTTAAATCCTTTTCTGATTTTTGTTTGCTCATTCCCCTTTTTTTATTTATTTAAAGCTTGTATTTATCCATGGATCTTTCATATATAAAAAAAACATGTTTCGAAATGTTTGAAATCTGTTTTGGTTTCTTTTTTAGATTCATTTTGTACTTGAAATCAGTTTGTTCCCTTTTTAAAAAAATAATAATAATTGATTCGACCGATTCTTGTTATTTCCCCTTTTGTGGATCAGAGGGGCAACATCCAAGGGGCGAGGTCGGAGGAGCGGCGTTCAGACGAATGATGACGGAGCTGACTGGTCAGGTTCAACCTTTCGTCTTTTGATTTATTATTATTATTATTATTAAAATTATTTAATATATATTTATTACGTAGTTATTATAAAACATTTAGAAATTAATAATAATAAATAATAATCAGTGAATGCATTAATAGGCCAGTTAATGAATATGAAACATCCTGAACTTTAAAAGGTGTATGAACAATAAATGCATGTATATCTGAACATGTACCTAGATTAGAGGGCTTTAAATGCTTCGATTATCTGTATTCTGAATACTTGTATACTGATTGCAAAATACTGGAAAGTCTATGTTGTTTCTTTGTATTATTTCCTCCTAAAAAAAAATCCCTTTACAAATTATTTGAATTCGGCTTTTAAAGCCTTGTTTACAATCATTATCATCTGTTTTTTCAATTTAATGTTTGTCTTGTTCTTCCTTTTGTAGGTGCGGCTTAGTAGTGGCGGTGGCAGTTCAAGTTGAAGGTGGTTGGTGCTTACATGGCAGCACGTGAATGGCTGGGAGGGAGGTGGCTGGTAGCAAGTGGTCTTAAGGTTTGACTTTGCTTTGGTGCATTAGGTGTTTAGGTTATTTTGGGTCAATTGGGTTTGTATTTGGGTTTGGGGTATGATTTTTAGTAATCGAGCTTTGATTTTGAACTTGTATTTTGGGCCCTTTTTGGGTCATTATTTAAAAATCTTGGGTTGTATTTGGACTTTTAATTAAATTTTAATTTAAAATAAATTTAAACTCAAAATAAGTTTAAATTAAAATTTAAACTTAAATAAATTAAAATTTAAAAATCCAAAATTCGGTTCAATTTGGTTTCAAGGTTGGGTCGGACAAATTGGGCTCCAACAACAGGAACCCATTTCTTCAGTTCTATTTTTCAAAAAAACATTTGGGTTGCTTCCTTCTTCTCTCTGAGGTCCTCTCAAGCATCCTCCATGTCCAACCATGGAGGTATTGGTCGTCTGCCGTGGCTCCACTGCTTCTTCAAACAAAAGAAAACTAGTGGAATTTCTCTGCTTCGAATATTTTGCTATTTTCTAATATTGATCGTGGGTCTTTTGATACCAATACCCGATAAAACTTACAGTAAGAACTATGGCTATATAGCCATTTACAATTTATTTTTAATTGTTTCTTCTTTCTGCAGGCAGCATGAGGCGATGGCACGGCGTGCCTGTGTCATGTGATGGGCAGCTTCGAGAACCCGACGTTGACGTGGCAGGGGCTGAATGGGCAAGGCAGGGACAGCAGCGGATCCACTTGCTGCTAGGGTTCCTTTTTTCTTTTCTTTTTTCTCAAAATGCAATGGGATAGGTTAGGGTTTGGGTCATTGAGTTTGTAATTGGGCTTTGGGTATGGGTTTGTGTAATGTAGACATTTGGGCTCTTTTTAATTTTTAATTAAATTTAAATTTATAATGAATTTAATTCAAACTAAATTTAAAAATAAATTAAAATTTAAAAAAATGGGTCTAATTTTGTTTAAATGTTGGGCCCAGTCAAAATTGGGCTCCAACAGCTACCCTTCTTTGCTCGTTGCTTGTAACAGGAATGGAGCAAAGACCAAAAGGAGGGGTAATTTTGTCAAGTCTCATCTCTTTGACGCTTCTTCTTTCATCGACCCACCCTTCACCTTATTAGTCGTTCAACTTTGCTGCATACGCCTCTACAGCTTTTAGTGTTTTGGCTCCACCTTGCCCTAAGGCAATTTCAAAGAACAAAATTTGCTACTGCAGCTTCACTCAATTTGCTTGCAACTTTAAGAAGATGATCACTTCATTGTTTTTTGGATGACTGCAATTTGCCCTATGATCGGGGTAAGAGATTGGCTGATGGTGATCTGCCCTAGGCTCGGGGTAAGAGATCGGATGGTTGCAATCTGCCCTAGGCTCGGGGTAAGAGATCGGATCGCTGCAATCTGCCCCAAGCTCGAGGTAAGAGATTTGCTGATGATGATCTGCCACAGGCTCGGGGTAAAAGATCAGATGGTTGCAATCTGCCCCAAGCTCAGGGTAAGAGATTTGTTGATGATGATCTGCCCCAAGCTCTGTAAGAGATCGGATGGTTACAATCTACCCCAAGCACGGGGTAAGAGATCAGTCGATTGCAATCTGCCCTAAGCTCGGGGTAAGAGATTAGATGACTGCAATCTGCCCCAGGCTCGGGGTAAGAGATTTACTGATGATGATCTGCCCTAGGCTCCGTGTAAGAGATCGGATGGTTGCAATCTGCCCTAGGCTCGGGGTAAGAGATTTGCTTACGATGATCTGCCCCAAGCTCGGGGTAAGAGATTACTGATGATGATCTGCCCTAGGCTCAGGGTAAGAGATCGAAATCTTCAATCTGCCCTTCTTGATTAAAGGTAAAAATTTTAGGAAGATAGGATTTGATCTTACTCTTACTGCAACTTTAGAGAGATAAAGACTTGGTATTGTGGTTTGATCTGATCCACTGAACTTCGAGGTAGAAGATTCATTATTACGGCTTCAATCTACTCCTTTTCGACTTTATGGTATAAGATTCGTCATTGCGGCTTCAATTTTTCATCTTGTTTTCTAAGGTATCAGGTTCACCGTTGTGGCCTCAACCTTTCCCTTCATATCTTCTTAGGTACCAGGTTCGCCATTGCGACCTCAACCTTTTCCCTTAAAATCTTCATGGCATCAGGTTCGTCATTGCGCTCTCAACCTTTCTTATCACATTTCATGGTACCGGATTCGTCGTTACGGCCTTAATCTTTCCTATCACATCTTTTAAGGTACCGGGTTCACCGTAGTTGCATCAACCTTTCCCTTCAAATCTTCTTAGGTACCGAGTTTGTCGTTGCGACCTCAACATTTCCCTTCAAATCTTCATGGTACCAGGTTTGTCATTGCAGCCTCAACCTTTCCCATCACATTTCATGGTACCGGATTCGCCGTTGCAGCCTCAATCTTTCCCATCACATTTCTGAGGTACTCGGTTCGCCGTTATGGCATCAACCTTTCCCTTCAAATCTTCTTAGGTACCGGGTTTGTCGTTGCGGCCTCAACTTTTCCCTTCAAATATTCATGGTACAGGTTTGCCGTTACGGCCTTAACCTTTCCAATCACATTTTTGAGGTACCAAGTTCCCCGTTGCGGCATCAACCTTTCCCTTCAAATCTTCATGGTAGCGGGTTCGCCATTGCAGCCTCAACCTTTCCCATCACATTTCATGGTACCAGATTCGTCGTTACAGCCTCAATCTTTCCCATCACATCTTCTAAGGTACCAGGTTTGTCATTTCTGTCTCAGCTTTTCCCTTCAAATCTTCATGTTTTTCTCAGCTCATTTCACCATTTCGCGATAATGAAACCTGTAGAATATGCTTTAATGGGTCACTATGTAGACCAGATTGTTAGGATGCCATGATTAGGATGAATCAAATGCTCCTAAGCAAGTGAGTATGAATGATTAATGTAAAAATGTCATTTTTGAGAAATGATTTTATTTTTAGTCCTTAGCCAACGTCCATCGTCATTTGTCTAAGTCCTATCATTGATGTACTATTATGTTCTTCTTTTGGTATGGTATCTCTGTTGTGAAACTTAAAGAGGTAGTTGAAACGTGAATTATTTGTTTCAAGACCCTTCTAACCCTTGGGTTTGGTTATTTCCAACTAGTGGTTTTGTTTCAGGTCCCTATACTATGTAGAAAATTTTCAAAATGATATGCATAAATCCTTTTATTCCTTATATCGTAAACCACTAACCATTATTTCAAATGCAAAGATGCTTGAATCAAGGCTATAAGGTGGATGAAATTGAATTTGATTACAAACAAAGGTCACATGAATGAAAAGATCATTGGTTCATTAATCGTAATTTTGATGCAGAATTGCTTGAGCATGGTCGCAAGGTGAATGAAATTTTATTGGAGGCAAAAGTTACATGAATGAAAAGATTAAAAATGACTCATATTGGTCAAAGGATGCCAAACATAAAGTGAGCAAAGAATAGAGTTAGGTGCCCCAGATATCAAAGTATGAGTTTTATCGAGCAAACTTGATGAGGACCATTCTGAGCTTGACACGTGTTCAGGAAACTTGGAGTCTTCGTCAATACTTTAAGGTGTAAAGTTTCTCCACCTTTCTACTTTTGAGAGAAAAGATTGTTTCATGCTCCTTTCTTAAAAATTGAGCCGCCCTTTCAGGTTTTCAACTCAAGTCTCTTTAGGTTTTGAGATGCCCTTTACGAGTTTTCACCTCGACCTCTCCTTTTCTTTTTCCCATTTTTTCTATTTTCTTTTTCCTTTTTTTCTTTTTTTCTCCTTTTTTTTTCTTTCTTTTCTTTCTTTTTTATTTATTTTTCTTCATTAAATCCAAGTTCACGAAGTTGGGCAGGTCTTTGCCATCCATTTCGATCAAAATAAAAACTTCTCCAAAAAACTTTCTTCACCTCATGAGGCCTTTCCCAATTCAACATCCATTTTCCTTGGAAGACTTTTGTAAGCAATATTCTTTTTAAAACCAGTGCTCTCTCGTGAAATTCTATAGAGTGGATCCTTCTTTGTTGTAAACCCTTATCATTTAGTATATTTTCTTCAATCAAGTTTAGCTGACTACATTTGGATTGGATTCATTCTGCTTCATTAGCTCTAACAAAATCTGGAGGGAAAGAAACTCTACATCAATGGGTAGGATGACTTTCATTCTAGTGAGAAAGGTATTGCTCCGGTGGATGTTTTGATAGAAGCTTGATAAGTCTCGAAGACAAATGGTGATTTCATGCCGAGCCTTTGTAAGTCTCTACTATGAATCCTTTTGATGTTCTTATTGGTCACCTCCAATGCCTCATTCGCTTTTTTTTTGTGTGAAGTGGTGCTGAGTCGTGAAACTTGTTCTTGAATTGGCTATAGACTTTCGCTATCATGCTGTTGCTCAAATTCAAGTCATCGTCAAATATGACCCTTTTTGGCCTCCCATATCAACATATAATCTCATTTTTAATAATCTGCTTAACCGTCGATTGGCATAGGAAGTAGTGATCAATGATCATGAGAATGAATTGATGCTTCATTAGAAACTTTTTTACAAAGTTGGCTTGGTAATGTCCATGCTTCATAGAAAGAGGTCACGATGTGTAAAAATGAAGGAGAATAAATTTTGAAGATGCTCTTTACGGGTTTTTGTCTTGACTTTCCTTTCTTTTTTCCTTTTTCTTTTTTTGCCATGGGTTTCAAGATATCCTTGGTAGGTTTTTATCATGACCCCCTTTTTTTATTTGTTTTGTTTTTCTTTTTTTCTTTTTTTTTTAACACATTGAACCTCAATTTTTGTAGTTTATGTTGAATTTGATTGCATTCTTCCTTTTACGGGAGCCTGTGTGTCACGACATTGGTTCCTTAAACCTAGCATGCTTTGATAGGATCATGCAAAGACCTTTGGATTCTCGAGGTAGCTTGCCTTGTTTCTACAAAGACACATGTCTCGATTCTCACTTAAAATCGCAACTCTTCAAGGTGATGTTTGTTTCGTGTCTTACTCAACCATTCATAGAAGATCGGGAGACAAGTTACATTCTTGATCATTTTCAAAGCCTCGAAGTTTTTCTGGACACGTCTTACTCAAAAGGGTCTAAGTCAACAACAGTGTCACTCGTGTCTTTGATATCAAGGGATCCAACATATGGGTAAGAGAATGAATTTAAGAATGAACAACTATTTGGCTGAAAAAGAAACATAAGATGTTTGCTAAGTGAGACACAAGAAATGCATCATTTTCATCGAAATAAAAGACAGTGGTCATGTGCCCTTTTATAAAAGGATCTCTATTACTCTCGGACTTAGAGTGATAAGTATGTTCTGAATATTTTTCTGGAAAGTCCTAAAACTATAGGAAGCTCCTCCACAGTCTAGTTGTCAAAAACACTTCTGAGGGTGTAAGGACGAACTCTTAACAGGTTCCACTCTTCACATGACTTTTTCTCAAATTTTTATCATTCCCCATATTGATTTATCATGTTTCCTCTCAACTTTCATTTAGGGTTGATGACTCTCTCACACGCGAGTGTTTCAAATATGGGGTATTTCATTGAAATTTAATGCATAAAGTGCAATGCAAATGAATGGTAAAATGCATGCAAAAAGGCGTTGATTCTAGTTCAATTCTGTTTAGAACAAGTTTACTAGAAAACAAATTCCTGTACATAAGACAAATACATGTATGGTCGTGCCTTAATGCTCAAAGTCCTAATCTTCCAAGCTAATTTGCTTCAGTTTGATCCTGACTTTCAGTCCAAGGTGTTGGTCTTGAATGGCTAAAGTCTACAAATGGTTATCCATTTCTTGCACTTGGTGGAGTCATTGCTTGCGACATGGTCCCTATCTCAGACTTGCCCCTAAGAGCATTGGAGTCATTCCTCATTTATTTCCAATTTCTTTGGTGAAGTCCTCTTATCTTTGAATAGCAATAAATTCCTTCGATGGAAAGTAGTCCTCAAAGAATATTCGACAAGAGATCTTTTCTACTTTCCAAAAATGACCCCAGAACCGTACTAACAAAAATTGTGCACCAATACACCTTCTTTTTCCCTTTCTTCGACAGGTGTTTTGTGGCTAAGATTACCAGAACATGGGTGATTCTTTTGTCAAGTCGATCAAACAAATATGCAACCGCATCCTTTACATGCCCTAATATTTTAGGAAAGACGACTACTTCATACGAAGATGTTAATATTCTTTCTTGTATCTAAGTGTACTATGTCTTACAAGTTTTTCAAAGCAATGTGCTCGTTCTCTTCTTTTTCCTTAATCAGGGCTGTAACCCAATGCTTGCTCATCTAGAATAGGCCTTATTCTTTTGGATCTTTGGGCAATGAAGCAACGTATCGTATTCTTTTATCTCATGTTCATGTTTCTGAAAGTTAAGCAACTAAGCTTGAGTAGGTAAGGCAGATCACCAAATTTGAATTAGAACATCTGCTCTATTTTGTCTTCCATACTTCTTTTAGCTCTTGCAAATTGTTATGGGTTTCATTTATTTGGGTGTAATCTTGAATCCCTGATATGTGCCCCTTTGATAGGTCATCACCTTTATCTTTGACCATATATGCATGACCATGTTGACTTCTACCTTATCAAGGAATCTGTTTTCTTATGACCAGTTTTTTATTTGGCAATAGAACATGAATCAACACCCTTTTTTTTTATGAAAATGCAATGCAAACAGATTCAAAATAAGTTAGTACAATTAATACGAGAATAAAACTTGCAATTAAAAGCAAGAAATAATAATATAACTGTGTCTCTTACCTTGTTCGAGTAACCACTGAAGGTTTGGCACAATCTCACTCAAGGTAGGCTTGTATAGAATTACACAAGTTAATAAAATGTGCTGCTTATGAATGCATGAATGCATAAGAAATATATTGACTTATAGCTCAATTCTATTAGAAAAACCTTACTAGAAATCAAATTCCTTTACATAAAACAAATACGTATATGGTCAAGTCACGGTGTTCAAAAGACTTAATCTCCGTAGGAAGTCATTCAAATAGTCCTGGCTCGTCTCTGACTTTCGATCCACAATATCATCTTGAAAAGGTTGAGTGATAAGTCACTTCTCATATTTAGGCCAAAGCTCGGATGGTTACACGATCTTTGTTTTGGTCTTGCTCATCTGGCAGATCATCGATTTTAGTTCTCTTTCTTTCTTTGCCATGTAAGCCCGACCATATTGTCTCCTATTTCATCAAGGTACCCGCTGTCTTATGACCAACCTTTCTATTTAGTAATTGAGCTTAGAACTATACCTCTCTTTGTATAGGGATGTAATGCAAGCAAAAATAATCAAAAAGGAAAAAGAGAACACAAGTCAGTATGATAACAAAATATAGATATAAAATAAAGATTCTAGTCTTAGGGGACTGCTAACAACTTGGTGTAATTTTATCCTAAGGTTGGCACTTAAGGCTCATTATATGTAGTTCAAGTTCTAGAGTAAGGTACCTAAACTAGCAGATTCCTTAATCCTCACCCATTACAGGCTTATACGGATGAGTTCGGTTTAAGGGGACACATTTCCCACATGTTTGAACGAAAGTGAAAACTTCACGAAAACATGGGTACGGATGTAATCCCGAAAGCGATCCACTATCCTGAACGGAGGTGAAAACCTCATGAAGGAGTAGTTTCCCGCTTCCACTTAAAGGGACAGTAACAGATGCATATGAATGCAAACTTAGACTAACAAGTATCGACATAATATAGTATCACACAGAAATGCAAAGGATCGTATATTAAACAAAATCGAGCGCTTAAAAAATTTCAACAAAGAGACTTGGAAATAATCAACTTTTGGCTTGACTCTCTTTTATTTTTCAAATTCCCCAGTGGAGTCGCCAAGCTGTCGAAACTTTCATTTTTGGGGAAAACAAACAGGTCTCGAACAATATTTTTAAAATATCGAAAATTGAAAAAATGGGAGTCGCCATCAATCTTTTATTCGGTGTGATTAGATCACTATAAAACATTTAAAATCCGTTTGGAAAACATTTTGGGTCTTCGAAATCCAGAAAATGGGTTTGAGAGTCAGTTACGTGAAAGGAAGGATTAGCACCCTCACACGCTCAAAATTGGTATCACATTGATTATTTTAGGGTCTTGTTTATAAAATTTTGAAAACTTAAATAAAGTTTTAAAGTACGATCATTAAATGCATAAGTCATGTTTAGGAAAGAAATCAATTTTTGTTTGGGAAGTCCCGCTATTTCGAGGTGATCGAGAAAGAAAGTCACATCCAGTGAGTTAGGACATAACATTTCGAGATCTAGAGATAACGAGCTTTCCTTTGTTGTAGATTTTAAATCTTGAAAAGGATATTCGATTATTCTGGTTTAAAGAAAAAAATTAAATTGCGTCTAATAAGTTAAGATACAATTTTTTGAAATTTTTACACACGCAAATATGACCTTAATTTAAAAACTTTTATTGTGAAAAACCAAATACGAATTTTTACTTTTGACACGTGATTGGTTTAATCAAATGTTACACGAGATTAACGAATGGATGAAAAACAATTTACAAAGCAAAGACAATGATAGCAGCAATAATAGTTTAGGCAAATATTAAAGAATAAAATAATACTTTAGTGACATAAAATGACAAAGAAAATACAAAAGCTAAAACAATCACACACTATAAAAATGCAAAAATATAAATTTTTAGTAATAAAGTGCCTGACATGGACTAGAGATGATATATATAAAATAGAATAAATAATAAAGTTTGAAGTCAATAAAAGATTAAAGTAATAAAAATAAATAAAATGATTTAAAAGGAGATAAAAGGAATTTTAGATTTTTATTTTACAGGAAAAGGACGAAAGCAAGTACTTTCTTTTTTAATAAAAAATAAAGGAACCCATTTCTTCAGTTCTATTTTTCAAAAATACATTTGGATTGCTTCCTTCTTCTCTCTGAGGTCCTCTCAAGCATCCTCCATGTTCGACCATGGAGGTCTTGGTCGTCCGCCGTGGCTCCACTACTTCTTCGAACAGAAGAAAACTTTTGGAATTTCTCTACTTTCGAATATTTTGCTATTTTCTAATATTAATCGTGGGTCTTTTAATACCAATACCCGGTAAAACTTACAGTGAAAGAACTATGGCTATATAGCCATTTACAATTTATTTTTGATTGTTTCTTCTTTCTGCAGGCAGCATGAGGCGATGGCACGGCGTGCCTGTGTCATGTGATGGGCAGCTTCGAGAACCCGACGTTGACGTGGCAGGGGCTGAATGGGCAAGGCAGGGGCAGCAGCAGATCCAGTTGCTGCTAGGGTTCCTTTTTTTTTTTTTTTTCTCAAAATGCAATAGGCTAGGTTAGGGTTTGGGTCATTGAGTTTATAATTGGGTTTTGGGTATGGGTTTGCGTAATGTGGACATTTGAGCTCTTTGTAATTTTTAATTAAATTTAAAAATAAATTTAAATTTAAATTAAATTTAAAAATAAATTAATTTTTTTTAAAAAAATGGGTCTAATTTTATTTAAATGTTATGTCTAGTCAAAATTGAACTCCAACAAACAATTTATATTGAACGTGAAGTTGAAAATAGGGAGCAAAGCCTTTTAGGGAAATAGACATGATTGTATAATCACCCCCAAACTCTTTTTTTGTTTTGTTTCCCCTTTTTTTTCACTCGACGTGTATCTGAAAGTTGAATTGTGGTGAAATTTGACAATGCAAAACAAGTGATAAATAAATTTCAAAAATAAATGAGAAACACATGTTATTGATGATATTTAAGCGAACTTTTCCTTGAAAGATTAAAGTCATAATTACAATGGCAACAATAGACAAATATGCTAGGAAGCAGGTATCTTGGTTGGCCTCTAACCAATTGGATACTCTGCATTTCCAGACTTGACACAAAATATTTGAAACAAAAGATAATCAAAGAAAATAGTTTATATCGTATATGAGGTTGAAAACAGGGAGCGAAGCCTTTAAGAGAAATAGAAATGATTATATAAACATCCCCAAAACCCATTTTAAGTTTTTTTCCACCCCTTTTTTCACTCGACTCGTATAGGAAACTTGAATTGTGGTGAAAGTTGACAACGCAAAATAAGTGGTATATAATATTTTAAAAAAAAGAAAAAAACTACTGTTTCTGAAGATATTTAAGCAAAATTTTCAGTGAAAGATTAAAGTCATAATTACAATGTAAACAATAGACAAATATGGTAGGAAACATGTATCATGGTTCGCATCTAAGAAATTCGATACACTCTATTTTAGACTTTTTAAATGGGTTCGCCTCGATTTTGTCTTCACTTCTCTTTTTTTTATTTATTTCCACCCCTCAATATTGCTATATGTTGCAATGCATTTGCACTCTATTTATTTATATGAATATTTTGGAAACATATAGAAACTTGGCACTTTTATCGTGAGCCGTTACTTTCTTCTTGAGATTGTTTAGACAATTTTCTTGCCACCCTTTTTTCACTCGGCGCATAAAGGAAACTTGAATTGTTGTGAATGTTGATAATGCAAAACAAGTGGTATATAATGTTAAAAAATTTTAAATGAAAGATTAGAGTCATAATTACAATGGAAACAACAGAAAAATGGGGTAGGAAACATGAATCATGTTTGGCCTTTAACAAATTGGATATTCTCTATTTTCAGACTTTTTAAATGGGTCAACCTCGATTTTTGTCTTCATCTCTGTTTTTATTTATTTTTCCCCTCATTATTGCAATATGTTGCAGTGCACTTACTTTCTATTTATTTATATGCATATTCTCGGAATGTATAGGAGCTTGTCACATTTACTGTGTGCCATTAGTTTATGGTTGAGATTTTTTAAACACATTTTTAAGTATAAATTCATTAAAGAACTTAAACTTTACACAAAAGACTTGACACAATAGAAGATCAAAGAAAGGGGTTTATATCAAAAGTGAGGATGAAAACAGGAAGTGAAGCCTTTAAGAGAAATATACACAATTGTATAAGCACCCCAAACTTGTTTTATGTTTCGTTTCCCCTCTTTTTTCACTCGGTGCGTATCTGAAACTTGAATTGTGGTGAAATTTGACAATGCAAAACAAGTGATAAATAATGTTTAAAAATAAAAGAGAAACACATGTTTTTGGAGATATTTATGGGAACTTTCCATTGAAAGATTAGAGTAATAATTACAATAGAAACAATAGACAAATATGATACGAAACAGTTATCTTGGTTGGCCTCTAACCAATCGGATATTCTGCATTTTCAGACATGACACAAAATACTTGAAACAAAAGAAGATCAAAGAAAACAGTTTATATCGAAAGTGAGTTTGAAAACAGGGAGCGAAGCCTTTAATAGAAATAGACATGATTGTATAAATATCCCAAAACCCTTTTTATGTTTATTTTCACCGTGTTTTCACTCGACTTGTATAGGAAACTTGAATTGTGGTGAAAGTTGGCAAGGCAAAACAAGTGGTATATTATGTTAAAAAATAAAAGAAAAAAACTAATGTTTTTGAAGATATTTAAGCGAAATTTTCAATGAAAGATTAGAGTGATAAGTACAATGGAAACAACAGACAAATATGGTGGGAAACATGTATCATGGTTTGCCTTTAAGAAATTGGATACAATCTATTTCTAGAATTTTTAAATGTGTCCACCTCAATTTTGTCTTCACTTCTCTTTTTTTATTTCTCCCCCCGTCTCAATATTGCTATATGTTGCAATGCAATTACACTCTTTATTTATTTGGATATTCTGGAAACATATAGAGACTTGGCACTTTTACCGTGAATCATTACTTTCTTCTTGAGATTTTTTAGACAATTTTTTATGAATAAATTCATTTAACTTAAACTTGACACAAAAGAAGATCAAAGCATAGGGTTTATTTCAAAAGGGAGGATGAAAACAAGGAATGAAGCCTTTAAGGGAAATAAACACGATTGTATAAGTATCCCTAAACTCTTTTTATATTTTGTTTCCCCACCATTATTCACTCGACGCGTATTTGAAACTTGACTTGTAGTGAAATTTGACAATGCAAAACAAGTGAACAATAATGTTAAAAAATAAAAGAGAAATACATGTTTTTTGTGATATTTAAGCGAACATTCCAATGAAATATTAGAGTCATAATTACAGTGGAAACTACCGACAAATATGGTAGGAAGCAGTTATCTTAGGTGGCCTCTAACCAATTGGATTCTTTGCAATTTCAGACATGACACAAAATACTTGAAACAAAAGAATATCAAAGAAAGTAGTTTATATAAAAAGTGAGGATTAGAACAGGGAGAGAAGCCTATAAAGGAAATAGACATGATTGTACAAGAACTCCAAATTCTTTTTATGTTTTTCTTCCACCCTTTATTCACTCGTTGCGTATAGCAATCTTGAATTGTGGTGAAAGTTGACAATGCAAATCAAGTGGTATATAATGTTCAAAAATAAAACAAAAATTAATGTTTTCGAAAATATTTAAGCGAACTTTCCAATGAAAGATTAGTTATTATTACAATGGAAACAACTGACAAATATGGCAAGGAGCAGGTATCATGGTTGGCTTTAACTAATTAGATATTCTGTATTTTCGAACTCTTTAAATGGGTTAGCCTCAATTTTGTTTTCACCTCTCTTTTTATTTATTTTCCTCATTGGTATTGCTATATGTTGCAATACAATTACTCTCTATTTATTTATATGGATATTCTGGAAACATATAGAAACTCTGCACTTTTACTGTGAGCGGTCAATTTCTTCTTGAGATTTCTTTTAAACAATTTTCAAAAAATATAATTCTACATTTCTGTTATGCTAAATTTTGGGATGTTAAAACACTTTTACTCTGAGCTGTCAGTTTCTATTTGAGATTTTTTTGAAACTATTTTTTACGTATAAATTCGTTCAAGAAATCAAACTTGACACAAAATACTTGAAAAAAAAGAATATCAAAGAAAATAGTTTATATTAAAAGTGAGGATCAAAACAAGGAGCGAAGCCTTTTAAGGGAAATAAACATGATTGTATAAGCACTGCAAAACTCTTTTTATGTTTTTTTTTGCCACCCCTTTTTCACTCGACGCGTATAGGAAACTTTAATTGTTGTGAAAGTTGATAATGCAAAACAAGTGGTATATAATGTTAAAAAATAAAAGAAAAACTAATGTTTTTGAAGATATTTAAACAAAATTTCCAATGAAAGATTATTGTCATAATTACAATGGAAACAAAAGACAAATATGGTAGGAAACATGTATCATGGTTGGCCTTTGACAAATTGGATACTCTCCATTTTCAGACTTTTACAATGGGTCAACCTCGATTTTGTCTTCATCTCTCTTTTTATTTTTTCCCCCTTAATATTGCAACATGTTGCACTGTAGTTACTCTCTATTATTTATATGTATATTCTTGAAACATATAGGAACTTGTCACATTTACTGTGAGCCGTTAGTTTATTCATGAGATTTTTTAAGCAAATTTTTATGTATAAATTCATTAAAGAACTTAGACTTGACACAAAAGAAGATCAAATAAAAGGGTTTATATCAAAAGAGATGATGAAAACAGGGAGTGAAGCCTTTAAGGGAAATATACACGATTGTCTAAGCACCCCAAACTCGTTTTATGTTTCGTTTCCTCTTTTTTTTTTCACTCGGTGCGTATCTAAAACTTGAATTGTGGTGAAATTTGACAATGCAAAACAAGTGATAAATAATGTTTAAAAATAAAAGAGAAACACATGTTTTTGGAGATAATTTTAGTGAACTTTCCGTTGAAAGATTAGAGTCATAATTACAATGGAAACAACAGAAAAATATGGCATGAAATAGTTGTCTTGGTTGGCCTCTAACCAATTGGATATTCTGCATTTTCAGAAATGACACAAAATACTTGAAACAAAAGAAGATAAAAGAAAATAGTTTATATCGAATGTGAAGTTGAAAATAGAGAGTGAAGCCTTTTAGGGAAATAGACATGACTGTCTAACCAACCCCAAACTCTTTTTATATTTGGTTCCCCCCCCCCTTTTTTCTCTCGACGCGTATCTAAAAGTTGAATTGTGGTGAAATTTGACAATGCAAAACAAGTGATAAATAAATTTCAAAATTAAATGAGAAACACATGGTTTTGGTGATATATAAGCGAACATTTCGTTGAAAGATTAGAGTCATAATTACAATGCAAACAACAGACAAATATGCTAGGAAGCAGGTATCTTGGTTGGCCTCTAAGCAAATTGGATACTCTGCATTTTCAGACTTAACAAAAAATACTTGAAAGAAAATATAATCAAAGAAAACAGTTTATATTGAATGTGAGGTTGAAAACAGGGAGCGACGCCTTTAAGAAAAATAGAAATGATTCTATAAACATCCCCAAAACCCATTTTAAGTTTTTTTCCACCCCTTTTTTCACTCGGCTCGTATAGGAAACTTGAATTGTGCTGAAAGTTGACAACGCAAAACAAGTGGTATATAATGTTAAAAAGTAAAAGAAAAAAACTACTATTTTTTAAGATATTTAAGCAAAATTTTCAATGAAAGATTTAGAGTCATAATTACAATGGAAACAACAAACAAATATGGTAGAGAACATGTATCATGGTTCGCATCTAGGTAATTGGATACACTCTATTTTTAGACTTTTTAAATGGGTCTGCCTCAATTTTGTCTTCACTTCTCTTTTTTTATTTATTTCCACCCCTCAATATTGCTATATGTTGCAATGTAATTGCACTCTATTTAATTATTGGATATTCTGGAAACATATGGAAACTTGGCACTTTTACCGTTAGCCGTTACTTTCTTCTTGAGATTGTTTAGACAATTTTTTTGCCACCCTTTTTTCACTCGGTGCATATAGGAAACTTGAATTGTTGTGAATGTTGATAATGCAAAACAAGTGATATTTAATGTTAAAAAATAAAAGAAAAACTAATGTTTTTGAAGTTATTTAAACAAAATTTCCAATGAAAGATTAGAGTCATAATTACAATGGAAACAACAGACGAATATGGTAGGAAACATGTATTATGTTTGGCCTCTAACAAATTGGATAGTCTCCATTTTCAGACTTTTACAATGGGTCAACCTCGATTTTTGTCTTCATCTCACTTTTTATTTATTTTTCCCCTCAATATTGCAATATGTTGCATTGCAATTACTCTCTATTTATTTATATGGATATTCTTGAAACATATAGGAACTTGTCATATTTACTGTGAGCCATTAGTTTATTCTTGAGATTTTTTAAACAAATTTTTATGTATAAATTCATTAAACAACTTAAACTTGACACAAAAGACTTGACATAAAAGAAGATCAAAGAAAAGGGTTTATATCAAAAGTGAGGATGAAAACAGGGAGCCGAACCTTTAAGAGAAATATACACGATTGTATAACCAACCCAAACTCATTTTATGTTTCGTTTCCCCTCTTTTTTCACTCGGTGCGTATCTATAACTTGAATTGTGTTTAAATTTTACAATGCAAAACAAGTGATAAATAATGTTTAAAAATAAAAGAGAAACACATGTTTTTGGTATTATTTAAGCGAACTTTCTGTTGAAAGAGTAGGGCCATAATTACAATGGAAACAACAGAAAAATATGGAACGAAATAGTTATCTTGGTTGGCCTCTAACCAATTGGATATTCTCCATTTTCAGACATGACACAAAATACTTAAAAGAAAAGAAGATCAATGAAAACAATTTATCGAAAGTGAAGTTGAAAATAGGGAGCGAAGCCTTTTAGGGAAACAACATGATTGTATAAGCACCCCCAAACTCTTTTTATGTTTTGTTTCCCCCCATTTTTCACTCGACGCGTATCTTAAAGTTGAATTGTGGTGAAATTTGACAATGCAAAACAAGTGATAAATAAATTTCAAAAATAAAAGAGAAACACATGTTTTTTGAGATATTTATGCGAACTTTTCGTGAAAGATTAGAGTCATAATTACAATGGAAACAACAGACAAATATGGTATGAAACAGTTCTCTTGGTTGGCCTCTAACCAATTGGATATTCTATATTTTCAGACATGACACAAAATACTTGAAACAAAAGAAGATGAAAGAAAATAGTTTACATCGAAGGTGAAGCCTTTTAGGGAAATAGATATGATTGTGTAAGCACCCCCAAACTCTTTTCATGTTTTGTTTCCCCTCTTTTTTCACTCGACGCGTATCTAAAAGTTGAATTGCGGTGAAATTTGACAATGCAAAACAAGTGATAAATAAATTTCAAAAAAAAAAAGAGAAACACGTGTTTTTGGTGATATTTAAGTGAACTTTCCATTGAAAGATTAGAGTCATAATTACAATGGAAACAACAAACAAATATGCTAGGAAGCAAGTATCTTGGTTGGCCAATTGGATAATCTGTATTTTCAGACTTGACACAAAATACTTGAAACAAAAGATGATCAAAGAAAATAGTTTATATCAAAAGTAAGGTTGAAAACAGGGAGCAAAGCCTTTAAGAGAAGTAGATATGATTGTATAAACACCCCAAAACCCTTTTTATGTTTTTTTCCACCCTTTTTTCACTCGACTCGTATAGGAAACTTGAATTGTGGTGAAAGTTGACAATGCAAAACAAGTGGTATATAATGTTAAAAAATAAAAGAAAGAAACTAATGTTTTTGAAAATATTTAAGCGAAATTGTAAATGAAAGATTAGAGTCATAATTACAATGAAAATAACAGGCAAATATGGTAGGAAACATGCATCATGGTTCGCCTCTAAGAAATTGGATACACTATATTTTTAGACTTTTTAAATAGGTCCACCTTGATTTTGTCTTCACTTCTCTTTTCTTATTTATTTCCTTCCCTCAATATTTCTATATGTTGCAATGCAATTACACTCTATTTATTTATATGGATATTCTGGAAACGTATTGAAACTTGGCACTTTCACTGTGAGCCATCACCTTTTTCTTGAGATTTTTTAGATAATTTTTTATGTATAAATTCATTATAGAACTTAAACTTGACACAAAAGAAGATCAAAGAAAAGGGTTTATATCAAAAGTGAGGATGAAAACAAGGAATGAAGCCATTAAAGGAAATAAACACGATTGTGTAAGTATCCCTAAACTCTTTTTATGTTTTGTTTTCCCACTTTTATTCACTCGACGAATATTTGAAACTTGAATTGTGGTGAAATTTGACAATGAAAAATAAGTGATAAATAATGTTAAAAAATAAAAGAGAAACACATGGTTTTTGTGATATTAAAGAAAATATTCCAATGAAAGATTAGAGTCGTAATTCCAGTGGAAACAGCAGAAAATTATGGTAGAAAGCAATTATCTTGGTTGGCCTCTAACCAATTGGATTCTCTGAAATTTCAGACGTGACACAAAATACTTGGAACAAAACAAGATCAAAGAAAATAGTTTATATAAAAAGTGAGGATGAGAATAGGGAGAGAAGCATTTAAAGGAAATAGACATGATTGTATAAGAACCCAAAATTCTTTTTATGTTTTTCTTCGACCCTTTATTCACTCGTTGCATAGCAATCTTGAATTGTGGTGAAAGTTGGCAATGCAAAACAAGTGGTATATAATGTTCAAAAATAAAACAAAAACTAATGTTTTTGAAAATATTTAAGTGAACTTTCCAATGAAAGATTAGAGTCATTATTACAATGGAAACAACAAACAAATATGGCAAGGAGAAGGTAAGTACGTAACGTTAAATTTTAATTTTAATAGTAAATTATTGTATTCTTTATAATCGTTGCAGAACAGGTTATGGTACGTGAAATTGAGAAAGTTGAAAAAGAAATGAATGGAAGAGATATTAAGCTTTGAGCCGATGTTTTAAAACTGACGCGATGGTCGAGGTACCACATATATTGCGAGTTATCGACAGATTGTGTGAACAACATCGTTAGTCAGGAAATGAGAAATGAATCTAAGATTTGGATTACAAGCCTTACGATGGCTGGGATTTATGCATAAGTGCATATTACCGACAACCCATGTGAGCAGCATCGTTAGGGAACAATTATATGCATAGATACTATATCGATGGCTGAAGTATCGCATATATTACGAGTCCTCGATAGCTCTTGTGAGCAGCACCGTATACTGGTAACAGAGTTGATAAGACGTGAGAATGATATTTTGGATTATAGCATACCGTATCGATGGCTGGGGTACCGAATATGTTGCGAGTCCTCGGCAGTTCGTGTGAGCAGCATCTTATACTGGTAACAGAGTTGATTCAGACATGAGGATGAAATTTTGGATTATAGCTTGTGGAAGCAAAGCCCTATTTTGGTTCGAATGAGTCAAAGATTATTCAAAACATGATGTTTGGTAATTTATTAAACTCTATGAACTTACTAAGCTATTTAAGCTTATCTATGAAATTGTTGTTGTTTTGTAGATTCTATTTTGCTGCTAGAAGATTGAATCACCTCAAGAAGTCACACTATCTTAGGAGCTCGCTCAGTAGTATTTACATCACTTGGTTATATGACATATATTAGGATGATGTTATATTTGAAATGCTTAATTTTGGGTTGATTAGTTCATTGTCAAACTTTGTTGAATGTTAAACTTAAGTTTGTAGGCTTGCTTAATGTTTTAAGTAGGCTAACATACATTGAAATGTAATGTCATGTGTGCTCATGAATAATTATATCTTGTGGTTATCTGATGAAACAAGTGTTACCATATGTAGGTTATGCAAGCTTTGGTTCTTGACTAATTTGCCTTGTGATGAAAAAATGTTTGCAAACTTGGGAACCTATGTGTATATTAGAATTCCACACACTTGTTTCAGTAGAACTCTTGCATGTATCGGTAGAAGTATAGGGAATTTGAACTTTGGTTACTGACTTGCATTGTTTTTGTATAAGTTTTTGAGGTATCGGTAGTTCGATACATAGTAGTTTCGGTAGTTTGAACACTTGTATCGGTAGAACTATCACAACTACCGGTAGAAAACTGCAACTATTTTTAATCTGCTTATTAACTTGACTTCTACCTATACCTATCCAACAGGTACCAGTAGAAGTCCCCCAAAATTATGGAATGACATTTTTACCTTAAATGGATGGTTATTATTATCTAAATTTGTAGTTAATTTCTTGCATGATATGTTAATTTATTTAATTGTACTAAAATGAAGTGAAATTGAGAATTATTTAACAGGCTTATACGATTAAATGGAGTTAGTATTCTTGGTTGCTAGTTTGTAATTATATAGATTGTAATTGATTTGTTTGTATGAAAAAAACGTGTAAAGTTTTGTAAACCCTAAGAACCTAGATCGGAGATGGTTACGATTTTTGGGTATTACATTTAATGGTATCAAAACTACGATTTAGTTGATTCTCGAAATAAGTGTAGTGTGAATAAAGTTTAGAAAGTACATGTCATATTAACTTTTGATAGTATGATATTGATTGATCCGATCTAACTCATGTTTTATTGTAGATTTTAAATATGTTATCTGAATTTGTTCGTGATGAAATTAATAAAGCTAATAGTAATATTCTGACTACTGATTCTGGTATCAATTATAATATACTAGTTTCATAAATATTTGAAAACGAGGAGATGAGTTAAAGTTTATCAGTTTTACAAAAGTCTGATGGTAAAGTCAAATGTTTTTCGGATTTAATGAGACAGTGATTTATAGAAATTGTGAAAGCTAATTTAGTGTCTTTACAAATTTCTATCCCTGAGTATAGGTAAATAAAGTGAGATCAAAGACATAATGATGGATCTGAAGTTACAGTACTTGATATTATTCTGGTATGTTCTATTATTTCGATATTAACTATTGTGAGTGCATTGATTGTGATTAGGGTTAACTTATTTTCATATGGCATTGTATTAATAATGGAAAGCGGGTTTATTTCCTAACCTAATGAGATTAATGTTTTAGTCATTATCCGATACGATAGAGCTGGCATGTTGAAACTATCTGCTGAAAATTTATGATTGTGATTTTTCTGACGAATTGATGTTACTATCATTTCATGAATTTGGTATTAATTTGGAAATGATTGACTGAAGATATATGATACTGTAGTGAATTACAGACTAAAATGAATTAACAAAAATGTTAGACTGATGTACTGATTATGGTTGAGTCACGTAAATCAGAGTTGTTCAAATGTCTTTGTATAGGAAATGACCTAAAATGATTGGAAACAATTTATATATATATGATAATGCTTAAATATGACATATTTTTGGTATTAATTATATATATTTTGTGAGTATGATCCTATTAATTTGGGCTATTTGTGATCCTTTTATTTTGTAGGGACTAAATTGAAGACAAAAGAAAAATTGGGGCAAAAAGCATGATTTTGAAAGAGAAAGAGAAGTTGTGAAAAGGTGGAAGACTTGAAGAGAGTTTTTATAGGACAAAAGGCTTGATTTTATTTTATTTTAAAACTTTATTTTTATTAAGATTAATATTTAGGATATTATTATATTTAATTTGTATTTATCTTTTTAGATTTATCTTTTAGAGTTTAAAGTGGATCCAATTAGGGAATTGATGTTTAGATTTAATTCTAATTATCTTTTACAATTTAAATTGGATTCAACTAGGAATTTATATGTACTATAAATAGGGGATGGAGTGATTGAATTATTCACTTCCCATTCATTGAAAAAATTCTCCATCTCCCAAAAACTCTAGTTCAATAAAAAGCTCTGTTTTTATTATATTGTGTTCTTCCCCAAAAACATGAGCAACTAAAAACCCTTCTAGATAAAGGTTATCAAATATTCCTTCAAAGTTCATGAGGCTTAGAGCCCGCGCTTAATTCCTCTCGCCCGAGTATTCATCAATTCTCTATATTACGGGATCGACGCTTCAGTCCAAAATCCATACAAAAGTAATCTTTTCATTTTGTGCAAAACCAACCACTTTGTGTGTTTTAAGAAGGTTGCACAGTCGGTTCGCTAACTTACAGCGTCAGAGGTTGCTGAGCCAAAGAGACAAAACAACGTGGCATTCATCGTTGGGAAAAGATGATATAGTGTTATATGGTCCCATTGGAGCGACAGTTGGCTAGAGTCAAGTTCCTCTAAAAAACTATATCTGGAGCTAGTGGTCGTAGGCGTCCTCTTCCACTATAACTGGCTTATTTGGGCACGAGAAGAACCATCCAAAGTCTATGATTGAACCGAGGAAGAATCAAGATAACCGAAGGCTGGATCTCTAAATATCAATAAGGCCTTTCTTCCTTCAACTTTGTTTATTTTATGCAATTTATTTTTATTTCGACACCTCTATTTTCTACTTCTTTTAATTCTATTTTTAAATTTTTTCCCTAGATTCCACTGCTTTTCTCGGGCAAGATTTCTCCCACGATCTCGACAAACAAGATTCTTTACGACACTCCAATCCCCAAGGGTCAAACCTTACTTCCCCTTATTGTTATTATTATTTTTTTATTAGGTTATATTTTGTGTTCTCGATGACACATCAAATTTTGGTGCCATTGCCGGGGACTGGTCACGTACTAATACTCTTTTTTTCTTCTTATGACTAGATCTGCTCTAGGAAATCTTGCTTACCCGTACGATTCCGAGATTGAAAAGACTACAAAAGCTAATCGGAAGGAAACAAAGTAACGAAAGATGCAGTCAAAAGTTGTAGGAACTAAGCATAGCCCACCTTCAGAAGTAGAAGAAGGCGATGAAGGTGAATCTAGGGTAAACGAAAATCCTAATCCAACACTAAAGAACCAAGAAGTTAATCCATCGGAGGAAGTGCTGAATGCTAGGGTTAACGAAAATCTGAAGGAATTTCATATGGTTTGTTTAAGTATGAAACCTCATGGGGAAATAGAGGATCAACTTAAATTACGCGCTTTCCCTTTTTCTTTAGCAAACTCCGCTAGGGAATGATTATTTTATCTACCTCCTAGGTCTATTAGAACTTGGGCTAATCTTTCTCGTTTGTTTCTTAACAGGTTTTTTCCAAACTCGCGTGCCGCTGAGTTAAGAAGATAAATAGTAGGGATTAGGCAAAAGGATGTAGAGTCTCTTTACTACTATTGGGAGCGATTTAAAAAGTTGTGTGCAAGTTGCCTACAAAATGAGATAACTGAATAGTCTCTTCCCCAATATTTCTATGAGGGCTTGTAACCTATAGAGATGAATATGATAGATGCCTCTGGTGGAGGAGCATTGTTTAAAATGATTCCTCAACGAGCAAGGGACTTGATATCCATAATGGCCACAAACACTCAACAATTACGAGCCAATCCTGAACCTATTAGAAGAGTTCACCAGCTAAGTAATTCCTCCTTAAAATATAAAGTTGAAAGACTTACTAATGTTATGAGTTCTCTTATTATAGGAAAAATAGGTTCGGCTTGTCAATGCGGAATTTGTGGAGAATCCGAACACACAACTGATGCATGCCCTAGTTTGTATAATGATTCTATGGCCCAATTGGATGCTATGGGAAACTTCCCTAGACCAACCCAAAGGTAATTTGATCTTTACGCAAATACATACAACCCTAGATGGAAAGACCATCCTAACTTGAGATATGGGGTGAATCCACACTATAACCAGCAATACCAAAATCGAGTCCCATAACAAGTGCAAAATTCAGGTACTTCTCTAGAAGCCATGATAAAAAAATTAGCAGCTAATATGTTTGATTTTCAATAGAAAATCAAGGCATCTATAAAGGATTTAACCACATCAATGGAGAAATTAAGTGCACAGGGTAGGCTGCCATCACAAATAGAACCTAACCCAAGACAAAGCACGAATGCAGTGACGCTACGAAGTTGGAAAGTACTGGAACTAAATCTTGGCACAAATCATGCCCAATATTCTACCTAGGAAAAGCAGGAAAACGATGAGCAAATCTGATCAAAACCTTCATTACCCAAAATTCAACCTCCTTTTCCAAAACGACTGAGGCAAACCTAAAAAGGTAATGAGGAAAAAGAGATTCTCAAAACATTCCAAAAAGTCGAGGTAAATATATCGTTGTTAGATGTTATTAAACAAATTCCACGGTATGCTAAATTTCTAAAGGAACTATGCACCAACAAACGAAAATTGACTGGAAACGAAAAGGTAAACATTGGTAAGAATGTGTCTGCAATTTTGCAATGTAGGATGCCAACAAAATGTAAAGAAAGAGGTATGTTTGCAATACCATGCAAAATAGGTCACTTCGGAATTAAAAAAGCTATGTGTGATTTAGGGGCTTTTATAAATGTATTGCCTTTTTCTATTTATGAATCACTTAACATGGGTTTTTTAAAGGAAATAGGTGTCATAATTCAATTGGCGGACAGGTCCATTGTGCACCCCGAAGGAGTCCTTGAAGACTTGTTAGTGAAAATCAACGAACTAATTTTTCCAGCAGATTTTTATGTAGTGAAGATGGAACATGGTAATACTCTTGGGTCTTTCGACATCTTATTATGGCGACCTTTCCTTAGCACCACAAATACTAAGATCGATGTGAGAAGCAGAACCCTCACAATGGAGTTTGACGAGGAGATCGTAAAGTTCAATGTTTATGACGCCATCAGCCACCCTAGTGAAGTCTTGAACGTAAACTGTGTCGATATAATGGAATCCTTAGTAGAAGAGACTTCCAAGTCACTCCATGAGATTGAGCTCTAAACACTGTTTGATGATGATTTTGATTCTTATCCAAATTGTGAATTTGTTAATGAATTACTACCTCCTATAAATACTAAACTTTTAACTTCTATTGTGCAAGCACCAAAGTTGAAGTTGAAACCACTTCCCGAGCATCTCAAGTATGCATTTTTAGGGGATGGTGAGACTTTACCTATCATTATTTTGAATAAACTCTCTGAGTATGAGGAAGCAAATTTAATTTAGGTACTAAAGAGCCATAAGGAAGCCATCGGTTGGACCTTCGTCGACTAAAAAAGTGACAAGTCCTTTGGCATGCACTCATAAGATCTTCTTGGAGGAAAACACAAAACCGAGGCGAGAAGCACAAAGACGGTTGAACCCGAATATTATAGATGTAGTAAAGGAGATTATAAAGCTATTGGATGCTGACGTTTACCCCATTTTCGACAGCAGTTGGGTAAGTCCGATACAAATCATGCCCAAGAAAACGAGCGTGACAGTAAAGAAAAATGCCGAGGATGATCTGGTACCTGTTCGGGTGCAGAATGGGTGGCGTGTCTGCATTGATTATAGGAAGTTGAACTCTTATACTAGAAAAAATCATTTTCCTCTTCCTTTTATAAATCAAATGCTTGAACGTTTAGCTGGAAAAACTCAATATTGTTGTCTTGATGGATATTCAGGTTTTTTTCCAAATTCTAGTCGCACTTGAGGACCAAGAAAAGACCACTTTTACATGCCCATTTGGCACATTTGCATATAGGAGGATGTCATTCGGAATTTGCAATGCACCAGCCACCTTTCAAATATGCATGAAGAGTATATTCTCAAAATACGAATAAAATATCATTATAGTTTTTATGGACGATTTTACTATGCATGTGTAATCTTTTGATGAATGTCTTAGAAATCTCACGAAAATTTTAAGTAGATGCATAGAATTTAATCTTGTCTTGAATTATGAGAAATGTCATTTTATGGTAGATAAAAATTTAATTCTAGGTCATATAGTTTCATCTAAAGGGATTGAGGTTGATAAGGCTAAAACTGATATTATAAATTCTTTACCATACCCCTCAACTATGAGGGAAATTCGTTCTTTCCTTGGTCATGCAAGATTTTACAGGCACTTCATAAAAAAAATTTCGAAAATAGTTGAGCCATTGTGCGAGTTATTGCAAAAAGATCAAATATTTGAGTTCGACCCGAAATGCAAAAAGGCTTTTGACATGTTGAAACAGAAGTTGGTCTTCGCTCCTATAGTCCGAGCCTAAAATTGGAAATACCCCTTTGAAATCATGTGTGATGCAAGTGATCGAAGTGTGGGGGCAAAAGATAGATCAAGAGCCCCATGTTATTTGCTACACTTCAAAAACCCTATATGTTGCGCAAATCAATTACACTACCATAGAAAAAGAACTTCTAGCCATTGTATTTGCTTTAGATAAATTTCGGTCATATTTATTGGGATCTAAAGTAATTATTTTTTTGACCATGCAGCTCTTAGGTATCTGATTGTGAAGAATTTGACATCGAGATTTAAGATAAAAAAGGATGCGAAAACTTGGTGGCTGGTCACTTGAGTAGGGTAAAAATGTCTGATGACGACATTTCTATAAATTATGAGTTCCTTGATAAAGGCCTATTTTTGGCCCAAGAGTATTTTCCATGGTATGCGGATATGATAAACTTTCTTGCTACAAGTTCTTTACCTACCGAGTTATCTCGTCCCATGAAAGAAAAACTTAAAAGAGAGGCTTGATATTATATTTGGGATAATCCATACTTGTGGAAATACTGCTCATATCAGGTGATACGACGATGTGTTCCAGAAATCAAGGTAACATCTATACTTACATTTTGTCAATCGCATACGTGTGGGGGTCACTTTAGACCTAAGCGAACTTCTCATAAGGTATTAGAATGTAGACTATATTGGCCCACATTTTTCATGATGCGTATGAATTTTGTAAATCTTGTGATAGATGTCAAATTATAGGCAACATTAATAGGCGAAATCAAATGCCCCAATCCCCAATTCATGTATGTGAGATTTTTTATGTGTGAGGTATTGATTTTATAGGCCCATTTATCTATTCATTTGGAAATATATATATATATATATATACTTCTAGCAATATACTATGGTTTTAAGTGGATAGAGGCAATACCTACTCGAAATGATAATGCTAAAACTGTGGTGGAGTTTCTAAAGCGATGTAATTTTTCCAGGTTTGGTACACCTCAATCCTTGATCAGTGACCGTGGAACAAATTTTTGCAATAAAGTGATGGAGGCACTCATGAAGAAATATGGGGTTCATCATCGTATAGCTACAGCCTATCACCCAAAAAAAAAAACGGCCAAGCAGTGGTTTCGAATCGAGAAATCAAGACTATTTTGGAGAAAATGGTTCAACCTAACCGAAAGGATTGGAGTCTTTGGTTAAATGATGCTCTTTGGGCTTATCGAAAGACATATAAAGGCCCAATAGGTATGTCTCCATTTCGGCTTGTTTTTTGCAAGGCTTGCCACCTTCCGGTGGAACTAGAACATAAAGCTTATTAGGCTATACGACTGTGTAATATGGAGTTAGAGGTCATAGGAAGAGCTAGGAAATTACACATCCAAGATTTGGAAGAGATTCGAAATGATGCCTATGAGAATGCTCATATATACAAATATGAAACAAAACTGTTTCGTGATAAAATGATATCCCGGAAGCATTTCTCAATAGGGCAAAAAGTACTACTTTACAACTTAGTTTTAAAATTGTTTCCCGGTAAGCTTCGATCTCGATGGTTAGGACCCTTTATTGTGACTAAATTATTTACTAATGGTACAGTGGAAATAGAAAGTGAGGAGACATGGAAGTGGTTCACAGTCAATGGTCAAAGGTTGAAACCATTTTATGAAAATTTCCAAGCCAGATAGTTGAAATAATTCATCTTGAACAGCCTCAATACTAATTCGGGTCATCGAGCTAAAGACGTTAAACAAGTGCTTGTTGGGAGGCAACCCAATTATTTTTATTTTATTTTTTACTTTCTTATCTGTCTAAAAAACTCAGGAAATTTATTTCAAGAAAAAATTGGTGACGAAAACTCTATCCAAAAGAGCACACTGTGGTAAAAAACATATCCCTATGCCCAAACAGTCGCTGCCATATTCCTTGTCCTGCATAGGAATAGTGCCCCCTCATCCTAGTTAGCTAACCTAATGCCCAACCACTCAACCCATATAACCCCATTTTCAAACCCTAATTTCTTTTTCCCATTCTTCCCCTTAGCTGCTATTCACCTTTTCTTTTTCCCTCACCACCATTCACCATCACACCATGGTACAAACCTGAAATTGCACCCCTGTCGCGCCCTCTTTCACTGTCAACCCCCATTACCGTCGATTCGTCGCCCCCAACACATAAACATACCTGATTCCCCCTCACCCTTACCCGTACCTTCTCTATCGTCCTCCTTTCCCTCTTCCTTAGAGTCGGCCGACACTTTCTCGCCGTCCTCACCACACGATACTCCCCCATCCACGCTAAACACACACCCCCATGCACTGTCAGCCACACCTTCTCCCTTTCAAATCCTCCCTCCTTCCCCACTCAACCCAACCTTGTTTTTACCACAACCACCCATGCCGTCGCTGGTCTGAAGTCCAATGCCGACGCTTGAACCAGTGCACGACCCGACGCCATCGATCTCCGTCTTCATCTCTGTTCCCACCACGAGTCGACGCCATTCTCCTCGAACAATTCGAACCCTGATGAGAACTCGAACGTCACCACCCTCATCACGCCATTGTCGTTCAACCTAGCCTCCTCACGAGCCCGACGAGTCGTCTTTCGCCGGTACTCAGCATCTCGCGCCTGAACCCGACTTGCCCAGCAACTCCACAACCCGTTACAAAACTACCGAAAGTGATAGTTATGAGCCACCCCTTCAAACCCGAGAACGAACCTATCGCTCTGATGCAAATGTACTTCCATTTGAGTGTCGATTATCTGGTAATTTGCATTTTCCCAATCGTAACAATCGAGACAAGTATAATCAGTTGTGATAGAAATCGGTAATACCCTCTGTAAATGCCTTTCACAATCTATTTTTTCTATATTGCTATATGTTGCAATGCGATTACACTTTATTTATTTATATAGATATTCTAGAAACGTATAGAAACTTGGCACTTTTACCGTGAGCCTTTACTTTCTTCTTGAGATTTTTCAGACAATTTTTAATGTATAAATTCATTAAAGAAGTTAAACTTGACACAAAAGAAGATCAAAGAAAGGGGTTTGTATCAAAAGTGAGGATGAAACAAGGAGTGAAGCCTTTAAGGTAATAAACACGATTGTATAAGTATTCGTAAATTCTTTTTATGTTTTGTTTCCCCCCTTTATTCACTTGGCACGTATATGAAACGTATATTGTGGTGAAATTTGACAATGCAAAATAAGTGATATATAATGTTAAAAAGTAGCAAAGAAACACATATTTTTTGTGATATTTAAGCGAACATTCCAATGAAAAATTAGAGTCGAAATTACTGTGGAAACAATAAACAAATATGGTAGGAACCAGTTATCTTGGTTGGCCTCTAACCAATTGGATTCTCTGCATTTTCAGACGTGACACAAAATGCTTGAAACAAAAGAAGATAAAGAAAATATTTTATATAAAAAGTGAGGATGAGAATAGGGAGCGAAGCTTTTTTGGGAAATAGATATGATTGTATAAGAACCCCAAACTCCTTTTATGATTTTCTTCCACCCTTTATTCACTCAGTGCATATAGAAAACATGAATCGTGGTGAAAGTTGACAATGCAAAACAAGTGGTATATAATGTTAAAAAATAAAACAAAAATTAAGGTTTTTGAAAATATTTAAGGGAACTTTCCAATGAAAGATTAGAGTCAATATTAAAATGGAAACAATAGACAAATATGGTAGGGAGCAGGTATCATTGTTGGCCTTTAACCAATTGGATACTTTTCATTTTCAGACTCTTTAAATGGGCCAGCCTCGATTTTGTCTTCACCTCTCTTTTTATTTATTTTCGCCATCAGTATCACTATATATTGCAATGCAATTACTCTCTATTTATTTACATGGATATTCTGGAAACATATAGAAATTCAGCAATTTTACTGTGAGCCATCAGTTTCTTCTTGAGACTTCTTTTAAACAATTTTCTAATGTATAAATTGATTAAAGAACTCAAACTTGACAGAAAAGACTTGACACAAAAAAAGACCAAAGAAAACAATTTATATCGAGTGTTGAAGCCCAATTTGTCCAGGCTCAACCTTGAAACCAGATTGAACCCAACTTTGGATTCTCAAATTTTAATTTATTTAAGTTTAAATTTATTTAAATTTATTTTAAATTAAACTTGTTTTGAGTTTAAATTCATTTTAAATTAAAATTTAGTAAATAAAAGTCCAATTACAAACCCAAAATAAATACAGGGCCCAATTACGAAACTACAATCCAAATGGCCTAATTTCTCTACATAGACAAATCAAAATTTAGCCCAAACAGTCCAGATTAGAGGACCTAAATCTGCAACAACTGATGTTGCAGCCACCTCCATCACCAGCCACTGGAAGGATGCACGTCAACTCCGAGTTGCATCACCAGCAACTTGCTACTGCCACCCCTGCACCAGCACTACTGCAAGCTGACCCTGCACTGCAAAAGGAAGAAAAGACAAGTGTTAAATGGCAAGAAACAAAAGAAAATAATTGTAAACATGGCTATAAAGCCAGAATTGAAAGCAATTGTAAAGGACTACTGCCTTTGTTTCTTTGGAACATTACAAATCAATACAAGTGAATAGGCTTTCGAAATATTCACAAATCAGAGTAGAAGCAGTTATTAGCAAGCAAAGAGACTCGAATAGCTACACCAAGCAATAGGGATAAATTCAAGTCAAATTCTATTGAGTGGTTCAGGTATCTTCAATATGTATTTATTGCCATTCATGATTTAAAAGTCTTAATCCTATCAGTTTCCAGATACGCATTAATTCATGCATTGAACCCTTCTGTTATCATTTATTTTTTTTAGTTTTGTTTCAAAGAATATAATAAATATATTAAATGTCTTAATAGCACTATAATAATAATAATAATAATAATAATAATAATAATAATGGTATTATTAATAATAATAAAAAGGAAAGTGAAAAGGCGTATTTGTTCCGGTCAGAGCCACCGATACCGGAGTCGTAAGCAGTGTTCCACGGTGCTACCCTCATCCACCAAGGCCCCTTCCCTTGTTTGTTCGAATACCTGCAATAACATACCAAAACAGATTTTAAAAAGAAAAAGAAACTTCAAAAATATATCTTTGATTTAAAAAGGGTTCAAGCTTTGAATACAAGTTTTAAATAAAAAATGATTAAAAGGGAAAAAAATCTGGAAAAACCAAAAAGAAGATGAATGTTTTTGAAATTTTTTTTAAAAAAAAGGCTTGGGTTCGATTTCATCAGTTTCGAACCCCGATCTGTCAAAAATGAAAATAGAATATATTTTTAAAAAAGGGGTGAAACAAATCAAGAGGAGAAAGGGTTTTAAAGTGTTTAAAAAATAAAAGGTGAAAGGAGGGCGTCTTTTTCTTATCGGTGGTCGTATAAGGTGGCGCGTGGCACTGGAGGACGATGGACGGCGACAGCGCGTGGCGGAGCGACGATCAAAGGAGTGGTCGGATTTTGAGTTGCTGCAAAAAGGGACTTTAGGGAAAAATTTAGGAAGGAACCCTTTTTTATTAAAATGAAAAGAAAAATTGAGTTTTTTTATGAAAATTGGGATTCTATAACAGCATCAATATGCTGCCGTTTTGGGGAAGAACATTTGGTACCAAAACGGCACCGTTTTGACCTAGCCCGATCGGACCCGACTCGCTCCGGCCTTAGGATCCGCGTGTTTTTAGAAGATGGGTTATTTATGCACTTGGTCCTTCCACTTTTTTCTGATTTTGCAATTAAGTCTTTTTTTGTTTTTAATTAATTTTAAATTAGCCCAATAATTTCATTTCTTATTCAATTTAATCCTTTTCCCTTTTGAAAGCCTAGGAAGCTACCACGTGTCCTTGATTTGGCTTATTTATGCAATTGGTCCTTACCCTTTTATTTTTGTTTCAATTTTGCCCTTAAATCAAGTTTTGTTTTATTACAAAATTGTCCCAAAATTTTAAATGATTTTCAAATTAATCCTTTGACTTCAAAATGTTTGAGAAGCTACCACGTGTCACTATTTTTTATTTTTATTGCCCTGAAGGTCCCTATACTGTCCAAAAATCATGTTTTGACCCTGAACTTTTCCAAAACTCTATTTTTGACCCTAAACTTTCCAAAAATTACATTTTTACCCTTAAACTTCTAAAAATTTAATTTTTGACCCCAAAATTTTTGAAAATTATCATTTTACCCTCGAATGTCTAAAATTTCATTTTTGATCCCGAACTTTCCAAAAATTACCGTTTTACCCCCGAATGTCTAAAAATTCAATTTTTAACCCCGAGCTCCACAAAAATTACCATTTTACCCCTCAGATGTTTAAAAATTTAATTTTTAACCTCGAACTTCAATAATATTACCATTTTACCACCGAACTTCTAAAAATTCCATTTTTAACCCTGAACTTCATAAAATTTACATTTTTAACCCTCGAACTTATAAAAATTTCAAATTTTACCCAAAACCTTTCAAAATTACCGTTTTGCCCTCGGGCATCCAAAAATTACATTTTTTGACTCTAATTAATTTTTCTTTCTTTTTTTCTTTTCGCTTCACCATCCATACTTAGATTTTAATCATCATTCTTTCGTATTTTATATTCTATTAAATTTTTTATTTTTTATGTATTATTTATCTACTTAATTATTTTGTTTCGTGTTATTTAATCTTCATTATTAACTGCTCATTCATATCTAAAATTACATATTCATTTTGAAAATTATTTTTATAAATCTTTAAAATCGAGGCAATGTCCTTTTTCACGTGTTAACTTTGAGAAATCATGCCCTAATGTGTCGGGTGTGATTTTTCGTATAATTCACGCGAGTCGGATATCCTTTTCCAAGTGTTTAAATGCCTTTTAACTTTGAGATTCTGAGAACTTTGTGCCCTAACGTGTTGGCCACGACTTCATTCGATTTCTAGTTCTTTTAGAAATTTGAAACATAAGGATAATCTTCCTCAAATAGTATTTTTGAAAATCATGCGAAGTCTTTTTAAAACATCGTATTTTAAGTCTTACTCTGATTTTCAAATTTTTACAACAAAAGACCCGAAACTAATCAATGTGGTACCAATTCTGGGCGTATGAGGGTGTTAATCCTTCCTCATGCGTAACCGACTCCCGAACTTGTTTTTTGGATTTCGAAAACCAAAATATTTTCAAAACGGATTTTAAACGTTTTTTGGTGATCCAATCACACCATATAAAAGATTGGTGGCGACTCCCATTTTTTTATCATACCTAGTTTTTTATTTTTAATTGTTCGAGACTTGTTTGTTTTTCCCCAAAAATAAACGTTTCGACATCGAGAGTGAGATGAAAACAGGGAGTGAAGCCTTTAAGCGAAATATCCATGATTGTAAAAGCACCCCAAACTCTTTTCCTGTTTTGTTTCCAACCTTTTTTCACTCGGCACATATTTGAATCTTGAATTGTGGTGAAATTTAACATTGCAAAATGATTGATATATAATGTTCAAAAATAAAAGAGAAACACAAGTTTTTGGAGATATTTAAGCGAACATTCTAATGAAAGATTACAGTCATAATTACAATGGAAACAACTGACAAATATGGTAGGAAGTAGCTATCATAGTAAGCTTCTAAAAAATTGGATACTCTGCATTACCAGACTCTTTAAATGGGACAGCCTCGATTTTGTATTTACCTCTCTTTTTATTTATTTTTCCACTTAATAGTGCTATATGTTGCAATGCAATTACTCTCTATTTATTTATATGGTATTCTGGAAACATATAGAAACTTTGCACTTTTACTGTGAGCCGTCAATTTCTTCATGAGATTTTTAAAAAAAATTCCCCTCAAGATTTTTTTAAACATTTTTATGTATAAATTCATTAAAGAAATTAAACTTGACACAAAACAAAAACTAAGAAAACGATTGATATCAAAGGTGAGGATGAAAACAGGGAGTGATGCCTTTAAGGGAAATATACACAATTGAATAAGCATCCCCAAACTCTTATTATGTTTGGTTTCCTCCCTTTTTTTCACTCGGCAAGTATCTGAGACCTGAATTGTGGTGAAATTTGACAATGCAAAACATGTGATATATAATGTTGAAAAATAAAAGAGAAACACATGTATTTGGAGATATTTAAGTGAACTTTCCAATGAAAGATTGGATTCATATTTATGATGGAAACAGTAGACAAATATGGTGGGAATCAGGTATCATGGTTGGCCTCAAACAAATTGGATACTCTGCATTTTTAGACTGTTTAAATGGGCCAGCCTCGATTTTGTCTTCACCTTTATTTTTATTTATTTTTCCTCTCAATATTGCTATATGTTGCAACGCAATTGCTCTGTATTTATTTATATGGGTATTCTTGAAACATATAGAAATTTGACACTTTTATTGTGAGCCGTTAATTTCTTCTTGAGATTTTTTTAAACAATTTTTTTTATGTATAAAATCACTATAGATCTCAAACTTGAAACAAAAGAAGATAAATGAAAACAGTTTATATCGACACGATTGCATAAGCACCTCCAAAATCTCTTTATGTTTTGTTTCTCTCCTTTTTTCACTCGGCGTGTATCTGAAACTTGAATTGTGGTGAAATTTTCCAGTGCAAAACATGTGATGTATAATGTTTAAAAATAAAATAGAAACACATGTTTTCTTGAGATATTTAAGCGAACTTTCCAATGAAATATTAGAGACATAATTACAATGGAAACAATGGACAAATATGGTTGGGCTACCTACTGAAAGAACCTGTAAGAATAAAAAATTTAAAAATTAAATTAAAAATAAAAATATTAAAGTAAAAATAAAAATGGCTAAATTAATAAAAATAGAGTTTTCCTAATATTTTAGTCAATGACAATGGCGCCAAAAACTTGGAGTAATTAAAAATGGCTAAATTAATAAGAAAAACTAAGACAAGTGCACCTTTTAGTTAATAGTATAGTTACAGTGAACACATATATCGTTTCCACAAGGACTAAAAGTACTAGTAATTACTGTCTTCCTATTATTTAACTAATAAATTAGAGTAATTAATTAAAATTAAAATGAACTAAATTAATAAACTAAAAAACATGGCAAAGAAAAAATTCAAGAAATAACAAACGATTAACACCAAAGAGCGAAACAATACCCAGAAAAGAATTCACCTAGATTTCATTTGTCATTATCAATCTGAATCAAACAATTTATTCACTTAGTATCTTGATCTGTAAAAATCCCTAAATTATGCTAATATCTCTTTCAAGACTAAGAGCAACTAACTCTTGGTTGATTAATTGAATTTTTTTTTAATTAAAACCCTTATTCTCGCATTAACTCGATCTATGGATCCCCTATTAGATTTTACTCTAATCCGATAGATTTATGTCGTCTTATTTCTAGGATTGCATGGAACTCCACTCAATTATGCTAAATCTACTTTTAAACAGGGACTTTTTTTTCCTCTATTTAAGCACATCAATCATGAATTAATATACCAGAAATGTTTAATCAAGAATTAAGCAAACATAATTGAGAATAATATCTAAATATTTATTGCATAAAGTAGAAATCAAATAACAGAATTCATCATAGGGTTCATCTCTACTAGGTATTTGGAAAATTAATTCATAATTACAAATAGAAACATCCAAAAGACAATAAATCCACAAGAAACAAAGAAACTCATAATAATCTTCAAAAATAAAGAGCAGATCTTTAATCTTGATGGAAATCTACTTCAGAGTTGGCTTCAATGGTTTTTTTCGAGTTGTTTTCTTCAATATTCTAAGATGGCTTACTCTCCTCTTCTCATATTTGGTGTATATAGGTCTTACAATGCCTAAAAAGCCTAATAGTTGTGTTTTTCCGCGTGTTTTGAATGCAGTTCGCAATTTTCACACGGTCTAGCACATGGTCATGTGGCTCACACGGCCTTATGCCCAGCCCGTGTGGCTCCTAAAATCTACTTCATTTTGTGGTTTTTGCTCCTTTCGCTCCCAAATGCTCTCTTGAGTATAGAAACATAAATTTAAAGGACTAGGAGCATAAAATTTACCATTTTACATCGAATAATCGTCCAAAAATGCATTAAAAACAGGATTAAAACATGTTATTTTTAGCATTTATCAACAAGTGGTATAAAATGTTCAAAAAAAAAGAGAAACTAATGTTTTTAAAGATATTTAAGAGAAGTTTCCAATGAAAGATTAGAGTCATAATTATAATGGAAACAACTGAAAAATATAGCAGGAAACAAGATTGTTATATGTTGCAATGCAATTACACTCTATTTATTTATATTGATATTCTGAAAACATATAGAAATTTGGCACTTTTATTGTGAGCCGTGAGTTTCTTCTTGAGATTTTTCAAACAATTTTTTTATGTATAAGTTCATTAAAGAACTCAAACATGACACAAAAGAGGATAAAAGAAATCAATTTATATCGAAAGTGAGGATGAAATCAGGGTGTGAAGCCTTTAAGGAAAATAAACACGACTGTATTAGCACCCCCAAACTCTTTTTATTTTTTGTTTCCACCCTATTTTCACTAGACACGTATCCGAAACTTGAATTGTGGTGAATTTTAAGAATGCTAAACAAGAAATATATAATATTCAAAAAAAAGAAGAGAAATGCATGTTTTGAATATATTTAAGCGAACTTTCAAATGGAAGATTAGAGTCATAATTACAATGGAAACAATGGTCAAATATGGTAGGAAGTAGATATAATGGTTGGCCTCTAACCAATTGGATACACTGCTTTTTTAGACTCTTTAAATGGGTCAACCTCGACATTGTCTTCACCACTCTTTTTATTTATTTTTCCGCTCAATTTTGTTATTGTTGCAATGTAATTACCCTTTATTTATTTATATGGATATTCTGGAAACATATAGAAACTTGGCAGTTTCATTATGAGCCATTAGTTTCTTCTCGAGATTTTTTAAAAAAATTTCTAATGAATAAATTCATTAAAGAACAAAAACTTGACACAAAAGAATATAAAAGAAAACAATTTATATCGAAAGTGAGGATGGAACCAGGCAATGAAGCCTTTAAGGGAAATAGACACAATTGTATTAGCACCCTCAAACTATTTTTAAGTTTTGTTTCCACCTTATTTTCACTCGACGCGTATCTGAAATTTGAGCTGTCATAAATTTTGACAATCCAAAACAAGTGATATATAATGTTCAAAAATATAAGAGAAATGCGTTTTTGGAGATATTTAAGTGAACTTTCCAATGAAAGGTTAGAGTCATAATTACAATGGAAACAATGGACAAATATGGTAGGTAGCAAGTAGCTTGGTCTGCCTCTAATAAATTGGATACTCTCCATTCTCTTACTCTTTAAATAGGTCAGCCTACTTAAGACACAATTGCAAGAGTTACTAGACAGAGGTTTTATCTGTCCGAGTGTATCACCTTGGGTTGCACTAGTGTTGTTTGTGAAGAAAAAGGATGGTTCTATGAGAATGTGTATATATTATCGACAGTTGAACAAGGCTACAATAAAGAATAAATATTCATTGCCTTGTATTGATGAGTTGTTTGATCAGTTGAAGGATGCAATTGTATTCTCCAAAATAGATCTCAGATAGGGATACTATCAGATGTTAGTGAAAGACTGTAATGTGCCAAAGACTACATTCAGGACTCTGCATTTTTAGACTTTTTCAATGGGTTAGCCTCGATTTTGTCTTCACCACTCTTTTTATTTATTTTGCTCCTCAATATTGCTATATGTTGCAATGCAATTACTCTCTATTTATTTATAGGGATATTTTGGAAGCATATAGAAACTTGGCACTTTTACTCTGGACCATCAGTTTCTTCTTGAGATTTTTTAAACAATTTTCTAATATAAAAATTCATTAAAGAACACAAACTTGACACAAAATAAGATAAAAGAAAACAGTTTATCTGAAAATAGACACGAATTTATTAGCATCGCAAACTCTTTTTATGTTTTATTTCCACCATATTTTCACTCGACTTGTATCTGAAACTTGAATTGTGGTGAAATTTGACAATACAAAACAAGTGATATATAATGTTCAAAAATAAAAGAGAAACACATTTTTTTTGAAGATATTTAAGCGAACTTTCCAATGAAAGATTAGAGTCATAATTATAATGGAAACAACAGGCATATATCTTGGTTGGCCTCTAACGAGTTGGATACTCTCCATTTTCATACTCTTTAAATGGGTCAACCTTGATTTTGTCTTCACCTCTCTTTTTATTTATTTTTCCCCTTAATATTGCTATATATTGCAATGCAATTACTCTTTATTTATTTATATGTATATTCTTGAAACATATAGAAACTTTTCACTTCTACTGTGAGACGTCAGTTTTTTCTTCTGATTTTTTTTTAAAATTTTTCTACGTATAAATTCATTAAAAAACTCAAACTTGACACAAAAGAAGATCAAAGAAAGGGTTTATATTGAAAGTGAGGATGAAAACAGGGAGTGAAGCCTTTAAGGGAAACATACACGATTTTATAAGCACCCCAAACACTTTTAATGTTTTGTTTCCCCCACCTTTTTTTCACTTGGCACGTATTGAAAACCTGAATTGTGGTGAATTTTACAATGTAAACAAGTGATATAAAATGTTCAAAAATAAAAGAGAAAAGCTTGCATTTGGAGAAATTTAAGTGAACTTTCCAATGAAAGATTAGAGTCATATTTACGATAGAAACAATGAACAAATATGGTTGGAAGCAAGTATCACGGTTGGTCTCAAACAAATTGGATATTCTGCATTTTCAGACTCTTTAAGTGGGTCAGCCTCAATTTCGTATTCACCTCTCTATCTTTTTTATTTTCCTTCTCAATATTTCTATATGTTGTTGTTAGATCACCGGTACACCCCATGCCACAACGAAAAATTAATTCGGTGATCACAACCAAGGATCCATGTGCGAAGAACGAATCGGGGTGAGAAAGGTATGAACAATTACTTGTAATCGTCTGAAATATTGTACAAGCGTATGTCGAGCCAAGTCACTACACAACGTTTCGACCTCTACGTAATCCAATCGGTGTGACAATGAATGACAATCACTCTCTAAACCTTTTAGAGAATATAATGTTGACGGCTGCTAGACCCTCTTTTTCTTTTCTAAATTTTTTTTACACAATTCTGCCATCTTTCCTTTTATTTAATTTCTCATATTAAAACGAAATTATTCCTTTATAGAAATATATGGAAGGTTTATTAAAACCATTATATCCTTTCGAAAAGTATATTAACTTCCATGTTTTAATATTCATTTTTCTTTTATTTAATATCTCATATTAAAACGAAAATATTCCTTTAGAGAAATATATGGAAGGTTTATTAAAACATTATATCCTTTCCAAAATGATATTAACTTCCATGTTTTTAATATTAAATTTCCTTTTATTTAATATCTCATATTAAAATGAAAATATTTTTTTATAGAAATATATAGAAGGTTTATTAAAACATTATATCCTTTTGAAAAGGATATTAATTTCCATGTTTGTAATATTCAATTTCTTTTTATTTAACATCTCATATTAAAATGGAATTATTTCTTTAGAGAAATATATGGAAGGTTTATTAAAACTATTATATACTTCTCAATGGATATTAATATGCATGTTTTAATATTTAAAAAAATCATTATAATTAATAATTATAATTACGTTAAATTATATTTAGTAAATATTAAACTTTTATGTGAATTAAATTAATATATTAATATTAACTATGTTCTCTATTCGTATACAAAAAGTTTGTACATATAATGTGTTTAATATTTAACTGTCAAATTAAATTAATTCAATAATTAATTTAAATTATGTGATTGCTAAACATAACATCAATTGTGTTTGGATTTCATCCGTTTCAACCATAGGGCGTGACCCTGTAAGTTCTTGTAATGTTAGCAGCAATACTAGAACGATTCTAATATTACAAACAATGAGTGGTATCTAGCAATGCATCATTACTACCTAAGTTATAAGAAGTCATGATTCAACATAACCTCTCTGTGATTAACCCTTCATATATCAAATCCTTTTGTCCTTTATATCTAGAATGGACACAAGTCATGGAATAGTCACACTTGCATAGTCCATCTAATGTTTCTTGATATCTTGAGTAGACTATGATAAACAAATAAGTATGATATCTCATATCAACTTATTAGAGCATGGCCATGCATTTCTAGTCTCACTCAATCAAGTGGCCTAAGATATTGCTCTCATTATTTAGGAGGGACAAATCCGATATTGATAAACCATATCCCACTACATAGATCATCGTATATCCAATATCAACCTTTATAGAAAAATTAGTTACGATGGACGTTTGATTGTATCAAAATATATGACTCACGATGTTGGGATAATGATGATCTCAAATCTGAGGATCTCAAGTCTGAGGATCATATACATAGTAATCACTATGAGTAATGTTGTGACTGTTACATAATAATCCAAGAAACATACACATAGCGGGTCACTCCAATATGTTGTTCCCTAACACTCATACTCATGTATTGATTTTGACATCCCATGTCAATGACAACACTTTATCATCAATAAACTACATGTTAGTCTTAATGCATTATTGTTGTCCAAACCCACAATAATACTCGACTAATGATTTTTTTAAGAATAATCATATTATTCTTAGGACATTATTATAAAACAAATTTTTTATATACACTGAAAAGAAACTGAAATAATAATGACAATGCCTTACATTAATAAACAAGGTAAAACAAGTATGTTATTACAATCATCTTATGATTGGTCTTTGGGCATACTCTAACAATTGTAATATAATTACTCTCTATTTATTTATGAGGATAATTAGGAAACATATACAAAAAATTTTATATATAAAATCATTATAGAAATCAAACTTGAAACAAAAGACTTGACACAAAAGAAGATCGAAGAAAACAATTTATATCGAAAGAGAGGATGAAAATAGGGAGTGAAGCCTTTAAGGGAAAAAGACACGATTGTATAAGCACCCCCAAACTCTTTTTATGTTTTGTTTCTCCTATTTTTTCAGTCGGTGTGTATCTGAAACTTTAATTGTGATGAAATTTTACAATGCAAAAAAAATTATATATAATGTTAAAAAAAAAAAAGAGAAACACATGTTTTTATAGATATTTAAGCAAATTTTCCAATGAAATTTTAGAGTCATAAATTCAATAGAAACAACGAACAAATATGTTAGGAAAAGGGTTTATATCTAAAGTGAGGATGAAAACAGGGAGTGAAGCCTTTAAGGGAAATAGACACAATTGTATAAACACACCAAACTATTTTTATGTTTTTTTCTCCAATTTTTTCACTCTATCAGTATCTGAAACTTGACATGTGGTGAAATTTGATAATGCAAAACAAGTTATATATAATGTTTAAAAATAAAAGAGAAATGCATGCATTTGGAGATATCTCAGTGAATTTTCCAATGAAAGATTAGAGTCATAATTACAATTGAAACAACGAACAAATATGATAGGAAGTAGGTATCATGGTTGGCCTCTAACCATTTGGATACATTGCATTTTCTTACTCTTTAAATGGATCAGCCGCGATTTTGTCTTCACCTCTCTTTTTATTTATTTTTCCCCTCAATATTTCTATATGTTGAAATGCAATTATTCTCTATTCATTTATAAGGTTATTTTGTAAATATATAGAAATTTGGCACTTTTATAGTGACTCGTTAGTTTCTATCAAAAGTTAGGATGAAAATAGGGAGCGAAACCTTTAAGGGAAATAGACCTGATTGTATAAGCACCCCCAAACTCTCTTTGGTAGGAAGCAGGTATATTGGTCAGCATCGATTTTATCTTCACTTCTCTTTTTATTTATTTTCCCAAGTAATATTACTATATGTTGCAATGCAATTACTCTCTATTTATTTATATGGATATTCTGAAAACATATAGAAACTTGACACTTTTATTGCGAGCCGTCCGTTTCTTCTTGAGATTTTTTTAAACAATTTTCTAATGTATAAATTCATTAAAGAACACAAACTTGATACAAAAGAAGATTAAAGAAAACAATTTATATTGAATGTGAGGATGAAAACAAGGAGTGAAGCCTTTAAGGGAATTGACATGATTGTATAAAGACCCCCAAACTCTTTTTATGTTTTGTTTCCACCCTATTTTCACTTAACGCATATCTGAAACTTGAATTGTGGTGAAATTTGACAATGCAAAGCAAGTGATATATAATGTTCAAAAATAAAAGAGAAATGCATGTTTTTTAAGATATTTAAGCAAACTTTATAATGAAAGATTAGTGTCAAAATTACAATGGACACAATGGTCAAATATGGTAGGAAGCAGGTATCATGGTTGGCCTCTAACCAATTGTATACTCTCCATTTTTAGACTCTTTAAATTGGTTAGCCTTGTTTTTTTCTTTGCCTCTCTTTTTGTTCATTTTTCCCTTCAATATTTCTATATGTTTCAATGCAATTACTCTCTATTTATTTATATGGATATTCTGGAAACTTATAGGAACTTGGATATTCTACTAGGAGTCGTCAGTTTCTTCTTTAGATTTTTAAAATTTTTTATGTATAAATTCATTAAAGAACTAAAATTTAACACAAAAGAAGATCAAAGAAAAGGCTTTATATCGAAAGTGAGGATGAAAACATGGTGTGATACCTTTAAGGGAAATATACACGATTGGATAAGCACCTCCAAACTCTTTTTATGTTTTGTTTCCCCCCTTTTTTCACTCGGCACGTATATTAAACTTAAATTGTGGTGAAATTTGATAATGCAAAATAAGTTATATATAATGTTCAAAAATAAAAGAAAACGCATGTTTTTGAAGATATTTAAGCGAACTTTCGAATGATAGATTAGAGACATAATTAAAATCTAAAAAACGTAAAAATATGGTAGGAAGTAGGTATCTTGGTTGGCCTCTAACAAATTGGATACTCTGCATTTTTAGACTATTTTAATGGGTTGGCCTCAATTTTTTCTTCACCTCTCTTTTTACTGAGTCGTTAGTTCCTTCTTGAGATTTTTTAAGTTTTTATGTATAAATTCATTAAAGAATGGAAAAACTTGACACTAAACAAGATCAAAGAAAATGGTTGATATCGAAAGTGAGGATGAAAACAGGGAGTGAAGCCTTTAAGGGAAATATACAAGATTGTGTAAGCACCCCCAAACATATTTTATGTTTTGTTTCCCTCAAATATACAAGATTGTATAAGCCTTTAAAGAAACCTGAATTCTGGTGAAATTTGACAATGCCAAACAAGTGATATTAAATGTTAAAAAAATAAAAGAGAAACACATGCATTTGGAGATATTTAAGTGTACTTTTCAATGAAATATTAAAGTCATATTTACAATAGAAACAACGGACAAATATGGTAAGAAGCAGGTATAATGGTTAGCCTCAAACAAATTGGATACTCTTCATTTTCAGCCTCTTTAAATAGGCCAGCCTCAATTTTGTCTTTACCTCTCTTTTTATTTATTTTCCCTCTCAATATTGCTATATTTGCAATGCAGTTACTCTCTATTTATTTATATGGATATTTTGGAAACATACAGAAACTTGGCAGTTTTATTGTGAGTCATCAATTTCTTCTTGAGATTTTCTTTAAAAAAAATTCTGTATAAAATCACTATAGAGCTCAAACTTGACACAAAATAAGATCAAAGAAAATAGTTTATATCGAAAGAGAGCATGAAAATAGGGAGTGAAGCCTTTAAGTGAAATAGAACCGATTGTATAAGCACCCCCAAACTCTTTTTATGTTTTATTTTTCCATTTTTTTCACTCGACATGTATCTAAAACTTGAATTGTGTTGAAATTTTACAATGGAAAACGAATTATATATAATATTCAAAAAAAAGAAGAGAGAAACACATGTTTTTGGAGATATTTAAGTCACCTTTCGAATGAAATTTTAAAGTCATAAATTCAATGGAAACAACAGACAAATTTGGTAGGAAGTAGGTATCTTGGTTGACCTCTAAACAATTGGATACTTTGTATTTTCCAACTATTTTAATGGGTCAGCCTCGATTTTGTCTTCACCTCTCCTTTTATTTATTTTTCCCCCTCTATATTTCTATATGTTGCAATGCAATTACCCTCTATTTATTTATATGGATATTCTAGAAACATATAGAAACTTGGCAATTTTACTGTGAGTCGTCACTTTCTTCTTAAGATTTTTTCAATTTATTTAAGTATAAATTCATTAAAGAACTCAAAATAGACACAAAATAATTCATTTAAGGGAAATAGACACGAATGTATAAGCACCTTCAAACTCTTTTAATGTTCTGTTTCTCTCCTTTTTCACTCGGCACGAATCTAAAACTTGAGTTGGGTTGAAATTTGACAATGCAAAACAAGTGATATATAATGTTCAAAAATAAAAGAGAAATGCATGATTTTTAAGATATTTAAGCGAACTTTCCAATGAAAGATTAGAGTGATAATTACAATGGAAATAACGATCAAATATGGTAGGAAGCAGATATCATGGTTAGCCTCTAACTAGTTTGATACTTTCCATTTTGAGACTCTTTAAATTGGTCAGCCTCGTTTTTTTCTTCACTCTCTTTTTATTTATTTTTTCCCTTCAATATTTCTATATGTTGGAATGCAATTACTCTCTATTTATTTATATGGATATTCTAGAAACATATAGAAACTTGGAACTTTTACTATGAGCCGTTATATTTTTAAAAAATTTATGTATAAATTCATTAAAGAATGGAAAAACTTGACACAAAAGAAGATTAAAGAAAATGGTTGAAATCAATAGTGGGGATGAAAATAGGGAGTGAAGCCTTTAAGGGAAATATACAAGATTGTATAAGCCTTTAAAGAAACCTGAATTGTGGTGAAATTTGACAATGCAAAACAAGTGATATTAAATGTTAAAAAATAAAAGAGAGACATGCATTTGGAGATATTTAAGTGTAGTTTTCAATGAAATATTAGAGTCATATTTACGATGGAAACAACGTAAAAATTTGGTAAAAAGCATGTATAATGGTTGTCCTCAAACAAATTGGATACTCTGTATTTTCAAACCCTTTAACCAATTGCATTTTCAGACTAGGCAACTATGAGTCGTCAATTTCTTCTTGAGATTTTTTTAATTTATTTATGTATAAATTCATTAAAGAACTCAAACTTGACACAAAAGAAGATCAAAGAAAAGGGTTTATATCGAAAGTGAGGATGAAAACAGAGCGTGAAGCCTTTAAGGGAAATATACATGATTGTATAAGCATCACCAAACTCTTTTTATGTTTTGTTTCCCCCCTTTTTTCACTCAGTACGTATCTAAAAGTTCAATTGTGGTGAAATTTGATAATGCATAATAAGTTATATATAATGTTCAAAAATAAAAGAGAAACGCATATTTTTGGAATATTTAAGCGAACTTTTCAAAGATAGGTTAGAGACATAATTACAATTGAAACAACGAAAAAATATGGTAGGAAGCAGGTACCATGGTTGGCCTCTAACGAATTGGATACTCCATATTAAATGGGTCAACCTCGATTTTGTCTTCACCTCTCTTTTTATTTATTTTCCCCCTCAATATTGCTATATGTTGCAATGCAATTATTCTCAATATATTTGTATGGATATTCTTGAAACATATAGAAACTTGGTACTTTCACTGTCAGCCGTTAGTTTCTTCATTAGGTTTTTTCAAACAATTTGTTTATGGTTAAATTCGTTAAAGAACTCAAACTTGACACAAAAGAAAATCAAAGAAAATGGTTTATAGCGAAAGTGAGAATGAAAACAGAGAGTGAAGCGTATAAGGGAAATAGACACAAATGTATAAGCACCTCCAAACTCTTTTTATGTTTTGTTTTCCCCTTCTTCACTCGGCACGAATCTGAAACTTGAATTGTGTTGAAATTTGGCAATACAAAACAAGTGAAATATAATGTTAAAAAATAAAAGAGAAATGCATGTTTTTAAACATATTTAAGCGAACTTTCCAATGAAAGATCAGAGACATAATTACAATGGAAACAATGGGCAAATATTGTAGGAAGCAGGTATCATGGTTGGTCTCAAAACAATTGGATACTTTTTATTTTCAGACTCTTTAAATGTATCGGCCTCGATTTTGTCTTCACCTCTTTTTTTTTTTTTTTCCTCTCAATATTTTTGTATATTGCAATGCAATTATTGTCTTTATTTATAAGGATATTCTGAGAACATATAAAAATTGGGCACTTTTACAGGTAGCCGTCAGTTACTTCTTTACATTTTTTTAAACAATTTTTTTATGTTTAAATTCATTAAGGAACTCAAACTTGACACAGAAGAAGATCAAAGAAAATGGTTTATATCGAAAGTGAGGATGAAAATAGGGAGTGGAGTATTTAAGGGAAATAGACTTGATTGTATAAGCACTCCCAAACTCTTTTACGTTTTATTTCCCCCTTTTTCATTCAACGCGTATTTGAAATTTGAATTGTAGTGAAATTTAACAATACAAAACAAGTGATATATACTGAGCAAAAATAAAAGAGAAACACGTGTTTTTGGAGATATCTAAGTGAACTTTTCAATGAAATATTTGAGTCATAATTATAATGGACCCACATGCCCTTACCTAATGGGCCCGTGTAGCCTACACGACCAACCACATGCTTGTGTGACTCACAGGCTCGACACACGTCCTTACCTAATATAAATTTGTAATTAAAATAATATTTTGAAATTATAATATTAGAGGTTAATATTCTTATATTTTTTTAAATATTTTAAAAATTAAAAATTATAATTTATTTTTAATATAATAATATTTGACTTGATTTAAAGTTAATTTTATATTTTCACAAAAAAAGTTAATTTTATATAAAAATCAATTTAGTTATAAGGGTTGTTTTCAAAAGAAGATAATTGTTTTTTTTTTTTTAAAAGAAGAGTTTAATCTGCTTGACTAGCAAGTTACTGTGATTTACTATTTACCAATCTATTTTTCACGTAAAAAAACATAAAAAATAATGCAAACATTAATTTTTAGGAAACAAATCCACCCCAAAATATTTTGATGTATTTTTCCTTTTAATTTGTGAACAGGCTAGTTATACCATCTCCAACTTCAATTTTAATACCGAATAATAAAAAAACTTAAAATATTTACCATAATAAAACAAACATAAAAAGAAGTAAAATATTAATGGTCTAAGTATGAATTTGAAATGGATAATACGATTTTATTTCATGCTACAGTATTACTATAATATATAATCTCATCATTATTGCACTGCAAATAAAGACATCTATTCAAACCCACACTAAACGGTGAGAAAGATTCAAAGGTAAAACACTTGTTAATAGCTGAAGAAGAAAACCATAGAACTCTAAAGTTTTAGAAATTTAGAATATGTCCCAACTTGAATGCACTGGACCATCGATCAATTTTTCCTAAGTAGAATGATTCATTGTTTGCTAACATGAAAATCTCCGAAAGGTAAAATAGCAAAATACTGAGGTGACCGGCAGGTTCAAAAATTCAACAGCTTATGGTTTTTTTATTTATTCAAATATTAAAAGGAGGCATGAGAATGAGGATCCTGATTTCACATAGCCAAAGCTGTCTTTTTGCATATGGGGCATGAACTCTTCTGCACCAGCCATTGCTTAATGCAACTGAAGTGAAAGTCATGACCACAGTCCAGCTTACCAAGCTCTTCGCCATTAGCATAATCCTCCTGTAAATCGTTTTCAAGCATGGAGAAACGGAAATTAATTTCAATTATCAATACATGTCTTATTCATGGAAATATCAAGAAATGAGGGATCACATTCACATACATACCTGACAAATACAGCAGGGTTTAGTTTCTGCTATAGGTCCCATTGTTAAGGACTGATATTTTTGCCTTCCCAGATTACCCAGAATAGCTTCCTCGCTTAGCCCAGTGCCAACGGTCCCAATTTGCTCCTCCAGATTCAGTATTTCCTAGGAAATAAACAAACAGGAGCTTCAACCCGAGCAGTTTGCTAACATTTTATAAAATTTGAAATAATATCCATTGGATTAAAGATATTTAAATGTTACCTCATTAGACATATTATCAACAAGAAGGCGCATATGCTCGAGAATAATAGGCACCTCAGGTATGCCATAAAAAAAAATGAACAACTTATTACCATCGATTGCAGAAGTCAGAGAGGTCGCACCTTATCCTTTGACATGGCTGAGAAGAGAGGGAATGAGATGGCTTTCGCGTTGGCAGTGGCAGGAATAAATAGGGCTGACGTCCAGAGCGTAGTGGTGTTTTTCTTTTTCTCTGGTTTGTATGCATTATGATTGGTTTGTACTAAAGGTTAGGTTCTGGTATGTGCTGCATTGGATGTCAAAGTATTCCTAGTTGTTGGTTCTGTTTTCTGGTTTTGCTAAATGTTGGTGTGCTGGTTTGAGGGCCACAGCTAGGATGCCCAAATTTGTATACTGTGGTCATTTTTGTGCTTGGTGTTTTTGTCTTTCTGCTGAGTGATGAGGTTAGTGCTTGTTGGCATTGCTGAAGTACCTGGGCTTGGTCTTTCCATAGCCATTTTTGTATCTCATGATTGAGCAAAAAAAAAAAACATACATGGCATGTTTGTGGAAACCCGAAGATAAACATTGATATAGCAGCAATTTCCTTTGTATTGAAACTAGAGAAACAAATATGTTACAATATAATGAACAACCACTGCTATCTAACTAAAACTTTATAAAATAAATAAATAATACTTTAGTCTTACCTCTGGTCGTAAGCCACCATGCCTACGTACATGTCCCAAGGCATTGAGAACCTCTTATGGAAAAGGCTGGTAGTTTAGTTGCAGCTAGTAAGACAATACACTTCTGCAAAACATGTTAGCTTATGGAACAACATACATCAGATATCGGTGCACTTCTCCTTTGAGCAGCAGTTTGAGATTTTTCTGTCGATGAGAGTCTATAATTATGACCAGCTTGTCTCTCAGCTCTTGGTCCCAACCTCAGAGGAATCCGAGCAGGCCTAGGATTGCCATCTCTTACTGAAACGTCCATGTCTTGAACAACTAGGGAAGCACCAGAATGTATCGGATTGTCATTTCCCTGCCTCCAGGGGTCTGATGGATTGGAAATATGTCGCACTCTTTGTCTGTATTGTTCAACCATATTTGGATAAGAGGACCTTACGGATGAATAAGATAGATGCATGCCAGGACCGGATTGGATCCTAGAAGAAGCAACGTTTCCAATGAAGTTTGAGTTCTCATTGGCCAAGTTGAGGTTTGCTTCCATGATCGGCAAAGAAATCATTATATTCCTTCTGTTGTTTCTTAAGTTGTCTTCCTGTCGCGATACGGTATGGTAACGAGAGATGGAAGGACCAACCCTTGACATGGTTGTCCCGTTCCAATATCGGGAAGGTTGCGGAGCTTGCAACGAGTCGGAGACTTGCACAGTTGGCTGCTGCATGGCTGGAAGTGCTAGCACTACCGCTGGTGCTAAGCTTGTACGGGTAACGGGGTATTGCCCTGTAGGTTGTACATTAGAATCGCTTGAGTTCCACGCCTGCAAGTTTGCTGACGTGGGAATCCGTTGACTTGCAGTCCTTCTCAAACGAGTATTTCTTTGAAAGTTGTCAGCTTGCCTAACTTCTGTTGGAACTTGATAGAAGTTAGAGGGTATCGGCAAAGCAGCCCCATGTCTTGAATGACCACTATTGAAGGAATTAGCTGCACTTAAGTAGTTTCTAACATTATGTTGGGCAATATTAGTCCCTGGTTGGTGAGAATTGGCAGCTTGCCGTGCGGAGCTTGAACTATCACCAGTAGCATATTCAAGCGCCTTTCTTTTCAATAAAAGCCTGGTTTGACCATTGGCTGGAAGGCCATCTCTGCTTCTATTAATATTTCTCGCTATTCCTGAGTAAGTCATGATTGGGTTAGAAGAAGAAATGCCGAAGGTCTGATTGCGATCATGATCTCCTGCCGTAGTTCTTGTTCCAGCTCTAAAAAGGTCTAATGATAAGTATGGTCCATTACCCTGACCTGCATCGACTCTTCTTCCTTCATGTACCACAGCATTCAGGTCTAAGTTACGTTGTTGTTGTAGAATACCAGAACCAGCCTCTCGCCTTGGAAATAACGATGAGCCCATCGAAACATTTTCACTACTGATATGACCCTTATCGGCGACACCGCTATTACTTTCTAGAAAAGGGTTAATGGTTGGCTCAGACCTTTGGTTCGTGCCAATTTGATCACCTAGAGGAGAAAGCCAAAAGTCATCACCCAAGAATTGACTAAAGCCAACATGATTTTGGGTATCAAGACTAGAATTGGGTTGACCAATCCATGTCATGGAAGTATGTCCGTCTCTGTCATGAACTAAAGCATCTGGAACCACATTACGATGACCAGATCTAAGATGACCATTGGAGTAAAAGTTTCCGGTAGGGAAAGAATTGGAGCCGCTGCCTTGACCTTGCATTGTGTCCCGAAAGACCTGAAACAAGTGTCAGCAAAATTGTCTTAGTAATGAAGTAATTAACACATATTTATATGCTAGTTTTATCAACTTTAATGATCTCCCATGTGCATTAAGTTATTTCTTTCTTTCCTTGTTCTTCTTCTTAAAACATTCAGCATTTCAATTTAAACTACTTCAACCTAACCAGTTTCCAGCTTTAGCATAGATACTCTGGTCACTTATCTTAATACTAATTATTACTTATATGTTTACATTATGAACTAAAATGAACAGGATTTGCATGCTCTTTTAAATGAAATGACTATATGATATAAACAGAAAGAAATTATTGGTCATAATCGGGTAAGACCTTTCTCTATTTTATGAAACAATGATCTTAATGCATGCAACAACGTCTGAACGTCGTATCTAATTCCATAAAAAAGATTATAATAGTTTTCGTTAGGTTCAGTTTTAATGATGAAAATTTTATTCCATAAAAGATATATACACAAACCTATCAAGTATGACGGAATAAACATGAATGAAGTATTTAAAAAGGCTTGTGTTTGGGACCCTGAAACTATACCGTTAATAATATGGTCTAAATAAAAAAAGCTTACATGCAAAATAGGCCCTTAAACTATATCATTTTTTCAATTAGGTACTTAAAGTTTTTTTTGGTCAAAAGTGATACTTAAACTGTTAATTCATTTCATTTTACCCCCAAAACACAATATGATCAGTCAATAAGAAAATCCCATGTGTCACATTCTTACTAGATTCCATTCAATTTTGAGGTAAAATGAAACGGATTTGATAGTTTCACTTTTGATTAAAAAAAACTTAAGTACCTAAGCGAGAAAAATAATATTATCTGGGGCCAATTTTATAACTAAGCCTTAACAAATGTTTGCAAGAATGAAAAGTTCTTGCCAGAATTCCTAAAAACACGGATTAAACAACCAACCGTTCAATCTAAACTCTAGATTTATAAACATGATTGTCTATTTTCAAGAGGAATAGCAGCATAGAAAAGAAAAGGGCATACATATAATATTGAAATATTAATACTATGTGGCAAACTTACTGTAATCTTAACTATCTTGTTTACTAATATTATGGTACATATGCAAGCAGACTATAAAATTACAGGTACATATACAATCCTTGAAGTCACAAACTTAATTACCAGATGAAGATTTCATTATGCAGGATTTTATAACATAAAAAGTTAATACCATAAGAATATGTATATACATAATGTATAAAATAACTACATGAAAAAGAAAAGCCACTATATTCACATCAGGAAAGGTTTTTTTATATGATACTAGATACAAGGCATGAGGTATCACAGCCTATACCAAACAGGATATCTAATAAAAATTTTAATCACTTATTCATTCAAGTCAAAACAATATAAAAAAGTTTGAATCTCAAATTCTAAAAACTTAATATGTCAGAATGAAGTAAAAATCAAAAACCAATGAGATGGGGTTTCATGTGTGAATTTTCAAACAATTTAATTTAATAAATTTCAATCAACCCTAAATTACAGAAAAAAAATAAACGTTAGAATAAAGAATTGAAAATTTAAGAAAAGAAGTGTAAGTTTGACGAAGGAAAATAAAACCAATGTACCCAAAAATTGGACTTGAAGATTTAGCCAACTTGAACCACACAATCAACTACTAAGTAAATTTATTAATCCAAACTAATATAAGGATAAAAAAGTGCAGATGAAACAAAAAAAATCCAACAAAACACAAATTAAAACTTCTGGATCCTATATAAAACCAAGCCTATTAATGAATTAAGTCATACAACTCCTAAAAAAAATCACACCATGAAACCAAATTTAAATTCATTAAAGAACTCAAATTTGACACAAAAAAACTTAACACAAAAAAAAAAATCAAAGGAAAGGGTTTGTACCGAAAGTGAGGATGAAAACAGTGAGTGAATCCTTTAAGATTAATAGACACGATTGTATAAGCGCCCCCAAATTTTTTTTATGTTTTGTTTCCCCCTTTCTTTTTCACTGGCGCGTATCTAAAATTTGAATTGTGGTAAAATTTAACAATGCAAAACAAGTATTGTATAATGTTCAAAAATAAAAGCAAAAATGGATGTTTTTAGAGATATTTAAGCAAACTTTCCAATGAAATATTAGAGTCATAATTACAATGAAAACAAGTGACAAATATGGTAAGATATCATAGTTGGTCTCTAACCAATTGGATAATCTGCATTTTCAGACTCCTTAAATGGGCTAGCCTCAATTTTGTCTTCACCTCTCTTTTTATTTATTTTCCCTTCAATATTGTTATATGTTGCAATACAATTACTCTCTATTTTTTTATATGAATATTTTAGAAACATATAAAAACTTGTCACTTCTACTGTGAGCTGTCAGTTTCTTCTTAAAAAAATTTTAAACAATTTTTTTCTTAATTCTCATTCATCCTCTCTTTCAATTCATTTTCAATTTCCTTCTCTTTCTTGTATTTGTCGTTTCAAACATTTCTTAATAGACATATTTCCTTAATGGCTAAACACGGTAAAAATTTCATGGAGGTCTTTGTATTAGGATTCAGATTGTATTTTGCTCCTTTACTTTAAAAATGGGAAAATTAATCATTGTGCGTTAAATTAAAGAGAAACTTGGTCCTTCTTGTTAACAATTTTATCAATTTGTATAGTTAAAAACTTACGTGGCTCTTAGAATAACCAAATAGTTATATGTGGTGCACCACATGTACCTTATGCTAACATAGAATGACCAATTTTTATTAATAGAAATTGATTGAATTTTTAACATAAAGACTAATTTTCTCTTTGATCTAATGTATATGGATTAATTTTCCCATTCATTTTAATAGAAGAGGCAAAAGGTATTCTAACTTCTAGTACAAGCCTCCATGATACTTTTACCCAGCAAACACTTATATATAGTTGATTTATTTTCTTATTTATTATATATTTCCTTTTTTACTGTAAAATAGTGTAAACTAAACAAAATAATAAAGGGAAGAAGAAGAATTTTTACAACTTATTTATTCTTTATCCATTGTTATAACTTTATTAAAACTTTTTTTTTCTTTATCTATTGTTATAATTTCATTAAAACTTAAAAAGAAAAATGATTAGGTACATTCACTATAGAATTTTTAGACTCCATAAGTAATATCAGGGGTTGACAAGTATTTTATAATGGTATAATAAAATATTTTAAAAAAAACACATAACAATTTTTTAAAATTATTTGTAGAATAAAAAAAAAAAATACATTATCAGAGTATCAAATACTAACCTCAACTTTAATTGTCACTATAATATTTGATTAATTCGTAATTGAAATATTTATTAACATAGCTTATCCTGTATATCTTAATGGAGTCCTAGACTTTAAAAAGAGTGAATAAATCATTCAAACTAAATTCGATATTCATTAAAATTGTACTACAATCAATGAGGTTGTATTATCTAGTTAACTTAGAATTGAAAATTTAAGTAATATTATTTGCCTTTTTGGAGTCTTATATTTTAAAATGAGTGAATGAATCATTTAAATTCAGTCTAGGATTCATATATGTTTTTTTATCCTTACAACTTTATTAAAATTTGTACTATCGGTATGATATTCAATCAACTCATAATTGAAATATTAATTAACATTGTTTACTTTATTAGAGTCTTAGATTTTAAATTGAATGAATGAATCATTTAAATTAAATCTAAGATTCATATAATATATATTTACTTATCCTTACAATTTCATTTACATTTGTATGATCCTTAATTTGTTCATATTATTTTGTTAACTATTATTGAAATATTAATTAGTTGTTGTTTACCATTTATTATTTTAATAATATCAATTTTTAAAATTAATCATGAATACTAATATACAAAAATGATTTTATGAGCATGTTATGTAAACATTACAAATTAGTAAAATAAATTTTAAGGAGTGTGCAATCAAAGAAGATTATCAGAGCAAACCTTGAAAAACAATTGTGATTTCCAACACATATTTTGAGTCTATAATTTATGTCAGTAAGTCAGATTTCGATATCAAGCTTTTAGTTTTGTCCCTTCATAGTAGAAATTTAAGAGATATTCAATTGTAAAAAATTTCTTGAACTTTCACCAAATCTGACAGAGGATGTCGTATAATAAGCCTTACTGACATAAATTAAGCTCTCCTAAAATTACATATGTTATGCTGATTTTTTTAGCAAATGATAATTCATTTCGAAGACACTCCAAAAATCACCATAAATAAATGCAGGATTTCATAGTGCATACAAAAAAAAAAAGAAAATATAAAATAACGACCTAATAATGGCCTAGGCAAAATGACACACCATGAAGTTTTTTGTTATGGATTATTATTTGTTAATGTTATTTTTTACAAAGTTTGTTAATGTTATTAATATTACTTTAGTTTGTTAAAAATGTTAGTGTTGGAATATAAATGTGTTTATGATTTTTTTTACAATTTCTTCCATTTTTTTAATTTTCCCAATTTTACATATTTCTCTCATTTTTTTAATTTCTCTTTTTTTGTAACAGTAAATGAGTTATACTCACGGTCAAACCAATTAGATAAAAAGTCGATGGTCTAGTTAGTCCAACGATCAGTCCAGTATTAAAACCAACTGTGTGTTTGATAAAAAATAAAAATTTTCTAGAATATGTTTTTTAATATTTTAGGTATTTGATAAGGGTTAGGGAAAAAGTCAAAGGAAAATGTAGGGTAAGTCAAAGGGGAAAAGGGGTGTTTTCCCGTAAAATAACTTACCACTTTTTTTGGTAAGCCATTTTACAGCAGCCAACCCCTAAAACCTAAAAATTATCGAATGATTTCTAATCTTTAGCTTGTGCATTGCCAAATCAAAATTAACTTGGGTATGCTCCCTATGAGCGAAGTGCTTTGTCTTTCCAAATCTTGCATTCAAAAGAGAACTTCTATTATTCAAAATGATCATACATTTTTCCCTCCTATGACTAAATTATTTCTACTTCAAACGAGTAGACTCCAACTTCTTAACAGACGAGCGACTTGTTGTTTTACCAATCACTATTGAACCTTGCAGAATAAAAGGCTGACAGTCTTTTGACCTTCCATAAAAATGAGAGTCTCACGAAACATTTTAATGTTGCTTAATTCGATGTTAATTCTACAAATCTTTGAGTCTAACATACTCAAGAAGATGAGATTCTTCCTTAAATCAGGTACATGTTTGACATCTGACAATGTCCTGATTGCCCCGTCATGTATCCTAATCTAAACTGTACCTACATCGATTTTCTTATTGGATGAATCGTTCCCCATATGCACAACTCCACCTTCAGCTGAGGTGTATGTGGAGAATCAGTCTCTATTGGGCTCAACCCTTGTAACTTGTTTTTCTCTCCGGTAAACCGAAAATCCAAAATCACATTTTGAATTTTAGTTTTCTGGCTAGACTAACCACGACTATCGCCGTTAGAATAAAACAGTTTAAAATTTGGAAAAACCCGACTCAGACTATGTTGTCTTAATGAGAATTGAATCCAATCTAAATTTCCCTTAGCGGACTGCCGTTAAGTGTGTTCATTGGAAGTCGAATGTGCTACAAGCCGATTCTTCCTCCCAACTATAAATCGAAACAACCTTCAAACCAACGGATCCTTTTTGAACTTGAAAGTGTAAGGATTTTAAAAGGAAAGGTCGATTGTCAATCCAAGTTTGCAGAAAATTGAGAAATATATTCGAAGATATAAAGTGCTTTTCAACTCTCACGATTGGAATTGAGTCGTTGCTTTAGCCTTTGGCTTTTTGGAAAATTAGCTGAGCATGATTATGGAAGAAATCATACTCAACCATTTTTAAGAAAATAAAATCTTAAAAATGAAATGTAGAGAAAAAGAGAATTTTATAGAACTTAGTAAACAAAAATAAAACAAAATAATGAGGGATGATTTTCTAGCTTACCCCAAGGGGGTATTTATAGTTCTCCAAAACCCTAAAAATAACCTAAAAATAATAAAAGATAATTCTTGAAAATATTTAAATTAAATCTAAAAATAAAAGATAATTTCTAATTTTTGAATTTAAGATGCAGTTGATCCGCTCGTCCATCCTTGCTGACTAGGCCTTTTGGAAGCTGTTGACTGGATCTTCTAGAAGCTGCTGACTGGATGCCACGTCAGACTCTCATGCCCAAAGTCATGCCCACTAGCCCAGCCTTGATTCCAGAAAATAAAACTACAAAACTTTGCCTTCTAAGTGCAATTTTCATAATTGAAGTCCTGCATAGAAAACGCACAAAAACGTCCAGATTAGCAACATGAACTAATTATTAAAGAGTAATTAAGGATAAAATAGTAATCAAATGAAACACTTATCAGTCTCTATTGGGACACATGTGGAAAGAACACCTCAAATCCAGGATTCATTCAGACGTAAAGTTAGACATTTTGGTCGTAGACACCAACAACCAATCATCACCCTTGTCATTAGCCAAATTAGTATCGGCTAATTCTTACTCGTTGCTCTTAACAACCCTCTTATTTTGTAGTTTGTAACAATCTATTTTAACGTGACCTAACTACGTTCAATAGCAACAACTCTTGTCATGATTCCTTGATGGTACCTAAACCAAAGCTTGCCTATCTAACTTTCTATTCGTACCGAACTTATTGTCGATTTTGTCTTTGCTCAACAAATGACCCTTCAAATCCTCGAACGAGAGTTTATCTCTACCATAAATCAGGATCTCCCTATTACGACAAAGGAGGAAGAAGAAAAGTGTTGCGGCACTAGAGAGAAGAAGGACAACAGAAAAAGGAAGAAAATGAGTGGTGATTACAATGACGCGCAATGGTTGTCATAATGGTTGAGGGTGGTACTAAGGGCGACGATGGAATAAAAAGAAGAAGATGAGGAGGATGGGTGATGAAGTGGTGGTGTTTAGGTCGAATAGTGGTGGCTAACAGTGGAGGAAATAAGGCTAAAATAAAAGCAATGGTGGTTCAAAGTGGTGCAAAAGGAAAGGAGGAGAGAAAAGAGAGGAGTAAAGGAGGAGCCAAAAGACGGAGTGACAAAAAATGAATAGAAAAAATAAAAGATGAACAACATAAGGTGTCATTCAACTTGTCCAGGTTCAATGAACATCCCACAAGGTTAGGGTGAAGATAATGGTATGTAAAGGAGACAAATGAGCCAAAAGGGATCATGGGAGTGAAAAGGGACTTAATGAGGAAAGGTTGACTCACACACAAGGAAAGAATCTTTTCCCATGCATGGTAACTTGATTGGATGGCAAGGAGTGTTCACACTAGCTAAAGTTGTCAAAAACTTAAATAAAAAATTGGGATTATAGGGAATTGATTATAAGACCTTTAAGAAATTAATTAAGCACTTAACCACTTGACCACATTACTCCTTATGATTATTTTAACAGAAAATATTGAAAAACATGGGATGACCTTTGCTAAGGGTTGAAAACAAATTTGCACCAAATAGAAATTAACGAGAGGAAAGGGATTCAAACTCAGATCATCAAAGACAACTCTACCACTACTCAAATCACTATAATTGATATTTATTTATTATCAAATGTGCTAAGGTCGTCTAAAAAATCGAACGTGACCATTCTCGGTTCATTAACTCAATTTCCATTAAATTGGTTTTTGGGATGTCACAATTCTCTTCTCCTTAAAAAGAATTTCGTCTTCGAAATTCCTATTGTCATGCCAATACACTTATCCTCAAAGTTCATAACTCTTCTTTCTAAACCGACCACCACGCTTTCACTACTTAACCCTGATTCCATTGTAGTTCCAATACTTCACCTTAAATCTCCAATGGATTTCTTATTTACTTACATGGATTATCTTAAGGGACTATCTATAGAAATATCACTAACGATTCCCTCATTCCTAAATTTCTCAATTTCAAAAATACACTATTAACAAAAAACATTTAAGGAAAACTAATTCTCAATTAATGCAAGGTATAATTAGAATGGATCGTCAAAATACCTTCATTGACATCAGATGCATCTCGATCCTCTCTATGCCTAGTAGCATAAACCAGTCTCTAATTCTGTTTCTAAGTTGAAGCTTGCATTTTAACTAAGAGAATGGCATGAACTATCTTTAACACGATGCTCAACGGACCTTCATCTGAGGTATGCACTTTACTTTTTCCAATATTTGCCCTAATGACGCTTACTACAGTATTTACAAATAAAAACTCTTGTTTAAACCAATACAACCTCTAGCACTAGCTTTTACAATCATTCAATTATGGTCTATCCTCTCTAGCCTGCTCAAAAGGTCTTGTATTCGGACTAATATAACTAGATTTCCTTTTATTTCGTACTTTATTCTTTTCCTTTCTCTCGTGTTCTAACCATTTACTCCCTTCTAATATCTTGTTCTTCTCAACCATTGTAACACCTATAACTCGACACCGTCGTCAGCTAGGGTCCCGAGAGTTTCAAACCATTCACAGAAGATAATTAAAAATAATTTAATCTTTTATTTCGATTGAATTGCACTCGACAGTCTAAATTTCAATACAAATATGAATCTCATACATATTTACAACACTCCAAAAGTATCAGGGACTCGATTGAATCATAAATTTAACATCTTACGAAAGTATCAAATTTTTTTCCAAAATAGGGGTTACACGGCCGTGTGTCTCAAACACATGCTCGTGTGCCCTATTGTACACACTCGTGCCATAAGACGTGGGCACACCCGAACCACCATCACATGGTTGTGTCACAAACTGTGTGCTAGATCGTGTGAGCATGCAAAATTACCCCACACGTCTGTGTATGAGACCGTGTGCTGGACGGCGTATACATGCGAAATAGGGCCACACGGTCGTGTCCCAGCCCGTGTATAGCCCATGTGAAACATGCACCTAATTTTCCCAGGGCACACGCACGTGTGGTGGCCCGTGTTCCAAGTCATGTGTACTTACGAAATGCCCAATTTAACATGCAAAATTTCTTACAATTAACTTAACATGTACTTAACTTACCATGATTCAATTTCCTAAAAATATGCATATTAATTCAAGCAAACCATACTCATATAAGTGTCATACCATTCACATTCATCAATTCATCCGAATAAGCTCATTAGCATTTCAACATACATGTCAAAACATTCAACCCATAACAAGCATTCAACATCTTCGTAATCCATTCTTCTAAGCTATCCTCATTCTAATAGTTTTAAACAAACTCAAGCAAAGTACAATTTATTACCCTAGTACATGTCATATAACCAAGTGATTCAAAAACTATTGAACGAGCTCCCTAAATAGTGTGATTCTTCTTGAGGATCCAATCTTCAACAACAAAATAAATCTACAAAACAATAAACAAATACACCGATAAGCTTACAAAACTTAGTAAGTTCGTAAGAACAATTAACTTATAGAATAACATATTCAGTTATAGAAAGAGTAATAAAACATATTTGTTATCCCGTGACATTAGCATCAAGTTGATCTCTTCGGTCTTCTAGAAATTTAGCTCATACGAGCCCAAACAAAGTTTAACTCTTACGAGCCCAAATAGAGTTTAGCTCTTATGAGCTTAGATGGAATAACGCTCTTACGAGCTCAGACAGAATACACTCTTATCGAGCTAGAATTTAGAAAATTTCTCCATCGAGCCAGAGTCTAAAATATTCTTAAATGTCTTCCATCTCGTTCCAACTCAAGTATATGACCAAGATAATGAAACTATAATTATCAAATAAAAATTTAATTACACGAATTTATCGGACTAGTTTACAGTTATGAATAAACTCTAAGAACTATTCTGATATTTTCCCTTTTCCTCGATCCGCGGCACAGTCTTGATCTATCACAATAAATTATTCAATTTTTCTCATTAAATCCTGGAATTTAAATCATTTATTGCATTTACGTCCTTTTTAGGCAATTTACAAAATTACCCCTAACATTTTATTATTATTCAATTTAGTCCTTAGACATTAAATATGCAAAATAATCACTTTCTCTTCAAACCCATACTAGTTGAATACATAAGGATACTTCCCCAATCTCTAAATGCAATTATTTCACATTAAGTATATTTTTGTCATTTTAGCAATCTAGTCCTCAAACCCTAAAATCATTAAAAATCACTTTACAAAGTCAACAAATCTAACAACCAAGCTTCCAAAGCTTTAATAAATTTCCTAGATCAAGTTTATTAATCAATAGCAAGGTTTATAACATTTGAAAAAAATCACAAATTAGTCCTTGGGTTAGCTAGATTAAACTAATACGGACTCAAAAACATAAAAATAACTAAAAACGGACGAAGATTGCTCACCAAATCAACGACAAAAAGCTTGGATGATGGTTTCTTCTTCCTCCTCTTAGGGTTTCGATTTTTAGCAAACTAAAATGACGAAGATGACTCTTTCATCTTTTAATTTTAGTTAAAAAATTCATTTTTTTTACAATTTTACTAATTTACCCTTTATTCACACTTAACTCTTAACCAAATTTAAGTCAAAATTATCCACTCAAGTTACAAATGGTTACATTACCATTTAAGGACCTTAACTTATCCTCCAATTGACATCTAATCCCTTTAATTAATAGAATTCAACTTTTAAGCCTTTTACGATTTAATTCTTTTTACTTAATTAACCATCCAAACGATAAAATTTCTTTAAAAAAATTAATATGACTCTAATGTCATCATAAATATTAAATAATTAATATTTATGACCCGACTCGTCGGAGTTGTGATCTCGAAATCACTATTTTGACACCACTGAAAATAGAGCTATTACAACCGTAGTCTCGAAAACCCTTTCTAAAACTCCCAACATTGCTTGGATATTGTATCATCCCTAGTCTCTTAATTTCTACCTTTTCCGGTAGACGCATTAACGAAGCCATTTGTCTCAGGGTCAGGCACAAGTTCTTGAAAAAGCTAACGAATAATCTTGAGCTACTCGATATTGCGCTCCTCGAAATCACATAGCACAAGTTCACATACCTCGGGTTTTCATAATGCTTTCTTGAGTTTAAAGTTTTATCTTAATCTAAAGTTCAAAAATAAAATGTCTAATTCTTTCCTGAGTGTTTACAATTTTAATCTATAATTTTAAACAATACAATCTTAATATTTATCTATTGTTTAGTAGTAACAATACTAACTTAGGAACGGCATCGGAGTTCTTGGATTTAACCTATTTGAAAATCTCATGAAATTTTCTTGTGGCATGGTTCCCAAAATACCCCTTTCTAATATGCATGCAAACTAAAAAAAAATCCATGGTCCGAGTTTTGAATCGAACTCTGATACCACTAAATGTAACACCCCAAACTTGACCTAGTCGTTATGGCCAAATTCGAAAAGCTACATTGGCCATTGGAATAACCCAAAAAAACTTTCATAATTTCAAACATACTTTTTTTAAACCATCTTGCACAGTTCATTCAAAACTAGTAAAATCTAACGTTCAACTTTATTTTCAATCTCATTTCAAAAACCATTTGTCCATGAAAATGACAAATATAAACTTCCAGAATTTTTAAAAAAATATTTTAAAACTATTGGCTTATCAATTCAAAACAAATGAAATAAAACGTTTATTTTAAATTTCATAAAAATTGTGCAAATTTCAAGAATCGAAATAAATAATATCTTAATTGTAAACATTCAATCATTTATTCAAAACTATTTTAGATTTTCAATCATACTTCTAAATCATTTTTCTTTTTATTCAAAATTAGAGAACTTGATTATTTGTCATTATTTCGGAAATAAAAACGTATTAACTTCATAACTCAAATGTTTTTGGAAAACTCATTTGTAAACATTAATAACTTTGAAAACTAAGTCTAGTTTTATTAAAAAAACTCATTTTTCAGACATGCATCGAAAAATGTGTTATTGACAGATTTTATTTTAAAAATCGAGTTTATAGTGAAATCTTATCAAATACTAATCTATGCAATTTTTAAAACTTAATGCCATGCAAGCAATTTATGCAAATCAGAATAAAAAATCCCCAAAAAAATAAAATCTCATGCCATAATCCATACTCAAACTTATTTCAAACTTAAAAAATCAAAATATCAAAATAAACTTTAATTTAAAAATAATTTCGAGAAACTCCTCCAAATGTCGTCATCGAATCCTAACCTCGGAGATATTTGTAAAATTTGAAAACTAGAAAAGGTGAGCTATAAAACTCAATGTGAGTATTAATTCAAGTATTAAGCAAGAATTCAGTACACAAACCAAAATAACAACAAACACATACTTATAATACAAAACAATCAATTTTCTTCGTGCACATGATCATATTGATGCAATTTTTTGTAAAACAGTTATGCAACTTTCTTTGAAAACATCCTACCCATCGCTACTATACTCTAAAATCGAGTTCCAAAAACTCGTCCATCCAAGCACTCCAATTGCAGACAAGTTGCCATGTAGGTTGTGGACGAAGTCACCAATATTTGCAGATAAACTGCCACATAATCAAATCGTGAACAATGTCACATTAATGCAAATAAACTCCCACATTCTTCCACCTTTCACATATCCCACCCCATGCATGTGATATGGCCACAATATCACTTTTTCTCTTAAAATACATAGGCATGCTTAACATGCAAATCACATATGTACACATGGTACAAAATTTCACGTTTTATAAATCATGCAAAAATCAAATATGCCATAAGATCACATAACATGAGAATGAAATTTTCATACTTTTCAAATCAATAATAATTAACAAATCAAACGTCATACATATAACCAAAATCAATGGTTTCGAATCACTTACTTGGCATAATCCATAACGATGGGTTTCATCTCTCTTTATGGATACTTAAAGTATCCTCATTTAATCATAATTTAAATAATAATAATTTTAACAATATAAAACATAGATTTATATTTGTTTCATGTTAAAACCCACACCTGATAGTAGATCTAACGCAAATCATTAGTCTAAAGAAACACCCACACTTGAATCTAATCGATAGGTTACCTACTTATCAACAAAAGTAATCTTTCATTAGGGAGGTTGTTTTTAAATGTTTTATAAGATATATCAATTTAACAAAACTCTCATCTACACTTACTCTATAATAATCAATCGAAGATTGATCTTGTTTCCAACATCAAGGGTTTTTCGGAATGGTATCAGTCAACCCTTCATTAAAAGTAGAATACGATGCGCTAATACTTAAAAGAAAATACATTAAAACCCCTTAAACACATTGGACCTACAGGAAAAAGTAGGGAAGAAATAGTAGATTTCATTACACTACAATACTTACTCTATCTTGATTAAAAGGAGAGGGTCGAAAGATCATTGTGCTCTTGAATCGAAGAAGGATGAAATCTAAAAAAAAAGGATCACTTGAAAAAGTGAGTCACTTAGTCAATATTTTAAAACATAATATTTAAACTTATTGAAATATGTATAGAATTTTCATTTACTATAAGGATGATAGAGGTTAGAAAATGGTGAAGAAAAGAGAGAGAATCACTAAAGCCGGTGGAGGCGTGACGACGACGATTACGATGGAGACGGAGGTCCGACGACGCTATGTCAGAGGAAGAAGAAGAAAAGTGTTGTAGCACTAGAAAGAAGAATGACAAGAGAAAAAAGGAAGAAAATGAGTGATGATTACGGTGGCGTGCGGTGATCACAATTAACCAAAAAAAAAAAACATTTATCACACATTGAAACTATAATTATTATTAAAATAAAAATTCTAGTATTAAATAATTTTATTAAAATAATAAGCTCTATTAGTTCTATTAATAACTTATTAAATGCAAATATTTAATTTGAATAATATTAAAAATTATAATATTAGAGATTAATATTCTAATATTTACAGATATTTTAAAAATTAAAATTTTTAATTTATTTTTATTTAATAATATTTGCCTTATTCTCTTGACTAGTAAGACAATGTTATTTTCTATTTATTAATCTATTTTTCATGAAACAAATAAATTTTCATAGAAGAAACATACCTCGAAACGATTTGATGTATTTTTAATTTGTTAACAGGCTAGCTATATGATCACACAGTCTCCAATTTCAATTGAAATATTGAATAATAAAAAGAAGTAAAATATTTACCACAATAAAACAAAAATAAAAAGAAGTAAAATACCAACAGTCTAAATGGTGATAAAGATTCGAAGGTAAAACACTTACTAGTTTTAGGGTAAAAAGGCTAGGCTAAAGAAGAAAACCATAGTTTTAGAAATTTGGAATATGAGCAGTTAACAATATGGGCCAATTTGAAAGCATTGGACCACCGATCACTGCTTTCCTAAGTAGAATGATTCATTGTTTGCTAACATGAAAATCTCCGAAAAGTAAAATAACAAAGTTGCATAAAATACTGAGGTGACTGGCACGTCCAAAAATTCAGCAGCTTATGTTTTTTTTTTTTATTCAGATATTAAAAGGAGGCATGAGAATGATGATCCTGATTTTAAATAGCCAAAGCTGTCTTTCTGCATATGGGGCATGAATTCTTCTGCACCAGCCATTGCTTAATGCAATTGAAGTGAAAGTCATGACCACAGTCCAGCTTACCAAGCTCTTCGCCATTAGCATAATCCTCCTGTAAATCGTTTCCAAGCACAGAGAAATTGAAATTAATTTCAATAATAAAAAAGATGTTTTGTTCATGGAAATGAGGGATCACATTCACATACATACCTGACAAATACAGCAAGGTTCAGTTTCTATTAGAGGTCCCATTGTTAAGGATTGATATTTTCGCCTTCTCAGATTCCCCAAAATAGCTTCCTCGCTTAGCCCAATGCAAACGTCCCCAATTCGCTCCTCCAGGTTTAATAGTTCCTAAACAACAAACAAACAAACAGGAGCTTCATCCCTAGCAGTTTTCTAACAATCCGAAATAATATCCTTTGGATTAAAGATATTTAAATGTTATCCCATAAGGCATATTATCAACATCAAGGCGCATATGCTCAAGAAAATTAGGCGCCTCAGGTATGCCATACAAACATGAACGATCGATTACCATTACATCCTAACATACATGCCATATTGCCATGTTTGTTAAAACCCAAAGATAAACATTGATATAGCAGTAATTTCCTTTGTATTGAAACTAGAGAAAGGAATATGTTACAAAATATATGAACAACCACTGATATCCAACTAAAACTTTATAAAATAATACTTTAGTCTTACCTCAAGTCGTATGCCACCATGCCTACCTACAAGTCCCAAGGCATTGCTAACCTGTTATGGAAAAGGCAGGTACTTCAGTTGCAGATAGTAAAACAATATACTTCAGCAAAACATATTAGCTTATAGAGCAACATACCTCAGATACCAGTCTAATTCTCCTTTGAGCAGCAGTTTGAGATAATACCGTTGATGAGAGTCCAGAATTATCACCAACTTGTCTCTCAGCTCTTGGTCCCAACCTCAGAGGAACCTGAGTAGGCCAGGGATTGCCACCTCTCTCTGAAATGACCATGTCTTGGACAGATAGGAAAGCACCAAAATGTATCGGATAGTAAGTCCCCTGCCTCCAGAACTCAGATGGATTGGCAATATCTCTCACACTTAGTCTGTATTGTTCAACCATATATGGATTAGGGGACCATATGGACGAATACAATAGATGAATGCCAGGACAGAATTGGATCCTGGAAGAGGAGGAAACGTTTTCAATGAAGTTTGAATTCTCATTGACCAAGTTGAGGTTTTCTTGCATGTTCGCCAAAGACATCATCATATTTCTGCTGTTGTTGCTTAAGTTGTCTTCCTGTCGCAATACGGTCTGATAACGAGAGATTGAAGGACCAACCCATGACACGGTTACTCCGTTCCAATATTGGAAAGGTTGTGGAGCTTGTAACGAGTTGTAGACTTGCACAGTTGGTTGTTGCATGGCTGGATTTACTAGCAGCGGCGTTGGTGCTAGGTTTGCTGATATGGGAATCGGTTGACTTGCAGTCCTTCTCAAACGGGTATTTCTTTGAAAGTTGTCAGCTTGCCTAGCTTCTGTTTGAACTTGATAGAAGTTAGAGGGTGTTGGCAAAGCAGCCCCATGTCCTGAATGACTGCTATTGAAGGAATTAACTGCACTTGAGCAATTTCTGACATTATGTTGGGCAATATTAGTCCCTGGTTGGTGAGAATTGGCAGCTTGCCGTGCGGAGCTTGCACTACCATCAGTAGCAATTTCAGGTGCCTTTCTTTTGCATAAAAGCCTTGTCTGACCATTGGCTGGAAGGCCATCGCTGTTAATATTTTCTTCTATAATATTTCCCGCTATTCCTGAGTAAATCATGACTGGGCTAGAAGAAGAACCATCAAAGGTCTCAATGTGATCATGATCTCCTACCGTCGTTCCTGTTCCAGCTCTAAAAAGGTCTAATGATAAGTGTGGTCCATTACCCTGACCTGTATCGACTCCGCTTCCTTCATGTACCACGGCATTCAGGTCTAAGTTACGTTGTTGTTGTTGTTGAAGACTAGAACCAGCCTCTCGCCCTAGAAATAACGATGAGCCGATCGAACCATTTTCACTATTGATATGACCATTAACGGTGACACCGTTATTATTTTCTAAAACAGGGTTAAAAGTTGGCTCAGACCTTTGGTTCGTGCCAACCTGATAACCAAGAGGCGAAAGCCCAAAGTTATCACCCAAGAATTGACTAAAGCCAACATGATTTTGGGTATCAAGACTAGAATTGGGTTGACCAATCCTTCTCATGGAAATATGTTCGTCCCCGTCATGAACTAAAGCATCAGGAACCACATTCCAATGATCAGATCCATTACCATTGGAGTAAAAGTTTCTGAAAGGGAAAGAATTGGAGCCGTTGCCTTGACCTTGCATTGTGTCCCAAAATGCCTGAAAACAAGTGTCAGCAAAATTGTCTTAGCAATAAGGTAAGTACTTGATTTTAACATAGTCCAAGTGCAAGGTGACAATGTAAGATATGCATGATATCAATAGACACATGGAAAAAGACTGAATGAAACAGTGATTCTACGTCATTTGTGTTTCTTTTTCAATAGTTTTATATCACATCAATATTTTCATTCTTAATTTTAATATTTTCATCCTGAAAAAATCAAATTAAAATTAAAATCCTAAAATTCAAGATAAAATTATTGATGTGACTATTGAAAAGAGATAATATCCTTGTGTCAGACAATCCTTTCATAGATATCTGTTGCTGAATGTCAAAAAGAGAAATAGTTTATAGTAATTAACACATAATTATATGCCAGTTTTATCAACTTTAAAGATCTCCCATCAACATTAAGTTCTTTCTTTCTTTCCTTGTTTTTCTTATTAAAAAATTTAAACTTAACCTACTTCAACCTAGCCAGTTTCCAGCTTTAGCCTAGATACTCTGGTCACTTATCTCAATATTAATTATTACTTATATGTTTAAATTATGAAGTAAAATGAACAAGATTTGCATGTTTTTTAATGAAATGATTACACGATATATCGTTAGGTTTAAAAGCATAAAAAATGATTGGTCATGATTGGGTAAAAGCTTGCTCTAATTTGAGAAACAATGATCATACCAATATGTTGCCTGCATCCATTCAACGATGTCTGGACGTCGTACTCAATTCCATCAAAAAGATGATAATAGTTTTCTTCATATTCAGCTTTTAAGACGAAAATTTTATTCCATGAAATGTATATACACAAACCTATCATTTATGGCGGAATAAATATGGATGAAGTACTTAAACCCGACTAAGTTCAATAATAACACAATCTAAAAAAAAGTCTTAAATGCAAAATAAGCCCTCAAACTATACTGTTTTTCTCACTTAAGTCCTTAAAGTTTTTTTGTCAAAGGTACTTAAAATATTAATTCAATCTCATTTTACCCCAAACACAAAACCAGTCAATAAGAAAGTACCACATATCATTTTCTTACTAGATTTAGTACAATTTTGATGTAAAATGAAATGAATTGGATAATTTAAATACCACTTTTGATTAAAAAAACTTTAGGTACCTAAGTAGAAAAATGTGATATAGTTTGTAGCCAGTTTTATAGTTAAGCCTTAAAAGTGGATTTGCAAGAATGAAAAGTTCTTTGCCAGAATTCCTAAAAACACAGGTTAAACAACCAACCATTCAATCTAAACTCTAGATTTATAAACATGATTGTCTATTTCAAGAGGAATCGCAGCATAAAAATGCAAAGGAAATACATATAATATGGAAATACTAATATTGTCAAAGTTTATGTGGCAAACTCACTGCATTCTTAACAATCTTGTTAGCTTAGGTTATGGTACATATGCAAGCAGGCTATAAAATTACATGTACAAATAAAATCCTTTAATTCACAAACTTAATTACCAAATGAAATTTTCATTATGCAGAAATTTATAACATTAAAAAGATAGTACCAACAAAATAAGAATATGTATATACATAATGTATAAAATAACTATATGAAAAAGAAAAGCCACTATATTAACATTAGTAAAAAAAAAATTTATACAATATTAAAGATAAGAGATAAAGTAATACAGTTCGAATCCATATTAAATAAGTGTTTAATAAGAATTAACCATCGTTCCACGTTCAAGTAAAGACAACATAAAAAAAATTTTGAATATTAAATTCTAAACACTTAATATATTAAAGTGGAGTGAAAATTAAAACCCAATGAGATGAAGTTCAATATATGAATATTTAAATAAAAAAATTAATAATTTTAAATTAACCCCAGATTACAAAGAATTAAAAAATTAAGAAAAAAAAGCATTAGATTAATGAAGGAAAATAAAAATAATGTACCCAAAAATTGGTCCCGAAGATTTAGCCAACTTGAACCACATAACCAACTAGTAAGGATGCTATTAAGAGAGTAAAGATAATCTGAAACTTAATCATTAGCAGAAGATTCCTCCACAAATTAAGAAGTAAAATGAAATAAAACTAAAGTGCAGATGGTTAGATTACAACCAAATAAAATCCAAATAAAACTAATAAGTAATTTTATTAATAAATTAAGATAAGGATGAAAAAGTGCAGATTAAAACCAAATAAACGCAACAAAACACAATTTGAAACTCTAGATCCTATATAAAACTAAGCCTATCAATGAGTTAAGTCATAGAAATCATAAGAAAAAGAAAATTTATAGACAACATGGAACCAAATCAAAATTCATTAAACATCTTAGACTTAGAAAAAAGAAGATTAAAGAAAAGGATTTATACCGAAAGTGATGATGAAAACAAGCAATGAAGACCTTAAGGCAAATAGGCACGATTGTAAGTCACCCACAGTCTCTTTTTACGTTTTGCTTCTCTTTTTTTTTTCTTTTTTTTCACTCGGTACTGATATAAAATTTGAATTGTGGTTAAATTTGACAATTCAAAATCTTGGTTATATAATATAAAAAATAAGAGAAAAATGTATGTTTTTGGAAATATTTAAACAAACTTTCCAATAAAAGATTAAAGTCGTAATTACAAAGGAGACAAGAAACGAGTATGGTAGGAAGCAAGTATCATAGTTGGTCTCTAACAAATTAGATACTCTGCATTATCAAACTCTTGAAATAAGTCAGCCTCGATTATGTCTTCGCCTCACTTTTTATTTTTATTTTTTTCTCTCAATACTTCTATATGTTATAATGCAATTACTTTCTATTTCTTTATATAAATTTTTTTTGGAAACATATAGAAATTTGACACTTTTACTTTGAGCTGTCAGTTTCTTTTTGGTATTTTTTTTAATAAATTTCTTAATTCTTATTCATCCTCTCTTTCTTCGTTTTTGGTTTCCCTCTCTTTCTTATATTTATTTGGATATTTCAAACCTTCCTTAATAAACATATTTCCTTAATAGCCAAACACAGTAGAAATACCATGGAGGTCATTGTATAAGGAGTCAAATTGTATTTTGTCCATTTACTTAAAAAATGAATAAATTAATCATTATACTTTAGATCAAAGAGCAAATTCGTTTTTTCTATTCAAATTTTTATTGTTTAAAATTTGCACGGCTATAAGAATATCCAGATAGTTATATATGGTGTGTTACATGTACCTTATGCTGACGTACCACGACAAGTTTTTAATAATAGAAATGAATTGCATTTTTAATAGAATGACTACTTTACTTTTTGATCTACGTGCACAAATTAATTTGCACATTCTTTTTAGCAGTTGGGGTAAAATGCAATTTGACTCCTAATACAAAAGTCTTCATGATAGTTTTACCCGCCAATCACCTGTGTAGTAAATTTATTTTCTTATTTATTTATATATTTTCTTTTTTACCTTAAAATAGTGTAAAACAGGATAATAAAGGGAAGAAGAAACAATTTTACAAGGTTTTTTTTTATCTATTGTTATAACTTCATTAAACGTTAATTGTCACTATATTATCAGGTTAACTTGTAATTGAAATATTAATTAACATAGCTTACCCTTTATATTTTATTGGAGAGTGAATGAATCATTTAAACTAAATCAAAGATTCATTAAAATTGTATCATAATCATTGAGGTCGTATTATCTAGTTAACTTATAATTAAAAATTTAAGTAGCATTATTTGTCTTTTTTTTTGGTAAAAAAGAAACAGCTAGAAGCGATTACATGAAATCTTAGTTTATGCTAAGACTAGTATCACTACTATCTTGTTGTAAAAGACGAAAAAGTGAAGCTGGAGGTGCTCGAAATATATGTAAAAGAAAGTCCCTTGAATTTGAATTCTTTGCCATTGCATCTGTGACTTTGTTGAAAGTTCTTGGAATATGTCGAAGACGAATCTGCCAATTCCTCCGTAAAGCCTGATGAATGAGACACACTTCTATCAAGTTGCTACTACTGTCCCCACCCGAATGTAGAAGGTTAATCAATAGAGCATTATCACTCTTGACCTCAAATTTTCTATAACCTTTATCCCATGCCAATAGTAAGCCTTCAAGCAAAGCCCGTGCTTCTACTTTGAATCACGAAGAACTCCACTACTGACGCTTGCTTCCCATCTGTAGAGACCGCTCCATCTGAATTTAGTTTAATCCAACCTGTATCTGGAGGAAGCCAGTTCAAAAGCACACTTGTGGCCTACAAAGCTTTCACTTATTAACCGAACTCATGGTAACTCTTGGCCCATGAACACCCCATGGTAATCATAGATTGTGAATTTCTGTGGGAACTAGAGAAGATGAATTCATTCTTAACCTTCCAAATTAGCCAACAAAGAATAGCAAAGAGCGTTGGCCATTCCATATCTGCCACTCTGAGCTGACCTTTATCTTGCACATTCCAAGTTAACCAATCATGTAAAGATAATGAAAAGTATAGATTATGAACCTATGTTGGAATTATAGTCCTCCAAATGTTGATCGCAAAGTTGCAGTCTCGGAGAGCATGAATTGACGATTCTATGCTCGTTGCACATAAAGGACACCTCACATCTTCAGTCATGTGTCATCTCATCCTCTTAGCATTTGTCAACAAATTACCATGCCATAGGATCCACAAAAATACCCGTACACGTTAAGGAGACCAAAGCATATCCCAAGTGGTCGATCCTTCAGTTCCTTGAGCAAACATGTTATTATAGGATTCAGCCAATGAGAATCTCCCATTAATACTCCATTTCCAAGCTAAAAAATCTGGTTCAGCACGGCAATGTGCCGTAATGTATGATGGGACAAGATATTTCGAATTCGGTTCTAATCCCAAGCGCCACTTGCCATAACAAGGTCACAAACACGTAAAGACCTATCAAGATGGTCTCTACCCATAAGATGTTCCTTTAAAGTTCCACAATGGGGAAGCCAACAATCATCCCATATGTTAATGAAACGTCCATTCCCTACGGACCAATAGACATTGCTAAGGACTTCAGGCCAAATTCGCATCAAAGACTTACAAATGAAAGAACAATTGCTACGACTAATTGACACCGGGAGAATTTCCTGAACATTGTATTTCTTTTGGAGAACTTGAACCCATAACGAATCCTGGTTGGATAGTAGACGGAAACCTAGTTTCATAAGGAATAATTTATTCTGATCACTAAGCCTACGAATCCCCAATCCTCAATCCTCAATCCTCAATCTCTGCTCATACTGAAACAGGAATACGAATAGTATACATGAAATAATTAAGAATAGTAAGAAGGACTGACCGAGCTAGAGTGATAGGCCCTGCAAGAGAAAGCCTCCTTGCCTCCCAACCTGAGAGTTTCTGGCGAACTTTGCTTACAATGAAGTCAAAAGAACTGGCCGTGACTCTATCATGTAGTAGAGGAAGTCCAAGGTAAATTCCGAGATTATCCACTCTGCTAAAACCAAGTCTAGAACAAACTTGATCGGTAACTTCTACTGGTGTTGATGGGGAGAAAAAAACTTAAAACTTAGAGACATTAATCTTCTGCCCTGAAAAGTAACAAAATGACTCCAATATTTCTCCAACAACATTAGCTTGACTTATACTAGCCTAAAAAAACAGCATAAGATCATCCGCAAATAAGAGGTGAGAAAGCATCGGACCCTTCCTAGATAGAGACAAAGGCTTCCAACTACCTAACTCGATCTCATCTTCAATAAGATGACCCAGTCGCTCCATACATAGGACAAACAGATAAGGAGATAACGAATCACCTTGCTTAACACCGCAGAAGGCTCGAAAGCCATCAGTCATATTCCCATTCCAAAGAACCTGAAATGAAGTCGAAGAGACACATCCCATGATGACATTCACAAGCTATCTAGGAAATCTTGCCGCAATCAAAGTATCACGAAGGAAATCCCAACTAATTCTGTCATACGCCTTCTCCAGATCAATTTTTAGGATCATGCCAGTTCTATCACCCCTAAAGCCTTTAAGAGAATGAGCAACTTCTTGGGCCATAACAATATTATCAGCAATATCTCTACCAGGAATAAAACTCGATTGGTTCTTACTAACCAACCTCTTCATGTAATTTCTCATCCTATTCACAATTGTTTTGGTGAGGATTTTATAGAGCACATAGCACAGACCAATAGGTCGAAATTGATTAATCCTTTTTGGGCTCGAAACTTTAGGGATAAGGACTAAAAGAGTTTGATTAAGAATAGGGTCTAAAGGAACCCCTCCCATACTATCTCGCACAAACTAACACATAGAAGGACCCATAATATTCCATTGAGACTAGTAAAAATTAGCATGGAAACCGTCCACTCCCGGAGCCTTTAACGGAGCCATACTAAAAACAACCCTATGGACTTTCTCATCTATAGCCACATGAAGCAGTGCATCCATCTCAGCAGTAGGAAGCAAGGGAAAACTACGCCTACAATTAAACTTTACGTTAACCTGATAATCCATGTTGTAAAGGTTCTTAAAAAAATCCCTCACTTGGCCCCTTAGAACCTCCTCCTTAAAACACCAATCATCGCCAATCATTAGCCCCTCAATTCGATTTTTCTTGCGTCTGATCAGAGTATGATTGTGGAAGTACGAAGTATTTCTATCCCTGTATCATAGCCATTTAACCCTCGACTTTTGAAACCACAACAATTTATCATGTGAGAGTACTTCCTCGAGCTCAGCCCTCAACCTGGTTTCCCTATGATAAAGCTTCTGAGAAAACCTGTAATCAAGAACCTTTTGGACTTGTTTCAATTCCACAATCAGTCTTCTTTTCCTTTCAAAAATATTGCCATAAACCTTTTTATTCCATTCAGTAAGGACACCCTTAAAAATTTCTAATTTTTCCACAATAGGTGTATCATTAATCCAATTATTCCTCACTACATTCCTGAAATTCGCATGGCAAAACCAACTAGCCAGACAGTGAAAAAGTCTATCACCTTTATTCTTCATCGGTTGTAAAGAAATATAAATAGGTCTGTGATCAGATTTTAACATGTGAAGATTCCTTACGGAGCACTACGAAGCAAAAGATTCTTGGTACAAATTACATAAGGCCCTGTCTAATCTTTGTGAGAGTCCTTTACGATACCAAGTAAATCGAGCTCTCGATGCCTCCATATCCCTTAAACCATTGTAAAACAGAAATTGGTGGAACCGTTTACAATCAACATGCAATAAAGCTGCACCACGAGATCGCTCACTCCCATCCAAGATACAATTAAATTCACTAGCTAAAATCCATAGCTCTTTTATCGATGTCGTCAACGAGCAAAGAACTGACCAAAGCTCTTTTCTAATTGTTGCCTGTGGACTCGCATAGGCAATGGAACACAAAAATTGTTTCGAATTCTGAGTAGTGACCAACTGAACATGGACCACTTGAGGATGGAAATTCAGAACTTCTACCCGAGTATCGTCATTCCAGCAAAGCCATATTCCACCAGCAAAGCCATTAGCCTCAACTCTAAACGAATTCGAGAAACCCATTTTGGCAATGATACCATCTGCTGGAGGACCACTGATCCAAGGTTCTAAGAAGCAAAATAAATTTGGCACAAATTCTTTCCTGTACTCTTTAACAATGTTATGAAAACGGGGATGACCCTCTCCCTGACAATTCCAACATATAATATTAAAATCCATAAAATAATTAAAATAAAAGAAGGAGCCAAACCTGAATACTGTACTAATGTGAGGGTATTGGGCCGTCAACGTCCTCCATTATCGAAACATCATCCTCTCCTTGAGAATTTCAAATTAAATTTGGAGCAATCGATTCCTTCTCCAAAGCATTTACAATCCCTTCTATTGCAACCCCAATGTCCAATAAATTATGAGACTGAGGATCCAAATTTGAGTCGGGAGGTTTTCCAAGCTTATTTGAATTAATTTCCTTTGGTTGATCCTTTTTACTACTCGAATTTCCAAAAAGAAATATGGCATTATCCTTATTAGTATTTAACACTATCTTGTCCTTCTCCATGAATTTTACTACAACATGGGACCCATTTCGTAAATTACCCGAAACTAGAATTTGCTCAAAATCCATAGTTGCTCCACTGTTTAGAGAACCTACACCTGAAAATAAATCCTTATGTGGCTGATTTTTATTTTGTTGAAGGCCCAATCTTCCCTCATTATCTTTTATATTTTTCAAGGTGGGATTAGGCCCACTAACAACAGTGCCCTTCTTCCTTGTTGACCGAATGGTCTGCTTATTTTTACCCTTGGAATTCTCCCCCTTTAACCCTAAATCCATAACAGATATATTTCCCATATTTTCCAAAACATTTCCCTCAACCGAATCCTTCCCCTAGTACTGCCATCAACCATGCCCCTATTAACTCCACCAATCACGTCATTCTCCAAATCCTCCACCACGTTCAACACCGTAAATCTCGATCCTCCAGCAAATCCACCATTGTCACCGTCGTTCCCCTCCTTGGATGGCCGACCTTTCCCTCTCTGACGATCCACCACCATCCAAGTACCGAAAGCCTCCTTCGCCACTTGCTTCTCAAGACCCGAGGGTTTCTTAATTGGAGCTTCACCTTCCGTGGTGTCCATAGTTGCCGCCATCGGAACCCCTGCACAAATGTTAGAGCCATGGCCAACCATCCCGCACCGGAAGCAAATGTTCGGCAGTCCCTCGTTTTCCACACGTTGGAGTTTACCATTGATCCATAACTTTGAAATCAAGGGCTTGCGCAGATCAATGCACACAGCCAAGCGAGCAAAACGGCCATGCCTACCACCACCCGTATGGGCATCAAGCTTAACCACCGACCCATCGCTTGCCCAATCACACGCAGAAGACATTCTGAATTGTAGCCCTCAGGTAACCCAGGTAAACGGATCCAAACAACCTGTGAGTCAATGCTACTTTGATTTGCTGAAAAGTCAGAAGTCCATGGTCTAATTGATAAGTATTTCCGAAGATGACTCATGGACCTTCGGTCAAGGCATAGTTGTAGTCTGATTCTTCCTGAAGTCGAATTAAATAGAAATCATTTTCCAAATCTATTAATTGAAACTTACCAGAAGGATTCCAGATCAGAGAAAGTTTCTTGAGTAAAGCGTTGAATCCGATTTTTCCCCCAAGCAGTTTAAGAATGATGGTTCTGGCCATTCTCCGTTTTATGTATTCCTGCACTCGATCTAAAAATGTGATGAAATCACTCCATCGATCATTTCTGTAACTGCATCGCCTTCTAGTAAGGAGAAACTCTCCTCTGGTAAGTCCGACTGATTGCTTTCCGTCGAGGCTCTAAGTAACGTTGACTTGTAAGAAGGCTTTGAACCGGTAGATAGGACTTTTTGACCATTGCTATCCACTGTCGGATCATCAAAATCAAAATCAGATCTGTTCGAGTACGGACTTTTTTAGTCGCCCTGCCTATCCCAATGTTAGAATCGACACTATTAACACCGGCCACCGGATCCACTTTAGGCAGTGTTTCCGCTGTTCTTGCTTTGTCCATTTCTTAACCTACTTAAATTTCATTATTTGTCTTTTTGGAGTCTTATATTTTAAAATGAGTGAATGAATCATTTAAATTCAATGTAGGATTCATATATTATATGCTTTTTTATTCTTACAACGTTATTAAAATTTGTACTATTAATAACGAGGTTGTGGTATTTAGTTAACTCATTATCAAAATATTAATTAGCATTGTTTACGTTATTGGAATTTTAGATTTTAAACCAAGTGAATGAATAATTTAAATTAAATCCAAGATTTATATAATATTTATTGCTTTATCCTTACAATTTCATTTAAATTTGTATGATCTTTAATGAGGTTATATTATCTTGTTAACTCATAATTGAAATTTTAATTAATTGTTGTTTACTATTTGTCATTTTAATAATATCAATTTTTAAAATTAATGATGAATAGTAATATACAAAGATAATTTTTTTAGCACTGTCAGTACACTTTACAAATTAGTAGAATAAATTTTAAAGAGGGTATAATCAGAGAAGAGTAACAGAGCAAACCTTTAAAAGAAACTATAATTTTTAACACATTCTAAGTCTATATTGACCAATTTCTAACTCATATTCCCATATGTCTGAACAAGTTTCTAACTCGTATTTCGATATCAAGCTTTTAGATTTTTTGTAGAATCTTAAGAGATGTTTGATTGTAACAAAATTCTTGAGCTTTCACCAAATCTAGTAAAGGATGCAGTATAATAAGCTTTACTGACATAAGCTAAGCCCTCCTAAAATTACAAATGTTGTGTGGATTTTTTTAGCAAATGGTAATTCATCTCGAAAGCATTCTAAACATTATCATCAATAAATTCAAGATTGTATAATACAAAAAAAGAAAAGAATAGCAAACAATTAACGACCCAATAATGACCCAAACAAAATGAAACAAAGACCAATCCAAAATACTAGCCCTAAAGTAGTCCAAAAATCAATGGCCCAACAATCCTAAAAGAACAATCATCCAACTGGATGAAGTACCAAATTTTATACTTGTTACCCACCACTTCCATGCAAAATGGATATGCATAGTTTGTCTAGCATCGTTTAACAAGGCAATCTCATACTTTTACAGTACCAACTCAAGCATTATCACATATTTCTTAACATGACACGTCACATCCTAAAATTGAGCCTAAAAGTTTTGAGGGTATTTTAGGAATTTTAACTTATATATGTTTGAAATTTTGTAAAGTTGGTAATTAGTAATTTTTTCGACAATACCTATTAAGATATTAAATCAATTTTTGAAAATGAATTTTAAATAGCTTTAATTTTGAAACTATGAATGATTTGTAAAAGAGTTAAAATTGAGAATTTTTATGAAGTAATTTGACCAAACTTTAAAAATCAACCTAAAAATCACTTTTTCACTTATATTTTTCACGTTGAAAACCCCAAGTATTTGTGTTTGTCATCACTTACTCTTCCGTCTCTCTCAATTGATTTAAACTTCTAACTCTTAATTTCTTTTGAATTCTAATAATTTTAAAACTTTAAATGCCTATAAAAAGCCAAGGAAAACACCCAAAAACCTTGATCACCTACATCATATTCATCATCTTCTCCAAACGTGAGTTTTTTCGAATTTGTGTCAAAGCTCATTTTTTTTATCAAAGGTAACCAATCATATTTCTATTAGTTTTAAATGATATCTTGTCTCTTAAAATGAATTTTTAGCCAATAAAACGCATGTTTTAAATAAAAGCCGAAAATTAGATAGTTAATGGCAGATTTCAGGATTGTGGATTAAAACTTGGTTTTAAATTGTTTTTCAACTTGTTTTAACATGATTAGAAGGTTTCTAAATTACTTTGAAGTTTCGTTAAGTATTTCTCGAGTTTTAATGAATTTTCATTATTATAGCCATTGTATGTAAAAAATATTCGGTATTTTAAAATGTATAGTTTTAAGTGGTTTAAAAGTTGGAAATCAGTCGTGGGTAAATATGTAGATGAACGAAATTTATTTCATGCGAAAAGATTAAGTGTACACTGAGATATTAGAGTTTAAAGTTTACTAGGTTAAAGGTTTCGATTTAGTGTTGTGTTTAGTAGGTGGCATAATGATAGATTTAATGTAGATTTTATTCTCGTAGGTTTTGATTCAGCTAGGCTCGATGATAGATCTGAGCGTGGGAGATGTTCTCCTCGTCGTTAGAGCTTCTGCCGCTTGAGGTGTGTTTCTATTTGTGTTACATCTTATTGTGTGATAATACCATGTGTTGAGTTTTTTGTGTGATTTTGATCTAAGATGTGATTATGGTATGATTTTTTTTTGCGTTATGTGAAAGACATGATGATGTTCCATGCATATCTATCAGATTGTGGATAACCTAAAATAATGCGATTAATTTACTGTGTACTCTAATATATATATATATATATATATCAGATTGTGGATAACCTAAAATAATGCGATTAATTTACTGTGTACTCTAATATATATATTATCATGAGATTGAGATTGAGACTGAGACATGTGCTATCATATCATTTTGTGCTCATGGGTTGAGATTGTATGGTGGAAGATGTGATAATCATCCTTTCAAATGGATAATAGTAAAACCACACTGCAATTGGTGACGATTGGTTGAGGAGGGGTTCTGGGGAACCTCTCTATTGTGTTGGTGTGTTGGAGATTGGTTGCATTGCATTATGTTTGTGTTTTCTTTACATTGATCTATAACATGCTGTGTGGTTATTTTAATGCTATGAATGACTGTGATATTGTGACTGTGGATGTATACACATTAGAGACACACTGAGCTCTTTAGCTCATTCCCCAATAGTTTCTTTTTCAGATACATTAGAAATAGGCGATTCGGTACTCGGAGGATCTCACGCTTTTATATTTTTATTTCATTCTTCGGATTATTTTGTTATCAATATTTGGAGATTTGTGATATAAATTCAGATTTGGGATTTGGGTATTTTGGTTATACTTTTGCTTTCACTCATAGGTTTTATTAAGATTATTTTAATAATTATTTCATGTTTAAAATTATAAACTTATAAGATTCTTTATGAAAATGAAAATTATTTTGTTTTAATGTTACTTTAAATTAAATTAAATTATATATCTGTGTAAAATGGTTTTTGAGGGTAAAATTACAATAATGACCCTTTAGATTCAGCAATATCTTCTAGGCTGGATACAGGAGATTACATGACAGCAAAGTAGTCAATCATTCAAATATCATAAAGAATTTCATATACATATAGGTACTTGTCAACTTGCCTATTAAGCCAACGTATAATCCGATATATTCAAACACAGTTTGTAATATCGTATTGCTAGCAAATTAATCAAGATTAGTTATTTATTTGGACTCATGAAAGAAAAGCAAATTATGAAAGTACAAATCGATATAGTTTATCCTTAACGGCTTTAGCCTTCCCTTTATCTCTCAAAGTCCAACTTCATCTTTAGTTGCGTTAACATATTGAAATATGAATTCAAAGTTAAAATCACACATTCAATTTAAGCATGTTATGCTTTTATTCAATTTAGTCTATATGAACTCTTACTATTTGAAATGCTTGTATCTTTCACTATTTGTTATCAAATTGAAATTCAACTTTGAATTTAATCACTAGGGATCTCGAACTTTCATTCTATAATTTTTTTTTATAACAACTTGAAATATATTCAACTTGGTCTCTAATACCATAAATTAATTATAAGACTTAGCTTAATTTTTAACTTAATCCAATGATTTCTCTACTTTGTAATATGGTCCTAACATATACTAAACATATCATTCATGAATCTATTATTTTCAAGCTTCAATTTTCATCAAGCCCCTATAATGACAACTTGATATACACTTGGTAATTTGAAAATCTAACACTTGGGTCTTTTATATCTAAAACCACTAGCTAATAATCCAACTTAAATTAAAAGAAATAAGAGAAAAATCTCACCTAAGTTGGCTTAGGAACTTGCGGCAATGGAAGAAGGACTAGAGCAATTTCCTTTTCTTTCTTCCTTTGGTAAAGACGAATATGGGAAAAAAACATGGTAAGTTTTTTCTTTCCACTAAGTCATATATATTACTAATTTTATTAATTAAACTAAATCAAGGGTTATTATTTTTTTAGGAATCATCTACTCTGATACTTAAGACAAGATGTCTCCTTAATTACACTTGATAGACAACATAATAGTTCCTTGAATCTATTTGTTCAATTTTGACTCTTCAGACTACAAACCATTTAGGTTACCTACTAATATATGTTGTCTTCTCACATCTCCATCCAACCACATGATGCAAATTAATATTAGTTAAATGTTAGGTAATTAGTGAGCCAATATTTGCTTATACATTTTGATTTTCATGTAAAAACCATTGAGGATTGTGGGGGATAAACTCAGTTAACGAACAAAAAAGTAAAATAATGAAGAAATTGAAAAGATCGAAAAAATATTTTACATGGAAAAACCTCTTCGAAGATGATAAAAAACCACAAACAAATATAATTTCACTAAAATGGAAAAAACGAAAAGTACAAAAGATAGAGATAAAACTAAACCCCACAACTCGAAATAAGAAACATCTAAATATAAACAAAAAATTAATTAAAAACTTGTAAAAGCTAATACCTAAATGTGTAATGGGTTATTTTTCTAGGGTGGAAAAAAACCTATTTAAAGGCTAAATTCGTAGGTCAAATAATATTAAAATAACCTACACTAATCAAAATTTAAGTGGCAAACTAAAAACAGAGTTTAACTAGGAGAAGAAAAGCCAAAATATACGAGGAATAACTTCACAAATCTCCACCTTGACTCATATTTTCACAATGTCTTCTTTTCCACAGCCTGTCACGAGCTTATCTCGAACTATGCATGACGTTAACTGAGTCGAAATTGTGCTAAGAAGATGGAAGATGGAAGACTTCTAGTCTTCGACTTGTGCACTACCAAATTAAAACTGACCCAAGTTTGATTTCCACGAATGCAGTGCCCCATCTTTTCAAAACATGCACCCAAAAGAGAACCTGTCTTATACAAAATGATCATATTTTTTTGGAATGATGAAAATGTGCAAGTGTGCACAATCGTATTCAAGTAATATCGAGTATCGTACCCACAGGGACTGTGCGATGAAAGTATTTATGAAATATTTAATCAACAAATTGGTTAAGAATAAGATAATATTGGTGAAGGATATTAATCTAAAGTATTAATCTAAACTAAATTAATCTAAGTTAAAGCTAAAACTATATTCCAATGCACGATTTCTAAAAGTTTAATCAATATGACATAAATGTGTTAAATTAATTGCTTTAATTACTTAATTAAATCTAAAACATGTTCATGCTTGTTACGAAATAAATTCACAGCAACCCAGTACTCTGTTAACTTATGAACAACATCACTTACTAAAATTCATTCATCTCTTGAACATATCTCTATGCCAATTCAACCGACTAAATCAATTTAAATAAGCAAATGTGTTATTTCACATACATTCTATATGAAAGCTAAAGAATCTCTTAAACATATCTCTATGCCAATTCAACCGACTAATTAACAATCATAAGCATGTAAAGGATCAAGTGAAGTAACAATCATATCTCTATGTTGAAACAATTTAATCACAATAATCCTACAAGTTATGCAAGGCTATGTATTGTTTAATACCATCACTAATCTAACCTTCAGCTCCTTTAGAAGATTATACATACACAAATAAAATAGTGTGTCCATTAATCAAAATTTCAATGCGCTTAAATGATTAATTTAATAGTTATATCACAAAGGTAATGCAATAATAACTTAGACATGATAATATTTAATTAAACAGAATATTCAGGGCCTATAACAATATGAACATGAATTAAATATAAACAATCAATTAAACACATTCAACCCAACACTTAAATAATTTAAGCCATTTCAATTAAATAAATAATAGCATTCATCATAATAACAAACAAAAATCTAAAATAAAGAAAAAGACTAGGATTAAATCCGTTGATTTCTAAGAATTATTGTCACATTCTTCGTCGTTCTTGCTCGAATCTTCTTAGATCGAGGTCTCTGTTGAACACTCAACAAAGTCTATGGAAGGGCTGAAAAATCACTCTTTCTGAAGAGGGGAAATTGGCAAAGGAAGAGGGGAGAAAGTGGATGGAAGGCTTAGAGAGCAATTGAGAGAAAGAAGAGAGAATGAAGTGTGTTGGTATGAAAAATGAGGTGAGTGTGGGTGGTATTTATAGGTGAGATTTGTTGACTATATTTAGCAAATAAATATCAGCCACAAAACTCTCATGGTCGGCCATGCATGGAGCAAGTTTGACTAGTTCAAACTTTGCTTAATTTGGCTTGGGGTGAGAATTTGAAACCACCAAAAGTAGAGGGGTTTGAATGGGATTTTGGGAAACTTTAGGGGATGTTTTGCGATGTTGAAATGGTCAACATAATCAGCTGAATATGGTCAGCACTTGGATGGCACATGGCTAGCCCAAATCTAGGTGGTTCGACCCTTGGCTGCATACACATCGAGCCACTTCACTTCAGCCTTTATAATTTATTTTTAATCCAAATTAATTGTATTAAAAATATAATTATAAAGCATAATTTATCTTCATATTGGACCGGCCTTTGGCTAGAAAAATATTCTTCTTAGCTCTTCATTGACTCGGTGTAAAAATTCCATCAATGGTTTAAGCTGTCAGAAATGTCTATCGGGCCGATTTTCACCAATTGTGTGAATCTTTAAAAAAATCATCAAATTCATGCTTAATATTTATAGAAATAATTAAAAGTCAATATGTTGGAAATTTTATCACAAATTAATTATTTTATAATTAAATTGTATTTGTTGACATTAATTACTCAAAATTTGCATGAATTTAAGTTAAAAAGGGTATGAAAAAGTCTATATATTTTCATCGTTCCACTTTTTCCCTCCTATGTCCAAGTTGTCTTTGCCTCAAACAAGCGGACTTTGACTCCTTAACAAATGAGGGACGTCCTGTTCACCAGTCACCGTTGATCCTTTTAGAATATAAAGATTGCTAATATTTTTAACTTTTATCAAAATGACAACCTACGGGATACCTTAATGTCGCTTGACTCATGATGGTGGTGGTCGTGGTAGTGTTGGAGTTTGTGGTGGTGGTCATGGTCGTGGTCGGGGTTGTGGTGGTGGCGGCGGTGGTTGTGACGGTGGTGGAGGTCATGGTGGTGGTAGTGGTTATGGTGGTTGTGATGGTGGTGGTGGTCAGGGTCGTGGTGGTGGTGGTCGTGTTAGTGTTGGTTATGGTGATGATGGTGGACATCGTGGTGGTGGTGATGATGGTAGTGTAGGTTTTGGTGGTGAATGTGGTCAGTGTGACGGTGCTTGTCATGGTGGTTGTGATCAGTGTGGTGGTGCTTGTCATGGTGTTAGTGGTGGTTGCGGTCGTGATTTTAGTCGAGGTGGTCGTGGTTGAGGTAGTGGTGATGGTGGTGGTGGTGGTTGTCGTGGTTATGGTGGTGGTGATGGTTGTGGACATGGTCGTGGTTATAGTGGTTGTGGTAATGATGGTGGCGTAGGTGGTGGTGGTGGTGGTTACACGAGTTTTTACAATCTCATTTCAAAAGTAAAAAATAAATTTATTGCTGCTACTACTACTGCTACAGCTACAGCTACAGCTACTATTACTACTGCTACTACTACTACTACTATTATTGCTACTACTACTGCTACTACTGCTACTGTTACTACTGCTACTACTACTGCTACTACTAGTGTTACTGCTACTGTTACTGCTACTGCTATTGCTATTGCTACTGCTATTGTTACTGCTACTGCTACTACTTCAGCTACTACTACAACTACTACTACTATTACTGCTACTGCTATTACTGCTACTATTGCTACTACAACTACTACTACTGTTGCTACAACTATTACTACTACTACTGCTACTACTACTGCTGCTGCTACTACTACTACTACTACTGCTACTACTGCAACTACTACTACTACTGCTACTGTTACTAATACTGTTATTACTACTGCTACTGCTACTGCTACTGCTACTGCTACTGTTGCCACTACTGATGTTGCTTCATCAGTCTGTAAATGTCACAGCATTTAAGTGCAAGCGGACACACGTCGATTCAAGTATAATTGATAGATTCGCTCTATTGGATATCGATCCCACGAGGATAGAGTTCTTGATGTTCAATTGTCGAAGCAACTAAAGTTAAAATTAGAGATAGTGCTAGTAAAGATGCCAGCGCAATTAGATTAGATCTGCACACTAGGTTAGTTAAGGTTGTCAATGCAATGATAAAGTTAAATGTCAGAGCAACTGAAAATAAAATAAATGGTTTTGATATTTTTAGAATTTAAATGCAGAAAAAGTAAAAGTGTGATCAAGAGCGAAGAATGGAGTGAATCGCTGATTTCACTAAGTAGCAACACTGGATGCGTCGACAAGGTATTTTATAGATGAACTGTCGTAGGAATAAAGTTCCAATGAAATCATACCAATAACAACTCACTGTTTAACCAAGACTCAAGTGCCCACAGTTACCTCACCTTCTAGTTGTTGGCAATGCCTTTCACTCCAGAACAAGTGACTAAAATTCCTCTTAGTCTCAAGTAACTTTCGCTAACTTGCTTGTTAACCTAACTTTTCACCGCACTTTCTAGTGTCGGTAGACTGTAATTGTACTTTCGTGTCAAAAATAGTTAAATCCAAGAGAAAATAGATGAGAAGAATTGGATAAGAAACAAAGTAATATAACATTGAAAGTTATTTCCATATACAATCAAGTGTCAATAAGAATTCATTAGCATTAACAGAGGAATTAACAGATAAATCGTAGCATACTATTCCTAGGCTACTAGGATTATCCCTTAACTGCTCTTCTTGTATCGCACCAAGCACTCCTCGTCAGGAGTTGTTGCATACTTGATCGATCAGCTCACTGGACTTGAGAACCAAGCTTCAAGCTTTTAGAGAATTTTCAGGATTTAATTCCTTCACTCCTTAATCTCAATCTCCTTCTTCTCTCCTCTATTAATAAGCTTTGAGAATTGTAGATCTCATCCCCTCTCAGATCCAACTCCTTTTGCAGCTGTCAAAGTTTGTTGAAATCCAGCTGTGCACTCATGCAAATCTGGTGTGATCTTTATTAATCTGCAGGTTGTCGCCGCATTTTTGGGCGCAATCTATAATCTTTAATTATGGCGACATCGTGTGAAATTCCTGCGCTAGTGCTTCCAAACGTGCTTGCAGCATGAATTCACTTATACAAAGTAAATGTTTCCATGCAGTGACATTTCTGGCCGCAATACCAATCTAAACTTGCAGTTGCATCTTTGAACTCTTTCTAGCATTGATCTTCCGAGATGGATCCCTACGCTGACAATTTTAGATGCAATACATATGCTGCATATGACGACATTAGTGCACAAAGGAGATAAAATAACGAGAATTTAAGCCACATAACATTGAGTTTAGAAAATGTAAATACTAAGTACTAAATGACTATCATGCATGCTGAATGCAATACAAAAGAGACAATTAATAGAAAAATTTAGGGAGAAAATAAGTGTCGTTTCTAATGCTATCACACCCTAAACTTGAGTTTTTACTTGTCTTGAAGTAAACAAAAGTTAGCAAAGTCACAAATAAAATATGTCACCACAATCATCATTCTAGCAACTCAAATTATTTTGAATCTTAATGTATAGATTTTATTCATATGATATAATAATGCGCCGATAATTTATATGCATGAATAATTAAAACTGTCACTTCATTAATGTTAGCATCATGCACCTCTCTTAACCAATACAACATTTTATAGCAATATTTTTTTTTCTTCTTTTCCCATTTCCTATTCTTCCTTTTTCTTCTCTTTTTATTTTATAGGTGACTGAAAGATGTCATTGCATTACTCTACCCTTGTTCCTAAGTAGCAACGATGGGGTGCATCAAACCCCTAGGAGGCTTGTAATTGCACCGACACACACTCTTACAGTGATAACCTTTTGCTAGATGATTTTTCTAACACATGCAGCGGAGTGTTCTTCCTTAATAAGTCACAATGCACTCACATTATAGTGTCTTTTATTAGAACCATGTCGCTGCATTTGGTAAGTTATTTCAAGATTCAAAGATTGATACTGTCCATTCATTACTAGTGCAATTCCAATCTTCCATTCAAAAATAGCATAACTCAATATTCATTCATATTCACCCAATTCACATATCAGCATCCAAACAATTCAAGATTTATGCATAAAATAAAAATTGTGGTCGCATTTTTGTTTAAACTTTGCATACTTTTATTAAGCTAAAAAAAAAAAAAATTTTCAAATTTGTGAGTGTAATCGCATTTCCATTTCACATAAGGTCCCCCCAAACTTAGTGTCTGCATCGTCCCCAATGCACTGACAATACTATACATATAAGAATGAAAATGCAACTTCAATGCAAATGCACTAACAAATGAAATGCAGTGATAAATAAAAATGCAATGACAACTAAATAAGATGCATGCAACTAATTACTGAAAAGTAAAACTAACTCATTGTTCAGCAGCCGATGAAGTGGCTGCTTTGGCTTTCTTCTTCTTCTTCTTTGGGCACTCCTCTTCTACTTTGCGCCTCTTTTTCTTGTCTTTCCTTTTCCTCTTTTTGTCCTTGGAATCAATCGGAGCAGCTGATTGCTCCTGCATAGCCGGTTGAGTGGTGGCCTCATCGATAGTCACATCATATGGATGGACTTCAGCAAGCGGTACTACATAAGGCACAATGGCCAAGTTATGATCTTCGGCATTGTTGGTAACTACCTCAGCCTGGTTTGCTTTAGGTGGAGCCAAGTTTACAATAGATGCCCTCACACTTGTAGTTGCATCGATAAATTCTTCCTCAAAATTTGTCTAGGCATCTTCTTTCTCTTCATCCTTCTTCTCTTCTTCTTTTTCTTCTTCCTTCTCTTCCTCATTTTCCTTCTTCTCCTCAGGTTCCTCTTTCTTAGCTGTGTTTTGTTCGATGCCTTCCTCTATTTCCAAGCCCATAGATATGATCGGTGTATACATCTCCTCAACAACAACCTCTCTTTCCACCATGTTAGCCCTAAGGCTATTCAAAAATTCATCCTCGAATAGGCTGGAGATAGTTCTAAAACAGTCTTCCATGGTGTTGGAATGTTCCTCTAGTTCCTTATCATTGGAGATATGAATTCTCGTTGGGGATGTGATTGGTTGAGGCCTACCTTAAAGAGTAGGTTGCTTACAGGACGATGAGGCTTCCCTAACAATAGGTGGGAATATAAGGAACTCTGGCATGGGATTTGGGCTCAAATTCCTCAATGTGGAGACAGTAATGCTGTTCCATGCCCTTTGTGTATGCATAGAAGAAGTTCTACCTGTAATCCATTTCGTCCAACATGCTGACAAGGCAAACCTGGTGCATATCTATGCGATCAATGATATGTTTTATATTAGCCAACTTTTTCTCAACTTGAGGGTTTGTGGGCACATCTTCTTGCTTATCTTTTTCTTTTCTTTCCCTTTTTCCTTCTTCTTAGGAACTTCTTTCACCAAAGGGGTTTCTTGTCCCCTAGTCATTCGCTCCACCGAGATATCATTTATTGGCCTCTTGTTATCCAGCACTTCCTCACCGTCTCGGGGCACAATATCCTTTTTTTTGCATAGCATCATAATTAAAGAAGGGAAAGGTAAGATAGTTATCTGTTTACCCGCTGCTTCAGTAATTTGTTCATGTAAAATTATGCTGACATTGATATGGTGGCCCTTTAGAATGGAGTGCAGTAAGCACATGCGATCTAACGTCGTAATGGTGCTATGTGTTGAAGGCAAAATTCAGCTATTGACGAAGTGAAACCATACTTTGTTCTGAGTTGTGAGATAACACCCGTACATGGTATAGTTATATGGATCGTTTCTAGTCCACACAACATCCTCGACGTATAGATCTCTCATCACCATATCAGCGCCTTCATCTGTTAACTCCTCTAAAAACGCAGTATGAGTATCTGGTCTTTTAGTAATGTGGAAAAGTACATTTATATGAGTCACACTCTAAGGTACAAAGCCTTCTCGTACAAACACAAACTCCTGTTCAGAGTATACTAAACTAGCATAGAATTCCTTTACCAAAGTAGGGCAATAATCGCCCGGATGGTCGCAGAAAGTTTCCCAGCCTAGCCGAGAGATTGTCCTCGCAACTTGTTTCCCCAACGACTGATGCGATGTTAACTGAAAAACCTGCTTTGGCTAACTGTTTCTCTTGAGCATGATGTCATGGTAGCGATCTTTCATCGCTTTGGAAAGGAATAGTACAGGTTCTTTTTGTAAAGGTTGGTCGGCATTCTGAACCATAGTGGTTGAGGCTTCAGCGGGGGATTTCAAAGGGGTTTTTGTTCCTCTTGTTTTTGCCATAATAACTGGGTAAAGAAAGAAAAAAAATTGCGAAAAAATTTGAAGACAATGGAGAAGATGGTTGCAGCAACAATGGAGAATGTGAGTGGAAGAAGGAAGTCGGTAAAAAAAGGGTTTTATAAACTCTGGACTGGAGGAGATGTGATGATTGCAAAAGGTGTAGGAAAGCGTTACGTTTGCAGCCAATAAATGCCAGGCTGCAGATGGTACCTCTTGGTTTGATCTAACGGCTTGGGATAGATGAAGATAGATCGACTCGATTCTTGCTAAAAAAGTTTCGCTGAGTCATCACAGAATGCGTCGACAAGTTGTTATTTATGATGCTTTGACAAAAGATCAATTTTTATTCCTACATAGAATCTAAAAAGAAACAAATAAGAGAAGAAATAAAGCAAAAAGGAAATAAACATGAATGTAAGAATGCAATGACACTATTTAAATGTGACCAGATATATGGTTTCATTATGTTCTTTGACATCTGGGCTTATGTAATGCTTCAGGCATTAGCCATTTACTTTAAATTGGTGATCATCCTTCAGATCTGTAATTATCACTGCACCATTTTGGAATGCTTCGACAACCTTGAAAGGGCCTGACCATCTTGAACATAATTTACCTGGATGCAATATCAAATGTGAATTAAACAAAAGTACCAATTGACCAAGATTAAATTGTCGTCACAAAATGATATTGTCATGCCATCTCTTAGTCTTTTCTTTGTATATGACAGCATTTTCATACGCATTGCATCGAATTTCTTCCAGCTCAGCAATGTCCAATAACCTTTTTCTTCCAGCAGCATCGTAATCCATGTTCACCAGCTTGATTGCGCACATGACTTTATGTTCACGTTCAACCAGCAGGTGACAGGATTTAGCAAACACTAATTGATACGGCGACATCCCCAATGGGGTTTTATAGGCAGTGCTAAGTGCCTACAATGCATCATGTAGCTACGAAGACCAATCTCTCTTAGATGGGTTAACCACCTTTTCAAGTATACTTTTGATTTGTTAATTGGAGACCTCCTCTTGGCCATTCGTTTGTGGATGGTATGTTGTGGCCATACGATGCTTCACACCATAACGTCTTAAAGCTGTCACTGCTTGGTTATTGTGAAAATGAGTACCTTGATCACTTATCAATGTCCTAGGTGTTCCAAATTTGGTAAGGATATACGTGTGGAAGAACTTCAACACTGTTTGAGCATCATCATTTGAAACTACAATTGTCTTGATCCATTTAGAGACATAATCAACAGTAACTAAAATATACACATTTCCAAAGGAGTTTGGAAATGGTCCCATGAAATCTATACCCCAACCGTCGAATAACTCCACCTCTAAAATAGTTTGTTGGAGCATCTTGTTGCGGTAAGATATAGAACCTGTGCGTTGACATCTATGGCATTGTTGCACAAAATTGTGGGCATCTCAAAACAATGTGGGCCAAAAGAATCCTAATTGTAAGACCTTTGCTGTCCTCACACCACTAAAATGGTAATCATCTCTTCTTCAGGAACGCAATGACAAATAATATTGTCGACGCATACCTTGAACAGGTATGACTCGTTCCAATAATAATTCGCTGTATCACACATAAATCTGATCTTCTTGAGACCTGTTACACTCAAAGGTGGCTTAGCATAAACTAAACAATTGACAACATCAACATACCATGGAGATGCGTCAACATGAAATAATTACTCATTTGGAAATGCGTCGACAATGCGTAACTGATTGCCATCCTCGCTTTTAGCTTTCAAACAGGATAAGTGCTCTGCTACTTGATTCTCGGATCTTTTCCTATCTCTAATTTCATTATCAAACTCTTGTAAGAGTAGGATCCATCTGATCAATCTCAGTTTGGCATCTTTCTTTGTAAAAAGGTATCTCAACGTAGAGTGATCTGTGTAGATAGTAACTTTTATGCGGATAAGATATGAGCAAAATTTGTCGAATGCAAAAACGATTGCTAGTAACTCCTTTTCAGTAGTTGTATAGTTTACCTGCACATTAGTTAAAGTTTTGCTAGCATAATAAATTGAGTGAAATACCTTCTCTTTTCGTTGTCCCAACACAACTCCTATAGGAAGTCGCTTGCGTCACACATTAATTCAAATGGCTGCTTCCAATCTGGTGCGACAATAATTGGAGCTTGTACTAGCTGCTTTTTTATTGTGACAAATGCGTCTCGACATATGTTATCAAATACAAACTTATTATTCTACTCTAGCAACGAGCATAGTGGTTTGGAAATCTTGGAAAAATCTCGGATAAATCTCTTATAGAAACCAACATGACCAAGAAAGCTTCTTATTCCTTTGACATTGGTGGGTGGTGGCAATTTCTTAATGATTTCTACCTTTGATTTGTCCACTTCAATGCACTGCCATGATATTCTATGGCCAAAGACAATGCCTTCAGTTGTCATGAAATGAAAATTTTCCCAGTTTAGCGCTAGATTTGTGTCCTCGCATCTTTTTAATACTTTCGCTAGATTGTCAGGGCATTGGTCAAAATTCTGCCTATATACAGAGAAATCATCCATGAATACCTCCAATGAATCTTCAATCATGTCCGAGAAGATAGCCATCATACACCTCTAAAATGTGGTTGGTGCATTGCATAATTTGAATAACATATGTCGAAAGGAAAAAGTTCCAAATGGGCATGTGAATGTGGTTTTTGCTTGATCTTTCGACATAATGGTGATTTGATTATATCCAGAGTAGCTATCTAGGAAGCAATAGTAGGCTTTTCCAACTAGCCTATCCAACATCTGATCAATGAATGGTAGATGAAAGTGATCCTTCTTTGTGGATGCATTAAGACGAGGATAGTCCATACACACTCGCCAACCTGTAGTGATGCTAGTAGGGTTTAGCTCATTCTTATCATTACTCATCACTATGATGCCGCTCTTCTTGGGCATACATTGGACAGGGCTCACCCATGTGCTGTCTGAAGTGGGGTAAATGATGCCTGCGTCTAGCCACTTAATAATCTCTTTCTTCACTACCTCTTTCATTTTCTCATTAAGCCTTCACTGTTCCTCAATGGATTGCTTCCCTTCATCTTCCAGTTTGATTTTGTGCATGCAAAAAGAGGGACTAATGCCTCTGATGTTTGTAATACTCCATGCAATGGCTCTTTTGTGCTCCTTTAAAATTGCGATGAGCTTTTCTTCTTGAATTGCGTAGAGGCTTACGCTGAAAATCACAGGTAATGTGTCATTGTCACCTAGAAAGACATACTTCAAATGCATCGGTAATGACTTTAACTCCAAGGTAGGATCTTGTTCAATAGATGGTTTAAACACAAAGATCGTCCTGTTAGACAAATCTAAAGATTTCAATTTCCAACCCTATCTCAGCTCACAACTATTGGCCTCAGCTTTGTGGTCGCATTCAGTTAGGATATTATCGGTGGATGTCACTACATCTTCATCTAGAACTATTGAAATTCATTCATTAAATTCTTCTATAATAATCTTGTCCAGCACGTCAATGTGGTGACATTGCTCCTTACTTGTAGAAGGAGATGCTTCAAACACACTGAAGGTAACGTGCTCGTTATTGTGTCACATGATGAGCTCACCTTTGAAAATGTCAATAAGAGTGCGTCCCGTAGCTAAGAATGAACGTCCCAATATGATGGGCACCTTCTTATCTATTTCACAATCAAGTATTATGAAATCAGCAGGGAACACAAGCTTATCAACTCGGACGAAGACATCTTTGATCTGGCCTTTAGGTTATGCTAGAGATCTGTTAGCAAGTTGTAATGTCACTGTAGTAGGCTTCATCTATCTAATTCCTAACTTCATGAATGTGGATAAAGGCATAAGGTTAATACTGGCTCTTAGATCGCATAAAGCTTTACCTAGATAATGATTTCCAATAAAGCATGAGATTGTGAAGCTGCCAAGGTCTTTCATTTTTGGTGACAACTTATTTGTTAGCACAACATTGTACCCTTCTGTGAGCGTAATCGTCTCGATTTCGGACAACTTTTTCTTCTTTGATAGTAGTGTGATAGCCTTACAATGTTCCTTTCCCTTCTGTGTCGGATTCTCAGTATCACTAGGCAAAGTACCTAGTGATCTTGTACTCAGATTAGAAGCCAACTGTCCTAGCTGGGCTTCTAACGCATTGATATAAGAAGAATTACCTTGAATGATTGCTTCAGTTCGCATAATATGCTCTCGCATTAGTGCTTCAAGAGCAGCCATAGGATTTGATCTTTGTTGAGAAAATTATTACTGTTGTAGCTGATGCTGTCCTTGCATATGTGGCATCGTAGTCTGTTGTGGCTATATTCTAGCTTGTGATTTCATGTAGTTGTGTACCTGCATTTGATCAGAATTTAAAAGTACCTAAGAATTCTGATTATAATTCTGCTGCTGATTGTTGTTGTAACTCTCTTGTCTATAATTCCCCTACTATGAGAAATTTCCATATCTATACGTAGATGCATTTTGATTCCCCCAAGGTTGTGGATTTCGATTATTGTATGAGTTACTATAAGAATTTCCTCTGATGTTGTTAACATAAAATGTGTTCTCAGCATGTTGTGGGCAGTCCTCATAACTGTGATTATCACCGCAAATTTCACAGGAAAATGTTGGGACATCCATCTGTTGTGCCACTTGAATAGGGGTAACGTCACTTGTTCCCTTCATGTTCTTTATTATGTTGGAAAAAGAGGACACCTGTGCACTCAAAGCTGGAATTTCATTTAATTCAAGAACACCAGGATTAGTTTTTACCTGAGCAGAACAAGAAATAAGATATTGATAATCATTCTGTGCAATTCTCTCTAAAATTCGTACAACTTTAGTGTAGGTACAATCCAACAAGGGACCATTTGCAGATGTGTTGACGAGATTTCTTGTCTGGGCATTAAATCCGTTGTAAAAGATCTCGATCTGAATGTCTTGCTGAATTCCATGCATAACGCTCCTATGTTGTATGTAGGTTTTCATCATCTAATTGATGGTAAGCTGTGATATCATTACACAACCTTGCTTTCATTATCGTCGGATTGAAATCAAAACAAATTTCATTCCTAACGCATTCCATGATGTAATGGATCCAGCTGACAAACCCAAGAACCATGTTCTTGCTCTTCTCTACAATGAATAAGGAAATAATTGCATTTTTATGACGTCATCAGGAACACCATGTTGGCTAAAAGATGCGCAAATAAACATAAATGATTTTAGATGCTCATGTGCATCTTCATGAGGTAAGCCCATATATTGCCCATTTGAATTGATCATTTGAAACATAACTGGTTTCAATTCAAAATTTCCAACTTGTATAGCTGGCCTTACAACCCCTGGTTGCAAATCATCCAGTACAAGAACAACAAAATCTCTGATTGTCCTATTTTGCACCTGTTCTTCTTATGGAGGCGATGGTGGTAAATTATTAATTCGTTGTGGCTGTATTAGAGGAACTATATCTTGTGGCAGCAATGGTGGTAGGTTGTTATTGTTGTTGTTAGCCATTTTCTTTTGCTCTTGCTTCCTACTTCGAATAGTTTGTTCGAGTTCTGGATCAAAGCTCACAATAACCTTAGAATTTCTGCTTGTGGACATGCAACTCCTAAAGAATAAAGAGAAAATCAACAAAAGAAAATTAAACAGATTAGTAAAAACAAAAAGTTAAGTAAGAAAGAATAATTGCAACTACAAAAATGAGCATCAAACAAACGCCATCCCCGGTAATGGCACCAAAACTTGATCAACCTGTAAACTTCATAACATTTAAGTGCAAGTGGACACACGTCGATGCAAGTATAGTTGATAGATTTGCTTTATCAGATATCGATCCCACGAGGATAGAGTTCTTGATGTTCAATTGTCGAAACAACTAAAGTTAAAATTAGAGATAATGCCAGTAAAGATGTCAGTGCAATTAAATTAGATCTACACACTAGGTTAGTAAAGGCTTTCAATGCAATGATAAAGTTAAATGTCAGAGCAACTGAAAGTAAAATAAACGGTTGTTGATATTTTGAGAATTTAAATGCAGAAAAAGTAAAAGTGTGATCAAGAGCGAAGAATGGAGTGGATCGCTGATTTCACTAAGTAGCAACGCTGGATGCGTCGACAAGGTATTTTATAGATGAACTGTCGCAGCAATAAAGTTCCAATGAAATCATACCAATAACAACTCACTGTTTAACCAAGACTCAAGCGTCCACATTTACCTCACCTTCTAGTTGTTGGCAATACCTTGCACTCAAGAACAAGTGACTACAATTCCTTCTAGTCTCAAGTAACTTCTGCTAACTTGCTTGTTAACCTAACTTGTCACCGCACTTTCCAGTGTCGATAGACTTCAATTGCACTTCGGTGTCAAAAATAGTTAAATCCAAGAGAAAACAGATAAGAAGAATTGAATAAGAAACAGAGTAATCTAACATTGAAAGTTATTTCCATATACAATCAAGTGTCAATAAGAATTCATCAGCATTAATAGAGGAATTAACAAATAAATCATAGCATACTATTCCTAGGCTACTAGGATTATCTCTTAACTACTTCTCTTGTATCGTACCAACCACTCCTCGTCAGGAGTTGTCGCACACTCGATCGATCATCTCACTAGACTCTAAAAGCAAGCTTCATGCTTTTAGTGAATTTGTAGAATTTAATTCCTTTACTCCTTAATCTCCATTTCCTTCTTCTCTTCTCTATTTATAAGATTTGAGAATTGTAGATCTCATCCCCTCTCAGATCCAACTTCTTTTGCAGCTGTCAAAGTTTATTGAAATCCAATGTGCACTCACGCAGATCTGGTGTGATCTTTATTAATCTGCAGGTTGTCGCTACATTTCTAGGCGCGATCTATAATCTTTTATTACGGCGACATCGTGTAAAATTCCTGTGTCGGTTCTTCCAGATGTGCTTGCAGCGAGAATTCACTTATACAAAGTAAATTTTTTCATGTAGTGACAATTATGGCCGTAATACCAATCTAAACTTGTGGCTCTATCTTTTAACTCTTTCTAGCATCAATCTTCCGAGATGGATCCCTGCGCTGACAATTTCAGACGCAATACATATGCTGCATATGACAACATTAGTGCACAATTTCAGACTTAATACATATGCTGCATATGACAACATTGAGTTTAGAAAATATAAATACTAAGTACTAAATGACTATCATGCATGCTAAATGTAATACAAAAGAGACAATTAATACACAAATTTAGGGAGAAAATAAGTTTCGTTTCTATTACTGTTACTACTGCTGCTACTACTATTGCTATTGCTGCTACTACTACTACAATTATTGCTACTGCTACTACTACTCTTACTACTAGTGCTACTGCTACTACTACTGCTACTATTGCTCCTATTGCTACTACTACTGCTAGTACTGCTGCTACTATTGCTGCTACTACTACAACAACTACTATTACTATTGCTACTGCTACTACTACTGTTACTGCTACTTCTGCTACTACTACTGCTACTGCTGCCACACTGACCATATCCACGATAACCACACGTTTGCTACCATCACCATCACCTCCACCATGATAACCACAACCACTAGTACCACCACAATAACCACAACCACATCCACCACCATCACCACCACCATGACAAGCACTACCACACGGACCACGATGACAACGACCACCACCACACTGACCACAACCACCATGACCTAGACCATCACCACGACAATGTCGACCACTGATAGCATTAGAAAAGGCAATTGATTTCTCCTTACTTATGGTATAATTTGTTCCTATTTGATCATCTTTAGCGTGCATTTTTAGTCTTTTTAACTTAGTTATTGTATTTTCTAACTTAGGGAAGCTTGACTTAATTTTCTTTAATTTTATCATGTTTTTACTAATAATGTCGCTGCATTAGTTGTTCAGTATTGCACCTAAAGATGTCATTGCAGGAACTTGTTCAAAAGGATCAATGCATAAAGGTGTACAGAGTTGTTGCTGCAAAATAACATCTAAATTTACGCTCAAAACTGTCGCCGCAACTGACAGTTGTCTGATAAAGACACCAGATTTGTGTGATTGTACAAATGGTGTAGCCAACCAGTCCTGCTAGAAAAGATTAGATCTGGGAGGAAGGACACCTGTACTGTGCATGAGCTGTTAAATATCGAAGGAAAGGAGAGAGAAAACATATGTTCTTATAGGATCAAGCATTCGGCAAAATTCATTTTCTTCTAAAGAGTATTCTTGAGCTTGCTTCCATGGTAGCTTAAGCTTCTAAGGGCTATCTGATGAGAGGAGGAAGGCAGTGTATTGCTCGTGACCAGAGCATCCTAAGTGTGATGTAAGAGGGAGAGTAAGGGAACATTTCGAGTAAACTAGGAATAAAGTACTCTATATGTTCTTTTATTTTTCTTTTTTAAATCTAATAAGTTTTGATAATTTGAGTTGTATGGAAATATAATTTAAATTCAGATCTGAATGATATTTATTTCAATCTTTCCTTCATTGTTTATCTTTGGATTTAATTGTTTGACCATGGAAGTGTGGTTGCAGTCACTGTCACTGAAAAGTGTAGCGACAAATTAAGTTAACAAACAAAGTGAATGAAAGTTGCTTGAGGATTGAAGGAATTCAGTCCACTTGTTCTTGAATATATAGCATTGCCAACACTGGAAGGTGTGGTTAGTGTGAGTATTTGAGACTTTGATAAACAGGAAGTCAAGGTTGGTAAGATTTCATTGTGCTTAATTGTGGCGACAATATATCTGTTATTAACCTTGTGATCACATTTAGCTTTTTGCCAACTTTTCAAGTAAGGGAACCCCATCTCATTATCACTGTTTTACTTCTTAAAATTTCTTAAATTGCTTTGACAAATTATTCTCATACTTTTATTGCATTTTTTTATTTTATTGCTCCGATATTATTCATCGCAATTTCTCTAGTTTTAACTTTCTTTGCATCAATAATTATAAACATAAGCAGCCATCCCTATGGGATCGATATCCGACAGATTCACTTCTGTCTACTATACTTGCATCGATAATGTACGCTTGCACATATTTGCTGTGACGTTCATAGTGCGATCAAGTTTTGACGCCATTATCTGGGATGGCATTTGTTTGATGTTTATTTTTGTCTCTGCATTTATTTGTTATTTCTTAATCTTTATTTGTTACTGATTTGTTTTCTTGTTGTTATTGTTTTTCACTTGTTTTTATTTTAGGTGTTTTATGACCAGGAGAAATCCTGAAAATATTGTTGACTTAGATTCAGAGATCGATCGAACCATTAGAAGGAGTCAATAAGAACAGAGAAACATGACTTTTCCAAGAATCAATGTTGAAATACCACCGCTGCTGCCACAGAATCCTTTAATACAGCCACAATTTATCAATAACCATCGCTACCACAAGAAGATGAAATGCAAAATTGAACCATCCGAGATTTTTTTGTTCTAATTTTGGATGATTTGCTGCCAGGTATTGTTCGACCAGCAATTCAAGCTGGAAAATTTGAGCTAAAACCGGTCATGTTCCAGATGTTAAATTCTAATGGGCAGTATGCTGGATTGCCACATGAAGATGCGAGAGAGCATATTAAATCTTTTTTACTGATTTGTGCTTCTTTCAGTAAGCAGAGTGTTCTTGATGATGCCTTGTGAATGCAATTATTTCCTTACTCATTGCAAGGACGGGCTCGAATCTGGTTCCTTGGATTACCTGATGGATCGATTACGTCATGGAATGCACTCGCAACACAGTTTGTTTTACATTTCAATCCAACGACAATGAATGCTAAGCTCAGAAATGATATCATTGTATACCATCAATTAGATGACCAGAATTTGCATACAACATGGGAACACTACAAATCTCTTCTTAGGCGATGTCCCATGCATGAAATTCAACAAGAGACAAAGATCAAAAACTTTTACAATGAGCTAAATGCATAGATAAGAAATCTTGTCGATGCATCTGTTAATGGTCTTTTGTTGGGCTGTACTTACAATGAAGCTATCCGAATTCTAGAGAGAATTGCTCAGAGCAATTATCAATATTCGATCTCTAGAGCTGCTCAAGTGAAGGTAAATCCTGGAGTTACTGAATTGGATGCTATATCTGCTCTAAGTGCACAAGTTTCTTCACTCGCAAATATGATAAAGAACATGAAGGGGAGTAGTGAAATTGCACCTATTCAAGTTGCCCAACAAATTGATGTCCCTACAGTTTGTTGTGAAATTTGTGGCGATAGCCACAGTTATGAGGATTGTCCACAGTATGAGGAGAATGCTTTCTGTGTCAATAACATCCGTGGACACTCCTATGGTAACTCCTACAATAACTCTGTGATGTTTAGATATGGGAATTCATCTAACCAAGGCGATTATCGACAAGGGAATTACAATAAATAGCAACAGGATTATAATTACTATTGAAACCATCTTTTGAAAAAAAGTCTTGAAAATATTTTTAAAATTGAAATATGGAGTCGCCACCAATCTTTTTATTCGGTGTGATTGGAGCACCTTTAAAACATTTTAGTTTATCAAGAATGACTTTGGTCTTTGAAATCTAGGAAGATCGAGTTCGGGAGTCGGTTACGTGAGAGGCAGGATTAGCACCCTCACACGTTCAAAATTGGTACCAAATCGATTCATTTTAGGGTCGTAATTGTCAAAAGTTTGAAAACTCGAGGATGAGTTAAGATGTGATCCTTAAGTGCATGAATGATGGGTTCAAAAAAAAAATCACGAGCATTTCTATTTTTAAAAATCTTGCGTTTTGTTGTTTTTAATACGAAGAGGAAATTACTTGATTATCTCGATTGGAAGAGAAACTGTGCCTAGTAAGTTAAGGTACGATCTTTCAAGGTACAAAATAACGAACATTTGCCTTGATCTTAAAATCATTTAGTTTAAAACACAAATATATTTATATTTTTTAAAAATGAATGAATAAGAATGAGCACCTTAATAATAATGACTGGCATAAAAACAAAATAATGTATAATGACATAAAATAATGAAACTGGGGCAAATTTAAGGTACAAATAATAAACAAATAAATCAATAATATACAAATGAATAAATAAATGTAAATTGCATATAAAAATAGAATGTAGTGACAAGAGGATCAAACTAAAAATGGATTAAAAATAAAAAAAAAATAGGATAAAAGGATCAAATTAATCCTTTAAAGAATGTGATTAAGTTTCAAATGATTTAATTTTAAAAAAAATATGAAAGGACTTACATTAAAAAATATAATAAAATGGGCCAATATTTAAAGAAGGAAAAAACGATTTAAGGGTTAAATTAAAAAAAATAAAACATAAGGTAAAATTTTTAAAAAAGAAAAAGAAAGGCTTGAATCCAGATATTAACAATTACAGGGGCCATGTGGGAAATTTCCCAAATTCTGCCACGTGTCCATTACGTGAGAAGTCCACATCAAAGGATCAAATTATAAGCAAAACAAAATTACAGGGGTGGATTTTTAAGAAATTAAAATATTGGAAACAAGGACTAAATTGAAAGCTGAGAAAAGGACGAAGGATCGCAGCAATAATTTTACCAAAATGCGAAAACACGCGAACCCTATTCGGGTTCGGTGCGGATCGAGTTGATGCAGTACAAAACAGTGTCGTTTTGTCTCTTAGTTTCCCCCTGTAAACGACGTCGCATAGGGACAAGTATTTAAGTAAAATTACTAAACAAAAAATTCATTTCTCTCATTATTTCTACAAAAAAAAAATTTGTTTTTCCTTTTTTCTCTAAACCCTCCATTCATCCCCTCCGTTCGTTTTGCCTATCTAGGGATCCGTTGTCGCTCTGCCACTTTCAATCGTCATGAGTCGCTGTCCACGACCTTTAGGTATGAAAAAAAAACCTCCCTTTTATTTTATTTTCAAAAAAATAGATTTAGGTCTAGATTGAACCCGATCTAGCCCATATATTTTAAAGGAGCACGAAAGGTTTTTTTTTTTTTTTTAAATTTCAGATCGAAACTGATTCGTCTTCTTTGATTTTTTTTCTTATTATTTTTATTCTTAAAAAACTTTGGATCTGGTTAAAATTTTCATATCTGCGGAAAAAAATTGTTTTTCTTATTTTTGTTTTGCTTTAAACATCTTTTATTTTCGTTTTTCTTTTTTAAATCAATTGTTATTTTTTAGTTATTATTTCTTTTTTTTAAAAAACTGATGAAACCGCCTTTTTGACTGTTTGGGGAATGTTTTGCGAGGTCGCGACTTTGCCCATCAACGGGGCATGTCACGACTGCGAGGCGACGGTTCAATATGTCTTAGGTAAACCCTAAACTTATATTATTTTATTTAACATTTTAAAAACAAAATAAATAAAAAATAAACATGTATGTATATCCATTTTAGGAATAGGTAAGAAATGTATAGATATGAATATTTACTTTCCAAGTAAGTATGAAAAATAAATATAGAAAATATATGACAAGCGTTATAAATTGTCAAAATAATTATCCTTAATCTCAAAAGAAATAATTAAATAGCGTAGTAAAGAGAAGAAAGGTCGATCCACAGGGACTTAGGAAATTCTGATGTTGGAAGCTTTTAGTTCTTGATTTAGGAGAAATGGGATAAAAAGGGGGGTTTTGATCTAAAAAGTTTAATTAAAGTAAAATAAAGAAATGGATTTTTAAATTGAAGAATTTTAAAGAAAATAAATTTAAAAAGAAATTTAATATAAGTATCAGCCTTAGGATCTGCTTTGACTCATTTTCAATCAATTATCGAATAAGATTTTACTTCGGATAAATGTCGGTTACAGTCTATAAGACCCAACCCTTGTAACTTGTTTTTCTCTCGGTAAACTGAAAATCCAAAATCAATTTTTAAATTTCAGTTTTCTGGCTAGACTAACCACGACTATCACCGTAAGAATAAAACAGTTTAAAATCTGGAGAAACCCGACTCGGATTATGTTGTCTCAATGAGAATAGAATCCGATCTCAATTTCCCTTAGCGGACCACCACTAATTGTGTTCATAGGAAGTCGAATGTGCTACAAGCCGTCCTTCCTCCCAACTGTAAATTGAAACAACCTTCAAACCAACGGGCCCTTTTTGAATTTGAAAGTGTAAGGATTTTAAAAGGAAAGGCCGATTGTCAATCTAAGTTTATAGAAAATTGAGAAATATATTCGAAGATATAAAGTGCTTTTCAATCCTCACGATCGGAATTGAGAAAAAGAGAATTTTTACTGAACTTAGAAAGCAGGAATAAAACAAATAATGGGATGCGGGGTATGGGATCCTTTTCTATCTTACCCTAAAGCGGTATTTATAGTTCTCCAACATCCTAAAAATAACCTAAAAATAATAAAAGGTAATTCTTGAAAATATTCAAATTAAATCCTAAAAACAAAAGATAATTTCTAGTTTTAAATTTAAAATGCAGCTGATCCACTCGTCCATCCTTGCTGACTAGACCTTCTAGAAGCTGCTGACTGGATGTCACGATAGAATCTCATGCCCAAAGTCATGCCCACTAGCCTAGCCTTGATTCCAGAAAATAAAACTGCAGAACTTTGCCTTTTAAGTGCAATTTTCAGAATTGAAGTCCTGCATAGAAAAATTCACAAAAACGTCCAATTTAGCAATATGAACTAATTATTAAGGAGTAATTAAAGATAAAATATTAATCAAACAAAACACTTATTAAATTCCCCCTCACTTATTCAATGTTTGTCCTCAAGCATTTCTCAACTAATATATCAAAACTCAAGTTTCATCCTTCATTTCACAATGCATCTAAGATAACCAAATGACTTAAGATTGAAACAATTATTGAAATCAAGAGACAATCAAACAAAGGCATAACTAGGAACAATTTTAAACAAAGCAAGACATTCCAATAACTTGTCAATTTCAATGAAGCAAAACTTAATACCCTCACAAGGATTCACTCGTTCCGCTCAAAGAGTTTGGGTTAAAGAATCGCTCAAGCCAGAACTAATCAAAACATTATCATAAGCTTGTAACTAAATCCAATCTCCACTACTAAAAATCAAACATGATGCAAAAATCAAGGGGTCTTTAAACAGGATTGTAACGGGGCTTAGGTAAGGTAAGGAAAAAGGCAAAAAAATATGTGGTAAAATGCCAAGACAAAAGATGCAAAATGTTGAAGTTCAAACCATGAATTGAATCAATATAATGAGACAAGCAAAGAAGTTTAAGCAACCATTTTTTTTCTTCTTTTTCTCTTTTTTTTTTCCTTTTTTTTTTCTTTTCGAACCTTTTGCTTTTTTCTATTTTTTGTTATTCATACGAACAATTTTCTCTTTTCTTTTTGTTTTTCTTTTTTTTTTCTTCTTTTAATTTTTTCTTCTTTATTCGAACTCCTTTCTTTGCTCTTTTTTTCTTATTTTTTCATGGAACAAATCTTCTTTTGTCTCGACAAGGGTATGAAAAAGAGGGATGAAAATATGAAAATGTTCGGGTTTTGTAAATGTGGTGAAAACAAAGAATAAGAATAGGCTCAAAAGTGGCTAACTAGAGGAAATGAGTGGGAAGGCAATTTTGGGTAGAGAAGTGATTAATCCTAAGTGCCCCTATCATATTAAAGTATCATATTCAAACACGTAGTCTCGACAAGTATTACGCTACAAGTTCTACAATGTTGAGAATTAGCTCGACACACTCAATGAAATAAAGAGCAAGAATGAAGGTTTATGCTCGTAAGGCTTAAAAACTCACATGAAAAGGTGGAACGTGTACTAAGTCAATTAACATGTCAATTAACAATATATGGAATGTCAAGTAAAATTTTATCGAAAATCACTAGTCATGCCCATTATCTATCATGCATCCTAAATTCCAACAAAAGCAAGATCACAAGTCACATGGAAATCAAAGAGATAAAGTGAAACATAAGATAAGCAACAAGAAATTCCAACATATTACAATTAAGAAAAACTCAATTTCAACCAATCAAATAAGCAAGATAAAAATTTGATGCAAATTCTACCCTCTCACTTCAATCATATTGTCCCAATATGTAAATGAAAGCACAAGAGAGAGAATAGAGATACTCCCCATGTTTAATGATGACCGCGGTTGCGACCACATCGGGATGTACCCAGGCGAAGGTAAGACAGAATTTCAACAAGGTTAGTTTCAATGGAGTCGAGTCGACCGTGTACTTTGTGGATCTAGGCATGGATGTCCGACTGTGGGTTTTCTACTGGTGCCGGTTGAGGTACTGTCCTTCTAAGGAATACACGCTGATTACAAGGTGTAATGGTACCAGGCGGAACAATATAGGGTGCGTCGGGGGTGCCGGCTAAAAGTCCCATTATGTCCAAACACTGTGCATCTAAAGCATCCATTGCAAAAGCATAAGTAAATTGCGTAGTGTCAAAAGTCAATGGAAAAAGACGAGATGCAAGGTGAGTAATATAAGGCCCGAGAATGAGTGAGCGATCGGAGCGCACAACACGCTCGAAAGCACGCGTGAACCAAAAGCCCAAATTTACCTTAATACTTGTTTGCATACACCACAAAAAGAATAGTTCAACTTTACTTAAGCATGACGTAGTATCATTACGTCCAAAGTAGTTGTATGCTAGGAACCGATGAATGTAGCGAAGCGCGGGTCGTGCATGTGCCATCCTTTCGTCGTACGGGCATTGAACGTTCCACCCGCCGAGCTAGTAAGCCCTTTGTAAGCAAGGTCGATGTTGAAATCCTACGGAATCTCAAGTAAAGAAGTTAAATAACTAGGATCCGTGACGTCTGTCATGTATCCCATAGAAAAATTAAAATTTGTAACTGACAAACTAAAATATTGTCCCATCAACCGAAAAGAAATAACATCAGGCAAATTTATAGTAACAACTCGATTTTGCAGAAACGTAAATGTAGCGTAAATTTCAAAAACCAACTCATAATATGTGCTACATCTAATCTCAGAGTATAAGGTCCAGCCAATGGCAGAAATAACGCATGATAGACTCGTGCAAAAGTAAAGTATCAAGAGTATGGGAAGGAATATACTTGCAAACCTGAAACTTGCGATGTCGAATGCTATTAAATCGCAAAGCTTCGTCGTCGTCAAATTGCAAGTATCCTTGCAAAACTTTTTCGATTGGGACAGAATATGTTCGGCCACGACGATGACGCTCAAAATGTTCGACATGATCAGATGCAACATCACCATGAAAGGGAATTGCACCCGTACTTGCGGCAAAAGAAGGGTAGAATGGTTGCTGCTTGGAATGTCGCTGTGAGGGAGAATCACGTTCAGCAGTTTGTAGTGGTGGTGCGTAGTTTGGAAAACCTTGCTCAAAATCCTCTGTATATCCAAAAATGGGATGGTATATTAATAAAGGTTGAATATTCAGGTTCAGAGTTTACTTCGTCCGATTGGTTTGGTACTGTCGAGTGCATGGAGAATGAGGGAGAAGCATCGGGCATCGAGTGAGCGGCATTTAACGGAAGGAAGGGGGCAACGACATTGGGCGTGGAGGTGGTTGCCTAGAACGTGAAGGGTCGGTAGCTTCAGACCGAGAGGTTCGGTCGATAAATGGAGAAAGAGCAGCAGTGGGGGTCGGGTCTGGTTCAGGTTCGGATGCAGGAGGGGCGGCCGCTTGCTGCTGTTGTCCTCGGTCGCGACGAAGGGGTGGCTCCGATTGTGGTGCTTGCGAATCTGAGTCGCTTGGGAGAGACACGAACGCCGGCGCATAACGCCTCTGGCCGGCAAGGTTGATCGGTGCTTGAGGGAGTCGACGAGCTTGGTTCCTAGTTTGCACCATAATGGGAAGAGTTTTGGTGTGGCTAGAGGTTGAAGAAGATGGGGGTCTGTTGAAAAAAAGGAAAAAGTGATTGGTGGGTGAATTTTATTATTTAATGAATTTATTATTTTGTGTTTCTTTTTGTTTTATGTTTTATTTTAATTAATTAATTTAAAAGGGAAAAAATTAGGGAAAGAAGAGATGTGACCGATGAATAAGATAAAATGGGGCTTTGAAAATTGAAATTTTAGATGAGGTGGGACCCATGTGTGGGGATAATAAAAAATGAAAAATAACAAATAGGGGGAATATAGGGAAAGGGACGGTTGGAGTGGAGTAAAAAGGTCGGGTTTTTTGTGTGTTTAAAATGTATTTTAAAATAGTAAGGTAGTACTGGGTTTTGTTAACATGTGTCAATTCTCATAGTTGTTGCTTTCATACAACTTTTATTTCGTCTGAAAAAAAAGTATTAATAATATTAAGAAATAGAAATTTAAAATACTAAAAATAAAAAAATAAATAGAAATAAAATAAAATAATTGAAATAAATTAATAATGAATTATAAAATTAAATAAATAAAATAATGGGTTGCCTCTCATTAAGCGTTTTATTTAACGTCGTTTAGCTCGACGACCTGATTCAGACTACAGGTTCTTGTTGTTGTCATCTCTTTTTCTCTCAAAGTGTTTGTGCGTGGGTTCTACGAGCTAGTGCTTCAATCTCCGGTAATTATCTACTAGTTCTCCCGAGTTATTCCTGGTAATAAATCAAAAACAAAATTTTTTATCAGTAATTTTGCCGAAGTCCCCGGCAACTGCGCCAATTTGAAAAGCGTCATAAACTGTCAAAATAATTATCCTTAATCTCAAAAGAAATAATTAAATAGCGTAGTAAAGAGAAGAAGTACTCCAAAATCCTAAAAATAACCTAAAAATAATAAAAGGTAATTCTTGAAAATATTCAAATTAAATCCTAAAAACAAAAGATAATTTCTAGTTTTAAGTTTAAAATGCAACTGATCCACTCTGTCCATCCTTGCTGACTAGACCTTCTAGAAGCTGCTGACTGGACCTTCTAGAAGCTGCTGACTGGATGCCACGTCAAAATCTCATGCCCAAAGTCCTGCCCACTAGCCCAGCCTTGATTCCAGAAAATAAAACTGCAAAACTTTGCCTTTTAAGTGCAATTTTCAAAATTGAAGTCCTGCATAGAAAAATTCACAAAAACGTCCAATTCAGCAATATGAACTAATTATTAAGGAGTAATTAAAGATAAAATATTAGTCAAATAAAACACTTATCAATATATATGTACATGTATAATATAATAATACCTTAGAGATGGATAAATTCTCGATTGCCGAATTCGAATATGTTTTTTTTGTTTCTATTGCTCGTAAAATCTAAAAAAGATATCCCCCCATTATAGATTGTGAATGAAGGCCTTTATAGCCGTTTTGAATACATTCTGTTTCTTTTTGTTTTTGTTTTTGTATTTGTTTCTCTTCTTTTTGCGGGCCTCTTCACGTGGTGGCAACGGGGGTGGGAAGTGATGGCAGACCTCGTGGCGGGTACCTTGGTTTGTGTGCCATGATATGGCGTCAACGTGGCCAAGGAGTGGCCATGGAAAGGAGCGGCGTTGAGGGTTGCATGGGGAATTAGGGTTTGCTAATGTTTTAGCATCTTGGGCCTGTATTTTGGTTTGGGTTAGGTGGGTAGTTGGGTTTAGGTATTAAATGGGATTGGGTAATTTTGGGCTGAATTTGTAATTTGGGTTTTGGTCTGGATCAGGGGTAGTTTTAGGTGTTCTTTTTCTTTTTGTAAAAGGGACATTTTAAATTAAATAAATTTTAATTCAAAATTTTTATTTTTTATTTTGTTGAATTTGGTTTGGGCCCGATTAAATTAGGCTTTAATAGTTGTCCCTCTTTGCTCATTGTTGTGTAATAGGAACGAAGCAAAGACTAAAAAGAGGACCAATTTTGTTCGGTCCCACTGGATTTGGCTTCTTTAACACCTTTTCTTCAAGTAAACCACTCTTGGTTTCACTAGTCGTTTAATTTCACTGCACCAGGTTCTTTACAATTTTGGGAAGATGGGAACTAATGTTGTGATTCCATCCTGCCCCACCGGGGTAACTTCAAAATGACAAAATTTGCTATTGTAGCTTCACTTCATTTCACTGTAACTTCAGGGAGATTGAGATTCGTTTCTGTGAGATGGTAGCTTTAATCTGGCCCTCTTAATTAGGGGTAAGAGACTTTCGTTTCTGTGAGATGGTAGCTTTAATCTGGCCCTCTTAATTAGGGGTAAGAGACTGGATGCTTCAATCTGCCCCATGATCGAGGTAAGAGATTGAATGATGTCTTCAATCTGCCCCATGATCTGGGTAAGAGATTGAATGATGTCTTCAATCTGCCCCATGATCGGGGTAAGAGATTGGATAAGAAAGCTTACAATTAGACGATGCTTTAAGAAATAAGTGGCATAAAACCAAGAAGCAAAAGGAAAAAAGAAACTTTGGGGCAATAAAAAAATCCTAGAGATTGCAAGGTTAAAGAGTCATAGTGTTAACTTTATTGAAGATGCCAAGGTGAGCAGACATGTAATTTCGATGTAAAACTTAGGCGATAAAGTCACAAGACAATATTTTCAGAGGTCACAAAACAAAATTTTAGATGCACTAAGTAGAGTATCAGAAGAACATAGGGAACTTACTTTTGTTGGTATACTCCCATTGATTGCTAGACTGGTGTAAAGCTGCATATTAGATGCTATTCTTATACTAACCTTTTCTTCTCTACAAAATACTAACATAGTTCAATAAAGTTCTAATTTAAAGGATTTATAACTGGTTAGTATAGAGAAAAGAGCAAAGCAAAGCCAAGCAAAGCAAAGAGAAAAACAAAGTAAATCAAATTGAACTCAATTAGTGTATGTAAAGAACAATAGGTTAGTACAACAGTAGGATCTAATATGCAGCTTTACACCAGCTTTTCAGCAGTACTAGCAGAAATGCTAGTTCAAAGCACCATGAAAGATCTATACTTACTCCGCGCTCTTCATAGGGATAAATGGGCGAACGACTGTGTGAATGGATTGAAAGCACGCAGTAGGGTGACAGACAACATATGCTGGCAAGAAGGTGATCTCGAGGAATTTGGGGTTTGGCTGATGGAAGAAAACTCTAACAAAAGATTACATTATAGAGGAAGCACAATCACAGCAAATATATCAATAAGAAAAGTTTACGCATTCAATAGACAACTAAAATGCGTCAAGACATACTCCTTGTAAGAAGCAGATTTTTCTTGAACATGGAGATCAATGCTATCTCCATGTGAGCAATGCATTGTTTTTGTTACTCCAAATAAATTTTGCAGAGGAACTTGGGGTTCTTTTGCATTCTTTGTTCCATTCCTTCCATCTTTTCTTTTCTTTTTTCTTGGTTCTTCAATTGTCATGGTTGTTAGCTTCGAGGACATTACATTTTCTCTATAGGATTATCATTGCTAAGTTGGAGTTATTGGTTATAAACATCAATGATCACCATCATCGTGTAAATTAAGATTATAAAAAAAATTTGTACAACATTTGATCACTGAAAAAGAAAACATAGAGCGTAAAAAATGGTTCAAGGAAAAAGAAAACGAGAGATCTATTAAGGTAAGTAGTGTTTAGTTTCGAGAAAAAATCAAAGGAAAAATATTTGAAAAATTAAAGGTATACATGACTAATAAAATTTGTTGATTGCAAAGCCGACCCTCAACAAATTGTTGAGCCTTGTTCTTTTCCCCACATTCTCATCTATCGCTTATGCATATAGACGATATTGTTAAAATAGAAAATCTTTAAATTTTCAGTTTCAAATTGTCTTTCTTGTAGATTTTTTTTTGTGTGTAAAGTCACAAGGAATTTGAAACTTGAATTAATGAATGATTTTGTAATTAAAATAAAAAAATTAATAAAAAAAACCCGTAACCAAATCTAGCGGACAAGGTGTAAATTCCAAGAAAAAGAAAATCACAGACAAAAAGTGAAAATTGAAACTCCAGCGAGCATATGTGCAATTTAGTTTACTAAGACACGTATATTGTCGTATGTTCTTTTGGGTCAAACCCCCATATTGAAACTTCTTCAACTCTAGTTAACCCTTAGGTTTGCAGCATGAAAATGCTATCAAAGATGCTAACAAAAGGCGGCGTCAAGAAGAGCAATTCCCATCGGAAATGGTCGCCTTAGCGTCATGGTGTGGAGCGGCATTGCATCGAAAACTCTTCAACTCAATGGTAGTTAGATTCCAAAACCACCCATTAGCCCTTAAATGCATTATCTATAAAAAAGAAGAAGTTTTTTGAAGATATTAATTTCAATACTTTCTTCTTTATATTATTATCTTTGTCTTTGGTGACTACACAGAATGATGGAAGAATCCAAAGGGAAGCTGTCTTGGTAAAAGAATCCAACCAAAAGTGGATTTAAATGAGAATCCAATGGGAATTCAGTACGATTGGTATTTGCTTATTTCTTCTTCACGACCTAAAACTCAGGTGTCAAGCCTGTAGGGTATTTGGAACAAGGATACTGAGCCAACGTGGGAGTATGTTTTCACCGCCTCTCTCAAACATAACATCTTGGTGTTTTTTTTTCTGCTTGTTGAAATTTCTTCTTATCTATTGTAATACGCTACATCATATATTTGCATATGGGTGGTACAAATTTGCTTCATGTATTGCTTCTGCGAATATAATATCTCAACAAAAGTTACCAACTAAAGAAATTTAAATTTCACTCATATGCTATATCTGGATTTGATAATAATTTCCCCTTTTTTTTCTCGTTACTAGTTGTGCTTCTCATCTCAATATTAATCTTTGTTTGATTTTATTTCTAGTCTACCAATCAATGGGAGTAAAACAGCAAAAGTAAGTTCCCTATATTATTTTTCTCCTCTAAAACTCTACATAGTGCTTCTAAAATTTAGTTTTCTAGCATACGTTCTTAGACATGGGATTCTCTTTAAATTTTGTTGGTGGTAACCTCTGAAGATATTGTCTTGTGACTTCATCGCCTTAGTTTTACATCAAAATTACATGTATGCTCACCTTGACATCTTCAATAAAGCCAGCACTATGACTATTTAACCTTGCAATCTCTACGATCTGTTCTATTGCCTCAAACTTTCTTTTTCCTTTTGCTTCCTAAATTTATGCAACTTATGTCCTAAAGCATCGTCTAATCATAAGCTTCCTTATTTGGTCACTGAATGTTGCAAGTGAATTAAGAAACATGTGGTCAGGTTGCACATTAAGTGACTAACATATGGGCAAAAAATCGCCATATCGAGCTGAGGCTATATGGGCAATGGGGGGAGCATGGCTCTACACTCATTTATGGCTGCATTTTACCTATACAATGGACAAAGTAAGCTCATGTCTTAATAATTTTTTTGGCTTCTAATTACTTGTTTTGCTCTCAAGTTTCTTGTCATCAACTTCACTGCAAACTCTTTAAGAGGCCATTCAAAAATGGTTTATCATGATGATGCTTAATAGCTTCATATTTTTTGTATGTTGGAAGGATTTCCAATATTTTTCTGATTAATTATGATTTTTCTAAAAAATAAGGCATATCCTTTGTTAGAGGGATGTACATCATTTATTCTGGACTGATTGATTAACGGCCCTGGAGGCTATCTAGAAACCAACCCATCAACCTCTCTCGAGCATATGTTTGTCACTCTTGATGGCAAGCCTGCTAGCGTAAGCTACTTGTCAACAATGAACATTGAAATCATAAGAGAAGTATTCTTTGAAATTGTTTCCGCAACTGAGGTGAAGTTTTAATTTCATGCTATCTAAAATAGACCAACTTTTCTATTTAATATCATCAATATCATAAATTAGACATCTCAGCAATATCATACAATATAAAGTAAAGCAAAGCAAGATAAATAGCAAAGCAAAGCAGAGCAATATAAAAAGCAAAGAAAATCAAAGCAAATAAAAGAAATATAAAGCAAAGCAAAGCACAGCACGACAATATAAAAAGAAAAGCAAAGCAAAACAATATCAATATAAAAGCAAAGCAAAACAAAGCAAAGCACAACAAAGCAATATAAAAAGCAAAGCAAAGCAAAGCAAAACGATATAAAAAGCAAAGCAAAGCACAACAAAGCAAAGCAAAGCGAAGCAACATAAAAAGCAAAGCAATTTAAAATGCAAAGCAACATGTTGACAAATGATATTAACGTACATTCATTATTTTTATGTTTTATATTGTCTTAGTCAAGGTTGCTCTACTATTAAGGATCAAGTATAAACTATCTCCATAAAGAAGCAACATGTTGAAAACCAAAAAAGCAATGGACACTAACCGCAGAGTGTGGACTAGATGCAATAGACGAAATGGAATGCCGACATTCGATACCTAAAAGCATTCAATGATAAAGAGAGGCAATAGAATGAAAGAACAATGTCTCTATATTTATTATAGAGGTTCATCAGAATCTTCGAAATCGTGTGCAATAATTTGCTATAAACATAACACTTAATATGAGAAAATTTCAATAAATTCAAACCTGGAATTTGTTAAATTTTTAATAAATTCAATAAATTAATTGATAAACCTTTCCAAAAAAAATTAGAGGAAAATTATGTGAAAAATAAGAAATATACATGACTAATAAAATTTGTTGATTGCAAAGCCGACCCTCAAAAGATTGTTCAACCTTGCTTTCCATGTTGTGTGAATGCTTAACCTTTTAATAATTAATTCTTGTAAAACTATAGATTTTTAAGTGAAGCATTTTTCAGTTTAAATTTATTTTTATTATAGATTTTTTGTGTGTGTAAAATCACAAGTGACATGAACGTAATCAATAAGGGAGTTAATGTTAAAACAACCAGCAATTTGTTGGTTTATTACCAAAGATATTAAATTAATTAATGATGTAGTAGTAAAAAGGAAAAAAAGATTAATAATAAAATCCATAACCTTGATCTAACGTACAAGGTATTAAATTCCAAGAAAAAAATTGTAGGGACATAAAGTGAAAATTTAAAAAACAAATGAAACTCTAGGGAAGCATATGTGTAATTTAGTTTACTAAGACGCGTAGGTTGTTGTATGTTCTCGTGGGTCAAACCCCCATATTGAAACTTCTTCGACTTTAGTTAACCTTACAACAAGATTGCAGCACTGTAATTTAATAATATTGCTTTATATTACTTTGCTTTGCTTTATATTATTTTTTTGTATCTAGTGAGATTTAAACCGATGACATTTGGGTTGAGAAAACTTTAATTTTACCACTCAAGCAAATCTTTACCTTCAATAGTTTTGTACATTTCAATTATACAACTTATACAATAGAAGTGATAGGTGGATTTAGTTTATTTAATGATTTTTTTATTTAATTATATTTATATTATTATTTTTAATAATTATTTTTCCTAAAAAAAAGACATACATCTCACGTTTTTCCCATCTTTTTCTCTCATGAATGTCTCAAACTTTTTTTTCTCACCATTGTTTTCAATTCTAATTTGTTGGAAACGTAATCACTTCCCATAATTTTTTTTACTTAAATTTTTGGTTATTTGTTCTTTAATTCGCATATTCGTCTATTAATATATTTTTTTTCCATTTTGAAACGAATTGGCGTGATTGAGGAGCTTTGATCGATGCCTAGCACCTTGGATTCATTTCTCAAGTGTGTGTTCTAATCATTTGTGATCAGTGTGTGTATTATTATTATTAGTGATTTTTATTATTTATTGTATTCTATTTGTAAGGGGAGGAATCCACTTGCGTCAATATAAAACTTAAATTGTTTAAATTCCTTAGTAAATTTTTTATTTTTATATGACTAATATTTTTAAGGAGGCAGTTTTTCTAGGTAACATTAAAGGCATCTTTAATTTCTACGTTTTAAGAGGATTTAATTACACATCTATTATAGCGGAGACCGTCATCCAGAAAAAGATAGTCAGCTTTGATCAAGAAAAATTACATGTTAGCAAGATTAATTACTAAAATAAATAATATAAATACATATTGAAATTTATACCATATAAATTAATATAACTTTATAGATAGATGACAAAAGTATTTATGATGTAAAAATAATACAATTACAATAAAAGAACATAAATAATAATGTAGTTTTTAGGAATTCACTTAGTACTTGAATTTGAGTGTATTTATTTGTAATTATGTAAGATGACATATTCGAGTAACCATTTTAATTGGTGAGTCTCACTTAATTGAGAAGAGTTAGAGCACCCAAATAGGGGCGAAGCTAAGAAAAATATTTTAGGGAGGGTGAAATTAAGTTATCTACGTCTTTATAATGTTTAAAGGATTAAATTAAATCTTTATCATTTTTAGGGGGTTAAAGTGCAATTTCACTTGTACTAATTTAAATTTTTTAAATATTTAAAGGATCAAAATGGTAAATTTTACATTTTAAGGGGGAGTCGGGGTCCCCGCTTGCTCCCCCCAAAATCCTCCTCTGCAAATATAAACAAATTTCTTAAATTTTGTCTTTGCAAATATTAACCTTGTGAAAATTGATAATTATTAATAGTGTATCAATATAACTGTAAATTGCATCTTAGTGATAATTATCTCATGTTCTTAGTATGTAAATTACTGATAATTATGTCACACTCTGAATAAATTTATTAAGTAGCATATTTCAATTAATATAGAGATGCATAAGAAATCATTTTACACAAATAAATTGAAAATAAACGCTAGCCTATACTAGGCAATGTTTGACCACTGATGGGTCAAAGCCAATCCGTTCAAGGTTGTTGCTGAATTACGTAATCAAAATTGGAATGTTCGAGTGGCTCATACCTATAGGAGAGCAGGTCGCAGTGGCAGATTTTGGGACGAAGCTTGGGGCCTAAAAACATTTTCAAAGGAGGAAGATATTGCTAATTTTTCACGTTAATATGCTTCTAACTCACTAGTCTTGCTCTATCATGTACTGGCTCTAGCCTACCTTTCATATATTAGCATTGAAGTGGAAATTTTGAATGGTTAGAATTGAAGTAAAAACTAGAAATTTTCAATCGAAAAGAACTTCTCAAATTTCATTACTCGTCTCAAAATTTTGATTTCCACTAAAATTTAATTGCAAAAATTAATAATTCCCATGAAAATAAAAACATAAACTCCAATAACTAATGGTATCCGAAGGGCTTAATCATTGTCAAATCCTACAACTTTGGTAACTCTTAAGCTTATGTTTTCTCTATCTTTTCCCCTCAATTTTTCTCATAAAAATCTCTCTCTATTAATTAAACATATTGGTCATCTATTGTTCTTTGCTTTGCTTTTATGTATATTACTTTGCTTTGCTTTGCTTTATATTGCTTTGCTTCATCGTTGTAAAGATACATACATACATCTGCAAACAAAATTTGCTTTGCAAAGACCACTGTTGCTCTATTAAGAGCAACTCACAGTGGCAGATTTTGGGACAAAGTTTTGGGGACTAATAAAATTTTCAAAGGCGGAGATAGTGCTTTCCATGTTGTGTGAATGCTTAACCTTTTAATAATTAATTCTTGTTAAACTATAGATTTTTAAGTGAAGCATTTTTCAGTTTAAATTTGTTTTTATTATAGACTTTTTTTGTGTGTAAAGTCACAATTGACATGAACGTAATCAATAAGGGAGTTAATATTAAAACAACCAGCAATTTATTGGTTTATTACCAAAGATATTAAATTAATTAATGATGTAGTAATAAATAGGGAAAAAAGATTAATAATAAAATCCATAACCTGACCTAATGCATAAGGTATTAAATTCCAAGAAAAAAATTGTAGGGACATAAAGTGGAAATTTAAAAAAAATAAAATTCTAAGGAAACATATGCGTAATTTAGTTTACTAAGACACGTTGATTGTTGTATGTTCTCGTGGGTCAAACCCCAAATTGAAACTTATTCGACTTTAGTTAACCTTACAACAAGATTGCAGCATCGTAATTTAGTAATATTGCTTTATATTATTTTGCTTTGCTTTATATTGCTTTATATTACTTTGCTTTGTTTTATATTTTTTTGATTCGCTTTACTTTATATTACTTTTCTTTGCCTTGTTTGCTTTATATTACTTTGTTTTGCTTTGCTTCATATTATTTTATATTAGTTTGCTTTGCTTTATATTTACTTTGCTTTGCCTTATATTTCTTTACTTTGCTTTGCTTTGTTTGTTTTATATTTCTTTGCTATGGCTTTTTACTTTATATTGCTTAGCTTTGCTTTGTTTACTTTATACTTCTTTGCTTTGCTTTGGCTTTATATTACTTTATAATATTTTGCTTTGCTTTGTTTGCTTTATATTATTTTGCTTTCTATTGCTTTATATTTTTAAGTGAGATTTGAATCCATGATATTTGGGTTGATAAAAACATTAATTTTACCATTCAACCAAATCTTTACCTTCAATTGTACATTTCAATTATACAACTTATACGATAGTAGTAATAGGTGGTTTTAATTTATTTAATGATTATTTTTTTATTTAATTGTATTTATATTATTGTTTTTAATAATTGTTTTTCCTAAAAAATAAGACATACATTTCACGTTTCTCCCATCTTTTTCTCTCATGAATGTCTCATAGTTTTTTTCTCACCATTGTTTTCAATCCTAATTTGTTGGAAACGTAATCACTTCCCATCATTATTTTTTCTTTTACTTAAATTTTTGGTTATTTGTTCTTTAATTCGAATATTCGTCTATCAATATTTTTTTTTTCTTTTTGAAACGAATTGGTGCGAATGAGGAGCTTTGATCGATCCCTATCACCTTGGATTCGATTCTCAAGTGTGTGTTCTAATCATTTGTGATCAGTGTGTGTGGGTATCTAATACTGCATAAATGTTGTGAATTTGCACCAGTAGGTGTCTTAAATCTTATAAAATCCTCCTATAATCTAAGTAGTCTTTTAATGTTTGACTATCGTGAAGCCAATCCTTTCTGTTTTCCTGCCAAATATGTGTGCTAATGTCTTTCCCCATTTCACTTTTTGGAAATTTATGCATGCTTGTTAAATTTATTGTATCCATTTTGGCTGTCTGACATGATTATGATATTTTCAACAACACAGCTTACCATATAATTTAAGTGGAAAACTTAACATTATGTCTCCTGCATTTAGGTATTCTATTTGTAGTACATTTAATATTTTTAATTTGATGTATTTATGTGTTTAAATTTTATTTTACTCATAATTAATTTAATGTTTTTCAATTTAATACTATACATATTGCATGTATTATTATTAGTGAGTTTTATTATTTATTGTATTCTATTTGTAAGGGGAGGAATTCACTTGCGTCAATATAAAACTTAAATTGTTTTAAATTCCTTAACAATTTTTTATTTTTATATGATTAATATTTTTAAAGAGGCATTTGTTCTAGGTAACATTAAAGGCATATTTAATTTCTACGTTTTAGGAGGATTTAATTACACATCTATTATACCGGAGTTAGTCATCTAGAAAAAAATAGTCAACTTTGGTGAAGAAAAATTACAGGTTAGCAGGATTAATTACGAAAAATAAATAATATAAATACATATTGAAATTTATACCATATGAATTAATATAACTATATAGATAGATGACAAATGTAATTATGAAGTAAAAATAATACAATTACAATAAAAGAACATAAATAATAATGTAGTTTTTTAGAAATTCACTTAGTAATTGAATTTGTGTGTATTTATTTGTAATTACGTAAGATGACATGTTCGAGTAACCACTTTAATTGGTGAGTCTCACTTAATTTAGAGGAGTCAGAGCACCCAAAGAAGGGCGAAGCTAAGAAAAAAATTTAGGTAGGGCGAAATTAAATTGTCTATATATTTATAATGTTTAGTTTACTAAGACATGTCGATTGTTGTATTTTCTCGTGGGTCAAACCCCCATATTGAAACTTATTTGACTTTAGTTAACTTTACAACAAGATTGCCGCATCGTAATTTAGTAATATTGCTTTATATTATTTTGTTTTGTTTTGCTTTATATTGCTTTGCTTTGCTTTATATTACTTTTCTTTGCTTTATATTGTTTTATATTTCTTTACTTTGCTTTATTTTATATTACTTTACTTTGCTTTGTTTGCTTTATACTACTTTGCTTTGCTTTGTTTACTTTATATTACTTTGCTTTGTTTGCTTAATATTATTGCTTTGCTTTGCTTTGTTTTATATTTCTTTGCTTTGCTTTATATTACTTTGCTTTGTTTGCTTAATATTATTGCTTTGCTTTGCTTTGTTTTATATTTCTTTGCTTTGCTTTATATTACTTTGCTTTGTTTGCTTTATATTGCTTTATATTACTTTGCTTTGCTTTGCTTTGCTTTATATTGCTTTGTTTTATATTTATTATTTTTTTGCATCTAGTGAGATTTGAACCGATGACATTTGGGTTGATAAAACTTTAATTTTACCACTCAAGCAAATTTTTATGTTGGGGATCGACTCGATTAAGCAACAAACAAGTTAAAAATAGCAGAAGAAATTAAGAAATTGAACACACAAATTTAATGTGGAAAAACCCCTCTGAAGAATATAAAAAACCACGGGCAAAGATAATTTTACTATAATGGCAAAGAACGAAGAGTACAAAAGATCGAGATAAAAACTAAACCCCAAAAACCCGAAAATAAAGAACCCTCAAAACGTAAACACTAAATTCTCCAAAAGTGTTAGGAGTTCTAAACTATGATAGGTATGTCTAAATGAGTGTATTTTCTAAGGTTGTAAAAAACCCTATTTATAGGCTAAATTCTTAAGTCAAATAATAATAAAATAATCTAGACTAATAAGAATTTGACTCAAACAACTAAACAGAGTTTAATTGAAACAAATAAATAGAGTTTAACTGAAAGATTATTTCTCAAATTTGACTTGAAATAGGAGTCATAATTCAACAAATCTCCACCTTGACTCATATTTCTACAATGTCATCTTTGCCAAAGCCCATCACGGGCCTATCTTGAACTATGCAGGGAATTAACTAAGTTGAATATGTGCTTAGGAGCTGGAAGTCTTCTAGCCTTCGACTTGTTCACTGTCGAACCAAAACTAACCCGGGTTTGATTTTCACGAACACAGTGCCCTAACTTTTCAAGACCTGCATCCAAAAGAGAACCTTTCTTCAACAAAACAGTCATACACTTTTCCCTCCTATGACCAAGTTGCCTCCACTCCAAATGAGTTGACTTAAACTCCGTAAAGGACGAGGGACGTCCGATTTCACCGGTCACTGTAAAACCTTCCAGAATATAAAAATTGTCGATCTTTTTACCTTTTAACAAAACGAGAGCCCCATGAGATACCTTAATGCCGCTAGACTCAATGTTGATTTTGCAACCTTTTGAGTCTAAAATATTTAAGGAGATGAGATTCTTTCGTAAATCAGGTACATACCTGACATCTGATGGTGTCCTAATCGTACCATCGTGCATCCTAATTTTAACAGTACCAATACCGATTACCTTAATAAATGAATCATTTCCCATGTGCACAACTCCACCTTCAATTGAATTATATGTGGAGAACCATTCTCTGTTAGGACACATATGGAAAGAACATCCTGAATCTAGGATCCACTCGGACATAACCTTGGAGCTTTCGCTCGTTGACACTAACAAGAAATCAACACCACTTTCATCGGCCAAATTAGCACCAGCTAAATCTTCCTCGTTACTCTTAGCATCCCTTTTATTTCGTAGTTTGTAACAATCTGCTTTGACGTAACCTAATTTCTTACAATAGCGACACCTTTTGTCTCGCTTCTTTGATGCTACCAAAATAGAAGCTTGCTTATCTGCTTGCTATTGAACCAAACTCATTGTCGAGTTTGTCTTTGCTCAACAAATGACCCTTCACATCCTCAAACGAGAGTTTATCTCTATCATAAATCAAGGTCTCCCTAAAAGACTTGTATGAAGGGGGGTAAAGAGCACAACAATAGCATAGTCTGATCCTCATCGTCAATCTGAACCTCAACATTATTTAAATCATTCAAAAGACTAATAAATTGACTGATGTGATCTCTAGGAAGCTCACCTTCGTTCATGTGAAAGTAAATAGACGTTGTTTCAACACTAAACGGTTAGCCAGAGACTTAGTCGCATAAAGAGTTTCTAGCGTTTTCCACAAGGCGGATGATGTCTTCTCCATCAATAACTCCTGCAATACCCTATTCGCGAGGCATAACTGGATTGCAGACAAGGTCTTTTCATCAAGCTCTTCCCATTTTGATTGATCTAGATTATCGGGCTTTTTCCCAGTAACGACATTTTTCAAACCGATTTGAACTAGAATTGCTATCATCCGAACTTGCCACAAATTAAAATTTGTGTCACCATCAAACTTCTCAATATCGAACCTTGTTGCTGCCATCATTGAACGGGCTGACCTGCAAAAACGAACTAGCTCTGATACCACTTATTGGGGATCGACCCGATTAAGCAACGAATAAGTTAAAAATAGCGAAAGAAATTGTGAAATTGAACACACAAATTTAACATGAAAAAACCCCTCCGAAGAGGATAAAAAACCACGGGAAAAGATAATTTTATTATAATGGCAAAGAACGAAGAGTACAAAAGATGAAAATAAAAATGAAACCCCGAAAACCTGAAAATAAAGAACCCTCAAAACGTAAACACTAAATTCTCCAAAAGTGTTAGGAGTTCTAAACTATGATGGTATGTCTAAATGGATGTATTTTCTAAGGTTGTAAAAAATCCTATTTATAGGCTAAATTCTTAAGTTAAATAATAATAAAATAATCTAGACTAATAAGAATTTGACTCAAACAACTAAACAATGTTTAATTGAAATAAATAAACAGAGTTTAACTGAAAGATTATTTCTCAAATTTGACTTGAAATAGGAGTCATAATTCAACATTTTACCTTCAATTGTTTTGTACATTTCAATTATACAACTTATACGATAGAGGTCATAGGTGGATTTAATTTATTTAATGATTATTTTTTAGTTAATTATATTTATATTATTGTTTTTAATAATTATTTTTCCTAAAAAATAAAGACATACATCTCACGTTTTTCCCATATTTTTCTCTCATGAATGTCTCATACTTTTTTTCTCACCATTGTTTTCAATCCTAATTTGTTGGAAACGTAAGATGACATGTTCGAGTAACCATTTTAATTGGTGAGTCTCACTTAATTGAGAGGAGTCAGAGCACCCAAATAGAGGCGAAGCTAAGAAAAAATTTTAGGGAGGGCAAAATTAAATTGTCTATATCTTCATAATGTTTAAAAGATTAATTTAATTTTTTATCATTTTTAAGGGGTTAAAGTGTAATTTCACCTTTACTAATTTAAAATTTTTAAAAATTTAAAAGATTAAAATGGTAAATTTTACATTTTAAGGGGGAGTTGGGGCCCCTACCCGCTCCCCCCTAAATCCTCCTCTGCAAATATAAACAAATTTCTTAAATTTTTTCATTGCAAATATTAACCTTGTTGAAAGTGATAATCATGTCATGTTCTTAGTACGTAAATTAGTGATAATTATGTCACACTCTAAATAAATTTATCAAGTAGCATATTTCAATTAATATAAAGTTGCATAACATTTTACACAAATAAATTGAAAATAAACGCTAGCCTACACTAGACAATGTTTGACCAATGATGGTTCAAAGCCAATCTGTCAAGGTAGTTGTTGAGTTACCTAATCGGAATTGGAATGTTCGAGTGGCTCATACCTATAGGAGAGCAAGTCGCAGTGGAAGATTTTGGGATGATGTTTTGGGGCCTAAAACAATTTTCAAAGGAGGAAGATAGTGCTAATTTTTCACGTTAATATGCTTCTAACTCACTAGTCTTGCTCTATCATGTACTGGCTCTAGCCTACTTTTCATAAATCAGCATTGAAGTGGAAATTTTGAATGGTTAGAATTGAAGTGAAAACTGGAAATTTTCAATTGAAAAGAACTTCTCAAACTTCATTACTCATCTCATAATTTTGATTTCCACTTAAATTTAACTACAAAAATTAATAATTCCCATGAAAAGAAAAACATAAACTCCAATAACTAATGGTATCCGAAGGACTTAATCATTGCCAAATCCTACAACTTTGGTAACTCTTAAGCTTATGTTTTCTCTATCTTTTCCCCTCAATTTTACTCATAAAAATCTCTCTCTATTATTTAAACATATTGGTTATCTATTGCTCTTTGCTTTGCTTTTCTTTATATTGCTCTGCTTCATCGTTGTAAAGATACATACATACATCTGCAAACAAAATCTACAGCAACAAAATTTGCTTTGCAAAGACCGTTGTTGCTCCATTAAGAGCAACTCGCAGTGGTAAATTTTTTTGGGACGAAGTTTTGGGGCCTATTTAAATTTTCAAAGGAGGAAGATAGTGCTAATTTTTCACGTTAATATGCTTTTAACTCACTAGTCTTGCTCTATCATATACTGGCTCTAGCCTACTTTTCATATATCAGCATTGAAGTGGAAATTTTGAATGGTTTGAATTGAAGTAAAAACTGGAAATTTTCAATTGAAAAGAACTTCTCAAATTTCATTACTCGTCTCATAATTTTAATTTCTACTAGAATTTAACTGCAAAAATTAATAATTCCCATGAAATTAAAAACATAAATTCCAATAACTAATGGTATCCGAAGGACGTAATTATTGCCAAATCCTACAACTTTGGTAACTCTTAAGCTTCCGTTTTCTCGTTTTATATTTCTTTGATTTTACCACTCAACCAAATCTTTACCTTAATTGTTTTGTACATTTCAATTATACAACTTATATGATAGAGGTGATAGGTGGATTTGATTTATTTAATGATTATTTTTATTTAATTATATTTATATATTTTTTGAATAATTATTTTTCCTAAAAAAAAGACATGCATCTCACGTTTTTCCCATCATTTTCTCTCATGAATGTCTCATACTTTTTTTCTCACCATTGTTTTCAATTCTAATTTGTTGGAAACGTAATCACTTCCCATCATTATTTTTCTTTTACTTAAATTTTTGGTTATTTGTTCTTTAATTCGCATATTCGTCTATCAATATTTTTTTTCTTTTTGAAACGAATTGGTGTGATTGAGGAGCTTTGATCGATCCCTAGCACCTTGGATTTGTTTCTTAAGTGTGTGCTCTAATCATTTGTGATCAGTGTGTGTGGGTTTTTAATACTGCATAAATGTTGTGAGTTTGTACCAGTAAGTATCTTAAATCTTATAAAATCCTCTTATAATCTAACTAATCTTTTAATATTTTACTATCGTGAAACCAATCCTTTCTGTTTTCCTGCCAAATATATGTGCGCTAATGTCTTTCCCCATTTCACTTTTTGGAAATCTATGCATGCTTGTTAAATATATTGTATCCATTTTGGATGTCTGACATGATTATTATAATTTCAACAACACAGCTTACTATATGATTTAAGTAGAAAACTTAACATTATGTCTCCTGCATTTAGGTATTCTATTTGTAGTACATTTAATATTCTTAATTTGATATATTTACGTGTTTAAATTTTATTTTACTCATAATTAATTTAATTTTTTCATTTTAATATTATTCATATTGCATGTATTATTATTAGTGAATTTTTTTATTTATTGTATTCTATTTGTAAGGGGAGGAATCCACTTGCGTCAATATAAAACTTTAATTGTTTTAAATTTCTTATTAATTTTTTATTTTTATATGACTAATATTTTTAAGGAGGCATTTTTTCTAGGTAACATTAAAGGCATCTTTAATTTCTACGTTTTAAGAGGATTTAATTACACATCTATTATAGCGGAGACCATCATCTAGATAGATGACAAATAATATACCATATAAAATAATATAACTATATAGATAGATGACAAATGTAATTATGATGTAAAAATAATACAATTACAATAAAAGAACATAAATAATAATGTAGTTTTTAGAAATTCACTGAGTAATTGAATTTGAGTGTATTTATTTGTAATTACATAAGATGACATGCTTGAGTAACCATTTTAATTGGTGAATCTCACTTAATTGAGAGGAGTCCGAGCACCCAAAAAGGGGCGAAGCTAAGAAAAAATTTTAGGGAGGAAAAAATTAAATTGTCTATATCTTTATAATGTTTAAAGGATTAATTTAAATCTTTATCATTTTTAGGGGGCTAAAGTGTAATTTCACCTTTACTAATTTAAAATTTTTAAAAATTTAAAGGATCAAAATGGTAAATTTTACATTTTATGGGGGACCCGGGGCCCCCGCCCGCTGTCCCCTAAATCCTCCTCTGCAAATATAAACAAATTTCTTAAATTTTCTCTTTGCAAATATTAACCTTGTGGAAATTGGTAAATATTAATAGTGTATCAATATAATTGTAATTGCATCTTAGTGATAATTACGTCATGTTCTTAGTATGTAAATTAGTGATAATTATATCACACTCTGAATAAATTTATCAAGTAGCATATTTCAATTAATATAAAGTTTCATAAGAAATTATTTTACATAAATAAATTGAAAATAAACGCTAGCCCACAGTAGGCAATGTTTGATCAATGATGGGTCAAAACCAATCTGTTCAAGGTAGTTGTTGAGTTACGTAATCAAAATTGGAATGTTCAAGTGGCTCATAGCTACAAGAGAGCAACTCACAGTGGCAGATGTTGGGACGAAGTTTTCGGGCCTAATAAAATTTTCAAAGGAGGAAGATAGTGCTAATTTTTCACGTTAATATGCTTCTAACTCACTAGTTTTGCTCTATCATGTACTGGCTCTAGCTTACTTTTCATATATAAGCATTGAAGTGGAAATTTTGAATGGTTAGAATTGATGTAAAAAATAGAAATTTTCAATTGAAAAGAACTTCTCAAATTTCATGACTCGTCTCATAATTTTGATTTCCACTAAAATTTAACGACAAAAATGAATAATTTCGATGAAAATAAAAACATATACTCCAATAACTAATGGTATTCGGAGGACCTAATCATTGCCAAATCCTACAACTTTGGTAACTCTTAAGCTTATGTTTTCTCGATATTTTCCCCTCAATTTTACTCATAAAAATCTCTCTCTATTATTTAAACATATTGGTTATCTATTACTCTTTGCTTTGCTTTTCTTTATATTACTTTGCTTTATATTGCTTTGCTTCATCGTTGTACAGATACATACATACATATGGAAACGAAATCTACAGCAACAAAATTTGCTTTGCAAAGACTGCTATTGCTCCATTAAGTCATTGTCACACGCATACCTCTTTTAAATAGGGTAAAGGAAAAGAAGTAACATACATCTGCAAGATTTCCAACTAACTTGGCAAATTCACCACTATCAGCAAGTCTTCTAATTTCAGAGAGAGCATATGCAAATATGCCTTATTTTTTAGAAAAATCCTAATTAAGCAGAAAAAATTAGAAATCCTTCTAGTAGACAAAAAATATGAAGATATTAAGCATCATCCTGATGAACCATTTTTGAATGGCCTTTTGAAGAGTTTGCAGTGAAGTTGATGACAAGAAACTTGAGAGCAAAACAAACAATTAGAAGCCAAAAAAATTAATAAGACAGGAGCTTACTTTTACTGTTGTATAGGTGAAATGCTCTCATAAATGAGTGCAGAACCATGCTCCCCCCATTGCCCATACAACCTAACCTCGATCTGGTGATGTTATTGCCAATATGTCAGTCACTTGATATGCAACCCAACCACTAGTTTCATAATTCACCTACAACATTCAGTGACCAAATAAGGAAGCTTACAATTAGACGATGCTTTAAGACATAAGTGGCATAAAACCAAGAAGCAAAAGGAAAAAGAAACTTTGGGGCAATAAAAAAAACCCTAGAGATTGCAAGGTTAAAGAGTCATAGTGCTAACTTTATTGAAGATGCCAAGGTGAGCAGACTTGTAATTTTGATGTAAAACTAAGGCGATGAAGTCACAAGGCAATATCTTCAAAGGTAACCACCAACAAAATTTAAAGAGAATCCCATGTCAAAGAAAGTATGTCAGGAAACAAAATTTTAGATGCACTAATCAGAGTATCAGCAGAACATAGGGAACTTACTTTTCCTGGTTTACTCCCATTGATTGCTAGACTGGTGTAAAGCCACATATTATATGCTATTCTTGTACTAACCTTTTCTTCTTTACAAAATACTAACAGAGTTCAATAAAGTTCTAATTTAAAGGATTTATAACTGGTTAGTACAGAGAAAAGAGCAAAACAAAGCCAAGCAAAGCAAAGAGCAAAACAAAGTAAAGCAAATTAAACTCAATTAGTGTTATGTAAAGAACAACAGGTTAGTATAGCAGTAGCATCTAATATGCAGCTTTACACTAGCTTTTCAGCTGCAGTAGCAGAATGCTAGTTCAAAGCACCATGAAAGATCTATACTTACTCCGCACTCTTTACAGGGATAAATGGGCCAACGACTGTGTGAATGGATTGAAAGCATGCAGTAGGGTGACAGACAACATATGCTGGCAAGAAGGTGATCTCGAGGAATTTGGGCTTTGGTCGATGGAAGAAAACTCTTTCAAAATATTACATTATAGAGGAAGCACAATCACAACAAATATATCAACAAGAAAAGTTTACACATTCAATAGACAACTAAAATGCGTCAAGACATACTCCTTGTAAGAAGCGGATTTTTCTTGAACATGGAGATCAATGCTATCTCCATGTTGAGCAATACATTTTTTTTACTCCAAATAAATTTTGTAGAGGAACTTAGGGTTCTTTTGCATTCTTTGTTCCATTCCTTCCATCTTTTCTTTTCATTTTTCTTTGTTCTTTAATTGTCATGGTTGTTAGCTTCAAAGACATTACATTTTCTCTATAGGATTATCATTGCTAAGTTGGAGTTGTTGGTTATAAATATCAATGATCACGATTGATTTTCCTTTTTATGGCTTTCTCCTTTAGGCTTTGAACTATTCCTTAATTACCAAATCGGTCCTCGATGATTTTTTTTGTCATGAATAGTTCATAACGCTTTATCTTGTCACTAGTGGCCTCTAGACTATAACACTGCTAAAATGAATAGTTGCTACAGACCTCTCCCCTAACCATGATAAAGTACTCTAGGTTAACTTGGAAAACCACAATTGTATTGTCAGTGCTTGATCTTTTAAACCAAGATCCATATTAGATTTTGTCGCAGAAATTCTAATTGATGGTCTGTCACAACTATTCCAAACCAATGCAAACGGTCAAATTCCATTGCACATTACAGTAAGTTATGGACATTATGCTACGGTGAAATTTCTTATTAAGCCTTGTGCAGACACTATTGATGCAATATAAAGAAACTAAGAATGATCAACCGAATGCAGTAAAGAAGATATTCAAATATATGAATCAGGAATACAACATGACTTACATGTTGCAACACATACGGCTATGTTAAAATAGTCAATAATTGCTGGAATTTGAACACCCTAATTTTTCACATTTTGTCAACTAACCATGGGAATCCACTTTACATACATACAAGTTAAGAGAAGGGATGGGCGCTTACGGACTATATTATTAGAGAATTTACTTGGGAGAGGAGGAAGGAAAAACATGTGGGAAAAGGGAAAGAGAAGAAAAGTAAAGAAAAGTTAAATTATTCATTTTTCGCCACTAATCATTGTTTTTTTAAATATTAAAGGTGAATTTGGAAATCATATAATAATTAAAGGGAACTTATATGAATTTAGTGATATTATTTTTTAGACACTTCAAACTTATCAATGTAAATTTTAGTGGTATTAATTTTAGTGATATTATTTTCATGGCAAGAACTTAAAAAGAAGGCAATAATGGAGAGCTTCAGAATGAATTTATAGTTCTTATTAAAAGGAAAATACGATTGTTTGGACAAGTCAATTGGGGAGAGATCATGGTGTAAATTGCCAAAAGCTTTTTCGCAATTATTGGGGGAGCCATTAGAAAATAAAAGTAGATATTAAAGCCATGTTTGTCATGTACCAAATATTTCCTTATTGAATAAAACTTGTGATACTAAATATATAAAAATCATCTTCTCCCTTTTATTCATTATATATATTGGCTATCAATTATTTTAACAGTCTTTCGTTCCATTTTCTCATGCACTTAGATTATGAATATGCCTTAATTTGCAAATAATAAGAATGTAAGATAAATTATTTTGTATCTTAAATTATTGTTATAAAAAGAAATGTAATCATCGTGTAAATTAAGATTATAAAAAAAAATTATACAACATTTGATCATTGAAAAAGAAAACGTATAGCATAAAAAATGGTTTAAGGAAAAAGAAAACAAGGGATCTATTAGAGAAAGTAGTGTATACTTTCGAGAAAAAATCAAAGGAAAAATATTTGAAAAATTAAAGGTATACATGACTAATAAAATTTGTTGATTGCAAAGCCGACCCTCAACAAATTGTTGAGTCTCATCTATCGCTTTTTTTTTTCTTTATAAATGCATATAGATGATATTGTTAAAATAGAAAATATTTAAATTTTTAGTTTCAAATTGTCTTTCTTATAGATTTTTTTGTGTGTGTAAAGTCAAAAGGAATTTGAAACTTAAATTAATGATTGATTTTGTAATTAAAATTAAAAAATTAATAAAAAAAACCCGTAACCAAATCTAGCGGACAAGGTGTTAAATTCCAAGAAAAAGAAAATCATAGACATAAAGTGAAAATTGAAACTCCCGCGAGCATATGTGCAATTTAGTTTACTAAGACAAGTAGATTGTCGTATGTTCTTTTGGGTCAAACCCCTATATTGAAACTTCTTCAACTCCAGTTAACCCTTAGGTTTGCAGCATGAAAATGCTACCAAAGCGGCTAACAAAAGGTGACGTCGAGAAGAGCCATTCCCATCGGAAATGGTCGTCTTAGCGTCATGGTGTGGAGCGGCATTTCATCGAAAACTCTTCAACTCAATGGTATTTAGATTCCAAAACCACCCATTAGCCCTTAAATGCATTATCTATAAAAAAGAAGAAGTTCTTTTAAAGATATTAATTTCAATACTTTCTTTTTTATATTATTATCTTTGTCTTTGGCGACTACACAGAATGATGGAATAATCCAAAGGGAAGCTGTCCTGGTAAAAGAATCCAACCAAAAGTGGATTTAAATGAGAATCCAATGGGAATTCAGTACGATCGGTATTTGCTTATTTCTTCTTCACGACCCAAAACTCAAGTGTCAAACCTGCAGGGTATTTGGAACAAGGATACTGAGCCAGCGTGGGAGTATGTTTTCACCACCTCTCTCAAACATAATATCTTGGTTTTTTTTTTCTGCTTGTTGAAATTTCTTCCTTTCTATTGTAATACGTTACATCATATATTTTCATATGGGTGGTACAAATTTGCTTCATGTATTGCTTGTGCGAATATAATATCTCAACAAAAGTTACCAACTAAAGAAATTTAAATTTCACTCATACGCTATATCTGGATTTCATAATAATTTCTCCTTTTTTTCTCGTTACCAGCTGTGCTTCTCATCTCGATATTAATCTTAAAATGAATTATTAGCCATCCCTTCCTTTCAACCTTAAAGAGTGCTAGAAACTTTTGTTCGATTTTATTTCCAGTCTACCAATCAATGGGAGTAAAACAACAAAAGTAAGTTCCCTATGTTATTTTTCTCCTCTAAAACTCTACATAGTGCTTCTAAAATTTAGTTTTCTGGCATACGTTCTTAGACATGGGATTCTCTTTAAATTTTGTTGGTGGTAACCTCTAAAAATATTGTCTTGTGACTTTATCGCTTTAGTTTTACATCAAAATTACATGTATGCTCTCCTTGACATCTTCAATAAAGCTAGCACTATGACTATTTAACCCTGCAATATCTACGATTTGTTTTATTGCCTCAAAGTTTCTTTTTCCTTTTGCTTCCTAGATTTATGCAACTTATGTCCTAAAGCATTGTCTAATCATAAGCTTCCTTATTTGGCCACTGAATGTTGCAAGTGAATTATGAAACAAGTGGTTGGGTTGCACATCAAGTGACTAACATATGGGCAAAAAATCAGCATATCGAGGTGAGGTTGTATGGGCAATGGGGGGAGCATGGCTCTACACTCATTTATGGTTGCATTTCACCTATATAATGGACAAAGTAAGCTCATGTCTTAATAATTTTTTTGGCTTCTAATTACTTGTTTTGCTCTCAAGATTCTTGTCATCAACTTCATTGCAAACTCTTCAAGAGGCCATTCAAAAATGTTTTATCATGATAATGCTTAATAGCTTCATATTTTTTGTATGTTGGCAGGGTTTCTAATATTTTTCTGATTAATTATGATTTTTCTAAAAAGTAAGGCATATCCTTTGTTAGAGGGATGTACATCATTTCCTTTGGACTGATTGATTGAGGGCCCTAGAGGCTATCTAGAAACCGACCCATCAACTTCTCCCGACCATATGTTTGTTGCTCCTGATGGCAAGCCTGCTAGCGTAAGCTACTTGTCAACAATGGACATTGAAATCATAAGAGAAGTATTCTTTGAAATTGTTTCCGCAACTGAGATGAAGTTTTAATTTCATTCTATTTAAAATAGACCAACTTTTCTATTTAATATCATCAATATCATAAATTAGACATCTCAGCAATGTCATACAATATAAAGCAAAGCAAGATAAAAAGCAAAGCAAAGCAGAGCAATATAAAAAGCAAAGAAAATCAAAGCAAAGCAAAGCACAACACATTAATATAAAAAGCACAGCACGACAATATAAAAAGCAAAGCAAAGCAAAGCAAAACAATATCAATATAAAAGCAAAGCAAAACAAAGTAATGCACAACAAAGCAATATAAAAAGCAAAGCGAAGCAAAACGATATAAAAAGCAAAGCAAAGTAAAGCAAAGAAAAACAAAGCAAAGCACAACAAAGCAAAGCAAAGCACAGCACAACACAATGCAGCAAAGCAACATGTTGACAAATGATATTAACGTACATTCATTATTTTTATGTTTTATATTGTCTTAGTCAAGGTTGCTCTACTATTAAGGATCAAGTATAAACTATCTCCATAAAGAAGCAACATGTTGAAAACCAAAAAAGCAATGGACACTAACCGCAGAGTGTGGACTAGATGCAATAGACGAAATGGAATGCCGACATTCGATACCTAAAAGCATTCAATGATAAAGAGAGGCAATAGAATGAAAGAACAATGTCTCTATATTTATTATAGAGGTTCATCAGAATCTTCAAAATCGTGTGCAATAATTTGCTATAAACATAACACTTAATATGAGAAAATTTCAATAAATTCAAACTTGGAATTTGTTAAATTTTTAATAAATTCAATAAATTAATTGATAAACCTTTCCAAAAAAAATTAGAGGAAAATTATGTGAAAAATAAGAAATATACATGACTAATAAAATTTGTTGATTGCAAAGCCGACCCTCAAAAGATTGTTCAACCTTGCTTTCCATGTTGTGTGAATGCTTAACCTTTTAATAATTAATTCTTGTAAAACTATAGATTTTTAAGTGAAGCATTTTTCAGTTTAAATTTATTTTTATTATAGATTTTTTGTGTGTGTAAAATCACAAGTGACATGAACGTAATCAATAAGGGAGTTAATGTTAAAACAACCAGCAATTTGTTGGTTTATTACTAAAGATATTAAATTAATTAATGATGTAGTAGTAAAAAGGAAAAAAAGATTAATAATAAAATCCATAACCTTGATCTAACGCACAAGGTATTAAATTCCAAGAAAAAAATTGTAGGGACATAAGGTGAAAATTAAAAAAAAAAAATGAAACTCTAGGGAAGCATATGTGTAATTTAGTTTACTAAGACACATAGGTTGTTGTATGTTCTCGTGGGTCAAACCCCCGTATTGAAACTTCTTTGACTTTAGTTAACCTTACAATAAGATTGCAACACTGTAATTTAATAATATTGCTTTATATTACTTTGCTTTGCTTTATATTATTTTTTTGTATCTAGTGAGATTTAAACCGATGACATTTGGGTTGAGAAAACTTTAATTTTACCACTCAAGCAAATCTTTACCTTCAATAGTTTTGTACATTTCAATTATACAACTTATACAATAGAAATGATAGGTGGATTTAGTTTATTTAATGATTTTTTTATTTAATTATATTTATATTATTATTTTTAATAATTATTTTTCCTAAAAAAAAGACATACATCTCACGTTTTTCCCATCTTTTTCTCTCATGAATGTCTCAAACTTTTTTTTCTCACCATTGTTTTCAATTCTAATTTGTTGGAAACGTAATCACTTCCCAAAATTTTTTTTACTTAAATTTTTGGTTATTTGTTCTTTAATTCGCATATTCGTCTATTAATATTTTTTTTTTCCATTTTGAAACGAATTGGCGTGATTGAGGAGCTTTGATCGATGCCTAGCACCTTGGATTCATTTCTCAAGTGTGTGTTCTAATCATTTGTGATCAGTGTGTGTATTATTATTATTAGTGAATTTTATTATTTATTGTATTCTATTTGTAAGGGGAGGAATCCACTTGCGTCAATATAAAACTTAAATTGTTTAAATTCCTTAGTAAATTTTTATTTTTATATGACTAATATTTTTAAGGAGGCAGTTTTTCTAGGTAACATTAAAGGCATCTTTAATTTCTACGTTTTAGGAGGATTTAATTACACATCTATTATAGCGGAGACCGTCATCCAGAAAAAGATAGTCAGCTTTGATCAAGAAAAATTACATGTTAGCAAGATTAATTACTAAAAATAAATAATATAAATACATATTGAAATTTATACCATATAAATTAATATAACTTTATAGATAGATGACAAAAGTATTTATGATGTAAAAATAATACAATTACAATAAAAGAACATAAATAATAATGTAGTTTTTAGGAATTCATTTAGTACTTGAATTTGAGTGTATTTATTTGTAATTATGTAAGATGACATATTTGAGTAACCATTTTAATTGGTGAGTCTCACTTAATTGAGAAGAGTTAGAGCACCCAAATAGGGGCGAAGCTAAGAAAAATATTTTAGGGAGGGTGAAATTAAGTTGTCTACGTCTTTATAATGTTTAAAGGATTAAATTAAATCTTTATCATTTTTAGGGGGTTAAAGTGCAATTTCACTTGTACTAATTTAAATTTTTTAAATATTTAAAGGATCAAAATGGTAAATTTTACATTTTAAGGGGGAGTCGGGGTCCC